>CM033711.1:65548019-66861306 GCA_019671005.1 Hibiscus mutabilis
AAATGTAATAAATATTGACATAACAGAATATTAATCTAACATAGATGATATTCTAGACTAAAACATGCATATATACATATTATTCTAAATAATAGATAATAACAACTTTAACAAAACAGAATAACAAGGTAGGAATAATTAAGTACATAGGCGAACAAATATTAAAAAGACATACATGCTATTAATAAAACACATTTCAACATATATGAACAATATATCATACGTAAAAGAAGACACACTAACACGTAACCTAAAAGCCAAGAAAACATACAATACGTATACAAAAATACAATAACATGTTTTCTTAATCAAATAGAACATAACATACTTTTAATACGAATAATCGGATAAAAAAACATGACTATCATAAGCTTTAACACATATATACCTATAAATATAAAATACGAGTCATATGTGAGGGACATAAAATAAAACAATAGAATATCAAGCATATACGATTATAACACGAACATGAATATTTACAAAGAATACATGATCTGAAATGAAAGAAAAATAAAAGTCGGTGGCGGAAATTAAAGAACAATAATATGTAATTTAGGGACGAAATTGCAAAACAAACAAAACCTAAAAGGACCCGAACTATAATTAGCCAAGGGGCAGACCCAAAACGAAAAGTTCAAAAACGCGGGATGACTAAAGGCGTAATTTTACCATTTAAAATCTGAATCGGTGTAATTTAGGGACTGGATTACAAGATTTTGAAATATCAGGAGGACTGGGATTGTAATTATACCATGCGGCAAGACAAAAATGAAAATATTGAAAACGCGGGATGGTTGAGTGTGTAATTTACCCATTTAGCAAAATAATAATAACTATAAAGCCCCCTTTAAGGCCGTAAATCAAAATTTTGGCCATTTGTTTCATTTTTCGGTTTTTCACAAGAACCACGTTCTTCATTTTCTCTCAATGTTCTAAAACCCAGAATCCGCGGTCGGCCGCCGTGTTCTCCGCCTACGGCTGCTAACCGGCGCCGTGAGCCTCCAAAATACACCAAAACAACCCCTTTTCGTCCTCAATACGAATCCTAGGTTGGATTCGGAGGATATACCTCTATTCACCCTAGATCTAGGAAATACGAACAAAAAAAAATTTTTTTAGACCAAAACAAATCGCAAAGGGTCGTCTCCTCCCTTTAGTTCACGGATCTGGCTTGTAGAAGCCGAAAGGCTTATCACCGAGGAAGGAAGACCCACAAACAGCGATGGTAAGACTATTCTCCTCTTTTATTTCTATTTTTTTTCGTATATGCATGTAAAGAAAACAAGTAAGAAAAAGAAACAAAAATTTTACCACTTTGGTGTCTTTTGATTATCTTGGATGTTTACAACTTTCAGATTTTTTTGTATTACAAGATCTCTGTTCTCTTTTTTTTTTGTTACCCTCGCTTCGTTTTTTCTCTTTTACAAAAGTTCCCGTTTCATATATATTATTGCCCTCTTTTTTGTTTGCAAGTTGCATCTTCTTTTGAGATCCGAATCGACACTTTTGCTTGTTGTCTTGGGCATATTCTCAACACGGGGATCTGAATATCGGGC
This sequence comes from Hibiscus mutabilis, assembly GCA_019671005.1. Taxonomy (NCBI): domain Eukaryota; kingdom Viridiplantae; phylum Streptophyta; class Magnoliopsida; order Malvales; family Malvaceae; genus Hibiscus; species Hibiscus mutabilis. The sequence continues at coordinate 65,549,579 of CM033711.1, forward strand.
GCTGTGGCGGTATGGACATTCTCGCCAATGCCAGAGACGCGTTCTCGGCCGTTAGATCAGATCCGATCTAACGGTCGAGATGGCTTGAAGGACGACGGCGGCTTGGATGAAGCCTCGATTTGATGAGACGGCCAGATTTCGCCACGGAGCTCGCGCAATGAGGAGTCGTAACAACGCGTGGATCTTACGCGGCGTGGGATGTTAAAGCGTCCGTAGCGTGGACCACACGCGCGCGTGGCACTCGAACGGTCCATACGTGTGGAACACGCTACCGCGTATATTTTTGACTTCTGTTTGCATCGTGGCCGTTGGATCAGATCTTGATCCAACGCCCACGCTATTACCGCACATTGTAATTAGATAAGATTTAGATTTGGGCCAACCGGGCCTTGTAATTGGACTTGGACTGTAAATTTATTTGGGTTTAATATATTTAATTCTTTTTCATTTTGTCAGCCCAATAATAATAATAATATAATTATAATAAACAATACATATACATACGAAAATGTATACTTATATTATACAATCATTAATTAATATAATATTCTAGTATACGTACGTATAATCATACATATATTTAACATAACATCTATATATTAATCAAATACGCTCATACTCTAGATACATACGCGACATACATACACCCCTAATACGTATACATAGCTTATACATGCGCACACCATCTTATATTAGTAACATTCATATAATATAATAAATATACATGCAATATTAATATATTTACAAGTGAAAATGAGTGATTACAGTTGCCCCTCTTTGCTTGTTCTCATGGAATGAGAAACAAAGCAAAGATTCATAAGCACTCATTTTTATCAGACTTCCCTGTTTGTAGCTTTGGAAAAACGAATTCTTTTGGACATCTCCGCTCTTCCTTGGCTGAATCTTCAGGCTCGTAAGTTCTTCCTATATAGAGCTTCGTCACCTTCCGATCTTGGAGCTACAGGCTCTTCCTATATAGAACCCTTCGCTATGAAATCCCGAATTATGAGTCCCTCCTTTCACTTTGAGACAGTAAAGCTTGGAGTCCTTCCTGTATAGAACTCTTCGCCTTCAACGCTGGTTTCTCCTATATAAAACCTTTTGCGCCACTGATGGATTCTTTCGACTGGGAGTTCCTCCTATATAGAACTGCTAGTCTTCAAATCCCGGAGCCGTCAGTCCTTCCTATATAGAACTTTTGGTGTCTGAAATCTCAGAGCTACAGGTTCTTCCTATATAGAACCTTTCACTCTAAGACAATGAAGCTCTGAGCCTTTCCTATATAAGACTCTTTGCTATCGACACAACAAAGTTTCCTATATACCCCTGTGTCATAGGTGAATTTCTTTGACCGGGAGTTCTTCCTATATAGAATCATGAGTCTTCACCTTGGAGCCGTCGGTCCTTCCTATATAGAACTTTTCGGCGTCTTTGAAATCTTGGAGTTACGGATTCTTCCTATATAGAATCTTTCACTCTAAGACAATGAAGCTAGGAGCCCTTCCTATATAGAACTCTTTGCTTTCGACACAACAGGATTTCCTATATAATCTTGCGTGTCATGGGTGAATTCCTTCGACTGGGAGTCCTTCCTATATAGAACTGCTAGTCTTCACCCTGGAGCCGTCGGTCCTTCCTATATAGAACTTTCAGCTTCTGAAGCCTCGGAGAGGAGGATTCTTCCTATATAGAACCTCTCTCTAGAGCTTGAAAACATGCGCCTTTTGTATGTAAAAACATTGTCTTCTCATTTGGGATTCACACCGTGATGGCCCTCGATGTTTCTTTGGATCTGCAGATACCTGTCTGAGATGAAAACAAAATGCTATGATAAATGAATGAATTGACATGCTCCTAATCCTAGTGATGTCTGACTATTCATGATGCATGAGTGTCAATATCTTGGTGGGCTTGTTTTGATCTTGATGTTCTCTTTCTCCTTTTTTACAGGCATCGATACTCCGCCTCACTGTCAGGTTCAACCATCTCAACCTTTCTTTTTCTCCAATTATGATTTGGAATTTTAAAGTGCCCTTTCGGGTTTTCACTTTAAAGAGTTTTTTTTAGGGGGTGCCCTTCTGGTTTTCACCCAAGAGATCTCTTTTGTTATCTCGTGTGCCTTCCTTGAATAGATAGGACATGTACCATTGGTCGTCCTACCTGGTTGTTTAAAGCTTCTCACCTTCCCTAGCCATTATGTAGGGAACTGGAGGACGGAGTTAACATCGTTTTCTTTGATCACCTGCATTTTCAAGGTTAAATCATAGTAATGCTCCGAAATCTCTTGTTTCATTATAAGCCTATGTTATCTTATTTGACTGAAATTGACGAGAAGGCCAGGAATGAATGCTCAAAAACACGGTTTTATTACGGTTAAGGGCTTCGAGATATCTTAAAAAGAAAGGTATGACACATATGAGTTAAGTATGAAAATACAAGATCCCTCATTATCTTCGATATGAATGATACATGACCCTGTCAACCGGTGTAGAATTTTTGCCTGAAGCTTTCTCTTCATAATGTTCATGAATATACCCTTCTCTTCGGATATTCAACTTTTCAACTTACCCGAGCCGCCCTTTGCGGGTTTTCAACTCGAGTCCTTCCTTTGCTTCAAGACGCCCGGTTTCGGGTTTTCGTCCTGAGCTCTCCAATTTTTTTTTTAGAGATAGTATTTCTTGACGGCATCAGAATTTACGGGATTTTTCAGCTCATCCCCGTCCATTTCTGTTAGGATCAGGGCTCCTCCTGAGAAGGCCTTTTTTACGACGTACGGTCCTTCCTAGTTGGGCATCCATTTTCCTCGAGAATCTTTCTGGATAGGGAGGATTCTCTTGAGTACCAAATCCCCTTCTTTGAATTCTCTTGGGCGCACCTTTTTGTTGTAAGCCTGCACCATCCGCTTTTGGTACATCTGACCATGACAAATGGCCTTTAGTCTTTTTTCGTCAATGAAATTTAGCTGGTCGATTCTGGCCTGAACCCATTCAGCTTCTTCCAGTTTTATTTCGTTTAAGACCCGAAGAGACGAAATTTCTACCTTAATTGGGAGTACTGCTTCGGTACCATACACCAAGGAGTAGGGTGTTGCCCTTGTTGATGTGCGAATGGACGTCCTATAGGCGAAAAGGGCAAAAGGCAACTTCTCATGCCAATCCTTGTAGGTATCCGTAGTCTTCGCTATGATCTTCTTTATATTCTTGTTTGTCGCTTTCCTTCGCTCCATTCATTTTAGGACGATAGATGTGGAATTATGGTGTTTTATCTTGAATTGAGTGCACACGCCCTTTATCATTTTGTTGTTCGGGATTAGGCGTTGTCGGTGATGATCCTCTCGGCAATCCGTGATCGACAAATAATTTCCTTCTTTAAGAACTTACAAACCGTAGTCCCGTGATATTGGCGTAAGACGCTGCCTCTACCCATTTAGTGAAGTAGTCTATGGCGACCAAAATGAAACGGTGCCCATTGGAGGCTTTCGGATGGATCGCCCGATGATGTCCATGCCCCATGCTTTGAAAGGCCACGGAGAATTCATGGTGTGTAAAGGCGATGGGGTGCATGAATCTTGTCAACGTAAATTTGGCATTTGTGGCATTTCTGGCGTAATCTATGCAATCTCCCTCCATGGTCAACCGAAATAACCGTATCTCATAATTTTACGGGCTATAGACAGCCCGTTGGCGTGCATTCCACGAGATCCCGTCATGTACTTCAGCTAAGATTTCCTTCGCCTCCCGGGCATCCACACATCTCAAAGCAATGTTTGATCATGACTTCTCCTATATAGGATTTCCCATCTAGGACATATTTTGTTGCCATTTTTACGAGCGCTTTTCTGTCATTGTCGTTTGCCCCTTATGGATACTTTGAAGCTTGACATATTGCGGGATGTCGTAGTACCATGGATTTCGTCAATCTCTTCTGTACATTACAACAATGAGCAGGCTTTTCAAACGTCTGCATCTCAATGGGCTTCATTTCTGCCCGGTGTTTGTTTTAAACATGGATGCCAAGGTTGCCAATGCATCCGCCATCCGATTTTCTTCTCGGGCAGGTAATTGAAGCTGACCTTTTCGAACTCTTTGACGAGCTCTTGGATCAATTCGTGATATTTGACCAACTTCGGGTCTCGGTTTCCCACTCCCCGCGCAATTGGTAAATGACTAAGGACGAATCTCGAACACTCGAAGTTCCTTAACCTTTCTCTCGATGGTGAGTTCGGTCCCATGATGCAAGCTTCGTATTCAGCTATATTGTTTGTGCGGAAGAATTCCAATCTTTGGTGAAAGGATAATAGACGCGTCTCGGTGAAATTAGCACCGCCCCTATCCCATGTCCGAGGGCGTTGGAGGCTCTATCAAGTAAAGTTTCCATGACTTATCATCTGAAATCTCTTCTTGGTTGTAATGCACATCAAGTCTTCGTCTAGGAAACTAAAGTTCAATGTCTCATAGTCATCCAAGCACGACTAGCTAGGAAATCTGCCTCGGCACTCCCTTTACGGCTGACGATTAACATATACGATGTCGAATTCGGATAAGAGCATCCGCCATCCGCCATCGGGCCATCCTTCCGTTTAGCGCCGACGCTTCCATTAAGAATTTTAATGGGTCTAGCTTGGATATCAACCAGGTAGTATGGTACAACATGTCTTGTCTCGAGCCGCTTGGTAGCCCAAACTAGAGCACAACACGCTTTCGTGACTAGCGGGTACCGTGTTTTCGCAATCATTGAATTTCTTGCTTAGGTAATAGATGGCTTGCTCCTTTTTCTTGACTCATCGTGTTGCCCCAGTACACATCCCATTGAACTCTCGAAGACTGTTAAGTAGAGAATTAGTGGTCGACCAGGTACTGGTGCGACTAAAATTAGAGCATTTGTCAGGTACTTTTTGATATTTTCTAGGGCTTTTTGACATTCTTCATCCCACACGCCAGGATTATTTTTTCTAAGAAGTCTGAAGACCGGGTCGCATTGGTTGGTTAATTGGGAAATGAAACGAGAGATATAATTCAGCCTCCCCAGGAAACCGCGGACTTCCTTCTGCGTGCGGGGTGGTGAAAGGTCCTGGATGGCTTTCACTTTATCTGGATCAATCTCAATCCATCTTCTGCTTACTACGAACCCTAAGAGTTTTCTAGAAGTAACGGCGAAGGTACACTTGGCAGGATTGAGCCTCAGTTGGTACTTCCGTAGTCTTTGGAATAGTTTTCTCAAGTTTTGTAGGCGCTCTTCCTCTGTTCGGGACTTGGCAATCATATCGTCCACGTATACTTCTATTTCTTTGTGCATCATGTCATGGAAAAGAGTCACCATTGCTCTTTGGTATGTTGCCCCTGCGTTCTTTAGTCCAAACGGCATCACTTGATAACAAAAAGTGCCTCACATGGTTATGAATGTGGTTTTCTCCATGTCGTTAGGATCCATCTTTATCTGGTTGTACCCTGAGAAGCCGTCCATGAAGGAAAACCATGAATGTCCTGCGGTGTTGTCAACCAGCGTGTCAATATGTGGTAAAGGGAAGTTGTCTTTAGGGCTGGCTCGGTTCAGATCCCTATAATCTACACACATACGAACTTTCCCGTCTTTTTTTGGTACTAGTACAATGTTTGCAACCCATTCGGGGTATTTGGTTACTTCAAGAATCAAAGCATCAAATTGCTTTTTCACCTCTTCTCGGATCTTTAACAACATATATGGTCTCATTCTCCAAGTTTTTCTCAGATCTTGGTTTGTACTCCGATTTTGTTGGCAATTTGTGCACCACTATGTCGGTATTCAATCTGGCATATCTTGATAAGTCCAGCGAAGACATCCTTGAATTCTCAAGTATGGCTATCAGTTCATGCTTGTTTTTTTGAGGAAATCGTCGTTCCTATTTTTATTTCTTTTCTCTCTTCTTCATCCCCAAGTTGACAATTTTCATTTCTTCTTGGTGGGGCATGATCCGCCTTTCTTCGTCGTCCACCATTCTTTTTAACTCTTTCGGGACCTCAATTTCTATTTCATCATATCCTTCCTCAATTTTCTCTCGAGACCTCGGGCATTCGAAATTTACTACAGGATTGGATCCGGTATCATTCATATCGTCAATCATGAGCGACCTGCATTAAATGAGAATGAATTGTATTGGGAAAGAGACGGCTTTACATGAAGGGAATGAATATGAAGAACGCATGAATGGAATAAATGAGACTTTGGTCATTTTTTAAGAAAGTGGGGATATTTTCATTTCAATCAAAAAGTTAACATAGGTGCCCCATACAAGAGATCCCCATTGTTTATGGGCAAAAACAAAAGGTTGATTCGGAGCATTACTCTGATCTATTCCTAAAAAGTACAGGTAGATCAATGCAGCTCCAGTTATCGAGTGTTTCCCCGGGATGGCAAGGGCGGATGTTGGTCAACATTTTGCTGCCGCGGTCCTTTTCATCTATCATGTTGATGTACATCCCCTCAAATGATTTACTGAGTATTTCCTCCTGGTTAAGTTCATCATTTTCTTCATTGCCTCTCCAATATCTTGACTGGCTGGTAGAACCCTCAGGAGACGAAAGTGGCTTTCAAACTAGGAAAGGACATCGACCTCCACGGAATGTCTTCTCATTTAGATCCGGCTTTTCTTTGCTCCTCCTTCCTCTTATATTCCTCTTTCTTCTGTTGGACACTTGGTTGGTAACCCACCAAACGATCCTTCTTGGTTATCATATTCTTGGGCCTCGGGTTTCCTTGTAATTTCTTCCCGACCCTTTTCCTATTTTGGCTCCTCGCCCGAGTTTTTGCGACGGTCATCTTGGTACAATTAGATTACAGGGTAGGGGATCCGACTTCCTTCTAAAACGAATGTGGCATTTACTAGTTCTAATGCTCGGAACGAGCATTCTCGATAGATCTTCATCATTTTGAATGTAGGGGGTGTCGATGTCACGGAATCAACAAATTCATGCTCTTGCCTCTCTGTGACCAATTTGCCTTCAACTACAAATTTTAATTTCGATGCAATGATGATGGGACAACTCTGCGGAGTGGATCTACTGTCTTCCCAACAAACATTTGTAAGATGGTTTTATGTCCATCACCACAAAATCGATCACATATTGGTTGGTCCGATCAATAGGGTACCTCAATTTTTCCCATTGTTCCTTTTTGCGTACATCATCAAAGGCTCTACCGAGAGTTGTGGCGGGGCTTTAGGTGCGAACCATCTATTGGTAATTTTTGTAGGGTTACCATAGGCAAGACATTCAATGCTGACCCGTTGTCGATCAATACGCTGGTAATACATACCCTTTGCGGTGGGTAGTGATGTTAAGGGCTTTGGTAGACCCCATTCCTCCCTCGGGATCTCATCATCACCTGAATGTGATATGATTATAAGCGATAATATGCCCCACTATCATGTCCGGTTTGATAGAAATGTCTTGGGGCACAAAAGTTTGATTAAGCGCTTTTAATAGTGTCTCCCGATGTTTCTCTGAACTCAAGAGTAATTCCAAAGACTTTGTGATCTGGCCGGTTGTTTTCGTAGTTGTTCCACTACGCTGTACTCACTATGTCTCAAGAACTTTAGAAATTCTTTGGCCTGAGCCTCAGTTATCGGTTCATTTATCTTTTGGGAAGGTTCTTCTCCAAATATCTGCTTAGGGCTAACTGCTGTACTCTTCCCCCTATCTTTTTCAACTACTTTCAAAGCCTCGGAGGAATAACATCGGCCACTCCTTGTGAAATGGCCTGCCTCACCAACGTTCACATCGTTCTGGCTTTGTTGGTCTTCCAGCGTAGGCTCTTTTACCTGATCGTGTTCTGGTTTTTCGGGCGTGGTCACATTTACAGCATAATTCGGGGATTTTGTCGATATCTTTGAATGGGAATGGAGATGGTGCTGAAATGATAATCTTGGGACTTATTTTGCTGGTTTCTCCTTGGGAGACACCTGCATTCCCTGGCCTGGGAGAGATAATAAAAGGTCTATCCTTCCCGTATTTAGTTTTGGGGCTATCCGTCATGTGTACGTCCGACCCCTTCTTTCCCATGGGCTCCTCAAAGAATTCAATTTGTTTTTCATTCATTAACTTTACGCACCAATTTCTTGAACTCGTCACATTCTTGGATATCATGCCCTTGATCGATGGAATTCGTAATACTTTCCACATTCCTTCTGCATTATTATCATGCCTTTGTTGATCACACGAGCCATGCATAATTGTTGAGATACCCACCGTAAAGGAGACTTGATTTCTGACACGTTATCCTTTATCCTCCTGGTAAAGCATTCTTCTATGACATTAACTCATCTGCTCCCATGATTGGGCAGCGGGTTGTTGGCTACACTCGGCTCTTCAAACTTCAATATCCCAGAATCGATTAAGTTCTGTACAAGCTTTTTGAAGGCAAGACACTTCTCAGTGGGATGTCCCAGGGTACCGCCGTGATAGTCGCAATGTACGCTTGGATTATACCAAGGCGGGAAGGGTGGATTGACAGGAGTAACGATGTATGGCGGACCAGTCCGCTTCATATAATCGGGAATAAAGTTTCGAGTACTGAAAGCAGGTAGGGAGTGAAAGTTCTCATTTCTTTCTCCTTTTTCGTTGACTCTCTCATCTCTTTGATTCAATTTTGTGTTTTTCCCACAGTGCTTTGTGGCTGTGAGACTGTGAAGTTCTTGGCGGTATAGGTGCTGGTGGTGTTTACTTCATTTCTCTTGTTATACTTTCGAGACCCTTCCCCACCATCTATTCTGCCGCTCTTGATTGCCAGTTCGAGAGACTCCCCAGTCCTGATTAAGTCGGCAAAACACTGTGTTGTGTTATTGATGAGGCGATCAAAGAGTGCTCCTTTCAGAGTATTGACAAATAATGGCGTGATTTCATGCTCCAGGATAGGTGGCTGGATTTGGGCGGCCACTTCTCTCCACCTTTGGGCATATTGTCGCAGGCTTTCATTGGACTTCTGCCCCATATTTTCTAACATAATTCTGGCTAGGGATCATGTCATTACATGTTTGTATTGCTCAGTAAATGCTTTAGACAAATCTTTCCATGTCTTGACATTTGCCTTGCTTAACTGAGTGTACCAACGTAACGCCGCTCCAGTTAGACTATCCTGGAAACAATGGATCAGCAGCTTTTCATCTTTATGATAGGCCGCCATTTTTCTACAATACATCGTTATATGTGCGAGAAGGACATGTGGTTCCATCATATTTATCGAACTCGGCGTTTTGAATTTTGGCGGCAGGACAAGATCGGACACGGACTTAGGTCGCTAGCGTCATTTCCCGATTCTTCATTTGATTGTAACGCTTTAAATTTTTCTTCCATGGTAAATCTTTATTCCCACTTTTTTCTACCTCATTCCCGATCCTTTCGACCATGTTGGTCCGGTACTTCTTCTTTATAAAGTGCTTGATGATCGAGGGGTTGAGTCTTAGGTGCCCCTATTTGAAAGCTGGAAGACATTCCTGAAAGGTCAATATACACCTTCCTAGCCTGGTTTGGTGCAGTTGGTTGAACCTTGTAGTGAGCCGGGGTACCTTCTGGTTCTGGAACATTTTCTCCTTCTACTTGTTTTCCAAGACTTTTTGCCAGCAATGCCGTTATGTCAGATACTATAGATGTTTGTGACTGCGTAATCTGATCACTAAGGCTTCTCTGGGCCTCTTCAAGCCTTGTCTCAAGCTCCATTTGCCCTCTTTCTAGACTGATTATTCTTTCTTCCATGAGCTTTCTTTGTAGCCGGGTAAAGTATAGGTGATGAATGATTGCGGGTTAACTACATAGAATGCCACAATATTCATATTGTTAATATGGTTGCAAAAAATAAATGCATGTACAATGATGCGAATGTTATGATGCAAATGCAAGAATGCATGAGACAAGGTACTTGATTCATTTGGTAATCACCTTTTTGAATTACTTCCACGAGAATTAAAGGGTCTTGATTACAACAAAATTCGTGTTACAAAGTAAAGATCCCTAGTACAAAAGATCTAATTATAACACAGAGTCCTATAGATAGACTCTGGCTCTATCTCCTAACTTTCCAATTGCCTTGAGCAGCTTGAGGAACCTAGGAGCTTCTTCCATTCCCGGGGCTATAAAAGGTCGGAGTGTCTCAGCCTCGACAACTAAATCATTTACATGTCCGGCGACTGTTGTATGTTCACCATTAGGTTTGCGTAAATCTTGGTCTCGTCCCCGTACCATTCGAGCAAGCGTCGCGTAATCTCTTACGCCAATAGGTGTCCCCTCCGGCTGCAGCTTCCTCGAACACATTAATTCTTTCCTTGTAATCCTCCACAATTGCTTGAGGGACCCATTCGTGCTTGTAACACACCCACCTCTCGTTCTCTTTCCTGCTGGCTCGGTGAAGTTATTCTGCGGGCAAGACATTCGAAGTGAGTGTTCGACTTCCGCCACCTTTCCTTTTAATTCATCATTTTGACTTTGGCTTTGCTCCAACCTTTGAATAGTGTCATCGTACAGTTTCTGCATCTCTAATAGTCTATTTCGACTACTTATGGATTTTCTTTTCCATACGGCGACACTTTCTCTCTCATGATGGACAGCTTGTTTTCCTTTGCTGATTTCTTGTCTGAATCTTTCTTTCTCTTGATCAATGGCCTTCTTGGCGGACCATTTTTCTTCCTCCATAGCCAAACGGAGGCTTTCAATCTCTTTCTCGATCGCTCTTTTGTTAATTTCTCGTTCTTCTTCCACCAAACGGATGCCGTTCATTCTTTCTCTTTCCACATCTATGAACTGACTCCGGCCGGCCTTTTGTATTTTTGCTTGTAATAGGAGGGCATCTTTTTGATAAAGAGTATTTTTGTCGCTTAAATCTGCATTCAATTTCTTCAATTGCCTAATGATCCTATCCCGCTCGTCAACTTCTAGGCTTGCTTTATAGAGTTCGCTCGCATGTTGGGTCTGTTGAATGTCCATTTTCCTTTTAACTTCTTCGAGTTCACTCCTTAAGATGTCAGCTTCGGACGGTACCACCCTTGTAAGCTCTTCGGGTGACACTGCTGGTCCTTGATCGATTCAGGAATCACATTATTAACCCTCAAACTTCTCCAAAGATCATAACAGGGTAGTCATGTGTGCTCGGTATCTCCTTCCACCCTGATCCGGTAACAATGATCCCAGGCCCTCATGATGGTCTGAATTTTTCCTTTGAACTCCCCTTTGAAAAGAAATTCAGTTTGGCTTAATTCGGCGGTATTGGGAATGAACTGTCGTTATCCGAACTGCCGAGACACTAAAAGCGGAGCACAAGCGATCCCTCCATGCAATCCCAACATCATCAGTCAGTTGAAGTCACCACAACTGTATAGAAAATAATTAACTTTACCGAGCCATGGGACCCTCCATGCTATGTCTTCATCTTGAATGTTCCTGAAGAAACTGGTCCACATTTTTGTTTTCAAATCCTCTTGCCATTCCTTTGCTAAGTATTCTCGTAAAGGCGAAAAACCTTGGAAGGATATCCCCGGCAGGACTCTTGTCGGCGTCTTCCACATATGACTCTGAATCCATACTTGTAATAGCTGTGCGCAGCCTCGAAAACGTCCTTCTTCATGTTTCCGGCTAGCATTTAAGGAAACGAAAGTCTCGACCAAGATTGCTGGTACTAGGTTTGCTTTTCGTTTCACCCGCTCAAACAAATCCAGAATGGCTATGTCAATGTTCCCAATGCAAAATGCGATTATCACGCGGGACAAGTTGGCCATACCATTAAAAACTGCTTTGGTTTCAAAAAGTTGGTGGAAAAATTCATTAAGCTTGGGGTGGTAATATTTGATAACTCAACAAGAACGGCTACAAGCAAAGACCCTTTATCGAAGCATGAAGATGCCAATTGATGGTGTGTTGAAGGTTTTTTAAACTGGACCATGTTTTAATCCAGCTTAAGTATTGCACTGTCTTGACCATAATATGCCTCATTCTAGTTTTTATCACTTTCAGAGAAATACTTTTTGTAAACCAACCTCACCGACTTAAGTACGATGGTAGTGAAAGTATTTTGTAAGGGATCAAAACTACAAGTAGCAATGCAAACATCTTTTGTTCGTATCTGAGTCTTGAATATCCAAAATACATCACCCTAAAGTTTCAAAAGAGCAGTGTCAGATGATGTCATGTAATAAACAAAATTTTGGGGCATCCACTCAGATGAAAGCTGATCCAACCCAGGAAAAAGTCGGGGCACCACTGCATGAAAAAACCAAGATCCTAAAGGGACCAGTGAGGAGTCAGGGGCATCATTTTGAGGATAGAAAAAAATCATGTCACATTCATGCATGTAGTTGCATTTATCTAATAAAATTAGATGTATTCACGCATTTTTGCTTGTACATATAAATAGATTCCCAAAAGAGATGTATTCACGCATTTAGGCATAAAATTAGATGTATTCACGCATTTTTGCTTGTACATATAAATAGATTCCCAAAAGAGACTGAACATCCTCAACATGGGGGCAACAACATGATGACCAACCTTAGTCATGGAAGAGGTCAAACAAAAGATTCTGAAATATCTAATAAAAGATGACCAACCTTAGTCATGGAAGAGGTCAAACAAAAGATGCTGAAATATCTAATAAAAGGTATCAGCGACAAAATCTTTGACAATTACTGACCAATGTTTTTTTTGTAGGATTTTATTCCTCCAACGATGGTGTGATGGACGCCAACATTCCAGATCTTACCCTCTCGTCGATGAAGCGAGCAAATTTTTCCGGACATAGTATCATTTGTCAATAGCACAACAATTTAACATCTTGCAAATCATGCCTCCGTCAGTGGTGGTACTCCAACTTAATGTAGATCTTGCCTCCGTCGGTGGTGTTGCATATCAGATTTTCCATTCGGTCCTGTCTCTCCGTCAGTGGTGTAGCGGGTCTCACATTTTGCTGATCTAGTCCCTCCGTCAGTGGTAGCAGATCAAAAAACTATCCAGATCTCGTCTTTGTCGGTGTTGCAGATCAAAGGTTCCATTCGGTCCTACCTCCCCGTCGGTAGTGTAATGGGTCTCATATTTTGCTGATCTAGTCTCTCCGTCAGTGGTGTGACATATCAAATCCTCTCCAAGTCTTGCCTCTTCGACGGTGTTGCAGCTAGACCTAAATTTTACTCAGAATTTACCTTTTTATTATAATTGTAGCTAAAAAATCAATCAAAAAAGAAAAAATTAGAAAAAAATAAAAAAAGAGAAAGAAAAAAAATAAAAAACAGCAAAAAATGAAAAATAGCAAAAAAAATGAAGAAAAAATCAAAAAAATGAAGAAAAAAAGAAGAAAACTATCCAATCCTGCCTCTTCGTCGGTGTCGTAGCTGGATCAAATCTTTAGACCTTGCCTCTTCATCGGTATTGTAGCTTGGTCAAACTTAACTTCCGATTCTGCCTCTTCGTCGGTGTTGTAGCTGAACCAAATCTACTAACTTCCGGTCTTGCCTCTTCGTCGGTGTTGTAGTTAGACCAAATTCACTGAATTTTGATCCCGCCTCTTCGTCGGTGTTGTAGCTGGATCAACATTACTAACTTTAGACCATGCCTCTTCGTCGATGTTGTAGCTTGGTCAAAATTTACTAATTTTCAAATTTTATCAATGTTGTTTCTTGAAAAAATGAAGAAAAAAACAAGAAAAGAGAAAAAAAGAAAAAAGCAAAAAGCAAAAATGAAATTCAAAAAAAAAGAAAAAAAGAAAAAAGAAAAATAGAAATGAAAAAGAAAAAGAAAAAAGAAGAAGATCAAAATGAGCTTTCAATCATTCGATCCTGCCTCTTCGTCAGAGTTGTAGCTGGATCAGATATCAGAACTTTCATCCACCGATCCTGCTTCTTCGTCAGAGTTGTAGCTGGATCAAATCTTCAGACCTTGCCTCTTCGTTGGTGTTGTAGCTTGCTCAAATCTAACTTTCGGTTCTGCCTCTTCGTCGGTGTTGTAGCTGAACCTAATTCACTAACTTCCGGTCTTGCCTCTTCGTCGGTGTTGTAGCTAGACCAAATTCACTAACTCTTGATCCTGCCTCTTCATCGGTGTCGTAGCTGGATCAACATTACTAACTTTAGACCATGCCTCTTCGTCGGTGTTGTAGCTTGGTCAAAAGTTACCAACTTTCAAGTTTTATCAATGTTCTATCAAAAAAAGGAATGAAAAATGAAGAGAAAAAGAAAAAAAGAAGGAAAATTGAAGAAAAAGAAAAAAAAAAGAAAAAGAAGAAGTTGTCGTTTTTTGGTCTTGTCTCTTCGTCGAGTTGTAATTTGGATCGGACAATAGGACTTTCATCCATCGGTCTTGCCTTATCGTCTGTGTTACAATTTGGATCGAAATTTTTTTAGACCCGCCTCTTCGCCGATTGCATTTGGGTCGAACTCTCTTTAGGTATTAGCTTTGGCAACCATAAATGCAATGCGATAATCATATAAATAAATACTAACATTCTAAAATACTAATCTAACATAGATACATAAATATTAATCTAGCACATAAAATATAATAATAATAACAATAATAATAATAATGATGATAATAATAATAATAATAATAATAGTTCATGAATTAAGATATATACAAAGTATAATGTAAATAAATGCTAAGAATTAAAATGCACTAGTATTTAATTGCATGGTAATGACATAAAGAGGACTAAAATGCATGGATTAATAATTTACATGGCATAAACGAAAACAACAAGGACTGAAATGAAACAAATACAACATGCATGGGCATAACTATAAATGACAACAAATAAAGGGCTGAAAATTAAATAAACGGGTGACCAAATCAAAAATAACGTAAAATACAGTGCGAAATTAAAATAAAAAATGACGAGAAAAGATGCAGGAATAAAAGAGAGGACTGAAACTGTAATTAACCCTTGAACATAAATAAAAGCGGGTTGGAAAAGCGAGGACCATGAGTGTAATTTACCCATTACCCAAATGCATGGATCCTCCCCGGATCGGGTCACCTCGTGAACCGGGTCACACCAAACGGTGTTGTTTTGGTTTGGCCGGCTTAAAATGAAAGGGATGATTTTCTGTTTATTTCAAACAGATAAAAAACCTAAAAAAACTTTCTATCCTTTTCATTCTCTCAACATCTAACCAAGGCGGCGCTGTTCAAGCTTCCAAACGGCCGATCATCGGCCCACGACCTCACGGTGGCGGTCGAGCAACCAGGTAAGATTCGAAACCCTTTGTTTATCTTTGATTCGAAGTTTAAAAAGATAGAAAAATTGTAGCGATGTCCCTTTTTTATCGCTAAAAAAACGAGGGTGGTTTTCGAAGGATGTTTGAAAGATGTTTGTGATTTTTTTTGATATAAAATATTTATTCCGTGGGGTTTAAAAAAATCATATTTTAAAAAAATAGAGTCGCCATCTGTAGCGATGTCCTTTTCTTATCGCTAAAAAGCGTGGTTTTCGAAGGTGTTTGTAATTTTTCGGATATAAAACGTTTATTCCGTGGGGGTTTAAAGAACCACATTATATTTAAAAATTAGAGTCGCCACCGGCCACTTAGGGACACCATAAAACCAGAGATTAAAAAAATGGGTTCGGGAGTCGATTACGGATGGGGAAGGATTAGCACCCCCACACCGCCCAAAATTGGTACTTTAATAATTACCGCTTTATTAATATTGGATTTTCCGGATTAAAGTGACGATTATTTTAAAATTCGGTCATAATTGCGAATAAATTTTAAGGGCCCGTTATCCGAGAATAAACGCCAACCACTATCACTACGCTCGAGCATCGGCCCCGTTTACGCTCGGATAAAAGGGCACCGCATTAACAATTTATATACCATATGCAATCTTAGTGACAAAAATATAAGACATAGCAGATAATTTAAAAACAGTAAATATTCACATAACAAAATACTAATTGTAGCGATATCTTTTCTCGCTAAAAAAGTGGATTTTTGAAAGGTGTTGAGAGGTGTTTGTGATTCTTTTGATATAAAATATTTATTCTGTGGGGGGTTTTAAAGAAACCGTATTTTTAAAAAATTGGAGTCGCCACCGGCCACTTAGGTAGGCCGGACACCATAAAACCAGAGATTCAAAAAGATTGGGTTCGGGAGTCGGTTACGGATGGGGAAGGATTAGCACCCCCACACCGCCCAAAATTGGTACTTTAATAATTACCGCTTTATTAATATTGGATTTTCCGGATTAAAGTGACGATTATTTTAAAATTCGGTCATAATTGCGAATTAATTTTAAGGGTCCCGTTATCCGAGAATAAACGCCCAACCACTATCACTACGCTTGATACTGGCCCCGTTTACGCTCGGATAAAAGGACACCGCATTAACAAGTTATAAATCATATGCAATCTTAGTGGCAAAAATATAAAACATAGCAGAATGTTTAAATGTAATAAATATTGACATAACAGAATATTAATCTAACATAGATGATATTCTAGACTAAAACATGGATATATACATATTATTCTAAATAATAGATAATAACAACTTTAACAAAACATAATAACAAGGTAGGAATAATTAAGTACATAGACGAACAAATATTAAAAAGACATACATGCTATTAATAAAACACATTTCAACATATATGAACAATATATCATACGTAAAAGAAGACACACTAACACGTAACCTAAAAGCCAAGAAAACATACAATACGTACAAAAATACAATAACATGTTGTTTTACGAATCAAATAGAACATAACATACTTTAATACGAATAATCGGATAAAAAAAACATGACTATCATAAGCTTAACACATATATACCTATAAATATAAAATACGAGTCATATGTGAGGGACATAAAATAAAACAATAGAATATCAGCATATACGATTATAACACGAACATGAATATTTACAAAGAATACAGGACTGAAATGAAAGAAAAATAAAAGTCAGTGGCAGAAATTAAAGAACAATAATATGTAATTTAGGGACGAAATTGCAAAACAAACAAAACCTAAAAGGACCCGAACTGTAATTAGACCAAGGGGCAGACCCAAAACGAAAATTTCAAAAACGCGGGATGACTAAAGGCGTAATTTTACCATTTAAAATCTGAATCGGTGTAATTTAGGGACTGGATTACAAGATTTTGAAATATCAGGAGGACTGGGATTGTAATTATACCATGCGGCAAGACAAAAATGAAAATATTGAAAACGCGGGATGGTTGAGTGTGTAATTTACCCATTTAGCAAAATAATAATAACTATAAAAGCCCCCCTTTAAGGCTAAAATCAAAATTTTGGCCATTTGTTTCATTTTCTGGTTTTTCACAAGAACCATGTTCTTCGTTTTCTCTCAACTGTTCTTCTAAAACCCAGAATCCGGCGGTCGGCCGCCGTGTTCTCCGCCGCCGGCCGCCGCTAACCGGCGCCGGCGAGCCTCCAAAATACACCAAAACAACCCCCTTTTCGTCCTCAATACGAATCCTAGGTTGGATTCAGAGGATATACCTCTATTCGCCCTAGATCTAGGAAATACGAACCAAAAAAAATATTTTTTTAGACCAAAACAAAACTGCAAAGGGTCGTCTCCTCCCTTTAGTTCACCAGATCTGGCTTGTAGAAGCCGAAAGGCTTATCACTGAGGAAGGGAAGACCCACAAACGACGCCGGTAAGACTATTCTCCTCTTTTATTTCTGTTTTTTTTTCGTATATGCATGTAAAGAAAACAAGTAAGAAAAAGAGACAAAAAATTTACCACTGGACTGTCTTTTGATTATCTTGGATGTTTACAACTTTCAGATTTTTTTGTATTACAAGATCTCTGTTCTCTCTTTTTTTTTTGTTACCCTCCTTTGTTTTTTTCTCTTTTACAAAAGTTCCCGTTTCATATATATTATTGCCTCTATTTTTGTTGCAAGTTGCATCTTCTTTTTCAGATCTGAACTGACACTTTTGCTTGTTGTCTTGGGCATATTCTGAACACGGGGACTGAATATCGGCGCGGTGGCGGTATGGACATTCTGCCAGCGGCCAGACGCGTTCTCGACCGTTAGATCAGATCTGATCTAACGGTCGAGATGGCTTGAAGGACGAGCGGCTTGGATAAAGCCTCGATTTGATGAGACGGCTTCAGATTTCGCCACATGGAGCTCCGCAGTCGAGGAGTCAGAACGCGTGGATCTTACGCGCGCGTGGGATGTTAAAGCGTCCACGCGTGGACCACACGCGCGCGTGGCACTCGAACGGTCCATACGTGTGGAACACGCGCCTGGCAGATATTTTTGACTTCCTGGTTACATCGTGGCCGTTGGATCAGATCTTGATCCAACGACCCACAGTTACCTGCACATTGTAATTAGATAAGATTTAGATTTGGGCCAACCGGGCCTTGTAATTGGACTTGGACTTGGACTGTAAATTTATTTGGGTTTAATATATTTAATTCTTTTCATTTTGTCAGCCCAATAATAATAATAATATAATTATAACAGCAATACATATACATACGAAAATGTATACTTATATTATACAATCATTAATTACTATAATATTCTAGTATACGTACGTATAATCATACATATATTTAACATAACATCTATATATTAATCAAATACGCTCATACTCTAGATACATACGCGACATACATACACCCCTAATACGTATACATAGCTTATACATGCGCACACCATCTTATATTAGTAACATTCATATAATAAAATAAATATACATGTAATATTAATATATTTACAAGTGAAAATGAGTGATTACACTAATCTAACATAAATAAAATACGTAATTAAAACACACATATACATACCAAGCATAATATTAGATAAAAGCAAACTTAACATGCCACAATAACAAGGTAGGAATAAATACATGTATAGACAAAAACACATATTTCAAAAAGACATACATATTAGAAATAAAATATATTTCAACATATATTGAACAATATATTATACATAAAAAGAAGACACACTAACACGTAACCTAAAGGTCAAGAGAACATACACATATACAAAAATACAAAACATGCCGTGTACGAGTCAACTAGAACATAACATGCTTAATACGAATAACCAAATAAAAAGATACATAAGCATTATAAACTTAATACACATATACATGTAAACATAAAAATACATGGCATATACGAGGGATATAAAATAAGACAAAAGACTACATTAACATATACGATCATAATGCGAACATGACTATTTACATGGAAACAGGACTGAAATGAAAGAAAAATAAAAGTCAGTGGCAGGAATTAAAGAACAATAATATGTAAATTTAAGGACAAAAATGCGAAATAGAGAGAACCTAAAAGGATCAAAACTGTAATTGGACCAAGGGGCAGACCCGAAATGAAAAGTTCAAAAATGCGGGATGGTTAAAGGGGTAATTTTACCATTTAAAAACTGATTCGGTGTAATTTAGGGACTGGATTGCAAGATTTTGAAATACAAGGGGGACCAGAGTTGTAAATATACCATGCGGCGAGACAGAAGTAAAAATATTGAAAGCGCGGGGGGATTTATTACGTAATTTACCCATTTCACAAAATAATAACAGCTGTAAAAACCCTTCTTTTAGGCCGAAACCAATTTTTCCCCCATTTGTTTCATTTTTCAGTTTTATAACCAAGCTCTGTTCTTCGTTTTCTCTCAAACCTCCCCTGACGAACCCAGAATCCGGCGGCCGGCCACCGTATTCTCTACCGCCGGCCGCCGCTAACCGGCGCCGGCGAGCCTAAAACACACACCAAAATAACCCCCATCTTACCCTCGACACGAATCCGAGGTTGGATTCAGAGGAAAAGCCCCCATTTGCCCTAGATCTAGGAAATACGAAACATAAAGACCCATTTTTTCAACCCAAAACGAAAACAAAAAGGGGTATCCCACTCCTTTCAGTTCACCATATCCGGCTTGGGAAAGCCGAAAAGGCTTATCACTGGTGAGGGGAGACCCACCGACGGCGATGGTAAGATTTCTAACCCTCTTTTTTTGTTTTCTATCTTTTGTGTATGCATGCGAAATAAAAATAAAAAAAAGAGACGAGTATTTACCACTAGACTGACTTTTTGTATTTCTTTTCTTTCGATTACAACTTTGCTTGTTCGATTCCAACTTGTTGTTACAAAATATTTGTTTCGTACATATATATGCCTGTCTTTGGTTTTGGTACAAGTAGTATAATATTTGCTTTTTCAGATCTGGACTGCTAATCTGACATATTTCTTTCTTGTTGTGTTTTGACATGTCTGAGTGCGGTGGTTGAAGATCGGCATGGTGCAGCATGGTGGCGGTGTGGGCTCTGTCTTCGGCCAGAGGCGTTCTCGGCCGTTAGATCAGATCAGATCTAACGGTCGGGATGGCTTGAAGGATGAACGGCCCAGATGAAGCCTCGATTGGTGAAACGGCTCCAGATCGTGCCACGTGGGGCTCAGCAGTCGAGGGGTCAGAGCGTGTGGGGCTCACGCACGCGTGGGATATCAAAGAGTCCGCGCGTGGACCGCACGCGCGCGTGGCACTCGAATGGTCCAGACGTGTAGTGCACGCGGCTGGCAGATATTTTTGCTCCTTGCTTGGATCGTGGCCGTTGGATCAGATCTTGGTCCAACGGCCCATAGTCACCTGCACCAAAAAATAATTAGAATTAAATAGGTTTGGGTTTGGGCCAGCCGGGCCTTGTAATAATACTTGATTTGTAATTGGACTTGGACTGCAATTTATTTATTTGGTTTTAATATATTTTTTTGGATTTTCATTTTATATTAGCCCAATAATATTAATAATAGTATAATTATAACAGTGATACACATACATACGTATATACCTACGCAAACATTAATTATAACATACCAGTATTCATACATATATAATCACACACATAATTAACATAACATCTATACACATTAAACAAATACGTTCGTACTAACTATAGATACATGCGTGGCACACGTACCGTTAATACGTATACATACATAGTTTATAATATACATGCACACATAAACTAATAACACTCATGCACATAATAAACATATAATATAATATGTATACATGCAACACTAATATGTATTTACAGATAAAAATGAGTGATCACAGTTGCCCCTCTTTGCTTGTTCTCATGGAATAGGAAACAAAGCAAAGATTCATAAGCACTCATTTTTATGAGACTTCCCTGTTTGTAGCTTTGGAAACACGTGTTCTTTTGGACATCTCCACTCTTCTTCAGCTGAATCTTCAGGCTCGTAAGTTCTTCCTATATTGAGCTTCGTCACCTTCCGATCTTGGAGCTTCAGGCTCTTCCTATATAGAACCCTTCGCTCTGAAGCCTCGAGTTATGAGTCCCTCCTATATAGAACTCTTCACTTCGAGACAGTAAAGCTTGGAGTCCTTCCTATATAGAACTCTTCGCCTTCAACGCTGGTTTCTCCTATATAAAACCTTTTGCGCCGCTGATGGATTCTTCCGACTGGAGTTCCTCCTATATAGAACTGCTAGTCTTCAAACCCTGGAGCCGTCAGTCCTTCCTATATAAAACTTTTGGCGTCTGAAATCTCAGAGCTACAGGTTCTTCCTATATAGAACCTTTCACTCTAAGACAGTGAAGCTCGTAGCCTTTCCTATATAAGACTCTTCGCTTTCGACACAACAGGTTTCCTATATAACCTTGTGTGTCATAGGTGAATTCCTTTGACTGGGAGTTCTTCCTATATAGAACTGCGAGTCTTCACCTTGGAGCCGCCGGTCCTTCCTATATAGAACTTTTGGCGTTCGAAATCTTGGAGCTACGGATTCTTCCTATATAGAATCTTTTACTCTAAGACATTGAAGCTCGGAGCCCTTCCTATATAGAACTCTTCGCTTTCGACACAGCATGATTTCCTATATAATCTTGTGTGTCATGGGTGAATTCCTTCGACTGGGAGTTCTTCCTATATAGAACTGCTAGTCTTCACCCTGGAGCTGTCAGTCCTTCCTATATAAAACTTTCAGCTTCTGAAGCCTCGGAGTGGAGGATTCTTCCTATATAGAACCTCTCTCTAGAGCTTGGAAACATATGCCTTTTGTATGTAAAACATTGTCTTCTCATTTGGGATTTACACCACGATGGCCATCGATGTCTCTTTGAATCTGCAGATACCTGTCTGAGATAAAAACAAAATGCTATGACAAATGAATTGACATGCTCCTAATCCTAGTGATGTCTGACTATTCATGATGCATGAGTGTCAATATCTTGGTGGGCTTGTTTTGGTCCTTATTCGATCTCATTGTTCATTTTCTCCTTTCTCACGATACCCCACTTCACTGTCAGGTTCAACCATTCCTTTCTTTTCTCCATTTACGACTTGGAATTCTAAAGTGCCCTTTCGGGTTTTCACTTTATAGAGAGTTTTTTTAGGGGTGCCCTTCTGGGTTTTCACCCAAGAGATCTCTCTTGTTATCTCCCATGCCTTCCTTGAATAGACAGGACGTACGCCATCGGTCATCCTATTCGGTTGTTTGAAGCTTTCCGCCTTCCCTATCAACAGCCATTATGTAGTGAACTAGAAGGTGGAGTTAACATCGTTTTCTTTGATCACCTGCATTTTTAAGGTTAAATCACAGTAATGCTCCGAAATCTCTTGTTTCACTATAAGCCTTTGTTAACTTATTTGACTAAAATTAACAAGAAGGCATGGAATGGATGCTCAAAAACACGATTTTATTACGATTAAGGGCTTGAGATACCTTAAAAAAAGGCATGACACACATGAGAAAGAAGAAAAGTTAAGTATGAAATACAAGATCCCTTATTATCTTCGATATGAATGATACATGATCCTGTCAACCGGTGTAGAATTTTTTGCTTGAAGCCTCCTCTTCATGATGTTCATGGGGATACCCTTCTCTTCGGATATTCAACTTTTCAATTTACCCGAGCTGCCCTTTACGGGTTTTCAACTCGGGTCCTCCCTTTACTTCAAGACGCCCGGTTTCGTGTTTTCGCCCTGAGCTCTCCATTTTTGTTCTCTTTTTTATTATTTTCTCTTTTTCTTTTTCTTTTTTTTTCTCTTTTCTTTTTTCAAAGATAGTATTTTTTTAACGGCATCAGAATTTACGAGATTTTTCAGCTCGTCTCCATCCATTTCTGTTAGGATCAGGGCTCCTCCTGGGAATGCCTTTTTTACGACGTACGGTCCTTCCCAGTTGGGCATCCACTTTCCTCGAGAATCTTTCTAGATAGGGAGGATTTTCTTGAGCACCAGATCCCCTTCTTTGAATTCTCTTGGGCGCACTTTTTTGTTGTATGCCTGCACCATCCGCTTTTGGTACATCTGACCATGACAAATGGCTTTTAGTCTCTTTTCATCAATGAGATTTAGCTGGTCGTATCTGGCCTGCACCCATTCGGCTTCTTCCAATTTTACTTCATTTAAGACCCGGAGAGACGAGATCTCTACCTCGATTGGGAGTACTGCTTCGGTACCATACACCAAGGAGTAGGGTGTTGCCCCCGTTGACGTGCGAATGGACGTCCTATAGGCGAAAAGGGGAAATGACAACTTCTCATGCCAATCCCTGTAGGTATCCGTAGTCTTCGCTATGATCTTCTTTATGTTCTTGTTTGCTGCTTCCACTGCTCCATTCATTTTAGGGCGGTAGACTGTGGAATTATGGTGTGTTATCTTGAATTGAGTGCACACGTCCGTCATCATTTTGTTATTCAGATTGGAAGCGTTGTCGGTGATGATCCTTTCTGGCAATCCGTATCGACAAATAATCTCTTTCTTTAAGAACTTATATATTGTAGTCCTTGTGATGTTGGCGTAAGACGTTGCCTCTACCCATTTAGTTAAGTAGTCTATGACGACCAAAATGAAATGGTGTCCATTGAAAGCTTTCGGATGGATCTGCCCGATGACGTCCATGCCCCACGCCGCGAAAGGCCACGGAGAATTCATGGTGTGTAAAGGCGATGGGGGTGCGTGAATTTTGTCAGCGTAGATTTGGCATTTGTGGCATTTTCTGGCGTAATTGATGCAATCTCCCTCCATGGTCAACCAGAAATAACCATATCTCATAATTTTCTGGGCTATAGACAGCCCGTTAGCGTGCGTTCCACAAAGCCCGTCATGTACTTCGGCTAAGATCTCATTTGCCTCCCAGGCATCCACACATCTCAGCAATGTCTGATCATGACTTCTCCTATATAGGATCTCCCCATCTAGGACATCTCTTGTTGCCATTTTTCTGAGCATTTTTCTGTCATTGTCGTTTGCCCCTTCTGGATACTTTCGAAGCTTGACATATTGCAAGATGTCATAGTACCATGGGTTTCCATCAATCTCTTCCTGTACATTACAACAATGAGTAGGCCTTTCAAACGTCTGCATCTCAATGGGCTTCATTTCTGCCCCGGTGTTTGTTTTAAACATGGATGCCAAGGTTGCCAATGCGTCTGCCATCTGATTTTCTTCTCGGGGCAAGCAATTGAAGCTGACCTTTTCGAACTCTTTAGTGAGCTCTTGGATCAATTCGTAATATTTGACCAACTTCGGGTCCCTGGTTTCCCATTCCCCGCCCAATTGGTAAATTACTAAGGATGAATCTCTGAACACTCGAAGTTCCTTAATTTTTCTCTCAATAGCTGAGTTCAGTCCCATAACGCAAGCTTCGTATTCAGCTATATTGTTTGTGCAGAAGAATTCCAATCTGCTGGTGAAAGGATAATAGACGTCCTCAGGAGAAATTAGCACTGCTCCTATCCCATGTCCGAGGGCGTTAGAGGCTCCATCGAAGTAAAGCTTCCATGGTTTATCATCTAAAACCTTTTCTTCGGTTGTAATGCACATCAAGTCTTAAATGCGGGAAATTAAATTTCAATGCCTCATAGTCATCCAAGCCACGACTAGCTAGGAAATCTGCTACTGACACTCCTTTTACGGCTTTACGGTTAACGTATACAATATCGAATTCGGATAAGAGAATCGCCATCGGGCTATCCTTCCCGTTAGTCTTTGGCGCTTCCATTAAGAACTTCAATGGGTTTAGCTTGGATATCAACCAAGTAGTATGGTATAGCATATCTTGTCTAAGCCGCTTGGTAGCCCAAACTAGAGCACAACACGCCTTTTTGACCGCGGGTATCGCGTTTCACAATCATTGAATTTCCCGCTTAGGTAATAGATGGCTTGCTCCTTTTTCTTGACTCATCATGTTGCCCCAATACGCATCCCATTGAATTCTCAAAAAGCGTCGGGTAGAGAATTAATGGTCGACCGGCATCTTGGTGCGACTAAAATTGGAGCATTTGTCAAGTACTTTTTGATCTTTTCTAGGCTCTTTGACATTCCTCATCCCCACACACCAGATTATTCTTTCTAAGAAGTCCAAGACCGGGTCACATTGGTCGGTTAATTGGGAAATGAAACGAGAGATATAATTCAGCCTCCCCAGGAAACCGCGAACTTCGTTCTGAGTGCGGGGTGGTGAGAGATCCTGGATGGCTTTCACTTTATCCGGATCAATCTCAATCCCTCTTCTGCTTACCACGAACCCTAGGAGCTTTTCAGAAGTAACGGCGAAGGTACACTTGGCAGGATTGAGCCTCAGTTGGTACTTCCGTAGTCTTTGGAATAATTTTCTCAAGTTCTATATGTGCTCTTCCTCTGTTCTGGATTTGGCAATCATGTCATCCACATATACTTCTATTTCTTTGTGCATCATGTCATGGAAAAGAGTCACCATTGCTCTTTGGTATGTTGCCCCCGCGTTCTTTAACCCAAACGGCATCACTAGATAACAAAAAGTGCCCCACATGGTTATGAACGTGGTCTTCTCCATGTCGTTAGGGTCCATCTTTATCTGGTTGTACCCTGAGATGCCGTCCATGAAGGAAAACCATGAATGTCCTGCAGTGTTGTCAACCAGCGTGTCAATATGTGGTAAAGAGAAGTTGTCTTTAGGGCTGGCTCGGTTCAGATCCCTATAATCTACACACATACGAACTTTCCCGTCCTTCTTTGGTACTGGTACAATGTTTGCAACCCATTCGGGGTATTTGGCTACCTTCAAGAATCCAGCATCAAACTGCTTTTTCACTTCCTCTCGGATCTTTAACAATATATCTGGTCTCATTCTCCGAAGTTTTTGTTGTATTGGTTTGCACTCCGATTTTGTTGGCAATTTGTGCACCACTATGTCGGTATTCAACCCTGGCATATCTTGATAAGTCCAGGCGAAAACATCCTTGAATTCCTGAAGTAGGGTTATCAGTTCATGCTTGGTTTTTAAGGAAATCGTCGTTCCTACTTTTATTTATTTTCTCTCTTCTTCAGTCCCCAAGTTCACAACTTCTGTTTCTTCTTGATGGGGCATGATCTGCCTTTCTTCGTTGGCCACCATTCTCTTTAACTCTTCCGGGACCTCACTTTTTATCTCATTATATCCTTCCTCAATTCCCTATGAGACCTCAGGGCATTCAAAATTCACTCCAGGATTGGATCCGGTATCATTCATATCGTCAATCATGAGCGACCTGCATTAAATGAGAACGAATTGTATTGGGAAGGAGACGGCTTTATATGAAGGGAATGAACATGAAGAATGCATGAATGAAATAAATGAAACTTTGGTCATTTTTAGGAAAATGGGGATAATTTCATTTCAATCAAAAAGTTAACATAGGTGCCCCGTACAAGAGATCCCCATTGTTTACGGGTAAAAACAAAAGGTTGATTCAGAGCATTACTCTGATCTATTCCTAAAATCTACAGGTAGATCAATGCAGCTCCAGTTATCGAGTGTTTCCTCGGGACGGCAAGGGCGGATGTTGGTCAACATTTTGCTGCCTCGGTCCTTTTCAGCTATCATGTTGATGTACATCCCTTCAAATAATTCACTGAGTATCTCCTCCTGGTTGAGTACTTCATTTTTCTTCATTGCCTCTCCAACCTCTTGACCTGGCTGGTAGAACCCTCCGGAGACAAAAGTGGTTTTCAAACTAGGAAAGGACATCGGTCTCCACGGAATGTCTTCTCCTTTAGATCTGGCTTTTCTTTGCTCCTCCTTTCTCTTATATTCCTCTTTTCTCTGTTGGGCACTTGGTTGGTAACCCAGCCCAAAACGATCCTTCTTGGTTATCATATTCTTGGCTCTTAGGTTTCCTTGTAATTTCTTCCCCAGCCCCTTTCCTATTTTGGCTCCTCGGCCCAGAGTTTCTGCGACGGTCATCTTGGTACAATTAGATAACCTGGGGTAGGGGATCCAACTTCCCTCCGAAACGAATGTGGCATTTACTAGTTCCAATGCTCGGAACGAGCATTCTGCAGTATCTTCATCATTTTGAATGTAGGGGGCGTCTGATGTTACTGAAGCAACAATTTTCTGTTCTGCCTCTACTGTGACCAATTTGCCTTCGACTACAAATTTTAACTTTTGATGCAATGATGAGGGGACAACTCCTGCGGAGTGGATCCAAGGTCTTCCCAACAAGAAGCTGTAAGATGGTTTTATGTCCATCACCATAAAATCGATCACATATTTCGTTGGTTCGATCAATAGGGGCACCTCAATTTTCCCCATTGTTCCTCTTTGCGTACCATCAAAGGCTCTTACCGAATTGTGGCAGGGCTTTAGGTGCGAACCATCTATTTTCAGTTTTTGCAGGGTCACCATAGGCAAGACGTTCAATGCTGACCCATTGTCGATCAGTACGCCTGGTACTACATACCCTTTGCAGTGGGTAGTGATGTTAAGGGCTTTGGTGGACCCCATTCCTCCCTCAGGGATCTCATCGTCACTGAATGTTATGTGATTATAGGAAGTGATATCCCCCACTATCATGTCCAGGTTTGTCACAGAAATGTCCCGGGGCACGAAAGTTTGATTTAGCACTTTTAATAACGTCTCCCGGTGTTTTTCTGAACTCAAGAGTAATTCCAGCACTGTGATCCTGGCCGGTTGCTTTCGTAGTTGTTCCACTACGTTGTACTCGCTATGTCTCAAGAACTTTAGAAATTCTTTGGCCTGGGTCTCAATTACCGGCTCATTCATCTTTGGGGGAGGCTCTTCTCCAAATATCTGCGTAGGGCTAACTGTTGTACTCTTCCCCTTATCCTTTTCAGCTGCTTTCAAAGTCTGGGAGGAATAACATCTGCCGCTCCTTGTGAAATGGCCTGCCTCGCCAGCGTTTACATCGTTCTAGCTTTGTTGGTCTTTCAGCGTAGGCTCTTTTACATGACCGTGTTCTTGTTTTTCTGGCGTGGTCACATTTACAGCATAATTCCAGGGGGTTTGCCGTATATCTTTGAATGGGAATGGAGATGGTGCTGAAATGATGATTTTGGGGTTTATCTTGTTGGTTTCTCCTTGGGAGGCACCTGCATTCCTTGGCCTAGGGGAGGTGATAAAAGGTCTATCCTTATCGTATTTAGATTTGGGGCTATCCGTCATGTATACGTCCGACCCCTTCTTCCCCATGGGCTCCTCGAAGAATTCTATTTGTTTTTCATTCATTAATTGCTGTACCAATCTCTTGAACTCATCGCACTCTTGGATATCATGCCATTCAGTCTGGTGGAATTCGCAGTACTCTCCACATCCCTTCTGCCTTGTTATCATGCCTTTGTCGATCACACGAGCCATGCATAACTGTTGAAATACCCACCGTAAAGGAGATTTGATTTCTGGCACATCATCCTTAATCCTCCTGGTAAAGTATTCTTCAATAACATTTACTCCTCTGTTCCCATGATTAGGCAGCGGGTTGTTGGCTACACTCGGCTCTTCAAACTTCAATATCCCGGAATCAATTAAGTTCTGCACAAGTTTTTTGAAAGCAAGGCAGTTTTCAGTGGGATGTCCAGGGGTACCGCCGTGATAGTCGCAATGCGCGTTCGGATTATACCAAGACGGGAAGGGCAGATTGACAGGAGTAACGATGTATGGACGGACCAGGTCTGCTTCATACAACTGGGAATAAAGTTCTGAGTACGAAACAGGTAGGGAGTGAAAGTTCTCTGCTTCATACAACTGGGAATAAAGTTCTGAGTACGAAACAGGTAGAGAATGAAAGTTCTTCTCTCTTTCTCTTTTCTGGCGATTCTCTCATCTCTTTGATTAGAGTTTTATGTTTTTCCCACAGGTGCTTGTGGCTGTGAGACTGTGACGTTCTTCGGGGCGGTATAAGTGCTGATGGTGTTTACTTCATTTCTCTTGTTATACTTCCAAGACCCTTCCCCGCCATCAGTCCTACCACTCTTAATTGCCAGTTCAAGGGACTCCCCAGTCTTGATTAAGTCAGCAAAGCACTGCGTTGTGTTATTAATGAGACGATCAAAGAGTGCCCCTTTCAGAGTATTAACAAATAACGGCGTAATTTCATGTTCCGGGATGGGTGGCTGAATTTGGGCGGCCACTTCCCGCCACCTTTGGGCGTATTGCCGCAGGATTTCGTGGGACTTCTATCCCATATTTTCCAACATAATTCTGCTGGGGGTCATATCTGTTACATGCTTGTATTGCTCAGTAAATGCTCTTGACAGATCTTTCCATGTCTTAACATTTGTCTTGCTCAACTGGGTGTACCACCGTAACGCCGCTCCAGTTAGGCTGTCCTGGAAACAATGGATTAGTAGCTTTTCGTCCTTCTGGTAGGCCGCCATCTTTCAACAGTACATTGTTATGTGCGCGGAAGGACACGTGGTTCCGTCGTATTTGTCGAACTCTGGCGTTTTAAATTTTGGCGGTAGGACAAGATCGGACACCAGACTTAAGTCGCTAGCGTCATTTCCTGATTCTTTATTAGATTGTAACGTTTTAAATTTTTCCTCCATGAGGCGAAACCTTTCCTCCCACTTTTTCTCTACCTCAGTCCTGATCTTTTCGACCATGTTCAGGTCCGGCACCTCTTCTTCATAAAGTGCTTCAGCATCGAGGGGTTGAGTCTCAGGTGCCCCTATTTGAAAACTAGATGACATTCCTACAGGGTCGATATACATCTTCCTAGCCGGGTTTGGTGCAGTTGGTTAAACCTTGTAGTGAGCTGGGGTACCCTCTGGCTCTTGAATGGTTTCTCCTTCCACTCTTTTTCCAAGACTCTTAGCCAACAATGCGGTTATGTCGGATACTATAGATGCTTGCGACTGCGCAATCTGATCACTGAGGCTTCTCTGGGCCTCTTCAAGCCTTGTCTCGAGCTCTTTTTGCCCTTTTCTAGATTGATTATCCTGTCTTCCATGAGTTTGCTTTGTAACCGGGTAAAGTATGGGTGATGAATGATTGCGGGTTAACTACACACAATGCCACAACATTCATAATGTTAATATGGTTGCAGGAATAAATGCATGTATAATGATGCGAATGTCATTATGCAAATGCAAGAATGTATGCAGATAAGGTACTGATTCCGCTGGTAATAACCCTTTTGAACTACTTCCACGGGAATTAAAGGGTCTAGATTACAACAGAGTTCGTATTACAAAATAAAGATCCTTAATACAAAATATCTAATTACAACACAGAGTTCTATAGATAAGCCCTAGCTCTATCTCCTAATTTTCCAATTGCCCTAGCAGCTTGAGGAACCTTGGAGCTTCTTCCATTTCCGGGACTATGAAAGGTCGGAGAGTTTCAGCCTCGACAGCTAAATCATTCACATGCCGGCGACTCGCTGTATGTCCACCATCAAGTTTGCGTAATACTGGTCTCTGTCATGTACCATCCGGGCAGCGTCACGCAGTCTCTTTTGCCAATAGGTGTCCCCTCCGGCTGCAGCCTCCTCGAACACACTAATTCTTTCATTGTAATCCTCAACAGTTGCTTCGAGGGACTCAATTCGTGCTCGTAACATGCTTACTTCGCGCTCTCTTTCTTGAAGCTCAGTGAAACCATTTCTGTGGCAGTACATTCGAAGTGAGTGTTCAACTTTCGCCACATTTCCTTTTAATTCGCCATTCTGACTTTGGCTTTGCTCCAGACTTTGAATAGTGTCATCGTACAATTTTTGCATCTCTAACAATCTATTTCGGCTACTCATATACTTTCTTTTCCATATGGCGACGCTTTCTTTCTCATGATGGACAGCTTGTTTTCCCTTGCTGATTTCTTGCCTGAATCTTTCCTTTTCCTGATCAATGGCCTTCTTGGATGACCGTTTTTCTTCTTCCATATCCAACCGGCAGCTTTCTATCTCTTTCTCGATTGTTCTCTTACTGATTTCTCGTTCTTCTTCCACCAAACGGATACCATTCATTCTTTCTCTTTCCACGACTATAAATTGACTTCGGCTGGCCTTCTGTATTTTTGCTTGTAGTAGAATGACATCTTTTTGATAAAGAGCATTCTTGTCGTTCAAATCTGCATTTAATTTCTTCAACTGCCTAATGATCCCGTCCCGCTCGTCAACCTCTAAGCTTGCCTTATAGAGCTCGCTCGCATGTTAGGTCTGTTGGATGTCCATTTTTCTTTTAACTTCTTCGAGTTCATTCCTTAAGATGTCAGCTTCAGACGGTACCACCCTTGTAAGCTCTTCGAGTGACACTGCTGGTCCTTGATCAGATTCGGGAATCACATTATTAACCCTCAAACGTCTCCAAAGATTGTAGTCCGGGGTAGTCATGTGTTCGGTATCTCCTTCCACCCTAATCCGGTAACAATGGTCCCAGGCCCTCATGATGGTCTGAATTTTTCCTTTGAACTCCCCTTTGAAAAGAAATTCAGTTTGGCTTAATCCGGCGGTATTGGGAATGAACTGTCGTGATCCGAACTTTCGAGACACTAAAAGCAGAGCACAGACGATCCCTCCATGCAATCCCAACATCATCAGCCAGTTGAAATCACCACAACTGTATAGAAAATAATTAACTTTACCGAGCCATGGGACCCTCCATGCTATGTCTTCATCTTGAATGTTCCTGAAGAAACTAATCCACATTTTTGTTTTCAAATCCTCTCGCCATTCCTTTGCTAAGTACTCCCGTAAAGGCGAAAAACCTTGGAAGGATATCCCCGGCAGGACCCTCATCGGTGTCTTCCACATGTGACTCTGAATCCATACTTGTAACAGCTGTGCGCATCCTCGAAAACGTCCTTCTTCATGTTTCCGGCTAGCATTTAAGGAAATGAAAGTCTCGACCAAGATTGCTGGTACTGGGTTTGCTTTTCGTTTTACCCGCTCAAATAAGTCCAGAATGGCTATGTCAATGTTCCCGAGTACTCTTGGAAAGATCACCAAGCCATATATTCCAAAGGCGAACAAGTCCATTTTCTTTGCCTCGTCTGGATGTGTCGGTATGATGTCCCGAATACTTTCCCATGCAAAGACTGTATTGTCTCCTCGGATCTGAAGGAGGCCATTAACCCAATCGTCACTCATTCCCGCAAAGGTTTTGAGTTTCACAGTGTAATTCTGATTCCTCGGAGGCTTCGCGTAGATCCAATCTTCCTGAATGTTTTTCTGGTTAAGTAAAGCAGTGTATTCTTCTACTGTAGGCATCATGTCCTGCCCATTGAAGGTGAAGCAGCAAAAAGCCGGATTCCAGAACTAGACTATAGCTCGGAGTAGGGGCTGGTTAAACTATCGCAGAACAAGTCTTGTAGTCTTCGGTCCCATCTTTCCCAAATGCTCAGAAGATCCCATAGGTCGTTCTGTTGGAGACTCACATAGGTGTACCCTGCTATTACGCGTTCGTTCGGCAAACTGTCCCCTTGGATTTTCTGGTTGACCTCTGACCAATGTCTGACTGACAAATTAAGCTCTTCTTTCCTAAGACACCTTTTTTCCATGGTGAAAGACATTCTGATCAGGCAAACCACTTGATCCAGTACCTTTATGTGATGCAAATGCATGATGTATGAGAAAAAAACAAAAGCGAAAAGAAAACAAGTCAGTACCAGATAAAATTAATAAATATATAAATAAAAGGACAAAATTAAACAGAATAAACACACAAAACAACCCAATTTATCCCGTCTAAAACACCTAAGGTTATCCGCATGGCTCTAACAGGGTAGGTTTCTATGTTCTCTACATGCAGTGTTGGTTCTAGGAGGTACCCGAATTGTCCTTGATGTCCTCTACTAAGAGTAGCAAGGCCCCCGATCATCACCCATTATAGGCTCCTGTCAACCGGGTTCAATTCAGGGGGACCCATTCGCTTATACCCATACGGAGGAACGATATCCTCATGAAAGTATAAGGTACTCGAGCCCCGAAGGTACTTGCTAGGCCCATACGGGAGAACGATATCTCCACGAAAGCATTAGCGTTTTCCCCTCACTTAAAAAACAGGTTTATATGCCAAATTTTAAATGCGTTAAAATAAACGCGCAATTATAACTGAATGTTAATTTAATAGTCACTTTAATCCAGAATTTCCAATATTAGTAAAGCGGTAATTATTTAAAAAAAGCTCGACTCTCATTTGTTTTTTTTAAAACAAAAATGTCCCCAGCGGAGTCGCCATCTGTAGCGATGCCCCTTTTTTATCGCTAAAAAAACGAGGGTGGTTTTCGAAGGATGTTTGAAAGATGTTTGTGATTTTTTTGGATATAAAATATTTATTCCGCGGGGTTTAAAAAAACCGCATTTTAAAAAAATGGAGTCACCATCTGTAGCGATGTCCTTTTCTTATCGCTAAAAAGCGTGGTTTTCGAAGGTGTTTGTAATTTTTCGGATATAAAACGTTTATTCCGTGGGGGTTTAAAGAACAGCATTATATTTAAAAATTGGAGTCACCACCGGCCACTTAGGTAGGTCGGACACCATAAAACCAGAGATTCAAAAAATGGGTTCGGGAGTCGGTTACGGATGGGGAAGGATTAGCACCCCCACACCGCCCAAAATTGGTACTTTAATAATTACCGCTTTATTAATATTGGATTTTCCGGATTAAAGTGACGATTATTTTAAAATTCGGTCATAATTGCGAATAAATTTTAAGGGCCCCGTTATCCGAGAATAAACGCCCAACCACTATCACTACGTCTGATACTGGCCCCGTTTACGCTCGGATAAAAGGGCACCGCATTAACAATTTATATACCATATGCAATCTTAGTGACAAAAATATAAGACATAGCAGATAATTTAAAAACAATAAATATTCACATAACAGAATACTAATCTAACATAAATAAAATACGTAATTAAAACACACATATACATACCAAGCTTAATATTAGATAAAAGCAAACTTAACATGCCACAATAACAAGGTAGGAATAAATACATGTATAGACAAAAACACATATTTCAAAAAGACATACATATTAGAAATAAAATATATTTCAACATATATTGAACAATATATTATACATAAAAAGAAGACACACTAACACGTAACCTAAAGGTCAAGAGAACATACACATATACAAAAATACAAAACATGCCGTGTACGAGTCAACTAGAACATAACATGCTTAATACGAATAACCAAATAAAAAGATACATAATCATTATAAACTTAATACACATATACATGTAAACATAAAAATACATGGCATATACGAGGGATATAAAATAAGACAAAAGACTACATTAACATATACGATCATAATACGAACATGAATATTTACATGGAAACAGGACTGAAATGAAAGAAAAATAAAAGCCAGTGGCAGAAATTAAAGAACAATAATATGTAAATTTAAGGACGAAAATGCGAAATAGACAGAACCTAAAAAGATCAAAACTGTAATTGGACCAAGGGGCAGACCCGAAATGAAAAGTTCAAAAACGCGGGATGGTTAAAGGGGTAATTTTACCATTTAAAAACTGATTCGGTGTAATTTAGGGACTGGATTGCAAGATTTTGAAATACAAGGGGGACCAGAGTTGTAAATATACAATGCGGCGAGACAGAAGTGAAAATATTGAAAGCGCGGGGGGATTTATTACGTAATGTACCCATTTCACAAAATAATAACAGCTATAAAAACCCCTCTTTTAGGCCGAAACCAATTTTCCCCCCATTTGTTTCATTTTTCAATTTTATAACCAAGCTCTGTTCTTCGTTTTCTCTCAAACCTCCCCTGACGAACCCAGAATCCGGCGGGCGGCCGCTGTATTCTCCGCCGCCGACCACCGCTAACCGGCGTCGGTGAGCCTAAAAAACACACCAAAATAACCCCCATCTTACCCTCGACACGAATTCGAGGTTGGATTCAGAGGAAAAGCCTCCATTTGCCCTAGATCTAGGAAATACGAAACATAAAAACCCATTTTTTCAACCCAAAACGAAAACAAAAAGGGGTCTCCCACTCCTTTCACTTCACCATATCCGGCTTGGGAAAGCCGAAAAGGCTTATCACTGGTGAGGGGAGACCCACCGACGGCGATGGTAAGATTTCTAACCCTCTTTTCTTGTTTTCTATCTTTTGTGTATGCATGCGAAATAAAAATAAAAAAAGAGACGAGTATTTACCACTAGACTGACTTTTTGTATTTCTTTTCTTTCGATTACAACTTTGCTTGTTCGATTCCAACTTGTTGTTACAAAATATTTGTTTCGTACATATATATGCCTGTCTTTGGTTTTGGTACAAGTAGTATAATATTTGCTTTTTCAGATCTGGACTGCTAATCTGACATATTTCTTTCTTGCTGTGTTTTGACATGTTTGAGCGTGGTGGTTGAAGATCGGCATGGTGCAGCATGGTGGCGGTGTGGGCTCTGTCTTCGGCCAGAGGCGTTCTCGGCCGTTAGATCAGATCTGATCTAACGGTCGGGATGGCTTGAAAGATGAACGGCCCAGATGAAGCCTCGATTGGTGAAACGGCTCCAGATCGTGCCACGTGGGGCTCAGCAGTCGAGGGGTCAGAGCGCGTGGGGCTCACGCACCCGTGGGATATCAAAGAGTCCGCATGTGGACCACACGCGCGCGTGGCACTCGAACGGTCCAGACGTGTAGTGCACGTGGCTGGCAGATATTTTTGCTCCTTGCTTGGATCGTGGCCGTTGGATCAGATCTTGATCCAACGACCCATAGTCACCTGCACCCAAAAAATAATTAGAATTAAATAGGTTTGGGTTTGGGCCAGCCGGGCCTTGTAATAATACTTGATTTGTAATTGGACTTGGACTGCAATTTATTTATTTGGTTTTAATATATTTTTTGGGATTTTTATTTTATATTAGCCCAATAATATTAATAATAGTATAATTATAACAGTGATACACATACATACGTATATACCTACGCAAACATTAATTATAACATACCAGTATTCATACATATATAATCACACACATAATTAACATAACATCTATACACATTAAACAAATAGGTTCGTACTAACTATAGATACATGCGTGACACACGTACCGTTAATACGTATACATACATAGTTTATAATATACATGCACACATAAACTAATAACACTCATGCACATAATAAACATATAATATAATATATATACATGCAACACTAATATGTATTTACAGATAAAAATGAGTGATCACAAAAATAATTTTGAATTTAAAACCCTTTTGATTTTTGATTTAAAACCGAAATACAATAAAATGAGAGATCGAATCCTGGATCTAAATGTTTTTTTTAACTTGCAATTTTTCTTTACAATCCCCTTTTTTGAACCCCTTTTTGAACTCTATGATTTTTTTCAGAACCTAGACCTCCTTTACATTTGTGATTTTTGGTTCTTATATAACCGTTTACAAACAAAATAAAAAATGATTTCTTCTGTTGATTGCAGATTCGGAGACCGGATTTTCTGGGTTTTAGGTGAGATTTCGGCAAATGGTGGTTGGAAAATAGGGTATGGGTCAGTTTAGGGTAGGTTAAGAGTTGGTTTGGGGTTTATGGGTTAGATATTAATTTTAGGGTTTGGTGTAGTTTGGTTTAGGATTTCGGATATGGGTGATTTGTTGCTGGTAATGGTGAACGGCGGCTGAGACTGGTAGTGGCGGTGGTGGGCTAAGAAGACGGTGGCGGCTGAAGGGTTAAAGGGGATTAAGGTTAGGGTTTTTATGGTTCGGGTCGGGTCATGGGTCTGAGCCGGGTTTGGTTTGGGTTTGGGTAACCCGGATGAAAATGGGTTATTACAGTTGCCCCTCTTTGCTCGTTGTTGTGTAACGGCAACGGAGCAAAGACTAAAAATGACCCATTTCATCCAATCTAGTTGGTCATCTCCCTTCTTGACATATGTCTTCTTTCTTCTGTAGATATTCTTTCTCTTTGATGCATGTCTTCTTTCTTGTCTTGGTTGATCTACCTTGCCACTCTTGGGAAGCAAAATCTTCAAAATAGGGGGTTGTCTGTTGGGGAAGCAAAATGAGTCCAACTTGCTACATTATTGATAATTCCACGCAGAAGACATCATTTTCAAAATAAAGTAAAACAAAATAAAAACCACATTTTTTAGCGAGAGGGGACACCGCTACAATATATTTGCATTTGTAAGGCACATTGCATTCTTAAGGAGAAGACAAGGGTTTAAACTTTGGAGATGATATTATTTAGAGGGACAATCTCGCAACCCAGACATAGACCGTAACCTTGCACCCCAAATATGAACCGTAAAACGAACATGAATATTATTAAAAAATTAAAAAATATTTGTTTTTAATATATATTAAAATAACTGCTCGTATTTGGCTCACATATTGATTTACTCTACTTAACCCTAGACTATTATCATATTAATTATTATAATTGAAAACTGTACTATATTAATAAAAATTAATATAAAAATAAGTGTCCAAATTATACTTTTGATTAATTTGAGGTTCTTAAATTATTTTTTGATAAAAACAAGTGTCTAATGTTTCATTTCGTTAATTTAAGTGCTTGATAGTTAATTGTTGTTAAAAATCGTTAACTAAATAAATTTTGACACGCGACATGTTTTAATTTTTAATTTCTTTTAATTAATTTTTTATTTTTAATAATTTAAAATCTTTCAAAAAATCATGGAATTTAAATTTTTCTAAAATAATCTCTAAATCTCAAAACTCCAACCATCGAGCCCACCCCTTGAGTCGTCAGATCCAGCCGGCCATTTCCTCAACTTGTCATCGTTGAAAATCAACTAACGACATGTTGGTCAAACATTGAACGACGAATGTGAATCGTCGTTCGACTGGCACGTCGTTCATCAATTTTCGACGATGACGAATTAGATGAAATGGTCGGATGAGTTCGGCGACCGAAGGGATGAGATCGGTGGTGAAAGCGGCGAGGATTTGGATTTGAAATTATGTGGTTTTTAATAATTTAGGGGCTGCTTTGGGATTTTTTTTTAGAATTTTGAGATTTTTTTAAACTAAAATTTTAAAGTTTTTTTTCAAAAAAATTAAAAAATAAAATTATTTTCGTTCAAGCATGATTGGATAACAATTTTTCTAAGCGGTCTTCAACGATCAGACACCTAAAATTGTAACGGTACAAACATTAAGCACATATTTTTACCAAAAAATAGTTTAGGCAACTAAAGTTGAAAATATGTATAGTTTAGGCACTTACTTGTACATTAAGCCTAATAATAATATCATTAAAACTTATTATTGATATAACAAATTGTTGATGCCAAAATGAGGAAGTACCGAACAAGGGAGGTGGAAAAGATAGACCACGGTAATTGTGGCATATTCAGGCGGTTCACCTCCTATAAAATTTAGGTGAAAAATCACAGATAATACAGTGATCAGAATCGAGTAGATAAAATCATGAGAAAAGAAAAAGAGGGGTATTGTTATGTTAGTTCAACCTTGCCCATGCCTGTCATGTTTGTTCTCAGCTCTCTTTCTCACGAGTGCGTGAATGTTTATAACCCCTTAGCACTATAGATGATTAGATACTATTAAATTCTATGACAGTTTATGAATGGATCGACAGATCTAAATTCAACTTCCGAACAGTAAACTCTGCATGTTAGCCGCAAGGATATGTAATAGCATCTAGTTGTACCTGTTCTCAAAGCGATATGTTGGCTCCGACCATATTAGTCTTCGAAAAAATTGTTGTGACAAACTATGTTCGAAATCTGCTAATTATAAGAATTTCGAAAGATATTTTTAATTGCGAAAATTTAAGTGTAACACATAAATCATTAGAACATTATAAATCTCGGGCATAAAAGTAAGCGATGGAAATATGTTATATATAAGGTTTATACGACTAATTTATACAAATTTTGAAAGTACTCCACTCAAATATTTCTTTTTGTTACTTTGTATTATTTTTAATATGTTATGATTTAAAGTTAACGTTCGATAACAAAGGAAAGTTTCCACCATGATTTCACCGACTTGAACTGTGTATATGATTAATCATGAACACGAAACACAACATTGCATAAAACAGATTACCTTGAGCCCCAAGTATTTAAATTGGTGGACCATCCCCCATGCTCATCAACATCAAAGTGCACGCTGATGCTTCTGGTTCAATGAAAATGATGGTGTATTACCATTTTTAATCATGCCACCACCCCAAAACTTAGACTTCCAGAAACATCTCACTTCATTTTTCAAACTAATATATATCCTATCACAGGGCCTTTAGCTTCTGGCCAAGGAACATAATGGAGAGCTACTGTAAACTGTTTTATGTATTTGGGATATTGTTTTCTGGATTTGCAGACCGATGGGGAACTGTGGAAAGCAGTGCCGGTTCATTTTCATGTGGGTTTCCAGCAATATACAACTTTGGGGACTCGAATTCTGATACCGGTGGAATATCTGCAGCAATCTATGAGATCCTTTCACCAAATGGAGAAACCTTCTTTGGACATCCTGCTGGCAGAGCCTGTGATGGTCGCCTCATCATAGACTTCATAGGCAAGTTTACATCATGTCCTCTATACGGACTCGGGTGTGCGAGTATCCACTGTCGAGTGATTGTTTATGTTTTGATTTCCGATTCTGTTGCTTGTTTGCATACTTGGACTTGGTCGGAACAAATTTTCGGCATGGTGCAAATTTTGCAACCGGTGGCTCATCTATCAGGCCACCTGGTTATAGTCCATTCAATCTTGGGGTTCAGATTTCACAGTTCATTCAATTTAAAGCTCGCACTACTGCTCTCTACACTCAACTTAGCCTCCACAGTAAGTCCTTTCTGATTTCCTCTATGTGTTTTATTCTATAAGATACTCGCACCGAATTCCGATTTTTTTTTCTCTCTATAGGAGGAATTCCTTTAACCATGTCCATTAGCAATATACCAAGGCCTGCAGAATTCTCAAAGGCTTTATACACATTCGATATAGGACAAAATGATCTTGCTCATGGTTCCCAATACACGACAGTAAAACAAGTTTTAGCATCAATCCCCGACATAATAGGCCGATTGTCCATAGCTATTCATGTAAGAAACACTAGTTCTTGAACTGAAAGTGTCTAATAAAATTAATATAGTTGAACTAATTAATACTGTCATTTTTTTCCTGGTTTTTCAGATACTATACAATGAAGGGGCAAGGTTATTTTGGGTTCATAATACAGGTTCCATTGGTTGCTTGCCGGTTTCGGTTTTATACGAAAAATCGAAGCCTTGGAATTTAGATAAGAATGGATGTGCAAAGCTTCAAAATGAAGTGGCTATGGAGTTTAACAGGCAGCTTAAGGATATGATTTACCAATTTAGAGCTCAACTCCCTTTTGTTGGATTAAAATCCGTAATAGTGGGCACATATGTATAATGTATATTGCTATTTTAAAGTATGACACAAAATTAAGTGACCAATTATGTTAGGCGTGTCATGGGTATTAAAATGTCATGGAAATAAAAGTGTAGATACCGTAAGATATATTTATAATTCAATGAGGGGCAGACTTATAAATATTAATAGTTGATTTAATAATCAACTATATAAAGAGGTAGTGGTCCCCAAGAAATAGGTTAACTTGTTTTTCTCTCCTTCCCCGTCAGAGAGTTTTACGTCAAGAGAAAACCTATCTTCTTGGAAGATCAATACCAAAGATTTGGATTTCAACATCAAGATTCAAGGTTTTCAGTCTATCGATTAATTCAGGTACGCTTCCGCAATTCAGTTCATTCAGTTTATTGTTCTTGATGATTTGACATGATAGATCCTGGGTTTAGATTTTATATTTAGTTATGGTTTAATTCTAACACCTTTTGCTAGATTCACATATGTCGATGTCTATTCGGCCAAATACGCACTCATTAGCGGTGCAACAAGTCTAGGTAAGCATGTTTGAGAAAGTATCAGTATTGGAGGCATCGGAATGGAGATTTAACACTACAGTTTTGGGTCTTATGGTGCAGGTTTCGTGGAAGCAGTTAACATTTGTTGTGGGAATTGTCGGAAAAATGGTATGATAAATGGAACAGTATATGATGGTCCTTGCAATCATCCATCAAAGCACATTAGCTGGGATGACATACATTATAGTGAGGCAGCCAATCTGTGGGTTGCAGAGCGAATTATGAATGGCTCATTCTCTGATCCACCTGTTTCGATTCAAAGTGCTTGCTATCATTAAACAACCAACCATGCGATTTCTTGAGACGTAAGCTTCTCATTTTATTGTCTTAGAAGCAACATATATTCAAACAATGTTGTTTAATGATCAAGCATTTGAATAGTGAAGTAATTATGGTGCGCAGTGCTATTTAAACCTGCCTTTATGGTGATAAATAGGGGTGTAAGCGAACATAGCGTTCGATGAACTTTTTCGTATAACATTCGTTTATTAAGTTAAATAAATGGATATGGACAAAAATTTTATGTTCATTTAATAATGAACGTGCACGAAAATATGTATGTTCGGCTCGATTATGTTCACGAACAAGCTCGTTTATCCGGTTCCCCTTTTCCTTATATCTTTTTACATTTTAAATATTGGTGAAGATAGAGGCTAAATTGAACACATGGTGAACTTTGGAATTTAAATTGCGAAGACTAAGAAGCTTAAGGACTAGTGACGTAACATATAAATGAAAATATCCACAAACGCAAAGCGAACCGAACACGCACGCACACGCACGTATTAAAAATTTAAACGAAACATGAATAAATTCAAAATTAAACAAATGAACACAACCTTATTTGTTTAATCCCTGTTCATTTACACCCGCTATGATAGATCATGGTTGAGGCTTTGAATCAAATCTGGCCTTTTTCTATTAAACTCTTTTGGGCCTTTTTTGTCAACTTAGGCCAGACCATCATTGGTGAACTGGGTCCTGTCTTTACAACTCAAAAAGGGTTTGACGTGCAATTTTGAGACCCGTTTTCCACTTTTAATATTCAACTCTTGTTACTTGAGTTTCAAAGGAAATGTTACGTGCAATTGAAACTTAAGTTAATTGCACTATACATCATCAAATTATGACATTCATTCTGAATTAATCCCTAAACTATTAAATGTTTTAATTTCATCCTCAAACTATAATCTTCATTTTAAATTGATCTCTAAACTTTTGAGCATTCTAGTTTCATCCTCAAACTATGACTCTAATTCTAAATTTGTCCTCATCTTTTTAAATTTTCTAATTTCATACCCAAATTATCAGTATATGCTAAGCACATCTTATGTTAATTAAAAATTATAAAATTGTTAATTGTCATGAAACACTAATATGTATTTAAGTAATAACATGATGTAATATAAACGATAATTTGAGGATGAAATTAGAATATTCAAAAAGTTTGGGGACTAATTTAAAATGAGGGTCATAGTTTGGGGACTAATTTAGAATAAGGGTCATATTTTGAGGATGAAAATAGAACATTTAAAAGTTTGAAGACCAATTTAGAATGAGAGCCGTTGTTTGGGGATGAAATTAAAATATTTAAAAGTTTATGGACTGAGTTTGAATGAGGGGTCATAGTTTGGGTACGTGTGGTGCAATTAACTCTTGAAAGTTTATACTCTCCTCCCTTAATCACGAGGTCAGGATACGATCCCTACTCATGAGAACGGAGTACATTTCATGGCCAGAAGTTTATTTTTTAGTGAGATCACCTGCAGAAAGAAGATTAACCACTGTTATCGCCGGTGAATATCTTAGTTAAAAGAAAAAGAACGAAAGTTTATACCTTTATATCCATGTTAAAATATGTGCCAGACAGACAATGAAAAATCAGAGTAAGTTAAGCTAAGATTCCTGATATAAGCAGACCAGCATTGGTTTCATTACAATCTGTTTGGTCATTTTCCACGTCCAGAACAACAACCTGTCATTCAAAACCAATCACCTATAGCTTCTCAGAGGCATTCCTTGTGAAGAATCAATATTTGGCCCAAACAATCCCCCCCGAAGAAACCATGAAAAGACTGCTTCAATGCAACAGTTACAGGATTTATCCATGTGACATTCAATGCAGGCAGGCATTGTAGCTGTCTGTCAGCAAATTCCATGTTGTTCAATGGGTCATTTCTTTGACCCACTAGTTTTAATTTGAGGAGAGGTCGTCATTTTCTCATCATTATATAACATTGTGATGCTTCTGTCATATTAGCAAATTCCATGTTGTTCAATGGTTTTGTTTGGTGTTTTGCAACAATCTAACCTTGATTACTTATAAAGAAGGGAAGGTGAAGTATGGTTCATAAATTCCATTCAATTGTGGCTGATTAGTCAAGTCTTTCACTTTCACCATATAACCTTGATTTACCAATGCCACCCACTGCCATTTACAAGGCTTGAAAGGCCAACTTTCTTTGGTCAATTTGATCTCCCATATCAAGGAACTTCAAACAATGAGCTGATGTGACTTGATATCGACATTCGGCCTCGATACTATTCAAATACAAGTATAAAAATGAATAATACCCGAATCCGAGTAGCATAGGATTGGATGCAAGTTGCTGTTGCAGAGATCAATCTTACTTTAATGTGATAGAAACTAACAACCAAAAGCATTTCGTATATCCAAAATGCGGCCATTTCTTTATTGAAAAAGATTGAAACATACAAAAGAAGAAATGTCACCATGGAATGACAATAATTCCATAACCAATGAACCATACCATTTTCATTTGACCCCTCAACACAACTATTGAAACCAGGCTCTTTTTATACATGTGACAGGGAATCAGATAAACCAGCCATTTAATCCTCTCTTTTACAATGAATTTTTTTTTATAGTATTTACCTACAAACAGGATTATGATACCTTAATGCCATCATCTTTTATTATTTGAGTGCTGGTGTCAAGGAGGGTGACTAATGCTCTTGATTTTCTGCTACGGACCTTGCCTGCTTCCTTCAATAATTCACTCAACCTTCTTTTCTCATCAATGACATCGGGATTTGCTGTTCCAAGCTTCTCTTCTCTCATGTCAACAACATAATCCAGGATTTCAATGGCATCATCTAACCTGTGAAACATAGAATTCGTAAGAAAGAAACATGAGAACCTATGTGAATCGTATTCGAGTGTGAGGGTTGAATATGGATATGTATTTCGAAACAGGTGTTTTTCTAAGTTTTACCTTCCCATTGCATCATAGGTGCCAGCCAGATTGCTATATACCCCTAATGTATCAGGGTGATAAGGACCATACTCCTTCT
Source organism: Hibiscus mutabilis (assembly GCA_019671005.1). Classification (NCBI taxonomy): domain Eukaryota; kingdom Viridiplantae; phylum Streptophyta; class Magnoliopsida; order Malvales; family Malvaceae; genus Hibiscus; species Hibiscus mutabilis. The sequence goes on from CM033711.1 coordinate 65,594,048, forward strand.
CTAAAACGCCCCTTGCTTCTTCTAAACAGATCAGCTGCCTCGTTTATCGAGTACCTTTGTACACAGGCAAGCCCCATTTGATTGAGAGCAATCCCGAACAAAGCAGACTTCTTCTCTCCGCCAGCTCGAAACTTTGAGATGGCACTTTTAAAGGTGTTGTAGGAGTCGGCATAGCTCCCCATCATGTAGTACATGACTCCCATTTGTGACTCAATGCCTGAAATTTTGATTTGTTTCCCTGGGGCTTCACTGAAAATACTTAATGCCTGCAATTCGGAATCGATCCTCGACTCCTCCCCATACAATCCATAGCTAGACATTGATGAAGATTGATCAGAGCTTTGCATCTCATAAACATTATGATAAAGCTGCTCAATGTGGAGGTTGCCACCACACCATCAATGGCTAAATCAAGGGAATCACTTCGTGGACTCAACGCACTTCTTGGAGACCTTTCTTGAGTAAAACTGTCCTTGTAAAGCCTGTGGAATCCATTGTCATGGTCTTCAATTCCAGTTTCTCCATTCCCTGCATCCATAGCTAATCCAGGCACTGGGAAACTGCTAAAAGAAAAGAAATCAATGCAAACTTAAAAAAAAGAGAGAGTAAAGCACCAAATCTATTATTATTAAACGTAACTCAATTCCATTCTCATTATAAAAACAAAATTCCCAAGAATTCTCTGCAAAATAGGACTACTAAAACCGAAAACAGTAACAGGAGAGAAAGAAAAAAGGGCATTGAATGCTCAATAACCATAATCGATAAATGAAAAGAGTAGTGTACCTTACTTAGTAGTGTTTAATGAAGAAAACCCAAAATTTAAAATCCCAAAAAAGGTCCAAAGTTTTAAATGCTGATTCCTGTTTCTCTGGGAGTTATATACAGAAGAAGATGATGACAATGATGAAGGAATGGGGTGGTGTCATGTATTTCTACATCTTTGTTGGCTTACATATAAATATATTGCTATTTCTAGAAGGAGAAGGATCCCATTTTATGAATGAAAAAGAGGGAAATGTGGAAATATACTTAAATAATTTGTTTATTTATTGGTGCGGGGTTATAAAGAGATGGAATTTTGAAGCAACTTAGAAGGTGACTTTTCTCCCACCATTTTTTTTTTCTTTTGTAATTTGTTTATTTATTGGTGCGGGGTTTGAGTACCATAAGTGTATGGTGTTTGTGTTATTTAAGGATTAAGAAAATTGAACAGATACTATCATATAATTATATTGGCATATAAAAAATTAAATTTAAATTTTTATATTAATTAGAATTCTATTTTAATAAAAATATTTCCTTTATTGTCCCACAAAGTAGGTGGACTTACCCTTTCGATACATTGTATATTTTTATTTGTTATTTCTTTTATTATATTACTTTTCTATTATGTAATTTCCTTTTCCTATGATATTCGTACCCAATATAAAACAGACTCTAACGAGATGAAATATGTTATTTCGTTTTCCTATGATATACGTGCTGAATCTAAAATTGACCATTCCACCTACAATCGCCAAATTAATCTTTTTGAATTTGTTTTATAGGTTTTTTTACGATAAAAAATTGATTTCAACTTTAAGATATTTTAGGTAATTATTTGATCGTGTATGTTTTTAGTTTTACAATATAAAATAAATTTTAAAGTTGAAAAAACATACACAATCAAATTTATATTTAAAGAGTCAAAAAAATTTATATTTACATCATTAAATTTAATTTAATTTTTATTTGAATTATAAACCATTAATTTAATCAAATTATATTATTTAATTTTTATCACTAAAAACTTAAGGTATTCATACCAACATCGTTAAGTAATTATAACAAAAAAAATAAAATTAACACTTTTATTTAATATATTTTTCACAAATTATTATAAAATAATGATTAATTGATAATTTAAATATTTTTTAAAAATTTATAAATCATTTTTAAAAATAAATTCAAAAGAAAAAACTAATTTTTATATAAACAAAAAAGATAGATAAAAATATGTCATATAAAAGATCATTCTATTTTTTTTTCATAAAATCATTTAACGATTTAATTTATTAATAATAAAAGTTAAATGATATCTTATTATTTAAATAAAAATTAAGTTAAATTTTATGATTTAAAATATAAATTATCCGATGCGAAAGACGAAACGTTGTTTTCTTAGGGGACACGTGGGGGAACATGATTGCATCTGCAAGGGGTCGTAGGACATCACGTGGACCACATCCAGCCTCATTTTCGCTGGTTTTCGGTGACAGGCAGCATAATATTTTTGTCTACTCCCTTGGGCGGTCCTAGTTTAGCCCAATTATTGGTGGGCCCAATATATTTGCAATGGCCCACATCACCTCAAAAAATAGATAAGACTCTTATTTTATTTTTTAGTTTATTTTTAAAGAGACAAATATAAGAAAACATGCAATTTATTAAACTACTACTACAAATCTACAGTAGTATTTATGATTTTGTTTTTTTTGAAAATAACATTGTAAATACATTAAGAAAACAAAATAACATTGTAAATGTCGATACTAATAATATTGTGGATACAACCAATTTTTTTAATTTTCTTTTATGGATGGACACAAAAAAGTTTAAATAAGTTTCTTTCAAATGGAATGGCAATGGAGGATATAAATTTAGATATTTATGGGCATTCGAATTGTTTTTTTTTTTACATATTCACACATTATGAATATTAATAATATTCAAATTTAAATATTATAATGGCTATTTACAACATATTCGAAGCAAACATTGATAATAGTTTCCAGACAATGCATTATCAAAATATACTTTATTTTTACAGAGTTTTGTAAACTCAACAAGTGTTTCAGTAGAAAAGCGAATGATATTCATTCTAAGAGACATGTTCAAATTATTTTGTCTACATGGTGTATGCCCATTGTCCAAAGGTTAAAAATATTTATGAACAAATATTACCTTCTAATCATTTATAGACTATTAAAAAATAAAGTTAATTTTGTATATCCATTATTCAAATTAGTTTTACTTCGAGATATTTAAATTTAAGTAACTAACTCTATTATCTGCTTTAAATCTTAAATTTTTAAATTTTATTTGACATTAAATTAAAGTGTTTAGTAAATTCAAATAAAAAAATAACATTCTTCTTTTCGTAAATTATAACATTCTAATTTAACGTAGATAATGAACAAATATGATTTTAAAGAAGATAACTGTTCGATTGTTTTTTTAATCAAGATGTCGGTTGTAATTAATGTAAGAAAACCAAAGTCAACAAAGTCCAACAACCTACTTACAAAGCCAAGAACATAAAAACAATAACAAATTAAAAGCTAAGAAATTAAAAGCAAACTAAAACATCTGGCAGAGACAAAACCAGATGGAAACACAACTGACATTCCCTTCCACTAAAGCTCAACAAAAATGAGACTGTTGAAGATCAGTGTAGAAGGTGGAAGAGGGGGGTCGCCCAAAGCGAAGAAACCATATTTTCCCAGAAAGAAAACCACTAGATGATATGACTATGGTGGGTCGCTGAAACGCCGGTCCTCCGCAGCAAGATGGAGAACAGATTCCGGCGCATCTTCAAGCCAAACACCGTCCGAAGCAGATCGAAGCCCTTCAGCCGCCATTGCATGTGACAATTTATTCCCCTCGCGACCGATGAAGCTGAACCGGCAGGAGGAGAAATTGTGAGCCAATTCTTTAATATCTCTCGTAACTTGACCAATATCAGACAAATCCGTAGTTTCAGAGACGATTTTGTTGACGACGGCCCGAGAATTAGTTTCAGCAACAACCGAGTGGATCCCAATTTCAAGAGCAAATTGAAGACCTTGAAAAACAGCTATGGCTTCTGCATAAAAAACAGAGGTAATATTTGTGTTCAATCTATAGCATGCCCCTATAATATACCCCTCACTATCGCGTATGACGATCCCCGAGCTTGATATTGAATCCATCGAATTAAGCCCTACATCTACATTTATCTTGAACATAGGTGGCACAGGAGGGATCCATTTTGCAATTGGACGTGGTGGGGGATGGGCAAGGCCGGAGGACAAATGCTTAAATTCATCACAGTAGCTTCTAATAAATGTAAGCACATCCTCAACTCTCTGTTGTACTCTCTCATGTACCAGTTTATTCCGTGAGTACCAAATAGCCCGTAGCGTAACTATAATCTGTCTATGCATGCTTGAATTAAAACTTCTAAACATGCTTAACAACCACTCGTTAAAGGTTTGCTGACCTGTATATGTTGTCCGTACGACGCCCATAGAATTCCAGATGGTAGTAGCAAAATAGCAATCATGTATTACGTGTAGAAGATCTTCCCTTTCTAGACCACACCGTGGGCACATTAGGTCTATTGCTACTCTCTTAATCACTAGATTCTGTAACGTAGGAACATAAATACGAGCAAAATGCCAAGCTGTAATTTTCACCTTTGATGGGCAATCTATCTTCCAAATATGGCTATAGAGCTTGTCGTTGGGAGATAAGTGTTGTGACTCAGGAAGAAGGAGCTTATAGCCACTTCTTTCAGTATACTGACCTGAGCTCTCCCTCTTCTATTTTAACACATTTTCTTGATGATACATAGGCAACTTGATCCTCAGAATAATCTCAGCTTCTTCTCGCTTAAACATTGATCGAACCATTTGCACATTCCAGCACTTATCCTCTTCAACAATAAGGCCTGAGACGAGATGAACCTATTCACAGTATTCTGAATCAACTTTCTTTGAGGGCAATCCTGGAAGTCAATAATCATTCCAAATCAAAACTGTTGATCCAGTTCTGATGTTCCAGCCAAGCCCCTTTTCAAGTAAGCCTCTGGCACACCAAATACTTCTCCAGACTAGTGATGGAGAAGACTTTAAAGGGGCTGTCAAAAAGGCGAACGCAGGGTAATATTTTGCCCTTAGCAATCTGGTCACTAGGGACCCAGGGTTCTGAAGCAGACGTCACCCCTGCTTAGCAAGGAGGGTTATGTTAAATTTCCCTAAGTCCCGAAAACCCATACCCCTTTCAGATTTGAGATTGCATAATTCAGCCCACGTACACCAATGTATACCTCTCTTAGCCACTGACTTCTGCCACCAATATCTTGCTGCATTGGCTTCTAGTTCCTTGCAAAAAGATCCAGGTAACAGGAAACATGACATCACAAACAGAGGGATAGCCTGGAGGATAGATTTGATAAAAACCTCTTTACACCCTGGGAGAGTGTCTGCGAGCTGAGTCCTTGTGTCCAATTGTCAAATCGGTCACTCAAATATTTAAAAGCCCTCTTCTTGTTCCTCCCTACAATAGCTGGGAGGCCAAGATAATTTTCCAGACTATCTTCCTCTGAAACTTCAAGAACACGACATACATCAGATTTATTACCTGAACTGGTGTTTGAACTGAAAAAAAGCATGAGACTTCTCATAATTTATAAGCTGGCCTGAACAGTCTGAATACTGAATAAGCGCTGATTTAAGGTTTAGTGCTCCCGTAGAATTTGCTTCCCCAAAAATAAGGCAATTGTCGGCAAACAACAGATGAGTAACCAATGGTACTCCCCTAGTGATTTTTACTCCTCTAAGAGTACCCCTTAAAGATGCAGTTCTAGTCAACGCTTACAGACCCTCGCCACAAAGGAGATACGGACTTAGCGAATCACCTTGCCATAAACTCCTCGTCGGTTGAAAATGGTCGCTAACCACACCATTAATCACCACAGTATAAGACACTGTAGATACACATTCCATGATGCAACTTATCCACCGATCCGAGAAGCCTAGTTTGTGCATGATCAACTCAACAAATTGCCATTCGACCCGATCGTAAGCTTTGCTTATGTCTAGTTTCACCGCAAATGAGCCATTGCTTCCTGACCGCCTCTTTTTGAGAGAATGAAGCACCTCATAAGATGTAATTATACTATCAGTGATTAGTCGCCCTGGTACAAAAGCACTCTGGGCCTCATCGATACACACATCATGAACTTCTTTAAACCTGTTAGCCAAAACTTTTGTAATAATCTTTAGTAGCACGTTACAAAGGCTTATTGGTCAAAATTGTTTCATTTTCCTAGCATCACTCACTTTTGGAATCAGTACAATGTGAGTAGTATTAATCTCAGAAATAGGACAAACACCATTAATAACATCGAGACAATATTGAGATACCTCATTACCAATAATATGCCAGAACCTCTGGTAGAGTACGGCACCGGGACCATCGAGCCCTGAGGCTTTAAGGGGGCTCATAGTTTGTAATGCAGAATAGACCCCCTCCTTAGTAAAATCTCTCAATAACTGAATGCTCATCTTGGGTGTCACACATGCATCTATGCCCTCTAGAACTGGTTTCGGATCTGCAATCTCTGAAGAAGTGAATAATGTAGAGAAATAATCCATTGTTATGGTTTGAATCTCCTCATCATCATCATGAAAGACCCCATTGTCAGTAACGAGGCCTTCAATTCTATTCTGACATTTTTGTTTGCTTGCAAATCTATGGAAAAAACTTGTATTACGGTCCCCATGGCGCAACCAATTCGCTCTCGCTCTTTGCTCCCAATAGATTTCTTTCTTGTCGAGCTCCAGATTGAGATTGAATCATGACTCCATAAGGTCTAAAAAAGAGTAGTATCATCAACTGGTTTGGTATCCAGCAAGGATATTCGTTTATGTAACTCTTTTATCGTGGGTCTTTTCTCCTGCTCGATTCGTTTAAACCATCTATCTAGTCCTTGGCTTACCATATGCAATTTGTCGGGCACAGACCCCGTTGCTGAATTCCAAAGCCGAGTGACTTCTTCCTCACATGACTCCTCCAAAAGCTAGGCTGCTTCGAACTTGAAATGCCAATGGTCCGAGAACGAATGTGCTAAATGGTCCAACTGGAAATTTGGAAAAAGATCCCACAAACTAGATGTTGCAACACCTCTATCCAACCTTTCCCTGATATTGTTTGCCGCCGTACGGCCCCACTGCTATGTAAACCAATTTCCTCGGAACCCCAAATCTTGAAGATCACAATCAAGTAAAGCATCCTGAAAATTTTCCATTTGCCATTGATTTCGCAGTAGTCCACCCTGTTTTTCTGAATGGTAGAGAATCTCATTAAAATCTCCCATAACACACCAAGGAATATTCAGGAAATCATCCAATTGGCGAAGAAGCTGCCAAGAATTAATGCGATTACCTACTTTCGAGATACCATAGAAACTCGTAAAACACCATCTATTTCCCATCGTCATCCACATTGATCAAAACATCTATGTGGCGAGTTGAAAAGGAGCGTAGAGAAACTAAAACCGAATCGGTACACCCTATGGACAGACCTCCGCTACTTCCATTTGAACTGACTTCAATACCGCTCGCAAAACCACAAAGCTTTCTAATTATTTCCATCCTTACTGACGGTAGTTTTGTTTCTATCATAAAAACCACTGAGGGATTTTCATCTCTAAACATATACCTGAGACGTTTCACCGTTCGGGTCATCCCTAAGCCTCGAATGTTCCAGCATATGAGTTTCATTGCTGTCGGCTGGCCCGCCCAGCGGAGCCTGCCGATAAATTGGATTGGTCCCCTTTTAATTCTTGTGAGCCATAAACGAACTCACGATCCCCCTCGACTCTGGGCCTCTTTACTGTGTCCGAGATTGTTATTGGGCTTTCCTCTTGAGTTGTATCCATGACTATATCAAACCCATCCGTTACCCCCAAATTTAAGTGGCCCAATTGGCCATCAAAAATACTTGTAGTCAGCGACTTATTTTTTAAGCTTGATCCCATTTCCCCATTCTCCTTATTTGGCGCTACCTGTAGCGACGTGAGACTTGAGAACTCTCTCACCTTATTCCCTTCTATGTTTTCAACTGCCGAAGTTATGGTTCCCGATAAAGTTGGAGCAGTTACTAATGTTGACTGCCACTGCCCCACGTTCGTCTTCAATTTCCCTTTGGTAACCGCCGAGAACTGCAGTCCATCAATCCCTTCCTCCACAAGCCACCTGCTTTGAGATGGTCGAGCTCTTCTCGAAAGTGCTCGTATGGACGTGCCCCATGCCAGTAGAAGATCATGGCCCCTTCTTTGAACCGTAAAGGACAAAAACTTTCTCCGTGCCCTAATTTCCCATAAAGGAAGCAAAACAAAGTTAACTTTTCGTATTCAAAACGTACATATTGGAACTGCCCATTTGCTAAAAGGACTTTCTTTCTTCTTTTTAACGGCAGCCGGATATCTACCCTAACTCGGACTCTCATAATTCGTTTGTAGCCCAAGCTGGAAACCGTGGTATCATACTCAAAATAAGATCCAATGAAGTCCCCTAAAACTTTCGCCCCCTTACCGGACATGAAGCCTACTGGAATGTCATAGATGAGAACCCAGTAATCCACAAAAGTGAGTGGGACTGCCATAGGATTTTCCCCCTCTCGAAGGCGGTGTAAAATTAATAGATGAGAGTTAAAACTCCATGGGCCATCTCTTTCTATTCTATCAGCATCGGCTACATGATACAGCCTAAACAAGAATCTGCCCTCCCCTAGTTCAGAAATAGAAATTCCCCCAGTGGATGCCATACATTTGCTAGCGTCGATCGCATGGATTGGACATTGACAACACTAGAAGTCAAAAAAGTGCCAACAAAACAGTTTACAAAAGAGGTTGGTGCATCATGCTCCTCCTCATCTGTTTTCACTCCTTCATCTTCGTCTTCCGCAATTGAAAGACCAGCCATATCATCCTCAACTTCTGTCATACCAGACAATGTGAAATAATACCCAAGAGTCGTGGAAAGAACTAGAGCAACAGAACAAAACTTGCTACCAGAGCAGGGAGAAAATGTGCTACAAAAGCAGAAAAAATTACTGTTTGATTGTTGAATCTTATATCAATATCCAATAAAACATTCACTTTATTAATTAAAAGATATCATTTTATTTATTTAATCATTTATATTTAGTTTTAATATCTACTTTGACTCATGTACTATGGGGGAAATTCTCAGTTTAGTTATTTATCAATTTTTAGTTAGTTTGACCCCTTAATTTTTATTATGCCCATCACATTTGTTCATGGATCATTTTCATTAAAAAATGTCATGTGATCATATCAAGTCCATTTTTGAGATTTTTGTGGCCTAAGGGTGAACTTAAAAATTAATTCTTTAAAAACAAGTATTGAAAAATGTATTTTAAGAGTAGGCCCTTAGGAAAAATCGGGGATCTAATAATAATTATTGGAAAATATTAAATTTTAATAGTATGTACCTAATAACAAATTTTGGAAAAAAATCGGACCTTAATAACAAGTATTGAATAAAAAATTAGACCCCTAATATCAAATATTGAAAAAAAATATATTTTAAGAGTAGACCCCTAATAACAAGTATTAGAAAAAATGGGTCTCTAATACCAAGTATTACAAAAAAACTAGACTCATAATAACAAATATTGAAAAAAATTAAATTTTAAGACTAGGCTTAATAACAAATATTGAAAAGAATTTGGTCTATTATAACAAATATTGAAAAAATAGACCCTTAATAACAAGTATTGAAAAAAATTAAATTTTAATAGTGGGCATTTAATAATAAGTATTAAAAAAACCAGACTTTAATGATAAATAGTATAAAAAAATTAAACACTTATAATTATGGACAATGGACTCTTAGCCATTGCCCTTATGGCTCACCCTCAGGCCTTGGATCAAATCAAGAGAGGCCACGTATTATAAATGTTAACAAATATCATAATATATATATATCAAGAAATTAAAATTTTATTTTATATATCTATTTCTTAAAAAGTAAAAAATTGAAAATCTAAAAAATAGTTTTTTAATTACTTTACATGTTCATAATGTTATTGAGTCAGACCAATTTTTTAACAAAAATGGTTAAGAGAATAATGTGATAATAGATTGAAAGTTCAAAAGACAAATTGATAGGAAAATTAATAAAAGGTCAAAATGAAAATTTTGTTATAGTACAAAGATTATTTTTAATATTTATAAAAAATAGATTCAAAGATTATTTTATATCATCAAAAAATTAAAAACAAATACTCCAAGATAAATTGGTGGAGTTGATTTTTTTTTGTTTATTATTGTTCGGGCCAAAGCTATCTAGTATTATACAGTATAAGATTTTAGGTGGGGTCAAAAGAGAGAAGCAATGGGCAAAATCTCAAGACATACAATCAAATGATTGGTGACTTAAAAGACAGACAATCAAACGTCCTAAAGTTACGTTCCATGCCGACTATCGTTTATGAACAGAAGCAGGCGGGAAGAAAGACTGTCTAGGTAGAGTACAGGGATTGAACTTTTTCTCGAAGGATGTAAGTCCAGTTATGTGATCCCGGTCAATCTCATACGGGATTTCAACTAGGCACTTTCACATGCGATTAACGGCTGTTGGATCGAATTCCCACTTTCCAGGGATCGAACTCTAACTCGATTGTTTGGCATTAAGCTCTGTCATTCGGCTTTGCCATCGAGTAAGCGCTTAAAGTCAGCGCTTTGCATTGAAATATCCGGTCTAAGCTAGGCTGGAAGACTTTATGTTAGAAGTGATAGATTTATAAAATTTTATGAGATGAATTTATAAAATTTTAGGGGCATAAATAAATTTTAATAGAAAATACAAAAAAAATTTAAAAAAATTCTAAATCATATAATTTTTTTTAAGAGGTGATGGCCTCCTCGAACCCTCTCTGTCCATTCCAGTTTATAGGTGGTATGAACTTTAGAGATATGATAGGACTTCACAAATTTCTATTGTTGCTCAAACAATAACAATATATTTGATTCCGAGTTTACTTTAAATCCTTTATATACTTGTTTTTAAGTGATATTTGATTGATTTGTTATTTATTGAATTTAAAGATTAACATCATAATTTGTTACAAATTTAAGAGATTTGTTATTTATTGTGATTATCTGTTAAGAATTGAGATTTATTGTTTGGTTCGGTTCTTTGGAATCTATGGTTAAAACGGAATACAATTTTATTGTACTTCCGCTAAATGCCTACATTTCTAACCTTCTTTCGTCCGTTTTCTTCACTTTCTTGTTTGGTGTCGTCCAAAATTGGCATCAACAAATTTCATTTGAGACAGTTTTGGATGACCACCGATCACTGTTGGAACGTAGTCGGCACTTCAAAGGCATCACCTGTCATGCGATTACAACTGTTGGTGTCATAAAGTGTAAGCAGTAAAATCTTCCTTCGGATGGCTGCCTCAAAGCCAATACTGATGGAGCTCGTAGAAAGGGTGACATATATGCCTCATGCGGAGAAGTGGTACGTGATCAAGAGTGACTGTGGCAGATGAGGTTCGTGAAGTTTTGTTGGGGGTGGAGATAGAACTATGGAGGGTTATCTCGGGCTTCTTTGTGAATGGAACTTCAACTTGAGGGTTAGACAAGTTATCGTTGAAATTGATAACTTAGATGCGCTCGTTTGCTTCAGACGTTGAATTGTCGGCAAGCACAACTCAAGATATTGCTGCATGTTTTTGATCTTTTACGACGAAATTAGTTGGTTTGTTACAAATATTTTTCGAGACGAGAACAAAGTAGCCGACGGAATAATTAAATTTGCTCGAGTTGACGATTTCGAGTGCTCTTATTTTGCTGGTCCTCCAGATGCAATTTTTTTACCTATTACATGAGGGTAGCAGTTTTCGCTGGCCTTTAAAAGTAACTTTTCAATAAAATTTTAATTGAATTGATACTCAATTAACCGGTTATATCAACTCAATTGAACTGTATTGATAATGAATTTGTCGACCATGGTTTTTTTCTCCTAGCGACTTGGTTTCTCCCTTAATTGAAGCACGCTAGAATCTTAAAGAGATCTTGATTTCAAATCCGTCCTAATCATAAGAAAAATATTTGTTAAATTATGGGTTAGGGTATATTTTAAGGGAAATCATTCTATGCAATGTGAACTAGAAAAAAGAATTTCATAAATAGATTTAGTATTCTTTATACAAAAACTTAAATTTACTTGTAGAATTTTTATTATTCCGAACAAACAATTATTCTATTTTAAGTTAGTTAAATCTTAATTCCTTTTTACGGGTACGGGTATATTTTAAAAGGATATATAATTCATTAGGCTTAAGAGTCAAAAAGTGTTCAACCTATGTTTTCTTTTTAGTTTGGTGTCTAACGTTTTTTCGGGTTACTTTAGTGCCTAATATTTCATTCCGTAACTCAAATTAGGTTTTTCCGTGATAGACGTTAAAAATTTTCCATTATTCAATAAAAACACGACACATGACATATTTCTGGTATTTTCTTTAATTTTTATTTTTTAAATAAAAATCTTTAATTTTATAAAGAAACCTAACATCTTTAATTTCTCTAAAACCGCCCAAACCAAAACCCTAAATCCCTCCATTCCCGCATCGATTCAACTACCATCGGCCACCTTTACCTTTGTCGACCCCTTACGTGTAAACCATCATCCCTCGTCGAAAATCAACAAATAAATCATCTGCTGCTTCGTTAGCGAGCATCTAACAATGAAGAGAAAGAGATCGATTGAGCTTCTAACCGACGGCTAGAGGGTGGGGGATGCCGAACGGTGAGGTACACGACGCTTGGGTGGTGAACAGTGAACCGTTCGACGTGTGGGGGATGTCGGACTGTGAGGGAGATGTGATTTGAGGGTTTGGTTGAAAGAAATTAAAACTTTAGGGTTTTTTAAGAAGTTTATATTTTTAAAGAAACTTAGAAATTAAATAAATAAAAAACAGGCCATGTGTCGTGTTTCTATTGGATAATGAAAAATTTTTAACGGACGTTGACGGAAAAACCTGATTTGAATTATGAAATAAAACGTTAGGCACCAAAGTAGCCCAAAAAACGTTAGAAACCAAACTGGAAAAAAGTATAAGTTGGACACTTTTGTACTATTAAGCCTATTAATACCATGACTTTGATAGTAATAAAAAACAATGATATACCAACCAAGAATATTTGATTAATATAATTATTATTATAGGGTTTAACTTCAGCTTAAATTCTAGTAGAATGGTCTCATCTTCAATGGCAAACAACAATGACAATTGCAGCCACCATTTTATTTGGAGAAAAAGAACGCAATCTGGAAAACGATGGTGGCAAACCCTAATCACATCCCAACCGCTAAATATGGAATATTTAATTAACATCCATGTAGATGTCTATTTTTGTCCGAGCTTAATCCAATATTATTATAAAATCATTAATCCATCCACTAGACTCAAATTTTAAACCTAATGATAATAACCCAAATACCCTTTTAAAATACAACCCATACCCAAACATTACACCAGGCCAAATAACCCAATAACCTATTCTAACAAAAAAAAAACCTAATAACCTAAACTAACCCTACCCCTTTCTTATCCTCTGCCGCCGCCGCACTTTGTCCTATCAACTCCCCGCGCGTGGTGGTCACGCGCGGCTCTTCGGTGTCCCGTGGCCACCACGCGTGATATCAGTGGCCGCTTCCATCGCCCCTCTGCCACAGTTGCTCTGCCTTTGCTCCACCGCCCAGCCGCATTTCAGATATGCAAAAGTAAAAGAAAAGAGATTAGATTTGACTTTTATTGTAAAAAGGTTATAAAACCCCCAAATCGACAATGTAATCGAATAGGAAAAGATACACAAAAAAATCTCTATTCCTTTCATTCGAATAAAAAAAGGAAGATCGAACAAAAAATCAAAGGTAATATAAAAAAACTATTAGGGTTTCATCAGGTCTGAGTTATTAGAGGGGGATCCGAAAAAAAAAGACATCGGATCTAACCTTGGGATAAAAAACCGAGCCAAATAGACCTTTCCAATGCATTACGCTAGGCGGAGCTAGGTTTGGGCAGAGAGAAAGAGTTGAGAGAGTTTTTTTTGGATTATTTGATTCAAATGAAAATTTTGGACCAAAATTTGTATTTATGTGGCTTCCAAAATGACGCCGTTTTGGTGCTCTCAACCCGCGCATCAACCCGACCCAGAGCTAAGGATCCACACATTTTTACTAAAGGGGAGAATTGCACGTCCGGTCCTTCTATTTTGTATCCTTCACGTTTATGCTTTTTAGTTTATTTTTCCTTCCATTTTAGTCACTATTTTTTCCAAGTTATTATTATTATTATTAATTAACGTATTATTATGATTGTCATTATTTACTTAATATTTACAATCTAATATATATCTTACATATATTTTAATCGAATTTTAAATTAAAACTTCTTATTAGGGTTTCTCGTGAAAATGTATCTCGAGCTTAAGGGGTGCCTCTTTTCGTTAATCTCTAACACGAAAATACAATTTTTAAATTTAAACTATGATTTTCAAAATAGAACCCCTTCATTCGGGAATCTAACAGGAATTATGCCCCGGGTATAGGGGTGTAAATTCCTTTCATACAAAAAAAAATATTATTTTAAAAGTTTTAAGGGATTACAAATTTTAGATTTAAATTCGAATTCTTAATTTTCATCATTTAAACAATATGTAATCGACCAGGTACCAATTTTGGGCGTTGTGGGGGCGCTCATCCTTCCCCACACGTAACTGACTCCCGAACCTATTTTTCTGGTTTCGCAGACCAAAACTCGTTGTTTTAATAAAATGAAACAAAAACAAAATTTATTAAAATAACCGGGTTTTCAGGTGATTCAATCACACCTAAATTAAAAAGATTGGAGGAGACTCCCGTTGTTACAACTTGACGACTCCGCTGGGGACTATGTTTTTTAGAGTCGAGCCACCAGTCGATTACTTTTGTCCTAAAGAATGGAAACTGTAAATTTGATTTAATTTATTTTGTGATCCTTTTTCCTTCCAAACATTTCACAAAATGGTTTTTCTAAAATTTTATTTTCTGATTTTCCATATTATGAGCTCTGCACTCGACCTTCGTCCCTTTTAAGTGTGAGTGAGAAGCTACGCCTTCGTGAGGTATCGCCTCCGTGCAGGACAGTAGACCGCTTCCGAAATACATATGTACCTTTGTCTTCGTGAGATCTTTATCTCTGCACAGAGCTAGGGAAATGTATCCTCTCGAATCGATGTCCTAGCGGTAGTTTAACACCCTCCGCCCCATTTTAATCACTCTGTAAGGGTTTCCGCACCCCTAAATAACAGCATTAGTCCTTTCACGTGGGTAAATTATGCCCGAGAAGGGATTCCGCCTTTTGTAATTTCGTCCTTGATCCTTTAAACTTTACAAATGCTTTCAATTTGGCCCTCTTTTAACCAAATATGTTCTGTTCTTTTGATTCAACCCTCAGATTTATTTTCTTTGTGTTTTGGTCCGCATTCCAGTGTATTAAGCCCTTTAAATTCATGCATTTTATTTCCAGTTTTCATATTGTTGATAATCTTGCTTAATCTTGCTACGTCTGTTAGGTTTGCTTAATCTTGCTACGTCTGTTAGATTTGTGATTGTTTGAAATGTTTGATGTATGGCCTTTAAATTGTGTAATTTGTAGCATATGGTATATAGTTCTCCCCTTCTTAAGTATATAATATTTTTTATAAAAAATGTATAATATATAGTTTTATAGAAATATATAATATGTATTGTTTTATAAAGTATATACTATATAGTTTTTAAGTGTATGACATGGTTTTGTAAGGTTTATATTATATGTTTTTAAGTATATAATATAGTTTTATAAATTTCATACAATATGATTTTTAAAAAGTATGTAATATATCTAGTTTTTAAAAGCTTATAATATATACCTAAAGAATATAATATATCTTTATAAAATTTATGACGTATAGTTTCACATAATATGTAATATTTTTGGTAATATATTAACATATGGCTTTTAGTATAGGTTTAGTTTAATGATTTGGGCCTTGTTAAGTTTTGGGCTTAAGTTGCTTAGTTTAGGTAGTTTGGGTTTTGCTTTGCCTTGGGCTTGTTAGACTAGTTTGAGGCTAGAATTAGGCAAATTAATTTAATTAGTTTAAGATCTTGTGCTCGTCTCATAGGGGCGGGCAGAATCTTTAAATTAATTGGATTAACTTAGATTTAGCCCTTTTAGAGGCCTTGTTAGATTAAGGTTCGAATTGATTTAGTGAATTTAATACTCTTGGCTTATTGGGATAAGTGTTAAATTCATTAAATCAATTGAATACTCCCTAATTACCTTTAAGATAAAATCAATATGGAGATTGGATTGACATTTTATTTAAAACCATGATTGATCAACTTAATTTTTTTAAATAGTATCCTTGGCTTATTGGAATACTAGTTTAAAACCCATCAAATTAGTCATTATGTTGAAAGGTAATTCATAATTTGTTAGGGGTTTTAGTCTTTCAGGGCTAATTAATTTAGGGTTAAATATTTAGATTCATTTAGCTAATAATTAGATCACTAATTGGTCCTCCATAACTTGGGCCTCTTAGGTTAGGACTTCAGGATGAGCTTTCGTGTGTTTATCTTCAAGCCTTTTGTTTGTCATCCCCATTAATTGTCATTCATGAGACCGTACATTTTGAATCAATTAATTTAAATCACAAAAGGAGGTACTTATTAATTTTGGTATTTGCGTCGTAATAGTCTGAGTTTAAAGGATGTTGACCAAATACTTGAATTAATCCTTACCGACTCAAGGCAAAATTAAAAATTGACAAAATCATTACATCATATCTTAACTATTTGCACCATGCATATAGGTGACGTACGGGAATCGAACCATAAATTAACACAACAGTCAGATTTATGTGATGTCGGTTTAATCTATGGTCCGATGTATCGTCAACTTTATTAATTAAATGTCCAATTAGTTCCACCAATTTGATAAAGCCCGTGCAATTAAAGTTAATTTTCAATTAAGTACGCCGAGTTAAATTTAATTCCAATTCCAACAAATTTCATCAATTTTAAAGGCAACAAATATTATGGTACTGATTTTCGGGCGTAATGGGGGTGCTAATCCTTCCCCACGCGTAACCAACTCCCGAACCCTTTCATAATGAATCTCTGGTATTTTATGGTGTCTGGCCTACCTTACCCAAGTGGCCGGTGGCGACTCCAAGTTTTTATTATTTTCAAAAAGATTACAATTTTTTCAAAAGAAATACCTTTAAACTAAGATTTCAAAAGTGATTTATAGGATAACTTGTATCGATAGATTTTCTAAAAGAAAACCATGCTTATTTTTAAAAGAAAGGAAAAAACGTCGCTACAGCTTGGCGACTCCGCTGGAGAATGTTGAACTTGTTTTTTCAAAAACAGAAGAGAGATTTAGGCCAAGAAAATATTTGTTGCTTTTAATGATGGAGAATTGTTGAAATTTCAATCGATTCTGGTGAGGTTGATCCTTTCTTGAAAATGTGACCAAGATTGTACGGGCTTCGATAATTGGTGGTCTTCGAATTAATTCTTCATTTAATTTCTATGGAATCACCGACATGTGTTGTATCATGTTCATCAAGCTCTATACCCGAGCTCTATCCCTTAAATGGGAGTGAAACGCCACTTACCCATGTGAGTAGCCCTCTACGGATAGGTAATTCACTTTTGGAATCCACTCCTTTTGACATGTGAACAACCCTCAACATCACTAGGTTGTGCTTTCCCTCGAACCGAAACCAATTCACAAGCTTATAATGGGCCAGAATTGGGGTTCTGGTTGCCTTAGTAGGTAATGAGATAGGTTCGGGTACCCTCGATTAGAACCAAACCATGTGAGAATCTAGGAAGCCTACCCCGTTAGAGCCATGCGGATAACCATAGCGAACTAGAGTTCATGTGGTTAGGTTTGTTTCCTTGTTTTCTTGCCTTTTGCTTATTTCATTTGCGTTTGTCTTTCCTCGCTTCCGTTTTTCTATTTATCTTATAACTAACGCTCCTTTTTGTTTTCTTCTTTTCCCCTTTTCCCCTTTTTGTTTTGCATATCTTGTCATATCATGAAGAGCACATTAAGCTAGAAATAGTTTGAAGTTAAAGACTACATCAATGCGAGACTTGGTTCGTAGAAATGATGAAAAGAATTCTGAGGTGCAAATATGGTCGAAAGGGGAGCAACTACACGAGGGGACAATATTGCCACTGGGTTCAGATCAGCCATGTCAGCCATGACATTCATAAATACAGAGTTCAATGATGTATTCAAGTTAAGACTGGTTTGGAACAGTTGGGATCTTCTTGAGACGAGAAATGCTTTCAAGAAAGAATATGGCGACATTGCCTATTTGCTAGATGTCCCGGTCGATCAATCGCTACAACAAGCTTTGGTGGGGTTTCGGAACTCAGCTTACAATTATTTCACAACCGGTAACCTTGATTTGACCCCTACCATCAAAGAATATCAAGACATTTTAAATTGTAAGAAGATCAACGAGAATCAGGTGTACTCTAAGCCTAATAAGAACAATGCTTTTCGAGGCAAGCTTGGTAGAATCTCGAAAACGTTGTTATCTTGGGTAGAGCATCAAGTTACCACTTGGAAAAAGAAAGAATACCTTAAGTGGGAGGGAATCCTAGCTTTAGCTTCCGTACATCCCGTGGGCCAAGTTCAACGGGACCTCTTTGCATTATTGATCTATGGGTTGGTGCTTTTTCCTCAAGCATTAGGGCTTATCGACTCAGCGGTTTTGTATTTGTTTGATCGTCTGAGTAGTGGGACCAATCATGTGCCCGTAATTTTGGCTGAGACTTTCTGATCATTGAGGTTTTGTATAGAGAATGGTGGAGGTCGCTTCCAAGGATGCTCACAGCTTTTGACCGTTTGGTTCTACAGTCACCTTTGGTCTGATGTTAATTTCTCAAGGCCTCTATATGATGGCAAGTTCTCACCATTGAAGAAATTTTACAAAAATAAGATTGGCCAACGCAAAGATCTGAAGAGGTTTGGCTAGATATTGTGTGAAATCTAAGAGAGAAAGACATAGTCTGGAGAGTTCTGTGCTTATTGGCAAGGAATATCCTTTATAGATGCGGGGTACACTATTGGGTACCACTACTTGGTCTTTTGGGCATACAGCTTATGCACCTCTTCTAGTCTCGAGACAGTATGGGTCGAAGCAATTCGTGCCTACCACCATAGGTTTAAACAATTATGAGAAGGAGAACGACTACAAGACGGTGGTATATAATGCTTCTTCAACTTGGAACAACGCAACACGGGTTAGGATCGCAAATGCTTCGTACATGGTCACACCCGAGTACGAGGCGTGGCAATTTAATTGTGTCAACGACAATGGTCCCCACTTGAATCCCAACGGAAAAAGATCTATAGAGGAGAGATTAACCACGCTTCCTACTGAGGCTGATTTAATGAGGAAACAACTTGAAGAAGAGAAAAAGAGGTACCTCAAGCTTGAGGAGAAACCCATCAAGAAAAGCTTGACTTTGAATTGGGGAAGACACAATTTGAATGAGTGATTAAAGATCTACAAAGGAAAAGAGATGAGTTGGAACTCAAACTCAAGATGGAGGAGGAAGAGATTCAGAAGCTTAAAAGGTTAAATAAGAGCAAAAGAGTCGTGGAAGGCGGACCAAGGAAGGGTTAGAGCTCTGATTGAAGGAAGAGAAAGCGAGAGCCAAGAATTACAAAAAGGATGTTTTACGAGCACAAAGACCAAGTGCTCAATTTAACCGAAAAAGTGAAGAATCTACGAATCTCCCATTCAAGATAGATCGAAAAGGAACAACACCAAAATAAAACCTTGAAAGATCAAGTAAAGTGTTTGGAAAAGTCTTTTTTCAAGCATAATGGTTCAACTAGCAAGCTAAAGGCCAGTAACTTGGAGAATCAAGTTTTGATGACTCGCGTCGATGAGCTGGAAACTTTGGTTCAACAGCTCAAGGATCATGTGGCAAGCCTTAAGAGAGCGATTCAAGTATGCTCAACGCCGAGTTTGGAGAAATTGCACTTCGCCGCCTACACAATTTGGAGGCAAGAACAAGAGTTGGCACATTGGATGACTCATATGCAAGAGGTTGCCTGAAAAGTACAGATTTTGACAGAATATGCTACCGAACTCCATGACTGTATGGACGATGAATCCAAAGAAGGAGAAAGGATTGTTTGGATTCTGATGGAGATTATTAACCTCGATACTGTCTTAAAGCCATATGTGTAGCTAGCTTTCTCTAGTTATTGTAACAAGACAATGTTCCCGTTAATGAAAGTCATTTAACGATGATATTTGTCAAACTCAATACGGCTCTTTGTATTCATGCATATTAAATTTATTTGCATTCTTTATCTAATTGCTAATAATTAATTAAGAAGCTTTTCATTTCAGAAGATAACATTTTTGGTTCTTTAGATTACAATCATTCCACATCCATATTGCACCCGGTTACGAACCAGGCAAATGGAGGAAGGTTTTGCCAAGTTGGAAGCTGACCTACATGGTCAAATGGAACGAGCCCAACAAGAATGAACGGACACCATCATCAAGTCTTAGCAAGACATGATGAAGGAAATATCCTAGTTGCTGCAAGCTCGGCTAGGACAAGAGTCAAGAGACAAGAATACCGTCGAGAATCCTGCCCAAAACTCAGGGGATCTCCCTTATGCCCAAATCGTCCAAAACCCGTTACTTGTTTACCCTTCATCGAACCTTCATCCAACCAGGGGTGACTTTCGGGAATCCCGAGATTATCGGGGACACTATCCTAGACTTTAATGAGTTGAAGAAGTTGAACAAAATGAAAGCAAAGTTCACTAAGCAATTGGAGGATACTCGGAAGGACCTAGAGGAAAAGTTTAGAGTGAAGGAAGATGAGGATAGCTCCTATAGGTTAAATTCTAGGGAACTCAATTTGGTCCATGACGTGGAAATCCCATATAAGTTCAAGACCCCCGAATTTGAAAAATTTGACGGAACAACGTGTACCACTGCACATGTGGTCATGTTTTGTTGAAAGATGGCCAAATTTACCGATAACGAGAAGCTCCTAATTCACTATTTTTAGGACATCTTAGTGTAATCTACTTCAAGATGGTACAATAAGCTAGCAAGAGCTCAAATTAAGTCATGGAAGGGTCTAGCAAAAGCTTTTACTGACCAGTATAAGCATATAATCGATATGGTTCCTAACTGACTGATGTTGCAAGGTATGGAACAAAGGCGCAACGAGACCTTTCGTGAATAGGCTCAAAGATGGCGTGATGTGGCGGCGCAGGTTCAACTACTGCTTTATGAGCATAAGATTTCTCTAATGTTCATAGATATGCTAAAAGGGACGCTCTACGACCGAATGATCAGCAACCCTATTAGCAACTTTACAGAGATGGTTATGATTGGAGAGCGCATCGAAAAAGCCATTAAGAGTGGAAGAATTGATGTATGGGATCATTCACGTAAACAATACAAGAAGAATCACCATGAGGTGAACAATACAAGCACCTTCGAGGCAACCAAGAGCTTCACTATCTGCCAGCCCTAGACCACATCGGGGAATTCCTGAAACTTCAATAAAAGGAAAGATATGAGACCTAAGAAGGAAAGATAGGATATGCCATTCACTTCTTTGCTAGTCTCGTATAAGGAGCTATACTCACAATTGTATAAGGCCGATTTAGTTCGACCTTATCATGTTACTCTTTACATCTCACCTTACCCAGCATGGTATGACCCCAAGGTACATTGCAAATACCATGTCGATGTTCTGGGGCATTCGATTGAAAATTGTGTAGCGTTCAAGAAGTTCGTTCAAGACTTAATTCAGACTGGAGTATTACAATTGGGAGAACCGAGCTCGGCCAGCAACCCCTACCAAATCATAGAGGTCAAGGCATGAATGCTATTGAAGACGAGAATACTAGAAAAGCTAAACTGAACGTGTTCGAAGTTCGGTCACTGTTAAGGTGGGTTTTCCAATGCTTGTGTATGGCACGCCTCGTTGACCGGGGAATGGTGATTATAGAAGAAGGTTATGGCCCATATTGTGAGTACCTTCAGTCAAAAGATCATGAGATTCAAGATTGTGAGGAGTTCCGTCAGCAGATACAAGCTATGATGGATAATAAGGAAATTAAGTTTTTTGAAAGGAAGGAAGGAAAGAATGAGTTAGAAGTTTGTGCATCGGAGAGTCATGATACCAAGTATAGTGCAAAGAGACCGCTTGTCCTCGGTCTCAAGCCAAGTGAGACAAGCGCACCAAAGGCAGCTCCTAAAATGATAATAGCTACCCCAAGATATTTTCTTTTAAAGGACACAAAGATGGTTTCGTGGAATTATGCGGTAAGCATTACAATACCGGGCTCCTCAAGTTCACAAAGAGGAGAGGATGTGGAAATAGGGACAAAGCCCTCTCAAGAGGGGTCTTTGGAACCAAACACCAAAGAGATAAAAGATGTGGGCAATTTCACGAGGAGTGGACGATGCTATGCTATGGAGAATCCAAAGGCACCGCGAAGCCCAAGCTCAAGAATTTTTGAGATTCTTGAAACACAGCGAGTATAATGTCGTAGATCAACTTTAGAAACAACCAACCCGTATTTCAGTACTCGATCTCCTGTTAAACTCAAAAAAGCATCGTGAGGCCCTGTTGAAGGTTTTGAATGAAACCTTTGTTACAAAAGATATTTCGGTCGGGAAGTTAGACCGAATCATCAACCATATCACCGCCGATAATCACATCACTTTCAGTGATGATGAAATACCAGGCGAGGGTATGAGATCCCCCAAGGCCCTTAAAATCACCACCCATTGCAAGGGATATGTGCTATTAGGCGTGCTAATTAATAATGGCTCTGTATTGAATGTTATGCCACTAGCTACATTGCAACGGTTGCCGATCGTTAGTTCACATATGAAGCTTTGTCATAATATGGTGCGGGCCTTTGGTGGGACCCAGCGGGATGTGGTTAGGAAAATAGAAGTACCTTTGCTCATCGGTCCAGTCGAATATATGGTGAATTTTGTTGTCATGGACATCCGGCCATCATATAATTGTTTGTTAGAGAGGTCATGGATACACTCGGTCGGCGCCGTCCCATCTTTGCTCCACCAGAAATTAAAGTTTGTCATTGAAGGAAAATTGGTAATGGTGAATGTCGAGGAAGACATCGTCACTTCGATGATTTCAGATTCATCGTACATCTACACCGATGAAGAAGTAATAGAATGTGCTTTTAGGGCCTTGGAATTTGTCAATGGCACCTTTGTTGCCGAGGGAAGCAAGCTTCCATGCCCTAAATTGTCAAATTGCACTAAAATGGTGGTATTTGAGACCCTTGGAAGAGGAACGAGGAAGAAAAGAGGCTTGGGAAAGAATATGTAAGGATGTCTTCATTCCGTCAGTGTAATTCGTAAGATCGACCGCTTCGGACTCGGTTATAGACCCAATTTCCTACATAAGAGACAAGAGTAGAGGAAGAGACAAGAATAAAGGAAGGCCAGGCTCATAGGGGAGGATATTCCTTGGGCCCCCATAACCTATGCGGATTTTCATGGCATTTTTATATCCTGTGGGATCCGAAATCCTGAGGTGGATGTTCAAGAAGCAAACCGAGAAGGCGATAGATGCTTCCAAGAAGAGTTAGTCCGTGAAGCCTTGGAGGAGATGGATGTGAATATGATCAGTGATGGTGGCAAGACTGACCTGCTCTTGGCTAAGATTCGCCCATGCCTTCCAAGGGAAAAGCTCAGCGATTGGACCTTTATGGATACGCCAGTGGTTTTAGGAATAAATCAAAGTAATGCCCAGAATAATCTTGTTACTTTTGCCTGAAAGTAACGAGTATTTTTTGTAAAAAGGGCAACTATGTTACTTTATCTGCTTCCAATGAAATAACCTTTGTCAACTTTTCTTTCCCAAATGGCAAACATAGAATTTATTTCATTTCTATTTATTTATTCCTTTATTTATTTATTTATTTATATTATGAGCGATTCTCTTCCATTCCCAATGCACACTTTCAAAATCGTGTAGGCCTCTAATTATAAACTGTATGAATGATGCGGAACCTAATCCCGGGATAGATTTTGAGCGACTCACGCGCTTGGCGGAGATAAAAGAGGAGGATAGTGGGATCTTTGAGGAGTTATTAAGAATGATGGCAAGTGAAGAAAAGTAGATCCTTTCGCATCAAGAGAAGGTAGAGATTTTGAAATTGGGGACTAACGAGGAAAAGAAAGAAGTGAAGATCGACAGCACTCTGTCATCAAAAGTTAAGCAACAATTGGTGGAACTACTTCTAGAATTTAAAGATGTATTCACGTGGACATATCAAGACATGCCAGGATTAAACACATATATTGTGATGCACAAGCTCCCACTTAGACCAGAATGCAAGCCCGTTCAGCAAAAACTTCGAAGAATGAGGACGGACATGTTGTTAAAAATTAGGGAAGAGGTAAAGAAGCAGTTCAAGGCCGGGTTCTTGAAAGTTTCTAAATATCCAGAATGGGTAGCCAACATAGTGCCGGTACAGTAAAAGAATGGGAAGGTGCGTATGTGCGTAGATTACAGGGACCTCAATAAGGCAAGCCCCAAAGATAATTTCCCTTTGCCACATATTGATACTCAATTTGATAATATTGCGGGACATGCTTGGTTCTCATTTATGGATGGCTTTTCAGGGTATAATCAGATCAAAATGCACCCGAGGGCATGGAAAAGATCACTTTTGTGACCATGTGGGGCACGTTTTACTATAATGTGATGCATTTCGAATTAAAGAATGTTGGGGTAACTTATCAAAGGGCCATGGTGACATTGTTTCATGACATGATGCATAAGGAAATTGAGGTATACGTAGATGACATGATAGCTAAGTCTCGAACCGAGGAGGAACACATCCAAAATTTGCAAAAACTCTTCCAGAGGCTAAGAAAGTATCAGTTGAAGCTAAACCCAGCCAAATGTACCATTGCGGTCACATTAGGGAAGCTTTTGGGCATTGTGTTGAGTTAGAAAGGCATCGAGATTAACCATAATAAGGTCAAAACAATTCAAGATCTCCCACTGCCTCAAACACAAAAGGAAGTCCGAGGATTTTTAGGAAGGTTGAACTACATTTCTCGGTTTATCTCCCAGTTGACCGATAAATGCCACCCCGTCTTCAGATTACTCTGAAAGAATAACCCAAGAATTTGGGATAAAAATTGTCAAGAAGCGCTAGAAAAGATCAAGAAATATTTGACTAATCCTCTGATCCTAGTGGCTCTAGTACTGGATAGGCCGTTGATCCTGTACCTGGCAGTTTTTGATAATTCTATGGCCTGTGTATTAGGGCAACACGATGACTCAGGCAAAAAAGAAAGGGCGATTTATTACTTAAGCAAGAAGTTCACCGAGTGTGAAACACGGTACTCGTTCATCCAAAGGTTGTGTTGTGCCTTGTGTTGCGCGTAATAAGTGCTTCGCAATTGTGCAAGTGTACACGTCACAAGTTATAGTATAAAAGATATCGTCTCCACAGGGATTGATGCCACTTTTAGAATATATTCTCTTGCACTATAAAAAGTAAAAACACAAATAGGTGATTGTAGGAGTTTTAACTAACAACTAAACTAGAAGGCAATAAAGTAAAAGAAGATGTAATCAAAAGAGAGAGAATAGGCCAGGTTATCGTGAGTTGAGGAGTGATAGCCAATTGGATCTTCTTGGTAAAAGAGTGCAAGGGCAACTCAGTTGCCATGGCAACTTGCGCAGCGGAGTTGCCTTGGCAACTAATTGATGGTTACCTGGGCAACTGACTGAGCAACTATTTGGGCGGCTGGGCAGCAACTTCAAGGTTCGGCAGAGCATTCTTCAATGGTTTCTTCTTATCCCTAAGTCAAAACTCTAGTTAATTGTGCATGCCTTGACAATACATCCCTACGTGAATCAAGGGTGAACAACAACCAATCTTGTGCTCCTCTTAGCCGTTGAAATCCTTAACTTATTCCTAAGCCGGATTAATCTTCACCATCAATAGATTGAATAAAGACTATACTCATTCGTTTCTCGAATCTAACTATCCCGATATGAGATAAATAGACAGAGTTACGAGATCCTCTCCCAATTTACTCGCAAACAAGAATAAAAACCAAGAATGAGTAAACCTTGAATTGAAAGTGCAAACTCTTATTACCTAAACAAAATCCAATTGTATCTCACAACCACAAACACAATAACCTTAGCCAAATAGATTTAGTTCATGGATAGGTTCCAAAGAAACGCAAAACAAAGAATCCCTAACATAAACCTAATCGAACAAGAAAGAAAAAGATGAAGAATGGTTGAAAGCCCTTGTCGAAATCTCTCTCCTTTGCTCTCTCTTAGAGTTTGACGGCTTGGTCGCCTTTAAATAGGAGATGGCTAGGTCAAAGTCTTTCTCTAGGAGGAAGTTAAATTGGAATTAAATACTTTAAAAGAATATAATTCTTTATTATATTTAAATTCCTTCTAGTTCTTCTCCTATCTTCTTGGGATTTAATTTTGCTCTACGTCATCTTGGGCTTATCTAGTCATCAATTTCGACTGCCATATCATCTTATCCCTTATCGACAATTGCCCTGGCAACTAGCTCGGCATTTCCTTCTTGCACTGCCCTGGCAACTACGTCGGCATCTCTTTCTTGTATTGCCCTGGCAACTGGTTCCAGCTTGCTTAGGCAAGTGATTCTACACACACACAAACAACTATTGGTAGCACCATTTTTCCACAAAATTAAGCAAAATATGAAATCAAGCTTGTCCACTAAGGAAACTATGCAAACATGCATGAATGGCTAATAATGCAACTAATATGAGCCTAAGTCTAGCAATAATATGAATAAAAAAGGGCGAATAAAATAGTACTTTTAGACACTTAACACACCCCCAAACTCGAACTATTGCTTGTCCTCAAGCAATGCAAACGAATAATTACCCGTCAAGACTTCAATTTTCACAAACTTAGCATTGAACTTGATTTCAATTTTCAGAATTGTAGCACAAAGTATGATTGACTTTTCATTTTTCAGAAAACTTAGGAGTTACTCGGAATCAAACTATAATGCTTGTGAGTTTGTGCGGAGTTGTGTGCAAGTTGATTTTTCAGATTCTATGCAAACAAGAGGTTTTCCAATTACTTCTTTGGGGTTCTTTTAACATGTTTTAACTAGAGCCGATTTTGGGCACCTCTAGTGTTTTTTAGTTTTCTTAAGTTAATAATTTTTTATTCGACTAGAGTCGATTTCGGGCACCTCTAGCGATCAATTTTAAACACATACTAGAGCCAATTTCGGGCACCTCTAGTATTCATCCAATTTTTATTCTAATCCCCTAATTTTTTAACTATCAACCTAAGTTCACTAAAATTCCTTAAATCAATCAAACCACAATAGTGTTTCATCAGGTCTAGCATCATTTTGTGATTCTAAGTGTTTCCACAGTTATCCTAGAATAAAAGAATCTACCAATTTAGTGCATTGGTAAAGTCATCATCAGATATTCATCAAATCTAGGCAATTCTTGTTCCAACTAAAGGCATGGCAAGCAATTTATGTATCCTAAATGCAATACTTAAGATGAATGCAACTAAACATGGTAACTAACTAATAACAATCCCCCCAAACTCGAGTGAGGCATTGTCCTCAATGCATGCAACAAAGAAAAATAAAATTAAAATAACAATAAAGAAAAGTAAAATTCAAATGAGGACTTACTCCGAGAGTTCGTCGTCGTTGATGATTAGTTTCCTTTTGGCCGATGTCTTGATTCTTTTGCTTGAACGCGGTGGTTGCTTTCTTGTTGCCGATGGTGGAATCAATCCTCGTACGGGGGTGTCCTCATCGTCCTCATCATCGGCCTTTCACTTGGGCTTAGAGGATTCAATTGGTGCGGTCTTTGTTGGTGCAATAGAGGACTCGTCCGAATCTAAAAAATCAGATAATGATTCAGTACGAGTTGATTTGGGCATAGGCGCTTTACCTTTGACTTTTGCAATGGTTGTCGGGGCATCTTTAGCTTTTGTTGCCGCAGCATCTTTAGTGTTGGTTGCCGTGGAAACTACTTGGGCAGGCACAATGTAGGTTATCGCTTCATTATCTGTTGCGGTTGTCGTGGCAACTACTTCTTTGGTTGCCGTGACAAGGATTTCGGCAGGAAATATAGGGAACGACACGCGGCTGTCGGGTACTTTTCCAAGATAACTTGGGTGATGGCATTGTTGTGATCCTTCATGTACCGCATGAACATTAGTTTTCGGTCTTCAATTTGCCTAAGGCGGTTCTCCAACAGTTGTAAGAGTGCTTCAAGTTGTCATGGGGTTGCTGGCCGAGTTGCCCGGGCATCAGTTGCTTGGGCATTAGGAGTTGCCGAGGCTGCAGGAGTTGCCGCGGCAATTGAAGGCATTGGGGATTTTACTGGTGCCTCTCCCATTAGCTTTCAGATTTGTGCTCGATTCCAACCGGACTTTGGTAGGGTCTTTTCATCAGTAGACTCACTTGGGACATGCATCTCCTTGCAAAGATTGGAAATTAAGCAAGGGAAGAAAAGGGAAACCTTGTCTTTTGTGCTACATACAAAATCTCATCACAAATAATTTTCCAATGTTAATGATGCGATTATGCAAGATAGAATGTATGAGCAAAAGACGAGGTGTATCAACAGTGGCATTGTGTGTTGTGGGCATTAAAGAAGTTTTAACAAACTTATTCCATAATTGTGCCTCGGGTTTAAGCCGAAGGCAATTTACCGTGCCCTTGTATTTACCGTCGTTCCAATGAGTTCCCGATAGAGTGAGTTCTTGAAGCACCTTGTCGAGTTGCTTGGGTGTAAGTTGATCAACAAAGGTTTGATGCTCGTCCTTCACAACGTAGAGCCCGTAAAAGGTGTTGATGCTTTCGGGGTTTATGAGTATAGCCTTGTCACGAACAAAAACATAAGGATTATCGGAGTTAGGTGAGTGAGCATAGAATTCTCTTACCTATGAGATGTTACCCGGTTCAGATTGATGGCAAAAGATTTTCCACTTTTGATGTGCAATTTTTTGGAATATGAATGGTTCAAGGCCGAAATCTTGATGAGAGTTGGAGTTTTCGAAGCCTTCTTCTTTGCAAATCTTTCGGCTTTCAAACTTGGGGTGAAATCTTTCTTGAACCACCGGTATATCAAACTTCTTGTATCTTGGTTCTTTGGAGGAACTTGGATGAACCAAAAATTCGATTTTGGATGCCATGGATGATCTTGGTTGTAAGTTTGGTAGAAACAAAGAAAAGAAAGCAAAAGAAACTAAAGAGTTGCAAGGTGAAAAGTGGGAATAGGTTTTTGGAAGTTAAGGGTGATGGGTTAAATAGAAAAGATAGGTAGTAAATATGGTGGGTGTGGTTAATTGGAAAGAAAGAAAACAAGGGTTTTGATTGGGGGAATGGGACGGCTAGGGGATTTGGGGAAGATGAAGGGTTTGGCCGGCTATGTAGGGTTTATTTAGGGTAAATTGGAGGCTTAATATAAGCCTTAGATTTAGCCCATTAGTTTCCTTGTTGAAGAAGCTTCATTCTTGAATCAAAATCCTCTTTATCTTGAACTCTTTTCCTACAATTCAAAAACAAATAAAATAAGGATTAAAATTAAAGATAAACTAATAAAAGAAAATAAATAAAGATGTGCAAAGAAATTCTTAAACCTAAAATTTAAAAACAATTAGATAAATATGAAAGAAAGATGTAGTCTTAATCTTAAAGAAAATAAATAAATTTATCCTAAAAAGAAAAATAACCGAAATTAATAAATAAAAAAATTAAATAGTTTAAAAAAATAAAAATAAAAAGAAAATATCGAAAAGGAGAGCATGCTCATGCATCTCCTAAGGTGGCCACTTCTTTGTTACGTTCCACACGGGCACCGTTGTAGTGCTTCAATCCTTTTCCATTAACTTTGAATTCATGTTCGTCAGTGATGGCTTGATTATTACGGCACCATGGGAGAACGGTTTGACAACTTCGAATGGTCCCGACCATCTTGATTTCAGTTTTCCCAGGAAAAGTTTTAGCCGAGAATTGAATAAGAGAACTAGTTGCCCTGGCGTAAATTGTCGCGGCAATAGTTTCTTTTCATGTCATTACTTTGTTTTCTCCTTGTAGATTCGTGCATTTTCATAGGCGAGTGCACGAAATTCTTCTATCTTGTTGAGATCTAGTAAATGCTTTTGTTCGGCACTTTCCCAATCCATGTTCACGGTCTTAATTGCCCAATATGCCTTGTGTTCAATTTCCACCGGTAGATGGCATGTTTTGCCATAGACAAGTCGGAAGGGAGACATACCTACGGGTGTTTTGAATGCAGTGCGATATGCCCAAAGTGCACCATCTAGTCTTACTGACCAATCATTCATAGAGGGATTTACAACTTTCTCGAGTATACCCTTCAATTCCCGGTTGGAAATTTCTGCTTGCCCATTGGTTTGTGGGTGATATGCCGTGGCAATTTTGTGTGACACGCCGAAGCGTTGCAACATCTTGGCAATAAGTCTGTTGTCAAAGTGCTTGCCTTCATCACTGATAATTGCTCTCGACATCTCAAACCGTGTAAATATATTTTTCTGCAAGAATCGTTGCACGGTCTTGGAATTGTTGGTGGGAACTACAGCTGCCTCAACCCATTTAGACACGTAGTCGATGACAAGTAGAATGTAGAGGTTGCCGAATGAAGATGGGAAAGGTCCTATAAAATCGATCCCCCATACATCGAAAAATTCCACCTCGAGGATGTTTTGGAGTGGCATCTCATATCGTCTAGAGATATTGCCCGTCATCTGGCAACAATCACATTGCTTGTAGAACTCTTAGGCACCTTTGTACAGTGTTGGCCAATACAAACTGAATTGCAAAACTTTGGCCGCGGTACGTGGTCCTCCAAAATGTCCTCCATAGGGTGAAGAATGGCATTGCCTGAGTACATTATGTTGCTCATCTTCAGGGACACATCGGCGTATAACCTGATCTGTACATTGTTTTAACAAAATAGGCCCATCCCAAAAGTAATGCTTAGCATCATGGCGGAACCGATTCTTCCCTTGGTGAGTAAGGGCATAAGGTAAAATACCACAAACAAGGAAATTAACTAAATCCGCGTACCAGGGTATTACCGAGGCATGTGTTGCCATGGCAACTGCTTCCATGGTTGTAGAGGCGTGCACGTCTAGAGTTACCGCGGCATGCGGGTTAAGGGTTGCCGATGCATGCGCATTAGTGGTTGCCAAGGCATAAGCGTCTAGAGTTGTCGAGGCATGCGCGTCAAAGGTTACTAAGGCATGCGCATCTATGGTTTCCGAGGCAATTAACAGTTGCTCATCCGGGAATGCATCGCATATCTCTAAATCCGCGTCCTCCTCCCTATTGCGTTATAAGCGTGATAAGTGATCGGCCACTTGATTTTCTATTCCTTTCATGTCCTTAATTTCAATGTCAAACTCTTGTAAAAGCAATATCCAACGAATCAATTGAGGTTTGGCATCCTTTTTAGCAAATAGATACTTAATTGCCGAATGGTTCATATGGAAAAATACCTTTGTACCAATCAAATAGGATCGAAACTTGTCAAATGCGAAAACTACGGGTAGTAACTCTTTCTTCGTTGTTGTGTAATTCACTTGAGCGCTATTAAGAGTTTTACTAGCGTAGTATATCACATGAAAGGTCTCACCTGTGCGTTGGCCTAGGACTGCTCCTACCGCAAAATCACTTGCATCACCATGAGCTCAAAAGGTAGCATCCAATAGGGTGGAACGATAATGGATGCCGAGGCAAGCTTTTTCTTTAGGGTTTCAAATGCTTGGGCGCAAGAATCATCAAAATTGAAGACTTTATCCTGTTCAAGCAAATTGCACAAGGGTTTAGTAATCTTAGAAAATTATGAATGAACCTTCTGTAAAAAACCGCATGTCCAAGAAAGCTTCGGATTCCTTTAACCGAACTTGGTGGGCGTAATCTATCGATCACGTCCACCTTGGCTTTGTCTACTTTGATTCCCTTGGATGAAATCTTGTGGCCGAGCACTATTCCTTCATCTACCATAAAATGGCACTTCTCCCAATTAAGGACTAAATCAGATTTTTCACATCTTGCCAACACCTTCTCTAAATTGCCGAGGCAACTATCGAAGTCATTACCAAAAATGGAAAAATCATCCATGAAGATTTTAAGGAAGTCTTCGACCATGTCTGAAAAGTGTGCCATCATGCATCTTTGGAAGGTTGCCGGGGCATTACACAATCTGAACGAGATCCTTTGGAAAGCATAAGTGCCGTATGGGCATGTGAAGGTTGTCTTTTCTTGATCTTCTGGTGCTATGACAATTTGATTGTAACATGAATAACCATCAAGAAAACAATAAAAAGGGTTTACCTACAAGATGGTCAAGCATTTGATCAATAAAGGGTAACGGGAAGTGATCTTTCCTGGTGGCTTTGTTTAGCTTTCAGTAATCCATACAAACCCTACAACCGGTCACAGTCCTGGTTGGAATGAGTTTATTGTTTTCATTACTTACCACCATTATACCTCCCTTTTTTCGGTACACATTGTACAAGACTTACCCATGTACTATCAGAGATAGGGTATATGATGCCATTTGATGATTTCTTTCATTACAACCCCTTTTATGGCATGATTCAGTCTCCTCTGGGCCTCAATCGAAGGTTTGTGATCATCTTCCAACAAAATCTTGTGCATGCACACTGTTGGGCTAATTCCCTTCAAGTTGGCAATTGTCCATTCTATCTCCTTCTTGTGTAGCATCAACATGTCGATCAGCTTCTTTTCCTGCTCAGGCTGTAACTTTGAGGAAATAATTACAGGCAATGTATTATCGGTTCCCAAGTAAGAATATTTTAGTTACCCTGGAAACTGTTTCAACTCAAGAATCGGTGGTTGTTCAATGGAGGGATTTTTGAGTTTACCTTCCTTACCTGAGTAATCCAATGGTTCAAGGTATGTACCTGGTTGATTGACTAACCAATTTGCCTCTTCTTGTTGTTCTTCATCGATCGGTTCTTCATACTCCTCAGGTTTCTCTAAATCGGCAATGTAGTTGCCGAGGTAACTAAATTCCTCGTCGAAGTCTAACTCTGACGTGGCATAAAGAAGTTGGCATTCTTCTGGATCATTGACGTGCCTTAGTGTTTGGAACACATTTAGTTTAACTTGTTGGTCATTCACCCTTACTGTGAGTTCTCCCTTTTCAACATCAATCAAGGATCTCTATGTCGCTAGGAAGGGTCTCCCATGAATGATAGGTGCATGCTCATCTGCTTCACAATCCAAAACAATAAAGTCAGCGGAAAAAATAAATTTATCTACTTTTACTAGAATGTCTTCAATTTTCCCTCTAGATGCACATAGGATCTGTCGGCTAGCTGTATCATAACTGTTGTAGGTCTTGCCTTCCCGATTCCTAGTTTCTAGAAAACCGATTTAGGCATCAAGTTTATGCTTGCTCCAAGGTCACATAATGCTTTCCTGACATAGTTGTTTCTGATGGAACAAGGTATTGTGAAACTTTCGTGATCCTTCAAATTGGGTGGCATGTGATTGTGCAACATGGCCATGCATCCCTCTGTTGCGACAACTATTTCAAACTCTCATAGCCTTGTTCTCTTGGACACAATGTCTTTCAGAAACTTGGTATAGTTCGGTATTTGTTCAATCGCCTCAACCAATGGCAAGTTGATATGGACTTGCTTTAGGATATCAAGAAACTTCTTGAATTGATATTCTTGCTTTTGTCGCTTCAACATTTGTGGGAATGGTGGTGGAAGTCAAATATCTTCGATCCTTTCATTGGTCTGAAACCAGATTGATGGCATTGCCGGGGCAATTGAAGTTGTCGAGGCATCGTCAACTGGGGTTGCTGTAGCATGCCTATTGTTGGTTTCTGAGGCATGCTTATCGCTGGTTGCCGCGGCATGCTTATTGCTGGCTGCCGTGACATTTCCTGGTTCAGCATCTAAGGCTTTGCCACTGAGTTCATCTTGTTCTTTTTGTGGAGTTTTGTTTGATGAGCGAGATTGAGCCTCTTTATGTTGTCGGCCACATCTAGTGGTGATCGCCTTACATTGCTCATGGCCAATTCCTCTTGCGACTTCAGTATCGCTAGGTAAACCTCCTTAAGGTCTAGTATTTAGGTTTTGAGCAAATTGTCTGACTTGAGTTTCCAATGATTTGATTGTTGCCACTTGGTTTTGCAATCTCATCTCGGTCCTATTAATAAAAGCATCAATTCTTTTTATGAAGTTACTATTCTCAGCCATATAAGATTCAGTTTTTAACATAAAAGCATCGAGAGAATTTTCCAAAGAACTAGATGTTGTCGGTTGTTGTTGCGGCAACTGTTGCCGTGGCATATTCTGCTGGAATCCCGATGCTTGTGCATTCTGATTGTTCTGGTTTAGAGCATTATTGGGATTACTCCATGAAAAATTTGGGTGCTTCTTCCAAGCTGGATTGTACGTGTTGGACATCACATTGTTGTTCCGGTTGTAATTCCCTACATAAAAGCTGGATTCTAAATTTTGCATACATTCAGAAGAATTATGGTTACCATCACATAACTCACAAAAGGAATCTATTACCTTGACGTCCTGTGTATTGTTTTGTTTCTGCATGTTCTGAACCATCTTGGTTAGAGTGGACAAATTGTGCCAAAATTGAATCTAATGATCCCAGTTCATGTATTGTGGCTTGGCGTCTAACTCCCCCTCTTCTAGCAGATGGGAACTGATAATCATTATCGGCAAGCCTCTTCAGAATTTGCATTGCTTCTTCCGGTGACTTATCTAGGAGTATGCCGTTTGCCGAGGCATCTAGCATCATCCTTGTTGGTGTATTCATAGCGTTGTAAAACATTGTTACTTGTGTCCACACTGGAAATCCATACATGGGGCATTTGTGTAGAAGTTCTCTATATCGCTCCTAAGCCTTGTACATGGATTTATCATCTGCCTGCCGAAAAGAAGTAATTTCATTACGAAGCTTATCAGTCAAATTTGTAGGATTAAATCGAGCAAGGAAATTAGGACAAAGATCGGTCCAAGATCCTATTGATTCGGGGGTGACTCCTTTTATTTTGAATGAATTGCAAATCTCGAGGAATGATTTAAGATGTTGTCGTGCATCTTCAGTTGCTGAGCCGCCAAATTGACCAATTGTGTTGATCATATTGAACATCACCGGTTTCAAATCAAAGTGGTCGGCTTCAATTTCAGGTGTGACAACTCCTAGATTAAGTCCTTCAAGATCTTCTTCAAGATAGTCTCGAATAGTTCTGTTTCGTGCAAGAATCACTCCTCCTCCTGCTGGAACATCCTGATTCATATTGCAGTCTTGATTAGCCAATGCTACTCTTAACCTTTGGCTGAGTCTTTTCAAGGTTCGTTCGATTTCTGGATCAAAGGGGTATTCTGGTGTAATCGGTCTCACCCTGGTCATATACAAATGCAAAACCAAAGTTTTTTAACCCTTTGAATCTTAAACAAGAAAAATAAAAAGTGCAAGAAAATAAAAAAGTTGCTATTGCCAATCCCCGGCAACGATGCCAAAAACTTGTTGCGCGTAATAAGTGCTCCTCAATTGTGCAAGTGTGCACGTCACAAGTTATAGTATAAAAGATATAATCTCTACGGGGATTGGTGCCACTTCAAGAATCTAGTCTCTTGCACTGTAAAAGGTAAAAACACAAATAGGCAATTGTAGAAGTTTTAACTAACAACTAAACTAGAAAGCAATAAAGTAAAAGAAGATGTAATCAAAAGAGAGAGAATAGGCCAGGTTATCGTGAGTTGAGGAGTGATAGCCAATTGGATCGTTTTGGTAAAAGGGTGCAAGGGCAACTCAGTTGTCGTGGCAACTTGTGTAGTGGAGTTACCTTGGCAACTAATAGACGGTTGCTTGGGTAACTGACTGGGCAACTGTTTGGGCGGCTGGGTAGCAACTTCAAGGTTCGGCAGAGCGTTCTTCAATGGTTTCTTCTTATCCCTAAGTCGAAACTCTAGCTAATTGTGCATGCCTTGACAATACATCCCTGCGTGAATCAATGGTGAACAACAACCAATCTTGCGCTCCTCTTAGCCATTGAAATCCTTAACTTATTCCTAAGCCGGATTAATCTTCACCATCAATAGATTGAATAAAGACCATACTCATTCATTTCTTGAATCTAACTCTCCCGATATTAGACAAATAGATAGAGTTACGAGATCCTCTCCCAATTTACTCGCAAATAAGAATAAAAACCAAGAATGAGTAAACCTTGAATTGAAAGTGCAAACTCTTATTACCTAAAAAAAATCCAATTGTATCTCACAACCACAAAACACAATAACCTTAGCCATATAGATTTAGTTCATGGCTAGGTTCCAAAGAAACACAAAACAAAGAATCCCTAACATAAACATAATCGAACAAGAAAGAAAAAGATGAAGAATGGTTGAAAGCCCTTGTCGAAATCTATCCCATTTGCTCTCTCTTGGAGTTTGATTGCTTGGTCTCCTTTAAATAGGAGATGGCTAGGTCAAAGTCTTTCTTGAGGAGGAAGTTAAGTTGGAATTAAATACTTTAAAAGAATATAATTCTTTATTATATTTAAATTCCTTCTAGATCTTCTCCTATCTTCTTGGGATTTAATTTCTCTTTAACCTCTTCATGGAAATCAAACTCCATTGGGATTTAACTTTGCTCCACGTCATCTTGGGCTTATCTAGTCATTAATTTCTGCTTCCATATCATCTTATCCCTTATCGAAAATTGCCCTGGCAACTAGGTCTGCATTTCCTTCATGCACTGCCTTGGCAACTGCGTCAACATCTCCTTCTTGTATTGCCCTGGCAACTGGTTCCAACCTTGCTTAGGCAAGTGATTCTGCACACACACAAACAACTATCGACAACACCCTTTTTCCACAAAATTAAGCAAAATATGAGATCAAGCTTGTCCACCAAGGAAACTATGCAAACATGCATGAATGGCTAATAATGGAACTAATATGAGCCTAAGTCTAGCAATAATATGAATAAAAAGGGTGAATAAAATAGTACTTTTAGACACTTAACACATTGGTATGGGCTACTAAACGGCTCCGGCAATAAATGTTGTATCACACCACTTACTTAATATCCCGATTGGATCCGTTGAAATTTCTAATGGAAGCACCAACACTAACTGGGAAAATAGCTCGTTGGTAAATGTTATTGTCAGAATTCGACATTGTTTATGTGAGTCAGAAGGCGGTGAAGGGAAGTGTGGTGGCAGATCTCTTGGCAAGCTGCGTTTCGGATGATTATGAACGTTGGACTTCAGTTTCCCGAATGAAGATTTGATCTGTGATCTGTTCTAAGGGGTGTCTACTATCGAGAATGGGGGATGGAGGCTTTATTTTGATGGAGCATCGAATGCCGTAGGCCATGGAATATGGGTAGTTTTGCTCTCCCCCGAAAATACCTACTACCCTTTCACGACCAGGATGGAATTCTTTTGCACCAATAATATAGCCGATTATGGGGTCTGCGTCATGGGACTCCAAACGGCCATAGAAAAGAAGATTAAAGTACTCCGAGTTTTTGGAGATTCTTCCCTAGTGATCTACCAACTTCGAAAGGAATGAGAGTCTAGGGATTAGAAATTGATCAAGTACAATGATTTGGTCCAAGATTTGGTCAAAATTTTTGAAGAAGTCAGTTTCACCTACTTGCCAAGAGAGGATAATCAAATGACCGATGCTCTAGAAACGTTGGCCGCTATATTCAAAATAAGTCGGGTAGCTGAGATGAAACTGGTCGAGATGCAAACTTTTGAAATACCGGCCCACTTTTATAGTTTGGAAGAGGAGGAGGACAGAAATCCATGGTATTATGACATCCTTCAGTACATCAAGTTCTAGAATTACCCGAAAGAGGTCAATGTCAACGATAAAAGGAAAATTAGAAGGTTAGCGTCAGGGTACGTCCTTGATGGTGAAGTTTTGTACAAGAAAAGCAAGGATCAGATACTGTTGAGGTGTGTCAATGCCCGAGAGGCCGAAACCATTTTGACGGAGGTCCACGGTGGTTTATGTGGAACCCACACCAACAGATTCTCGATGGCAAGAAAAATCATCATATATGGCTACTTCTGGTTAACCATGGAGGGAGATTGCATCAGTTACGTGAAGAAATGTCATAAATGCCAAATTTATGCCCACAAGATACATTCACCGCCGATGCCACTTCACACTATGAATTCACCATGGCCTTTTGCTACTTGGGGAATAGATGTCATTGGTCAGATACACCCAAAGGCTTCCAATGGGCATCGCTTCATCCTAGTGGCAATTGATTACTTCACCAAGTGGGTAGAAGCCGCCTCATACACTAACGTCACGAGAACGATGGTCTGCAAGTTTCTCAAGAAAGAAATCATATATCGATATGGTTTTCCCGAAAGGATTATCACCGACTATGCTTCCAACTTGAACAATAAGGTGATGACCGAGGTGTGTGAACAATTCAAGATTGTGCATCATAATTCTACTATTTATTGCCCCAAAATGAATGGGGCAGTAGAAGCGGCAAATAAGAATATTAAGAAGATCATAGGAAAAACTATGGAGACATTTAAGGATTGGCATGAGATGCTCTCTTTTGCTTTGTTTGCCTATCAGACATCTTTGAGAACATCTACTGGGGCAACACCGTACTCTTTGGTATATGGCACAGAAGTGGTATTACCCATCGAGGTAGAGATCCCATCGCTTCGAATTTTGAACGAGGTGAAGTTGGATGAAGTCAAGTGGATACAAGCCAGATTTGATCAATTGAATCTCTTCGAAGAAAAAAGGTTGAAAGCTGTCTCTCATAACCAAATGTATCAAAAAAGAATGATGCGAGCTTATAATAAGAAAGTTTGCCCCAGGGAGTTTCAAGAGGGGGACCTGATGCTAAAGAAGAACTTGTTGAACCAAAGAGACTTCCGAGGAAAATGGATGCCCAATTGGGAGGGGCCCTATGTCGTGAAAAAGGCTTTCTCTGAGGGAGCGTTAATTCTAACGGAGATGGATGGGAAAGAATTGAGCAACCCAATAAACTCAGACTCTGTCAAGAAGTATTACGCGTAAGAAGAAAAAAAGAAGAAAAAGAAAAAGGAAAAAAAGGAAAAAAAAGGGAAAAGAGAAAAAGAAAAAAAAAGAAAGGGAAAAGGAAAAGGAAAAAAGAAAAGGAAAAGGAAAAGGAAAAGGAAAAAAGCAAAGGAAAAAAGGAGGGTTTAAGGTGAAAACTTGAAAATGGGCGCCTTAAAACCAAATGAGGGTCTGAATTGAAAATACAAAAATGACAATTCAGATAGACTTGAATTTTGGCATCCAACTGACGAGCTTTGGCTCGATTGAGAGTCTATGCTTCGTTCTTCATATTATCATGGGAAATGACCAAGGGTGGCTAGCGAGAAATGAACCAAGGTCGATGGGTTCTCATCATTCATGCAGTCGATACTATCTACATCTTTTTTTTTCATTTTCTCATGTTTGCCAAGACTTTCAAAATTATCCTAATATTTCTTCAAGTTTCAATAAAGTATTATTTTAGTTCATATTGTCTTTTTTACAGATAGATTGACATAGAATGAAAAAGCAAAGGATCTCTGGGCATTACTATGATTTAACTTATTAAGTGCAGGTTTGTTCCCAAATAGGAAAATAGTTCGCCAAAATTTTGATAAGAGGACATCAGAGGAAAAGTTGATCAGATCTATCGAGAAAGGGCATTGAATGTTGTTCATGTTGACTAGAGGCGAAAACCCACAAGGGTGCCCAAGGAAAAAAAAAGAAGAAAAAGAGAAAAAAAGAAGAAAGGAAAAAATAAAAAATAAAAAAAGTCTCTAAAGTGAAAACCTGATATGGTAGTTTAGAACGACAGGTTCAAAAGCTCAAAAGGGGGGCATAAAGGGTGAACTCGAGTGAGGGAGGAAGCGCCACTATCACGAAGAAGAAAATGAGGACACGAGAGTCAAAGGGGCAAGAAGAGAAATTGCCCGAGAAAGTTTAAAATTGTCATCATTCATGCATCGTGTCTAGTTGGGCATCCATAGGTTAGGAGCATGCTAACTCATATCAACATAGTTTTCCATTTCTTCTCACAGATATCCAAAGGAAGATTGGGTACCGTTTGAGAAAATGAGTTGGTGACAAAGTAAAAATCTGGATAGGGTTTTAAGTGAAGGACTTCAAAATTTGCCACATCAAGATTTTAGAGCAAAAGAGGCAAATACCCATAGCTCAAGAACTTTCAGACAGTAAAAAGCTCAATCATCCATGCCCAAGAAGAAATGAATCTTCGTTTGAAGAATTGCTATATGGTTTGTATACTACCACTTCGGAGGAATGTATCTATCTGTTCAGTACCACTTTGGATGAGCGTGGCATCTCTGTTTGGTTTTGCTTATGCCGCTTCAAGAAACAAGTTCATCTACCATTCGAAGACATTTTTTTGTTTGGATTTATTCACTGCCGTTTCAGAAGAATGAGTCGTTTGAAGAGTGGTTGACTCTTCTGTTGTTGTTTCAGAAGGCCGTGCCAGCACCACCTGTTTTGTTTGATGCCATTTCAGGAAAGAAAAGTTATGTGGACTCATTCACTGACGTTTTGGAAGAATGAGTCATTTGGAGGTTAGTTGGCTCGTTTGCTGCCGTTCCGGAAGGACATGCCAGCGCTACCCAGTTTGTTTTCTGCCATTTCGAGAAAACAAGTTATTTTGGATTCATTCGTTGCCGCTACGGAGGAATGGATCGTTTGATGTTTTGGTTCGTCCATTACCGTTTTAGAAGGACGCGCCAGTGTTACCTAGTTTGTTTTTGCCGCTCCAAGAAAACAAGTTATTTGGATTTGTTCACTGCCGTTTCGGAGGAGCAAATCGTCCAACAGGGAAGTAGGGAAAATTAGTGCTTATGGTCTTTGCTTTATTCTTGTTCCACAAGGATAAGCAAAGAGGGACAGCTGTAATCACTAATTTTATCTGGGGTGTACCCTTTTTGTTTTACAATAATGGGCTTATATATGTGTGTGAAAATATGTTATGGGCCTTGTTTACTTTATCTCTTTTATTAAAACCAAAAAATTTTACTTTTGTTACTAATTAAGCATTAATGGTATGATATTATGCTAGTATTATATATATATATATATATGTTGCTATTTTAATACCATGATATTGTATATTATTGTTATCCAAAAATAATAATAAATATTACTAGTGTATTACATTGTCTCTTCATCGTACTATATTATTATTATTGTTACCATTACGTTTATTATCTCATTGATATTATTATTATTATTATCACATAT
The DNA here is from genome assembly GCA_019671005.1 of Hibiscus mutabilis. Lineage (NCBI taxonomy): Eukaryota > Viridiplantae > Streptophyta > Magnoliopsida > Malvales > Malvaceae > Hibiscus > Hibiscus mutabilis. The sequence goes on from CM033711.1 coordinate 65,635,296, forward strand.
CATATTATTATCATTATTATTATATTCTATTGTTGTTAGTATTATTATTACTATTATGGTTATATTATTATTATTGAACTAAACCAAAAATCAAAAAGATTAATATAAATAAAAGCTTAACTTTAAATATATATCAGTCTAGAAGTTTTTACAAACATAAATTTAATAAAAACCCAAGTTTATTAAAATTATAATGTCCATTTACTCTTTTTACATCTTAGCCTGATAAGGCCAACTAACTAATCTAAAAGCCCTAATCTATTAATCCTTGCGCAGCCAAATCTAGAGCGTTGGATCAAGATCTTCATCAAGGGTCAGGATTGCAATCGCCGCGATTGGCCCACACGCGCAACCGTTCAACCTTCTTATGCGCGTGTCGTCTGACGTTTCAGCTCTCATCAGTTGCGCGTGCGCCAGGTGCCAGCGTCTTTTGCTCTTCCAGTTCGCCTCCACGTTGGCAGGGAGAACCATCGGTCAGGCAACACGTCATCCATTGCTCTGCCACGTTGACTTGGACCACCAGAATTTTGTTGCTCACGACATTTCCCTTGTTGGTCCCTATTTCCCCAGTGTTCAATTACATGCAAAGGGATCAAAATATCAGAAAATGCAAAGGGATTGGGAGACATGCTCAAAAACGAATCAACAATAGCAGAAAAACAAATGAATCCATCCAAAAATACAGTAGCCAATAAGAAATTTCTTAAGGTTTTTCTATTTTTCTAAAACATGTAATATTTGGGGTATATAAACAAAACCTTAACCATTTGTAAAACATTCAGCAATTTGAGAGGAATAGAGCAAAAAAGTAAAGGAAAGCCTCAAGCATTTTGAGGTATACCTCTTTCTCTTTTTTCAATTAAAAAGCATATACATTAACATAGATTTAGGGTTTCTTTTTTACCTATTCGGTTCATCTCCCTCGCGCCGTGACCCTTTTTCTTCAATAATAATCCTCCCAGCCTTCATAGGGTTACGCGTGGTGAATTAGAGAAAAAGAGAGACCGAAAAAGTTGGGTTTTTGGTTCTGGATTTCAAAAAAAAAGTGTTTCAGATTTGTTTTTGTGGTTTTTTTAAAGAAAAATGGGACTAAGTTTTGAAACGGGGTTGTTTTGGGTGTCTTTTGAGTTCGTCGACCGCCGGCGAGCGGGGGTTGACATGGCGGCTACTGGTTTTCTTCCCCGATGAACGGCGACACTCACCAGAGACGGGGAAAGATGGCAGAGATTTCTTTTTATCCAAAAGAGGCAAAAATAGATGGAGTCCTCTTCTTATAAGCATTTAAACATTTTAAAATGGGTTAATTACCATTTTAAACCCTCTATAAGGGTTTCTGCACCCCTAAATAACAACATTAGTCCTTTCGCGTGGGTAAATTACGCCTGATAAGGGCTTCTGCCTTTTGTAATTTCGTCGTTGAACCTTTAAACTTTACAAATATTTTCAATTCGGCCCTCTTTTAACCAAATCTGTTCTGTTCTTTTGATTCAGCTTTCAGATTTATTTTCTTTGCGTTTTGGTCCGCATTCCAGTGTATTAGGCCCCTTAAATTCATGAATTTTATTTCCAGTTTCCATATTGTTGATAACCTTGCTTAATCTTGTTATGTCTGTTAGATTTGTGATTGTTAGAAATGTTTAATGTATGGCCTTTAAATTGTGTAATTTGTAGCATATGGTATATAGTTTTCCCCTTCTTAAGTATATAATATATTTTTTTATAAAAAATGTATAATATGTAGTTTTATAGAAATACATAATATGTATTGTTTTATAAAGTATATAATATATAGTTTTTAAGTGTATGGCATGATTTTGTAAGGTTTATATTATATGTTTTTAAGTATATAATATAGTTTTATAAAGTTCATACATAATATGTATTATTATTATTATTATTATTATTAATTAACGTATTATTATGATTGTCATTATTTACTTAATATTTACAATATAATATATATATCTTACATATATTTTAATCGAATTTTAAATTAAAACTTATTAGGGTTTCTCGTGAAAAATGTATCTCGAGCGTAAGGGGTGCCACTTTTCGTTAATCTCTAACACGAAAATACAATTTTTAAATTTAAACTATGATTTTTAAAATAGAACCCCTTAATTCGGGAATCTAACATGAATTACGTCTCGGGTGTAGGGGTGTAAATTCATTTCATACAAAGAAATATTATTTTAAAAGTTTTAATGGATTACAAATTTTATATTTAAATTCGAATTCATAATTTTCATCATTTAGACAATATGTAATCGACCAAGTACCAATTTTGGGTGTTGTGGGCGCTCATCCTTCCCCATACGTAACTGACTCCCGAACTTATTTTTCTGGTTTCGCAGACCAAAACTCGTTGTTTTAATAAAATGACACAAAAACAAAATTTATTAGAATAACCTGGTTTTCAGGTGATTCAATTGCACCTAAATTAAAAAGATTGGTGGAGACTTCCGTTGTTACAGCTTGGCGACTCCGCTGGGGACTACCTTTTCTTAGAGTCGAGCCACCAGTCGATTACTTTTGTCCTAATGAGTGGAAACTATAAATTAGGTTTAATTGATTTTGTGATCCTTTTTCCTTCCAAACATTTTACAAAATGGTTTTTCAAAAATTTTGTTTTCTGATTTTCCATATTATGAGCTCTGCACCTGAGCTTCGTCCTTTTTAAGTGGGAGTGAGAAGTTACGCCTTCGTGAGGTATCGCCTTTGTGCAGGATAGTAGATCGCATCCGGAATACATATGTACCTTTGTCTTCGTGAGATCTTTATCTTTGCACAGAGCTAGGGAAATGTATCCTCTCGAATCGATGTCCTAGCGACAGTTTAAAACCCTCTGCCCCATTTTAATCACTCTGTAAGGGTATCTGCACCCCTAAATAACAACATTAGTCCTTTCGCGTGGGTAAATTACACCCGAGAAGGGCTTCCGCCTTTTGTATTTTCGTCCTTGATCCTTTAAACTTTACAAATGTTTTCAGTTCGGCCCTCTTTTAAACAAATCTGTTATGTTTTTTGATTCAGCCCTCAGATTTATTTTCTTTGCGTTTTGGTTCATATTCTAGTGTATTAGGCCCCTTAAATTCATGCATTTTATTTCCAGTTTCCATATTTTTGATAATCTTGCTTAATCTTGCTACGTCTGTTAGATTTGTTATTGTTAGAAATGTTTGATGTATGGCCTTTAAATTGTGTAATTTGTAGCATAAGGTATATAGTTTTCCCCTTCTTAAGTATATAATATATTTTTTTATAAAAAATGTATAATATGTAGTTTTACAGAAATACATAATATGTATTGTTTTATAAAGTATACAATATATAGTTTTTTAAGTGTATGTCATGGTTTTGTAAGGTTTATATTATATGTTTTTTAAGTATATAATATAGTTTTATAAAGCTCATACAATATGATTTTTTAAAAAGTATGTAATATATCTAGTTTTTAAAAGCATATAATATATACCTAATGTATATAATATATCTTTATAAAATTTATGACGTATAGTTTCACATATGTAATATTTTTTGTAATATATTAACATATGGCTTTTAGTATAGGTTTAGTTTAATGATTTAGGCCTTGTTAGGTTTTGGGCTTAAGTTGCTTAGTTTAGGTAGTTTGGGTTTTGCTTTGCCTTGGGCTTGTTAGACTAGTTTAAGGCTAGAATTAGGCAAATTAATTTAATTAGTTTAAGATTGTGTGCTCGTCTTATAGGGGTACGATCTTTAAATTAATTGGATTAATTTAGATTTAGCCCTTTTAGAGCCTTAGCTATCTTAAGGTTCGAATTGATTTAGTGAATTTAATACTCTTGGCTTATTGGGATAAGTGTTAAATTCATTAAATCACTTGAATACTCTCTAATTACCTTTAAGATAAAATCAATATGGAGATTAGATTGGCGTTTTATTTAAAACCATGATTGATCAATTTGATTTGTTTTAAATAGTATCCTTGGCTTATTGGAATACTAGTTTAAAATCGATCAAATTAAGCATTATCTCGTAAGGTAATTAATAATTAGTTAAGGTTTTTATCCTTTCAGGGCTAATTAATTTAGGGTTAAATATGTAGATTCATTTAGCTAATAATTATATCACTAATTGGTCTTCCATAACTTGGGCCTCTTAGGTTAGGACTTCGAGAGGGGCTTTCGTGTGTTTATCTTCATGCCTTTTGTTTGTCATCCCCATTAATTATCATTCATTAGACCGTGCATTTTGAATCAATTAATTTAAATCACAAAAAAGAGGTACTTATTAATTCTGGTATTCGTGCCGTAACAGTCCAAGCTTAAAGGATGTTGACCAAATACTTGAATTAATCCTTAGCGACTCAAGGAAAAATTAAAAATTGACAAAATCATTACATCATATCTTAACTATTTGCACCATGCATAAAGGTAACGTACGAGAATCGAACCATAAATTAACACGGCAGTCAGGTTTATGTGATGTTGGTTTAATCTATGGTCTGATGTATCGTCAACCTTATTAATTAAATGTCCAATTAATTTGAACCCACCAATTTGATAAAGCCCGCGCAATTGAAGTTAATTTTCAATTAAGTACGTCAAGTTAAGTTCAATTTCAATTCCAACAAATTCCATCAATATTAAAAGCAACAAATATTATGGTACCGATTTTCGGGCGTGATGGGGTGCTAATCCTTCCCCACGCGTAACCAACTCCCAAACCCTTTCATAATGAATCTCTAGTATTTTATGGTGTCTGGCCTACCTTATCCAAGTGGCCGGTGGCGACTCCAAGTTTTTATTGTTTTCAAAAAGTTTATGATTTTTTCAAAAGAAATCCATTTAAACTAAGATTTCAAAAGCGATTTATGGGAAAATTTGTATCGACAGCTTTTCTAAAAGAAAACCACACTTATTTTTAAAAGAAAGGAAAAAATGTCGCTGCAATAGTGATTTCGAGGCATCCGATCCCACCGAGTCAGCATTGGTTTTTCACTCAAAGCAAGGCTAAAAAATGGATGGTCATTTGAAAAAGGTTGAAAAAGCGTGCGAAGATATAAAGAATGACATGGAGCAAAACCTAAAAAAAAGCAATAAGCAACTCGTGACCACATCTCACGATCATAGGAGGATCTACTGGCCATGATAGCTGCGATATTGGTAGACAAAGATCCTGAAAGGGGAAAAGGATTGGCCATTGACCTTAGTGCTCTACAAAAGTCAGAAAATCCTTTTGACAAGACACATTTGCAAGTGTCATTTTTGGTTGAAAAGCAACAAGGTCCTCGTGCCGGATCTTCGTCGCATAAAGGAATTATAGCGCTAGTGAGCACACTATCCCGGATCCTAATAAGGTGGGTAAAGCGAAGATTGAACTACCTAAGCAGTTTGAAGATTGGTGCCGGTGACTTGAGGAAAAGTTTAAAATTGTAGAAAGAGCGATTGCATTCTACGAGATTGATGCAAGAAAATTAAGTCTGGTCCCTAATCTAGTGTTGCCTTCAAAGTTCAAAAAGCCAGATTTGAAAAGTTCGATGGAACAAGCTCTCCATCTACTCACCTCACCATGTTATGTCGAAATATGACGGGGCATGGTGATAATGACAAGCTTTTAACTCAATGTTTTCAAGACAGTTTAAAAATGTCTGATGCCAGGTGGTACAATCAGCTTAGCCCAGACAAGATACAATCATGGAAGGATCTGGCTAAAGCCTTCATAGAGCAATATAAACATATAACAGACATTGACCGAGACCGATTAACATTGCAAAACATGAAGAAGAGGCCCAACAAGAGCTTCAAACAGTCTGTACAAAGATGGAGGGATATTGCAACGCAAATAAAACCGCCTCTACTTGAAAGGGAGATAACGACTACTTTTGTTAGAACCATAGATGATCCATTCCTGAAGTATATGCCAGGAAATGCAACCAAGAACTTCGAAGACCTTGTGGTATCAGGTGAACTCATAGAAAAAGCCATCAGACAAGGGAAGATCATAGATTCCAGCAGTGCGATCGTCGAATGAAGAACTAGATCAGAGGTTCATATGGCGAGCTATTATCCATCTAATCGGCATTGTTCCTCGCACCAATCAAACTATTCGTACTCACGTCGACCTGTGACATTTCAAAAAGTTGTCCATTCAATTTCGATAACATATACAGATTTGCTTCCAAAGCTTGTTGAGAAAAACTTGTTAGCCCATATTCAGTCTAAGCCAAAAGAGCCTCCTTACCCAGAAGACTATGATGTTAATGTTGTGTGTGATTATTGCTAAGTGTCTAAAAGTACTATTTTATTCACCCTTTTTATTCATATTATTGCTAGACTTAGGCTCATATTAGGTGCATTATTAGCCATTCATGCATGTTTGCATACTTTCCTTGGTGGACAAGCTTGATTTCATATTTTGCTTAATTTTGTGGAAAAAGAGTGCTACCGATAGTTGTTTGTGTGTGTGCAGAATCACTTGCCTAAGCAAGGCTAGAACTAGTTGCCAGGGCAATACAAGAAGGCCGACGCAGTTGCCAGGGCAGTGCATAAAGGAGATGCCGAGCTAGTTGCCAGGGCAACTGTCGAAAAGGGATAAGATGATATGGCAGTCGAAATTGGTGACTAGATAAGCTCAAGATGACGTGGAGCAAAGTTAAATCCCAAAGAAGTTTGATTTCCATGAAGAGGTCAAAGAGAAATTAAATCCCAAGAAGATAGGAGAAGATCTAGAAGGAATTTAAATATAATAAAGAATTATATTCTTTTAAAGTATTTAATTTTAACTTAACTTCATCCTTAAGAAAGACTTTGACCTAGCCATCTCCTATTTAAAGGAGACCAAGCTGTCAAACTCCAAGAGATAGCAAAATGGGAGAGATTTTGACAAGGGATTTCAACCATTCTTCATCTTTTTCTTTCTTGTTCGATTAGGTTTATGTTAGGGATTCTTTGTTTTGTGTTTCTTTGGAACCTAGCCATGAACTAAATCTATTTGGCTAAGGTTATTGTGTTTTGTGGTTGTGAGATACAATTGGATTTTGTTTAGGTAATAAGAGTTTGCACTTTCAATTCAAGGTTTACATATTCTTGGTTTTTATTCTTGTTTGCGAGTGAATTGGGAGAGGATCTCGTAACTCTATCTTTTTATCTAATATCGGGAGAGTTAGATTCAAGAAACGAATGAGTATGGTCTTTATTCAATCTATTGATGGTGAAGACCTAGGAATAAGTTAAGGATTTCAACGGCTAAGAGAAGCACAAGATTGGTTGTTGTTCACCCTTGATTAACGCAGGGGGTGTATTGTCAAGGCATGCACAATTAGCTAGAGTTTCAACTTAGGGATAAGAAGAAACCATTGAAGAGCGCTCTGCCGAACCTTGAAGTTACTGCCCAGCCACCCAAACAGTTGCCCAGGCAACCGTCGATTAGTTGCCAATGCAACTTCGCTGCGCAAGTTACCACGACAACTAAGTTGCCCTTGCACTCTTTTACCAAGACGATCCAATTGGCTATCACTCATCAACTCACGATAACCTGGCCTATTCTCTCTCTTTTGATTACATCTTCTTTTACTTTATTGCTTTCTAGTTTAGTTGTTAGTTAAAACTCCTACAATCATCTATTTGTGTTTTTACTTTTTACAGTGCAAGGACTAGATTCTTGAAGTGGCACCAATCTATGTGGAGACAATATCTTTTATAATATAACTTGCGACGTGTACACTTGCACAATTGCAGAGCACTTTTTACTCGCAACAAGTTTTTAGCATCGTTGCCGGGGATTGGCAATAGCAAATTTGTTTTTATTTTCTTGCACTTTTTATTTTTATTGTTTAAGATTCGAAGGGTTAACAAACTTTGGTTTTGCATTGGTATATGACCAGAGCGAGACCGATTACACCAGAATATCCCTTTGATCCAGAAATCGAACGAACCTTGCAAAGACTCAAACAAATGTTAAGAGTTGCAATGGCTAATCAAGACGGCAATATGAATCAGGATGTTCTAGCAGGAGGATGAGTGATTTTTGCACGAAACAGAACTATTCGAGACTATCTAAAGGAAGATCTTGAAGGACTTACTCCAGGAGTTGTCACACCTGAAATTGAAGCCGACCACTTTGAGTTGAAACCGGCGATGTTCAATATGATCAACACAATTGGTCAATTTGGCGGCTCAGCAACTGAAGATGCACGAAAACATCTTAAATCTTTCCTCGAGATTTGCAACTCATTCAAAATACAAGGAGTCACCCCAGATGTTTTACGGCTAAGATTATTCCCCTATTCACTGAAGGATAGGGTAAAAGCATGGTTGAATAGTATTCCTGCCGGATCAATAGGATCTTAGACCGATCTTTTTTGTGATTTCTTTACTCAATTTAATCCTACAAATTTGACTGATAAGCTTCATAATGAAATTACCTCTTTTCGGTAGGCAAATGATGAATCCATGTACGAGGCTTGGGAGCGATATAGAGAACTTCTACACAAATGCCCCCTATACGGATTCCCAGTGCGGACACAAGTAACAATGTTTTACAACACTGTTAATACACCAACAAAGATGATGCTAGATGCCTCGGCAAACGGCATACTCCTAGATAAGTCACCGGAGGAAGCAATGCAAATTCTAAATAGGCTCGCCAAGAATGATTATCAGTTCCTATCTGCTAGAAGAGGAGTTAGACGCCAAGCCACAATACATGAACTGCGATCATCAGAGTCAATTTGGGCACAATTGGTCACTCTAACCAAGATGGTCCAGAACATGCAGAAACAAAATAACACACATGAAGTCAAGGTAGTAGATTCCTTTTGTGAGTTATGTGGTGGTAACCATAATTCTTCTGAATGTATGCAGAATCCAGAATCCAGCTTTTATGTGGGGAATTACAATCGGAACAACAATGTGATGTCCAACATATATAATCCAGTTTGGAAGAAGCACCCAAATTTTTCATGGAGTAATCCCAACAATTCTCTAAACCATAACAATCAGAATGTATAAGCATCGAGATTCCAGCAGAATATGCCACGGCAACAGTTGCCCCAGCAACAACCGACAACATCTAGTTCTTTGGAAAATTCTCTCAATGCTTTTATGTTGAAAACTGAATCTTACATGGCTAAAAATAGTAACATCATAAAAAGAACTTATGCTTTTATTAACAGGACCGAGATGAGATTGCAAAACAAAGAGGCGGCAATCAAATCATTGGAAACTCAAGTCAAACAATTTGCTCAAAACTTGAATACTAGACCGCAAGAAGGTTTACCCAGCGATACTGAAGTCGCAAGAGGAACTGGCCACGAGCAATGTAAGGCAATCACCACTAGAAGTGGCCGACAACTTAAGGAGGCTCAAGCTCGCTCATCAAACAAAACTCCACAAAAAGAACAAGATGAACTCAACAATAAAGACTCAGATGCTGAACCAGGAAATGCCACGGCAACCCCAGTTGACAATGTCGCGACAACCAACGATAAGCATGCCCGAAATGAGCATGCCGCGATAACCAGCGATAGGGATGCCACGGCAACCCCAGTTGATGATGCCGGTAACTCTAGTTGCCCCAACAATGCCGTCAATTAGGTTCCAGACCAATAAAAGGATTGAAGATATCCAACTTCCACCACCATTCCCACAAAGGTCGAAGTGACAAAAGCAAGAATATCAATTCCAGAAGTTTCTTGATATCCTAAAGCAAGTCCATATCAACTTGCCGTTGGTTGAGGCGATTGAACAAATGCCGACCTATGCCAAGTTTCTGAAAGACATTGTGTCCAAGAGAACAAGGCCATGAGATTTTGAAACAGTTGCCGAAACAGAGGGATGCATGGCCATGTTGCACAATCGCATACCACCCAAGTTAAAGGATCCTAGAAGTTTTACAATACCTTGTTCCATCGAAAACCACTATGTCGGGAAAGCATTATGTGACCTTGGAGCAAACATAACCTTGATGCCTAAATCGGTTTTCTAGAAACTAGGAATCGAGAAGGCAGGACCTACAACAGTTATGCTACAGCTAGCCGACATATCCTATGTGCATCCAGAGGGAAAAATCGAAGATGTACTAGTAAAAGTTGATAAATTTATTTTTCCCGCTAACTTTATTATTTTGGATTGTGAAGCAGATGAGCATGCACCTATCATTCTTGGGAGACCCTTCCTAGCGAGAGGGAGAACCTTGATCGATGTTGAAAATGGAGAACTCACAATGATGGTGAATAACCAGCAAGTTAAACTAAATGTGTTCCAAACACTAAGGCAAGCCGATGATCCAGAAGAACGCCAACTTCTTCATGCCACGACAGAGTTTGACTTCGATGAGGAATTTAGTTGCCTCGACAACTACATTGCCGATTTAAAGAAACCTGAGGAGTATGAAGAACCGATCAATGAAGAACAACAAAAAGAGGCAAATTGGTTAGTCAATCGACCAGGTACATACCTTGAACCATTGGATTACTCAGGTAAGGAAGGTAAACTTAAAAAGCCCTCCATTGAACAACCACTGATTCTTGAGTTGAAACAGTTGCCATTGCAACTAAAATATGCTTACTTGGGAACCGATAATACATTGCCTATAATTATTTCCTCTAAGTTACAGCTTGGGCAGGAAAAGAAGCTGATCGACATGTTGATGCTACACAAGAAGACGATAGGATGGATAATTGCCGACTTGAAGGGAATTAGCCCAACATTGTGCATGCACAAGATTTTGTTGGAAGATGATCACAAACCTTCGATTGAGGCCTAGAGGAGACTGAATCATGCCATGAAAGGGGTTGTAATGAAAGAAATCATCAAGTTGCTTGACGCCGGCATCATATACCCTATCTCTGATAGTACATGGGTAAGTCTGGTACAATGTGTACTAAAAAAGAGAGGTATAACGGTGGTAAGTAATGAAAACAATGAACTCATTCCAACCAGGTCTGTGACCGGTTGGAGGGTTTGTATGGATTACCGAAAGCTAAACAAAGCCACTAGGAAAGATCACTTCCCCTTACCCTCACAATGATGGTGAATGACCAGCAAGTTAAACTAAATGTGTTCCAAACACTAAGGCAAGCCAATGATCCAGAAGAATGCCAACTTCTTCATGCCACGACAGAGTTTGACTTCGATAAGGAATTTAGTTGCCTCAGCAACTACATTGCCGATTTAGAGAAACCCGAGCAGTATGAAGAACCGATCAATGAAGAACAACAAAAAGAGGCAAATTGGTTAGTCAATCGACCAGGTACATACCTTGAACCATTGGATTACTCCGGTAAGGAAGGTAAACTTAAAAAGCCCTCCATTGAACAACCACTGATTCTTGAGTTGAAATAGTTGCCATTGCAACTAAAATATGCTTACTTGGGAACTGATAATACATTGCCTGTAATTATTTCCTCTAAGTTACAGCTTGAGCAGGAAAAGAAGCTGATCGACATGTTGATGCTACACAAGAAGACGATAGGATAGACCAGCAAGTTAAACTAAATATGTTCCAAACACTAAGGCAAGCCGATGATCCAGAAGAATGCCAACTTCTTCATGCCACGACAGAGTTTGACTTCGATGAGGAATTTAGTTGCCTCGGCAACTACATTGCCGATTTAGAGAAACCTGAGGAGTATGAATAACCGATCAATGAAGAACAACAAAAAGAGGAAAATTGGTTAGTCAATCGACCAGGTACATACCTTGAACCATTGGATTACTCAGGTAAGGAAGGTAAACTTAAAAAGCCCTCTATTGAACAACCACTGATTCTTGAGTTGAAACAGTTGCCATTGCAACTAAAATATGCTTACTTGGGAACCGATAATACATTGCCTGTAATTATTTCCTCTAAGTTACAGCTTGAGCAGGAAAAGAAGCTGATCGACATGTTGATGCTACACAAGAAGATGATAGGATGAACAATTGCCGACTTGAAGGGAATTAGCCCAACATTGTGCATGTACAAGATTTTGTTGGAAGATGATCACAAACCTTCGATTGAGGCCCAGAGGAGACTGAATCATGCCATGAAAGGGGTTGTAATGAAAGAAATCATCAGGTTGCTTGACGCCGGCATCATATACCTTATCTCTAATAGTACATGGGTAAGTCCGGTACAATGTGTACTGAAAAAGGGAGGTATAACGGTGGTAAGTAATAAAACAATGAACTCATTCCAACCAGGACTGTGACTGGTTAGAGGGTTTGTATGGATTATCGAAAGCTAAACAAAGCCACTAGGAAAGATCACTTCCCCTTACCCTTTATTGATCAAATGCTTGACCGTCTTGTAGGTAAACCCTTTTATTATTTTCTTGATGGTTATTCAGGTTACAATCAAATTGCCATAGGCACCAGAAGATCAAGAAAAGACAACCTTCACATGCCCATACGATACTTATACTTTCTGAAGGATGTCGTTCGGATTGTGTAATGCCCCGACAACCTTCCAAAGATGCATGATGGCACTCTTTTCAGACATGGTCGAAGACTTCCTTGAAATCTTCATGGATGATTTTTCTGTTTTTGGTAATGACTTCGACGGTTACCTCAGCAATTTAGAGAATGTGTTGGCAAGATGTGAAGAATCCGATTTAGTCTTTAATTGGGAGAAGTGTCATTTTATGGTAGATGAAGGAATAGTGCTCGGCCACAAGATTTCATCTAAGGGAATCGAAGTAGACAAAGCCAAGGTGGACGTGATCGAGAGATTACCCCCACCAAGTTCGGTTAAAGGAATCCGAAGTTTTCTTGGACATGCAGGTTTTTACAGGAGGTTCATTCATAATTTTTCTAAGATTACTAAACCCTTGTACAATTTGCTTGAATAGGATAAAGTCTTCAATTTTGATGATTCTTGCGCCCAAGTATTCAAAACCCTAAAGAAAAAGCTTACCTCGGCACCCATTATCGTTCCACCCGATTGGACGCTACCTTTTGAGCTCATGTGTGATGCAAGTGATTTTGCGGTAGGAGCAGTCCTAGGCCAACGCACAGGTAAGACCTTTTATGTGATATACTACGCTAGTAAAACTCTTAATAGCGCTCAAGTGAATTACACAACAACGAAGAAAGAGTTAATAGCCGTAGTTTTAGCATTTGACAAGTTCTGATCCTATTTGATTGGTACAAAGGTAATTGCCCATACGGACCATTTATGCAATTAAGTATCTATTTGCTAAAAAGGATGCCAAACCTTGTTTGATTCGTTGGATATTGCTTTTACAAGAGTTTGACATTGAAATTAAGGATAGGAAAGGAACATAAAATCAAGTGGCCGATCACTTATCACGCTTAGAACACAATAGGGATGAGGACGCAGATTTAGAGATATGCGATGCATTCCCGGATGAGCAACTGTTAGTTGCCTCAACAACCATAGATGCGCATGCCTTGGCAACCCTCGACTCCTCGACAACTCTAGACGCGCATGCCTCGGTAACCCTTGACGCACACCCCTCGTCAATTCCAGACGCGTATGCCTCGATAACCACTTATGCGCATACCTCGATAACCCTTGACGCGCATGCTATAGCAACTCTAAATGCGCATGCCTCGACAACCATAGAAGCAGTTGCCACGACAACACATGCCTTGGCAATACCCTGGTACGAGAATTTCGTTAATTTCCTTGTTTGTGGTATTTTACCTTATGGCCTTACTCACTAAGGGAAGAAGCGGTTCTGCCATGATACTAAGCATTACTTTTGGGACGAGCCTCTTTTGTTTAAATAATGTGCAGATCAGGTTATACGCCGATGTGTCCCTGAAGAGGAGCAGTAGAATGTACTCCGGCAATGCCATTCTTCACCCTATGGAGGACATTTTGGAGGAACATGTACCGCAGCCAAAGTTTTGCAATTCGGTTTGTATTAGCCAACACTGTACAAAGATGCCCAAGAGTTTTACAAGCAATGTGATCGTTGCCAGAGGACGGGCAATATCTCTAGACGACATAAGATGCCACTCCAAAACATCCTCGAGGTAGAATTGTTCGATGTATGGGGGATCGATTTTATGGGACCTTTCCCATCTTTATTTCGCAACCTCTACATTCTACTTTTCGTCGACTACGTGTCTAAATAGGTTGAGACAGCTGTAGTTCCCGCCAACGATTCCAAGACCGTGCAACGATTCTTGCAGAAAAATATATTTACACGGTTTGGGATGCCGATAGCAATTATCAGTGATGAAGGAAAGCACTTTGACAACAGACTTATAGCCAAGATGTTACAACGCTTCAGCATGTCACACAAAATTGCCACGGCATATCACCCACAAACCATTGGGCAAGCAAAAATTTCCAACCGAGAATTGAAGAGTATACTCGAGAAAGTTGTAAATCCCTCTAGGGAATGATTGGTCAGTAAGACTAGATGATGCACTTTGGGCATATCACACTACATTTAAAACACCCATAGGTATGTTTCCCTTCCGACTTGTCTATGGCAAAATATGCCATATACCGGTGGAAATCAAACACAAAGCATATTGGGCAATCAAGACCGTGAATATGGATTGGGAGAGTGTCGGACAAAAGCATTTACTAGATCTCAATGAGATAGAAGAATTCTGCGCACTCGCCTATGGCAATGAACGAATCTACAAGGAGAAAACAAATCAATGGCACGACAAGAAACTATTGCCGCGGCAATTCACGCCAGGGCAACTAGTTCTCTTAATAAATTCTCGGCTAAAGCTATTCCCGGGAAAATTGAAATCAAGATGGTCGGGACCATTCGAAGTTGTCAAACCATTCTCCCATGGTGCCGTGATAATCAAGTCCATCATTGACGAACATGAATTCAAAGTTAACAGCCAAAGATTGAAGCACTACAACGGTGCCCATGTGGAACGTAACAAAGAAGTGGTCACCTTAGGAGATGCATGAGCATGCTCTCATTTCGATATTTTATTTTTATTTTTATTTTTTTGAACTATTTAATTTTTTATTTATTAATTTCATTTATTTTTCTTTTTAGGATAAATTTATTTTCTTTAAGATTAAGACTACATCTTTCTTTCATATTTATCTAATTGTTTTTAAATTTTAGGTTTAAGAATTTCTTTGCACATCTTTATTTATTTTCTTTTTTTAGTTTATCTTTAATTTTAATCCTTATTTTATTTGTTTTTAAATTGTAGGAAAAGAGTTCAAGATAAAGAGAAATATGATTCAAGAATGAAGCTTCTTCAACAAGGAAACTAATGGGCTAAATCTAAGGCTTATATTAAGCCTCCAATTTACCCTAAATAAACCCTACATAGCCGACGAAACCCTTCCCCTTCCCCAAATCCCCTAGCTGTCCCCTTCCCCCAATCAAAACCCTTGTTTTCTATCTTTCCAATTAATCCCACCCACCATATTTACTACCTATCTTTTCTATTTAACCCATCACCCTTAACTTCCAAGAAACTTTTTCCTACTTTTCACCTTGCAACTCTTTAGTTTCTTTTGCTTTATTTTCTTTGTTTCTACCAAACTCACAACCAAGATCATCCATGTTATCAAAAATCGAATTTTTGGTTCATCCAAGTTCCTCCAAAGAACCAAGATACAAGAAGTTTGCTACACCGGTGGTTCAAGAAAGATTTCACTCCAAGTTTGAAAGCTGGAAGATTTGCGAAGAACAAGGCTTCGAATACTCCAACTCTCATCAAGATTTCGGCATTGAACCATTCATATTCCAAAGGATTGCACATTAAGTGGCAAATCTTTTGCCATCAATAGGAACCGGGTAACATCTCATGGGTAAGAGAATTCTATGCTCACTCACCTAACCCGGATAATCCTTATGTTTTTGTTCGTGACAAGGCTATACTCATAAGCCCCGAAAGCATCAACATCTTTTACGGGATCTACGTTGAGAAGGACGAGCATCAAGCCTGTGTTGATCAACTCACGCCCAAGCAGCTTGACAAGGTGCTTCAATAACTCACTCTACCGGGAACTCATTGGAACGACAGTAAATACAAGGGCACGGTAAATTGCCTTCAGCTTAAACCCAAGGCAAAATTATGGAATAAGTTTGTTCAAAATTCTTTAATGCCCACAACACACAATACCACCGTTGATACACCTCGTCTTTTGCTCATACATTCTATCTTGCATAATCGCATCATTAACATTGGAAAAATTATTTGTGATGAGATTTTTGTATGTAACAGAAAAGACAAGGGTTCTCTTTTCTTCCCTTGCTTAATTTCCAATCTTTGCAAGGAGATGCATGTCCCAAGTGAGTCCACTAATGAAAAGGCCCTACCAAAGTCCAGTCTGAATCGAGCACAAATCCGAAAGCTAATGGGAGAGGCACCGGTAAAATCCCCAATGCCTTCAATTATCGCGGCAACTCCTTTCGTCTCGGCAACTTTTAATGCCCAAGCAACTGATGCCCGGGAAACTCGGCCAGCAACCCTAGGACAACTTGAAGCACTCTTACAACCGTTGAAGAATCGCTTTAGGCAAATTGAAGACCGGCAACTAATGTTCATGTGGTACATGAAGGATCACAACAATGCCATCACCCAAGTCATCCTGGAAAAGTACCCGGACAGCCGCGTGTCGTTCCCCATCTTTCCTGTTGAAATCCTTTTCACGACAACCAATGAAGCAGTTGTCACGACAACCGCAACAGATAATGCCGTGGCAACCTACACTGCACCTGCCCAAGCAGTTGCCACAGCAACCAACACTGAAGATGTCGCGGCAACCAAAGCTAAAGATGCCCCGGCAACCACTGCAAAAGCCAAAGGTAAAGCGCTTATGCCTAAATCAACTCGTACTGAATCATTATCTGATTTTTCAGATTCGGACGAGTCCTCCATTGCACCAACAAAGACTTCACCAATCGAATCATCCAAGCCCAAGCGAAAGAACAATGACATTGATGATGAGGATGGTGAGGACACCCCCGTACGAGGATCGATTCCACCATCAGCAACAAGAAAGCAACCAACGCGTTCAAGCAAAAGAATCAAGACACCGGCCAAAAAAAACTAATCATCAATGACGACGAACTCTTGGAGTAAGTCCTCGTTTGCATTTTACTTTTCTTTATTGTTATTTTTATTTTTATTTTTCTTTATTGCATGCATTGAGGATAATGCCTCACTCGAGTTTGGGGGGATTGTTATTAGTTAGTTACCTGTTTAGTTGCATTCATCTTAAGTATTGCATTTAGGATACATAAATTGCTTTCCAGGCCTTTAGTTGGAACAAGAATTGCCTAGATTTGATGAATATCCGATGATGACTTTTCCAATGCACTTAATTGATAGAATTTTTTATTCTAGGATAACCGTGGAAACCTTAGAATCACACTATGATGCTAAACTTGATGAAACACTGTTGTAGCCTGATTGATTTAAGGAATTCTAGCGAACTTAGGTTCATAGTTAAAAAATTGGGAGATTAGAATAAAAATTGGATGAATGCTAGAGGTGCCCGATATTGGCTCTAGTATATGTTTAAAATTGATCGCTAGAGGTGCCCGAAACCGGCTCTAGTCGAATAAAAAAATTATTAACTTAAGAAAACTAAAAAACACTAGAGGTGCCCAAAATCGGCTCTAGTTAAAACATGTTAAAAGAACCCCAATGAAGTAATTTTAAAACCTCTTGTTTGCATAGAATCTGAAAAATCAACTTGCACACAACTCCACACACACTCACAAGCATTATAGTTTGATTCCGAGTAACTCCTAAGTTTTCCGAAAAATAAAAAGCCAATCATACTTTGTGCCACGGTTCTGAGAATAGAAATCAAGTTCAAAGCTAAATGTGTGAAAATTAAAGTCTTGGCGGGTAATTATTAGTTTGTATTGCTTAAGGACAAGCAATAGTTTGTGTTTGAGGGTGTGTTAAGTGTCTAAAAGTACTATTTTATTCACCATTTTTATTCATACTATTGCTAGACTTAGGCTCATATTAGTTGCATTATTAGCCATTCATGCATGTTTGCATAGTTTCCTTGGTGGACAAACTTGATTTCATATTTTGCTTAATTTTGTGGAAAAAGGGTGCTGCCAATAGTTGTTTGTGTGTGTGTGCAGAATCACTTGCCTAAGCAAGGCTGGAACCAGTTGCGAGGGCAATACAAGAAGGAGATGCCGACGCAGTTGTCAGGGCAGCGCATGAAGGAGATGCCGAGCTAGTTGTCAGGGCAATTGTCGATAAGGGATAAGATGATATCGCAGTCGAAATTTATGACTAGATAAGCCCAAGATGACGTGGAGCAAAGTTAAATCCCAAAGGAGTTTGATTTCCATGAAGAGGTCAAAGAGAAATTAAATCCCAATAAGATAAGAGAAGATCTATAAGGAATTTAAATATAATAAAGAATTATATTCTTTTAAAGTATTTAATTCCAACTTAACTTTCTCCTCAATAAAGACTTTGACCTAGCCATCCCCTATTGAAGGAGACCAAGCCGTCAAACTCCAAGAGAGAGCAAAAGGGGAGAGATTTCGACAAGGGCTTTCAACCATTCTTCATCTTTTTCTTTCTTGTTCAATTAGGTTTATGTTAGGGATTCTTTGTTTTGTGTTTCTTTGGAACCTAGCCATGAACTAAATCTATTTGGCTAAGGTTATTGTGTTTTGTGGTTGTAAGATACAATTGGATTTTGTTTAGGTAATAAGAGTTTGCACTTTTAATTCAAGGTTTACTAATTCTTGATTTTTATTCTTGTTTGCGAGTGAATTGGGAGAGGATCTCGTAACTCTATCTATTTATCTAATATCGAGAGAGTTAGATTCAAGAAACGAATGAGTATGGTCTTTATTCAATCTATTGATGGTGAAGATTAATTCGGCTTAGGAATAAGTTAAGGATTTCAACGGCTAAGAAGAGCGCAAGATTGGTTGTTGTTCACCCTTGATTTACGCAGGGATATATTGTCAAGGCATGCACAATTAGCTAGAGTTTTGACTTAGGGATAAGAAGAAACCATTGAAGAACGCTCTGCCGAACCTTGAAGTTACTGCCCAGCCACCCAAACAGTTGCCCAGGCAACCGTCGATTAGTTGCCATGGCAACTCCGCTGCGCAAGTTGCCCTTGCACTCTTTTACCAAGACGATCCAATTGGCTATAACTCATCAACTCACGATAACCTGACTTAGTCTCCCTCTTTTGATTACATATTCTTTTACTTTATTGCTTTCTAGTTTAGTTGTTAGTTAAAACTCCTACAATCACCTATTTGTGTTTTTACTTTTTACAGTGCAAGAGACTAGATTCTTGAAGTGGCACCAATCCCTGTGGAGAAGATATCTTTTATACTATAACTTGCGATGTGTACACTTGCATAATTACGGAGCACTTATTACGGGCAACAATTATCATTTAGGAAGCACAGACCATACTAACGAGAATTGTGGAGCTCTGAGGAACAAGGTGCAAAGTCTAATTGAAAATGGCACTTTAAAATTCAACAATAGAGTCCCTAGGATGAACTGACAATGAGATAGTGTTAGATCTGTCTGATCTGTGGACAACTTTTTAAGACGTCTTTGTCGTTTAAATCTCTTTTTTGAGTAATGCTAGAAACAAACCTTTTTCCTATGCCTGAAGGCAAAAATGAATCTTTTGTAAGGGCGTGTGTGTGTTTGTTTTTAATGAATGATGCATTTCTACAAATTTTCTTAAAATTTAACTTTTTAATATGTCATGACTTTTCCATACATATATGTATATACATATATAGATATATGGGGCCCTTATTTTCTGGAAAATCATATCGTAGAAAAATAATATTCTTTGCTCATTCATATAAGCATCTTGCATGGTTGAGAAACAAAAAAATTCTTGCATTACTCGTTATAGAGATTTAAACTACAAGGACCTAAGGTAGGTGTCTACTTAGATCAAAAGTTTGAAGCCTTCAAAGTATCCAATAAAAATGATATCTGAGCCCAAGATTAAGTGGGGCATCAAAATAGACTTGAGAAGATTTGATCAATGATAAATTCAATTTCCCTTGAGAAGAAGAAAATAAATGAAGTCAAGATCATTTAGCTCGAAAATTCAAATTCAGAATGAGAACAACAAAATTTTGGGGGCAAACTTTTGTTGGGGTAGATTTGGAACAAGAATAGATCAGAAGATCAAGCTGGGTCAGAAGAAAAGGACTTCCGTAAGTATCACATGCATCTCCATCCATCCTGAGGGCATACATGAAAGCATATGGATCATTGCATCATCAAACATGTTCATATGTCATAACATCTACCACTAACAACTTGAAGATTCTGACAAGAATTTCATGCATCCCTGCATCATCACAAAAACATACACATACATGTCATTTGAATAAATACATTACTGAAAACCAACTTTGCATTTGTCACTCAAAGCAATTTTTTGAAATTACGTCCTTCCATAAGGACATTTTCCTCAAAAATAGGAGTTTATTAACTCTGTCCTTTCATAAGGACATTTTCTCAAAAATAGGAGTTTCTTAATTTCGTCCTTCTATAAGGACACTTTCCCCAAAAATAGGAGTTTCTTAATTCCATCCTTTCATAAGGACATTTTCTCAAAAACATGAGTTTCTTAACTTCGTCCTTCTATAAGGACATTTTCCTCAAAAACAGGAGTTTCTTAACTAAGTCCTTCCATAAGGACATTTTTTCTTAAAGCATGAATTTCTTAATTCCTTAATTTTATCCTTCCATAAGGATATTTTCCTTAAAACATGAATGTCTTAATTTAATCATTTCATAAGGATATTGTTTTTCTAAAAATAAAATTTCTTTGTCAAATCTTTGTCTAAAGATATCTTCTTAAATCAATCCTATATTTTCTTAAAGGTATTCTATCCTTTCTTAAAGGACCAAAATTTATAGGTTTGATATTCTCAAACAGGAAGGAGATGATAGTTGTCAATAAATTCTAGTATCACTGACACGAAGAAATGGGGCAAATATTTGTCTAGCTCATTCAACCAAGAATGAACAGACAATCATTAACAAGATCCTACATCCTTGACACAAAGAACCAATCAGATCAAACCTTTCAATTTTATTATAGAGCAGTCAGCTTATCACTCACTTTGACCAAGCACTTTTTTAACTTTGGCAGGTCTTATCTTCCCTAAAGAATCGTGAAGTAGATCAATCGATCAATTTTTATTTCCTTAAAATAGATGAGCTAATTGATCAACATTAAAGAAGAGAAGACCAGAAGATCAACCAAAGAGAGAACAAGCTGCCAAAGAAAGTAGAGTCAGAAAAAAATGAATTCAAGATCCTCGGGACGTCACTTTTAGGAGTAATGCTAGGACCTTTGGGACATCACCCTCAAGAATGGTGTTAAAACTCTCGGCGGATCAACCAACTTGTTTTGATCCTATCTCACACATAACAAGAGTCGTAGCTTGATCAAAATTAAATCCCAAGATCCTAACTCCGTCAGTGGTGCAGCGGATCAAAATCTTTTTCAAATATCGCCTCTCTGGAAGTGGTGTAATGGACTAACCTATATCATGCATCCTTGTCATAACTTGATCAACCTTTATTTTTGGATCTTGACCATTCGTCAGAAGTGTAGCAGATCAAATTTTATCCCTTCGGGTCTGATCTCTCTGTCGGTGGTATAGTGGATCCCATATTTTCCAGATCTCGCATCTCCGCTAATGGTGTAGCACATCAAACTTATTTTCGATCTAGTCTCTCCATCAGTGGTGTAGCAGATCAAACTTCTTTCTTATCTAATATCTCCGTCAGTGGTGTAGTAGATCAAACTTCTTCCAGATCTCGCCTCTTCGTCAGTGGTGTAGCAGATCAAACTTTTTTATGATTTAGTATATCCATCGGCAGTGTAGTAGATCAAACTTCTTCCAGATCTCGCCTCTCCGCTAGCGGTGTAACAGATCAAACTTCTTCCCAGTCTAGTATCCCCGTCAATGGTGCAATGGATCAAACCCTTCTCAGGTCTTGCCTCTTCGTCAGTATTGCAGCTAGACTTCCCGTATATCACCTCAGAATCATAGCTAGTTTCAAAAGAAAAAAAGAAAAAGGAAAAAAAGAAGAAAAAGAAAAACAAATTTTTTGTCAGGTCTTGTGTCTTCGCCAGTATTGTGGCTGGATCAAATATCAAAACCTTCATCATTCGATCTTGCCTCTTCGTTAGTGTTGCAGCTACTGTTGGAGTATGCCCAAAGACCAATTATGAGATAGTTGTAAAAGACATACTTATTTTATCTTGTTTATTAATAAGAAGCCATTATTTTTATTTCAGTCTTAATATGTGTATCTATAAATAAACTGAATTATAATAAAGTCCTTAGAATAATATAGTTATTCTTGAATGTCCTTAGTCGAGAATTATTGTGGGCTTGGGCAACAATAATGTATTAAGACTAATCTGTAGTTGATTGATGACAAAGTGTTGCCATTGAAATGGAGATGTCAAAATCAATACATAAGTATGTGCTAGGGAACGACATACTGGACTGAACCGCTATGAGCGTGTTTCTTGGATTATTATGTGACAGTCACAACATTGCTCATGGTGATAACTACATGTATGATCCTCAGACTTGAGATCATCATTATTTCAACATTATGAGTGACATATTTTGATACGGCCAAAATTTGTGTCGTAATTGACTACACTATAAAGACTGATATTGGATATGTCACAATCCATGTAGCGAAATATGGTTGATCAAGATAGGATTTGTCCCTCCTACATAATAGGAGTAATATCATAGGCCACTTGATTGAGTGAGACTAGAAAATGCATGGTCATGCTCGAATAAATTGATATGGGATATCATAGTTATTCGTTTATAATAGTCTACTCAAGATATTAAGAAACATTAGATGGACTATACAAGTGTGACTAATCCATGACTTGCGTCCGATCTAGATGTGAGGGAAAAAAGAATGAAATACATAAAATAAGTTAATCACGAAAAAAGGTTAAATCGAACCACGATTTCATGTAACATAGGTAGCAATGATGTATTGCTAGATGCCAATCATTGCTTGTAATATTATAATTGTTCTGGATATTACTGCTAACGTTACATGAACCTACAAGGGTCACACCCTATGATTGAAACGAATAAATATCGACTAGATAGTATGTGTACAAACTTGTTATACACGTAATTAGTGAGAAACTGAAATTGTTATAATTATTGTAATTATGGATAATTTCATTATATATATATATATATATATTAATATTTGATAAGTTATTGTAATTATCAAATACTATTAAATATATATCTCTAAAAGAAACCTAATTAAAGTAGAATCAGATTCTACATAGTTAATTATATTTGGTTAAATATATTGTATATTTAAAGAATCCAAATTTAATTAGAATTAAGTTTTTAAATGCTATATAAAGGCATAAGGTCTAGCAGCCAACATATTTTTTTTTCGAAAACCCTCTCTAACAGTTAGAGAAAAGAAAAATTGTTCATTTTATTCGGGTGGACTGCGTAGAAGTTGGAACACTGCTGTGACGACTCGAATTTGATTTGGATTCTCTTATAATCGCTGCGGAATTCCAAATTACTTAAGGTAATGTTTCCATCCTTTATCACCCCGAATTCATCCTTTGTACATGGATCACTGGTGGACTACGCCGGATAATTTTTCCGCTGCACCATAGGGTATACCGGCATTACCCAACAGATGGATCAAGTTTTGCAAACCTTGCCTCTTCGTCAGTGTTGTAGCTGGGTCAAATTTTCCTCAAGTATTGCATCGTCGTCAGATTTGTAGCAAACCAAACTCATTTTATCTCCTCCAACATATCACCCTAGGTTGAAGATTTTGCCCCTCCAACGGATTACCATGAAGATTTTGTCTCCTCCAACGTATCACCATAGGTTGAAGATTTTGACTCCTCAAACGGATTACCCCAGGTCAAAGATTTTGCTTCCTCAACAGATCCTCCATTTTGAAGATTTTGCCTACAAGAGCGACCAAGTAGATCAAGTGAAAGCTCAAGAAGGAGCGGTAGCTAGAGAAATGAGCCTTGACCTGGACAAACAAAAATGGTCATCATTTTGTCTTTGCTCCATTACCGTTGTACAACAATGAGCAAAGAGGGGCAACTATAGATGCCCACTTTTTGTCTAGGCTTAATCCAATATTATTACAAAACCATTAATCCATCCACCAGACCCAAATTTTAAACCCAATGATAATATCCCAAATACTCTTTTAAAATACAACCCATACCCAAACATTACACCAGGCCCAATAACCCATTAACCCAATCTAACAAAAAAACCCTAATAACCTAAACCTAAACTAACCTTACCCATTTCTTATCATCTGTCGCCGCCGCACCCTGTCCTCCCAAGTCCCCGCACGTGGCGGACACGCACGACTCTTCGGTTCCCCATGGTCGTCATGCACGATATTAGTGGCCATTTCCACTGCTCCTCTGCCACCGCAGCTCTGTCTTTGCTCCACCGCCCTGCCGCATTTCAGATCTTCAAAAGTAAAAGAAAAGAGGTTAGATCTAATTTTTATTGTAAAAAGGTTATAAAAACCCCAAATCGACAATGTAATGGATGTCGAGTTATAATAGGAAAAGATATACACAAAAAATCTCCGTTCCTTTCATTTGAATCAAAAATCAAAAAATGAAGATCGAACAAAAAATCAAAGATAATATAAAAAACCATTCAGGTTTCATCAGATCTTAGTTATTAGATGGGGATTCGAAAAAAAGACATCGGATCTAACCTAGAGATGAAAAACTGAGCCAAATGGACCTCTCACGTGCATTCTGGCCACCGTTCGCGGCGGTGCTCAGCGCCAGCGAACGGCGGCGCACGATGACAGTCGTAGCAACGCTAGGCGGAGCTGGGTTTGGGCAGAGAGAAAGAGTTGAGAGAGCCTGGGAGAGTTTTTTTGGATTATCTGATTCAAATAAAAATTTTGGACCAAAATTTGTATTTATGTGACTTCCAAAACGACGTTGTTTTGGTGCTCTCGATCAGCGCATCAACCCGACCCGGAGTCTAGAATCCGCACATTTTTAATAAAGGGAAGAATTACACGTCCGGTCCTTCCATTTTGTATCCTTCACGTTTTTGCTTTTTAGTTTCTTTTTCCTTCCATTTTAGTCACTGTTTTTTTTCTTCAAGTTATTATTATTATTATTATCATTAATGAATTAATTAATGTATTATTAGAATCGTCATTTTTTACTCAATATTTACAATCTAATATATATATATATAAATCTATATATATCTTACATATGTTTTAATCGAATTTTAAATTAAAACTTCTTATTAGGGGTTCTCGTGAAAAACGTATCTCGAGCATAAGGGGTACTGCTTTCCGTTAATCCCTAACACGAAAATACAATTTTTAAATTTAAACTATGATTTTCAAAATAGAATCCCTTCATTCGGAAATCTAACAGGAATTATGCCCCAAGTGTAAGGGTGTAAATTCCTTTCATACAAAGAAATATTCTTTTAAAAGTTTTAAGGGATGCTGCTTATTTATTTTTTGTTGGCATTGTTTGATAAATAGCGGTTTAAGCTAAAATTAGAGGTTTGAGCTAATATTAGAAATTTGACCGGTCAAATCCGCTAATTTGAATATTTGGTAAATAGCATATTTGGGTGAAACTTCTAATATTAAAAGTTTGACCGGTCAAATCTGCTTAACAATTATCAAAAACCTCCAAATAACCTAAAATTAACATTTTCTATTTTAATTATTTACCCCATGTATTTACATTGTGACATTTGTAAACTAATGTTTTTTTTATTCTCACACATTTATATTTGTATTTAAATTTAATAATTAATTAAATTATATTAAAAATATTTATATAAATAATAAATTAATATATAGATCCTTCAAATATGTTTAGTAATGTTATATTAAAAAATATTTTTCATGATCTAATTAATATTAATAGATACAAAATATTAATAACTAATAAACTATTCAAATAAGTATCAAATATAATTATGTCCTTATATGTTATTTTGCTTGTTTAAATAATCAAACAGCTATAAGCTATTAGTTAATTTTATCAAACACTTTTATACAATATGCTAGTCAAATCAGCTAATGCAATTAGCTGATCGCTAATGTAATCCGCTATCAGTTATCGGTTATCCGCTAATTGCCAAACATGGCCATTGTGTTTATATACATTAATGATTTAGTGCAAACCCCTTAAACCTGGCCCAATAAAAGACCAAATTTAGAAAGTCACATTCGTAACTTCTCCCTCAAGTATCCAATTAAAGTATAAATACACATAATTTTTATAAAGTAACGTAAAACGATTAGAATTTTCAAATAAGCTATCTCAAAAAGTTATTAAAAATTTAATAATAATATTATAGTCTGAAAGTTTAAATAAAATATCCGAATGTAAAAATTATGTATGCATACCGAAAATAACTTCAATTCCCAAATACATCAAAGTTCTCATAATAATAATAATAATAATAATAATAATAATAATAATAATAAACAAATCTAAAAATAATGTAGTCCGTACTGAAGATAAAATAAAATCGATAAAATGAAGAGATTCTTCGGGTACCAAGTTACCCAGAGTCCAAGATATATGTAAGAAAAAACTATGAATGAGTAAGCTATTGAGCTTAGTGTGTCTCTAAAGTGCAGGAAATCAGGCAATCGCAAACGCAGTTTCACAACAATTTTCAAAAAATTATTTTAAAGGCACGAATCATGATTAAACACGGTTTTATGAAATCACAATGCAATGCACCCATACTGCACAATCACCAAAAGAGTAGGTTCCCTAGAACCTCTCACTACATAGTCACCATCGCAAGTGTTATAAAACCATTAAACTTCCTCCGTAGTATCCCAACCCATGATAATAAATCAGAGATTCACAACTCATTTATCTTAAATCACAATTTTATTGACAGTTTGAAAATAATATGCACGGAAAACATAATGTAAAATCACAACACAGTTAAAAATAACTCAAGTGTAAAAATACGGTTACAAAAACAAAGTATGTAGCACGGAAAGAGAACAGACCTTAGCCAAAGCAACTCAACTTACTGAATAATACGTTTCCCACGGTCAGAAGCACTAGGTCTTGCTGTACCAGAACCTATGAGAATAATTTCTATATTAACACTATTATCACTATGCGGCCAAATTAAGACTAAAATACTAATTCAAATATTTCTCACATGTAAACCTCGTAGTACGAGCAGGTACAGTCCAAATAAGCGGAGATGAAGGTAAGTCGTCAGTCTCTCACAAGGAGAGTCGTAATCACCTTTAACATAATAATAACTCATGTCAAAATCCAATAAACAATTCTCTTGAAGACCAACTACATAAAACTTGATTTTCGTGTTCGAATTGACGAACGATCAGCGGATCGAGTTGGTTAAAAAATACTATAAATCAAACGATGATTCGAGTCAAAGAAACTTCTATAATTCTAGCATGTAGAAATTACTTAATTATTAAATCGTCATATATATAAATAATAGAATTTTGGAAAATAACATGTATATGTAAAATAGTAAAATAACGAAAAATACTAGTAATAGTGATAAATAATATAATCATGATAACCTTAACTGAAGGATTAATATGTATGTAGATAATAAAAGATATATCTTATATATATATATATATATATATATATACACATAAAGGAAATATATATATAATAAAGCATCATATACCACATATAATGATACGCTGGGCTATAAAAAAATATAAAATAAATGGTTTTGAAATCAAAACTCACATGTTAAAGATTTAGGATCTGGTGAGGCCAGGCTATGGCTAGGGTCATGCGTGAATGGGGGGGGTCTTGGGTTGCTGGTGGGGTATTGAACCGGGGTGAGGTTTGGCGAGAAGCGTTGTTGGTTAAGGGATTTATGGCAATGGTGAGATTGTAGGGGTGATAACGAGCCGAGCTGAGTTCGAGCCTGACTAGGTTCGGCTCGACTCGGAAACAATGTTATTAGACTCGGCTCGAGCTCGAGGCTCGTCGAACTCAAAATTTTAGGCTCAAGCTCGGCTCAGAAACAATACTATTGGACTCGGGCTCGGGCTCGAAGCTCGTCAGGCTTAGCTTGGCTCGGCTCGAAATAGACATTTTGCTATAATTTTTTATAAAAAAAGATTCATTAAAAGCCCATCTCGTAACCAACGCTGAAACAAAATTCAATGACCGAAAAGGAAAAAAGAGTGCCAAAATTAGATTAATCCAAATAACCAATAAATATTCTTACAATACAAACACATAATTAAAGAAAATACAAAATCAAACAACAACCAACTAAGGAAAATGCCCAATTTATTTTAGTTAATTTGCTTTTAGTAGATTTTTCCTAATGTATTTTATTACTTTTCTTTTGCTAAACATATTACTTTTAGTGCATATGTAGCATATATATAACTATTCCGAGCATGTTCACGAGCTTTCCGAGCCTGTTCATGAGTTTTTCGAGCCGAACTTGGGTAGGTTCAGCTCGACTTGTTAAGGTCTTGAACCGAGCCCGAGCCGGAATCGAGTTCACTCAAACCGAACTTTAACCGAGCTTTGACTGAATCGAGCCCGAGTAGCTCGCGAACCGGTCAGGCTCATTATCACCCTAAGTGAGAGAGAGAGAAAAAAAACGGAAGAGGGAAAGGAACGATTCGGCTGAATGGGAAAAAGCTTAGGGTTTATGAAAAATTAGTGTTATAAATACACAAATCTTTTGGGTAAAATATAAAGCAAGTCTTAACTTTGTAGAGTTCACAAAATAGGCACCTAATATCAATTCTTTAAAAAAGTCACTAAATTTATTTAAATTCTAATTAATTCTCAAATTTCTTAATTAGGGTTTCATATTTAAATTTCTAATTTCTAGGGTTTAAATTAAGAAACTTTTGGGGTGTTACATCTAGTGTTCACATGATTTAATTTAAAAAGAATTGTATCCGCCATCGTAATCTATAATGAGTTGAATTTAAATTAGTTAGATAATTTATCATAATAATTAAATATATAAATAAATACAATATTACTTATTTTTTTATAGAGAAAATAGCTTATTATTTGTTCTATTTTCCCCCTCTAAATTATGCTATTTAAATGGATTGGTCACATACTAAAAGATGCATCATGTTTTAATTTGGCATAATACTAAACATGCCCCTAATATTTGACTGAGTAGATACTTTGACCTCTATTCTTTTTTTAAAATATTTTAATCCTCAACGTTTTATTTTGGTTAAAATAATTTTTCGGCCAGTGAAAATCGTTAATCAACTAAGATCAACGCTTTCAAAATGACATATGACAATCTTATATGGCATCATATGCTAAGTGGTTAAGCAGTGAGCTATCCGAGCAAAGGCTTTCAATCCCTCCTAAGAATAAATTGCAAAATCTTTGTAAATGTGGCACTATTATGATAAACATATGATGCCATATAGAATTGTCATGCCATTTGCAAAACGTTGAACTTGGTTGACTAACGATTTTCATCCATTGAGAGTTTATATTGACCCAAAATAAAACGTTGAGGTTAAAGTGCTCCAAAAAATAGGGGCAAAATGACTAATAGATCAAACGTTAAAGACATTTTTTAACATTATGCCTTTTAATTCTATCCCATTATATTTTTGTCTTTCAATTTATCTATGGATGGCAAAAACCTCGAATCTGGCGGGTTCCTAGCCGATCTGATCCGGTAGGGTCGGGTTTATGGTGAAAATTCTCCAACCTGCCCCGACCCAGTTTATTTATAAATATAGATTTATATTTATTATATTTATTTATTTTTTTCGGGGCGAGCCTGATTTCGAGTTTTTTTATTAAAATTTCGGGATCAGGTCGAAGTCGGGTTATGCTTTTATTATATCGAGGTAGGCGATAAAAATATATTAAACTTATGTCGGAACAGGGCGGGTTGGAACTTTAAATTTTCGGGGCGGCCAAAAACTCGTCCCACCCCGTTGCCATCCCTAAATTTATCTAAATTATTTGCACAAAATAGTAAATCATAAAATATTTAAATAGTAATTATTTAATATTATGAGAATTTTTTTTAATGATTAGTTATTTAAATCCCATCATAGCTGAGAAAAAAAAATTTAGTGTATATATGTAAGTTTTACATCGCGTAAAATTTAAAAATTTTACACTTTTTTGAACCATGAAGATAAATAAATGTTTGAAATTAACAATAGTAAATGGTAAAATTATTATAATAAAAAATAAGAACATAATCTTAGTCATTTATTTATCATCATCCAACGATTTAAAAAATATATAAAAGTAATTGAGTTTTACACCGTATAAACAGATCTTAACACACACACACACACATATATATATATATATATATATATATATATATATATATATAACTTTGAGCACAAGTAAAGAATAATGGGAGCAAAAACCTTGTATTTTGGGATAGAATTTAAAACACAGTATTAGTATTTAGGGTTAAATATTAAAAAGGGTAAACTGTATCAGTGACCACCGAACTAATTGGGTACCTATTTTGACCACCGAATTATTGAAATCGTCAATCAAACCACCAAACTTATTAAATTGACCTATTTTGACCACCGCCGTTAAAAAACTAACGGGTGAGTGACATGACAGTTAACAAAAATTTGTAAAATTACACATTTAATCCCTATTATTTACCTATAATTTCAATTTGGTCATAATTTAAATTAAATTAATTAAAATTAGATGACATCTAATTGAATGACGGCATCACCCGATTGGATAATTTATTTTAATTTTTAATTTAATTTATTTAATATATTAATTTTCCTCCAACCAAGTGGTGACACGTGTCACCACCTCCTAGTTAAAGGAAAATTAAAAAGACAATAAGTGTATTTGGGGTGGCTTGAACCTAGTACTTCCTAGGTGAAATAACCATGCAATTACCACTACGCCAAAGTATTTGTATTAATACAAATTACACCTTTTATATATCTTATAATACTGTAATTGTTAGGGAAAAAGAAGTAAAAATGATTGAGAGGAGATTCGAACTTATGTCATTTGGGATGTGTAAAAATATACAAGCTGCTAAATTAATTCAATTTTTAGTAGAAAATTAAAATATTTTGAATATATTTAAAGTATAATTAAAGCAAGATTTAAAATGAAAACAAATTTATGATTTTTATATTTTTAGATTAAATTGAATACTTTTTTTCACATTTAGTTTAATAATTTCATATATATAATATTGAAAGAGTTTTTTAATTTAAATAATAATTTTAATTTATCACATTAATTAAATATCTTATAAACATGTATATTAAATATATACATTTTAATATATAATCAATGAATTAAGATATTTAATAAAAAATTAAAATTATTAATTAAATTAAAAAATTGTTTAAATATTATATATATATGAAATTATTAAACTAAATTATTTAATTTTAATAAAAAAATAAAATTATTAATTAAAATTATACGTGATGACACGTATCGTTATCCGATTTGATGATTAATTTTAGTTAATTTTATTTAAATTATGACCAAATTGAAATTATAGGTAAATAACAATGACTAAATGTGTAATTTTACAAATTTTCGTTAACTGCCACGTCATCCCTCCGTTACCCATATTAAAATTATACACGAGCTTTGATTAAATGTGTAATATGATACATAATTTTAATTTGGTGTAATTATATACATAGAATTTTTATTTTGGTTCAATTATGATTCAATTATATTCATTAACAATACCAATAAATCTTCTTGGCAGAAAAATAAGTCTTCTCTCACTCTCACATTTTCTCTGCAGCGGTTATCTTTTTTTTGGGAGTTTCTAAGTAATTTTTAAATTTTTCAAGCTAATGGTGGCAGTTTTGGCCGTCTACCGGCGGTGATTTATTTTCTTTGTTTCTTTGCTCCTTTCTTTGTTTTTATTTTTTGTTTTTCGTCAACTATTTTGGCCTGTTATTTATCTGCCGGTATGGTATGTTCTTTGTCTGCCTCTATGGCACACTGGTATTGAAGGTGTCTACGACCTGATGCATGTTACAATTGAATCTTACCGCACAACACTACGTGGGTTGATTGCTCGTGGAGTTAATTAAGACGTTTTTTTCTCTTTTTGTTGATTGGATTAATTCAATTATCTGCTCTCTTCTAGTGAGCACTCCAAGATTTTGCTATGGTAATAGATTTGAAGAACACTGATGAAGATTTTATGAAAAGATTTAAATTTGCTATTCATTTTTGCATACTCTTTGTTTTTCTAGTTTATTTTTGTATTTTAGAGTATGCTTATGTGTGTATTTCTTCTCATTATTTTAATGAAATATGGTGTTTGATTAAAAAAAATATATTCATAAATATAATTGTTTATTTTCATATTAGATAAATATAATGATTTGTGTATATAATATTCCAACATAAATGGTAATATGTTTATAACGCTTTTGATTTGCGAGAATTAAATGAAATCAGAATTTCATGTATATAATTGCACAAAATGAAAGAGAAATTGCATCATATGTCTCGCTCGCCACGTTATTTATGGTTTCAACCAATAAAAATTATCTATTTTAATAATTTTTACCAAGTGAATCTTCACTCATATTTACTGTAGATTAGATTAAAAAATAATTTTACCAAGTGAGCATTCACTTAGTTAAAAGATGACATGAAAATATTTATTAAAATTGATGATTCTTATTGGTTGAAACCATAAATGATGTGGCGAGCCGAGCGTATAATATAATTCTCCAAAATGAAAGTTCATATATCATATTATACATTCAGGGAATTCCATATAAAGTTTTGATTTTACTACTAACATTCATTTTAAAGTGGACATATTTGTTTAATGCTTTTGTTGTTTTGAGAAGTTAAGTTTTGGAGCAGTTTGAATTGTTAAACTAACATTTTCGTGTATCAAATTCAAAGCCAATTTCCTTTAATATATATTGACATGCTTTGGAATTTCAATGAAGGTCAAATTCTTTTGTACTTTATTAATAATATTCTAAAAAGATAAAAATGCATCAGTTTTTAAATAGAAAATTTATTTTTAGTCATGTGTTTTTATCCAATGTTTATCATTTTTCAACCTCAAATCACAAGATAGAAAGCACTTAAGCATGCTTGATCTTTTATGTTCTTATATGTTACAACGACAATAATATCAACTAAATTAAATTCAATCGACTTTAGTCTCTTGTTCTTCTATTTGATGAGTAATTGTGTTTATTTTATAGTAAAACTTCATATATCATTAGATTTTGCCACATTTTACGATGTGGGTGAACGAAAATATTATCTATAAAATTTAGCTCAAAAAATAATTATAGGTTTTATATGAAAGCAAAAGAATAAAGATAAACATAATACGATAGAAAATAACCTTATATCGTTTGTAAAATGTCATTATTTATATAAACGATAATAGAGATAATAGAGATGTACAAAAATATAAAGATCAATGGACAAAAAATATAAAAAGTTGAAAAGAGTTTTGATAGGTGTTTAGGGATTAAATTTAGAGAAATAGGGGATATTGAAATATATTTAAAAATCTATGGTAAAATTTACAATGCTAGTTCAAAACGTCATCTGCAAACGGTGTTTTGCACGAAAGCTCTATCTGCAAACGACGACCTGATATTTTTTAATTAATTATTTTCCAAGGCTACTATGCATTACATCATAAAAATATTAAACAAACTCAACACATCAGCTGTGGATGACGTCTTCTATTTTCACTGTTTAATTTATAATAATTTTTAAAATAAAACTTAAAGTTTTAATTTTCTTAAATTTCACAATATTTCTTAATTTATCTTACGAAAGGACGTACACGCAAATAATATTATTTATAACATTTTAACCCTTTTTCCCTAATTTAATTCTCTTTCCCGAATGAAGCATAGGTTTGCTAGGTCAAATGAGTTTTTTTTTTTTTTTTTGCAATAGAGGATATTCTATATTGTTCCCGCTTCAGTTGCACAAAATCCCATACATTACGACACTCTTGGCGGTTCTCGGCCACAGTACCACTAATCCTTCCACTCCCCTGAAATCCCTCCAAACTCTTCATTCATTCTCTCTCTCGCTCTCTTCAAAATCCGCCTCAAGAAAATGGGAGCGCACTGCAATGAAAATCTCTCTTTCTCTTCGCCTTGCAACTTGTCTCCTTCGCACGATCTCAGGCTTTCCAAACACGTCCATGACAACGTTCACGGCAACATTTATCTCGATCCTGTATTTCATTTCTTCTCTTTTTTGTCATTTTTTATGTTGCGTTGGTGAATTGAATGATATGCGAGTAGACAAAGTTCACGAGAGATGTTTAGTTTAATACTATTTAGCTAATTGGAGTGCGATTCTGTTCACTGTTTCGACTTTCGATATGGTAAATCGATTTCTTATTTAATCTGATTATTTTATGTTTGGCCGCAGATTTCGTTGAAGTTCATTGATACAGAGCAATTTCAAAGGCAAGACGAGTTTTATTTCATTATTATTTTACTTTCATTTTCATTTCAAATCTCATTTATCGATTTTTATTGTTTTTATGATACAGGCTTCGCGAGCTGAAACAACTCGGTAATGTTCTTGTTCCCTCCCGCCCCCTCTGTTGGAATATATGTTTTTGGATTTATTTGAGATGCCAATGTATTAGTATCTTTCTCACATGGAAAAAGTAGGAATATATGATTTTCATATGAAATTTGCGCTTTCAATTTCCATTTTACTTTTTCATTTTTTTAATGATGAATACATCACATGCTTCATAGAAGGATAAATTAGCAACCGATGATTCAATTTTTCATGGTGAAGAAATATTGATTTTCTGTAGAATTGATTTATTAGTTGGTTTTTCCTTCATTTGTATGTTGTTCATCTGATGGAGTGGATTCACGGTCAGGATTCTTTCTTTATTCATAGGATTTTGGTTTGTGTACTTGTATCAGAGTCAATATTGACACCATTTCGCTGCTGTGGTATTAATTTTTTACCAAAAATTATCTAAAGTGTGTCATAATTCACCTAGCTCACACCTATGTTACTAAGACTCTTCCTTTTAACTAAAGTATTCACGGCCAACACTTGTTTCTGTCACGTTACTCCTTTCTAATACTCATATTTGAGTCTTACGAGCATAGCATACATGGCAGGTTGTAACTTGATTATGTGACTAACTTTTAACTTGTTTTCAGGAACGACACACCTGGTTTATCCAGGTGCTGTGCATTCCAGGTTTGAGCATTCTCTTGGGGTGTATTGGCTTGCTGGTGAAGCTATCCAAAAACTCAAAACCTATCAGGTATAGAACCTTTTTTCACTTGTTTTGTTCCTAATCTATTCTCTCTCTCTCTCTCTCTATATATATATATATATATATATTCTAAGGTAACCATTTTTGTAGGGTTTGGAGCTTGGTATTGATCCATTTGATGTTCAAACAGTGAAAATTGCTGGTAACTACTTGTTACCAAAAGTTCTATTCATTTTTACTTCAATTGGTTCCTTTATGGATTTTGTTCCCGCATTTGTAGGTCTTCTACATGATGTTGGCCATGGACCGTTTAGCCACTTGTTTGAGTCTGAGTTTCTCCCCAAAGTTCTTAATGACTTCAAATGGTATACATTAAATA
Organism: Hibiscus mutabilis; assembly: GCA_019671005.1. Lineage (NCBI taxonomy): Eukaryota > Viridiplantae > Streptophyta > Magnoliopsida > Malvales > Malvaceae > Hibiscus > Hibiscus mutabilis. The sequence goes on from CM033711.1 coordinate 65,670,905, forward strand.
ATATTATAGGACCCATTTATTCACTATTTCTACCGTTTCCAGTCCTAATCTTAAAAAGTTGATCAACCAGGATCTTGTGTGTATCACTTCAATGTGTTTTGCATTAAATGCCATTTTCAAATTTAATCAATGCATCACTTTTCATCTTCTTTTGGGTTATGTTAGGGTTAGTTTGTAAAATTTATGTTTTTCATCCATTTCCATGTGTACTTTCTAGGTCTCATGAGCAAATGTCAGCAAAGTTGATTGATCACATTGTTGATGTGCACCATATTGATGTTGAATCTGAGATGATTAAAAGAGTCAAGATAAGCTGCTCTTTTCAGGAATATATTGCTAACATAGTCTTTCTTTCTTTTCCAGTTCTGTACGATTCTCTCTTCACTATGGCATTTCTAATTATTTTGTGTTTATTAGTTTAATATGTAGAATCATTTGCTTTGGTGTTGCTGATATACCCAAATAAACTTGGAATGTATGAGGGAATTAGATGCAACTAAATCCTATGGTTTTGAACATTCAACTATACTTAACCAATTCTGTTTTTTTCCTTTTAATTTTCCATTTTACTTGCCTAACTCGAATTTACAGTTGAAATGTCGTAAAATGTGGACAGAAGGTTAACATAAGGTATATTTTCTACCATTGAGTGGAATCAGACACAGTCTGGATGTCTATCTGTTTATTTTCTTCCTCATTTCCTTCGAATTTCAGCTTGTAACCTTTCTTTTGTTTCTGACTTTGCTTTGATCCTTATCTATTAAACAAGTTGTTTGAATTGAGGCCCAGCTAAATAAAACAAAGCTAGAACTCTGTGTATGGAAATGAGATACAACTTTGATTTCATGTTGCCGGAATCGATGCTCATCCATATTCTTTTATTTATTTCCCAGGAAATGATACTAGCTAGCTCAGAGTTTGCAGCACCAAAAGTAAGTGTTCATTTATAAGATCCAATTAATAGGCATATGTTGATCTCGAGTGCTTTTAGCCCTAGTATTAGGAAAAAGCGTGGATGTTGTTTGTCTTGTTCTTTATTATCATTACAATTATTATTTTGTTCTTATTTTGAAGAGTGTAAAGGAGAAGCAGTTCTTATATGATATTGTCGCTAATGGTCGAAATGGAATTGATGTGGATAAGTAAGTGGATTTCAATTATTTGTACATCACATCTGCTTTCGAGTTCAAACTTCAATTTTACATAAAAGATTACAACAACTGGGAATTCTATTTGTGTAGGTTTGACTACATTGTCCGTGATAGCCGAGCTTGTGGCTTGGGATGTAGCTTTGATTTCCACAGGTTTTTTTCTCTTAATTCTACGCATCTAGCTAACTGCCTCTGTTACCAATAGATGGTTAAAAAGAAGAAATTATAAAAAAAAAGTTGAGGAATTTTTTTTACCCCTCAATTTCACATACTACACCTGCAGGCTGATGGAGAGCATGCGTGTTATGGGTGATGAGATCTGCTATCGGTCTAAAGACTGTTAGTATCATCTGTTTTATTGACTTGCAAAAAGCATCTATTATTTGTTTATTATTTATCTATGTTAAATCCCCTGCTTCATATTGGGTAATGGGTGCTTTTGCTAGATCTTAGCATCCACAAGTTATTTGCTACTCGAGCTGATCTATATCGAACTGTCTACACCCATTCTAAAGTTAAGGTATTTGGAGAATTAACCCTATAGGTTCTATCAACTTCAAGCAATTTTTTTACAACCTTGATTTTACTATCTTTTTTTGGAGGCTGGCTTTGTAAATCAAGAAGAAAACATCTCATTTCATTCTTAATTTCAGGCAGTTGAGCTTATGGTAGTAGATGCACTGCTGAAAGCAAACAGTTATCTAGAAATTTCTTCTTCCATTCAAGATCCTTCCGAGTACTGGAAGGTTGGAGAACATGCTTAGCATTCTTTTGAGTTGATAATATTTAGAGTATAAATGAACAACATAATGTGCTCTCTTCTTTGAATCCAGCTAGATGACACAATAATCAAAACAATAGAGACAGCTCCAGACAAAGAGCTCCAAGAATCTAGAGATTTGATTCTGCGCATTCGCAGGAGAAATTAGTATCAGGTTGTAAAGCTTTGCTTACATTCAATCCTTCTTTATGTTATTAAGAATGAATGCATGCAAATAAGCATGCTATTCTGTTCATTATATCTCTCTTTGGCTTTTCCTTATCGGAAGCTTATGATATGATGATTTATCTTCTGTTGCAGTTTTGTAATGAGTATTCAGTTCCAAAAGACAAACTAGAACATTTCAAAAATGTCACTGCTAAGGATATCACTTGCTCTCAGGTCCTTTTATGATATTGTCTACTGAAATGATCTTATGCATCTGCTCTTAGCAAAAGGGTTGAGTAAAGTCTCCTATTTTTTGATATAAGGCATTCTCATTTTAACAGAAAAATGTTGGAGTAATGCTAAAAGAAGAAGATATTGCTGTTAGCAATGTAAGAATTGATTTGACTCGTGGAAGGCAAAATCCCCTTGAAAGGTATCATATGGCCTTTATGCTCAATGTTTAAGAGGCAAATGTTTTCCTTTCTCTTCTTGGTTGCATCTTTGACTATGTCTTTGACACTTTGTTTTCTTGTCCTGTTCATTTTGTTTGATGTCTACACTTGCAGTATCAGCTTTTTCAAGGTACTGAGACTCACCCTGATTCTATTTTTAGGTTTTCCTGTTTTATTCATTTCCCGTTTAGAGTGTAACATACTCCTCACCTTATCCTTTATGCACTCTACACTAACACATAGGCTCAAACTCTCAACTTCACCTTCTAAACCAAAGAAGAGAACACTAGGCTGGATGGTTCTTGACATTTGGAATATTTGATTTATGTTAATCATGGTTTTTATCTTATATCTTCCATTAAAGCATGGGGTAATATTTATTGCATTGTAAACAAACCTGTGTTGCTCCGAGCCTTCAATTATTCTTGAAGTGCCATGTCCAACACATTTTTTAACATGAGTATGAGCATATGACCCTCCAAGGGCTCTCAAAATACATGAAAAACTTTGAATTTTTTTTATCTACCTTTGTCTAAACCGTATCGGGCACTCATTCCAGAGTCCGAGTAACATAGAAAAAGAAAACCTACTTATGGTATGTTCACCAGCAGATGCTAGTTATATTACTTCATGATATCTCAATAGTTGGGGTTTAGTAAATACCCAGAAGATATTACGGATATATACAATTAAAATGTTCTACCTATTCAATGGCTATGCAAACATAAGTGGACCTATATTGGCTGGTTAACAGACATGAAATTCCTAATCTTATGCAGTCTGGATCCTTGTACCATTTAGCCATTTCCTTTAGATCTGCAAAGTTCTTACAGGAATAATTTCTAACCAGGACTACGAGAGTGGGGAGAAGTTCCCCATACCTGATGATCGCGTCAGTCACTTGCTGCCTACATCTTATCAGGATATGATTGTGAGGGTGTATGCTAAGAAGCCTGAATTGGTATGTGAATGCAATGAAAGTATTGTTTGCTTGTTTCTCTTTCTCATATTCTTCTCAATAATCTTTTTATGTGATAATGGACAGGTAGCAGCTGTCTCGGAGGCTTTTGAAAATTTTCAACTAAAAATGTATGGACTTAAAGCTCAAGTGCATGCTACACCGAAGAAGACATGTGTTTCTGAGGTTACATTTTGTTGATTGGTTCTCCTTGTTATTCCCTTTCGTGTCAAAATTATAGAGTACATTTTCATATTCCACAAAAAAGTAAATACTGATCAGAAGTTATACACTAGATGGTTGTTAAGTAAATGACATGGGTATCAAGCTTGTAAAAAGACTCGTTTGGACATTAAATGGGTCATTTTGTATAGTTGGTCATTTGTTATTAGAGATTTTGTACGACTATCAGTCTAAGTGAACAATTGAACCAATTTATCTCTGTTTTTGGCATCAGGAAAATGTATTTTTCCAGGCTTTTGAACTTACTGTTTGCTTAGTATTTTATGTTCAGGAACGAGTTTTATTGCACTGTGTATTTTACATGTTGCGCTTATAAAGGAAGTTCTGACACTGTATTTTTTAGATTTGGCCTTGTATTTTCCATTGAGCCCTTGAGCTCTCAACATATATAAAATATAAGCAACATCCAGTAGAGAGGAAATGTAAAAAACAAATCAGGGAGAACCAATGGAATATTGGATTTACAAGAAACAGAGTGGGAGGGTAAGCCACAATGGTGCGGTCAATATCAGTTGGTTTCTTTCTTTTGCCAGGCAAAAGAGTGTATATACAGCATACCATAGTATCCATTGGTAATGTGAATCTCGTCTACTTCTACATTAATTTCTGCATGATTTATGTTTATAGTTCCAACATGTTACAGATTGGAGCACTCTGTTTTACTACATATACATATGCACACTTTGGTTGAGAGCTGTCATTAAAGGAGCTTGAGTATAGTATATGGTAAGGCTTTCTATTGGTACCATTTTTTTCATGTTCTCCTTTATTTGATGTGCATTTTTTCTTCTTTTGGGCGAATTATTTGCATACATCTGGTAAAATAAGGTATGGTACTCGGATTTAATTGAGTGTCTGATTTGGGTATTGTTTCTTACATGGACATAGTTTAACTTTTTGAAAACTTTAATGTGTTGGGAGGATCATTGAAGTGTTACATTTCAACATTTGCATACCTGTCTTAATATGCATCTGAGTTTCTGGCACAGGTTCGGATATATATAAAAAATAAAATGAGTCTTTGGGTGGGGTGGGGAGAGATAGGATCCTAGAGTCTTGATCATCGAGGCAGCCTCCTTGATGGTCAATATCAGGGGCATTTTTGGCTTCTCTAATTATATCCCATCCCAGTTTGGGTAATTCTAGGGTAAGGCCTTCGGAGTTGTACAAATTCTTTATTAAGGTAAAATTTACACAAATTTTTATTGGGTAAAAATTTCGGAAGTTGCACAAAATTTTACTTAAGCAAAATCTATACAAATCCTTATTAATTGGTATGGATGCATTTTAGTCGCACCCTAAGGGTGCCGCACCTTAGCCTAGTTCCCTTTGGAGAAATTGGTGAATCAATTGGGGGGCGGCTGGTGTTGCCTGGTCACGTCCCGGTCCCGTGACCCCCTCTCTATAAAACAATCTCTACCTTTTCTTTTTGATGTTGGCTCGCTGTGTTCATCGAGTTAATAAAGGTGGAACTTCACGTGGTTGATGATGTTTGGGTAGAGCAGTGAATAGTGTTAAATTCATGGGGAAGATAATGGGTTTAGCCTTAGTTAGGGGTCCCTTTCCTGTGTTCCTTTCGGCTTTATCTCCCCCTTGTTCCATCTTCAAGGGCCGACTGCTACATAATAGGGGGGGGGGGGGTTGTACTATATCTAAAGACGTTGAATTTGGCAAACCCAAACCTAATCATTTGAATTTTGTTAATCTAGAAAGCATGTTGTGGAGCTATTCCCACTTTTTTACTTTCTTAATGTTAGGGTGAAGTCAATAATTTCATGTTAGGGGTTAAGATAAAAGTTAATTCAATTTGTAAATTTGTGGATTAAAATAGTTTTTCATACCATTGGACGGTTCAGCAAAACCCGAGTAGTTTTCAGAATGGTAATTAAATGCCTCTTTAACCAAATATCATCTTTCGTAATTTTGACTATATACTTAAATCAAATTATAATTTTGGTCTCTCTATTTCGTTTAAATTTAAATTTTTATATTTTAATTCCATAATAGTTTATAATATTGATTCAATTATAATTTTGGGGTCAAAACATATTCATGAATGAGCATGGAAAAGGGGTCATCCCCTTATAAACAACCCGAAAAAGAAAAAAAAAAAAAAAAAAAGACATCCATGGGACAAAAAGTCCTATCTTGCACTTTTCCTAAAACTCTGAAACTTCCGCAAAATAAAAACTTCCATGTCAAGCCCTTCTAATTATGCATAGACAATCTCACAACTCTAAAACTTCTGCAAAAATAAAAACTTTCATGTCAAGTAACCTAAACAGTCTCACAACCGAAACATCTTTTTAAGTCAAGAAAATTTATTGATTTAGGTCAATCCTTCAAATTCTAGAACAATCTTCTTCAGCACCTTTTAAAATTTCAAAACCATAGATCGAGAATCTCCAACAATCTATTACTAGTTTTGGGTTGATTTTTTCGTTTTATCGATTTGTTTTTCAGAGAGGCGAAGGAACAAGAGCAAGTTCACAAGTGAAAAAAAAATGGAGTTACTGTCTCACTATTTCTATAGTTAACCCTAATTGTTTTTGCATTTAATTTTTTAATACAAATCCGCGTCGGCAATTCAATTATGTTATCAATTTTAACTTGTTAATGTCCAGCTTGACATGTGACCTAATAATGATGGACAGACAAATGTGTAGACATTAATAATCTTGTGGGTCGATAACGGTCAAAGGACGAAATTGATAAAATTAAAAACACTATTAATGCAAAAAAACAACATTATTAATTTGAGTTTATTACAAAAATAAATTTACCTTTTAACCTTTAATTTTACTTAATATACAATATTGATTTAATTTATAAAAAGATTATATGTTCCTCTCTCGTGTTTTTGTCAGTTTTTTATGTTTAAATTTTATAAATTTTTACACAATAAACTATTCCCAGTAGATTGAGACTTTTAATATTTGTGTCATGATTATGTTATTTGTCGTGACATGTTTTCTTATAGTAATGGCATATTATATTTGCGTATTCTATTATAGTTTAAAAAAAATTATTATTTGATTGAGTAGTTTAAAATGTTTATATTGTGTCATATCTTATATGAGTTTGAATTTTATTTTTTTTAAGAATATAATATATCTCTACTCAATTAAAAAAAAGGCATTTTGTTTTAATCTGATGTTAATTTTTTAATATACAAATAATTAAAATTTATGAATAATCTTACAGAGTAAGCGGTTGAAATTATTTGTTGGTACCTTATGAGTCAATGTTAAGTCCTTGAAAAGACATTCCTTCCCTAATGGTATTGTGTTAGTGTCATTTAGTTTGTTTGAATGTTCAATTATTTATTCTTTACATATAGAAAAAAAGCTGATGACATTTAAATCTGTATTTGAGTTTGAATTGTATACTATTTATTATATGAAGTGGTTTAATAGTGAAATATTACTTTATAATTCCTCCTCGAATGATTGGAGAACGTGGATTAGTCCCCAATTGTTCATTAGTTGTCGATATTTAAACTTTTGTTCCCAATAAATGGCATCTTGAATACGTACCCTAAAGGAATGGCATCTAAATTTTTGGGTAAATAAAGAGAGAATATTTTGAGTCATAAATACTTCCTTCCTTCCTACATTATTTTCTTTTGATGATTACTTGTTACAAATAAAAGCTTAAAAAAGATGTCTTGGTTCAGTTCTTGGATTGCACTTCATTTTGCTATTAATATTTTTTGTCGATACTTAATATTACATGCGTTGAATACAATGGTTATTATCCTCTACATTGGTGTTGGAAAACAAAGTCTTCACAAGTAGAGGTGCTTATTGAGTTGAGCACCTCACAAACAATTCAGCTCGACTCAGACAGAACTCGGTTAATGCTCGACTCGAGATCTTAGCGAGTTGAGTTGAGTAAGGCTCAATTTAACTCGATAAGTTCATGAGCAGCTCGTTATATTTTTATAAAGTCTTTAATGATTTTTTGGTTTGGTGGTTACCTTAAAAAATTATCTTCCAAGAAGTTTAAATACCTCTAGAAAAGTTCAGTGAATTGCTAGGTAATTTACTAATAAAATTTTGGTTTTAAAATTTTAAAATATTTTATATTTCTCAAGAATTAAAAAAATTTAATTTGTATTAATGAGAAATTAAATTATAATAATTAGTCTTTCTTTTTTTATTAAAGTTTTTCTATTTTTTTATTATTATCTTATGTATAAAAGTAAAAAAAAGGGAAAAGTTTTCAGTTTTTTCTTCCATATAAAAAAATATAATTGAAAGTTGAAATCTCGAAATTCCTAAGACATTCTTTCATTTGTTGTTCATTGAAGATTGTTGAGAAATTAAAAAGAATCTTACACTCGAATATCGACTTCATCTGTAACTCGGTCATGGTAAGTTCGTTTATTTATCTCCTCATACCTCACGTTTTTTTTAATTTCTATGTTTATATTAAGCTCTAATAATATCACTAGATTTTACCTATATTTAAAAAATAAGATAAAAATTTTGTCGAGCTTAACGAGCAACGAGATTTTTTAACGAGCACGAGTCGAGCATTACTCAACTCGCGATCAACTCGTTTGATAAGCACCCATATTCACAAGCAGAATTATTTAAGAGTTTAGAAGTTAGGGGTTTATAAGGTAGAGTTTAGAAGTTAGGGGTTAATGATTAGAATTTAGGGTTTGGTTTAGATTTTATGTCTAAAGTTTTAGTGTTTCAGGGTTATAATTATATATTTTAAATTTTAACTTAAAAATAAATATGTTTGTGTAATTTATTTTACACTGAGATTGTATCACATATTCGCCCTAAATACAAATGGCATCAGGAGTGTAATCTTATAATGAGATCTCCAATTCCATTTAAAATTGTAAACATTAAATATCGATCGGACTCATTTGAATTTTATTAAATTTGATTTATGGGGGAATTACTCAAATTCATTCTATTAGATTCGTTAGTTCAGTAAACAAATGAGCTTGATTTTCATCACTTTCTGAAGCTTAGTTACTTGTGATTGAAAAATTTTAGAACTAATAAAAATATATTAAAAATGGATAAGACTTATGAATTACTTGGAGTAAGAAAGAATATATTAAAATTCAAGTCGTTTCAATCATTTGAGCTCAAATTGAAAATAAGACAAACCAAAGTCTTATATTTCTCCCCTGAATAATACCTTCCCTTCCTCACCAATCAATATCACACATTTTTAGTTTATTAATTGATAGTTTCGATTTTTTATTTATTTTAAATGGAATTGTTATTTGTTATCATGTTCCCATTTTTAGTAAAAAAAATTGTTGTATTGCAGACCTCATTTCTTTCAGTTCAATCCAAAGGTAGCTCTTCCATCATTAAATAATTCAAAAATATTCTTCACCCTCCTTTCTGTCGAGAGAATTAAAAGAATACTTCAATTGTATTTATTAATATTAACTTATAAAACTATTCAAAAAAATATTAACAAACAACAAATGAGTATGTATACAATTTGTAAAAGGGACTAAACAAACTAAACTTCTTACAACTTGCTAGTCAAATGTATATGTTGTTGTACTCCCAATGCCTTAGTCAAAATATCTGTCGGCTGCTCATTTGAAGGAATGAATTCAATTTCGATTAAACCCTCTTAAATTTTTTCTCTAATGAAGTGACAATCTATCTCGATATGTTTGGTTCGCTCATGAAATACAAGATTAGCTACAATTTACAAGTCTGCCTTGTTGTCACTGTATAACTTTGCAGGCTTCACAAGATCAACTTTCAACTCATCATATTTTGTTAAGTATCTAACAATCCTCAAGTCATCAGGTTTCACATGCTCATCATATTTTGTTGTAGTGAGCCTTAAATTCTGTTCCATTGGCGTTATTGTAGGTTTTGTTCCCCCCAAACCTGTTTCTTCTATTAATTCCAGCGTGTACTTCCTCTGATTTAGCAAAATTTCCTCCTATGATCTCAAAATTTCAAGACCTAAAAAATACGTCAATTCTCCTAAGTCTTTCATTTTGAAACTACGATTCATGATACCCTTCAGTTCATTGACTAGATTAATGTCATTTCTAGCCAATAGCAAGTCGTCCACATAGATTAGTACGATGACAATTTTATCTTCATGTCTTTTTGTAAACACAAAATAATCATACTTTGTTGATATCATGTTGCCAGCAAAGCTTCTGTTAATTTGAGATTCCACTATCTTGAAGCTTGCTTTAAACCATACAATGATTTTTGTAATCGACATACCATGCCCTCCCCCTGACTACAAAAACCATCTAGCAGAGTCATATAAATTTCTTCAAACAAATCACCTTGAAGGAAGGCGTTGTGGACATCCATTTGGAAGAGTGACCAGTTAAACATAGCAACAAGAGTGAAAGTTGTTCTGACAATGACCATTTTTTAGCAACAGGGGAAAAAGTGCCCACATAGTCAATACCCTTCTGTTGATTGTATCCTTTGGCAATAAGGCGTGCTTTGTAACGCTCCACTTGACCATCAGCCTTGTATTTGATATGAAAGACCCATTTGCAGTCAATGGAAACTTTGCCTAGAGGCAAAGGGACAACTGACCAAGTACCATTGGCTTCCAAGGCCTGAATTTCCTCTTGCATGGCATGAATCCAGGATGGATGTTTAATGGCCTGTGAATAAGTAGTGGGCTCAACAACAGAATAAAGAGAGGTAAGAAAAGTGTTAGAATGAAAAGATAAATGATCATAAGAAAGATTGGAAGAAATAAGATACTTACAAAGAAAAGAAGAAAAAGACTGATTAGGACAAACATAGTCATTTAACCATGTTGGAGGTCTAGTAACACGAGAAGATTGTCGAGGAACAAATGAAGGAGGAGAAGGTGAAGAATGTGGAGAGGAATGCCTAGAATTACCTATTGAGACTAAAGGACTAAACTGTGATGCTGAAGGAGACAAAACCAGAAAATCTGAATCAGGAACATGATTAGAAAGAAAAAAAAAGAAGATGAAGATTGAGGGAAAGAAAAGGGAAAATAGATTCATGAAATACCAAATCTCTTTAAACAAAGAAAGCTTTAGTAGTAAGATTAAAAAGGAAATATCCTTTTTGAGTAAAGGAATAGCCAAAGAAACAAAAGGAATGACACGAGAAGAAAATTTATCATGAGATGAGACAATAGCATATGTCAGATAACCGAACACACGCAAATGAGAAAGATAGGGTTTTTTATTATATAAGAGTTCAAAGGGTGTGAACCAATTTAAGACAAAAGATGTCAACCTATTAATTAAATAACATGTTGTGAGAATGCACTCACCCCAAAACTTAATAGGAACCTGAAAATGAAATCTCAAGGCATTTGTTACTTCAAGTAAATGTCTGTGTTTTCGTTCAGCCACTCCATTTTGTTATGGAGTGTGAACACAACTATATTGATGAAGAATATCAAGAGAAGTGAAAAGATGAAAACACTCTGAATTAAAGAATTTAGAGCCATTATCACTACGAACTGTTTAGACAGTGGTAGAAAAACGATTCTGAATATAGAGAAAAAATGTTTTTAAGTGATGAACAACATCAAATTTCAGTCTCAACAAATAAACCCAGGTCATTTTACTGCTATCATCCACAATGGTTAAAAAGTATCTATGACCACTGTAGGTGGACACCCTATAAAGACCCCATAGGTCAATATGAATTAAATTGAAAGGAATATCAGACCTAGAAGAACTAGTAGGGAATGGAAAATGAGATTTTTTAGCCATGGGACAAACAAAACAATTATGGACAGAATCAGAATGAAATTTAACAATATGTAAATCAGGCAAGTGATGCATTTTATTGATGGTGGCATGTCCTAAACGAGCATGCCACAATTTAATTGTATCAACAACAGATGAAAGACTGAAAACTGAAGAATTACAATCAGAAACAGTTTGAGAAATACCAACAAAGTGAGAAGAAGAGTCGAGCAAGTATAGACCTCCATGTTCCCTACTAGTCCCCTTGATCTTTCCATTAGAGATGTCCTGTAGAATACAAAGAGAAGGATAAAAAAGAGCAACACAATAAAGCTCAGAAGTTAGTTTAGAAATTGAAAGAAGATGATGAATAAACTCAAGGACAAACAAAACATCATGAATTAAATGGGTGGGTGAAAAACAGTAGATCTAGTGAAAGTGATGAGGGCTTTTTTACCATTAAGCAGATGAACGAAATGGTTTCGATCAGCACATGCAACAAGCTTAAGTAGGTGATGAAAATCAAAAGTAATGTGATCAATTGCACTAGTGTCCATAATCCAACATTTGTTAAAACCAAAGGAAGTAATACCTGAAACATTACCAACCAAATTCACCGAAGGATCAGAAGAATGTGCTTTGTGCAGAAGATCCAGAATCTGATTGTACTATGATTGGGTAAACATAGAAACCAAAGGAGGAACGTCAACAGTGGAGTCAGGCAAACCATCTGTTGAAAAAATTACAATAGCTTGCACATCCTTCTTTGTGAATCTGAAGTAAGACGGGAAACCCACCAGTCGATAGCATTGATCATTGCGGTGACCTCGAAGCTTACAATGGTCGCATGTACCATTGAAACGCTGACGACCAAAAGTAGAAGAGGAAGAATTAGAATACAAAACGGTAGAGCCAAGTGTAGAAGAGAAACTATCGGCGTGAAATCGCTGAAACTCTTCCTGAACAACCATTGAATAAGCTTGATTAACCGATGGTAAGGGCTTCATGAGGAGGATCTGACTGCGAACGGTAGAATATGAATCAGTTAATCCCATAAGGAATTGAGAGAGTCTTTGCTGGGAAGCATGTTGAGAACGAGGACAATCGCAAAAAACAACAGGAACTATGGCACCGAATTTATCCCATAACAGCTTCCATTTAGCGAAATGGGTGGAAATTGAAGAATCACTTTGACTCAGAGTAGCAATCTCCAGATGCAGAAAGTAAATTCGAGAACCATCGATCTTATCGAAACGTTCTTTGAGATCAGACAAATGCGACGCTTGAAGAAAAGACGATACGAGTCGAGAGCTCCTTGCTAATTGTGTTAAGTGTCGCGAAACCCGTACACCCCAGGACGTAGCATAAAAATTATTTGACGTAATCTACAAGTGATATATGTACAAGAAACGTATTTAGGCTGATAAAATATGAAACGTTATCTGAATAAATTTGGAAATTCGTAGTGAGTATAGGAGAATCTAAATTGAATCTGAGTCGTCATAGCAGCGTTCCGACCTCTACGCAGTTCACCCAATTCAAACGAACAATATTTGTTCTTCTCTAACTGTTAAAGAGGTTTTTCGAAAAGCATACATTGGCTGCTAGACCTCGTGCCTTTATATAGCAGTTAAAATCGTAATTCAAATTAAATTCAGATTCTTTAAATATACATTATATTTATCCGAATATAATTAAATATGTATAATCTGATTCTACTTCTATCAGGTTTCTTTAGGGATATATATTTTAATAGTATCTGATAATTACATTAATTATCTAGTATTAATATATATATAACCGAAATTATCTATAATTCCAATGATCATAATAATTTCGGTTTTTTTACTTATTTCGTGCACAACAAGTTTGTACACATGCTATCTAGTCGATATTTGTTCGTTTTAATCATAGGGTGTGACCCTTGTAGGTTCATGCAACGTTAGCGATAATATCTAGAACAATTCTAATATTACAAGCAATAAGTGGCATCTAGCAATACATCATTGCTACCTAAGTTACATGAAGTCATGGTTTTATTTAACATTTTTCATGATTAACTTCTTTTATGTATTTCATCATTTTTTCCTCATATCTAGATCGGACACAAGTCATGGATTAGTCACACGTGTATAGTCCATCTAATATTTCTTAATATCTTGAGTAGACTATTATAAACGAATAACTATGATATCTCATATCAATTTATTCGAGCATGGCCATGCATTTTCTAGTCTCACTCAATCAAGTGACCTATGATATTACTCCTATTATGTAGGAGGGACAAATCCTATCTTGATCAACCATATTCCGCTACATAGATTGTAACATATCAAATATCAGTCTTTATAGTGTAGTCAGTTACGACACACGTTTGACTGTATCAAAATATGTCACTCGTGGTGTTGAAATAACGATGATCTCAAGTCTGAGGATCATACATGTAGTTATCATCATGAGCAATGTTGTGACTGTCACATAATAATCCAAGAAAAATGCTCATAGCGGGTCAGTCCAGTATGTCGTTCTCTAACACATACTTATGTATTGATTTTGACATCTCCATATCAATGACAACACTTTATCATCAATCAACTATATATTAGTCTTAATATATTATTGCTGTCCATGCCCATAATAATACTCGACTAAGGACATTCAAGAATAACTATATTATTCTAAGGACTTTATTATAATTCAGTTTATTTATAGATGTACAGAATAAGAATGAAATAATAATAATGGCTTTATATTAATAAACAAGATAAAATAAGTATGTCTTTTACAACAATCTCATGATTGGTCTTTGGGCATACTCCAACAATCTCCCACTAGCACTAAGACCAATCATTCATGTATCTAATACCAAGAGACTTAGTGTGACATTCATGCTTCTACTCTGTTAGAGGCTTTGTTAGTGGATCGACGATATTGTCATCCGTTGGTACTTTACATATTTTTACATTCCCTCGATCAATGATTTCACGAATGAAATGGTAACGCCTAAGTATGTGTTTAGATTGCTGGTGAGATCTAGGTTCTTTTGCTTGTGTGACGGCTCCGTTGTTGTCACGACGTAGATCTATAGCATTTGATATGCTAGGCACGACCACTAGTTCTGATATGAACTTTTTGATCCAAACAACCTCTTTTACAACATCGTTTGTTGCAATATACTCGGCTTCTATCGTAAAATCTATTAATGTATCTTGCTTTGAACTTTTCCAGCTTACATCACCTCCATTAAGGCAAAACACAAAACCCGATTGCGATCGAGAATCATCATTTCAATTTGGAAGCTTGCGTCAGTATAACCTTTTATACTTAGTTCTTCCTCACCTCCATACATAAGGAATGTATCCTTAGTTCTTCTTAAGTACTTAAGGATATTTTTAACTGCAACCCAATGACCTTCACCGGGATCTACTTGGTATCGACTTGTCATACTTAGTGCATATGATACATCTGGATATGTACATAGCATGTCATACATGATAGATCTAATGGCCGAAACATATGGAATCTTACTCATGCGTTCTCTCTCTTGAGGTGTTGAAGGACACATTTCCTTCAAGAGCGAAATGCCATGTCTCATAGGTAAGAATCCTCTTTTAGATTCTTCTATACTGAATCTTTTTAGTACTTTATCTATGTATGTATTTTGACTTAGATCTAGAAGTCATCTTGATCTATCTCTATAGTTCTTGACTCCTAATGTATTGGTTGCTTCACCCAAGTCTTTCATAGAAAAACATTTTCCTAACCAAGTCTTTACAGACTGTAAGGCAGGTATGTCATTTCTTATTATTAGTATGTCATCCACATACAATAACAAGAATGTGACAGTGCTCCCACTAGTTTTCTTGAAAACGGATGGCTCATCTTCATTTTTAATAAAAACAAATTCTTTGATTGCCCCATTAAAACGAAGATTCCAACTTCGAGAAGCTTGCTTCAACCCATAAATGGATCTTTGTAGCTTGTATACTTTTTGGGCATCTTTTGGATCGACAAAACCCTCAGGTTGTGTCATGTACACATCCTCATCTAATTTTCCATTAAGGAAAGTGGTTTTGAAATCAATTTGCCAGATTTCATAATCATAATATGTGGCTATTGCAAGCAATATCCGAATGGATTTAAACATAGCAGCATGGGAAAAAGTTTCATCATAGTCTATACCATGAATTTGACGAAATCCCTTAGAGACCAATCGCCCTTTGTATGTTTGTATATTGCCATCCATGTCGGTTTTCTTTTTGAAAACCCATTTGCACCCTATGGGCTTAATCCCTTTGGGTGGGTCAACCAAAGTCCATACTTGGTTTTCTGACATGGAATCCATCTCGGATTTCATGGCTTCTAGCCATTTCTCAGAGTTTGGGCTCTACACTGCTTCCTGATAAGTCATAGGCTCATCTTGGTCCATGAGGACAACATCTCCATGCAAAGTGACAAGAAATCCATATCTCTCAGGCGTATTGTGTTCTCTCATAGATCTCCGCAGTGGTTGTGTTTCAAGAACGGTTGAATGTTCCTCAACTATTTGTGGAACTTGTTGTTGTTCAATCTCTGGTTCAATGATCTGTAGTTGATCTTGAATTTCCTCAAGTTCAATATTTCTCCCACTCCCCTTTCCGAGAATAAATTCTCTCTCGAGGAAGACTCATGTTCGACCAACAAACTCTTTGTTCTCACATGGATTGAAGAAATAGTATCTTTTAGTTTCTTTAGGATAACCCACAAAATTACATTTATGCGATTTAGGTTCGAGCTTTGTAGACATCTAATGTTTAACATAAACTTCGCATCCCCAAATTTTCATAAAAGACATACTAGGACGCTTCCCAGTCCATATCTCATATGGTGTCTTTTGAACCAATTTAGACGGAACACGATTTAGTGTGAAAGCATCTATTTCTAGCGCTTGTCCCCAAAAAGAAGTTGGAAGATTAGCATGATTCATCATTGACCGAACCATGTCTAACAATGTTCGATTTCTCCTTTTAGAGACTACATTGTGTTGTGGAGTACCTGGACGTGTAAGTTGTGGGACAATCCCACATCCTTTAAGAAGTTCATCAAACTCTAGGCTTAAGTATTCTCCTCCTTGATCTGATCGAAGAGCTTTGATACACTTTCCTAGTTGGTTTTGTACTTTATTCTTAAATTCCTTGAACTTTTCAAGGGCTTCAGATTTATGATACATTAGGTAAACATACTCATATCTACTGAAGTCGTCAGTGAAAGTAATGAAGTATTGAAACTCTCCTCTTGCTTGTGTATTCATCTGTCCACATACATCACTATGTATTAGACTTAATAAATCACTTGCTCGCTTGTTTTTACCGTCAAATGGTGATTTGATCATTTTTCCCATTAAGCAAGGTTCACATATATCAAATTGTTCGAAAACAAAAGAATCCAAAAATCCATATTTATGAAGTTTTGATATGCATTTCTCACTTATATGACCCAAGCGACAATGGTAGAGATAAGTTTGATTAGAGTCATTTGTTTTTGATCTTTTCGTATTTATGTTATATATGGAATTATCTTGATCTAAGATATAGAGGCCATTGATTAATTGAGCTGTACCATAAAAATATTATTAAGGGAAAAATAACAACTATTATTCTTAATAATAATCTCAAAACCAATATTGTCTAAACAAGAAATTGAAATAATGTTTTTAGTCAAACTAGGTACGAAATAACAATTCTCTAAATCCAAAACAAGTCCATTAGGTAATGGCAAAGTATATGTTCCTATGGCTAATGCAACAACTCTTGCTCCATTTCTCACTCGTAGGTCCACATCTCCTTTTTCCATTTTCTACTCCTTTTTAGTCCCTGTATAGAAGTACAAATGTGAGAACCACAATCGGTATCTAATACCCAAGAAGTAGATGTTGATGTATTAATATCAATAATATAAATACATGATCCGGACTGTCCATTTTCTCTTGCCTTCTTGATGTCCTCAAGATAAATAAGGCAGTTTCTCTTCCAATGTCCAGCATTGTTGCAATGGAAGCACTTTCCTTCTTTTGCAACTCCTTCTTCGGGTTTCAATGCAACCTTTTCTTTGTTGGGTTTTGCCTTTGCCTTGGTGTTGGGTTTCCCTTTTCTGTTATCCTTTCGGACCATCAAAATAGGTTTGCAGCCAACATTTTTCATGTTGTTTTCTGATGTTCTTAACAGACCAAGCAACTAAGGCAATGATTTGTTAATTTCATTCATATTGAAATTAAGAACAAACTGATTAAAACTATCTGGAAACAATTGCAGGATAATATCAGTAGCCAATTCAACACTTAGAGGGAAGCCCAACTTTTCCAGGGTCTAAATATACCCTATCATTTTGAGAACATGAGTTACCACTAAAGTTCCCTCAACCATCTTGCATTGAAACAAAACCTTAGAGGTCTCATACCTCTCTGACGAGCTTGCCCCTTATATAATTCCTTGAGATTTTTAACCATCTCATAGGGAACCATGTCCTCATGTTGCTTCTAAAGCTTAGGGGTCATGGTCGCAAGCATCAAACAACTGACATCTACCATGTCACTTGAGTATTTTTCAAAGGCTTCCAATTCATCTTTAGAGGCATCATCTACTGGCTTTTTAGGGACATGTTCTTTGATGATTGTTAGTTTCTGTTCTTGTTTGAGGATAATCTTTAAATTGCATAACTAGTCAAGGAAGTTCAAACCATTTAATTTATCTTTCTCATGGACAGATCGTAATGATAATGAGTTTGAACTTGCCATAATAAATCTACAATGATAAAATATGATTTATAAGTACCTTTTTATCATGTTTATAAAGTAATAACATTCCCACTATCAAAAACCCTCAAAATCGAAAAACTTACTAAAAGTATTTCTAGTGGGTAAGGATCCATATTTCATTTTATTCTAAGTCAGCTTTGGCTTTACTCCTAGAATTCAATTATTTAGGTAAGCAACACTTGCTAATTACATCTCATGTAATTCCTATATTTGGTTAACAACTATTGTTCCTAAACATATCATGATTATCCAAATCATTAGCCTTTAGGTTTCTAATCTTATTAGAACAACCTAGTTTAACCAATATTACAACAAGTGAATATCACTTGCTTATTCTTCGCGTTTAACCAAGATAGATCTAAGTACTTTGCTTTGGCAAAACCTATATAGTATTGATCGAGGTTTTAACGAGGACTAATATTGGATGATTATTTCAATTAAATATGGAGGTTTTTTCGTTAAATTAATCTCACCATTTTACTATGATCTAATCAGTTACTATCATGCTAAAACATACATTGCATCACATACATGTAAAGCAGTAAATATAAATGTAATGGTTATAACCCTTAAAACTAAGGTGGCCCATCCCTAGCCAAAGGGAGAACCAAAAAAACTAAGGATGGAACTTACTTCTCAAGCACCTAATCCACCTTTAATTGGCTCATCATTCTGCTCCTTTGGTCCACGTTTTCTCCGTAAATATTACAAATTTTCAAAAACTCGTTTTACATACGAGGGAGTAAGATGAGAAGAGAATTACAATAGAAGAAAGAAAGACACGACACGCAGGCCGTATTTATATAAAACCAAAGTAAATAGGCTATTGAGCTATAACCATGCATTTCAAACACCGTGCATATAATCTTAATTGCTGTGTAAAAACCTCACGATTTGATAACTTTTATCAACATTATCACGTTTTTCAAGATTTTAAAATCTATGAGGTTTTTACTTGAACAACTCTTTGTTACTTTCCCCGCCCGTGATCCATAGACTAACTATTAGTCTAAAATATAATTATCACCCACATATGTTAACGCTTAACATCTGAGACCCAAATAGAACAGTGACTAACTCTTTAATCACTCGGAACAATCAATTTAATTTATTCAGATTAGGCGTGAATCGATCTAAAGCATGAACATATCATATATTTGTCAAAAATCGAATAAACCCTAATCTAATAACATGCATCTTATACAAAATCATCATCCAAGTATTTCAATCGAGGTTTTAACGATGGCTAATATTGGATGATTATTTCAATTAAATATGGAGGGTTTTTTTTAAAATTAATCTCACCATTTTGCTATGATCTAATCAGTTACCATCATGCTAAAACATACATTGTATCACATACATGTAAAGCAGTAAATATAAATGTAATGGTTATAGCCCGTAAAACTAAGGTGGCCCATCCCAAGCCAATGAGAGAACCAAAAAAATTAAGGATAGAACTTGCTTCTCAAGCACCTAATCCACCTTTGATTGGCCCATCATTATGCTCATTTGGTCCACGCTTTCTCCGCAAATATTACAAATTTTCAAAAACTCGTTTTACATAAGATGAAGTAAGATGAGAAGAGAATTACAATAGAAGAAAGAAAGGCATGACCGTAGGCCGTATTTATATAAAACCAAAGTAAATAGGCTATTGGGCTATAACCATGCATTTCAAACACTGTGCATATCATCTTAATTGCTATGTAAAAACCTCACGATTTGATAACTTTTATCAACATTATCGCGTTTTTTAGGATTTTAAAATCCATGAGGTTTTTACTTGAACAACTCTTTGTTACTTTCCCCACACGTGATCCATAGACTAACTATTAGTCTAAAATATAATTATCACCCACATATGTTAAGGCTTAACATCTGAGACCTAAATAGAACTGTGACTAACTCTTTAATCACTCGGAACAATCAATTTAATTTATTCAGATTAGGCATGAACCGATCTAAAGCATGAACATATCATATATTTGTCAAAAATTGAATAAACCCTAATATAATAACATGCATCTTATAAAAAAGCATCATCCAAGCATTTAAGTCCGAATTCTTATCGTACAAGTTGCTTTGATACCACTGTTAGGAAACGACGGTACACCCCATGGCGCAACGAAAAAATTATCCAACGTAATCCACCAGTGATCCATGTACAAGGGACGAATTCAGGGTGATAAAGGATGAAACGTTACCTCAATAAATCTGGAAATCCGTAGTGAGTATAGGAGAATCCAAATCGTATCCGAGTCGTCACAGCAGCGTTCCAACCTTTACGCAGTCCACCCAAATAAAACGAACAATATTTGCTCTTCTCTAACTGTTAAAGAGGTTTTTCGAAAAGTATACATTGGCTTCTAGACCTCATGCCTTTATATAGAATTTAAAACCGTAATTCTAATTAAATTCAGATTCTTTAAATATACATTATATTTATCAGAATATAATTAAATATGTAGAATCTAATTCTACTTCTATCAGGTTTCTTTAGGGATATATATATTTTAATAGTACCTGATAATTACATTAATTATCTAGTATTAAAATATTTATAACCAAAATTTTCTATAATTCCAATAATCATAATAATTTTGGTTTTTTACTTATTTCGTGCACAACAAATTTGTACACATGCTATCTAGTCGATATTTGTTCATTTTAATCATAGGGTGTGACCCATGTAGGTTCATGTAACTTTAGCAGTAATATCTAGAACAATTCTAATATTACAAGCAATGAGTGGCATCTAGCAATACAACATTGCTACTTAAGTTACATGAAGTCGTGGTTCGATTTAACCTTTTCCGTGATTAACTTCTTTTATGTATTTCATCCTTTTGTCCTCATATCTAGATCGGACATAAGTCATAGATTAGTCACACTTGTATAGTCTATCTAATATTTTTTAATATCTTGAGTAGACTATTATAAACGAATAACTATGATATCCCATATCAAATTATTTGAGCATGGCCATGCATTTTCTAGTCCCACTCAATCAAGTAGCCTATGATATTACTCCTATTATGTAGGAGGGACAAATCCTATCTTGATCAACCATATTCCGCTACATAGATTGTAACATATCCAATATCAGTCTTTATAATGTAGTCAGTTACAACACACGTTTGACCGTATCAAAACATGTCACTTACGATGTTGAATAATGATGATCTCAAGTCTGAGGATCATA
Organism: Hibiscus mutabilis; assembly: GCA_019671005.1. NCBI lineage: Eukaryota > Viridiplantae > Streptophyta > Magnoliopsida > Malvales > Malvaceae > Hibiscus > Hibiscus mutabilis. Next base: position 65,692,343 of record CM033711.1, read on the forward strand.
CATGTAGTTATCACCATGAGCAATATTGTGACTGTCACATAATAATCCAAGAAACATGCTCATAGCGGGTCAGTCCAGTATGTCGTTCTCTAACATGTACTTATGTATTGATTTTGACATCTCCATGTCAATGACAACACTTTGTCATCAATCAACTACATATTAGTATTAATATATTATTGTTGTCCATGTCCACAATAATACTTGACTAAGGACATTCAAGAATAACTATATTATTCTAAGGACTTTATTATAATTCAGTTTATTTATAGATGCACAGAATAAGACTGAAATAATAATAATAATATATTTATATTAATAAACAAGATAAAATAAGTATGTCTTTTACAACCATCTCATGATTGGTCTTTGGGCATACTCTAACAATAAGAATCCAGGACATAACGATCGCATTCCAGCGATCCCACTACGCTGATGAGAAACAAAAACCATCGACGAATCCCAACTTATTTTTGGCAGGAAGGGAAATATGCATCGATCGACTCCAAACACTATAATCATCCAATCTAGTGAGCTGATGAGAAACAAGGAGAACTCTTTGTGTATCTGAAGGGTGGAGATACAATGGGTGATTGAAATCAATGGCCACAGTGTCCATCAGAGGCGTGATAAGAAATAATCAAGGAAGAAGAAACCAAAGAGAAAGGGGAAAAATAATGAGGAAAAGAAAAGAAGCCCTAGAAAGCAAGTGAAGAAAAAAAAAACAAAAAAAGGCCCAAAAGTAGGCAAATTGAACCCAATAACCTTTGATACCATGTTGAGAGAATTAAAAGAATACTTTAATTGTATTTATTAATATTAACTTACAACAAATGAGTATTTATAAAACTTGTAAGAGGGACTAAACAAACTAACTGCCTAGCTAACAAACTAAAAACTTCTTTTAACTAATATTCAACTAATTCTTTTTAAGGTGAACTACCTAGGTGACCATCCAACTATTAGGTCTGATTTATTTTGACCACCGAATTACAAAAATTCAAAATTTGATCACCCAACTATTTAATTGGACTTGTTTTGACCACCAATCGTTAAAATCTAATGGAAATGTGACATGGCTGTTAATAAAATTTTTATAACTACACATTTGGTCCCTATTAGTTACCTATTCTATCAATTTGATCCCAAGAAGGAATGAGTTGTTAATGGCTTTGGGTAGCTTGAACCCATCTGATCTATTAAGCATCATCAGTGTCGACAGCCTTGTAAGTCTCTATTTTCTTGGGGAGGAGGAGGTTGTGGATGTTAGGCATCACACCGCCGTTGGAAATCGTCACATCGTTGAACAACTTGTTCCACTCTTTGTCATTCCTTACGGCGAGCTGTATGTGACGTGGAATGATTTGGGCCTTCTTGTTGTCTCTCGTTGCATTTTTGGCAAACTCACGAACCTCATAACACAATTTTAAGTAAGATTAGACATGGTTTTTAGGAACCCTAAAATATCCAGTTTTAGGGATAAAGCTGTTTCAGATTTGTTTGAGGCAAGAAAACATAATTTTGAGTCAACAAAAGTGGAAAGATAAATCTAATTGCAGAAACCTTGAAATTAACAGTATAGATTTGAGATGAAATTTGTTCATAGAATATCATATAAAGATTGAAATCTAAAAAATAAAATTTCTCACATTTCAAGGAACAAAATAAAAATTCAAAATTAAGTAAAAAAAAATAAACACATCCTAATGAGAAAACTCAAGAAAAATGAATCATAGTCTTGCTACTCCTGGATATTGAACCCCCATATCCGAAAGTTTTGCCCAGATCAGATATCAACCACGATAGATGCAATGGAGAAGAAAAAGTTTAGGTCTGTTGATGAAAGGAACGAAGGAAACGATATTGTGTAATTGATCTAAAAAATATTAAATTGATAGAATGATTAATTTATTTAATTAAATTAAAATTAGGATCGAATTAATAGAATAGATAACTAACAGGGACCAAATGTGTAGTTATACAAATTTCCACGTCACCCCTCCATTAGATTTTAACGAATGGTGATCAAAATAGGTCCTATTAAATAATTGAATGATCAAATTTTGAATTTTTGTAGTTCAATAATCAAAATAAATCAAACTCAATAATTAAGTAGTCACCCAAGTAATTTAACATTCTTTTTACACTTTCTTTTGATCTAGAACTTTGTAGTATTTTATTGGCATTTCGTTTCATGCCTAAACTTTTAAATAAATCTAAATCCATTTGAAAAATATGAAAATAGAAAAAAGTTAATAAACAAATGCGTAACGCTATATGATTGGTTCTTTTAGAGGTCATGTAAATAGAGGAACATATATTACTTGATAATTACTGTAAGACTATTACAAACTTAAGTATATATAATATTATTAACTATTTAAACTAGTTCTACTTAGCCGTCGCCATCCCCTTTTCTCCTCAAGCAAGTGTAACTTTTTCTTTCTTTTTATTTTTATGTAACTTGCGGCGACACTAGTTTTAGTGTTGGTTATCAACTGCTAGTAATCTTTTCTTATTTATTTGTTTTACTCTTTATTTTTTAGTTTTTAAATTCAATAATTCTGTCATTGTGATATGCTTTTCTCTACATTTTGACACTCTTTTTTTTTCTCTTAATCGGCCGCTTGGTCGTTTTTTTTCATTTGATTTTTTATCAGGGTTGGATTTAACGTCGCCACGATTGATCAAGATGACGCTCTTTTGATTATCCTGTTGATTTCCCTATTTTGGACCCTTAAATTGAATATTGGATACGAGTTTACAATCACCGCTTTTATTCGCGATTGAGTTGTGGTAATGAATGTGTTGTTAACAAGTCTTATTATTGTAATATGAATTTTTTAAGGAAAAAACTTTGATACACAGGCCATGTAAACTTTATTTTATACGTGCCTTTTAGTTTTAGGCGTTAGGGTTTTAGTTTAGGGGTTTAGGGTTTAAAATTTAAGGTTAGTGTTTAGAATTTAGTGTATAGTTTTTTAGGATTAGGGTTTAGTTTTTTAGGATTAGGGTTTAGTTTTTTAGGATTTGGGTTCTTATAGTGTAAATATACAGGCTGGTGTAAAATTAATTTTACACAGCCTGTGTATCAAAGTTTTACCCATTTTTTAATGTTGCTTGTTGTTGGTTTTTACCTTTCATCGTCGAGCTTTGGTGATGTATGTATCTATTTTGTTTCGAGCATTTGAGTTAGGATTTACCTTTTCTTTCTTTGTATGGTCATGTTTATAATTTAGAGATGTTAGTTTTCGTACTTTTAAGAACATGTCCTGTCCAAATTTGTTTACAATTATAAATTCTCTTTATATTTTTGAATTTTCATCTTTTAATAAAACTAACTGCTAATCAAGTAACTTCACCTAAAAAAATCAAGTAAATAGATTTAAATTTAGGGAAAAAGACGTGTTCATGTATAAATTTAATTATCATGTTTTGAAACACCAAAATATTTCCCTAACTTGAGAGTTGCTACTCATATTTTTTAATTAAAACATTCTCATTTCGTTATCACTAAGAACTAGAGATAAGATGCAGCCAATCATATTAATAGTTTAATTCTGGAACTTATCTTCATATTTATTCTTTTACGTTATCCAAAATAAATAAATAAATAAAAACAAATTGATGCTATATTTTGCACGAATTGCATAATTTTCCATTGGGTCTGTTTGTGATTATTCATCGTGTTCATTTTAAGAGACCTGAGTTTGAACATATGTGCATCTATAAGACGTGTATGTTTTATTAAAGGGTTAAAACAATATAAATAAATACTACTATGTAATCACACTAATATATTCAAAAAAATTATTTTGTGCAAGTAAAATATGAACAAATTTGTGCTTATTGGTCATCACATAGGAAGCATATACATGGTGCATTTGGATGACATTCATATTTCAAATGCATGTTTTGTTGCAAAAGATGAATATGGCTCTTGGTTATGGCATAAAAAACTAGGGCATGCAAACATGAGTGTTTTAGAAAAATTGGTTTCAAATGATATTGTAAGAGGTTTGCCAAAAATAAAGTTTTCTTTTGACAAAATTTGTGATGCTTGTGTAAAAGAAAAACACAAAAGAGTTTCTTTTAAACCTATTAATGATGTTTCTAAAAGTAGAGTTTTACAATTGATCCTCAAGGATCTTTTTGGCCCTATTAGAACTATGAGCTTGGGTGGAAAATCATATGCATTTGTTTTAGTTGATGATTACTCTAGATTTACTTGTGTTCTATTTTTAAGTACCAAGGATGAGGCTTTAGAAAAATTCACAATGTTTTAAAAAATTACTCAAAATGATGTTGGTCACCTATTTCTCACATTACAAGTGATTATGGAACCGAATTTCAAATTTTAGGTTTTGAGGATTTTTGTAACTCTAATGGTATAAGCCATAATTTTTCCGCTCCTCGCACTTCTTAACAAAATGGGGTTGTTGAGAGAAAAAATCTTACTTTAAAAGAAATGGCTAGAACCATGTTTTGTGAAAACAATTTACCTAAGTATTTTTGGGCGGAAGCCACAAATACCGCATGTTATATTGTCAATCGAGTAATGATTAGGCCTATTTTGAAGAAAACTCCTTATGAACTTCTTCAGAACAAAAGCCTAACATTAGCTATTTTCATCCTTTTGGATGTAAATGTTTTGTTTTAAATAATGAAAAAAACAATTTGGGCAAATTTGATGCTAAAAGTGATAAAGCTATTTTCTTAGGTTATTCTTTAAACTCTAAAGCATGTCGAGTATTTAATAAGAGAACTTTGGTAGTTGAAGAGTCTATTCATGTGGTTTTCGATGATAACCTCATTCCGAGGAAAAATTCTTGTGATGATGAAGGTGGGCAATCATCAAAGGTAGATGAAGTTCCATCCAAAGAAGAAGAAGCACAAGATCCACCTCTAGAAGCATTGAATGATGTGACTCTAGAGGAAAAAGAAGTGAGCTACCCAAGGGAGTTCAACTATGTCAAAGGTGGTGAGATTTTGGGTGATCCATCCAAAGGGATAACCACTAGATCTTCTCTTAGAAATATTTGTAATGTTGCATTTATCTCATGCATAGAGCCTAAAAATATCAAAGAAGCATTAAATGATGATTATTGGATATTGGCCATGCAAGAAGAGTTAAATCAATTTGAGAGAAGTCAAGTATGAACATTAGTTAATAGGCCTAGTAATAAGTCTACCATATGAACTAAATGGGTTTTTAGAAATAAACTAGATGAGAGTGGTAATATAGTGAGAAACAAGGCTAGACTTGTTGCTCAAGGTTACACTCAAGAAGAAGGAATCAATTTTGATGAAACCTATGCACCCGTAGCTAGAATGAAAGTTATTAGGATGCTTCTTGCATTTGCATGTTATCATGAATTCAAGCCTTTTCAAATGGATGTAAAAAGTATTTTTCTAAATGATTTTATTAATGAAAAAGTGTATATAGAGCAACAACCTGGTTTTGAAGATCCAAAACACCCAAACCATGTTTTTAAACTTTCAAAAGCTTTATATGATTTGAAACAAGCTCCTAGAGCTTGGTATGAAAGACTATCAAACCTTTTGATTGAAAAAGTTTTTGAAAAAAGAAAGGTGGACACTACACTCTTCATTAAAACAAAAGGCAAAGACATATTAGTAGTTCAAATTTATGTTGATGATATTATATTTGGTTCTACTAATGAATTGTTTTGCCAAGATTTTGCTAAGTTGATGCAAGGTGAGTTTGAGATGAGCATGATGGGGGAGCTCTCATTCTCTTTGGGACTCCAAATAAAAAAAAAGAATGATGGCATCTTCATCAATCAAGCTAAGTACATCAAGGACATGATCAAGAAGTTTGGCTTGGAGAATGTGAAACCTCAAGCCATACCAATGAGCTCTTCTACAAAGCTTGACAAAGATGAAGGAGGTAAGTGTGTTGATTTAAAGATTTATAGATCAATGATAGGATATTTGCTTTATCTTACCGTAAGTAAACCGAACATCATGTTTAGTGTTTTCTTGTGTGATAGATTTGAAACTAGTCCTAGAGAATCACACCTTATAGCCGTTAAGAGAATCTTTATATACGTTAGAGACACACCTTGTTTAGGTATTTGGTTTCCTAGAGATTCCTCCTTTAGTTTGCATGCTTATTTAGATGAGGATTATAGGGGTTGTAAGATAGATAGAAAAAGTACCTCATGTACTTGTCAATTCCTAGGTAGTATGCTCATATCGTGGTTTTCAAAGAAGCAAAATAGTGTAGCATTATCTACCACCGAAGCATAATATATATCGACATGAAGTTGTTGTGCTCAAGTCTTTTGGATGAAACAACAACTTTTAGATTATGGAATTGATGTAGGTACCATCCCTCTTAAGTGTGACAACACTAGTTCCATATGTCTCACTAAGAATCTCATCCAACATTCTAGAACCAAGCACATAGAGATAATTCATCATTCCATTAGAGATCATGTATTGAAAAATGATGTTGTTTTATAATATGTAGACATCTTGAAACAATTAGCGGATATCTTCACCAAACCTTTAGACAAAGAGCTTTTTTGTCTCTTGGGAGAGAGTTAGGTTTAACTAGCCTTTCTTGAACCTTATAGCCCTTTTGGTGTTAAAACTTGCTTGAATTTGGTTGATTTCATTGCTTATGCGTTTTTGCTCCTATATGCATCTATACTTGTTGCTAGGGGTAGTATAAATCTTTTTTAGCTCATATATGATGTTCTCATATCATTCTCATGCATTCTGATTCGATTAAGTTTGAATTTTTGAGCACCTTGTAGTCAAAAATGATATTTTTGGCTTAGGGGTACCAATACGGGGTAACGTGTATCGATACGAGGTCGAGTATTGGTAAGGCTAAAAACTGTTTCAGTATGGTGTTTCGATACGCACATGTGGTGTATTGGTACGCGTAACCGCTGGTCTTTAAATGAGTGTTTAAAGAGGGTTTTCCTACTTTAATCAAAACTCTAAAACGCTAGATACAAAAGTCCCCTATATAAACTCATCAAACCCCTTTGTTTTTCACACAAATCATTAAATCTTTTAAGGGCTTTTGGGTTTCTCATCAAACCCTAGCAAAATTCTCAAGTTTTATGCATCATCATCTTCTCATTCATCCATAATCCTCATTCAAGGTATAAACCCTACTTTTTTTAGTTTCATTTTTGTTCTTATTTATATACTGATTTTGTTTCAAAATTATATATTTAGTATGTATATAACATAATTTTAAAAGTTTTAAAAAAAATTCTTTCAAAACTAAATTTTTTTGGTTCGAATATAAAATTATACTCATATATTTTTTAGCACTGTTTTTCAGTTTTTATTTTTCCAAAAATTATTTTTATACTTGTATATGATTTTAAAATATATGATATAAGTTTTTACAATACCTTGATCATTGGATTATTTATTAGATTGAATGTGATGTTTATGCATATATTATTTTTGTGGTTTAATTTTGATTTTAGGTTTTTACTACGGGTCTTAAGAAAAGACAAAGAAAAGATTTGGGACAATCTTCCAACGCCAATTCCAAAAATGATGGTACAAAACCCAACCCAACCTATATTTTTTAAAACCATTTTAATGAACCTCGATATCCTAATGCCATTGATACTTTTAAACATTACCAAAATTTTAAAATCCATCGTGAGCGTGTGGCTTCTATCCCTTTCTTGTCTTTTGAAAGATTTCAATTTAGATATCTTGATTTAATGCATCAATGGAAATTTATTCCTTTTTTTAATATACCCGAGATTTTATACCGAAACCTTGTCCTTATTTTTTACTCAAATGCCTGGTGTATTTATAACCAAGATAAATATGAAGTTGTTGCTATTGAATCTTATCTTATGGGAAATAAATTCCAAATTGATTCTTGGGTTTGAGCAAACTTTTTGGGTTTTGAGAATGTAGGAATTGATGTTGAGGACTCTTTGGGACATGTTCTTGGTGGCTTTGTAACCATGCTTGATGCTCATGATCGCATCCTTCACCTTCTTATCACTTGGTGGTTTCGACCATCCGGAGGTAAATTCTCCGTGATCCGCCAAGTTGATGACTTTTGGCTTCATTGCTTTCTGAGGGTAAGCATCCAAACCTAACTCAAATTATGTTTGTTGAGATTGTCTTCACCGTGTAAAATCACCATACTACTCTTGTTTCATCCTTCACCTATGGAACTGCTTTGTGCTACTTGTTTCACAAGTTCGAGATTGATTGCTCTTATTATAAAACCAAAGTTTGATTTTGATATAACAAATTGTTTAAGGACTTATTTGTAAAAGAAAATAAAATTTTAAGTATCTCAAAGACTCACAATTGACAAGGATTTTTCAAGTACAAAATTATTCAAAGTCAAAAACTTAAACCCTAAAAATTTTTCTAAGTGTTTTTAAAGCTAAATTCAAGTTTTACGCCCAAGTATATCGATATGCCCTCAAGTGTTTCGATACGGGCTTCAATTAAAAGGACACTAAAAGAATCTGTTTCGATACAGTTCCATCCGTATCGATACGGCCTTCATACGGGCTAAGGTTTTTACTCAGGTGTTTCGATACGGCCTTCATACTGAGTTTAAAATTTAAGAACAGTGTACCGATACGTCTACCAGCGTATCAATACAGTTGTTAAGATTTTTCATTTATGATTCGAACATTGCCTTGTCAGTTATTGGGAACATGCATTTTTGAAATTTAGTTATCTCGTATCGACACACCTTCAAGGTGTACCGATACAGGTTCAAACAATAGCCCAAGTGAGCAAAATTGCATCGATATGGTCTTGCCCGTATCGATACGCCTCCTTTGGTTTACACTAAGATAGTGCCGATACGCTTCCTCGTGTATCGATACGCCCCTGCATAAATTGTACATAACAGCTCTTTCTATTTTGAGATATGTATCGATACTGCTATTCGTGTACCGATATGGGTAGTTGTAGAAGTGTATTTATGGTGGGAAAAAGAGGTCCCAACAGCTATATTGATGACTTCAACCACCCAAACGGCTAGAAATCAATGAGAATGTATAAAAGCAAGTCTCCAAAGCCTCAACGACAACTATTGAACTTATTTGCAACATCCAAGCATATATCCAAACCCTTGAGCTTAAAGAGTCAAATTATTGTACCCCACTTGTTGTAATTTTCATTTTATACATTTTTTCAAGTTTGGGGAGAGTTTGTTTGTAATTTGGGCAATTAATCAATCTTGTGAGAGATACTTTCAAGTTTTCCATTCCTCCTTTGTAAAGAGAGAGTCTTGGTTAATCTTTGGGTAGAAAGATTAATCGATTTGTAAAGGTTTCCTCCTAAGCCTAGGAAAAAGGAAGAATATCTAGTGGATATTTGTTCAAAATCCTTAGTGGGAGCTAAGCTAGTGGATATAGAGCTTGTTCGAAGCTTGAACCACTATAAATCGCCTTGTCTTCAATTTTTGTCTTTTAAATTTACTCCTTCTAATTTCAAAAAGCTAATTCACCCTCTCTTGGCCAATTACACATCGATTGCTCCACTCAACAATTGGTATTAGAGCTAAACTCTTTGAGGGACTTACATCCACAAGAGGAGATCCTAAAAGAAGATCAATCGACTATAAATCATAGTCATGACGTCTACCTCCGGGCCAAACTTGTACGAGTTACAATCTATCACTAAACCACCATTCTTAAATGAGGATAATTACCCCTATTGGAAGAATAGAATGAGGCTCTTCATCAAGTCCAACGACTACACCCTTTGGGATGTATTAGAAGATGGTCCAATCATTCCCATAAAGAGAGATAAAGAAGGAACACTCATTCCGAAGACAATGATGGAGAAGAAGGATGAAGATAAAAAAAGACTACAAGTGAATGAGAAGGCCCTACACATCATCTTTTGTGCACTTGGACCCGACATGTACGCGAAGATGCCATCTTGCACAAGTGCGAAAGAGGTGTGGGACAAACTAGATACCACCTACAAAGGAACCAACGATGTAAAAGAGACCAAGATTGGAATCCTTAATTTGAGCTATGAGAACTTCAATATGAAGCCTGATGAAAGCGTTTCCAAAATGTTCGACCGGTTCTCCATCATAATAAATGGTCTCAAGGGCTTCAGTGAGATCATTCCCGAAGACGAGCTAGTCCGAAAGCTTCTCTATTCTCTTCTAGAATCATAGGATGGGAAGAGAATTGTAATTATCGAGGCCAAGAATTTGAAGACGTTGAAGCTCGATGAATTGGCGGGATCTCTTCTTACTCATGAGATCATGAGGCAAAAAAGAGAAGAGAAGAAAAAAGAAGAAAAAAGAGTGGAGAAGCAAGAGGTAGAGAAGAAGAATCCAGAAATTGATCTCAAGGCTTCTCAAGAGGAAAACAACTCTAGCGAGGATGAGTTTAAAGAATTGGCTATGATAGCCAAGAGATTCTTACGGTTCATGAAGTCCAACCGAGGAAGAAAATTTCGAAGAAGAAGAGACTTCAAGAACAAGAACAAAGAAGAGGAGAATGACCAACTCATTTGTTATGAGTGCAAGAAGCCGGAGCATAATAGATCTGATTGTCCTTAACTCAAGAAGGAGAACTTCGAGAAGAAGAAGAAGCTCAAGGCCCATGTTGCTACTTGGAGCGATAAGGAATCATCATCCGATGAAGAGGAGCAAGAAGTGGCCAACATTTGCCTTATGGCTCTTGGTGATGATCTTAAGGGGGAGCATTGCTACAAGGCCAAAGAGTCAAGTCAAAACTCATGGTACCTTGATAGTGGATGCTCAAGACACATGACCGGAGACAAGAGTAGATTCATGGAGCTAAATCCAATGAGTGGTGACATTTGGTGACAACTCCAAAGGCAACATTGAGGGTATTGGTTCCATTGTTAATCTCTCTTCTATACTCATTGAAGATGTTTTATATGTCAATGGTCTAAAACATAACTTGTTGAGCATTAGTCAACTATGTGATAAGGGTTTTAATGTTCTTTTTTATGTTAATGGTTGCAAAATTTTGGACATTAAAATAAATAAGATAATGCCCATTGGTCATCGCATAGGTAATATTTACATGGTGCATTTAGATGACATTCATACATCCCAAGCATGTTTGGTTGCTAAAGATGAAAATGGTGAATGGTTATGGCATAGAAAACTAGGGCATGCTAGCATAAGTGTTTTAGAGAAATTAGTTTCCCAAAATCTAGTAAAAGGTTTACCTAAGCTAAAATTTTCTTTAGATAAAATTTGTGATGCTTGTGCTAAGGGTAAACAAAAACGTGTCTCTTTTAAATCCATTAATGATGTTTCAACTCACTAGATTTTTAAGCCTAACATTTTTTCATTGAATTAGTGATTGAATAAATATAAATGTTGATTTAGAAATTTCCTACAAATTGACTTTCGGTTAAAATTGTTACAAATAAATCACTTATGTGAATAATAAGTGAATTGGGACTCAATTTGGAGTCAAGAAGAATAGAATGCAATAATTAAGGATTAAAATCGAAAGTCTAAAAAGAAGGCTAACATGTATTAGAAAGTCAAATTGTATACCTTGAAAAATATGTTTATTGCATATAAATTTAGCTTAAACTTGAGGATGTGTATACATGTCACCATGCATAGGAGACATGTAGAAGGGGATGACGAAACATGGTTAAGGGAAATTTTGATGAGTGAACAATGTTGTCATCTTCCTCCTTTCTCCCTTTCCCTCCATAACCAAAACCCAAAAATATTGAGAGAGAAAGTGAATGTTTTGCCATGGGATTAAGGATTGAAGCTTGATTAAGGTCTTTCTTGGAGTCATTGTTTAAGTAGCTTGAAGAAAAGAGTAAGAATTCTCTTATTTTCTTTGATCAAAGATCTAAATTATGAATTGGATTATGATGTCTCTATGTGTTTTGTAAATGTTGTGCATGTCCAATTACCATGTTTTTGTGAACTTGTGATGTAGGTCAAGATGTTAAGTTGTGTGAACTGGAATCTTAAAGTTGTCGAGACAGATTAAGTTAGTAAATGGATTATTTTGGATTATAAAGTGGTGTCTAAATTGAATGTAGTCACATTGATATCCAAATATCTAATTTGGGGACTGTTTTCTGAATGTTTAAAGGGCTGATTTAGTGAGCTGAAACAAGGGGAGGTCAAAACTGGTTTTTAAAACTGTTTTAAACATCTGCATTAACAGTAACTTTGAAAATCCATTAAAAATTGTACAAGTGGAATCGAATGCTATAATTTTTATGGTTAGAAAGGTAATTGATTCAGCTTTCTAACGGTGTAAACGGTTTCAAAATTCGATGAACGAAATGAAAGATATGAATTTTTAACCGAGTAAGGCGCAATCTACCCGACAGCAGCAGTTTATGTGTTTTGAAAAGAAAAACTGTATTTACTCAAAATAAATTAGGTATCTTGCCATATATGGTTAAAAAGGTCTGTAAGTCTAGTTTTTAACAGTGCAAATGGATTAATTTTCTGACGTACGAATTAAAATCTGGAATTGATTTAGTAAGGGCAGTGCGGCTGCCCGGTAGCAGTTTTGATGTATTTAAATGTGTTAATATGTAAGCTGCCATGTTGAGATTGAAAGTACATGATATTGGACAGTTTTGATGTATTTAAATGTTAATATGTAAGCTACCATGTTGAGATTGAATGTACATGATATTGGACAGTTTTGATGTATTTAAATGTGTTAATATTTAAGCTGCCATGTTGAGATTGAATGTACATGATATTGGACATTTTTGATGTATTTAAATGTGTTAATATGTAAGCTACCATGTTGAGATTGTATGTACATGTAATTGGATAGATTTGAATGATACAATGTGTGTAAGTGTGAACTGCTTTGTTTAAAATGTTTTTGTGCTTAATTGGACAAATTTGAGTGATTAAGTGTGAAAGAGTATAAGTTGTCTTGTTTGAAGAATGGGTGAAAGATTGAATTGATACTAATATGTAGTTATATTCTTGTTACTCTTAGACCAAGAAGGAGCTAGGAAGGAATTGGATAAGTAGCAAGTTTGGTTAAGGATTCGAGTATCTCGTAACTTTGGGATAAGAGGTGAGTGTAGTTTAAAATCTCGGGATAGATGGAAACTACCGCGAGCACCTTTACTTGCTTGATATACATTGTTTGTTGTTAAATTAAAATGATGTTGCACATATAAGCTTGGATTCGAGGTAAGTACTTTTATGAAAGTACTTGAAAATATGAAATGCTTGATGTACGTTTGATAAATGTTTGATATATATATATATATATGGGATCCTATGTACTGGATATGAAAAGTCACCAACTTTGTTTGGAAAGCATATGAACATGAATTTAGGCTTGTCTATACTATAAACAAGATGTGATATGAAATGCTCGTTCAGAAGCTACATATGATTAAAAATATTTGATATGTTATGAAATAAGCCTTAGTGGCAATGTTGTTAAGATAAGATAAATGTGAAAGCCTTGGTCTCGAGTCAGTCTTAGGTATAGTTGGCATGCCATAGAGTCTATAGAGCTCCTTGATAGAATGGACTACGGTCCCCTGTTTGGACTTCGGTCCCATGTTTGGACTACAGTCCCTTGTTTGGTACTTTGAGTACCTTTGTTTGACAACAGACATTATAAGATTTATGTACCTAGGCTGTTATTCGATTCTCAAGGCTATGATAAAAGATAATAAGGGATGGTGCTTATCAAATTAAGAAGTAACTTAACATCTTATATGCAATGAAGGGGATAACTTTTATATCAAGTAACCTATGTTTGTACATGATATGTTTTTTATATATCATAATTCGAATGTCCAATGTTGCATATGAAAATATGTGATAATGCTGCCCAATTATGTGTGTGTGTGAAAATAGGCGACAAAGCTGTCCAGTTCTGTATATACAAGTGTTGCTGCCCTGATTAACATGAACATGTTTTAAAGGACTATTTTGGCATGTTAACTAAAGATAGTAGACTGTTTTGATAGGTTGAATGTATACATGAATTACATGGACTGTTTTGGCATGTTAAATAAAGATAGTGGAATGTTTTGATAGGTTTAATGTATACATGAATTACATGGACTGTTTTGACATGTTAAATAAAGATAGTGGACTGTTTTGATAGGTTGAATGTATACATGAATTACATGGACTGTTTTGGCATGTTAAATAAAGATAGTGGACTGTTTTGATAGGTTGAATGTATACATGAATTGCATGGACTATTTTGGTAGAAACAAATATGTCTTGGAGTGTTATGAAAATATATGAGTACTTCATGAAAATGACTTAATAGGTTTAAAGTCTTATGTGCCAAGAATCTTGATTATTCTTATGCTAGATTAATAGTTTATAAGTCAAGTAACATTGTTAACAAAATACTAAGTGAAATAACTTGTGTGACAAGTATCATTTCTATGATGTTAATTATAATTCGTTTGAATAGAAAGGCACATTGAGCTGTTATGAATGGATAATGTAACGTGTAAGTTGGTGACTTGTGTAATAAGCAATGCCTTATGTATTGTATTTAAGTAGGTAACTTATGTGACTAAAGTACTTTCCTCATGACAAGTCATTGTTTGGTTAATCTTTGATTTACTTTGATAAAGGATTTATAATATAACGTATAATGTTAACACATACTTTAAATCATGTATGGTACCTCACTAAGCATCTACTTTCCCTATTTCCTCTGTTATATTTAAGGGTAAATGAGCTTTCAGTCTTCCCCTGAATCTGGAGGTGATCATAAGGATCCAAAGTATGATTTGAATATTGTTCTTAGAACTCCTAGATGGTGGCACGTAGTTTGTTAGGAATGCATTGTGCATTACAATCCATATTGATTTCATATGTTATAAGTCTCATAAGTGTTCAAGGTTTTGTAATGGGCCTATAATTATTCATTAATTGCTTGCTATATGATTTGTATGGCTAGTATGATCGTATGGATGATTAAATATTTACTTGTGATCTAAGTTGCTAGACCACCTTAATGACATGCTTGTATGAGGACTAATGCATATATGTCTATTAGATGAATAAGTGGTCGAATGGTTAAGTTGATAATTAAGTCAAACAATTGGTAAGTAAGTCAATGAACTAGTGCAAGGCAATGTTAATGTCTAAGATCAAAATATGTTTGAATTGAGTAGTGGTGTGTGAATTAAGCATATTGCACCTTATAAGTTATATGGTTTAAAGCAAAAAGAATCCTATGTGGCCGTAAACCTGTGTTAACAATATGATCTCAATGTGTTCATGTATATGTTTAAACTGAATGTATATGTAAATGTGTAGGTGTGTATATGTTTCATTAAATATGATAAGATCCTATATGTTAAATAATTTATATTCTTGGTCTATGTGTTGGTCTCTTACATGCCAAGTAACCTATATTTATGACCTGACAAGTTAAGTTAGTATCTTGTGTGATAAGTTAACTGTATATGTCATAGTAAATTTGATAACTTGGAAATTTAAACCTTTCTTAACCTGGATAAAAAAGTTTAAAGTTTCCCTGATTTTCTAGTTACTCCTCGTTGAGAAGTAACTACTCGCCGCATGTTTGTCCAAATGTTTGTTCCCTAACACTACCTAATTCAGTTTACTCCTAAGTCGGGTTTAGGGTGTTACATAACATTGGCTATTTTCATCCTTTTGGATGCAAGTGTTTTGTTTTAAATAATGGAAAAGATCATTTAGGTAAATTTGATGCAAAAAGTGATGAATCTATTTTCTTAGGTTACTCTTTAAATTCTAAAGCCTATCGAGTTTTTAACAAAAGAACCTTAGTTGTAGAAGAGTCTATACATGTGGTTTTCGATGATAACCTCCTTCCGAGGAAGGATTCTTGTGATTATGATGATGTGGGGATCATTGAAGCCAATGATGGTAGACAATCATCAAAGGTGGATGAGATTCCAACCAAAGAAGAAGAAGCACAAGATCCTCCCATAGAAGCCTTGGAGGACATGAATCTTGAGGAAAAAGGAAGTGAGATACCCAAGGGAACTCAACTATGTCAAAGGTGGTGAAATCTTGGGTGATCCATCCAAGGGGGTAACTATTAGATCCTCTCTTAGATTAATGAATAATGTTACATTCATTTCATGCATTGAGCCTAAGAATATCAAAGAACATTAAAAGATGATTATTGGATATTGGTCATGCAAGAAGAACTTAATCAATTTGAGAGGAGTAAAGTATGGACATTAGTTGATAGGCCTAGTAATAAATATACTATAGGAACTAAATAGGTTTTTAGAAACAAGCTAGATGAGAGTGGTAAAATAGTGAGAAACAAGGCTAGACTTGCTGCTCAAGGTTACACTCAAGAATAAGGAATTTATTTTGATGATACATATGCACCCGTAGCTAGAATGGAAGCTATTAGGATGCTTCTTGCATTTGCATGTTATCATAAATTCAAGCTTTTTCAAATGGATGTAAAAAGTGCATTTTTAAATGGTTTTATTAATGAAGAAGTGTATGTTGAGCAACCACCCAATTTTGAAGATCCAAATTTTCCAAATCATGTTTTTAAATTAATTAAAGCTTTATATGGTTTGAAACAAGCTCCTACTTGGTATGAAAGGCTTTCAAACTTTTTGATTGAAAAAGGTTTTGAAAAAGGCAAGGTGGAAACTACATTTTTCATTAAAAGAAATGACAATGACATCTTAGTAGTACAAATTTATGTTGATGATATAATTTTTGGTTCTACTAATGAGTTGTATTGTCAAGAGTTTGCTAAGCTAATGCAAGGTGAGTTTGAGATGAGCATGATGGGGGAGTTCTCATTCTTCTTGGGACTCCAAATCAAGCAAAGGATGACATCTTCTTCAATGAAGCTAAGTACATTAAGGATATGCTCAAGAAGTTTGGCTTGGAGAATGTGAAGCCTCAAGCCACACTAATGAGCTCATCTATAAAGCTTGACAAAGATGAAATAGGTAAGTGTGTTGATTCTAAACTTTATCGTTCTATAATTGGTTCTTTGCTTTACCTTACCGCAAGTAGACCTGACATTATGTTTAGTGTTTGCTTGTGTGCTAGTTTCCAAGCTAGTCCTAGAGAATCACACCTTATAGCCATTAAGAGAATCTTTAGATACCTTAGAGACACACCATGTTTAGGTCTTTGGTATCCTAGAGACTCATCCATTGACCTTCATGCTTATTCCGATGCGGATTATGAGGGTTGTAAGATAGATAAAAAAAGTACCTCTGGCACTTGCCAATTCCTAGGTAGTATGCTTATATCTTGGTTATCTAAGAAACAAAATAGTGTAGCTCTATCTACCACCGAAGCAGAATATATATCAGCCGTAAGTTGTTGTGCTCAAGTCCTTTGGATGAAGCAACAACTTCTAGACTATGGAATTGATGTAGGTACCATACCCCTTAAGTGTAACAATACTAGTGTCATATGTCTCACTAAGAATCCTATCCAACATTCTAAAACCAAGCATATAGAGATAAAACATCATTTCATTAGGGATCATGTCTTAAAGAATGATGTTGTTCTAGAGTATGTTGATACCTTAAACCAACTAGCGGACATATTTACCAAACCATTAGACAAAGAGCGTTTTTGGACTCTTAGGAGAGAGTTGGGTCTAACTAGCCTATCTTGACCTTTTAGAGCCTTTTAGTGCCAAAAATTTGCTTGAATTTGAATGATGATCATGCTTTTGTGATTTTTCTTCTTGATGCATCTATGTTTGTTGCTAGGGGGAGTATGCATCTATCTTAGCCTATTCATGTTGTTCATACATCATACACATGCAGTTTGGTTCGAATAAAATTGAACTTTGGAGCAACTTGTGGCCCAAAATGCATTTTCTGGGTTATTCGTATTGAAACGGGTGAAGGTGTTTCGATACACCATTCTTGACTCAACCCAGATTGCATTCCTCGACACAAGTGTATCGATACAGATCCAACCGTATCGATACGGGTTTAAGAACAGGTTTCGATATAGGTGAGTCCGTATCGAAACGGTGCATGTGTTTCAACATACTTGTATCGATACGCCACGTGGCGTATCGGTACGCACGGGCGCAGATCCTTAAATGAGTCTTTAAATGGGTTTAACTTTTATTTAAACTCTTCTTCTCAAAATCCTAGCCGTTTTCCTTTAAATACACACCCAAATCTAAATTTTTTCACATCAATTCATCAAAGATTTTGAGGGGTTTTACTCTAAACATCATCCCAAGCTCTATTCATCAAAGGTTGTGCATTGCTTCATCCTGATTCATCCATAATCCCAATTTCAAGGTATACAACTCTTTTCTTTTCCTTTTAATTTTGTTTTGATTTCTATAATGTTTTTACTTACTTTTTGTGTTTTAAACATATACATACTATAGTTTTTCAAGTTTTTGTAAAAAATTTTCCAAAATCCAATTTTTTTATTCGAATATAAAAATTATATCATATATTTTTATAATCTGTTTATCGAAATTCTTTTTACCAATTTTTTTTATATTTGTATATGCTTTTAAACTATATTTTATATTTTTTTAACAAAAACCTTGAGCATTGGATTATTTATTGGATCGAATATGATGATTTATGCATACATTGTTTTTGTACCTAAACTATTTTTCAGATTATCTATGGCACCAAGAAAAAAAGTTAGAACAAGCGAGGTTGGCGAGTCATCAACCGAAGACAATTCGACACGTCCCAACCTTAGTGTCATTTATCGAAAGAGTTTTCCAACCCATGTGACTTTAAATAACTTCAAGCAATACCAAAACTACAAAATCTGCCGCGAAAGAGTAACATCTGTTCCTTTTTTAGACTCTGAACATTTTAAAGTTCAAATATATTTATCTTTTGAGATGTTGGAACTTTATTCCATTTTTACTATCCTCGGGTTTTTGTACCGTAATCTTGTTTTGATTTTCTTTACTATGCCCGGTGCATCCCCAATCAAGACCACTCTAAGGTTATTGCTATTGAGTCATTCTTAATGGGGAAGAAATTTTGAATTGATGTTCAATCTCTACTTAATGTTTTTGGGTTCAAAGATGAGGGAATCGACGACTCCTTAGGACATGTTCTTGGCGGTTCTGTCATAGTTCTTAATGCTCATGATTGCTTCTTGCATCTTATGATCCCTTGGTGGTTTCAGCCATTCGTGGTAAGTTTTCCACTATCCGACAAGTGGACAACTTTTGGATAAGATGTTTTCGTGAAGAAAATGAGCTCAATCTTGCTCAAATAATGTTCGTGGAGCTAGTTACCTCATCCAACATCGACACACCTCTCATGTTTCATCATTCACTTATGGGACAACTTTGAGTTACTTGTTTACTCAATTGGAGATCGATTGTTCGTAAGACTTTCTCGAGCCTCTTACCGATCTCATTGATTAGCGCTCTCTTGTTCATGCAAAGTTTCACTATTTCAGTGGTGAGTGGCTACGTCTCGTCGAGCTTCCACATGATGCAATCCCTGAAGAACTGGAAGCTCCTCAACAAGCCACCCCTCAAGCTCTGGTAGCTCCACCGGCTATGGATGCTCTCATGGCTTATCTCAATGAGCAATTCACTTCATTGAAGACAACCATGAATGAAGGGTTTGTGGCCATTGATACTCAATTTACTTCCTTGGAGGATCGAGTTCAAGTCATTGAAAGCCAACAAGGTTCGATGGACATATCTCTTATGACTTTTCCATGGAGAATGGAGACAATCTCAGGCTACTCAAACCCATGACGAAGATGAAGATCAAGAGGATGAGGATGATAAGGATGCTCCATAGACATACATTGCATTGCATATCATATTAGGCATTTAATTTTTATGCACCTATTTCATTTACTCTATGAACCTATGCTTTGATTTTAGTTTGTTTTAAGTTGGATTTGGATTATGTTGCTTTGAACTTTCAATGATAAGTATGTTTCTTTGATTATGCTTCATTGTTATACTTCTTGTTTCTATCCTTTAATATCATTGATTTTGATCTAACAAAATGGGGAGAAGAAAAAGCTTAAATTTTCAAAAAAGTTTTTAAAACCTATCTTAAAGTAATAGGGAGTCTTTTCACAAAGACTTAAAAATTTAACTTGGTTTTTTTATATCAAAAAGGGGGAGATTGTAAAACCAAAGTTTGATTTTGATATAACATATTGTTTAAGGACTTATTTGTAAAAGAAAATAAATTTTTAAGTATCTCAAAGACTCACAATTGACAAGGATTTTTCAAGTACAAAATTATTCAAAGTCAAAAACTTAAACCCTATAAATTTTTCTAAGTGTTTTTAAAGCTAAATTCAAGTTTTACGCCTAGGCGTATCGATACACCCTCAAGCGTTTCGATATGGGCTTAAATTAAAAGGCTACTAAAAGAGTATGTTTCGATACGGTTCCATCCGTATCAATACAACCTTCATATGGGCTAAGGTTTTTACTCAGACGTTTCGATACGGTGCTATCCGTTTCGATACGGCCTTCATACTGTATTTAAGATTTAATAACAACGTACTGATACGGCTACCAGCGTATCGGTACGATTGTTAAGATTTTTATTTATGATTTGAACGTTGCCTTGTTAGTTATTAGGAACATGCATTTTTTAAATTTAGTTAACCCGTATCAATACACCTTCAAGGCGTACCGATACAGGTTCAGACAGTAGCCCAAGTGAGCAAAATTGCATTGATACGGCCTTGCCCGTATCGATACGCCCCTTTGGTTTACACTAAGATCGTACCAATACGCTTCCTCGTATATCGATACGCCCCTGTATAAATTGTACACAATGGCTTTTTTTATTTTGAGACATGTATTGATATGGTTGTTCGTGTACCGATACAGGTAGTTGCAGAAGTGCATTTATGGTGGGAATAAGAGGGCCCAACGGCTATATTGATGACTTCAACCACCTAAACGGCTAGAAATTAATGAAAATGTATAAAAGCAAGTCTCCAAAGCCTCAGCAACAACTATTGAACTTATTTGCAATATCCAAGCATATACCCAAACCCTTGAGCTTAAAGAGTCAAATTATTGTACCCCACTTGTTGTAATTTTCATTGTATACATTTCTTTCAAGTTTTGGGAGAGTTTGTTTGTAATTTGGGCAACAAATCAATCTTGTGAGATATACTTTCAAGTTTGCCATTCCTCCTTTGTAAAGAGAGAGTCTTGGTTAATCTTTAGGTAGAAAGATTAACCGATTTGTAAAGGTTTCCTCCTAAGCCTAGAAAAAGGGATGAATATCTAATGTATATTGGTTCAAAATCCTTAGTGGGAGCTAAGGTAGTGGATTTAGAGCTTGTTCGAATCTTGAACCATTATAAATCGCCTTGTCTTCAATTTTATCTTTTAAATTTGCTCCTTCCAATTTCAAAAAGCCAATTCACCCCCTCTTGGCCAATTACACATCGATTGATCCACTCAACACTTATGATCTTACCGAACCTATTGATGAGCGTTCTCTCCACAAAGTTTACATACTATAATGGAGAATTGATCTGTATTGCGAATCTCCCTCAAGATGCTCAACTCGATTCGGTGGCGGCTCCTCAAGCGGTTCCTCTTGTTTCGGAAGCTCCGATAGCTCAACCTTTCCTTGACGTACTTATGGCTTATCTTGATGGGAAGTTTGCTTCTTTAGATACGAGTATGAACTCAGATTTCACTACTCTTGATACTCGTATGACATCTCTTGATACTCGTATGTAATCCTTGGAAGCTAGAGTTGTCTCGATCGAAAATCATCAAGCTTCTATGGAGATTTCTCTCACCACTTTTCATGGAGAGTGGCGATAATCTCTTGGAACAAATACTATGGATGAAGATGAAGAGGATGAAGAAGAAGATGACGATGAAGACGCTCCTTAGGCTCTTGCATCTCATGACATATCATATCAGGTTTTAAGTTTTGTGCACCTATGTCTTTGTTTTTATGAACTCCTATGCTTTGGTTTATGTTTTTAGATTTAAAGTTGGATTTTAATGTTGCTTTGAATATTATGCTTTGAATTTTAATGATATTTCTGTTATTTCCTTAATGCTTGGAGTACCTTTAATGTTTATATCTTGCTTTATATCCTATTGATTTTGATCTAACAAAAAGGGGGAAAAGTAAAAGAGCTAATTTTTTTTCAAAGTTTTTCAAAAACCCATCTTTTAGTCTTAAAGAAAAGGGGAGTATTTTTCAAACCTACTTAAAAATTTACTTTGGTTTTGTTATATCAAAAAGGAGGAGATTGTAAAACCTATATTTGATTTTGATATAACAAAGAGTTTAAGGACCAATTTGTAAAATTGGATAAATTTTAAGTATTTAAAAAGTCTCACAAAATGACAAGGATTTGAACTTAAAATGGTTTCTAAGTCAAAAACTTAAACCCTAAAAATTTTCTAAGAGTTTTGATACTAAATAACCAAAATCACCCATGTGTATCGATACGCCCCTAGGTGTTTCGATACGACTTTTGGTTATTTGAAACTGGTTTTAACTTAATAGCCAAAACGTATCGATATGGGTGTGCCCATTTTGATACAGCCTTCAACCTAGGAATTTTATTTAAGCGGTGAGTACCGGTGTGGGTCTCAGCGTACCAATACGAGGTGTTAAGATTTTCAAAATCTTTGTAATAAATTTTTAACCGTTACCTTATCAGTTATTGGAATCACCAAACTTTGAAAGTTGGTTACATCGTACTGATACGCCCCATAGGTGTACCGATGCATTTTTCCAAGGACTTTTTCCTCAAATTCCAATGTGTAAAATTCGTACCGATACGGCCTAGCCATTTTGATACGACTATGTTTTTATAGTTCACTTATTTCGATACGCCCTCAAGCGTATTGATACCTCTTTGTACAATGGCTCTTTCTTCTTATAGCAGGTATCGATACGATTGTTCGTGTATCGATATGGTAGATCACCAAACAACATTTATTACGGGAAAAAAGGCAACTTAACGGCTATATTGGTGATATCAACTACCCAAACGGATAGAAATCAATGAAAGAGTATATAAAAAAGTCTCCAAAGCTACAACAACAACCATTGAACAAGTTTAAAGCATTCAATCACAAATCCAACCATCTTTGAGCTATTGGAGTCAAATTTTGTAACCCACTTGGGTGTTCTTCAATTGTATTCATTTTATTCAAGTTTTGGGTTGAGAGTACTTTTAATTGGGCAAATTATTTATCTTTGAGAGGACTTTCAATATTTTCCATTCTTTCTTGTAAAAGAGAGTGAATTTGATTAAGCTTTGGGTAGAAAGCTTTGATCATTGTAACGGTTGCCTCCTTAGCCTAGAAAAGGGGAAGAATTCTTAGTGAATTATTTGAAATCCTTAGTGGGAAGCTAAGGTAGTGGATGCAGACCTTGTTAGAAGGTTGAACCATTATAAATCCTTGTGTCTTCAATTTTTCATCTTTCCATTTGATTCCTTCTAATTTTTAAAATTTCCAATTAACCCCCTCTTGGCCACACTTCGTCGATTGATCATCCTAACAATATTGAACAACCATTGAAATATATTTTTTTCAAGACTGTTCTTGTTAGATTCTAATAAATCAACCTTAGTGTGGGATTACTCGGTTGGCGATTCTTTTGACCATGCTTTATGGGAGATTTTTTTCCACAGGAGGTTGCGTTCTTTTGAGGCTCTACAAGTTTATAAGTTGCTCTCCTTGGTGCTGGATATGGTTTTACTAGAGGATCAACAACACTTTGATTTGGAAACCTGATCCTCATGGTGTTTTTTCAATACGATCTTTTTCACGGATGATAATGTTGGATAAAGTAAGAGATAGTGATTTGGGGGATTGCTTTGCCTGTAAGGTTCTCGTACCTCTAAAGGTATAAGATTTTTATGGTTTGTATGGTTGCGTCGCTTACTTAAATTTGATTTCTTAAGTTCTCGAGGTGTGAGGCTTGTAGAGAATCAAGGTTCTTGTGTTCGGTGTGAGGAAGTGGATGAGGATGTCGGGAATTTGTTGTATTATTGTCCAAGTATTTCACCTATTTAGGATTGGTTTTGCCTTTGGTAGGGAGTAAGCTTACCGTTGACTTATAATTTTGCGGATTTCTTTTTGTCTAGTTTTCATTGTTTATTTTCAAGCAAGTTAAGGCAGTGGTGAGTGTCGTGTGTGGGGGCTTTGTTGTAACACCCCCTTCCTAGCTTGGTAGAGAACCGGGTCAGAAAGTGTTACCAAAAATATATCAGAGAATCGGGAGCTTTATCAGGGTATAGAAACTTATTTGGATCATTTATTAATATCTTTTAAGGCTTAACAGAATCATCTTATTAAGACTTACACAATTCGGGATCAGTTTTAACCCTTTTTGAACTTAGGGACTAAATTATAATTTTTACAAATTGAAGGTCCTTATCAGAATTTCTTTTTGCTAACCTACAATTAAACTTACCAATTATTAACCCGTGAAGTTTCATTATTAAAGGAGATCATTTACCGACCCAATTAGGTTGTACAAGTCTTAGTGACCGTTTTGCTAACTTCTTAAAATTGGTTTCTATGTCTTTTAACAAAATTAACTAACTTTGTACCGATACCCATGGGGCCGTATCAGTACAATAAGCTAAATTTTCAAGTTTTTAGATTCAAAGATAACAACCCGTATCGATACACCTAAGCTCGTATCGATACGTGTTGACTAAGGTTGACCCGTTTCGGTACGACCTAGGGCCGTATCGATACCATTTATTTTTCAGACCTTACTGTCAAATTTTTTACCGATACACCCCCTCTGTGTATCGATATGCACTGTTTCATTTGGCCCAATTATGCAAGGCTGTATCGATACGCCATCAACCGTACCGATACACTTGCCCTGTAATAATAGATTTTTGCTAGTTTTTATTCGAATTAACCTACCATTTGTTGTCCAAACATTACCAGATTTTACCAGTGAGTCTATTATCCATATTTTTAATAGCATACAAAATTTTAGAGCATTTCGAATCCATTTACCTAGTTTTTACCTTTAGCGCTTTTAGGCTCATTTAAGTAGTTTAACCAATTTGCAATCATACCATATTAGCCATTAAACATTTTGTCACCTTTAGGTTATTACACACACATCAAAAGGCATATACATAGTATGTTGAGACCATATGCCACCTTACTAGAAGTTCAAGACAACATATAAGCATACATGTGATTCGTAGGAGTGACTTGCAACCGCAACACACGATCAAAGGCCGGATTTCTTTAAGATCCTGAAATACATGAGACACACAAAATGTTAGGCTTACATAGCCTAGTGAGGTAGTTATAACAAATGCAAATATTTGACGAGTAATATGAACATCATAGTAACATACTTGAATGACATATTTAGTGCACAAATCATACTTGTATCTCATACTTAAGTCAATTAACACATTTCTATGTACAAAATACATATTTTAATCACATATCAATTCCTTAGACGTGGCAAGCAATGGATACGCGGATTCCCCTGTACACCACACATATCAGAAATAGGTCGTAGCCTTGAGTCGTAGCTCCGAATAATGTCTCTTACACAATCCATCCTTATTTCACCAAACATATAGGCTGTAGCCCTGGACCGTAGTCCAATCCGTTTCTTGGTGAGCTCAAATAGCCCTATGGCATGCCAATTGTATCCAATGTCCACAATGTCCAAGATCACATATTTCATCATAATTCTTACCTTTCAGATCATATCATATCATATAGCAAATCGAGCCTTAGCTCCACATAACATATCATAGCATAATTATATCATATCGAATAACATATCATATCGTAATCATAACATATCGGATATCACATATATACTCATAGACATATCAAAATAATGTAAGGACTTACCATGCTTACTGATAGCATCCGCACACATGCTTGCTCTACTTGAGCCCTTAATCAAATGCAAACATAATCACAAAGCAAATACAATAGGATGGCACCTAGCCTATCCCTTGACACAACTACATTCACCTTAACTTTGAAGCTTTCAAGGTTCTCGGATTATGACTCCTTGATGCCTAGCTTTTGTTGGAGATGACGAGTGGTCCTTCTCCACTTAAGCTGACACAAAATTAGGGGTTGCTTTAGACTTTAAACTAAGGATTCGGAAACGTTTTTAAAGCTTACCAAAGCTTGTAGGCAACATCAAAATAATGGAATTAACTTCCTAATCCATAGGCTTCCATTGAACATTCAAAACCTAATCCTAAAATTAAACCTTGAAGAATGGTGGAATCATCGAATTAGCTTAGGGGGTTTACTTACCGAGTTATAGGCTTTCAAACGATGTATTAAAATCGATCAAAGATTAAGGATTGAATCGAGGTGCTTGCTTAGCTTGAAGTTGAAGACAACAATGGTGGTGCTTGCTTGTTGGATGGCAAAAGGTAGGTTTAGCTTTCGGAGAATGCAAACAGGGAAGAAAACTCCCTATTTTAAGGGATTAAACCATTTTATCAATGCCCCACCTCCACATAAACCAATAGGAAGCTTTTCTATTAGCAAGGGAAAGTTAAACAATTGTTTCTCATCTTTTCATGCCTTTTATCATTTTTAAGGCAATTGATAACCTTTCATCATTCAATCTGATGGATTTCACGTGGAAGGGACAAGCAAGGAGGTGACTAAGCACCTTACTTTTCATTTCCTTCAATTTGGGCCTTAAAACAGGTTTTTACATAGGGCTGTATCAATACACTATATAGCTGTATCGATATGCCTAAGCTAAACAGGTAAGTTCGTTATGGCAGTTAGGTCATACCGATACAGGTATTACTGTATCAAAATGCCTAGTTTAATACCGTATCTACACCGGTCCAGCCATACCGATACGCCTAGGCTAAAATAGGTAAGTTAGTTATGGTCGTTAGACCGTATCGATATTGGTCTCACCGTATCGATACGCTTGACTTATTTTTAGTATTTCAGCTTTGAATTTCTTACAAAGAGGTCCATAGATCAATTTAATGCCCCCACAACTTTATTTGATTACAAAATTGGGTACAAGGATCAAGAAATTGTACATTCGGGTATATTTGATACAGACTTTTTAATCACCGGAGCCTTACTCCGACCAGGCTAGTTTTTGGGATGTGACATTTGTTATGGTCAATATGGCTGGTACGCAACGAGGTGGTGTTTAATGGCAAGCATATGCTGTTGGAGGATTTATGTTTCTTGATCAAGTTATGGTCATTTTATTTGGTGAAGACCTGCAAGAAAAATGTGAACATTAGTGAAATGCAATGGTGGAGTTGTTCGAGCATGTATAGTACCTTATGTGTGTTGAGCTCGGCTTGTCTTGGGATGCGTTGGGAGCCCCTAACATGTGGGCATTGAAATTTAATGTCGATGGATCTGCTCATGGAAAACCAGGTCCGATGGGGTTTAGTGGGGTGTTTCGCGACGAGCATGGTCGGATCCTGGCCATTTTCTCTAGGCCCCTCGGTTGTATGGAGTTAAATTAGGCTGAGTTGCATGCGAGAGAGTTTTCTTTGTCACTGATTATTAATTCTTAGTGGTCTGATCGATGTATTGTGGTGAAATCGGATTCAAAGATAACGTTGGGTTGGGTGATGCAGGTTCATAAAAGACTGTGGAGATTTTTGGAAATTTTTGGAGCGATTGGTCGTGTGTGCCATGGTCTTCGGAGTGTTTGTTTTCACCATGCCTACCGTGAGGCTAATGGATTGGACGATGCGTTAGCCAAAGAAGAGGTGTCGAGGGGTCTGTTGTTTCAAGCTTGTATGTGAATGATGCATTTGGTGGTCTTATGGCATGCATCTTCTACGATATGAAGTTGGTGTGAGGATGAGTTTTAAGATCCTATGTCTTGTGTGTTGTGAGGATGTTATGGGGTTGTGCTTTGGGGTCCTGTGTGTATGTGATCGAATCCCACGGACTTTGTTTTTGAGTTTTGCTCTTGCGCTCACATTATATAAGTGTTGGTAGTTGTTGGGGTTTCCTGTTGCTTTTGAGCTTTGCTTTTCTTGGTGTTGGTACTTTGTCGTGTTTTGTTATCATTGTCGTGTCGTACTCTTTTCCTCCACTTAGGATTAAAGAGGTTTTTAATGAGGCGCACGGTAATGTAACATTGTATGATTTTTTCTTGAATAAAATCGTATGAGTGTTTATAAAAAATAATATTTAATTAAGCAATACATATTTTTATAATTATAAGCTTTCTAGCTATTGAACTTTAATTATCATTAATAATTTGTCATGCAATATTTACCTAAATCTAAAAAAGTAACATTAATAAAAGGACAAAATTTATTACGGAAATGTATCATTTCCATAAATAAAAATGAAAAGATGCTAGTTTACTAAACAAACTTTGAAAAGGTGTCATTAGTGTATATATAAAAGAAAACGTAAGCGCTTAAATTATACATTCGGTTAACTTTAGATGTCTAAAATATTTTTTTAATAAAATAGATGCTTAATATTTTTCCGTTATTATTTTAAGTGTATAGTCATTAATGACCATTTAAAAAAATATGTTATCCAATCAATGCTCGACACGTAACACTAATTTTATTTTTAAATTTTTTTCTAGATTTTTTTAAAACTTTAATTTAAAAAAAAAACTAAAATAGTCCATGAATCACTAAAATCCCAAAACTACAAATAGTCACGGTTGTTGTTGTCGAATCCACCCATTCAGTTGCTAGACCAAGTCAGTTATTTTCCTTAATTTATCGTCGTCGAAAACTGACGAACGACGTATCACCTAAACAACGATTTCACATTCGTTGTTCAATGTTCGACTGACATGTTGTTTGTCAATTTCTAGCAACGGTAGGTTGGAGGAAATGACCAATTTAGCCCAACGACTGAAGGGGTGGACTCGACGACAACTATCAGCAACGATAATGGTGGCTAGTTGGGGATTTGAGAACTATTTTAGGATTTTTTTTTTAAATGTTAAATTATTAAAAATAGAAAATAAATTAAAAGTTAAAACATATTATGTGTCAAATTTTAATTGATTAACAAATTTTTTAACACAATTAACTATCAGACACTTAAAATTAACAAAATGAAATGTTAAACACTTTTCTTGACTAAAATGTAGTTTAAACATCTAGAATAAAAAAGTACAATTTAAACATATATTCGTATATTAAGGCTTAAAAAGAGCCCTTGAATCAATTAGACGAACGTTCAACAAGAAAGAATCATACGAGGAGAAGGGAAGAATGGCAGAGTAGCAAGTACCCTGTTTTGAAAGGGACAATTTTAAATTTCTCTGGTCTGGTCTGATCTGATAAAAATAAATAAAAGAAAAGGTACATATGACCGTGAATTCCTTAAAAACATTAAAAACAAAAATATACAGAGCCAGAAGAAGCAGAAACAACCACTAGACACACACGTCGTCTTCCAGCCAAAATCCATGTGCCCACATGCCTGTTTGCGAGTTTGAAACTAACACCCCTTAATAAATAAATAAATAAAAACACTACTCTTTTTTATTTTATCTTTCTTTGTCATATATATATATTAAGATTATCATTGAGTTCTAGTTTTTAGTGTAGATTTTGGAGAGAGACCCAGAATCAGAAATAGTTCAAACAAGAAAAGCAAGTGAAAAAAAGCTAACAGCTTTCAAAGATTGTTGCTTTCTTTCTTAGTTTGACTGTTAGTTGGTATTCGAGGAGTAAAGTTGGGATTTTTAGTTTGGGCTTGAAAAAAAATGAAGGAGAAAAGTGAGAGTGCTGGAGGTGGAGGGTATGTGAGAGCAGATCAAATAGATCTGAAGAGCTTAGATGAACAACTTCAGAGGCATCTCAGTAGAGCATGGACGATGGAGAAGAACAAGAACATGAAAAATGAGAGAGGCGAAGGCGGCGGTGCAGCTGCTGGAGGTGGTGGAGAACAGCTGAGCCTGAGGCCAAGCAACACCGTAAGAAGATAAGAGTGGGAGATTGAACCTTCTAAGCTTATCATCAAGAGTGTTATAGCTCGTGGCACCTTTGGCACTGTTCATCGTGGTGTTTATGATGGCCAAGATGTTGCTGGTACATATTCACCTTTTTCTTTTCTTTTTCCATCTTACTATTTTTCTCTTAAAGATTTGCTTCCGAGTAAGTATCCATTTGTTGTTGAAACACTCGGAATTACATTTTTTCCCCTTTCCATCTTTTGGTTTCTTTGAAAATTACTAACTTTCTAGACCGGATGAAAGTGTTGCTATGCATTAGGCACTCAAGCAGTGTTGATGAACTGTCTATGGCTTGATTTTGTTAGTGTTCTTCTATGTTTCTCGGTCTCGGGTGCAGGTGCGATTGTCGAATATGAGTATGTACCTATAGAAAATGTATTAGGGACCGGTATCAAACATGGGTATGTCAAGCAAAACGAAGAGTCCGAATCCGAACAACGTAGGATTCTCGATATTAGTAGTACTAATGTTTATATCAAAGCGGCTGCCTCAGGTTTGCAGTAGTGGTGTTGAGCTTTAAGGGTCTTTTTTGGCTTACCATGTTAGGGGATCTAATGTTTTAATGTTTCCATGTTTCTTCTGCTTTTCTCTTGAAAATCTTATTATAACTGTTCCATTTGTTTGGCTGCTGGGAAAGTCCAAGTAAAGAGAAGAAACCAGAGTTCTAAGAACAACAATTCCCACCTATTGCTTGAATATGTTTTGCCCTTGTGAATCCGTTGATTTTTCACTAAGCAGTTTGTGATCAAACTTGTAGATCTGACTTCCGAAAATCAAATCCGTGATTCACGAGATCTTTCGAGCTGGCAGTTAGTTGCATTGCTGCAGTGACTTAAATATGTTATTCTTCTTTTTGTTAGGCTTTCTTGTGTCCTAATTTATTGTTGTTAATGGTATGCACTTCTTACCTCTGCATTTTGGAGATAAAAAGCTAGAAAATTTAAAGAGCCTCATTCACACCGTGAACTTGCATATTCTAGCTAAACAATATATCTGCCAAATGGACCTTATATCATCCCCCGGAAAAATGACACCCGGATTATGTCCGGTCATCTATACGGATTTAACTGCCACATTAATCTATGTTCTATAACTAGATTTGGGACCTTTAGATAGTGCTTCATTACTCTTCTTGACCCGGACTGCAAAACCTGCATCTGTTTCATCTTCAAAAAAGCTTGCATGTTTAAACTTAATGCATAAGCTTTTAGTCGGTTTATTTCTCTTATTTTACTTGTTTCAAATATGTCAACTCGGTAATTGGGGATGTTGGACAAAAGTCAGTATGTATATTGGCATGCATGATCATTATGGCGTTGTTGATCGTTATGCCTTCTGTTTATTCGTCTTTAATCTGTGTTCTAAAATTTTCATGCAGTTTATAGGGGCAACAATGGGCTCATCAGAGCTGAACATACAAACGGAAAATGGTCACATTGGTATGCCAAGTAATGTTTGTTGTGTTATTGTTGAATATTGTCCTGGGGGTGCACTGAAATCGTACCTGATAAAGAATCGGAGAAGAAAGTTGGCTTTTAAAGTAGTTGTTCAATTGGCACTAGACCTTGCACGAGGGTCAGCTTCTTATGCCATGTCTATATAATTTTTCTTTTAACTATATAAAATGTGAAATTATTAATTGTAATTTAAACCGAAGTTCCGATGATCATTTGTGTTTGATGTTGTTGCTTTTGACACTTTCTAGGTTGAGCTATCTTCACTCCAAAAAGATTGTTCATAGAGATGTCAAAACAGAAAACATGCTTTTGGACAAAACATGAACAGTCAAAATAGCTGATTTCGGGGTTGCTGGACTCGAGGCTTCAAATCCTAATGACATGACCGGAGAGACCGGAACCCTTGGTTATATGGCATCGGAGGTATGATACAGCTAAATTATATTCTTTTCTTTTGAGTTTTCCCGTCTCTCCCTCTTGATGGCATGAAATGCCTTAAATTCGGTACAGGTCCTTAACGGCAATCCCTACAATAGAAAGTGTGATGTGTATAGTTTTGGTATCTGCTTGTGGGAGATATACTGCTGTGACATGCCGTATCCCGATCTCAGCTTCTCAGAGGTGACATCAGCTGTCGTCCGTCAGGTAAATGAATCATCTACAATGAAGTATTCTACGTTGCAAAACTATGGCTACAATGATTCCATATGTTGTCATAACTACAGAATCTGAGGCCGGAGATACCTCATTGCTGTCCAAGTTCTCTTGCTAATGTAATGAAGCGATGCTGGGATGCAAACCCCGACAAACGGCCGGAGATGGATGACGTGGTGTCGATGTTGGAGGCCATTGACACATCAAAAGGTGGAGGCATGATCCCGCACGATCAACCCCAGGGTTGTTTGTGTTTCAGGAGAAGTGAGGACCTTAATATTGAAACCACATTAAGTTAAATATGCTTTCAGAGGTAAGTAATAGTCCAATTTATTAATATTTCATTGAATTGGAAAGAAGATTAAAGTAGAAAATTGTGGAGTCCAATATCTGTTATTCGAACATGCATTTTGTAAAGCTGTAACGTTTTCTTCTTTGAATGAGAGTACTGTGAATCCAATCTGGTCCATCTACCGGTTGTCTTAATGCTATAAACTTGACATCAATGAAAACCAAGTATAGAAGAGTTCAAAGTGTCTCGTTAAAAATACCGCCTCTTAAATTGATTAAATTATAAATCGTAATTCAACTGAATGAGAAAAGGAGTATCAAAGATTATTTTTCCTAAAGCAAAAAAAGAAATTAAAAAAAAGGAATTTTATATCAAAAATATCCAAACAAAAGAATTTAACCAAATATCCAATCAGTCACCAATTCACAAAGCATAAACCAAAAACTAAAAAACCTCTGTCCTAACTGTAAAAGAAAGCAAAACTGATATATTCCCTTTGGAACTCAAAATAGAAAAGAGGTGCATAAAATCAGGCTGCTCCACCAGGCTGATTCGAGAGCTGAACCTCTGCTGCTGGCTTTTTACCCTCCCTACTGTTGTCCTTTCCATTGAAGTAAAAATATGCATATAAACCTAGCTGCAAAAACCCAAAGACTGCTCCAAGCCCATTCGAAAACTGCAATCATTCAGATTATTAACAATAATATCATTATCATTATTTCTATTGATTTAATATTATTTCAGTCTTAACATTTTACCAAGATGAAGACGTCAACTGGAAGGAGGCCATAAATGGTCCAGCAGACACCATTACTGAATCCAGCCACTGAAAGCCAAAGGGGCATGTATTCCACACTCTTTGTTTTGATAACTTTTCTCTGTTAATGCAAATGGTAGTAAACAAGATTGTTAATATAAAAAAAATAAGAGTGAATTTCGTGAAGGAAGAACAATGGATTTGGAGGAGATTTACCCAGATGGCAAGAGGTGAGGCGTACATAACAATGTTGAAAATATCAGATGCAATTCCAACAAAAAGAGTTCTGTGGCTGCCGTGCAAGGCAAACATGGCCACCAAAACAACAACTGCCGCCAAAGCCGCTTCACCAAGGAGGACGTAACCAACAATTTGCTGAAAATTTGTACACCATTTGTTCAAACATAAGTTGTCATTACAATAATTCAATATTAATATCAATGCTAAACCAAATAGAATAAGATCAGCTAGACTGTTAAACATAGCAACGGAAGCGAAAACACATCATCCAAAACCCTACCAAATATCGATGCCTACGTTTGATCTAACGTGTGTTCTCATCCTAAAACTCTACCAACATTGATGCTTAAGTTCAATCTTTATAAAAGCATAACAAGATAAAAATAAGGTTATGGCAAAGGGGTAAGGACATCACAAGGTGTTTGATATAAGTACCCAGAGAATGGTTGATATATACATACCCTTTTCTTCCGATCATTAGCATAAATGACGTACACGGTTAGGTAGAACAACTCAATGACAAGGCCGATGGCGTTGATAGTCAACACTAAGAGGTTGTCTTTCTTAACAATGGGAAGACCATAGAAACACCAAAGAATGCAGTTCATTACTGTGCACAAGTATGGGATTGGTTGAAATTCTTCAACTGTCTTGTTCTTATAGATTCGAAAAAACGTCGGTCTATTTTCATATATTCACAAAAACAAACAATTGTTAGAGATAACTTTAAATTTAAAAGGGAAAAAATAACATGGAGAGAGTAAAAATTACACTGGAGAAAGGAAGAGGCAAAAGGAAATAACATTCCCTGTAAAAGAAATAGATACAAGCAAATAAATAAAATACTCAACTAAATAAATATAAACCGTGGAAAACAGCAAGGAAATCTCTAGATTCTCTACACTGCAGTCTTAAATCTACATAGATTTATCAATTGACATAGAAACTTAAACCTCAAGAAAAACTAAAAAGAAAAGGAAAATAAAATCTTCATCGATCAAAACTAAAAGAAACGAAATCTTTAGTGATTAAATATAAATATTTTAGTTCGTATCTACTTCAACAACAACAAAAAAATCCTAAAAAGAAAGAAATAGAAAAGTAAGTACTTCTAGTTTGATTGAAAGCAAAAAGAAACGAAAAGCCAGTAGAAAAACACCGATCTACACTAATAATAACTTCTAAAACTCGTTGAAAATCAAAACGCATTCGCCGGCCTCTAATCACGATCGAAATCAACCAAAAACGACACAGAACTCGAGAACTCAAGAAGAGAAGCATCAATTACCGATAATGCCGACGATATTGCGAGCAAGTCCCATCTGGAAAGGTTAAGGCGAGTAGCGAGCGAGAGGAGAAAACACAAACAAGAGCCGAAATTGCGAGGGATGAAGATTGAAGGCTGCAAGTGCAAATAGATTTGATATAAAGCAAGAGAGATAGAGATGGAGATGGAGATTTTTTAGTTGGAGTAGAAATCCTCGGAGATAAGATTTTACCTTTTTAAACTAAAATCCCTCTTTTCAAACACGAGATTTTAATTATCCACTAATCCTAATTAGAATTATTTTTCTTGTTAATCTGTTCCTTGCTTAATATCTCCTGTGCATGCAGAATGCATGGCGTCGTGGCTGTGCATAATTGGGGACAGTGAGACGCGGCGTTTAAATCGTTTCAGTGTTTGTTGTTGAAAGGTATTCAATTGGTCTCGGAGTTGTACGATATTACGGACACTGCCATTACCTGAATACCTAAAACACTGTACACGATTTCGTCTTTAGCCACACCCCATTTGGCATGCTTAAGATTTTGAAAATTAGTCCGCTTACTATACAATCTTTATTTATTTATTTATTATTATATTTAAAAATAAAAATAAAAATAAAAATAATTATTATTACTACTACGGAAATCCATCAAATAAGTGGTTACTTGTAATACAATGACTGTAAGTGATATGATCAAAAGGGTTGTTTTACTTTTATTTTAACTTAAATTCAATTCAATTTGAATTATTATTTTAAAAATTAAAATCAGTTTTATTTAAATTCAATTATTATTATGGGGTATATTTTAATACACAAGTTGGGTAAAAAAAATCTACACAATCTTTCATATTTAAGCTATAAAATCTAAAACATAAACTCCTAGCTCTAATACCCTAAAACCTAAACCTTAAACTTTAAACTATAAATTATACACCCTACAACCTAAATCCTAAACCAAAAACTAAATCATATTACTCCTTGTATATTTGAAATTCAATTATCCTATTTTTATTTTCAGGAATTTAGTCTCTATACTTTTTAGATTTAAAAATATAAGTCTGATTGTTAATATCATCAAAATTATTCCATTAAATTCGTTGAAGTGTCATATTGTGAAAAAAATACTAACCATAATGAGAAATTAAGATCGCCCATATAATAAGTCTATGACTATATAATATTCGATTCGGATTAGTCAGTCAATAAATTATATGCCAATGATTATATCAAAAAGAAACCTTCAGTAAAAAAATAAAAAGTCAATTAAGTTTTCATGAGAAATTTACATATAATTAAGTTCTTATAGTGGAAAATTTAATCAATTAAACCTCTTTGTCAATAAACCCAAAACCTTGAGGAGTGTGAGCAGTGAGCCATAATAGGGCTGTTCATTCAGCAACAAAGGATTTCTTTTCTTCTTAACCCTCGACTTAATTAATACCTTTGGTCTGAAATAAGCAAGTTGCTTGGCAGGACAGAGCTTATTATATGTCATATTATGATTGACATGCTCTAAGATGTTACCTTGTTTATTAATTGTGTCCTCCTTTTGGCAAAGGGAATCATTGCTTAATTTGGTGAACAAGCTGGGAGTTGGTGCTAACACACTACACTTCTTTGGTAGCTCTCACTTTCTCTGTGTAAGATAATAATGATAATTTGACTTATGATGCAAATATTACTCCACAATGTTCAAATTACGTAAGAATGTTATTAATTGCATGATAAAATCAAATAGAAATCATCTGTTTTTTTTCGGGTTTAGTATTTAAATTTTTAAAAAATAGGGATTAAGATTAAGGTTTAAGGTTAGATTTTAGGGTTTAGGGGTTCAAAGAATTATGAGTATGATATATTTTTAGTGTTTAGGGCTTAGAATTTAATTTTTTAATGTTAGGGCATAAAAAGAGGCATAAATTTTTTCGATAAAATCATCATGCATTTATAACGCGAGCTAGGCTAACAATTGTTTTTCAAAGTCGAGTTGTTACTCAAATTTAAGAAATTGTTTCTATCTAAAAGTTTAATGGATAAAAAGAAAGTTCGAATCAGAATTATTTTTGCCTCAAGCTAGCTCGGCTTGTTCGATCTCGATTTAAATAATACAAATATTTTAGTTTCAATTTTAACTTAATTATAAAATATATAAGTATTAAAATAGAATATATTTTTAATGTTTGAGTAATAAAACGACTTGTTCAGATTTGAATTATTTTTTGTACAAATCTAATAAAAACATTCACAATTATTAATATAAATAACCATTTGTTGTAAGATAGAGAATCCAATGACAATTATTCAAGTTGAGGAATCCGATTTTACTATTTAAATTTTATTTTAAAATTTTTTAAGTCGAATAAAAATTATTTTTTTAATTAAAATTTTCCCATCCCTACTGAAGACATTGAGTTATGTACACAATGCATACACATACATCACTAAATGCTTTTCATAATGGATGAAAATTCTTTAATTAAAAATGGAAAATAACGAATTGATGTACACTAAGAAAAAACCACAATATCAGCTTAAAGAAACACGAATAATGTACTGAACTAAGTAAAGATAATTTTTTTTTATCACTAAACTTTTTAAAATTATTAAAAAAAACCTTTTGAGAGTTGGTATGTTAATTTTTTTTTTCTTGAAAGAGAGATGATATGTTAATAAGGAGAATACAATATTAAGGCAGAGTAAAGTTAATTTTAATTAAATGCATTCTATACTAATAAAAGAACCTCTTATCTACTGATCCTTTTTAATGTGAAAAATTCTCTTAATATTTATTTGGATAAACTACAGTAAAAGTCACTTATGTTTTCACTGATTACAATTTTGATCACTAATTTTTAAATTCACTTACGATCTCAATTTATAAATTTTTAATCACTAAGACATTTGTTGCCGTTAAAGTTTAACAAGAAGCTCATACACAATAAAAAAGGGTAAATTATCTAAATAATATTTAAATTATTAATTCACTCATATTTTGACCATCCAAATAAAAATAATTTATACAATTATACATTTAATCTTTCTTATTAACAATTTTGCCCGTTCGCCTCCACTGCTACAGATTGACGCCGGCGACCATAGTGCTGCCATCCCCTCACATTCGGTCCCGTCATCCTGGAAATCACAAGGAAAAAAGAATCGAATCAGAAAAAAGGGAAATTGGAATCGAAGCAAAGATGGAAATGAATATGTCAATCCACCAAATCACGTCGGAATGGAAAGCGAATCGAATCAAAACATGGAAAACAATCCACCAGGAATTGGGGGGATTTTATTCTTTGTAAATTGGGCATGTAAAATGGTTATATAAAGCCTTGCAATTTCATTGTAAACACACGAATTTTTCTGGAATAACAAGCAGACGCAAGCAATTTTGTAGGTATTTCATCCTATTATTTTTATTTTGTATTTATTTTATTATTTCGAAATATTCTAAAAGGAAAAGGAAAAGGATAAATTGTTACCCTTTTATGAGTTGCCGCCGTCGTGTACGACGTTTCAAGGCTGTGTCCCCGATGACGGATGCACGTCTCCACTCTTGTCGTCTGATTCTGGAATTTTTCTTAAAAACGGAGTGAGGATTTGAAAAGTTTCGAGTAGTTTGATCCTTTTTTTAAACGATTTGGAGGATTTCAAAACCAGATTTGGGTTCGGGAGTAAAAAAAGAATTGAGAAAGTGAGTTTTAGAAAATTTTACCGTCTACAAACGATGGTCGATGCCGATGGATGGCGGCCGACGAACGTTTGCTATGTTTTTCAAAAAATAAGAATACGAAGAACAGGTTCCGAGAAAACGAAAGGGATGGGGTTTGATTTTTTTCGGCTTTTACTTTTGAAATGAAGTTGTTTTTTTCATTGTTATTTATATTACCCATTAATCTGACCCGGATCCGGGACGACCCGCGACGAACTTCCATGGGTATCTCAATGCAGGCTTTCATCTTTTAATTTGATTAATTCAGTCCGCATTAATTTTTAATTTCAATTCTTTTTAATTTAGCCACTGTTTTAGAACCAATTTAATTTATTTTAATTTTATCACAAATTTAATCCGTTATACATTATTCTAACCAATAGTCCCCACCCTTTTAATTTATTATACCCTTTTTAATTTTACTTATTATATTTGTTTATTTATTTATATTTTTTAAATTTATATTTTATTTTAAATCCGACTTGCAAGTCAAGTATTGACTTGTCACAGGGAACCTTTTTCTTAATATTTGTTTATTTTCTTGTACATATTTGAATTGATGTAATTGATTTTTTTGTATTTTATAATTTTTTGTATTTTATAATTTTATATTATCTTTTATTTTATTTAACTTCTAGATTCAACCTTTAGGTAGTTTAATTTTCTTCTTTCCTAGACTTAATTTTTCTCTAATAATTTGACATGTAACTAAACTTGAACCTGTAAAATTCATTTATACTCTTTTTATTAGTTTAATATTAACAT
This sequence comes from Hibiscus mutabilis, assembly GCA_019671005.1. NCBI lineage: Eukaryota > Viridiplantae > Streptophyta > Magnoliopsida > Malvales > Malvaceae > Hibiscus > Hibiscus mutabilis. Next base: position 65,731,425 of record CM033711.1, read on the forward strand.
AGAATAAAAGAAGAAAACTTTAACCCCTAAATTAAATGAGAATCTATTTCTTTAATGCCATGCCTAATATCGTGACCTATAAATTACAATACGGTGTCTCATCAAAAGGGGTTAAGCGGGTTAGCGCAGAAGTGTAGGCAGTGATTATTGTTTATTCTCCGTATGGTCGGGTTGTTAAAATGAGCTTACATGTATAAAATGGATAATAAATTAAATTTTACACGAACTAGCAAATTTTGATATTAAGACAGTTTAAAATCGGCTAGGTATCAATTTTTGGGCGTTGTAGTGATGCTCACCCTTCCCCACGTGTAACAGACTCTCAAACTCGTTTTTTTGTGTTTTCGCAAATAAAATTGTTGTTTTAATAAAATAAAATATTTTATTAAAATAATTTGTTTTTAGGTGATCTAATAATACCTCGAAAAGATTAGTGACGATTCTGTCGTTTTTTAAAGTCGTGTTGAGTCTTTTGTTTTATAGTTTTTAAATTAAAAAACAACCTTAAAAATAAAAACAAATACTAATAGAATCAAATTAATATATAATATTAAGAAATTAATATTACAAAAGTAGAAGAATAACATATATATGGTGAGGACTGAAAATAAGAAAAAAATCTTAAAAAGAAGCTATAACGACAGACAATAATAAAAAATAAACTAATAAACATAATAAATGTTATATATATATATATAATTTTTTATAAATATTTCAAGATAAGTTAATGTAAATTATTTTAAATTTGACTCTGATTTAAATTGATATATTCAAAAATATTTATAAATTTGATACGACTAATTTTTTAAACTCAATTATATACATATATATTGAATTTTTTATTAATATCTCAAGAAAAAATCAATATAAATTATCTTAAATTTAACTATGATCTAAACAAGCTTTGCATTTTTAATAACATTTTATAAAATCTGTTGGGGCAGGTGGGGTAGGTGTGGATGATGCGAGACGGGTGAGGATGATGTGAGGTGGTGAGGATGAGGCGGGTACAGAGACATGTTCATGCCTTCCCCATCACCCACGACGAATTTAATTTTTATCGTCATCCCTGCCCACAACCCAAGAAATTTGTAACCATCCATGCCCAATTGAATGCGAAGTGGGACGAATTCCCGCAAAACCCGCCCCATTGACATCCCTAAATTAATAATATTTAATATTTTTAATTTTTAAAAACATTTAATCTTTTGAAAAATTATTATTTATTGTTTTTAAATAAATTTTGAAATTAATTATTTTTTATATTTTAAAATAATTTTAGAATTTTCCAGATTTTTTTAGATTTTTATGTATTTTTAAAATTTAAAAATTCCTAGAAATGACAAATGACATTATCTTGTTGCGACACGCGCTAAAATTTAAAAAAAAACTGTTAAAATTAACGGCCAACGTTGGTTAAAAGGCTAAATTGATTTTTTATTGAGTTTGGGGGCTTAATTGGATGAAAAAAATAGGAATTTAATTATTTTTTTAACAAAAATTTAAAGGTTTATTAAAACCTTACAGCTTTAATTTGAAAATTAGAAAATAAAAAGCGAAAAGAAGGAAAAGGAAAGACTCGATTCCTGATCGTGGTAAGTCGTTATTGATGAAATGTACACGTAAAGCGATTACTTTGCCACCATCAATTTATGTTTTATTATAAAACTAGTGTTTAAATTTGTTTTTATTTTAGGTGATTATTTTTATCTGTCAAGGTATATAGTATTTTATTTTATTTTAAAATATATGTCTAATATTTTATTTTAATTTCATTTTAAAGTTGATCTATTAAAAATCAACAAACAATCATTACTTAACACGTGAGTTTGATTTTTATTATTTTTTATTTTTTAAAAAACCTAAATTTCTTAAATCGTCAATAAAACCCCTTAAATTTTATACTTCATCACAAATACTCTAATTTCAAAAAAACAACCAAAATCCTCAAATCTTTAACCATAAGTCCCTCATAAGCCCTGTCGATCGTCACATTGTTGTCGCTGTAATAAATTATCTTTCTCTCGTCGTAAGAACGACGACGTTTGACTAGAAGTTTGCAAGGTTAATGTTTAATGTTCGATTGTTACATTGTTTTTTGATCTTCGGTAATAGAAGAGTGAAACATTTGGTCGTGAGAGTCTGACGACGATATGAGTGGGCGATGGAAGTTCATTCTACGATGACATTGATGAAGTTAGGGATTTAGAGTTTTTTTTGGGAAATAGGAATTTTAGGGGGTGAGTTTGGGAAATAGGAGTTCTAGGGTTCTTTTAAATCAAAAGAAATTAAAAATTAGGCCACGTGTCATGCGTTTTTCATTGATTAATTTTAAAATATAACAAAATGAAACATTGAGTATAATTCAATACACAATCTTAGTTTTTGGGTTATATTTTAGGTTTAACAAGTAGAGGCTTAGGTTTTGTGGTTAGAATTTGAAGATTGAGGTTAAGATTTAGGGTTTATAGGTTAAAACCTAAATCCCTAACCATATTACACTAAACTCTAAAACATAACCTCTAAATCCTAAATTCTAACAATAAACCCTAAATTCTAAATGCAACATCTAAATTCTAAAGCCCTAAACCTCAAACATCTAAACCTTATACTCTAATTCTAAACCATAAAACTAAGGCGCTTGTAGGAACTTTTTGTTTTCACTGCTTGTGTGTTGAATATAAATCTTAAAACATTATACACAAAATACACTTAAAACAGAAAAAGATATAATTCAAATATTTATTTTATAATAAAACCATCAATTTGACTCTTTGAAGTCCCTCGAATGTTTGGAAGTGGAAGTGCTCCCAAGAACAGAGTGAAACGTAAGCAACCAAAAAAAAGGAATGAGCTTCCCCACCTTTGCCGGCTTGCCGAGGGTGCGTGTTGCTCTGCAGCATTTGAGATCACTTCCACACACTCTTGCACATCATTTTCCATTGGTTTAGTTCTTATGCCAACGAACTGTCGTCAAAACAGAACATATTTACTTCTGACTCTCTTTATGGCCGCAAGTTTAACATCCATGTGCGTAAGAGTTGTTGGTGAAGGAAGAGAAAGAAAGGGTGCTAATCAAACAAAAAAATGTAGCAGTGGAAGGAGGAATCTGCGGGGATGATAATCTGTTTGAGGATTAAATGGATAAAATTTAGAAATATAGAAAGTTAAATTAATTAAATTATTCAAAATTAAGACTAAATTTATACAATGTGTAACCGTTGAGGACTAAAATTATTATAGTATAAAAACGAGAAACGTCAATAATTTCATTAACAATTTGACGGCGGGTGATCAATCTTTGTAATGTTAGCGACTAAATAAAAAATAGTTTTAGCTTAATGACCAAAGTAGAAAAATGATAAGAAACGAGTGACCAACTTTGTGGTTTGACCTATTTTTTATTGCACGTGCTATTACCAAAACGGTTTTGAAAACGGAAATTTGGATTTGGGAGGCGTTGCCATTGGTTCAAATAGCGACTTATCCATAACAACTGGAGACGGTTAGCGGAGTTGCAAATGGCAGAGCCACTATCACAGCTGAGCTGTAACTTAAAAGCTCCGAACAATCTCCTCAACCCCCGCAGCTGCCGTCAGCCAATGGCTTCGTCTCTAGGAGCCGCCGCCTCTTCCCCAATCTTAGCATCTTCCTTCTCCGAAGTTCGTCTTTCTCTCCATCTCTCCTCCTCCTCTTCTTCTCCTTCGCGCCTTTCGTTCTCTTCCTCTTTTAAACCTTTCTCTTTCTCTCCCCTCTCTTCTCATTTATCTCGCCACCAGGTTAATTCTTCCTTTCACATTTCCTTTTTCTACTTTTTTTTTATATTAATACTGGTATTTTTTTAATTTGTTTTGTTTATATTGATAAATTATTAGAGGAGATCTGCAGTTAACGTGTCAAGTAGCGGAGGATTCAGCTCAGTAGCCAGTCCGAAATACGTAGCTTCGAATCCTGATCAGTTGAAGAATGCTAGAGAAGATATCAAACAACTTCTCAAATCCAAGTTCTGCCATCCTATTCTGGTATTATTCCCTCTTCAATTTCTTCCTTTTTTTGTTTTTTTTAATAAATTGAGTTTTTATCATAGAAGAATAATATCCTGGTTTATTTTGAGGAAATTAACTACTTAACAGTTTAGGCAGGGCATTAAGGGTGTGCTTAGTAGAATGAGATAGTAGAAGGATAGAAAGAGAAAGATAAATAAAACGGTGAACAAGATTGAGCCATAAGAATATATTATTTTTCATCCTAATGCATAAAAATAAATTATTCCAAATTGGAATGATAAGAAGGGTAAAAATGAGAGAGATGTGAGTAGGTGCATAGACTTACAAGATTATTCATCATTTTTCAAAATCTTAATTGACAAAGCAGATAATGCTAAGATATTATAATTTTTATTCTCTCCCCTTATTTTTCTTTCCAGTTTTCTGTAATTCCTACCAAAGAACATCATGGAAACAATAATTACGTTTCCTATATTCCCACTTTTGACTTTTCTCTTCCTTCAGTTTTCCATCTTCCCCCATTTTCTTTTCATCTTGCCAAGCAAAGCCTAGTAAAAATATAATTGTACTTAGTTCAGTTAAGAAAAAAAAGGGTATTTTCATGTGTAATTTGATTTTGCACACACCAGATTCGCCTAGGATGGCATGATGCTGGTACTTACAATAAGAACATTGAGGAATGGCCACAAAGGGGTGGAGCGAATGGAAGTCTTAGGTTTGAAGTTGAGCTAAAACATGCTGCCAATGCTGGTAACATATTCCTTTTCTACTTTTTAACATGTAATTAGCTTGGTTGGTAATTGGGAGCACCGTTGTCTCATAAGCTTGCGTTTCAGGCCTTGTGAATGCATTGAGTCTTATTCAGTCTATCAAGGATAAATACTCTGGTGTAACTTATGCTGATCTGTTCCAGTTGGCTAGTGCTACAGCTATAGAGGTCTTGCTTGCTATTCTTCTTCAATAATATCTTTGCATTTTATACATTATGTAGTTGTTGTACTCAGATTCAAATTGAAATTCAGGAGGCTGGAGGACCCAAAATTCCCATGAAATATGGAAGGGTGGATGTCTCTGGTCCTAATGAGTGTCCTGAGGAGGGCAGGCTTCCTGGTAATTGAACCATATATTATTGCATGATTTTTTCAGGGCTAAGTAAACTGTGGAAGACCGTGGTGTGTTGGATTTCCTAAATTACGAAATGTAACTAGAAATTTGAGGTACCTAATCCAGAGTAGGGGTGGGCTACTAATTTTATCTATCATCTAATTGTTTTCGCATGGGCCAGTATCACAATGTGATAAAACAATCAATTAAAAAAGATCATATAATTCTAATTAAGAATTTATTGGGTCCTTTAGGAACAACCTCTCAAATTACGAATTTTTATTTATCATTTTACCCTTTAATAACTCATAATCAGACTTCGGTAGCAAAATATTTGCAGCTTGACAATTTAAAACAGACTTTTTAAGTACTTGCTTGAATGGTTGGACAATTAATCCATCTAATTCTGGATTTCTGGTTGGGTCATTGAATTGTTGCGATGTGTGTCATGGTCAACACATAATTTATCTTTATCTGACAAAATTAAAAAGTAAAGGATACCACTAGGCGTTCTATAATCTAAAACATATAGCAAATACCTGAAAAGATATCATTATAGATTAATAAGAATATTGGGAGCTTTAGGATTTTTGAAAGTAACGAGCCTTTAAGTTTACCACTTCCAACATTTTGAAGCTCTAAAGTATGAAGTGAATTTTCAGCTGCCCATCATTGGATGACTTTCATTGGCAGACTTCATACTTCTAGGTTGTTTAGGCTTTAGAACTATTAGGATATATCCAAGCCATTTCGCTTGCTTTTTCTTCCTTTTCCCTCATAGGTATTGATATATTCACTTATGCTTATGTCTAGAAACCACCAACATTTATAGAATTTCTCTGTTGCTTAGAAGCTGGACCACCTTCGCCTGCTGATCATCTACGAGATGTTTTCTATCGAATGGGATTAAATGACAAGGTAAACCTGATTGCAGAATATCCTTGATAATTGTCTTTATCATGGAAAAATGATATTAATCATCTGACCTATTGATATGTAGGAAATTGTTGCATTATCCGGTGCACACACACTTGGGAGGTCCCGACCAGAACGTAGCAGTTGGGGTAAACCAGAAACCAAGTATACGGTAATTAAGCTCCTGTTTTGATTAATAGGAAAAATCTGTTTGTCTTAGTATGTTCTATTGGTTATTTGTCATATGATATATCCAATTCTTGATTGAGGCTAGAGATTTTGGAGCAAATATTTAGCATTAGAGTCTGTTATACTTACCATAGAATTTAGCTAATTACTGTTCCTCAGAGATTCAAAACATCTATTCTTCATGGTATCAGATTAAGTTTTTTTCTTGTCGATCCATAATTAAAAAACCTAGACTAAATGGCCGGTGAGGAGAGTTCTGCAGCTGGTCCATCCCAAACCAGCATCAATGATACTACCATAACTTCTCATAGACTTTCTGGAAATTATTATCTTCCTTCTACTAAAGATTTCTAGAATTTTTTCAGCCAAATGATAGCGGCCAACACCTTAGCTCTTACTTCTACTGAAGGTAATCCTTCTTGTGTGAGCTTGGCTAGTCTTGATACTCTATCTACTTGAATTGCCGATTATAGGGCTTCTGACCATATGACATGAAATAACATCATGTTCAAAAGCCTTCAAAAATTGAGTTCTTCATACATCAAAACAGCAGATGGCTCCTTCTTTGAGATTGCAGGGAGTGGTTCAGTAAAACACAATCAGAATATTACTTTAAATTCTGTTTTATATGTATCAAAGTTGGCTTGTAATCTCCTTTCTGTTAGCAAACTTTCTAAGGATCTCAACTGCATAATTAAGTTTGCTTTCAATTTTTGTGAATTTCAGGCAATGGATTCGGGGAAGGTGATTGGCAGTGCTAGGTTGTATGGGGGACTCTACATTCTTCAAGGACAAACAAATCAAAGCCTCTCTCTTCATACTTCTATTTTTGATACTTCCAATGAAATCTTGTTATGACACTTTAGGTTAGGTCATCCAAGTTTCCATTACCTTGCAAAGTTGTTACCTCAGTTATTCAGTCACAAAAATCCGAAATCTTTTTCATGTGACATTTGTCAGCTTGCCAAACAAGCCAAATCAACATATCCTACTTCCAGTTATACGTCTTCCCATTCTTTTTCACTTATGCACAGTGACATTTGGGGCCTTTCAAGAGTAAAGAACGTAAATAGAGCTAGGTGGTTTATAACCTTCATAGATGACCACTCTAGAATTACATAGACCTTCTTAATGAAAGAAAAATTTGAGGCTGAAGGGATTTTTAAAAGATTTGATGCAATGATCGAAACCCAATTTTAGAGTAAAATTCAAATGTTTCATAGTGACAATAGGAGTGAGTATTTCACTAAAACTCTAGGATCATATTTTCAAATTAAAGGGATTGTTCATCTCACTTCTTGTGTTAATACACCCCAACAAAATGGGATAGCCGAAAGAAAAAACAGACATCTCTTAGAGGTAGCTAGATCCTTACTTTTTTCTACCAACGTACCAAAATACCTTTGGGGGAAGCCATCCTTACTGCTACCTATCTCATTAATAGGATGCCTAGTAAAACCTCGAAATTTCAGGTTCCTAGAGATGTGCTACTTGAATATTTCCCTAATTTCAAACCCATATCTTCTACTTTACCTTTGAGAGTGTTTGGGTGTACAGTCTTTGTCTATAATCATCACCAGTCCAAGGGTAAGTTAGATCATATGTCTATTAAATGTGTGTTTTTGGGATATTCTTCAACTCAGAAGGGCTACAAGTGTTACTCTCCAATTACCAAAAAAACATACACCTCCATGAATATTACTTTTTTCGAAAAACAAACCGTTTTTTTACCAAATCTAAAATTCAAGGGGAGAATACTAATGAGGAATTTCAGTTTTTGATAGATTCCAACAGCCCACTACTGTTGATAATTTCCAGTTGAGCTCAACTCTCTAGTAGCCAACCGATGCTGGTAATTTATAGCCCAAATCAGCCATCCGGTAGCCCATTGCTGCTATTGATAATTTCCAGCCGAGTTCAACCCTCCGACAGCCCAATGTTGTTGGTTATTTACAACCCCAAATAGCCATCCAACAACCCACTACAACTGTTATTTACAGCCCCAAAGTTCACCTTGGCAACCTACTGCTTCACAAATTTAGGAAAATCAAAATGTTCAGCCTGAAATTTCCTCTCTCCTAACTCTAAAAAATCACATACTCATATCACTCCTTCAACACCCTTACCTCCTCCTAATTCTAGACTCCTTAAAACTCTTCAAGAAACTCAAAATAAAGCTCGTGAAAGAGGAGATATCAATGTATACAAAAGAAGAAAAGGCCAATTTTGGAATCTGTCATACAGCCTGGTTTATGCCAAGAACTCAACTTCAATCCTATTGCCTTTGAAGATCAGGAAGGTAATGAGTTACCTGAGAAGGATTCAGTTAATAATGAAGTTCATATTCCTTTTATCGATACTACTGCCTTTCTATTGCTTAGAGGAAATGTGTAAGAAAGTGCACTAATCATCCCATACAGATATTTAGTGCATATGGAAAATTGCAGCCTTTTTTTCGAGCATTTACAACTAAAGTTGATAGCATCCAGATTCCACAAAAAATTGAGGAAGCTTTGAGAGATCCTAAATGGAGAAAGGTTGTCCAAGATGAGATAAAGGGTCTTAAAAGTAATGAAACTTGGACCTTGACTAATTTAGCACAAGGAAAAAAACCTGTTGGCTGCAAATGGGTATTTACAGTGAGTACAACTCTGATGGAAGTGTGGAGAGATTCAAGGCAAGGTTAGTAGCAAAAGGATTCACACAGTCTTTGGGGTAGATTATCAGGAAACTTTTTCTCCTGTTGCCAAGTTAAATACAGTAAGGGTTCTATTATCCTTGGCTGTAAATGAAGACTAGAAACTACATCAGTTAGATATTAAAAATGCCTTTCTTAATGGCAACCTAAAGGAAGATGTCTACATGCAAGTACCTCCAGAAATGGAAGAAAAAGCAAGTGACCAAAAAGTTTGCAAGCTAAGGAAGTCCTTATATGGCTTAAAACAGTCTTCAAGGGCTTGGTTCGAGAGGTTCACCAAAGCTGTTGTTAAAAATGGTTATAAACAATGTCAAACCGGCCACACACAGTTTGTAAAATTGGGACCAAATGGAAAAAGGACCATCTTAATTGTCTATGTCGATGACATTATCATTACTAGAAATGATGCTTTTGAAATAGAGAATCTGAAAAATCTATTATCCAAGGAATTTGAGACTAAAGACCTTGGAAGTCTTAAATGCTTTCTTGGAATGAAAGTGACAAGATCTAAAGCTGAGATTGTTATTAATTAGAGGAAGTACATCCTTGACCTACTCTCAGAAACATGAATGTTAGGATGCAAACTTGTAGAAACTCCTATGGACAACTTTAAGCCAAGGAGGGAGGAAATGGGAGTTCCAGTAAATAAGGAACAATAGCAAAGACTCGTAGGTAAACTAATTTACTTGTCTTTGACCAGACCTGGCATTGCTTTCTCTGTTGGAATCGTAAGCCAACATATGAATGATCCAAGGGAAGAACACCTCGATGTAGTCTACAGAATATTGAGGTACCTTAAAATAACACTTGGACATGGCTTAATTTTCTGGAAAATTGATGATAGAACAATAAAGATTTTCACTGATTCTAGTTGGGCTGGAGAACTGACTGACAGAAGATCAGTAAGTGGTTATTGTTCCTTTGTTTGGGGTAACCTAGTGACACGGAGGAGCAAAAAACAATCAGTGGTAGCAAGAAGTAGTGCTGAAGCTGAGTATAGAGCACTAGCTCTCGGAATTTGTGAAGGAATTTGGCTGAAAAGATTACTTGCAAAATTGAATTTTAATTGTAACAAACAAATTGAGCTAGAAAGTGATAGTCAATCAGCCATCAGTATCGCTAAAAATCCAGTACACCATGACCGAACTAAGCATATTGAGATAGATAGACATTTTATCTCAGAAAAGGTGAACAATGGAGCAGTCAAACTCAGCTTTGTACCTACTAAAAGTCAACTAGCTGATGTTCTCACCAAGGCCCTTCCAAGAAGCACCTTTGACGAGTTTACATCCAAGTTGGGACTCTACAACGTATACTCACCAACTTGAGGGGGAGTGTAGGTTGTTAACGTGTAAATAGAAGAGTTTTAGTTACTTTGTATTTGTATTAAGTCAGTAGTTTAAATTTAGTCTAACTCTTATCCTACTTATAGATAGAGATAACTTAGAATAGTCCTAATGAGACTAAACTACTTGTATAGTCTTTTAAAAAGACTTTTCTATAAAGTGAATTAATTAATGAAAATATAGAATCTGATATTTTTTCTGTTCAAAACCTCTATTCTTCATAATAGTATAAATATCTGGACGATTACCTCCAAATATTTTCTTAGATATGAATTTTAACTAGGAACTGCTTACCTGGCCTGTCAACCTTTAGAAGTTCTTGATGCCAAACCTGTCAAGAGATGTGATCAGTGACAAACATATAAGGTCAATATTTGATCAGAAAAGAAATTACGAGAAGGAAACACTAACTCGTTCCTTTTAGGTCCAAGTTATTCAGTTTCCAGTGGACCGGTATTAGGCTAGTGTGACCAATATAAGAAACTACTACTTAAGCTATCTTGGTTGTTTTGTGGGCTTATTTATCTAAATATCACCCTTTTGGAAAACACTTTTAGCAAAGAGCTTTTTCTATTAAATAATGCCACCTTGTCCGAGAGATTAAGGCTTGAGTTAATTCCATTGGATTTTGGGTTCAAAAACTACTGCAAACATTTTTATTCTTTTTTCAATTATAAGTACTTATATAAAAACAATACCACATTACATTAAGGGTTATACTCATAACTAAAAAGAAAGAATAAAAATACCTACAATAGAGTTTGAACTTAGAATCCAATGTCCATAAACACAAGCTTTAACCAATTAAACAATGTGACATTGTTTAATTAAATAACATGCTTTGCTAAAACTGCTTTCCAAAAATGCATCTGACTTGGTAGGCTTTCTGCCTATGTGGTGGATTTGAGTGTCTTTTCATAAATAATCATAAATGAGTGTTATTTCTAAAAATAAAATTTTAAAGGGCGATCTTTTGGATAAATAAGCTTGTCATGTGTTAAAAATAGAGAATATTGGAAAATGTTCTCATATTATTTACCAAGAAAACGGAATATACATATACACACACAAAAAAAGCACTAGTCCAAGAAAAGGAAATAAAATCAAAAGCTAACTTCTAACCCAAGAATAAATTAAAGCTATACAAGACATTTTAGCTAATTACTAATTACAGCTTGTAACACTCCCCTCAAGCTGGAACATAGATGTTAATCATGTCCATCTTGTTGCGCAAATAAATAATTCGATTGTAATTCAACACCTTTGTGAACATATCAGCAATATGCTCTCTTGTCTTCACATACCCAATAGAGATTACGTTGTCCAGAATCTTTTTCATGAATGGAGTGACATTCAACCTCGATATGTTTGGTTCTTTCAAGATAGACTGGATTTGAGGCAATATGGAGAGCTGCACGGTCGTCACACCATAGCTTTGTCTGTGATTGATGCTCAAATTTCAATTAGAAGATAATGTATCACACAATTTCACAAGTGGATTGTTTAATAGTTCTATATTTCGATTCTGCACTGGACCGAGACACAAGGTTTTGCTTCCTACTTTTCCATGACACTAGATTTTAACCAGCAGAGACACAACCCCATAGTAGATCTCTTATCAACCTTGGATCCAACCTAATCAACATCAACAAAACATTCAACACGAGTATATCCATGATTACAATATAAAATACCAAGCCCTGGAGCTCCCTTTTAAGTAACATATAGTTTGTTCTAGGACTGTCCAATGTTTAACTATGGGAACAAACATGAACTGACTAAACGAGTTTATTGCAAATGCAATGTCTGGACAAGTTACGGTCAGATAGTTTAGTTTCACAACTATCCTCAAATACCTCTTAGGATCTTTAAAGGGAATACCACCACTTCTGTAAGATGTCTCAACTTTTCAGTCTCTGCAAGTAAATTGAGAATATACCTTCTTTGAGATAAATATATTCCTTTCTTGCTCCTCATTACTTCTACTCCAAAAAAGTATTTTAATTGGCCCAGATCTTTTGTGTGAAATCGAGTGTGCAAGAAAAACTTGAGAGATGCAATTCCGGTTTCATCATTTTCTGTGTTAACAATATCATCAACATATACTATTAGGAGAATAATTCCGGTCATTGATTTTTTATAACATTTTGCATGCTGAATCATATGGTTTTATCATTATTGTTTGTGTCTGAGTTTCTCCCCAAAGTTCTTATTGGATTCAAATGATATACATTAAATAATATCATAGGATTCATTTATTCTCTATTTCTATCATTTGGTTCTTTCATGATAGACTAGATTTGAGGCAATATGAAGAGCTGTCTGGTTGTCACACCATAGCTTTGTCAGTGATTGATGCTCCAAACGAACTTCAATTAGAAGATGATGTATCCATATAATTTTACATGTGGACTATGCCATAGCTCTATATTCCGATTCTGCACTGGACCGAGCACAAGTTTTGATTCTTACTTTTCCATGACACCATGTTCCTTTAAGTAACATAGAATTCATTCTATCCAATGTTTAACTATGGGAGAAAACATGACCTGGCTAACCGAGTTTACTGCAAATACAATCAAATAATTTAGTTTCACAACTATCCCCTATACCTCTCAGGTCTTTGAAAGGAATATCACCATCTTTTTTAAGATGTCAGGAATCATTGGAGTACTACATGATTTTACTGTCAATTTTCCAGCCTTTGCAAGTAAATCGAGAACATACTTTCTTTGAGATAGATATATTCTCTTCTTGCTTGTCATTACTTATGTTGTAAAATAATGACAATTATGAGAAAATAAAGAAACAAAAATGTGCGAGGCGTGCACAACACTGTCTTTAAGGATATTTCGCAATAGTGCGTACCCTCCAGGATTCAACGATTAAAGATTCTCTCATTTTGAAATGAATGGTTAAAAATCACTTAAAAATAATTAAAAAAATAAAAAATAGATTGGACCTCTAGTCCATGCACATGAGAAAATTGACCGATTAAAATTCTTGGCCAAAGCCCGTGTGCGCAAGACCACCATTATATTTTTCTTTTACAAGCCCAATATCAGGACTTTATATTTAAACCAAAGTCGAGTGCTATTCAAAAGAAATGTGGGATTCTTTGAAATATACTAAGTAACCTTATTTTTTTACAACAATCCCCCACATATTTCAAAGAATCATAAGAAGAAAAAAGAAGAAAAAAAAAGTTTAGCTGAGTATCTTGACATAACGTTTTCATTCTAGTGTCTTTTTGGACTATGAACCAAAATTTAGAAAAATGAGACATAACTTACTGGCTGTTTGGTGAACACGTTTCTATGAACCAAAAATTCAATATGTAAGCTATCATTCTCATTAGTCACATTATATTTATCCTTGTTCTTTGCCTCAGTTGTGCACTAATAAGCCATGCGCGTGCTTGGATTTTCATAAGTGCTCTAGAGACTTTGTCACAAATCTCATAGAAGCGGCCCCACTTCACACTTATATAGGTCAAGCCATCAAGTGTATTCTGCAGGTCAATACACCACCTATAAAGGCTATGGACTTGATTAAGAGTTTTCTCATCCTCACTGTCTTTGCAGTTTTAACACTACTTACACCATAGGAAGGGACAAAATAGTAATTTGTAATGTTCACACCTCTAGATCAATCAATGACTTGTTATTACTCATATGAACCTTCTTCATGGGATCGCCAATCACAAAGGTTGGGTTATCGTCATTGTTGATTTCTTATATTGGCATAAGTCTCATTCCCCTCGATGTTTCATTTACTAATTTTCTTCCCAGGAGTTTAGTTAGAGGATCGGCCAAATTCATTTCTAACTTAACATAATCAATCGATATAACTTTATCTTTTTGCAGCTGCTTTATTACCTCATGTCTTAGATGAATATGTCTGTTTTTGTCATTGAAGGTTTTGTTCTTTGCAATGGCTATTGCCGCTTGGCAATCACAATGCATAGGCACCGAGGTTGTCGGTTTTGAGCCCAATGGTATACATGCTAATAAGTTTCTCAACCACTCAGCTTCGTTACCAGCTAACTCTAAAGCAATGAATTCCGATTCCATAATAGATCTTGCTATAAGTGCTTGTTTGGCTGATTTTCATGATATTGTTCCACCTCTAAGGGTTAATACATAACCACTAGTGGATTTGGTCTAACCTGAGTCAGATATCCAATTAGCATTACTGTATCCTTCTAATACAATAGGAAATCCACTAAAGTGAATACCATAATTTATGGTACCTAAAAATGTCTGAGGCGTGCACAAGACACTACCCTTAAGGATATTTTACAATAGTGCGTACTCTCTAGGATTCAACGGACCTTTCTGCAGTGCAAGAAACAGAAAGAACAAGGATCAATGATACTCAGCTATGAGAGAATGAGAAAGTTGAGAAAGTTACTTTTAATTTTTCAATTTGGAAAGCAAGTGAGCATGATATTTATAGTATCATGTATTCCTAAAAAGGTATTCAAAATAGTAAGTAATTAAGGGCAAATTTGTCATAAAGTAAAATGAATGGTTAAAATTAAATATTCAAAAATAGATTAGACCTCTAGTTCATGCACATGAAAAAATTGACTAATTAAAATTCTTGGCCAAAGCTCATATGTGCAAGACCACCATTATATTTTTCTTTTACTAGCCCAATATCAAGACTTTTTATATTTAAACCAAAGTCAAGTGTTATTCAAAAGAAATATGAGATTCTTTGAAATATACTAAATAACTTTTTTTTTACAACTTATTCTCCCAAAAAGTGTTTCAACTGGCCCAGATCTTTCACGTGAAACCGAGTGTGCAAGAAAGACTTGAAAGACGAAATTTCAGCTTCATAATTTCCCGTGATAACAATATCATCAACATATATCATCAGGAGAATAATACCAGTCATTGATTGTTTATAACATTTTGCATGCTAAATCATATGGTTCTAGCATCACTGTTCGTTCCTATTTGAACTACCTTTAAAATTTAACCAAAACATTTTGTCTGCATTCCACTGACAACATTCTAGAGGTAAGCTAGGAGAAAGAACTTTGAAGTTACTTTCAAAGCTGATCATGCCAATGAATCCTCAGAAGAATAAAAAATTCCGTGGCTATGAGTACTCCTAACAAAATGAATTTGGTTTCCTGACTCAGCCACATATAGTTATCCCACTTTACTTCGAGGTGTTGCCTTAAGATGTGAAATGTGAGCTTGAAACTGTAAGAAATTCAAGATTTTGTTTCAAGTTCTGTTTTTCAATATCATCCATATTGCAAATTCGTTGTCTTCCTAAATACAATTTACTTTTAAGTGATGTTATTCATGTTTTCTTCAATTTTAGTAAGAAAATTGTACGTGGTTGCTGAGGTTGCCAGTTGTATTATATGTTAATGTCTTTAATATTCCTAGAATTTTATGTTTCCTCACGTGGATATAAATTCCGTTGGTTCTAGCAGTTATAGGTATACCATTAACAGCAATTAAGGATTTAAATTGGTTTCCCCTCTTGAATACAGAAAGATGGGCCAGGAGAACCGGGAGGACAGTCTTGGACAGTGCAATGGTTGAAGTTTGACAATTCATACTTCAAGGTTTGAACTTGAAATCAGTGTCTCTTCTTGAGTACGAAGACATGAAAAAGCGTCAGACTCGCTTTTATCCATACAGGACATTAAAGCAAAAACAGACGAAGATCTGCTTGTATTGCCAACTGATGCTGTTCTTTTTGAAGATCCTTCTTTCAAGGTAAACATACCAAGAGTTTAATTTAAGCCATTAAGAAAATATAATTCAAGTTTTTGCTTAAACAATACTCATATTCGTAGGTATATGCTGAGAAATATGCTGAAGATCAAGAGGCGTTCTTCAAGGATTATGCAGAGGCACATGCCAAACTTAGCAACCTTGGGGCAAAATTTGATCCTCCAGAGGTTTGCTTGTGATGGATAGTTGCATGCCAGTTTTATGAATAATAAAAGTTTAATTAGTAAAAAGTTCTAGGCTTTTGTTACCATTAACCCCACTTTTTCATTTATCAAAATGAAGTTATATTTGGACATTTGGGGAACATCTGCATGCATACAATTGCTTGTTGAAAATTCCTCACTTTTTCAAATCCAAATTCTAAAATCCAAGATCCTAAATGCTACCTTAAGGATTTTAATACTGATTTGCTACATTTGTTGATCAGGGTATTGTGTTAGATGATGCTCCCATTCAAGCTGCACCAGAGAAGTTTGTAGCTGCCAAGTACTCAACAGGAAAGGTTGTAACATCAAATACCTTATTTGGATATTTTCTTTGAAGTAATTATATCTTATACGCACATCTAACACATATTTGGGTATGGATACTAGGATATGATATTCTAGGAGGCTCTCTATATGCATGAAAATCTTTAGATTTGTTTTTTTTTTTTTTGAAAAATACCCATATCAGACACTTTATCTATGTTCAACAGTCACTCCCCTATCCATATACCATAACTAATTGCCTTATAGCTAATGATTTCCAAAATTCATTAGAACATTTTGCATGTAGGGAATCTCGCCTGAAGGATATCATTACATTTCTAAAATTCATCATCTATTTAAACACTCACATCAGATTGCAAAACTGTTCATCTTTGTTTTCCATGATTTAATGCAGGATTTTTATTTTTATATATTTTTAAACAAGTTTCTTGTTTTTGAGGAGCCTGCCTTATAATAAATGAATATTTGGAATGGCAGAGAGATCTATCAGATTCTATGAAGCAAAAGATTCGAGCAGAATATGAAGCATTTGGGGGAAGCCCAGATAAGGCTCTACCAACCAACTATTTTCTAAATATCATAATTATTATTGGTGCTTTGGCCATTTTGACATCTCTTCTTGGTAATTATTGATTATTAACTTAGTGTCTGAGCTCTTATTTTGCTCTTTTGGTTAGTGTTGTGCATTCGATTGGAATTGGTTTGTGATGTGAGTAACCAATGATCTTTTTTCCCCTTGGAAAAAGAACCCAACTATACTATGTTATGACGAGTCCCTTTTCTGGGGACATTGTTGGTGTTTAGTATTTTATTCCGGCTACAGTCTAAATATAAACACATCACATTAAAATTTTATTATAATGTCTTTTTTTTTTCTCGAATTGCATTGTATTTTTATATTATATTCAAAATTATCAGGCTTAGTTTAACTCCCAACACTAAAAAACTGAGAAATCATTCCTAAGAGGCTTTAAAGAGGTCATTTTCGACGTAGGACTAGTTTAATATTTCTTTTGAAATATGGGGTAGCGAAGTGCTGTGACAAAAAATTATTTTTATAAATTTGGTTTAAAACTTAAGTGTTTTGTATTATTCTCAAAATGTTTTTTTTCAGAATTATCTAAACATAATGTTGTAAGTTAAAATATATATTCAAATGACATTTAAATTCATTTAAATCTCCCACGAGCTTATAAAAATGTGCAAAAAAGGCAATCAAAATTAACTTTTGGGTTTCGATACCCTACCCAAAGTTCTGAAACTAGCTAAAGAGTTCCAATACTTCTAAACATCGAAGTTAAATTGATTTCGATACATGATTCTAGGTTTCGGAACCTATAGAAAAATTTTGATACTTAATCGTATAGTTTTGAAAATTAGGGTTTAAAATACTATAAATGCATGGTTTAATGCCTTAAGTCCTTAAAATTATAATTTGATTCCTAGAATAGAATAATTGGGTTACGAGGACGAGTTAATATGAATTTCCTTCATTATTAATGATGCAAATTATAGTAACAAGGTAATACGAGGCAATCCTAAACTTCTAAGAAAATACATATAAGTCCCTAAACTTTTAAAGGAATATCAAATTACCCTTAATTATGTATATATGTGATAAATGATTTATGGATTTAGTATCAACTTCTTAATATGGTTTATATGATTAATGACATACGATGAAATGAGTTAATGGAAAAGAGTAAATTATAGTATAACTCCAAACTATTGAAGTTTACAAATTGATCCTTAGTTCAGTAATGGATATGAAATGGTGTTGCCAACATTAGATTTAAGTGTAGAGATTTAATTGCTTGATCTATTCATAAGAACCTCAAGAAGGTATTAAAAAATTAGATAAGTTTTTGAATAATCCCCAAGTTCTGCTAAATTTGTAGTATGATCCTAAACCTGAATGAGAGGCATTTCATGTGATAATAAATGAGATTATGTTTGAAAAGTCTATTGGCATTGTTAAATTGAAGAATTGTGATTGATTGATTGTGTCTTTCAGTTATGTAGAAAAAGAAGAATTATGCAAATGATGCATTTTCATTGACTCAACTTTTAGAAACAAACCGAAATTCTCTCGATGAATAACCCTAGTCAAA
This sequence comes from Hibiscus mutabilis, assembly GCA_019671005.1. Classification (NCBI taxonomy): domain Eukaryota; kingdom Viridiplantae; phylum Streptophyta; class Magnoliopsida; order Malvales; family Malvaceae; genus Hibiscus; species Hibiscus mutabilis. The sequence continues at coordinate 65,750,051 of CM033711.1, forward strand.
ACCCTAGCAACTTACCTGATGGTATCCCCGACGGCGATTTTGATTTTGATTCTGGCCTGGGGGAAGGGCATGATGGGGACGTAATGGAAGATTATACTCACATATCCCTCCCACCGATTCTTGAACGGCCGGGTAGTCCTATTAGAACCGAGGAACAAAGGGTAACTAAGAGAGTTAAAATGGTGCAAAAATTCAAGAAGAGGCTAGTTTTAGCCATAAAGGTCAACATGATACCAATGCTGATATTATGATGAATAATGATGATGTTATTACGACAGAGGCTCATGTGGAAAGTGATAAGACAATAGCTGGGTCTGTGGCTGGTACTACGGTGGGTACTACAATTGAGGGTAGGAAAATATATACTGACTTGGTGAGAGAAATGACTAAGAATAGTGATGAATCGGATTGGGTGATGTAACACCCTTTACTCAGCTTAGGAGTAAACCGAGCTAAGAAGTGTTACAAAGCAAATATAGGATAGCTTACATACTTGCAAGCCCAAAGGTCGAGTACTAGAGGTAACAAGGAGAACAAGAACACACAAATTCATGAAACTTATAACCTGATTCTTTATCTTTTATTATAGGCAACAATTATTAAAGCAAGCTCATATCGTATATGATCTCGGATTCATTTTATTACAATTAAGGTGTGGCCTACAACTATTCATTTTATAAGACACTTATAGATTCAAGTCTAACTCATAGTTCTTACGTATTCATTCTTAGACAAGATTTGAGACAAAGGGGTGAATGATTCGGCTAGGGTCAAGGGTTACAAGGTTCAACCGACCTAAAAAAAGGTAAAAGAGATTCATTAAGACCTATGTTCAATTCTAGATATGCACATATATGGTACCAATTTTCACAAGGCCAGTTATGAAAACATAAGCTTAACCCAATATTCAAAACAATCAAACCCATTCCTATCATATTTACATAGCCAAACCATATACGAATTTATAGACATACCACCAATTGATTATTATAACCATCAAACCAATCAATAGAGCATGACAAACTTAACAAGATCTTAACACATGATAATAGATATCTATAAGCTTACCTAAACATATATCAACGAGTTCATCTAGATTACTTTTAGCACATATATGTATAACTATCAATCAAACATCTTAACTACCATAACTCCAGCAACAAGCAACCATAAAATGTAATAAGGCCCATTATATAAAGAGTTAAATACTTATATAGCTTATATACATATGTGACCGAAAAGGTGACCTAAATGCACTATGCATACATATCAACTATGTGCCGCCAACTAGGAGTTCTTAAGAGATTACAAAACATACTTCTTGTCACTTGTGATCTCATCCAAGCTCAAAGGATAATTAGAAGCAAGTTTTATCCTGAAACATAATGAAAGAATAGAGTAAGCATACACTTAGCGAGGTAGTTTAAAGTAATCAAAAGCATTAATTAAACAATCTATGATACATATCTATTCTTTCACCAAAGACAATTTAAGTTATGAGATTCTAAGCTTGGTCAAGAACTAGCCACTTTTGCTTAACGCAATCTAACAAGACATATTTCTTTATACCAAAAACATCTACAAGGATCATTTGCGTGATTAATACTTGATATGCAAGTTATTAATATGATTCATTAATTTTACTTATAGATCTTATTGCTTTTCTTTAACATAGCCTTGAGAATCAAGTAGCCTAGGTACACGAATCCCCAACCAACAGTTTCCATCAAAAGGTGCTCAAGCACCGGTCAATCCCTCCTATTGTCACCAAGTGACCAAAACACATCCCTCCTATTGTCACCTAATAAAGATTGTAGTCCAGGACCGTAGTCCACCCCAAACACGAGCTCTATGGAATTATGGCATGCCAACTATACCTATGACTGACTCAAAACCAAGACTTTACTTTTAATCTTATCACATCAGAATCGAAAATTAAGCATAGCTCCTTAATTAGAGTATCTTATGAACATGGTTTATTGTTTATCATATCAAGCATATATACAATTTATAAATGATTCTCGTCACATACACATCTCTTATTCTAATGATAGCATGGCAAAGGTTACTTATCAAGCATGTATAAGCATATATAGGTCTCACCATAAGCATAACATTAAATCAAGTATTACATATCATATAATACCTAGAATTAGGTACTTACCTTAATTCCAAGCTCGTTTATGTATAGCTTAATTCTAAGATAAAACAACGTAATTAAAACAACAAATGATGCTTGGAAAGGTTACAAGCCTATCCCGAGACTTTAAACCATACTCACAGGTTTGAAGACTAGCTTTGATCCTTGATCACTACACCAATTTGATTCTCCAAGGGCTTATCCTTCCTAGCTCTATTGTCCTCCACTTGATCTTTCTCTAGAGGAGACAATAGTGATATATTACTATCATTGAAGTTTAACTTAATGACACAAATCATTCAAGCATTTACACATTTATATACACACATTTGGTCCATCAATGTACCTACTTTTATCATAATATGCCATGTTAATCGAAACAATCTTAAACTCATCTTTATAAGTTATTTTAACTCATGAAACAGTCCATTTTTATCTATTAAAACTATCCTTATTTTGGTCTATAATTATTGTCCATTTGGCTATAAAACAGTCCTTACTTTATGGTACAAACGGTCCAGTTTTAAATTCAAAATAGTCCTTGGATTAGGCTTGCAAAACAATCCAGAATTTTTTGGCAAAACAGTCCCATTTTAATGGTAAAACAGTCCCATGTTTTTAAATCACCAAATTAGCCCCTGAACATTTATAATTCAGCCCTTGTTTTAGTTGTAAAACAACCCCTATACATTTTCAAAGCAATCCTTTATTTTTTAATTCTTCCATGTATAAAGCAGTCCCAATTAATATCTCAATCAATCTGTATCTTACATTCATAACTCAATCCTCATTAAATTAATAAAACAGCCCCTAAATCAAAATTACAAATCAGTCCAATTATTCTTATTAAGCAATATGATCACCATTCAATTTCAAACATAGTTTACTCAATCAACATGTACCATCCGAATGCTATACTCACAACAATCCTAAAGTTCACTATCAAGCAACATAACCAATTCAATTATGTTACAAAGATCACAAAGCATGGAAATTTCATCATATGCATCATTCAAATGAACCGATAAACTTCTTAAAATATTTCAAATTTCACATATTAAACTTAAGTAAGAGGAAAGGAAGAGTATTTCACCTTCCTCCTTAAGCTTTCCGAATTGAACTCCAAAAATTGAGCTAAATTAAAGCTTCAACCTCAAGTTTCCATGGCTATAGCTCAAGTTCTGTCTCTCTCTCTCACATTGGTGGTTCGGTCATTTGGGGAAGGAAGAGAAATGTTTTGATTATCCTCCATTTGGCCGATCCCCCTCACACATGCCCTCTCATAATTTTGACAAGTGTGCAAACCCTTGGTTTTCTTTTAATTTTACATGCAAACATCCAAATTATCAAAGCTTTCAGTTTAATCCTTCTTAATTTAGCTAGCATACTAATCATGCTTCACATTTGGTCCTTAATTCATTCAAATGTCTATTCTAAAGGCATCCTAAATCAGTTTGAGTCATGTTCAAATTAGTAACATACTTCTAGGCCAAATTTTGGGATATTATAGGTGATCGATTGGAAACAAAACCTTACTCTCGCGTATTCACCTACTATGGCGACCACAAGGGGAATTTCAAATTATGGACTAGGAAAACGACTATTTCCTAGTAAAGTTTAAAAGTGAATGTGACTATTGTCATATGTTAATTGAGGGCCAGTGGACGATCTTTGGGAACTATCTCATAGCGAAACCATGGAGTCACTCATTTTCCATATTGAGGTGATATCCTTCCAAGGTAGTTGTTTGGGCACGCCTTCCGGGACTCCCATACAGATACTATTCTAAGGTAGTGTTCAGGCTAATTGGAACGATTATTGGCAATGTTGTTAAAGTGGACTATAACAGTAATGATGGGGATAGAGACCGATTCACAAGACTATCAGTCTTAGTTGACTTACATAAACCACTATTATCTTGTATAGGAATTGATGACTTTCTTCAAAATTTAGAATATGAGGGGTTGCAGTAGATATGTTTTCAATGTGGGGTTTCTTGACAGAACAAAAGTGTATGTGGTAAGGGAATTGATCAATGCAAAACATCGACAAAAGGTTATTCAAAGGGCGCAAATCAGTGTGCGAGCTCTCGAGGTGACTTTGTTTGGTCCATGGATGGTCGCGAAAAATAGATGAAATAGGCAAAGAAGTGATAATAATTCTAGTGAAAGTACTAATAAGACACTTGTGTCAGAGAGTGGTTCACATTTCCGGGCCGTGAAAAATTTGAGTACTAAGGAAGATACAATAGCTTATAAAAATTTGTTTTATGCTGCTGTAATTAATGTAGTTACTCACGAGGTAATTACCAGAAAGGTACGAGGAAAAAAGAGCTGTGGAACTGTCAAATAATGAGGGGCATAAATTGGGTGTTGTTTTGGTGTCTTGGAAAGAACACGATAATGTATCCATCACTGCTTATCTTAAGAGGTGTCTAGGAGCTAGTTCAAGTAAGTCAACTGTGTAACACCCTTTAACCGGTTTAGAAGATAAATTGAGTTAAGAAGCATTACGTAACATACAAGAACCAACAACATGCATAAACACCAAAAGATTGAACACTAGACTAGAAGAGAATTCAAAACTTATGGTTATCATGCTTATAACACTTGTAAGTTGTCACAACTTGGATTAAAGGTCATTCGAATAGGAGGTTTAATCCATGTATTCTCAATTTTACTAAATTAAGCTCATTATTATCAAGGTTCAGGACTACCAAGCTATAAGTATTCATAAAAAAACTGATTCATCTTAAACATTATAATAACTCCACGATCAAAAGAATAACTAACTTGCATTGAAGGTTTTCAACTAGTTTAATCAAGCAAGAAATAATCGAACATCATAAGGAGAGGATAAAAGCAACTAAACACCTAAGGGCAGCAATGTACATGATTCGATTAATGACTAACATTCAAAATTTCCATTATTCTTATTAGGGCCATAACTTATATACATTTTAGACTAACATTGATTTTAAGTATAATTTAGAGATAGAAATCGAGTACTAGAGACAATTAATTAAGTATATTCAATCCAAGAACAAGCACATCATCAACATTTCTTGATTTCCTAAGGTAATATACTTATTCAATAAGTCATAAGACAATTCTATCATCCAATCAATCAAAATCATTCAAGCATGACTAGCTTAAGCATAACTTTATCTCAATATATAAAGGAGCAACCTCATATAATTATAAGGCTTAATACAAACCTTACACTACTTATAAATATTACATTCACATGACATTAGCATGGCCTAAATGTATTATGTAAAAACAAAGCATTGTGCCACCTAACTAGGAGTTCTTTAGTTAAAGACTGCAAAACATACACCTTTTGTACTTGCTTGTGATCCGTCCTAAGCTTGATAGGTAGACACAATCAGAAATTCACTCTAATATAATCGAAATGAATAAGTAAGTAAACACTTAGTGAGGTAGTTCAAGAGTGACCAAGTATATAGTAACAAATAGGGCAAGCTAGAACTAAGTTGGTTATCCTTTCGAAACAAGGTTCTAACAATGACATGTAGTGTTTCAATATCAAAAGGAGTTAACTTAGGTATAATAGCTATCAAATTCAAAATATAATGTCATTTTGTTTTAAGGAATTTGGATAATCCTTAGATAAGCTTTTACTTGTCACGCAAGCATCAAAGTTATTTGTTAACTTAGTTGTCATTTATACGTTCATTTCAATTTTACATAACCTTGGTAATCAAGTAATCTAGGTACTCGAATCCCCAACCAACTGTCGCCAAAATATGGCACTTAAAGTACCAGTCAATCCCTCCTACTGTCGCCAAATGACCAAAACACATCCCTCCTATTGTCGCCTCATAAGGACCGTAGTCCTCCCCAAACATGAGCTTTATGGACTCTATGGCATGCCAACTATACCTATGACTGACTCGAAACCAAGACTTTTTAATTTAATGATATCATATCAGAAACATGATTGAGCATAGCTCCATAATCACTTATTCAATCAAGCATAACTTGTTGTTCATCTTATCAAATACACAAACCGCACATAAGGTTCTCAAAATTTGGCATATATCTTAATCAAACATTGTATGATCATAAAGCACCTAACAATTAAATACTTACCTCGAATCCAAGCTTTAAATTAAGCACAACTTAACTCAATAATAAAGGAAATGTAATTAAAGCAATTAAGGAAGCTCGAGAAGGTCTTAAGCTCGTCCCGAGACATAAACTATACTCACTGTTATTCCATGCTATGTTTGATCTCGAATAACCATCCCGATTTATTTTTCACTTGGATCTTATCTCTTCAATTCTCTCTTGGTCTATGCACAACAAGATATAACCATGCATCAAAATTTACTTCTATCTTATTCTTAACAATGTTATGCATATGCTTTATGAATGGGCTTTAACTTATCTCAACTTTGAATGCTAAATCAGCCCCAAAACAATCCTTAGATATGCACAAGACAACCCTTAATCGAATTGCAACACAACTCTTTATTTTAGTGGTAAAGCAATCCACTATAAATACAAAAACAACCCCTAATTATCGCAAAACAGCCCCCAAGATTCAAGTTTTTATAAAACAACCCATATGCATCATTATCAATCATTGTTTGATCCTATACCCTTAGAATCAGTTATTAGTAAACAATATGTCTCTAACTCAAAATGTTACCACCATTGATACATATAAACTAACCTTTGAGGGTGTCCAAAACATTCGAAATAGGGCACATACATGAGGCATTTGCATGCTTCGGTTTTGAACTATTCTAAATGTCATGACCCCAATTCAAGTTCAAGCATGATTTGTACAATCAACAAGATACCATTTGAATGCTCAAAGGAAAGTTCATAACATGAATTTGCTTCTCTATCATCTACATAGCATGCATGAAGAATTCATACACAATTCTTAAGTCAAATCCTAGATTAAGAGAAAGGAAGAGAAAGCTTACCCTCTTCCTTAAGCTACTCGAACAAGGATTCAAGAATTTGAGTTAGCATAGCTTGAACTCCTACATTTCCATGTATAAAGCTTCATTCCCTCTCTCTTTGGTGGTTCGGCTAATTGGAAGAAGAAAGATAGTGTTTGGTTATTCTCTCCCTAAGGCCGAGACCCCCCAAATACTTGCCCTTGCCAATCCATGACAAGTGTACAAGCCCTTAATCTTATTCTTATTTAACATGCAATCTTCCAAGTAGTCCTAGTATTCATTTTAATCCTTTTTAAGATTGGCTATGCACTTTTCCTTTGTTTCAATTCAATCCTAGTTCACTTAATTAATCAATCAAGTGGCACATTAGAATAATTAATTTAGCACTCGAATTAGTAATACTTCTAAGCTAAATTTTGGGTATTACAAACTGTAAATCCAAATAATATTGTGGTGGTTCCAATGTTAGGTCATGTCCCTACTGTTGTTTCCCATAAGTTAAACAATGGTTCGGGAAGTCACTCGACAACTGTGATTCATGATGAAGTGAATGTGAAAAATGGTTCTAATTCAATACGTGGTCGTATGTCGTAAGGGAGTTCAAAGAAGAATCAGGAGAGTCGGAAAGGACTAAGGGTGCAAAAATATGTTGGTCTTCGAGCTCCTAGTTACTCGCGAGGCTACAACACGTGAAGTAGTTAAGCCATAGAATAGCTTCTGCTAATGTGGAAGGGGCTAAACTTGACTCTGATATACATAAGGAAGGCGTGGAACCTATGACACATATGGAGATTCTTGACATTGAGAATACTTCATCGTTATAGTAAGGTTGAACTATTCACCCTTTTTTAATCTTCTATAATGATTAAAGTAATATTTTGGAATTGTCAGGGCGCGACCAATGTTATTTTTGTCGACAACTTAAAGCTTTTTGTAGATTACATCAACCACAAATGGTAGTCTTTTTGGAAACTTACATTAACAGTGACACAGTTGACAAAGTTATTCAGAAAATGAGTTTTAATAATTCTTTTCGGATTGAAACCCATGGTTTTAGTGGGGTATATGGATTTTTTTGAAAGAGTCGATTCAGTTTGAGGTGCAACAAGTCTCTAATCATTTTATTCATGGTAGATTAAAGATTGCTAGTTCATCCCAATGGCTCTTTCTCATGGAAATCTACGCTAGCCTTCATGCAACCAAGCATAAATTTCTGTGGTCCAAATTTATCGTCTTGATCCGGGTTTGAATGAGGCTTTGTTATTGGGAGGGGATTTCAATGCCATTCTACGAACATCATAGAAGTTAGGTGGCTCACAATTGGGTTCAAGCTTTAACCAATTTTCTATGATTTTGTTTTTGAATTAGGACTTCATGAAGTCGAGTATAGGCCATAGGGTGAGCGACTTCACTTGAAAAAGAGACTCTTTATAAGCGCTTGATAGTTGTCTCCTAAATGAAGGTTAGCTTTCCATATTCCGAACTTGGTTGCGTTGCATTTGGATAGACTTAGCTCCGATCATTGTCTACTTCTCTTCCATACAAAAAATGGACTGAGGGTAGGAGTTGGTCGTCCATTCTGGTTCCTTGTGACTTGACAAGATCATCCTGAATTTGTGGATTTCTTGCTTCGAATTGGAATGTGAATGGCCATGTGTTTTCCAATCTGAAGAATTTTACGAACCATGTGACGGATTGGAATGCTAATACATTTGGTCACATTGGCAAGAAAAAGAAGAAGCTCAAGCCCATCTTCGTGGTATTGGTAGAGCCTTGCAACGAAGGCATTCTGATTTTTTAGTGAATTTGGAGAGTGAATTGAGGATTAAGCATGAAACAATATTGGTATAAGAACAGAGTTTATGGTACTAGAAATCTCGGAGCCGAGTGAATCATATTTTATCACTAAAAATAATAATGGTGAGTGGGAATCTGGCTAAGACAAACTGTGAACATTAGCGGTTGAATTTTCAGTAATTTCCTGCAGACATTAACGGTTGAATTTTCAGTAATTTATTTACAAGTACGAATCATGATACTTCATCTTATTTTGGTCGTGGTTACTTTAATTTGACATCGTAACAAGACGTGTTGCTTTAACCAGAACTGTTATAGATGATGAAATTTGATGTGTTGTTCAAGATATGCACCTGTGGTGGAAGGATATCATGCCATATTTTTTCAGAAAAATTAGGCAGTCGTGGGAGAAAGTGTATGTCGTTTGATAAGCGGAATCATTGAAGGTAGGCTTCTAGCATAGTGTTTGAATTGTACTCTTATTGTTCTCATTCCAAAGGTGGCATCACCAGAGTTAATAAGTCAATTTAAACATATTAGTTTGTGTCTACTCTTTATGAAGTAGTAACCAAACTCATTGTGAATCGTATGCAACCTCTATTGACAAATTTGGTTTCTAACGATCAGATGAGCTTTATTCTTGGTCATTTGATAACTGATAACATAATTATAGCCCAGGAAGTTGTACATTCAATGAGAGCTCGAAAAAAAAATGATAGATGACTATCAAAATAGACCTCGAGAAGGTCTACGACCAACTTGAGTGGTATTCCATAGAAGATACTCTTTGAGATATTGGTTTTCCGGATTCAATACGTGATTTGATCATGTAATGCATTTCATCGTCTTCAATACAATTAGTTTGGAATGGTTCGACTACAGACTTATTTCAGACTGCTAGAGGAATTCGTCGGGGTGAACCACTATCTCCATACATCTTTGTTCTTTGTATGGAACATTTAGCTCAGGCTATTAGAAGGTCTATTGGCTCTGGGATTGGAGACCAATTAGATTGCGAAGGGGAGTCAGAGTTGTCTCATTTATTCTTTGCAAACGACCAAGTATTAATTTCTGAAGCTTCCATGGATCAGTATGCAATTATACATAAAGTTTTTGATGAGTTTTGCACAACTTCTAGTCATAAAGTAAGTATTCCAAAAACTTACACTTATTTTTTCAAAAATGTCACCGTTGAGGTGCACGACTTAGGTAAATACCTTGATGTTAATTTATTATACAAACGGGCGTCGAATGCTTCATATCAATATCTTGTACACAAAGTTAAGGATAAATTGTTTTGGTGGAGTGCTAAGAGCTTGTCACTTGCTGGGAGGTTGACCTTGGTAAAAACGGTGCTAACTACGATTTCCTACTATGAGATGCAATCTACAATGTTGCCTAAAGGTACGTGTCTAGAGATTGAAAAGCTAATTAAAAATTTTGTTTGGGGATGTACGGAAAAAAGGAGGCATTTGTCTTCTTAAGTGGGATGAAATATGCCAATCGATAGTCGAAACCAATGCGACATTTATCATGAATATGACGTTCAATTTGGTAGATAAAGGCGATCAATTGTGGGCTTGAGTTCTCCGCATTAAGTACAAATGAGAAGGTAATTTGTCAGCTTCCTTGGACAGGCGGAACTACTCTCGATTATGAAAAGGGGTAAGCATGGCCTGGCAAGATGTACGGGAAAATCTGATTGGGAATGTCAGCAATGAGAGAGTAAAATTGACTTTGAGAGGACTTATGTTTAGAAGAGGTTGGTCCCTTGACTAATGTGGTAGATAAATGACATGAGGTTGTCAAGTTAGAATTTTGAAACATTGAATCATGTGAATGGAAATGGTCTTCTATAGAGTCGTTTCTTTCGCATGGTATTTTTCAGAAATTAATGGTTGTAAAACCTTTTTTTCGCATTTTAATAGTGATAGAATGGGATGAAATGGCAATGTGAATCGTTGTTTTCTACTAAATCTCGTATTTTATATGTGAATCAAAGTGTTTTGTTGTTATTGGCTTGTGTTCTATTGACTTTGTGGGGATACACCGGAAATAATTGATCATCTCTTTCGCTGGTGTTCTACGGCTATGATAACTTGAACTAGAAAAAAACTGATAAAATTTATGTTTGTTTCTATAAAAGGTTAGCTGTAGATCAATCTTTTATGCTCGACGGTGTTTGTTATGGATCCAAATGATTCAGACATTTTATTTGGTTTTATTTTACGGAACATATGGTCGAACAAAAATATGATAATATTTTATCCTGAAAGATTGGTTAGAGACACATTTCTCAAAATGAGACGACAATTAATTAAGGAAATATATGGAAATTCAGTTCCAACCTTGCTTCATATGAATCATGGCAGTTTACTGAACGAGACCTACTCGCGATTGGTTTAAACTTAATACAGATGAAGCGAAGAATCCGGGGGATGATTTTGCTTCGTGTGGAGTTGTACGAGATGTAGATGGTCATTAGGTTCTTGGTTTTGTAAAAGCAATTGGAACATGCTCGATGTTAGAGGCTAAGTTTTGGGGCATATTTGAAGGTATTGTTCAGGCTTGAAATTCTGGAATAAGATGACTTATAGTTGAATATGATAATGTTGATGTCGTAAGGTTATTAAACCGTAATGGTTTAGCCCATTCTGTAAAACCTATATTTTGATTTTGATATAACAAGGATTTAAAAGACTAATTTGTAAAATTAAATAAATTTTTAAGTACTCAAAAAGTCTCACAAAATGACAAGGATTCGAACTTCAAATTATTTCTAAGTCAAAAACTAAAACTCCAAATATTTTTTAAGTGTTTTTGTACTCAAATAGCCCAATTTGTTCCAGGCGTATTGATACACCTTTGGCCTTATCGATACAGATTTTGGCTACTGGAAAAACGTTTTATACAAAATGGCTATTGTGTTCCGGTACACGTGAAGCCGTATCGATACGCCATTCATACCTGGGAACCAAATAGGATTTAAGTATCGGTATGAATTTATGCATACCGATACGGGGTGTTTAGATTTTCAAGATTTTTGGTAATAAAATTTTGACTGTTACCCTCGTCAGTTTATTGGAACCATAAGTTCAAAAAGTAATTATATCGTATCGATACGCCCTTAGGCGTACCGAAACCTTTTTCCATTTACTTATTCCTCAGATTCCAGTGAGTAAAACTCGTAGCGATACGGGTTAAGCAGTATCGATACGCCTTTGTAAAATTTACTTTTCATATTGATACGCCCTCCCGCATATCGATACCCCTTTTTACAATAGCTCTTTCTTCTTATGGCAGGTACCGATACAACTGTTCGCGTACCGATACGCTTGGCTACCTAACAACATTTATTGCTGGAAGAAAGCTGTCTAACGGCTATATTGATGGTCTCAACCACCCAAAAAGTTAGAAATCAATGAGAGGGTATATAATCAAGTCTCCAAAGCTACAAAAACTGATGAGTGTTTTATTTTGTTATTATTTTATTGTTAATTATTCCTTGTTGATTTTTTGATATTGCTGATTTGAGTTGTTTTTATTCGTTTTGCATAGGACTTTAATTTCCAAGAAACAACATTAAAAGAGCATGTTCTGCAGGTTTTTTATGGAATCAAGGCTAGACACATGGGCATGACTTGGGGCATGATGTCTAACGTGGCAGATTCTGGCAGTCCAGTTAGCAATAGCTTTCAGAAGGCGATCTAGTCAGCATCATCTAGAAGGACGGACGTACGCGATTTACTTAGGATTTTAAGATTAAGTTTGAATTTAAATGTTTGAGAATTATCACTTTATTATTTAGGATTTTATCTTTCTATCACTTAGGATTTTATTTGAAAATTTTTAGGATTATCTTTAGGCATTTTATTTCTTTATCTTTAGGTTATCTCAAGCTATAAATACAGCTTGAGAGAGGTACTTAGCTTTTATTTGTTCTTGGGGTTTTTATTTCTATAAAAGTTTTTCTTTTTCTACTTTGTTTTTATTTAAGTTCTTATTTACTTTCTTAAAAATATGCTAAGTATGGATTTCTATCATGCTTAGCTAATTTTCCAATTAGCCCAAGGCTTAAGCGATGACTCAATTCCGATTGTGAGAATTGAAAAGCACATAATTTCTTCAGATATCTTTCTCAACTTTCTGCAAACTTGGATTGGCAATCGGCCTTTCCTTTAAAAATCTTTACACTTTTAATTCAAAAAGAGCTCGTTGGTTTGACTGTTGTTCTGTTTTAAAATTGGGAGGAAGGATCGGCTTGTAGCATATTCGACTTCCCATGAACACACTTAGAGACAGATTCGCTAAGGGAAATTGAGATCGGGTTTGATTCTCATCGAGACAACATAACCCGAGTCGGGCTTAACTTAAACTGTATTGGTGCTAGCGACGATAGCCGCGGTTAGTCCAAATAAGGACTGAATTCCAAAGATTGACTTTGGTTTGTTGGTTTACCGAAGAGAAAAGTAAGTTACAAGGGTTGAGCCTTGTAGACTGTAACCGGAATATATCCAGAGTAAAAGCTTCTTCGATGATCAGTTGGAATTGAGGCAAAACGAAGCTTGAGGCTATTCTATTTTATCGATTTTCTTCTCAAAATTCACTTTCGTTATTTTTCTAAATTTATTTTCTACTCTACTCTCTTGATCAAAACCCCCTATTTTCTTTATTTTCCCAACACATTCAGAATCAAAACCTCTCTACGTTAGAAGCTCCTTAGTCCATGTGGATCGACCCTTCTTCTCTATTACTACATTATTTATCTATTTTATTTGAGATTTGAGATAACTTATTTGACAAATACGACGCTTGTTAAATTGGCGCTATTGCCGGGGACTTCTGCAAAGTTACTGATTAAAGTTTATTTTTATTTATGACCAAGAAGAATCCAGGATAACTAGCAGATTTTGAACTGAAGATCGAAGCATTAGCTTGAAGATTACATGCACAAACACTTCGGGAAAGAAGACAATGAAAACAGCAAGAACAATGACAACAACAATCCGAACCAGATTTAGAAACACCCTTTGACGCTGAAACACACTTTGAATTCGACAACGTAGAGCATATTCTGATGGCAGACGAAGACCAAACTATTCGAGAACTTGCTGTATCACCTGATGATCAACAACTGTTGTGCATCACATTCCTTAATGGAGAGACGCCATTCGCACTTAAGACGGGTTTAATTTATCTTCTGCCGATTTTTCATGGTCTGCCCAGTGAAAACCCGCACAAACATCTCAAGGAATTTCATATGGTTTGTTTAAGCACGAAACCAGAGGGAGTATCTGAAGACCAAATTAAACTCCGCGCTTTCCTTTTTTCCTTAGCCAACTTGGCTAAGGATTGGTTATTTGATTTACCATCTAATTTGGTTAATACATGGACTGATATGGCTCGACTTTTTTTGATAGGTTCTTTCCTGTAGCCAAGGCGAGTGAACTAAGGTGAAGCATCTTAGGAATCTGACAAAAGGATGCTGAATCATTATAGGACTATTGGGAGAGGTTCAAGAAATTATGCGCAAATTGTCCGTAACACGGACTGTCGGAACAAACACTTCTTTAATACTTCTATGAAGGCTTACTCCCTATGGAGATGAAGATGGTCGACGCAGCAAGTGGAGGTGCATTGGTAAACATTACTTCGACTGCGGCTAGAAATTTAATTTCTACTATGGTCGCTAAATTTTTAATAGTTTTGCCCTTCCAGTGGACCCTTTCGACGAGTTTACGAGGTAAGTACAGTTTCTTTAGAGAATAAAATTGATAAGTTAGTTAATATAGTTCAATCCCTTATTGCAGGCAAAACATGTACATCTAGACTTTGCAGGATATGCACGATGCTAGACCATCCCACATATTGTTGTCCTATGTTACAGGGAGATGTTGCCACACAAGTAAATGCAGTGGGTAATTTTTCGGGGCCTTCCCAAAGACCATACAATCCTCACACTAACACCTATAATCTGGGGTGGAAGAACCATCTGAATTTCAACTATGGACCAAATCCCAGAGCGAATCAAGTTTATCAACCGCAAAAACCATCATTGGAGCTCATCATCGAACAATTGGCTTTGTCTCAAGAAAAATTCTAGAATTGCATCGAGGCTCATCTACAAGAGTTAGATAAGCAAATGATTCAACTGGCTTAGGCCATGGGTCAAATAGAGTTGTAAGGAAAGCTACCGTCTCAAACCGAGGTGAACCTAGGAGAAAATGTTAGTGCAATCACCCTTCGAAGTGGCACGATTGCCACACCACCAGTCCCTGTGAATGTTGCCATAGAATCCTAGAAAGAAGATGAATTGAGATCCTGGAGAGAGAAAGAAGAAGTTGACACAAGATCTTATAAGAAAAAGAAGAATGAATCACAAACTCCTCCCACGCCATCTCCCTATGTCGTCTCACCTCCCTTTCATTCAAGGCTGATTAAACACGACAAACAAGTTGAGGAAATAGAGATACTTGACGTTTTTTGGAAGGTGGAGATAAACATACTTCTTCTTAAGGTAATTCGAAAAGTACCAAGATACACCAAATTTTTGAAAGACCTTTGCACAACCAAAAAGAGACTTACCGGCAATGAAAAGGTAAATTTGGGTGAAAACATATCAGCTATTTTTCAACGTAGGCTTCCACCTAAGCAAAAGGACCAAGGTACGTTTTCTATTCCTTGTAAAATTGACAAGATAGGAATTAAACGTGCTATGTGTGATTTAGGTGCTTCCATAAATGTTATGCAGCTTTTCGTTTACAATTTACTTAGTGCAGAACCTTTGAAGGAAACAAGAGTGACAATCCAGCTCGCCGATAGATCTGTCATCTGTCCCAAAGGACTTCTAGAGAATGTCCTGGTTAAGGTAAATGATTTAGTATTTATGGCAGATTTCTATGTAATCGATAGGGAAAATGACCAAACAATATCTCCTCTGAATTCTTATTGGTCGCCCCTTCCTAAGCACGGCACATGCCAAAATTGACGTTAGAAGTGGCATTCTTACCATGGAATTTGATGGTAAGGTTGTAAAATTTGATGTTTACAAGGTAATGAAGTACCCAGATAATGATGCAAATATTAGTTTCATTGACATTTATGAGCCTTTGGTAGATGAGTTTGTTGAAACTAACTTATCCGATGATACGTGTAGGGAATTGGAGAAATATGATGGACAAATCAGGGAGTTAGAAAATATTTTTTCTGTTCATTCTAATTTGCGCTTAACTCCATCCAAATCTAAACTCATACCTTCCATTTTGCAGGCACCACAAATTAAACTAAAGCAATTACCGGATCATCTCAAATATGCATTTTTGGGAGACGATTCCAGCTTATCAGGTATCATCTCGAGTAAACTTTCAAATAAGGAAGAAGAGGACTTAGTGACGGTTTTGCGCGCTTACAAAGAGGCAATCAGATGGACTATAGCTGACATCAAATGGCTTAGTCCATCGACTTGTATGCATAAGATCAAGATTGAAGAATGAGCAAAACCATCACCAAAAGGCCAGAGGCGTCTTAATCCTCCAATGATGGAGGTGGTGAAGAAAAAGATTCAAAAGCTCCTTGACATCGACGTCATTTACCCGATATCTAATAGTAATTGGGTAAGTTCGGTCTATGTAGTTCCTAAGAAAACCATAGTGACGGTGATTAAAAATTCTAGAGGTGAACTAGTCCCTAGCGTGTTCAAAATGGATGGCGAGTTTGCATCGATTATAAGAAGTTGAACTCATTAACTTGAAAAGACCATTTTCGCTTCTTTTTATTAACCAAATGATAGAGCGTTTAGCTAGTAAATCTCACAACTGTTGTCTTGATGGATTTTCAAGTTTCTTTCCGGTCCTAGTGGGGCCAAAAGACCAAGAAAAAACGATAATTACAGGTCCTTTCGGCACCTTCTCTTATCAACGGATGCCTTTCGGCCTTTGTAACACCCCCGCTACATTCTAGAGATGTATGCTCAATATATTTTTTGACTACGTAGAGAAGGGAATTGAAGTCTTCATAGACGATTTCATGGTATATGGTAACTCCTTTGGCGAATGTATCTTAAATGTAACGAATGTATTGAAGTGATGCCTTGAATATAACCTTGTTCTTAATTATGAAAAATTCCACTTTATGGTTGTTGCGCATAATAAGTGCTACGCAATTGTGCAAGTATACACGTCGTAAGTTATAGTGTAAAAGATATCGTCTCTACAGGGATTGGTGCCACTTCAAGAATCTAGTCTCTTGCACTGTAAAAAGTAAAAACACAAATAAAGGATTATAGGAGTTTAACTAATAACTAATCTAGAAAGCAATAAAGTAAATGAATAGATGAGATCAATTGAGAGAGAGATAGGCCAGGTTATCGTGAGTTGAGGTGTGATAGTCGATTGGATTGTTTTGGTAAAAGAGTGCACGGGCAACTCAGTTTCCATGGCAACTTGCACAACGGGGTTGCCTTGGCAACTAATCGATGGTTGCCTGGGCAACTAGTTGGGCAACTACTTAGGCGTCTGGGCAGCAACCTTCAAGGTTCGGTAGAGCGTTCTTCAATAGTTTCTTCTTATCCCTAAGTCGAAACTCTAGCTACTTGTGCATGCCTTGATAATACATCCCTACGTGAATCAAGGGTGAACAACAACCAATCTTGCGCTCCTCTTAGCCGTTGAAATCCTTAACTTATTCCTAAGCCGGATTAATCTTCACCATCAATAGATTGAATAAAGATCATATTCATTCATTTCTTGAATCTAACTCTCCCGATATTAGATAAATAGATGAAGTTACGAGATCCTCTCCCAATTCACTCGCAAACAAGAATAAGAACCAAGAATGAATAAACCTTGAATAGAAAAGTGCAAACTCTTATTACCTAAAAAAAACCAATAGTTTCTCACAACCACAAAACACAATAACCATAGCCAAATAGATTTAGTTCATGGCTAGGTTCCAAAGAAACACAAGATAAACAATCCCTAGCATGAACCCAATCGAACAAGAAAGAAAAGGATGAAGGAGGAGGCTTGTCAAAATCCTCCTTGCCCTAGATGCTTGTCGAAAATTCTCTCCTCTTGCCCTCCTTGGACTTGTCGAAATTCCCCTCTTTTGCTCTCTCTCTCTCTTGTCAAAATCTCCATCTTATTTATAGGGCTAGGCCAAAGTCCTTCTTTGAGGAGGAGTTTAAGTTGGAATTAAATTATCTTTAAAGAATATAATTCTTTATTATAATTGTATTCCTACTAGAACTTTTCCTATCTTCTTGGAAATTAATTCTTCTTTAATCTCTGCATGGCAATCAAATTCCTTTGGGTTTGGGCTTTACTCCACGTTATCGTGGGCTTGTATAGTCATCAATTTCGACTACCATATCACCTTTGCTCTTGTCAACAATTGCCATGGCAACTGGCTCGGCGTCTCCTTCATGTATTGCCCTGGCAACTAGCTCGGCATATCCTTCATGTATTGCCCTGGCAACTAACTCTAGCCTTGCTTTGGCAAGTGATCCTGCACATACACACAAAACATACCAAAGCAGCATCTTTTCCCACGAAAACTACCAAGTTATGTAATCAAGCTCAACGATGGAAGGAAACATGGATTTATGCATGAATGGATAATTATGCAACTAATATGAGCCTAAGTCTAACAATAGTATGAGTAAAAAGGGTAAGAAAAATAGTACTTTTGAACACTTATCACACCCCCAAACTCGAACTATTGCTTGTCCTCAAGCAATGCAAACTCATAATTACCTGCCAAGACTTCAATTTTCACAAACTTAGCTTTGAACTTGATTTCAATTACTCGGAATCAAACTGTAATGCTTGTGAGTGTGTGCGGAGTTGTGTGCAAGTTGATTTTTCGGATTCTATTTAAACAAGAGGTTTTCAAATTACTTCATTGGGTTCTTTTTAACATGTTTTAACTAGAGCCAGTTTTGGGCACCTCTAGTGTTTTGTTTTTAGTTTTATTAGGTTAATTTATTCGACTAGAGCCGGTTTCGGGCACCTCTAGTGATCAATTATTTTTAACACATACTAGAGCCAGTTTCAGGCATCTCTAGCGATAAATTTTTAGCACATGCTAGAGCCAATTTCGGGCACCTCTAGCATTCATCCAAATTTTATTCTAATCCCCCAATTTGTTAATTATCATCCTAAGTTTACTAGAATTCCTTAAATCAATCAAACCACAACAGTGTTTCATAAATTTAGCATCATAGTAAAATTCTAAGTTTTTCCATGGTTATCCTAGAATAAAAATTCTATCAATTAAGTGCATTGGCAAAGTCATTATCGGATGTTCATCAAATCTAAGCAATTCTTGTTCCAATTAAAGGCATGGCAAGCAATTTATGTATCCTAAATGTAATACTTAAGATGAATGTAACTAAACATGGTAACTACTAATAACAATCCCCCCCAAACTCGAGTGAGGCATTGTCCTCAATGCATGCATAAAAATAACAAAAAATAAAAATAATAAAATAAAAAAATGCATACGAGGACTTACTCTGAGAGTTCGTCATCGTAGATGATTAGTTTCCTTTTGGTCGGTTTCTTGATTCTCTTGCTTGAACGCGATGGTTGTTTTCTTGTTGCCGGGATGTCTTTAGCTTTGGTTGTCGTGGCATCTTCAGGGCTGGTTGCCGTGGCGACTGCTTCATTGGTTGCCGGGGCACTGATCTCGGCAGTAAATTTCCTTAGCATAGTGGTTGTGAGTCTTGTTGTGGAAAAGAAAACAAAGAAAACCTGAAAACTAAAGAATATGAAGAAAAATAAAATATCTCCTAAAAAAATAAAAATGAAAATAAAAAGAAAAAGAAAATATTGAAAGGAGAGCATGCTCATGCATCTCCTAAGTTGACCACTTCCTTGTTACGTTCCACATGGGCACCATTGTAGTGCTTCAATCTTTGTCCATTAACTTTGAATTCATGGTTGTCAGAAATGGACTTGATTATCACGACACCATGGGAGAATGGTTTGACGACTTGAATGGTCCGACCATCTTGATTTCAGCTTTCCCGGGAAAAGTTTTAGCCGAGAATTGAATAGGAGAACTAGTTGCCCTGGCATGAATTGCCGTGGCAATAGTTTCTTGTCATGCCATCGCTTTGTTTTCTCCTTGTAGATTCGTGCATTGTTATAGGCGAGTGCACGGAATTCTTCTATCTCATTGAGGTCCATCAAACGCTTTTGTCCGACACTTTCCCAATCCATATTCATGGTCTTGATTGCCCAATATGTCGTGTGTTCGATTTCCACCGGTAGATGGCATGTTTTGCCATAGACAAGACGGAAGGGGGACATACCTAAGGGTGTTTTGAATGCAGTGCGATATGCCCAAAGTGCGTCATCTAGTCTTAATGACCAATCCTTCTTTGAGGGATTTACAACCTTCTCGAGCATACCCTTCAATTCCCGGTTGGAAATTTCTGCTTGCCCGTTGGTTTGTGGGTGATATGCCGTGGCGATCTTGTGTGATATGCCGAAGCGTTGCAACATCTCGGCAATTAGTCTGTTGTCAAAATGCTTGCCTTCGTCACTGATAATTGCTCATGGCATCCCAAACCGTGTAAATATGTTTTTCTGCAAGAATCGTTGCACGGTCTTGGAATCGTTGTTGGGAACTGCAGCTGCCTCAACCCATTTAGACACGTAGTCAACGACAAGTAAGATGTAGAGGTTGCCGAATGAAGATGAGAAAGGTCCCATAAAATCGATCCCCCACACATCGAACAGTTCCACCTTGATGATGTTCTAGAGCGGCATCTCATGTCGTCTAGAGATATTGCTCGTCCTCTGGCAACGATCACATTGCTTGTAAAAGTCTTGGGCATATTTTTACAATGTTGGCCAATACAAACCGGATTGCAAAACTTTGGCCTCGGTACGAGTTCCTCCAAAATATCCTCCATAGGGTGAAGAATGGCATTGCTAGAGTACATTCTGTTGCTCTTCTTCAGGGACACATCGGCGTATAACCTGATCTGCACATTGTTTAAATAAAAGAGGCTCGTCCCAAAAGTAATGCTTAGCATCATGGCGGAACCGCTTCTTCCCTTGGTGAGTAATTCCATAAGGTAAAATACCACAAACAAGGAAATTAACTAAATCTGCATACCAGGGTATTGCCGAGGCATGTGCTGCTGTGGCGACTGCTCCCAAAATTGCCGAGGCATGCGCGTCAAAGGCTGCTGCGGCGTCGAGAATTGCCGAGGCGTGTGCATCCATGGTTGCCGAGGCGTCGAGGGTTGCCGAGGCAACTAAAATTTGTTCATCTGGGAATGCATCGCATATCTCTAGATCCGCGTCCTCCTCCCTATTGCGTTCCAAACGTGATAAGTGATCGGCCACTTGATTTTATGTTCCTTTCCTGTCCTTAATTTCAATATCAAATTCTTGTAAAAGTAATATCCAACGAATCAAACGAGGTTTAGCATCCTTTTTAGCGAATAAGTATTTGATTGCCGAATGGTCCGTATGAACAATTACATTTGTACCAATCAAATAGGATCGAAACTTGTCAAATGCGAAAACTACAGCTAGTAACTCTTTCTCCGTTGTTGTGTAATTCACTTGAGCACTATTAAGAGTTTTACTAGCGTAGTATATCACATGGAAGGTCTTACCTGTGCGTTGGCCTAGGACTGCTCCTACCGCGAAATCACTTGCATCACTCATGAGCTCAAAAGGTAGCGTCCAATCTGGTGGAACGACAATGGGTGCCGAGGCAAGCTTTTTCTTTAGGGTTTCGAATGCTTGGGTGCAAGAATCATCAAAATCAAAGACTTTATCCTGTTCAAGCAGATTACACAAGGGTTTAGTGATTTTAGAAAAATTATGAATGAACCTCCTGTAAAAACTTGCATGACCGAGAAAACTTCGAATTCCTTTAACCGAAATTGGTGGGGGTAATCTCTCGATCACGTCCACCTTGGCTTTGTCTACTTTAATTTCCTTGGATGAAATCTTGTGGCCAAGCACTATTCCTTCATCTACCATAAAATGGCATTTCTCCCAATTGAGGAATAAATCCGTTTCTTCACATCTTGCCAACACCCTCTCTAAATTGCCGAGACAACTGTCGAAGTCATTACCAAAAATAGAAAAATCATCCATGAAGATCTCAAGGAAGTCTTCGACCATGTCTGAAAAGAGCGCCATCATGCATCTTTGGAAGGTTGCCGGGGCATTACACAATCCGAACGACATCCTTCTAAAGGCATAAGTACCGTATGGGCATGTGAAGGTTGTCTTTTCTTGATCTTCTGGTGCTATGGCAATTTGATTGTAATCTGAATAACTATCAAGAAAACAATAAAAGGGTTTACCTGCAAGACAGTCAAGCATTTGATCAATAAAGGGTAATGGGAAGTGATCTTTCCTAGTGGCTTTATTTAGCTTTCGATAATCCATACAAACCCTCCAACCGGTCACAGTCCTGGTTGGAATAAGTTCATTATTTTCATTGCTTACCACTGTTATACCTCCCTTTTTCGGTACACATTGTACCGGACTTACCCACGTACTATCAGAGATAGGGTATATAATGCCCAGCGTCAAGCCACTTGATGATTTCTTTCATTACAACCCTTTCATGGCATGATTCAGTCTCCTCTGGGCCTCAATTGAAGGTTTGTGATCATCTTCCAACAAGATCTTGTGCATGCACACTGCCGGGCTAATTCCCTTCAAGTCAGCAATTGTCCACCCTATTGCCTTTTTATGTAGCTTCAACATCTTGATCAGCTTCTTTTTCTGCTCAGGCTGTAACTTAGAAGAAATAATTACAGGCAATGTATTATCGGTTCCTAAGTATGCATATTTTAGTTGCTCTGGCAATTGTTTCAACTCAAGAATCGGTGGTTGTTCAATAGAGGGTTTTTCGAGCTTACCTTCCTTACCTGAGTAATCCAGTGGTTCAAAGTATGTACCTGGTCAATTGACTAGCCAATTTGCCTCTTCTTGTTGTTCCTCATCGACCGGTTCTTCATACTCCTCAGGTTCCTCTTGATCGGCAATGTAGTTATCGAGGCAACTAAATTCCTCGTCGAAGTTAAACTCTGCCGTGGCATGAAGAAGTTGGCATTCTTCTGGATCATCGGCATGCCTTAGTGTTTGGAACACTTTTAGTTTAACTTGCTGGTCATTCACCCTCATTGTGAGTTATCCTTTTTCAACATCGATCAAGGTTCTCCCTGTTGCTAGGAATGGTCTCCCGAGAATGATGGGTGCATGCTCATCTGCTTCACAATCCAAAACAATAAAGTCAGCGGGAAAAATAAATTTATCAACTTTTACCAGTATGTCCTCGATTTTTCCCTCTGGATGCACATAGGATCTGTCGGTTAACTGTAGCATAATTGCTGTAGGTCTTGCCTTCCCGATTCCTAGTTTTTGGAAAACCGATTTAGGCATCAAGTTTATGCTAGCCCCAAGGTCGCATAATGCTTTCCCGACATAGTGATTTCTAATAGAACAGGGTATTGTGAAACTTCCGAGATCCTTCAACTTGGGTGGCATACGATTGTGCAACATTGCCATGCATCCCTCTGTTGCGGCAATTGTTTCAAACTCTCCTAGCCTTGTTCTCTTGGACACAATGTCTTTAAGAAACTTGGCATAGTTTGGCATTTGTTCAATTGCTTCCACCAATGGCAAGTTGATGTGGACTTGCTTTAGGATATCAAGAAACTTCTTGAATTGGTATTCTTGCTTTTGTCGCTTCAACCTTTGCGGGAATGGTGGTGGAAGTCAGATATCTTCGATCCTTTCATTGGTTTGAAACCTGATTGACGGCATTGCCGGGACAACTGGAGTTGTCGAGGCATTATCAACCGGGGTTGCCGAGGCATGCTTTTAACAAATTGCCGAGGCATCTTTATCATCGGTTGCCGAGGCATGCTTATTGCCAGTTGCCGCGGCAATTCCTGGTTCAGCATCTGAGGCTTTGCCGCTAGGTTCGTCTTGATCTTTTTGTAGAGTTTTGTTTGACGAGCGGGTTTGAACCTCTCTAAGTTATTGGCCACTTCTAGTGGTGATTGCCTTACATTGCTCATGGCTAGTTCCTCTTGCGACTTCAGTATCGCTAGGTAAACCTCCTTGCGGTCTAGTATTCAGATTTTGAGCAAACTGTCCGACTTGATTTTCCAATGATTTGATTGCCGCCTCTTGGTTTTGCAATCTCATCTCGGTCCTGTTAATAAAAGCATCAGTTCTTTTTATGAAATTACTATTCTCGGCCTTATAAGATTCAGTTTTCATCATAAAAGCATTTAGAGAATTTTCCAAAGAACTAGATGTCGTTGGTTGTTGTTGGGGCAACTGTTGCCGTGGCATATTCTGCTGGAATCCTGATGCTTGTGTATTCTGATTGTTCTAGTTTAGAGCATTGTTGGGATTACTCCATGAGAAATTTGGGTGCTTCTTCCAAGCTGGATTGTATGTATTGGACATCACGTTGTTGCTTCGATTGTAATTCCCCACATAGAAGCTGGATTCCGGATTCTGCATACATTCAGAAGAATTATGGTTATCACCACATAACTCACAAAAAGAATCCATTACCTTGACTTCATGTGTGTTGTTTGGTTTTGCATGTTCTGGACCATCTTGGTTAAAGTGGCCAATTGTGCGAAATTGAATCGATGATCCTAGTTCATGTATTGTGGCTTGGCGTCTAACTCCTCCTCTTCTAGTAGATGGGAATTGATAATCATTCTTGGCCACTGTTTAAAATTTGCATTGCTTCTTCCAAATGACTTATCTAGGAGTATGCCGTTTGCCGAGGCATCTAGCATCATCCTTGTTGGTGTATTCACGGCGTTGTAAAACATTGTTACTTGAGTCCACACCGAGAATCCGTGTAGGGGCATTTGTGTAGAAGTTCTCTATATCGCTCCCAAGCCTCGTACATAGATTCATCATCCGCTGGCGAAAAGAAGTAATGTCGTTTCTGAAGCTTATCGGTCAAATTTGTAGGATTAAATCTATCAAGGAAATCACAAGATGCTATTGATCCGCAGAATGCTATTCAACCATGCTTTCGCCCTATCCTCGGTGAATAGGGAATAATCTTAATCGTAATACATCGGGGTGACTCCGTGTATCTTGAGCGAGTTGCAAATCTCGAGGAAAGATTTCAGATGTTGCCGTGCATCTTGATTCTTTGAGCCGCCAAATTGACCTATTGTGTTGATCATATTAAACATTACGGTTTCAATTCAAAGTGGTCAGCTTCAATTTCAGGTGCGACAACTCCTGGGTTAGGTCCATCAAGATCTTCTTCAAGATAGTCTCGAATAGTTCTGTTTCGTGCAAAATCACTCCTCCTCCTGCTAGAACATCTTGATTCATATTGCCGTCTTGATTAGCCATTGCTATTCTTATCCTTCGTCTAAGTCTTTGTAAGGTTCGTTCGATTTCTGGATCAAAGGGATATTCTGGTGAAGTCGGTCTCGCCCTTGTCATATACCAATGCAAAACCAAAGTTTCTTAGCCCTTTGAATTTTAAACAAGAAAAATAAAAGAAAGTGCAAGAAAATAAAAACAAAGTCGCTATTGCCAATCCCGACAACGACGCCAAAAAACTTGTTGCGTAATAAGTGCTACGCAATTGTGCAAGTATACACGTTGCAAGTTATAGTATAAAGATATCGTCTCCACAGGATTGGTGCCACTTCAAGAATCTAGTCTCTTACCTTTGTAAAAAGTAAAAACACAAATAAAGGATTATAGGAGTTTAACTAATAACTAATCTAGAAAGCAATAAAGTAAATGAATAGATGAGATCAATTGAGAGAGAGATAGGCCAGGTTATCGTGAGTTGAGGTGTGATAGCCGATTGGATTGTTTTGGTAAAAGAGTGCATGGGCAACTCGGTTGCCGTGGCAACTTGCATAACGGGGTTGCCTTGGCAACTAATCGATGGTTGCTGGGCAACTAGTTGGGCAACTACGGGCAGCAACCTTCAAGCAACCTTCAAGGCAGAGCATTCTTCAATGGTTTCTTATTATCCCTAAGTCGAAACTCTAGCTACTTGTGCATGCCTTGATAATACATCCTGCGTGAATCAAGGGTGAACAACAACCAATCTTGCGCTCCTCTTAGCCGTTGAAATCCTTAACTTATTCCTAAGTCGGATTAATCTTCACCATCAATAGATTGAATAAAGATCATATTCATTCGTTTCTTGAATCTAACTCTCCCGATATTAGATAAATAGATGAAATTACGAGATCCTCTCCCAATTCACTCATAAACATGAATAAGAACCAAGAATGAATAAACCTTGAATAGAAAAGTGCAAACTCTTATTACCTAAACAAAAACCAATAGTTTCTCACAACCACAAAACACAATAACCATAGCCAAATAGATTTAGTTCATGGCTAGGTTCCAAAGAAACACAAGATAAACAATCCCTAGCATGAACCCAATCAAACAAGAAAGAAAAGGATGAAGGAGGAGGCTTGTCGAAATCCTCCTTGCCCTAGATGCTTGTCGAAAATTCTCTCCTCTTGCCCTCCTTGGACTTGTCGAAATTCCCCTCTTTTGCTCTCTCTCTCTTGTCGAAATCTCCATCTTATTTATAGGGCTAGGCCAAAGTCCTTCTTTGAGGAGGAGTTTAAGTTGGAATTAAATTATCTTTAAAGAATATAATTCTTTATTATCATTGTATTCCTACTAGAACTTCTCCTATCTTCTTGGAATTTAATTCTTCTTTAATCTCTACATGGCAATCAAATTCCTTTGGGTTTGGGCTTTGCTCCACGTCATCTTGGGCTTGTATAGTCATCAATTTCGACTACCATATCACATTTGCTCTTGTTGACAATTGCCATGGCAACGGCTCAGCGTCTCCTTCATGTATTGCCCGGCAACTAGCTCGGCATATCCTTCATGTATTGCCCGGCAACTAACTCTAGCCTTGCTTTGGCAAGTGATCCTACACATACACACAAAACATACCAAAGCAACATCTTTTCCCACTAAAAACTACCAAGTTATGTAATCAAGCTCAACGATGGAAGGAAACATGGATTAATGCATGAATGGATAATTATGCATTGTCCTCAAGCAATGCAAAACTCATAATTACCGCCAAGACTTCAATTTTCACAAACTTAGCTTTGAACTTGATTTCAATTACTCTGAATCAAACGTAATGCTTGTGAGTGCAAAAGTGGAGTTGTGTGCAAGTTGATTTTTTGATTCTATTTAAACAAGAGGTTTTCAAATTACTTCATTGGGTTCTTTTTAACATGTTTTAACTAGAGCCAGTTTTGGGCACCTCTAGTGTTTTGTTTTTAGTTTTATTAGGTTAATTTATTCGACTAGAGGCGGTTTGGGCACCTCTAGTGATCAATTATTTTTAACACATACTAGAGCCAGATTTGTGCATCTCTAGCGATAAATTTTTAGCACATGCTAGAGCCAATTTGGGCACCTCTAGCATTCATCCAAATTTTATTCTAATCCCCCAATTTGTTAATTATCATCCTAAGTTTACTAGAATTCCTTAAATCAATCAAACCACAACAAGTGTTTCATAAATTTAGCATCATAGTAAAATTCTAAGTTTTTCCATGGTTATCCTAGAATAAAAATTCTATCAATTAAGTGCATTGGCAAAGTCATTATCGGATGTTCATCAAATCTAAGCAATTCTTGTTCCAATTAAAGGCATGGCAAGCAATTTATGTATCCTAAATGTAATACTTAAGATGAATGTAACTAAACATGGTAACTACTAATAACAATCCCCCAAACTCGAGTGAGGCATTGTCCTCAATGCATGCATAAAAATAACAAAAAAAAAAAAAATAATAAAAAAAAATGCATACGAGGACTTACTCTGAGAGTTCGTCATCGTAGATGATTAGTTTCCTTTTGGTCGGTTTCTTGATTCTCTTGCTTGAACGCGATGGTTGTTTTCTTGTTGCCGGGATGTCTTTAGCTTTGGTTGTCGTGGCATCTTCAGGGCTGGTTGCCGTGGCGACTGCTTCATTGGTTGCCGGGGCACTGATCTCGGCAGTAAATTTCCTTAGCATAGTGGTTGTGAGTCTTGTTGTGGAAAAGAAAACAAAGAAAACCTGAAAACTAAAGAATATGAAGAAAAATAAAATATCTCCTAAAAAAATAAAAATGAAAATAAAAAGAAAAAGAAAATATTGAAAGGAGAGCATGCTCATGCATCTCCTAAGTTGACCACTTCCTTGTTACGTTCCACATGGGCACCATTGTAGTGCTTCAATCTTTGTCCATTAACTTTGAATTCATGGTTGTCAGAAATGGACTTGATTATCACGACACCATGGGAGAATGGTTTGACGACTTCGAATGGTCCTGACCATCTTGATTTCAGCTTTCCCGGGAAAAGTTTTAGCCGAGAATTGAATAGGAGAACTAGTTGCCCTGGCATGAATTGCCGTGGCAATAGTTTCTTGTCATGCCATCGCTTTGTTTTCTCCTTGTAGATTCGTGCATTGTTATAGGCGAGTGCACGGAATTCTTCTATCTCATTGAGGTCCATCAAACGCTTTTGTCCGACACTTTCCCAATCCATATTCATGGTCTTGATTGCCCAATATGTCGTGTGTTCGATTTCCACCGGTAGATGGCATGTTTTGCCATAGACAAGACGGAAGGGGGACATACCTAAGGGTGTTTTGAATGCAGTGCGATATGCCCAAAGTGCGTCATCTAGTCTTAATGACCAATCCTTCTTTGAGGGATTTACAACCTTCTCGAGCATACCCTTCAATTCCCGGTTGGAAATTTCTGCTTGCCCGCTGGTTTGTGGGTGATATGCCGTGGCGATCTTGTGTGATATGCCAAGCGTTGCAACATCTTGGCAATTAG
The DNA here is from genome assembly GCA_019671005.1 of Hibiscus mutabilis. NCBI lineage: Eukaryota > Viridiplantae > Streptophyta > Magnoliopsida > Malvales > Malvaceae > Hibiscus > Hibiscus mutabilis. Next base: position 65,778,795 of record CM033711.1, read on the forward strand.
TCTGTTGTCAAAATGCTTGCCTTCGTCACCGATAATTGCTCATGGCATCCCAAACCGTAAATATGTTTTTTCGCAAGAATCGTTGCACGGTCTTGGAATCGTTGTTGGGAACTGCAGCTGCCTCAACCCATTTAGACACGTAGTCAACGACAAGTAAGATGTAGAGGTTGCCGAATGAAGATGAGAAAGGTCCCATAAAATCGATCCCCCACACATCGAACAGTTCCACCTTGATGATGTTCTAGAGCGGCATCTCATGTCGTCTAGAGATATTGCTCGTCCTCTGGCAACGATCACATTGCTTGTAAAAGTCTTGGGCATATTTTTACAATGTTGGCCAATACAAACCGGATTGCAAAACTTTGGCCTCGGTACGAGTTCCTCCAAAATATCCTCCATAGGGTGAAGAATGGCATTGCTAGAGTACACATTGTTGCTCTTCTTCAGGACACATCGGCGTATAACCTGATCCGCACATTGTTTAAATAAAAGAGGCTCGTCCCAAAAGTAATGCTTAGCATCATGGCGGAACCGCTTCTTCCCTTGGTGAGTAATTCCATAAGGTAAAATACCACAAACAAGGAAATTAACTAAATCTGCATACCAGGGTATTGCCGAGGCATGTCTTCTTGTGGCGATCGCTCCCAAAATTGCCGAGGCATGCGCGCGTCAAAGGCTCAAGGCGCCGGTGGTGCCGAGAATTGCCGAGGCGTGTGCATCCATGGTTGCCGAGGCGCCGAGGGTTGCCGAGGCACTAAAATTTGTTCATCCGGGAATGCATCGATATCTCTAGATCCCGCCCTCCTCCCTATTGCGTTCCAAACGTGATAAGTGATCGCCACTTGATTTTATGTTCCTTTTCGTCCTTAATTTCAATATCAAATTCTTGTAAAAGTAATATCCAACGAATCAAACGAGGTTTAGCATCCTTTTAGCAAATAAGTATTTGATTGCCGAATGGTCCGTATGAACAATTACATTTGTACCAATCAAATAGGATCGAACTTGTCAAATGCGAAAACTACAGCTAGTAACTCTTTCTCCGTTGTTGTGTAATTCACTTGAGCACTATTAAGAGTTTTACTAGCGTAGTATATCACATGGAAGGTCTTACTGTGCGTTGGCCTAGGATCGCTCCTACCGCGAAATCACTTGCATCACACATGAGCTCAAAAGGTAGCGCCCAACTGTGGAACGACAATGGGTGCCGAGGCAAGCTTTTTCTTTAGGGTTTCGAATGCTTGGGTGATCAAAATCAAAGACTTTATCCTGTTCAAGCAGATTACACAAGGGTTTAGTGATTTTAGAAAAATTATGAATGAACCTCCTGAAAAAAACTTGCATGTCCAAGAAAACTTCAATTCCTTTAACCGAAATTGGTGGGGGTAATCTCTCGATCACGCCCACCTTGGCTTTGTCTACTTTAATTTCCTTTGATGAAATCTTGTGGCCAAGCACTATTCCTTCATCTACCATAAATGGCATTTCTCCCAATTGAGGAATAAACCGTTTCTTCACATCTTGCCAACACCTCTCTAAATTGCCGAGACAACTGTCAAGTCATTACCAAAAATAGAAAAATCATCCATGAAGATCTCAAGGAAGTCTTCGACCATGTCCAAAAGAGTGCCATCATGCATCTTTGAAGGTTTGGCATTACACAATCCGAACGACATCCTTCTAAAGGCATAAGTACCGTATGGGCATGTGAAGGTTGTCTTTTCTTGATCTTTCGGTGCTATGGCAATTTGATTGTAATCAATAACTATCAAGAAAACAATAAAAAAGGGTTTACCCGCAAGACGGTCAAGCATTTGATCAATAAAGGGTAATGGGAAGTGATCTTTCCTAGTGGCTTTGTTTAGCTTTCGATAATCCATACAAAACCTCCAACCGGTCACAGTCCTGGTTGGAATAAGTTCATTATTTTCATTGCTTACCACCGTTATATACCCCTTTTTCGTACACATTGTACGGACTTACCCATGTACTATCGGAGATAGGGTATATAATGCCAGCGTCAAGCCACTTGATGATTTCTTTCATTACAACCCTTTCATAAGAAATAATTACAGGCAATGTATTATCGGTTCCTAAGTATGCATATTTTAGTTGCTCTCCGCAATTGTTTCAACTCAAGAATCGGTGGTTGTTCAATAGAGGGTTTTTCGAGCTTACCTTCCTTACCCGAGTAATCCAGTGGTTCAAAGTATGTACCTGGTCAATTGACTAGCCAATTTGCCTCTTCTTGTTGTTCCTCATCGACCGGTTCTTCATACTCCTCGGGTTCCTCTTGATCGGCAATGTAGTTATCGAGGCAACTAAATTCCTCGTCGGTTAAACTCGCCGTGGCATGAAGAAGTTGGCATTCTTCTCGGATCATCGGCATGCCTTAGTGTTTGGAACACTTTTAGTTTAACTTGCTGGTCATTCACCCTCATTGTGAGTTATCCTTTTCAACATCGATCAAGGTTCTCCTGTTGCTAGGAATGGTCTCCCGAGAATGATGGGTGCATGCTCATCCGCTTCACAATCCAAAACAATAAAGTCAGCGGGAAAAATAAATTTATCAACTTTTACCAAGATGTCCTCGATTTTTCCCTCCGGATGCACATAGGATCTGTTGTTAATCAGAGCATAATTGCTGTAGGTCTTGCCTTCCGATTCCTAGTTTTTGAAAACCGATTTAGGCATCAAGTTTATGCTAGCCCCAAGGTCGCATAATGCTTTCCCGACATAGTGATTTCTAATAGAACAGGTATTGTGAAACTTCCGAGATCCTTCAACTTGGGTGGCATACGACAGCAACATTGCCATGCATCCCCTGTTTGCGGCAATTGTTTCAAACTCTCCTAGCCTTGTTCTCTTGGACACAATGTCTTTAAGAAACTTGGCATAGTTTGGCATTTGTTCAATTGCTTCCACCAATGGCAAGTTGATGTGGACTTGCTTTAGGATATCAAGAAACTTCTTGAATTGGTATTCTTGCTTTTGTCGCTTCAACCTTTGCGGGAATGGTGGTGGAAGTCGATATCTTCGATCCTTTCATTGGTTTGAAACCGATTGACGGCATTGCCGGACAACCGGAGTTGTCGAGGCATTATCAACCGGGGTTGCCGAGGCATGCTTTTAACAAATTGCCGAGGCATCTTTATCATCGATTTGCCGAGGCATGCTTATTATTGCCGGTTGTCGCGGCAATTCACGGTTCAACATCCGAGGCTTTGCCGCTAGGTTAAATCTTGATCTTTTTGTAGAGTTTTGTTTGACGAGCGGGTTTGAACCTCTCTAAGTTATTGGCCACTTCTAGTGGTGATTGCCTTACATTGCTCATGGCTAGTTCCTCTTGCGACTTGAAGATCGCTTAGGTAAACCTCCTTGCGGTCTAGTATTGATTTTGAGCAAACTGTCCGACTTGATTTTCCAATGATTTGATTGCCGCCTCTTGGTTTTGCAATCTCATCTCGGTCCTGTTAATAAAAGCATCAGTTCTTTTTATGAAATTACTATTCTCGGCCTTATAAGATTCAGTTTTCATCATAAAAGCATTTAGAGAATTTTCCAAAGAACTAGATGTCGTTGGTTGTTGTTGGGGCAACTGTTGCCGTGGCATATTCTGCTGGAATCCTGATGCTTGTGTATTCTGATTGTTCTAGTTTAGAGCATTGTTGGGATTACTCCATGAGAAATTTGGGTGCTTCTTCCAAGCTGGATTGTATGTATTGGACATCACGTTGTTGCTTCGATTGTAATTCCCCACATAGAATTTGGATTCGGATTTCGCATACATTGGAAGAATTATGGTTATCACCACATAACTCACAAAAAGAATCCATTACCTTGACTTCATGTGTGTTGTTTGGTTTTTGCATGTTCTGGACCATCTTGGTTAAAGTGGCCAATTGTGCCGAAATTGAATCTGATGATCCTAGTTCATGTATTGTGGCTTGGCGTCTAACTCCTCCTCTTCTAGTAGATGGGAATTGATAATCATTCTTGGCCAGCCTGTTTAAAATTTGCATTGCTTCTTCCAGCGACTTATCTAGGAGTATGCCGTTTGCCGAGGCATCTAGCATCATCCTTGTTGGTGTATTCACGGCGTTGTAAAACATTGTTACTTGAGTCCACACCGAGAATCCGTGTAGGGGGCATTTGTGTAGAAGTTCTCTATATCGCTCCCAAGCCTCGTACATAGATTCATCATCTGCCTGGCGAAAAGAAGTAATGTCGTTACGAAGCTTATCAGTCAAATTTGTAGGATTAAATCTATCAAGGAAATCACAAGATGCTATTGATCCGGCAGGAATGCTATTCAACCATGCTTTCGCCCTATCCCTCAGTGAATAGGGGAATAATCTTAATCGTAATACATCGGGGGTGACTCCGTGTATCTTGAACGAGTTGCAAATCTCGAGGAAAGATTTCAGATGTTGCCGTGCATCTTCAGTTGCTGAGCCGCCAAATTGACCTATTGTGTTGATCATATTAAACATTACCAGTTTCAATTCAAAGTGGTCAGCTTCAATTTCAGGTGCGACAACTCCTGGGTTAGGTCCATCAAGATCTTCTTCAAGATAGTCTCGAATAGTTCTGTTTCGTGCAAAATCACTCCTCCTCCTGCTAGAACATCTTGATTCATATTGCCGTCTTGATTAGCCATTGCTATTCTTATCCTTCGTCTAAGTCTTTGTAAGGTTCGTTCGATTTCTGGATCAAAGGGATATTCTGGTGAAGTCGGTCTCGCCCTTGTCATATACCAATGCAAAACCAAAGTTTCTTAGCCCTTTGAATTTTAAACAAGAAAAATAAAAAGAAAGTGCAAGAAAATAAAAACAAAGTCGCTATTGCCAATCCCCGACAACGACGCCAAAAACTTGTTGCGCGTAATAAGTGCTACGCAATTGTGCAAGTATACACGTTGCAAGTTATAGTATAAAAGATATCGTCTCCACAGGGATTGGTGCCACTTCAAGAATCTAGTCTCTTGCACTGTAAAAAGTAAAAACACAAATAAAGGATTATAGGAGTTTAACTAATAACTAATCTAGAAAGCAATAAAGTAAATGAATAGATGAGATCAATTGAGAGAGAGATAGGCCAGGTTATCGTGAGTTGAGGTGTGATAGCCGATTGGATTGTTTTGGTAAAAGAGTGCATGGGCAACTCAGTTGCCGTGGCAACTTGCATAACGGGGTTGCCTTGGCAACTAATCGATGGTTGCCTGGGCAACTACTTGGGCGTCTGGGCAGCAACCTTCAAGGTTCGGCAGAGCATTCTTCAATGGTTTCTTATTATCCCTAAGTCGAAACTCTAGCTACTTGTGCATGCCTTGATAATACATCCCTGCGTGAATCAAGGGTGAACAACAACCAATCTTGCGCTCCTCTTAGCCGTTGAAATCCTTAACTTATTCCTAAGTCGGATTAATCTTCACCATCAATAGATTGAATAAAGATCATATTCATTCGTTTCTTGAATCTAACTCTCCCGATATTAGATAAATAGATGAAGTTACGAGATCCTCTCCCAATTCACTCGCAAACATGAATAAGAACCAAGAATGAATAAACCTTGAATAGAAAAGTGCAAACTCTTATTACCTAAACAAAAACCAATAGTTTCTCACAACCACAAAACACAATAACCATAGCCAAATAGATTTAGTTCATGGCTAGGTTCCAAAGAAACACAAGATAAACAATCCCTAGCATGAACCCAATCAAACAAGAAAGAAAAGGATGAAGGAGGAGGCTTGTCGAAATCCTCCTTGCCCTAGATGCTTGTCGAAAATTCTCTCCTCTTGCCCTCCTTGGACTTGTCGAAATTCCCCTCTTTTGCTCTCTCTCTCTTGTCGAAATCTCCATCTTATTTATAGGGCTAGGCCAAAGTCCTTCTTTGAGGAGGAGTTTAAGTTGGAATTAAATTATCTTTAAAGAATATAATTCTTTATTATCATTGTATTCCTACTAGAACTTCTCCTATCTTCTTGGAATTTAATTCTTCTTTAATCTCTACATGGCAATCAAATTCCTTTGGGTTTGGGCTTTGCTCCACGTCATCTTGGGCTTGTATAGTCATCAATTTCGACTACCATATCACATTTGCTCTTGTTGACAATTGCCATGGCAACTGGCTCGGCGTCTCCTTCATGTATTGCCCTGGCAACTAGCTCGGCATATCCTTCATGTATTGCCCTGGCAACTAACTCTAGCCTTGCTTTGGCAAGTGATCCTACACATACACACAAAACATACCAAAGCAACATCTTTTCCCACGAAAGCTACCAAGTTATGTAGTCAAGCTCAACGATGGAAGGAAACATGGATTAATGCATGAATGGATAATTATGCAACTAATATGAGCCTAAGTCTAACAATAATATGAGTAAAAAGGGTAAGAAAAATAGTACTTTTGAACACTTATCAATGGTCGATAAAGGTTTGATTCTTGGTCACATTGTTTCTTCTGATTGAATTGCGGTCGATAAGGCCAAAACTGAAATTATTCACTCACTTCCATATCCTACAATTGTGAGGGGAGTTCACTCTTTTCTTGGTCATGCAGGTTTCTATCGCAGATTTATTAAAATTTTTTCCAAAATAGCGCCCCTGCTTTGCAATTTGCTGTAGAAACACAAGGTTTTTTACTTTGACATTGAATGCAAAGAAGCCTTTGACATCCTCAAAGAAGAGCTAATTTTGACACCCATAGTGTAGCCACCTAATTGGGATTAGCCCTTTGAAATCATGTGTGATACGAGTGATTCAAGCATTGGAGCCGTGCTTGGGCAGAAAATCAGCAAAGAGCCTCATGTGATAGCCTATGCGTCTAGGACACTAGATGCGGCTCAACGAAATTACTCGACTACTAAAAAAGAGCCTTTTGCTATTATTTTTATCTTAGATAAATTTTGCTCTTACCTTCTCGGTACTAATATCGTTATTTATTCTGATCATGCAGCATTAAAATACTTGCTAAACAAGAAGGAGGCGAAACCACGTTTGATTCGATGGATTTTACTCTTACAAGAGTTTAATCTTCAAATAAAAGATAAGAAGGGGTGTGAAAATCTAGTCGCAGATCATCTAAGCCGTCTTTCTATCTCTCAATTTGATGCGCTAGTTCAAGAAAAATTCCCTGAGGAACATTTGTTTTTGATGCAAGCAATGGTTTCATGGTATGCCGACATGGTTAATTATTTAGCCATTAGGGTACTTCTATCCGATCTACCACGATCCATGGTAAGTCGAATCAAGCGAGAGTCCTGGTTTTATATTTGGGATGATCCATATCTACAAAAACATTGCTTGGATCAAGTAATTAGGCGATGTGTTAACGAAAGCGAGGTAAATTCTATCCTTAGTTTTTGCCACTCTTATTCTTGCGGAGGTCATTTTGGACAAAATTGAACTGTGCAAAAAAATTCTTGAGTATGGATTTTATTGGCCTAATATTTTTCATGATACATACCTATTTTGTAAATCTTGTGAAAAATGTCCGCGGCGCCGGTAATCCAAGCCGTCGAAATGAGATGCCTCTTAATCTGATTCACGTTTGTGAAATATTTGATATGTGGGGTATTAACTACATTGTTCCATTCGTTTCATCCTTTGGTAACTGTTATATAATTCTAGCTATTGACTATGTATCAAAATGGCTAGAAGCTAAAGCTACTCGTAATAATAATGCTAGACTACTGTCAAGTTTCTGAAAACTTTTATTTTTTTCCAGGTTTGGCACTCCAAAGGCGATAATTAGTGATCAAGGAAAACACTTTATTAACCGAATCGTCGATGCACTTATGAAGAAGTATGGTGTAACACAACGACTCACCATGGCTTATCATCCACAAAACTAATGGCCAACTGGAAGTTTTGAGTTGAGAAATCAAATCGATTTTCGACAAGACTGTGAAGCTAAATAGAAAAGATTGGAGTTTGAAACTAAACGATGCCTTATGGACATATTGAACCATTTACAAAGGTCCCATTGGCATGTCCCCATATCGCATAGTCTTTGGTAAACCGTATCATTTAACGGTTGAGTTAGAACATAAAGCCTATTGGGCAGTAAAGGAATGTAATATGGAGATGGATACAGTAGGTGAAGCTCGACAACTACATATTCAAGAGCTTGAAGAAATCTGTCGCAATGCTTACGGTAGTGCCATGATATATCAGGATAGAACTAAAGATTTTCATGATCGTTATATTTCATTTAAATCTTTTACTGTTGGGCAAAAAGTTCTGTATTTTAATTCTAAATTGGAATTCTTTGCAGAAAAATTACGAACGAAGTGGTCAGGGCCTTTTATCGTAACTCAAGTGTTTCCTCATGGCGCAGTTAAAATTCAAGACGATTTGGGAGCTTGTTTCAAAGTGAATGGTCAACGATTGAAGTCGTACTATGAGAATTGTCAAGCTTGTGTGATCGAAGATATTATTTTTGAAGCACCTGTAGTCTAAATCAGGTCGTCGAGCTAAACGATGTTAAACAAAGCGCTTTAATGGGAGGCAAACCATTTTGTTTTATTTTTTGTTTGATTAATTTCTATTTATTTCAATTTTATTTTATTTATTTTGGTCTCAAATTTATTTTATTTGAATTTTTAGGTACCCTAAATATTTTGAATCGAACATGATGCAATTTCCAATCCATGGAGATATTTCACGCATGGATCAATGGTAGAGAGACCATTTTACTAAAGGGTGCATGTTAGCAAAACCTCTCACCATCGTTCGGTGCATATTAGCCAAACCCAAAACCTATACGTCATTCCACCAATTATCTCTCTACCTTTATCCTTATTTTAAAACCTATTTTTACTTCTTTTTCAAATTTTAAAACTCCCCCTGAACCCCACACCTATTTGTCCAACATTTTTCCCCTTTCCAAAACAAATTCCTCACGTGATTAAATAACCCTAAACCTTTTTTTCTTTTTTCCTCTCAACTGCATAACCACCACAACCTCAATCTTCATCACCAATCCTCAATTTTTCCACGATGGTGAGAACAAGGCATAAAGCGAACTGCGACCTCATGCCCCTGCACACCCACTTCCACAAATCCTCTTCGTTCCACTCTCTATCCACTGCCGATTCATCTCAATCAATGTCTGTGACCGTCATTAGACACGGAGAGTATCTCTATTCCTTCTCTTGTACTTTAATTTTCGTATTGGAAAAATACGACTTAACTGAGAGGGTAGAGTATTGGTTGAATTTTCCCTTGATTATTTTTATTCTTTGATTCTAGTATGCTTGGTTGAACTTGTGAAAAATTTTCATTGAAATCCTTCGCCTTGTTGGATATTTTGGAATGTCATGCATGATTGAGAACACGCTTTCATTTGAATTAGGATATATATGATAAATGATGGCATGTTTAGAAACTTGGTTGAAATTTTATGTGATATTCCATGACTTTGTTGGTTGAAATGTGCTTAACTCAATCCACGTACACACTTCGGTAAGATTTGAGCCATTGCGAGCATATTCTTTACATTCTTGCTCATATTCTTCGATTGAGTGTGTCGAGCTTGACATTGATGTTCTAGAACCTGTAATTAATGCATGTCGATATTACAAAAGAACTTGATGCTTTAATATGATTAGGGCACTTAGGATTACCCATTTTTTACCTATAAAATTGTCTACCCTTTAATTTTCCCCTAAGTAGCCATTTTTGTGTCTTTACCCTTTCTTTGTTTTTACCACTTTTTCAAACCCGAGCCTTTTATTTTGACTATCTTTTTCACCCTTTTCAGGACAAGTGAATTAGATTACCATTGTATGATTTATTTCCTCAAAAAAATAAAAAAGGGTTCGAATATAAACAGCGGTTCAAAAAATTGCAGAAAAGAAACAGCAAAAAGAAGAAAACAATAGTTCGAACGAAAAAAGGAAAAAATTGTTTGAAGTTGTTGCATTTCTTTACTTTACTTTTAAGTTTATGTGGGATAAATCTAATTTATTATGTTTCTCTTGTCTTGATTATTAGCCGAATTTTTGCCCTTCTCCCCATATTTACCTAAGCCCCGTTACAACCCGTTTAAGACTCTTTGATTATAGCATCTTGTTCTAACTAGTAGTGGAGATTTGATTTTCTTACATGCTTATGGTAATGTCATGATCAGGTTTCGACTTTGAGCGTATTTGAACCCGAAACACTTTGAGTGAATCGAGTGAATCCTTGTGAGGTGTTGAGTTTGGTTGCGTTGAGATTGATGAATGAATAGATATCACGATCTTTCTTAACTTTATTCTACTTATGCTTTCTGATTGATTGTAATTTTGATTTGGATGATTGTTGTGGACTTGACTTGCATGAATTTCTAGGATGTGAGGCGAGACGAAGGAAGGCAAATGAAATTTTTAACTTGTTTAATTGCAGCATGCTTGAGGACAAGCATTGAATAAGTGAGGGAGAATTTGATTAGTGTTTTATTTTGTTATTATATTGTTATTAATTGCTCCTTGTTGATTCTTTGATATTGTTGATTTGGGTTGTTTTTATTCGTTTTGTGTAGGACTTTAATTTCTAGGAAACAAAATTAAAAGAGCATGTTCTGCATTTTTTTCTAGAATCAAGGCAGACACATGGGCATGAAGATGTCCGACGTGGCAGATTTTGGCAGTCTAGTTAGTAGTAGCTTTTAGAAGGCGATCCAGTCAACATCATCTAGAAGGACGAACAAACGAGATTTACTTAGGATTTTATGATTAAATTTAAATGTTTTAGAATTATCACTTTATTATTTAGTATTTTATCTTTCTGTCACTTAGGATTTTATTTGAATATTTTTAGGATTATCTTTAGGTATTTTATTTCTTTATCTTTAGGTTATCTCAAGCTATAAATACCCCCTTAGGGTGAAGCTTAAAAGAGGTACTTAGCTTTCATTTGTTTTTGGGGTTTTTATTTCTATAACCCCCTCAACCCGGCTTAGTTGCAATACCGTATCGGACGAGCTACACGAGGATTATCGATGAAAACCTATAAAGGTTCACCTCGATAAACGACCCATTTTCTCTCTCTTTTTAACTTATTTAGATGCACATTAATATCCTATGTGTTTAAAACTCGCAACGGAATAAACCCCAACTTAATCGGGCATAAATTTGACATCTAATTTTGTTCAAAAGCATAACATAGACCAAATTGTAATTTTTACAATTCTACAGGTACTTAAACTAATTTTAAGTTACCAATATTTAATCAGTCATATTTCATGCCTTCATGTCTAAACTCAACTCAATTCGATCATCCAAACTCAGACAATTGCATCCACAACATTTAGGGACTAAAACGTAAGAAAATAGAACTTCAAATTAAGCCAAAATAACTAACTTAACCACTGACCGTATCGATACACTTGAGCCCGTATCGGTACGGTCTTGTGTTTTCTCAAATTCTAGAATCTAGTAGCTTAAACCCTTACCGATACGCCCCTGCGCATCGAAACACCCCACCAATTTACTCTTGGCCTGTACCGATATGGGTCCCCGCGTATCGATACGCTAAGCCTATTTTGGCTTACTCGTACAAATACGATGGCCCGTGTACCGATACATCTGGGCTTGTAATGCCCAAATTTGCTTGTTTAACTCACTTTAATGCAAACCAATTCACCTAAATATGCTCCTTACATATATAAAACATATTTAAGGATCGATCCACAACCAAACATATCGTAAACAACATCAATTCAACACATCATGCTTCAATTGGAAATCTATAGGCATGCTTCCTAAAAACCAAGCCATTCATAAGTCAAAAACCATATCAAAGCAGATAGCAACCAATAAAGGCCATTTACAAGACTAAAACAACAACATAATCTTGCTCAAACAGAGAGTTTGGAAAATAACCCTCCCAAATGCCACTTGGTCATATTGCCCTTTATTATTACAAAGTTCATAAAACCATACTTGAGTAAAATTTAGCACTTGGCTTCCTTGCTTGCTTGCTAGCTGCCTTGCCCACTTACTTCTCTGCATTGATGAGAAAAAAGAGCCTAAGCATAAATGCTTAGTGAGGGATGCTCAAGGGAAAATACTCATCAATGCATTAAAACCATTTAAACCAAAGCAAGTTTTTTAACGTCATACCAAAATATCTCATGCTTCTCAAATCAATTCAAATCTATGCATAAAACCATTTTCTCACGTGTATCATGAATCTCTAGCATTCACTTATGCTAACCTCAATTTAAGCCTTTACATGTTAAACCATCCATAGCAAGCTTAAAGAGAAAACATGTATAAATCTCATTATACAAAACACAACCTTTTTCCATGATACATCATCTCATATATTGGCATTAAAGTGACTCAAAACCAGATTCTTACACTACAAAAACGCATACATCGGATACACGGATTTCCCAAGTGGTTACACTTTCCACTTAACATACATTCTAAACCGGAGCATGGCTTACTCTTCGCCCCTCGACGGTTAACAGGAGCATGGCTTACTCTTCGCCCCTCAATGGCTAATGTATACATCCACACAATGGGAGCATAGCTTACTCTTCGCCTCTTAACCATCGGGGTACTCATATTGGAGATTGGTTTACTCTTCACCCCTCGACAAGCATGATGCTACTTATTATAGTGCACTTTAAATCCTATAGCTGGCTAACTATATCTGATAAAATTTTACAAACGTCACTTGCCAATATATAGTCTTAAACCACATTACCTCACTATTTTTCATATGAATTCAAACGAACCAAATCTCAATACATTAAACATGTATTCTAGCTTTCTCAAAAACCATTCTCAAATCATTTCTTATACTCATGTATCATCAAAATAAGCTCATTTGCAAACTCTTTCAAAGCTAGTTATGCATATAACAGTAGGTAAACTTCATTAAAAACATTTGCATGAGATTTACATTTATAAAACCGAAAATGAGAGCGAGGGAACTCTTTACTTACTTCCGGGCTTAGTTAAACGTTTCAAGCTTAAACTAACCCCCCCAAACAAAATACTTCCAAACCTTTGTAAAGCTTTAAAACTCGTTTCCACTTACCGCCTACGCAAAACGTCCACACCGATGCGAAAAACAAGCGTTCGATGTTTTTGAAACTTCACTTCAAGGTTCCGGATTATCCTCCCCTGTTTTATCCACATAAAACCAGAGGACTAATGCATCATAATGCATTCAAAATCCCAGCAAGCAATTCCTCAACATTGCCTTGCTAAAAGCTAACAATCGTCTATTTGAAACAATAAAAAACAACATCGATTGACCTTCAAACTTAACCCAGCCAAAACCTAACAATTAAAATCATCAAATAGCATCATATAACATCTAAAAATCATCTCATAACATCCTTATATTTCCAACAACCATTAATCAACCACAACTCCTCAAAAACACAATTCTAGCAACCTAGAAATTTAGAGATTCTTATAATTTCTGGATTCTAATGTTAAAATCATTATCTCAACATTAAATAACATCAAAATCATGATTAGAATCAATCAAAAACCCAACAAAATAGATCCAACCCGAAATTCACATAAATCCACTAATTAAACCTTGATTTAATCATATTCTTCAATTAAATCATAAAACCTCATTAAAAAACATAATTAAAGAGTCAAGGACTTGGAAATTTCAATAAAGAACCATCATTAAAGGAGAAGAACGAAACTTACCTTCAATGATTGAAATCTCCCTCAATTGGACGATTTTACACTTAAAAAAACAAGAGAAAACAATGAGATTTTGTAAAAACAAGTTAAGAAATATTTTGGAAATTATGAGCTTAAGAAACAAGATCATTACCTCAAATCTTTGCTAAGGAAATATATGTTTGGCTAAAGAGATTTTGAGAGAAAGTTTAGGAGAGAAAAGTTACGTCAAATATAGCTTTTAAGAAATAACTACTTTCTTTTAATAAATCCCCTTTTAAAACCTTTAATTAAAACACTTTAGAACTAATCCAATTGAGAGAAAAATATGATAAAAATAATTAGGAATATTAGCTGTTTAGAGATTCTAAGTATTGAGCCTTTTACAAAATAGTCACTAAAACCAATTTTACAACTTTACATTTTGGTCACTAGTCCCAAAATGTCGAACCTCAAAAACCCATTTTCCAAAATTGATTTCACCAAAACCATTAACATATTAAATAAGGAATTTAAAACATTTTCCCATATTTTTATCAATCCTCAAAAACATTTATTCCAGTTTAAATCCTGAAACTAACTCGATCACCGAATCGGTTCTCCCTAACCGTCTAATCTTTATGGTTAACATCTAGGCCCAAAATCGGGGCATTACAATTTCTATAAAAGTTTTTCTTTTTCTACTTTGTTTTTATTTAAGTTCTTATTTACTTTCTTAAAAATATGCTAAGTATGATTTCTATCATGCTTAGCTAATTTTCCAATTAGCCCAAGGCTTAAGCGATGGCTCAATTCTGATTGTGAGAATTGAAAAGCACCTAATTTCTTCAGATATCTTTCTTAACTTTCTGCAAACTTGGATTGGCAATCGGCCTTTCCTTTAAAAATCTTTACACTTTCAATTCAAAAGGAGCTCGTTGGTTTGATTGTTGTTCTGTTTTAAAGTTGGGAGGAAGGATCGGCTTGTAGCATATTCAAATTCTCATGAACACACTTAACGACGGATTTGCTAAGGGAAATTGAGATCGGGTTCGATTCTCATTGAGATAACATAACCCGAGTCGGGCTTTTCTAAAACTTAAATTGTATTGGTACTAGCGACGATAGCCATGGTTAGTCCAAATAGGACTGAATTCCAAAGATTGGCTTTGGTTTGTTGGTTTACCAAAGAGAAAAGTAAGTTACAAGGGTTGTGTAACACCCTAAAATACGGCTTAGTAGTGTGCTACCAATTAGATTGCTAAATTAGTTACTTTAATATGGAAATTGATGGATTAAATAAGTTATCTAGGACTAAATTGAAAGAAATGGATGATTGAAAGACTAATATCCAAAAGCACCGAAACGAAACAAAAGAAAAATTGGATGTTGCATGATAAAGGAAAAATGGTTTGTGGTCAGTACACATGTCAAGAGAAAGGATTTACCATGTGGTTTAGGATGGAGGGGATTTCGGTGGAATCAAAGGAGCCATCTCCTTCATCACCTTCATACCGAAGTTACCAAAATTCTTGTGAGAGAGGGAAAATTGAAGGAAGTTGATAGAATGATTCATCCTTGTTCGTTCTTGGTTTGTGTTTGATTTGGCTTGGGAGAAAGGGGATTACACTCTCCCCATTTTTTTAATTTAAGCTCTAAATGGATGTAATAGCTTGATAGTCATCATGTTTTGTTGATGGTAGAAAGACTTGAGAACTTAAGTTTATATTATGCATTACTCGAATCCTTGAGTGTCAAATGTAGTAGAAATGTTTGTGAAATATCAAAAATTTAATCTTAAGACTTTTCGAATGATCTAGGAGGATTTGGTTGTGCACTTGAAAATTCTATAATGGCGTTTTGTTTTAAATCAAATTAAGCAATTCGGTTCGGACCTTGTTGATTATGTACATTATGATTGATTTGGATTGTGATCACATTAGTTCAGGGACTGTTCTGATGAATTCAAGTGTGTGTGCTAATATAAGAGGTAGACCAGAATGTATCTAGTTAAAACCGGGACTGTTTTGAGGGTAAAATTATGATCACAAGCATATTGGACTGTTAAGAGTATGCATAAACATTAATGGACTGTTCTAATCAAGAATGTTTATGTATATAATTTTGGGATTAATTTGCGTATATGGAACAATTGTGGACTGTTTAGGATTTATAAAAAAACAGGGGAAGGGCAGTTTTGTATGTATAAGGGAATGTTAAGCCTTCATGTGGATTGTTTTGGCATATGGTTATGTAAACATATGCATCTAGGATTGTTGGTGTGTAAATGGAAGAATGGGGACTATTTTGGATGTAAGTGTAGAATTTTAAAGTGTTATGGGGGCTGATTCAATGAATTAAAAATAGGGGAGGACTGTTTAATTATACTTTAGGGCTGGTATGTGCTTAAATAGAAGCATAAGGGCTGTAAAAGTGAAAATGTAGCCATATATGTCATTGTATAAACTATTTTGAGTACTATAAAAGCATGCTGGACTGATTTATGAGTTTGGGGACTGTTTTTGAGTGTTTGAAATTGTCATGAACTGTCTTGATTTGTATACATGTGAATAGGAGTAAAATTGGGGCTGTTTTGATTAATAAAAAATTATAGGATTGTTTGGCATTCATATGAAATGATTGGACTGTTTTGTGAAGTGTATGTATGTATGATAAACTGTTTTAAGTAATTAAAATAAGGAAAATACTTTAAGAATAAATATAGGGACTGTTCTACTTGATTAAAACACATAGTGGACTGTTTTGTGTCTATATAAATGAACGTTCATGAATTATGGACTATTTTGAATACTTGTGAATGTTGTAGATTGTTTGTCTATATACGATAGTATATCTATGTAATAAAGATTGATTGTATGTATATATGAATATGTTTGAACTATTGCATGTACATATATGTGTATGCATAAGTAATTGGGGGCTGTTTTAGTGTACTAGAATATAAAGTCTTGCTTATAGCACAATAGCATAAATTTTGATGTGTGTTTGTACTTGTTATTGTAATAGACCATGATTGGTTGAGGAGACAAGGTCCAAGGATGATAACATTAGGAAGCAAAAAGGAAATTATGATTCAAGAACATGCTTAGCTTGGATTAAACTGTGAGTGTAGTTTAAAGTCTTGGGATAGTTGAAACTATCCCGAGCATGCTAATTATTTTACTTTACATTGCTTGATCAATTAGGCTAAATTATGCATGTGCTTTTAAGCTTGGAGTGCAAGGTAAGTACCAAACTATAAGTACTATGTGAATGATTATGTATGAAAGGCATGCTATGTCAAAAATCTACATGAAATTGAATATGTTTAAGGTGATATGATTGCATGCTAAGTTTGAAAGTTGTACGTGTAATTGTGTTCACCAATCCCTTCTCTCTCTAATCAAAATTTTGATCTACCGAGATCCAGTCATCCATTATCGACATATCCACCATCATTTTGTTTATCTCATCGAGACGAGTTTGCCAGTACCAGCGGCACCACCATCGGAGCACCGAAGGAAGGGGTCAGAGGGAAAGTTTTGGGTTGTTGAGTTAGGGTAGTTTGAGTGCTCAAATCGAGAAATGAAGGCCACCGATGCATTCACTAGCTCGAGAATAGTCGATAGGTGAAGTTTGGTCGCCGTCCGCCACCGGCTGCAAGTGGGCTTCGTTCTAGGCAGTTGGAGCCATCTAAGTTGAGCCGTTGACCTGGGTCAAGCTGCGTTGACCTTGAGCCGAGCCGCGTAGACCCCGAGTAGTTGACCGGAGCTGAGCTGCATTGACTGACCATCGTTAGAGTCGTTGACTTACTGACCGTTGACCAGATGTCGTTGACTTTAACCAGAGCATTGACCGTTGACTTTTTTACCCATGTTGAGTTTTTCTAGGGGAACCTACTAGGGTATTTCTCGATGTTTTGAGTTAGATGTCGTAGTCTATTTTGCCAAATTCGAATCTGATAAGCTGTTTTTACGTGTTTTATCCCCTAAAGTAGTTCGAATGTGTGAAATGGCTTATGTATTCGTATTTGTTTTATCCGAGGAATTGGTGGACTCGAATATTGGAATTAGAGAGATGATTAGAGGTGCTTGGATGGGGATTTATCGCTTTGGCTTCGAACTTCTATTGCTTCAAGAGCATCATAAATGTGATTGTTTTACGTGTTAATATCTGCAAATTAGGTAGATGATGAATATGCATGTGTGGAGCCAATAGTACGAGACTCGATATTTATGAAATGCATGATGATGTTGCGAGTATGATGAGATTCATGGAGGCTTTATAGACTGTTTAGGGTCGTTTGAGATGCCCGTATGATTATTTGATGATTGATTGATTTGGTTGATAATTTTGATGCTTTATATGCTTGTTCGAATGGATTGACGTGATTTGGTGGAAGTTATGCTTAAGGGATAAATACTCGAATAAATGATTATGAAGGCGATAATTAATAATAATTGAATGAATGTGTTAGTAAACAAACCATAACTACTTTCATAAGTTTTAGGGATCGAATATAGTGTTGTCAAGCTATAATTCAAGGAAATGGTGTGAATCCGTGTATAGGGTATCGATACGAGTACCCTATTGATACTCGTGTTTGAGTATTGGTGCTCATGAACGGAATAATCTAAATAACAGTTAAAGATGAAAATCGACATGGAAGATTAATGAATTGTTTTATGCCTTAATTAATGAGATAATTAATAATGATGATTAATGTACACTTTCTTAATGTATTAATAAGTTGATAAACTTAAATGGGTGTCTTGATAATTCATAGAAACCATAGAGTTTAGTAATCATGTTAATGCTATGTGCTGTGTGGTAATCATGTCCATGATGTGTGCTGGTTGGACACTTGATTGGTTGTGTTACCTTGATTGTTGGGATTCGGATACCCAGAGAAAGAGTGTTGCAACACCATGGTTAGAGATGTTGAATGTACGTTCCTAAAGCTGTGTGGCACCAGGTCTCATTTGAAGATGCTCGACGAGAGATTTTGAGCATGGGTGTACATTCCCGAAGCTTTGTGGCACCGAGTCTCACCCAAAGAGTGCACGTTCTTGAAGCTATGTGGCACCGGGCCTCACGCAAAGTATATGTTCTCGAAGTTGTATGGCACTGGGCCTCACTAAAGGTTTGTGGTTACGAATTTGTGTGCTTTTGCTCGATTGATCTGGTACGTTGAGATGGTACGTTGAGATTGATAAATGTATCGGTATCACAATATTGCTTAAGTTTATTCTACTTATGCTCTACGATTGATTGTAATTTTGATTTGGATGATTGTTGTGAACTTGACTAGCATGAATTTATAGGATGTGAGGCGAGACGAAAGAAGGTAAACGAAAATTTTAACTTGTTTAATTGCAGCATGCTTGAGGACAAGCATTAGATAAGTGAGGGGGAATTTGATGAGTGTTTTATTTTGCTATTATTTTATCGTTAATTACTATTTGTTGATTCCTTGATATTGCTAACTTGGGTTGTTTTTATTTGTTTTTGTGTAGAACGTTAATTCACAGAAAACAACATTAAAAGAGCATGTTCTGCAGTTTATTGAGATTGAGTTCGATTCTCATTGAGACAACATAACCTGACTCGGGCTTTTCTAAAACTTAAATTGTATTGGTACTAGCGACGTTAGCTGTGGTTAGTCTAAATAAAGACTGAATTCCAAAGATTGGCTTTGGTTTGTTAGTTTACCGGAGAGAAAAGTAAGTTACAACGGCTGAGCCTTGTAGACTGTAACCAGCATATATCCGAAGTAAAATCTTCTTCGATGATCAGTTGGAATTGAGACAAAGCGAAGCTTGAGGCTATTCTATTTTATTGATTTTCTTCTCAAAATTCACTTTAGTTATTTTTTCTAAATTTATTTTCAAATTCACTTTATTTAGTTCTCTTAATCAACCCCCATGTTTTTCTTTATGTTCTCCGCAAGATCAGAATCAAAACCTCTGTACATCAGAAGCTCCTTAGTCCATGTGGATCGACCCTTCTTCTCTTTACTACGCTTATTTATCTATTTTATTTGAGATCAAGGATAATTTATTTGACAAATACGACGATTGTCAATGACTTTTCCATTTACATGCCTTGCATTCATTTGATACATTTTCTAGGAAGGTATTTTTGACGTCTAGTTGATGAAATGGTCAATCTTCATTTTTTGCCAATGATAAGAGAACTCGAACAATATTTAGTTTGGAAACTGGTGCAAAGGTTTATTGGTAGTCAATACCATAAGATTGAGTGAATCCTTTAGCTATCAGCCTTTGGTTTGAGTCTTTCAACACCCTCATAAGTCTTTGTATTTCATTGTGAATAACTATTTACAACATACTATCCTTTCATGAGGAGGTAATTTTGTGAGAATTCAGGTTTCAATGATTTTCATAGCTCTGAATTCTTCCTCGACAGCTTTCTTCTATTATGGATCTAGGGTCATTGTAAACAATAAAGAAGGGATGCGAAGGTTTATGAGTTGTGCTGGGATTGATGGTTTTAGTGAGATTGGAAAGTTAATACTTTTATTAAGGAACAAATCAGGAAACATCTTTAAGATTGCATGCTAATTTAGGGACATAAAGCAAAGAGAACATAGTGAGATCCTTTGAAACTTGAATGGTATCAATCCCTTCTACTTTCGAAAGAGATTTATTTGTTGTTCTAACATTTGAAACTGTGCTTGGTGATCTAAAAATTGTAAAAATTCCGATATCACATGTCATATGACTGGAGGCTCCTGAATCTATAATCCAAGTTGTTAAGGTGTTATTAATAGCAGTATTTCTAAAGGAAACATCACCTTAATGAGCCATGTAGCAAATTTGCTAACCGTTGGTTCTTAACATCTACCAAAACATATTTTTAGTGCCTATAGTTTCTCTTATATCATGTTGATAACTTAGATTTTTGAGAGAATTACAAGTTTATTTCTCTGAATTAATCTGTTAAAAATTAAAGTCTGATTAAATAGGTAGTGATACAAAAGTAGGAAAAAACAATAGATTTCTACTGTACGTATACTTCTAGAGCCCTAGTTAGGAGTAGCCTTATCACATAAGACTTTAATCTAATATCTACTTTGATATAGGAAAAAAAAACCCTCTAATTATCCTATGCGTACATAAAATCTACAATCGGAATATGAACCCCTTTAAAAATAAATAAATGACGAAGAATGTAATCTTATTTGTTCAAATCTGATTTATTTATACTCATAAATACGAGAATTCCAACGACTATCATCTTCAGAATATCGTATTTATTCATTTAGTGTCATATATATATCATAGCACCTAATTCTTTTTTGTAATCGAGTTAGTAACTCTGCTAAAATGTTTTGGGTATTTTGTCAATTTATCTATATATATTAGATCTTCAACTTCTATTTAAATGTCTTACTTTGGTCTGTACTTAAATTGGTTTTGGTACTTATGTTTTACAAATTATCTTAACAAAAAAAATAAATTATTTGTATTTAAATTATGGACCGCTCTTGTAAACTGGATGTGACATCTTAGATTTGCTGGGTCCGTAAAAATTTTCAAGTCGGGTTTAGAGTGTTACAATCTAATTAATAAAAAAAATCGCGCATAAAATACACAAGTCACTTAATTATAGGTTTGGTATTTAATATGCCACTTTTCTTCTAGAATTTATGATTTAGACAATCAATTAAATTTTTGTTACAAACAAGTCACTCTGTTGTTAAAATTAAAACATAACCTGATATAATATCAATTTTAGTTTCTAAAAATTATACATTATATCAATTTGGTTATGCTTCTAAAATAATATAATAAATTTAATCTTTCATATTTAAAAATTTCGACACTACACTCTCTTGATACACCCTTCGACCACTTGCCACTCTCCATGCTTTTTGTCCATCAGCTTGATAACAGAGAAGCTTGACAGACACAATCACTTCACTACTAGACAACTGACAGATGAATGGAACATACCACTTTAATAATGAATTTTTTAGATATGAATAGTTAAATTTATTGAATTATTTGAATTTTCAACTAAATTAATAGAATGTATAAGTTTTGAGACTAAGTTTTTTTATTATATTGAGCTTTCCATTTCAATTTTAACGGCATATTGACTTGTTTGTAATAAAATTTTAATTGCGTGACTGAGTTGTAATTATAGAAAAAAATAACTTATTTGTTATCAAGTCTATAATTAAGTGAAACGTGGTATATTTTACCCAAAATTCCCTTGAGATGAAATTATTAAGTACTGTTCTACTCTTAGATCTAGATATAGTCAAAGGTTTAAGTAATAGTATGATTATTGCCATCATAACATATCGTAATTGCCTTATTACTTACCGTACGATTGGAATATCAGAAAGGGACAACGATAATCAAGATAATACATTTCATATTTGGATGATCAAAATAAAAGTTTATAGTAGTCACTAGTCAATAGATAATCAATGCACACCCTTAAACTTTATTATTGGACCGAATACCAACTAAAATTTGTTCAATTGTGGACTGCTTTTGTTCTAAACAAATGATTGCTTTAAGCTAAAGTGACCTCTTATTAATTATATACTAATAACTTCATGAATGAAGTAGTTATATGTTAAAAAGAGAAAATGTAGGTCAACAGAACACGAATAATTAGTTATTAGTCTCGCTGTAATAGTTATTTTAGAAAACTCGGAAAAATTGTGACTAAATTTTTTTACACAAACATATCTATTTATCTCCACAATATAAATCTAAATTTCTAACTCTAAACTTCAAAAGAATAAACCCTAACTCATAAACTCTAAACCCTAAACTATAAATTAAAAACCCTAAAACATAAATCCTAGACTAAACTTTTAAGCTATAAATTAAATCTCTTGTAAAAAATATTTTTTTATTACATTTTTTTCATCGCTAGTACATAAAATATTTTCTCTTAATTTTTTATCGGCAAAAATCTTCAATTTACATGAATATTAAAATATGAGTGCTTTTGTTATTTAGTTTTGAATATGTTTTTATTAATCTAACGATTTTTATTTAAAATTCTTATCATTTTAATATGTGAAGTATTTAAAAAAACACAATAAATCAAATAAAAGTAATATATTACAAATTGGTGTTTATTGTGGACCAAATCATGAGAAATCAAGTTGACATTGATATGTCACCAAGGATGAGGAAGGATACGTTACTTTTGAAAATGAGAGTGCTTTAAATGGTACGGAATATAAATAGTTTATCGACTATATATACTATCAATTTATAAATCGAATTTATATCAATTTGCGAGATATTGTAAGTTGTCAACATTCTTAAAATCTCGAAAATCAATGATTTTTTAAATTAATTTATTTTGTCAACAATCTCAAAACAAATTATTAAAGTTTTCAATTGATAGTTTTCTTTTCCTCTTCTTTTGATAGAAATTGTTAAAAAAAATTAGTTTATTTTTTTATAAAGACCTCCAAAATTTGGTAAATAATTACAAAAAAATTAAACAAGCACATTTAGCCGGTTGATTAAGCTAGTCATTTCCATTCCTTTATATTCTCGCAGTTTATGAGTTCTAGACCCTCTAAGAACACCCTTTTTTCTTCCTCTAAACTCTTTCTTTCCCTCCCCTCTAAGTAGGATTAGATTAGAATTTTTTTTAAAAAAATATCCAAAAAAATTCACGCTAATTTTTTTTCATCAAAGAGGAAAAAAGGGGAAAAAAAGGAATAATGTGTTAATGAATGAATGTAGATGATTGAGCAAGTAGTCTATGCACTAATTGAATCTTTTATTTTCAATGATATTAATTATTTTGAATACATAATACCCAAGCTGTTTTTTTTTCTTAAATAAAAACAAAAAGTTTAATGAAAAAAATAGAATAAAATTTACATTAAAATTTTAAGGTTTTAAGATTAAAATTTTAAATTAAAAATTAATATATTTATATTTTTTACATTGACAGTATATTAAATATTTATTAATAAATATTATTCTAAAAAGAAAATAATAGAAAAGAGGACAGGAGCGACTGGCCCCTCACAATAGCAGCCCAATTTATGGCGCACCGACAATACTCCATGTGAACGGTTTTTACAAACAAAATTTATGTTATAATACTCAAATAAATATATTTTATTAATTCTAAAAATATTTTATAGGCTATTCATTAGGTTAATTTGGATGATGACTAAATTGATTAAGAAAATGAAATTAATTAATTTATACTCTAGTCCTTAGTCGAATTAAAATTTATTTGAAAAATATTAATTAAATTGAATAAAATTTGATTAATTCGGTTGATTTTGAATAATTAAACTTTGTAATAAGTTTTAGGGTTTGTATTTTCTCTAGTTACATTTGATTAATTTGAGTAATTTTCATTTAGGTTAAAAATTGGTTTGAGTCTTAAAATCTTAATGGCTCTAGAGTTAAAAACTAGTTGGATTTCTTGATATTTTTATATATATAATATGTATTAATTATTAAATATTTAATATTTAATATTTAATATTTTTGGTTAATTAAGTTAATAAATTGATTTTGAACTGTATCAACTGATAATCAAATTATAAAAAATATTTAATTGTTAATCGATTAGATGTTTAATTAACTTATCGATTAACCGAAATAAATTTTATCTGTCAAATCGATAACAAAATAATAAATACCCCTATTATTTTCAAAAAAAAAATTAAGAAATTTATGTATGCAAAATAAATAATTTCTTTGAAAGTAAAAGCTTCAAAGAATACTATCAACGGTGTGTAATTTTCAATCTCCATTAATCGAATGAATTAGGTAAACTCTCGTAATAAAGTAAATATGATAATTAATCAATATACCATTCATGGAATAAAAAAATTCACAAATGGATTAAGATACTTCAAGTGTTTTTATGAAATAGAATATAACAAGTGAAAAAGCAGATGATATTCATCTTAGGAGACACGAGTTCAAATCGCTCTGTCTGTAAGGTATATATGGCCATTGTCAAAAAGTTAAGAATATGTATGAACAGATACTATTCAAAAAAATATTTTTCTAAAATATAATAAAAAACACATGAGAACATCCCAAATTTACTTGTGAAGTTTTTCTATTTATTATTTATAAAAAATCATCTCATATCCAATTTAGTTTAAATTAAGCTTATATAATTAATTACATAAACAAAGTGTGGTTAAATACCATAGTGTAATCGTGTGGAATTGTAATTACTGCCTAGTAACTTTATTCACGTGTAATCACAAGAATTCGAATTTATTAGATATGTTTAACTATCGCAATTTAATTACATTATAATTCTATATTTTTCTCAGAAATCATATGATATTATTGAAGATAAATCATACAATATAAATATTATCATGTGCCTTATTAAAAAAACTCCTAAGCATAGTTTGAAAGAAAAAAGTACGACAATAAAACGAGAATTCAAGGCACAAAATACCCCACAAACCCGAGAAGACATGTTACCCACCCAATAACAACCATGCAACATATCTAAGAAGACGTGCAAAAATAACAACCCCAAGTAAAAATTAGATTACTCTTCCATCACTTGAAAACACACCGTAGGCTCGACACCCCCTTTTGCCAATGCACCTACAAGACTGTTTGCTTCACGATAAATATTAGCAAAGCACACACAAGGCAACAGTAAAATAGATTCGTCAATATGATAAAACCACTTCTAATATCGCCAGAGTCTCTTTTCACTATGTAACACCAATAATACTGTCACCACGAAATCGAATTCCAAAACAACGGAGGAGTCGAACACCATTTAGATTGTCGTAGCAACAATAAAGCTCTGCAAATTGCAATAAGCTCGACCCAAAACCAAGTGAATGGCTTCCCTCTGACTGGTAGATCGATCAATCCTGTTGCTTATATAAAATCATTGAATTCCGAAATTCCCCGATTCGAATTACTACACCCTTGACACTCCAACGTTGATCTCACCATGTTAAAATCTCCCCCAAGGCACCACAGCAGCTTATCACTCTCCATCGCCTCCTTCAACTCCTTCCATAAAATACATTGTTCTTCCAGCACACAAGGGGCATAAATCCCCATGATGCCACGTTTCCAATTCTCGTGCAGTCATATCCCTTTCACCATTACAAAACGCCTTTGAATTAGAATCGATTCCTTAAAAAATCTCGACTCTTCCCATAATAATACGATACCACCAGATATTCCTTTCGAAGGTTCATAAACAAAATTCACCATGTCAGAAAACCATAACCTCTTAACTAAATCACACGATATTACCTCCAATTTAGTTTCTTGTAACAATGCCATATCACATTTGTTTTTGCGCGACACCTCCATAACCTCCCTACGCTTCGCTGTTGAACCAAGGCCACAGACATTCCACGACAGCAAGCACACCATGGACTACTACTTACTTCTGTCCCTCGCTTCTATTATCTTTGGAAGATCGTGAACAATATCTTCCTGATTGCCGATCGTCTCAGCCCCAACTAGTTTGCCCAATGCCAAAGTTTCTCTAGCTTTTCTCAAAATTACACGTTTACGATTAATGAAATCAGAATCGGAGAGAGAGCCATTAGCAATCTCCTTTTGATTATGTGAGTTCTTGCGAGGTCTCCCTCTACCTCGTTTACTTAGCTTTTCCTCAGCAGCTGTTCTTTCCTCCAAGGGCATAAAGCTAAGTTTAATATCAGACATATATCTTGTTTTACGGCTGCCATCACCTCTATGTGAAATAATTGCATCGTTTGGAGCCCTTACCATAACGGATTCAGGCCCATCCAAATGATGCGCAACAAGGCCATCACTTTCTATCACATCCGCAATAATATCATGGTCACATGTGTTTCCTCAAGCCTAGTGATCAACCCTACATTTTCATCAGACATCCACCCCTGTGAATCTAAGCTCGGCTCAACCACTCTCAAATCTTCCCTCTTATTGCCTGTCCACAAACGCTCAATTTGCTCTAAATTGGTCATATTATAAGAGTCCGACACCACCGTTTCACTGGTCCGTTGATTCGACATCTCTGCACCAAAGTTGGAGACATCGAGATTAATCCTAGGGGTCAAACATTGTTCACTGTTACCTTGAGACGACCCACAATCCCCTTCAACCTCATCCAAATCCACCAGGCTATCCCGCACAAAAGAATGCAAAACTTCATTGTTGGAGACACCACTAACCGCTGCTTCAATAACCTTCTCCTTCTCTCCCTCCTCCGAATCAGTAGTGGTATCCGATGAGCTACTTGAATCCCTTGAATTACATTCGTTATCCACAGATACAAGGAATCTTTCCCACTCTTGCACGTGAATTCTATAAGAGAAACCATCGACTTCTAAATCCATTAACTCATCGATCCTTTCAAAGCAATTTGTTTCAATTAAAATCCTACTCCGTTCAAATGACGGTGGCACAATCGTCGATTAATACAATCGCACCAAAGAACCCCACATTTTTGCTATACTTTCAAACATCTCGCTCGACCGCGCATGTATTGGTACCCCACACAAAGCCAACCACACTCTCCGTGTCGACATCTGGATTTTCAGTGACCAAGGGCGCACATCCACAAACCATCGTTGCAATCCATCACAATTGAGGATATCATTGGCGCCCGATTCGCCTGTAGACATAAGCAAGACCATCATGCCCGACATATGCATAATTGAAAAGCCTTCCACGTTTCTCTCATTCAATTCTGTTACCAAAGATTCAATGGTCATCGGCCTATGACACCACCCCACAACGCATATATTTAGTATTTCAATTTTCTCAACGTCAATCGATCCCTGGATTTTTCTAATCGGCTGGGGTTGCCCAATCTCTTTTGGTACCCTATCCCTATCTTGTATTGATTGTGATGCCCTATTTTTCTCAAATCTTAGAGGATTATGGTTCTTGTTAGCCGCCTTATGTAAAGATACGGATTCACCCACTCTCTTCCGTCACCAAAATGAATCTCGCGATCCCCTCTGTGCCATAACCACTGTGATCTTAAACTGTACAGACGAAATTCATTCAAACTTTCTATGATCTATTCTGCATCTTGTAAACTTGCCAAACGGACGAAACCAAAACATGCTCCATCCATCCCCCTTTTTTGGGGATAAACACATCTACGACCACTCCATGTTGATCAAACACTTGCCACATTCCTTTCCAGTGTAATCTCGATGGAATGTTTGATACGAAGAGAGTCCATACTCGTCGGTCACCATAGACACTTGAGCGACTCACCATTCTAAGCCCCTATCAAATTAATTAACTCGGGTGTCTGTTCTAAATCTTCAAGGGTAACAAAAACTTTGTGTTGTTTGTCAAAGTTAATCTTTTAACGGGTTAAAAAAAGTGGTCAAGAATGAGATACACATTGTAATTCTACGTGTCATGTTTGGTAGTATAAATTTTAATTACACAATTACATAAATTGAAAATTTAAAATTATATAAATGTTAATTGATTATTCAATTACAGGAGTAAAACATAACAAAAAAAATAGTTAAACCTAATTTTTTTCTCTCATTCCCCATAAGCGTCGCTGGGCTTTTTCATATTCCTTTTGCTTGATCAACGGCCGCATCAATTTTAGTATTGATTGCCGACCGCCGTTGTTCATTATTTTTCTTGCCTTTTCATATTCTTTGTTTGTTTTTAATTCTCTTAAGTTTTTTTAATTTTTAATAAGAATTTTTGCTATTGTAGCACGTGTTTCCTCTGCCTTTGTGGCACGCTTTTCATTGGATTCTGTGGTTTGTTGCATCTATCGCTTGGCACGATTTTAGCATACCTTAGTGGTTGTTTGGTGCTCGTATAGAAATCCTCACGGTGCTAGTTTTATGATTTGATTCTGTGTAACAACCTGGGCTTTTGAGTCAATCGAGTAGCGTCGACCTGAGCCTTGGGCTTTAAGGTTTTGAGTGTGAATAATCCATTTGGGCCCTTGTGTGTTGATGTTGGGCTTGGTTTAGACATGGCGTGATTGATGAGGGACTGGGGATGTAATTTTTCCAACCCTTGGCAGCCCATATCCTTGCATTTTTAGACAAAAACTGCCCATTACATCATCCTAATAACTTATCTTGAACCTTTCAAAATTTCTCTCTTCCTTGCAAGAGCTCTTTGGAGAACTTAAGGTAAAAGGTCTAAAATTTGCCTCCAATCTTGCCATCCAAGATTTTGGGTTTTAGATATGTTAATCTCTACCTCACGATCTACATTTTGATGTAAGAATGGTTGGTAATGGTGGTATGTTGAGGATATGCATTTTAGAGGGTTTTGAGTGTTGGGTGTTTTAGGGAGGATTCAAGTTGTAAGTTAATTTGAATCTTGTTTCTAAGACTTATAGAGTGTGACAAGTTCGTTTTACATTTGTTGTTTAGCTAAGGAAGTTGGGGAGCCATCTAACACCCAAGGCAAAGAGAAAAAGTGAAGTGGAGCTTGGGGGAGAAAGATTCTAGGATTTTGAGCAAGGTTTGTACATTTTTAACTCCAATGTGCTTCATTCTTTTCATAAATGTGATTGCTTTGTATTGTTTAAGCTTTTGGGTGTTAAGAGCTTGGATGTGGATGTTAATGGTGAAACTCGGATATTGTGTTAAAAACCTGTAAAAATGATAGTAAACCTTCCTAATAATCTTCTATAAGATGTAGGATTGAGATGAGAGGTTAAGGTTTTGTTTTGGGGGCTTGGGAAGTGATTTCCCGAGCCTTGGAAGCCATTTCTAGGCTTCGGTATCGATACACAAAAGCCGGTATCGGTACCCATGTTCCATTAAAATTCTAGTAGTAAAAAAATGGTATTGGTACCAAGGGGGTATCGATACCCATTGGGCAATCTGCCCGAAAATATCGATTTTTGCCCGAAAGACTAAAAAATTATATCGTTCGATCCAACAGACCCCTAATGGCCTGGAATAAGTTGTAAAACTGAGAAACTGAGAATTTACCCTATACTCGAGCATAAAACTTAAGAACTCAAAAAATTTCCTTGAGTGATTTATATGTTGATAACAACCATAGGATGGTATGAATATGTAATGATGTTTTATGCCATGGGGGAACTTATTTGATATAGGATCCAGATACTCAAGAAATTGTACTACAATAATATTCCTTTCTTTTCACGCATTCGATGTCTAGGTGATCCCAATTGACGTGCGTTACTCGATGGCTAGGTGATTCCGAGTATACATTATTTTCCCTATCC
This sequence comes from Hibiscus mutabilis, assembly GCA_019671005.1. Lineage (NCBI taxonomy): Eukaryota > Viridiplantae > Streptophyta > Magnoliopsida > Malvales > Malvaceae > Hibiscus > Hibiscus mutabilis. Next base: position 65,808,637 of record CM033711.1, read on the forward strand.
GATGTTTAGGTGATCCCAAATAGATGATCTCGTTCATACCTAATGTCTAGGTGATTCCGGGTATGTAACGAGGGTAAGTACTCGATGTGTAGGTGATCTCGAGTACATATGGCTAGCTTGATGACTAGGTGATTCCGGGCTAAACAGGTTTGTCTCATTGTGGGGAGAATATATGATTTGCTTACTTATTCATGTTATATGCTCACTGGTTACCTTGCACGCTTACCTTTATGAGTATCATGAAGTTTTGTAGAGTAGACATATACCACTGAGCTCTGTTACCTCAATGTACGGATGTGTTATTTTTTCATGCGTAGGTTGACATGTCACTCTTTGGAGGAGTACACCGACGAGGACTTCCTAGCACCGAATCAATTCAAGTACAGTACCTTGATTTTAGTTGTAGGGCTTGTATCCATAGGACCTTACCGTAGTTGGTATGTAACTCCATTGATTTAAATGGTTTGTTTTAAATTTTGTTTTTGGCTAAACTTGAGAATTAAAAATCAAACGCAATTTTATGGGTCGGGTTAGAGGTAACCTGAATGTAGCATCTCGGATCTAGTCGAATCGAGGTGTTTCATTTAATGGTATCAGAGCCTAGGTTTAGGCGATTCTAGAAAATTCCCATGGTATATGGAAGTAGTCATAAGGCGTCTAGCGGATACAAGCCCCTAAAGTTAAGATTGTATTCTTAAAGACTAGCAGATACTATGCCAGGTGGTGCGGACCATGGTAACAACTGTAACCCCCCGGTTTTGGGCCTATTGGTTTTTAGGATGAGTAAACGGCTTGTTGGGCCGGGATTAGAGATTCAAGTCAGATTCGAGATTAAAAATTAGAATAAATATTTTTGAGTGAGAAAATATATAGGAAAATATCTAAAAATCATTATTTAATATATAGATATTTTTGGTAAAGTCAATTTTGAAAAATGGAATTTGGAAAGTTGACATTTTGGCTAGTGACCAAAATGTAAAGAATGAAAACTGTTTTTAGTGATTGTTTTGTAAAAGGGTCAAAACTTATAATCTTTAAAGAGCTATTTGCCTAAAGTCTAATATCAGATTTTTCTCCTTAATTGGCTATTTTAAAAAGGTTTGGAAAAATATAAATACATTTGAGGAATTAATATAATTAATTCCTAAGCAAACTTTACGTAACTACCTTTTCTAAAAGATTTTCTCTCAAATTCTCTTCAGCCAAACACTCTTCTCTTCTTCAAAATCTTCAGGTAAATTTTTGATTTCATCAATCTTTTAATTGCAAAAAAGTTCTTAATTGATTTCTATCAAAACCTTATTGTTTTAATCTTGTTTTCTTATGTAATCAATCCAATTAAGGGAGAAATCAACATTAGAGGTGAGCTTCATTATTCTCCTCTAATGTATGGTTATTTATTGAAATTCCCAAGTTATTGATCCTTTATAAATGTTTTATATTGAGTTTTAATGATTTGATTATGGAAATTGGTTAAATCAATGTTTAATTGATCATATTATATGATTTCGAATTGGATCTGTTTTGTTGAGTTCTTGATTGTTTTTAATCATGATTTTTATGTTTTATAATGTTAATAAGATGGATTTAACATTGGAATCCTGGAGTTAGATGAATCTCTATTTTTTCTAGGTTGTTAGTTATGTGCCTTTTGAGGAGTTGTGGAGGTTTATTGTATGTTGGAGGTATAAAGTTGATGTTAGGTTGTTTTTGGATATCAATTGAAGATAATTTATAGTTTAAACCTTAATGTTTTGGCTGGGTTAAGTTTGAAAGATGTTTGATGTTGTTTTGGAGAGGCTCCGGGTAGAGTTTGAAGTGGATTGTTGTTGATTTGTTGTGGCTGGTTCATGAATGCATTTTGATGCATCGAATCCCCTGTCTTGTATGGTAAAATCAGGGGAGGTTGATCCTCAAGCTTGTAGCATCGCTTCGGAAGCTTTGAAGGAGGAGTTCGCATCGGCGAATAAGGCTTTGCGTTTTCGGTGAGTGAGAACATGGATTTCAGCTTTGAAATGGTTTAAAGGTGATTTTTGGGAGTTTAAACTTAGCTTGAAATGTTGGTTTAAACTCAAAAGTAAGTATGATGAGATTTCTCCCTCGGTCATACTTTAACGAAATTGGTTTATGCACTTGTTTTGAATGACATGGTACCTACTGTTTAAGCATGTTTAAAAGTATGTTTTATACTGTTTTTGATCATATAATGATGATGGATGCATTTGGAAATGATCCATGTAAGTATGAGTTATACTTATTAAAGCATGGTTTAATGTTTTGAAAATGGTTTTGAATTGATGCATATAAAAACAGTGAGGTACATGGTTAATAATGAATTATATTGGCAAGTGATATGGTTTAAATGTTAGTAGATATAGTTGACCGGCCATAGGATTGATAGTGCACTATAAATAAGTCACCTCGGGTGTTGAGGGGTTTATTTGTACCGAATACTCCACCACGATTACCCTAACGGTCGAGGGGTTATATGGTACTAAAAACTCTCGTTAGTGGATTATGCGTCTAATTGATGAGATGGGTTGTGATAGTACCTGGTTGTAAGCGTGCCTTAATTCCGGATGAGATGGCATGAAGTCTTGAAAGGACACTTTTTAAATCTGTGTATCCGATGTAATATTTTGTAAAGTGGAGCTTGGTTCATGATCACTTGAAAACCAATATAATTGTTAATGTATCATGTAGATGGATGTTGTTGTATAATGTTGGTTTATACATGTTTACTCTTTAAGCTTTGCATATGGATTGTTATGCATGGGAAAACTAAAATTAAGGGTTAGTATAATACTCTAATTTTGTCCGGGAATACGTATATATACATATATTTCTTTAAATAAATCCAAATAATAAATAATATAAATAACAGTCCATTAAATAAAAAAAATAAATGTCCAAGTTTACAATCCGAATACCCCAAAGCCCATTTACATATATGAAGGCTCAATTCCTATATTCTTAATCCAAACAAACACACATATACATCCAAAGAAACACAAATTTCCCACCCAAACTCGTGTTCAAATGGGCACGTGGCAGTTGGTCATTGGACCGTTCTCCCTTCACTTGGATTCAAGCCTCCTAATGATGTCATCATTGACAACCCTATAAATAGGGAGAGAGAGAAAAGTCAGATTATTAATGACCACTAATAATTACTATAATTAAAATATAATAAAATAGAGAGAGAAAATGGCATTTCAGGAATTTATCTGCCCGAGAGTTGAGTCGCCGAAATCTGAAGGGTCCTCTGAAAACTCGAACTGACTTCGGAATAGCCGAGATATCACCGGAGAAAGTTATCGAACATCACTAGAGCTTTTTTTTCATCGCCAGAACCACCGTTTCGAAGGTAAAGCTCTCCACTTTTCTATATCCTGCATTTAAACACAAAAAGAAGGTTAGATCGGAGTTAAAAATAAAAACAGAAGGATATTAGAGTGACTGGTGTGTTTAGTGTGTGGTGGTAGGGGGTTTATTTGAACAACGGAATTGAAGAGATGGTTTTCAGGTAGCTTTAGGTCTTATATTTGGGGAAGAATGGGTGGTTCTGATGAACCAGGGTTAGATTTAGGTTAAGGGATGAAATCGAAAAAATTTTGGGGAGTTTTAGGGTTTCGACGAGCGGCGGTCGAAAATCACCTTATGGCGGCCGGCGTCGACTCACGTGATGGTCAAGACTCAAATGTGGCAGCTGTCGAACATTAGAAGGTGACCGGAGTGAGGCAGTTGTGGATTGACAGGCGGAGGACATGGCGACTTTAGACCGGTGTTCATCGTGTGCATCCGATTTTGAATGAACACGTGATGAACTCATAAAAAAACCATGGATTTGATCCATTTCCAATTTTTTCTGGGTTGTTTGGGGTATTCGTATGGAGAGAGTTTGAAGGATAGAGAACGGGTAGGAAGAGGGAGAGTTATCAGAAATGAGGGGAAAAGATAAAAAGGGGATTTTTATATCCAACACCAAACGGTGTGGTTTAGAGGCCGAGTCGGAGGAGATCCGAGCACCGAGTTGGGTCGGGTCAAGATAGATCTGTGCCCTTTTATCCCGGATCTCTTATTTTGGCTTCTTAATTTTGTGGTTCTTTCAATCTGGTCACCAAACTTTGTAATTTGGCTCCACAGTTCGAATTTAATGCAATTTTGCCTCCTTTCTTTAATTGTTTAGTTTAATTCAATTGTTTAAATTATTGTATGATGCATGATTTTAATCAAAGCATATAGTGTAATTGTGTAGATAATTAAATGTTATTAATGCAATTTAATGGGCTTGGATGATTGTTTGAAGTTGTAATTTGACATGTGGGCATGAAAACTAACTAATTGAGGTTAGGTAACTTAGAAATGGGATAAGACCCTACAATTTTCAAGAATTGCAATTTCGTCCCTAAATTACAATTGCGTGCAATTGGATGTCGTTTCGACGCCCAATTGAGTTGGAATTTCATCCGCTGCCAGTATGCACACTATAGGTTATAATGTTTCATATAGATAAGATAAAAATAAAAAATGGATGTAATTAAAGTTAAATATTTACGAGTATGTGTAGCACCCCCTCCCCGGTCTGGTAGGAAACTGGGGCGGAAAATGTTATCAGAAAACATATTAGAAATTCAGAAATGAAATTGGAGTTCAGATATTTTATTTAAAATGTCTTAATAGTCGATTAGAAAGTTTAGTGGACATGTCATTACTAATCTTATCAAAATTAAGGCCAATTTTAAACTTTTCAAACATAGGGAACTAAGTCGTAAATTTTGCAAATTAGAGATCCTAATCAAAATTCTTTATTACCAACTTGTAATTAGACTTACCAACTTTTTCACTTTGTGGAGTTTCGTTACTATCGGATATCGTTTACCTATTCAATTAAGCTATTCGGGTTTTAGTGACCATTCTGTAAACTGTCCAAGGTTTATTTTAAGCATTCTTAACCGAATTAACTAATACCGTATCGAGACCCTTTAAGCCGTATCGATATAGCAAGCCTAATTTTAGATTTCCAGATTTACAGGTTGACCCCGTACCGATACACTCTAAATCGTATCGATACCATTTCCTAACCCAAATTCTAGTGACCAAAATACGTACCGATACGCCCTAGTCATATCGATACGCCCTGCTTTATTAAGCCAATTTACGCCTAGCCGTACCGATACGCCATTAACTGTATCGATACGCATTGACCTTTAATGACACAATTTTACTAGTTTTTATTCGATTTACCCAACCAAACGTTAATCAAATTTTATCAAACTTTACCAGCAATCTTAAAAACAGTATCCCTAATTGCGTGTCAAATTTTAGGACATTTCGAATCCGTTTACTATGACTTTACCAATTAGTATATTTAAGCTCATTTTAACTAGGTTACCAATCCCAAAACATACCATATTACACATACAACACTTAGGCCCTATTGGGCTTTTACAAACATATCAAATTAGGCTATCAAAACAGGTTTAGACCTTATGCCACCATACTAGGAGTTCGGAAATGAAGGTAAACATACATATGGTAACGGAGGTGACTTGCAACCGTAGATTACACGACCAGAGCTCGGAATGCTTCAAGGTCCTGAAATGCATGAGACACACACGCATGTTAGGCTTACTTAGCCTAGTGAGGTAGTCATAATAAGCGTAAGGTAATCAAGTGACATGAATAGCATACTATGTTTATGAACAACATATCATCATACTTATATATCATAATTACGCTACAAATCACATAAGTCTCATGCTTAAATCATTTATCCCATTTTCACAAAAACATAGCAAAGTTAAACACATATCAATCCCTCGAACATAGTAACAAATAGGTACACAGATTTCCCTTTACACCAGCACATATATCGGAAAATAGGTCGATAGCCTTAAGCCGTAGCTCTGGATAAGTCCCTTACACAATTCATCCTTATCTCCCCCACATACAGGCCGTAGCCCCGGACCATTGTCCAACCCTTACTTATACAAGCTCAAATAATCCTACGGCATGCCAATTGTATCCAAAACTCACAAGTGTCCAAGGTTACACATATTTCTTTGTATTTTCTTACCTTTGTGCCCGTAGGCCATAACATATCGAAAACAGAAGTGAGCTGTAGCTCCATAGCATATCATAGTACATGTTTACACCGAATCATCACATAGTCATATCAAATTCACATAATATAACATAGTTGTTCACATTTCAACATATTACTTTCATAGTTCATTTATATCAGATCATATGTCACATGTATATCCATAACCATATCAGAATAACACAAGGGCTTACCCAACCTTACCAATCGAATTTAGAGCTTTGACACAATGCATAGCAAACCACAATGATGCAACGGGAAGACATTGAACATATCCCTTGACACGACTACACTCACCTTGATTATAAGGCTCTCGAATTACAACTCCGTTGTGCCTAGCTTTCTTTGGAGATGACAAGGGATCATTCTCCAACACTTGAGCTATCACAAAGTTAGGATTACATTAGAATTTGATCTAAAGATTCGGAAACATATTTCAAGCTAACAAAGCTTGTAGACAACATCGAAATATCTAAATTAACTCCCCAAATCATGGCTTTCCTTTGAACATTAGAACCCAAATCTTGAAATTAAACTTCAACGAAAAATAGGATCACTAATTCAATTTAGGGGTTTTACTCACTGAATTGTGGGCTTTCAAGTGGTATATCAAACTTGGACAAAGATCGAAGATTGCACCGAGGTGCTTACTTAGCTAGAGGTTGAAGAAAACAATAAAGGAGCTTGCTTAATTGGGAGACAAAGTTTTAGGTTTTCTTTTGGGAGTTTAAAAGATGAGAGATGAGAGCTTCTCTTTATCCATTTATTCATTTAAAAGATTGAGGCTTAATCATTTCTGACATACATGGTAACCAATGAAAAACTTACCCTCCATCAAGGGTTTGCTTATTCCCATGGTCAATAGTATTTTCTATTTAGCTATTGACTTCATCAATCACCTATTCAGATGATTTTCACGTGGGAGTTGTCAAGCAAGGAGGTGAGTAAGCATCTTGCTTGATTTTTCCCTCAATTTGGCTTCGAACAGATTCAGAACAGGGGAACCATATCAATATGCACTTGACCGTATCAATATGCCCTCGCTAAAATAGGTAAATTGGCTATTGGTCGTATCAATATTGGTTTCACCGTATTGATACGCCTTCTTGGAATTTGCATTTTGGGCTTTGAATCGCATTCAGGGAAGTCCCTTTACTCATATAGGACCAAATTGTAATTTTATTACAAAAGAAGGGTACAATGGTTACTCATTACAACATTTTACATATCAGATTCGAAACTTCCGATCACTAGAACCTAATTTTGACTAGGCCAGTTTTCGGGATATGACAACTCTTCCCCCCTTACGAAAATTCGTCCTCAAATTTTCACCCTAAGCAAAGAGATGAGGGTACTGCTTTTGCATAGTCTCTTTAGGTTCCCACGTTGCCTCTTCAACAGAATGACTCCTCCATAGAACTTTCACTAAGGGCACAAACTTGTTACGAAGCCGTTTGACTTCTCGAGCAACAATCTGTACAGGTTCCTCCTCGTACGTCAGATTGGACTAAATCTCAATAGACTCCGAATCGATCATGTAGGATGGATCTGAACGGTACTTGCGTAACATAGATACATGGAAGATGTTGTGAATCTGACTTAACTCCTCGGGATGAGCTAATCGGTATGCTACAGGTCTAACTCTTTCAATCACTCTAAACGGGCCAATAAAACAGAGGCTTAGCTTCTTCTTTTTGCCAAAACGAATGATCATCTTCTACGGTGATACTTTGAGGAAGGCCTCCTCACCAACCTCACACTGGATATCTCTTCTTTTCAAATCAGCATATGATTTTTGTCGATCGAATGCAGCCTTAAGCCAATCACGGATAATGGTTGCTCTTTCTTCGATCTCCCGAAGCAAGTCAGGACCTAGTATCTTGCCTTCACCGAGTTCGGTCCAAAAAAGAGGAGTTCTGCATCTCCTTCCATACAAAGCTTCATAAGGGGCCATTTGAATTGAGGCTAGATAATTGTTGTTGTATGCAAACTCGACTAAAGGTAGGGATTTCTCCCACGTATTCCTGAAGTTGATGACACAAGCTCAGAGCATATCTTCTAGAATCTGAATAACTCTCTCGGATTGGCCATCGATTTGAGGATGGAAAGCAGTGCTAAGGTGCACTCGCGTTCCCAAGGCCTCGTGTAAGGTCCTCCAAAACTGAGTTGCGAATCGAGGGTCACGATCAGAGATAATAGACATAGGGACTCCGTGTAACCGAATAACTTCACGGATATACAACTCTGTGAGTTTAGGCAAATTGAAATACATTCTCATCGGAAGGAAATAAACAGATTTAGTAAATCGGTCCATAATGACCCAAACAACATCATTCTTCTTCGGGGGGTCATAGGTAGGCCACTTACAAAGTCCATTGTAATACACTTTCATTTCCACTGTGGAAGCTCGATAATCAACAGAAGACCAGTAGGCAACTTGTGCTCGACTTTGACTCATTGACAAGTCAAACACCTAGTCACAAAGTTTGTGATCTCGTTCTTCATTTCGGACCACCAATATAGCTTCTTAAGATCTTTGTACATTTTAATAGCTCCCTGATGAATAGAGAATGGGTTAGAATGAGCTTCTCTCAGAACTTGATTCCGAAGATCATCATCATCGGGCACATAGATACGGTTGCAGAAACATAACAAGCCTTCGGGATTCATAGCAAAGTCATGATCTGCGTTATTCTTGACCTTAGCAATGAGAGGCTACAACTCCTCATTGGATTCCTGGAGTGTTTTGATTCGAGATACAATGGTTGACTAAACTCTCAGTTTATCCAACAACTTGTCATGCTTCTTGAGTCGAAAATGAGCGTTCAAACGCCTCGTAGAAGGGGTAGGTTTCCGACTAAGAGCATCTACTACAGCCTTGGCTTTACTAGGATGGTAATCAATAACCAAGTCGTAATATTTCAGAAGTTCCGTCCACCCATGCTGATGGAGATTCAGCTCTTTCAGAGTCAAAAGATACTTCAAACTTTTGTGATCAGTGTACAAATAACACTTTTCACCATACAGGTAGTGTCACCAAATCTTCAAAGTAAACACAACTGTGGATAACACCAAATCATGAGTCGGATAGTTTAGCTCATGTGGCTTGAGTTGACGTGAAGCATAAGCTATGACTTTGACTTCTTGCATCAGAACACAGCCTAATCCTAGGTGGGATGCATCATTGTAAACGGTGAAATCTTTGCCCGACTTGGGTTGCACCAAAACATGAGCATAAGTAAGGATTTGCTTAAGCTGATCGAAACTCTTTTGCTGATCCACAGTCTACACAAAAGGAGTTTCCTTACGGAGGAGCTTTGTCAAGGGGGCAATCAGTGAGAATCCCTTAACGAATCTACGATAGTAGCCTGCAAGGCCTAGAAAACTACGAACTTCTCCAACATTCTTCGGAGGAATCCAGTCAATGATGGCTTGAATCTTCTTTGGGTCAAATTGAATTCTCACAGAAGAGATCACATGGCCTAAGAAGAACACTTCAGATAGCCAGAATTCATATTTGCTGAACTTGGCATATAATTGTTTCTCTCGAAGAGTCTAGAGTATAATCCGGAGATGTTTTTCATGAGTAGCCGCACCTTTTGAATAGATCAAGATATCATCTATAGAGACAACCATGAAATTGTCTAAATAGGGCTAGAATTCATCAAATCCATGAATGTTGCAGGTGTATTTGTGAGCCCAAAAGGCATCACTAGAAATTTATAGTGGCCATATCTGGTTTGAAAGACAGTCTTTGGAACATCAGACTCCTTCATTAGCATTTGGTAATATCCAGATCGAAGATCTATCTTGGAAAACATAGAAGCATCTTTCAACTGATCAAAAAGGTCATTGATTCTCATTAATGGATACTTGTTCTTAATTTTCACCTTGTTTAACTGACGATAGTCAATGCATAGGTGCATCGACCCATCATTCTTCTTAGCAAACAACACTGGTGCTCCCTAGGGTGAGGAACTCGATTGAATGAATCCCTTATCCAAAAGGTCTTAGATTTGTGCCTTTAGCTCTCTTAACTCCACCGGAGCTATTGTATACAGAATGATAGAGATCGGAGTAGTCCCAGGTTGCACTTTTATCCCGAATTCCACTTCTCAGATGGGGGGAGTCTCGGAAGTTCATCGGGAAACACATCAGAGAATTCTTTCACAAAAAGTACATTTTCAAGTTTTAGATCTTTCATGGCATACATGAGAATCTTCTTAAGCTCGGGTTCGAATTTCATCAAGGTTATGCTTTCCTTACCGAGCCCACAAAGATATAATTTCTTCTTCGAACAGTCCAACCATGCTTGGTGTTTGGCTAACCAGTCGAGGCCTAATATGAGATCGAACTCTCAAAAGGGCAAGGCCATCAAATTAGCCGGGAAAGGGATCCCTTGGATCTTTAGAGGGCAAGCTTTACAAAAACCCATGGAATGATCACACTATCTCCTAACGGATTAAAGACAACAATCTTGGAAGTGACCAATTTTAATTCTAAGACGTACTTTACAATCAAAGGTTCACTAACAAAAGAATGCATAGAGCCTGAGTCTACAAAAGCATAAACAAGATCAGAACATAATTCCGCCATACCTGCAATCATATTAGGATCATCATCCTGCTCACAACCCCGAACATGGTACATTTGGGCTCAAGTCTGAGGGTCACGACTAGCCGGAGGGACATTAGTATTGCGAGGTCTCCCTGCTGATCCAGTTTGCACTTGCTTTGCTCCGCTTCCTTTGCTAGGGTTGTTCTGAGAAGCTACCAATGTAGGGTCATACGAATTCTGCGGGCATTGTTAGATAAAGTGGCCAAACTCACCATAGAGATAACAAGATCCGGACTGTCTGTGGCACTGCCTTGGGTGATTCTTCTGGCAGAAATTACATAGAGGGATTTGAGAACCTTTCGTAGAACCAACTATACTATCTACTGAAGCTGTGCGAGCAACAGATGTTCCTGTAGAACTGTAGTACATAACCGAACCCTGGTAGCTGTTGAAAGGTAGCAGACTTCTGGTCCCACTACCTACCCTTCTTCTGAGATGTGGGTGGCTTAGAATTATCTCGGGACCTCTGATCAGATCGGGCCTAGTTCCCTTTCCTTCTTTTGGAAGCCTTCTGGGAGGCTTCGGCAGCAATGGCTTGATTAACCAAAGTTTGGAAGTCTTCTAACTCTAAGATGGTGAAAACAAGACACAGTTCGTCACATAGTCCATCAACGAACATCCGACATTTTTCTTTCCCTGTGCGTATAATCTCAACACCATATCTTGTATACTTGCAGAAATCTTAGATATGTTGTTCTACGGGCCTTCATTCTTGCCTTAGATGAAGGAATCTCTTATGCCTCTCAGTGATGCAATGGTCATTGATATACTTTTTGTGGAACTCCTTAAGGAAGAAATCCCACGTAATTCTGTGTTCTGGCACGGTAAGTGTCATTGTATCCCACCAACTCTAGGCCTCCTCATCAATTAAGGCTAAGGCGCACTCGAGCTTATGTTCTTCGGGGCACTTCATTTGCTTGTTCAGCACTTTTAGAGTGTTATCTAGCTAGTATTATGCGACTTCAGGGTTGTCCAGGTCCTAGCTGGTAAAGGTATAAACTGGGTATTGTTTGAGCATGTCAATAGGCGTCATCGGGGTAGCTACAGCAGGCTAAAGGGGTGGTTTTTGTTGGAGGGACACAACCACTTGCTTAATCATGTCGGCCATAGACATCAAATATTTCTGCTGAGTAGGCAGCATCGGCGGGGCATGAGGTAGATCATTTTGCCCTACTCATTCGGGCCTAACTTCTGCCCTCAAATTATCCCCTTGAGTAGAGGAGGAGTCGGGGTACGGTTTATTAACAATGCATCTATCAGTAGGCGCTGACATTTTTAGATCTAATCATACAGAAAGATTGAATCGTGTAAGCTGCAAGACATAAATAACATATAAAAATAACTCCTAGGTGACATAAGTACATACGAACTCATAACGAGCTTCAGTTTTGTCCTAGAATCGACTAAACTTTGACTCTGATACCACAACTATAACACCCCATCCTTGGTTTGGTAGGAAACCAGGTCGAAAAGTGTTATCGAAAAATAGATTAGAAATTCAGAAACGAAATCGAAGTTTAGATCTTTTATTCGGAATGTCTTAATAGTCGATTAGAAAGTTTAGTGGACCTGTCATTACTAATCTTATCAAAATTATGGCCAATTTTAAACTTTTCAAACTTAGGGAACTAAGTCGTAAATTTTGCAAATTAGCGATCCTAATCAGAATTCTTTATTACCAACTTGTAATTAGACTTACCAATTTTTTTTACTTTGTGAAGTTTCGTTACTATCGGATATCGTTTACCTATTCAATTAAGCTATTCGAGTTTTAGTGACCATTCCATAAACTGTCCAAGGTTCATTTTAAGCATTCTTAATCAAATTAACTAATAGCATATCGATACCCTTTGAGCCGTATCGATACACCAAGCCTAATTTTAGATTTTCAGATTTACAGGTTGACAAACCCGTATCGATACAGGTTGAATGTGTTGACCTCGTACCGATACGCTCTAAATCGTATCGATACCATTTCCTAAACCAAATTCTAGTGACCAAAATCCGTACCGATATGCCCTGCTTCATTAAGCCAATTTATGCCTAGTCGTACTGATACGCCATCAACCATATTGATACACATTGACCTTTAATGACAGAATTTTACTGGTTTTTATTCGATTTACCCAACCAAACGTTAATCAAATTTTATCAAACTTTACCAACAATCTTAAAAGTAGTATCCCTAATTGTATGTCAATTTTAGGACATTTCGAATCCGTTTACTATGACTTTACCAATTAGTATATTTAAGCTCATTTTAACTAGGTTACCAATCCCAAAACATACCATATTACACATACAACACTTGGGCCCTATTGGGCTTTTACAAACATATCAAATTAGGCTATTAAAATAGGTTTAGACCTTATGCCACCATACTAGGAGTTTGGAAATGAAAGTAAACATACATATGGTAACGGAGGTGACTTGCAACCGTAGATTACACGATCGGGGCTCAGAATGCTTCAAGGTCCTGAAATGCATGAGACACACACATGTTAGGCTTATTTAGCCTAGTGAGGTAGTCATAATAATCGTAAGGTAATCAAGTGACTTGAATAGCATACCATGATTATGAACAACATATCATCATACATATATATCATAATTACACTATAAATCACATAAGTCTCATGCTTAAATCATTTATCCCATTTTCACATGTACATAGCAAAGTTAAACACATATCAATCCCTCGGACATAGTAACAAATGGATACACAGATTCCCCTTTACACCAACACATATATCAGAATATAGGTTGTAGCCTTGAGCCGTAGCTCTGGATAAGTCCCTTACACAATCCATCCTTATCTCCCCCACATATAGGTTGTAGCCCCGGATAATAGTCCAACCCTTACTTATACGAGCTCAAATAATCCTATAGCATGCCAATTGTATCCAAAACTCACAACTGTCCAAGGTTACACATATTTCTTTGTATTTTCTTACCTTTGTGCCCATAGGCCATAACATATCAGAAACGGAAGTGAGCAGTAGCTCCATAGCATATCATAGTACATGTTTACACCGAATCATCACATAGTCATATCAAATTCACATAATATAGCATAATTGTTCACATTTCAAGATATTACTTTCATAGTTCATTTATATCGGATCATATGTCATATGTATATCCATAACCATATCAGAATAACACAAGGGCTTACCCAACCTTACCATTCAAATTTATATCTAATTGCTCTACTTGAGCTTTGACACAATGCATAGCAAACCACAATGATGCAACGGGATGGCACCGAACCTATCCTTTGACACGACTACACTCACCTTGATTACGAGGCTCTCGAATTACAACTCCATTGTGCCTAGCTTCCTTTGGAGATGACAAGTGATCCTTCTCCAACACTTGAGCTATCACTAAGTTAGGATTACATTAGAATTCGATCTAAAGATTTAGAAACATATATCAAGCTTACCAAAGCTTGTTGACAACATTGGAATATCGAAATTAACTCCCCAAATCATGGATTTCTTTTGAACATTAGAACCCTAATCTTGAAATTAAACTTCAATGAAAGATAGGATCACTAATTCAATTTAAGGGTTTTACTCACCCAATTGTGGGCTTTCAAATGGTATATCACACTTGGACGAAGATCAAAGATTGCACCGAGGTGCTTGCTTAGCTAGAGATTGAAGACAACAATTGAGGAGCTTGCTTATTTGGGAGTGTAATCACTCATTTTTGACCGGGTTTTAGTGTTATTAGTGTTGTTATAATACTAAAATTATATATATAAAAAAAGCAAAATAAAAAAGCAAAAAAATAATAATAATATAATAATAATAATAATAAAAAAAGGGGGGAGGGGAGTGGAGCACAAAGCTCCACGTCACCCTCATCACCCCTATAAATAGAAGCAATTGGCAGCAAGAATGGGGGAAGCAAAAATTGAATTGCAATCACGCCAATTGAAGAGAAAAAATGGCAATTGCAACAATTGGAATCGGCAAGGGCAGGCCAATTCGGCTAGCCCAGGACCGGGGTAATATCCTTGGTCCTAACCGGTTCGATCGGGGTCCTATTTTAGGTCCGATCTAGTTAATATTTTTGGAGGGGTCGCGGTAGATCTCGGTGGGTTTCAGTCGGGGTTCGTCGTTCGAGCTCCTAATTAGGTATATTTTCTTTTCTTTTTTATTAGTGTTGTAATTTTTATAATTTAATGAAGTATTAGTTATCTTAAAATTTTAGTCTTATTTTTTATGTTTATGTTTTAGATTAATATTTAATATGTTTTAAATTTGTGTTTATATTAATATTTTATTTATGTTAGATATGTTTTTATTTATGAGTCAGATTAATATTTATGTATGTATGTTTTAGAATAGTATTTTATGTTGAATTTGTTTTTATGTTAGATTAATATTTATGAATATTAGTATTTTGTTTATGCTAGATATGTTTTTATTTATGAGTTAGATTAATATGTATATATGCATGTTTTAGTCTAGTATATCATTTATGTTAGATTAGTATTCTGTTATGTCAATATTTATTGCATTTAAATATTTTGCCATGTTTTATATTTTTGCCACTAAGATTGCATATGATATATAAATTGTTAATGCGGTGTCCTTTTATCCGAGCGTAAACGGGGCCAGTATCAGGTGTAGTGATAGTGGTTGGGCGTTTACTCTCAGATAACGGGGCCCTTAAAATTAACTCGCAATTATGACCGAATTTTAAAATAATTGTCACTTTAATCCGGAAAATCTAATATTGATAAAGCGGTAATTATTAAAGTACCAATTTTGGGCAGTGTGGGGGTGCTAATCCTTCCCCATCCGTAACCGACTCCCGAACCCAATCTTTTTTTGAATCTCTGGTTTTATGGTGTCCGGCCTACCTAAGTGGCCGGTGGCGACTCCATTTTTTAATACGGTTTATTTTAAAACCCCACGAAATAAATATTTTATATCCAAAAGAGTCACAAACACCTTTCAAAAACACTTCGAAAACCCTCGTTTTTTTAGCGATAAAGATAAAAAAAAGACATCGCTACAGATGGCGACTCCGCTGGGGACAATTTATGTTTTTTTTTTAAAAAAAAAACAAATGAGAGTCAAGCTTTTAAAATAATTACCGCTTTACTAATATTGGAAGTTCCGGATTAAAGTGACTATTAAATTAACATTCGGTCATAATTGCGCGTTTATTTTAACGCATTTAAAATATGGCATATAAACCCGTTTTTTTAAGTGGGGGGAAAACGCTAATGCTTTCGTGGAGATATCGTTCTCCCGTATGGGCCTAGCAAGTACCTTCGGGGCTCGAGTACCTTATGCTTTCGTAAGGATATTGTTCCTTCGTACGGGCATAAGCGAATGGGTCCCCCTGAATTGAACCCGGTTGAAAGGAGCCTATAATGGGTGATGATCGGGGGCCTTGCTACTCTTAGTAGAGGACAGCAAGGACAATTCGGGTACCTCCTAGCACCAACACTGCATGTAGAGAACATAGAAACCCACCCTGTTAGAGCCATGCGGATAACCTTAGGTGTTTTAGACTAGATAAATAAGGTCGTTTTGTTTGTTTACCTTATTTAATTTGTCCTTTTATTTATGTATTTATTATTTTTATCCTTTACTAACTCATTTCTTTTTGTGTTTTATTTTTACACATATTTTTGTTGCATTATCATTGCATCCACATTACATAGAGGCGTTGATTCAAGTGGTTTGCCCGATTAGAAAATCTTTCATCATGGAAAAAAGGTGTCTTAGGAAGGACAACATCGATCCAGTCGCGTGACATTGGTCAGAGATTACTCAACAGATCCAACGTAACAATTTGCCGAACAAGCGTGTAGTGCCAAAGTATACACACGAGACCCTAATGGTGGACATACAACGAGCTACAAGGTGTGTGAATGACTTAGCTACCGAAGCCACGACTCTCCGACCTTTCGTAACCCCGGACATGGAATAAGCACCAAGGTTTAGGAGGTAGAGCTAGGGATTATGTGTAGAACTTTATTTTGTAATTAAGACTTTGTAATAGACTCTTTTTGTAATAGGGACTCCTTTTGTAACATGGATCTTTTTTGTAATCTCGACCTTTTTAATTCCCATGAAAGTCGTTCGAAAGGGTGATTACCAGCGGAATCAACGCCTTTATTTGCATTCATGTTGCATATCATGACATGGTGTTGATTCAAGAACAGTTCATTAAAAGGCTTTCAAAATAGAAAAAGTCTGCTTTGCCGGGAACGATAATATTACAGTATCAAGTTAGGTCGAGCAAAGACCAATCGCGAAAGAAGACGGTACGACAATAAGGCACGTGCGACGCAGAAGATTCAGTCAGGGCCGCAGAATCCTAATTTTAAATCTTCATATTTGACCATTTTTAAATTCTCAGATTTTAATTTAACTCAAAAAAAAAGAAAAAATTAAAAATATTATTATTTTGCTTTGAAACTTCTTCTCTCATAAAACTTTCAGAAGAATAATAATAACAAAAAGAAACCTAAAAGTTTCATTTTTAAGTAAGTTAAAATTTTTGAACCAAATGATCTTTGAGAATTTTAATTTAAACCCTAAAATTTTTAAAGTACTCCCTTAGGACCGATAGAATCTATCCCTGTTTAGACGTATTATTCGTTTGCACCCAGAAAAGATCTTATATGCATTATGCCTGCACTTGTTGATGTTATTTTTAGAAACCACAAAAAAAATAAAGATCATGACTTCACGAGTCCATAGAATAAGAAGGGAAGACGAAGTCATCCATCATCCTGAAGACGACGTCGAGACGTGGAGCACAGGTTTTGCTTCCCGAAGTTAAGATCTCCAGAAGGAAACTAACCGTCACCTGTAATTCATTATTAGTTTCTTGCAACCAGACATTTTTCTACTGATTGAAAGTCTTTTAAGGACTGTTCGAGAATCAACACCGCATTTGCATTCATGCATTGCATTGCATTACATTACATTGCATTGCATTACATTGTACAATCATGACATATTTTACACCTTGCATAAAATTTTTGAGGGGTAATCCAAAGAACAATTAGAGTTTTATCGTGAATAAAAGAATTGAACACACTCAAAAATCAAGATTCGAGCAGTTAAAAGATGGACTCGAGAGGAAAAGAGAGAAAAAGAAGTTTGATGCCTTTAATACAAGAAAACTCTGTTTGAACCCTGACTTGGTTGTTCCTACGGATTTCAAAGACTTCAGATTTGCGCATGATAACGGAACAAGATGCCCCAAGATTCACGTGACCATATTCTGCAAAAAAAATGGAGGGCTACATTGAAAAATTACCGATCCACTACTTACCCGACAGTCTAGCAAGACCTACCGTGATATGATATACTTTGGACCCAGCAGCAAGTCGTCACTATCTCCAGGGTACGAAGATGAAACCTGATTAAAGCTTCAAGGAATATGCTTTGAGGTGTATGTGTTTAACGACCCAAGTGCAGCCTCCTGTAGATGAAGAGGAAAGTGAATTCCATGTCATCTTTCTTATTTTTTCTTTAATAAGATGCTCGGGAAAATGAAAGCCAGCTTTGAAGACTTCATGACAGTCGGAGAAAGAATCGAACATGCACTCCGGGACCTAAGTTTAAAGACCAGACCTGCCTAGGAGCAGAAGGAAACAGAGAGATAAATGGGTACCACTTTCAAAACATTGAGGCGCTGGGGCATGACACTAAGAAATTTGGGGTCGTTAATAGAAAAATTAAGAAGCTGGTTGACAAGGGAGTCATGACGAGATAGTTGATCCAGCGGTGGAAAAACAAGAGAAGAGGCAAGCCTACAATACCTTGGAAGGGGCAGAATGAGTTAGCACCCTGGAGATAATCCAAAGGTCCCTACGGTTTTCTCATCATTTCACAAAGAAATTCTCAACAAAAAAAAATCATTGTTTATTAGAATTAAAAATCACATTTCCATTTAGAAAAGCATTTTTACATTCTTGATTCTTTAAACATTTCATTTTTATGGGGTAGTTTTCCCATATGCATATACACACATTTTTGAATGGACATATGTATATATAATTTCTATACCAGGTCCTCAAATTTTGAATGCAACAGTACATTTGCTTCAAACCCAAAGATCAACTCTAAGTTGCATATATTTAGAAGAGATTGAATGTTGTGGAGATACTCTAAATGTGAGTATCTGCTAGTTTACTTAGGCCAACAGAGGAACAAAAGCGAGTGTTTAGAGAATGGGCAATTTCCATTTTAAGAATTTATCTTCTCAGGCACTTGTCGTTTTAGATCCTTGAAACGAAAGTTGACCCTAAACCTCTACCCTCTGAAGGCATTCTCAGGACATTTGTGAATATGTCAACGAATGGTGTTCTTTTACTTTACCAGAAGACACAGATGAGACCATACAGATTGGGTACGAAGATCAGAAAATCATCAGAAGAAAGTGGTTGAAAACATGGATATGTCCAAATGAAAAACCAAAAAGGAGATAAATGGTAATCAGAAGGCCGAAGCAATCCAGATCGAGTAAATATCAGAAGAGCTGCAGAGAGGCAATTAACTCCGAGCGGAAGATTGCATCAATACCCAGTATAGATCCGTGTTGATTCAAGGATACGTTCATAGACTCGAATAAGAAAAAAAGGAAAAAGGAAAGAAAAAGAAAAAAAAGAAGAATATTGTCTATGCTTCACACACAGATCAAACAATACAAGAACGAGACTTCAACTATGTGCAAGAGACACAAGGAATCCACATTTCAAGTAAACATCAGTTTTGAAAATTAGTATAGAAGCTCGAATTGAAGCCAAGTCAAGACAAGTCGGCCCGAAGATTGCCAATTTTGAAAAAGGAAATGACCTCTAGGGTGAAAACCCAAAAATGGGCAGTCTAGAGTGATCCTGAAAATGAAGAAAAAGAGTAGTCTGCCTGAGCATGCTGGCATCAATATCCAGCCAAAATACATTGATCCGAAGGTACAAAAAAAGAAAAAAAAAAAAGTAAAAAGAAAAAGAAAAAGAGAAAAAGAAAGCAAGAATAACATTTCATGCAGGCGTGCCAATCACAAGAATTCCCGAAATGTATTCATAGTCCTTCATTCAAGAAATCTCGGTTTGAGGAGTATTGAAGGATCAAACATTATTGAACAGAAAACGAACATCAGTATATAGCCAGAATGCAAGGCAGCCTACAATAAAAAGAAAGGAAATGAACTCTAGGGTGAAAACCCGAAAACGGGCAGTCTAGAGTGATCCAAAAAAAGAGAAGGAATAATGGGCATATCCAAGTTACACAAGTATGTAAAAATCATTGTCACTTAACCATAAACCAAAGGCCTACATTACAAGCCCCAAAGACCATTCTGGTCATCCATAGATATCCAAGTTGAATGAGAATGTCTTCAGATTTCATTCCGCCTATAAGGGTTAACTTTTCTTCAAGGAACGTCAAACTTCGAAGTGCTTGATCGACACCCAAATGAGGGAAGGATGGGGGCATGGTGAGATAGTGAGATTAAGAGAGCTACCTTAAACGGGGTAGAAACTAGGTAGGGTTGTTCCTCTCAAAAGCCTATTAGACCAGAAGAAACTATACATTGGCATATATCTCCACAATGGTCAAGATCTTCTAAATATGCGCTTCATTAGAGTTGGTCTCTGGCAACTTGAAACAGATGCGCTATGGTGTTTGATATTTCGGGGGCAAACATGTTTTAAAAGGTTTGACATTTTCTCCCAAAGTTATGATGTTTACCATTTGTTCCAAACAATGTTTTCAAAATGTCCAAGTTGTGATTTTCAAAATGACTATTATCTTTTCAAACAATCATTATTTTTTTGAAATATACACAAGTAAATTGCCTTTTACTTTATTTTAAAAATGAATGATGATGAGATTTAAAGCATAGGGACCGAAAGTTAGTTCCCATCGAAATGCTGCGAGAAGATCAAGGAAGAGCTCAAGGGATTGAAGCATTTTGGCTCACCCTGGTGACTAGAAATAGATCAAGGCTCTATAGGATGGGCCAGAAAATTCAAAGCAGTGGAGCCCGTGGTTGAATGGGGCAACGCCAAGCCAAGAAGATGACAAAGGTTCTTATAAGAATGATATAAGAACCAGAAAATCATTTATGAAGACGGGTGATAACCCTAAAGACAAGAAAGCCTTCCGCACAAAAGGTTTAAAAACATGTTCAAATGAGGATTTAAGAGCATACAATAAAGCAGTAGAGAGATGAAGAAATCTGAGGAGCGACCTTTCAGGGTGTAAGACTTTAGAACAAAAAAGGCTAAAAAAAAGAGAAAAGAAAAGAAAGAAACCATTACATTGCATGTATCATATAGATAGGGGCATGTCAATTTTTGCTTATTTTGGACAAAAATCAAGAATTATCAAAGAACATTAAGAAGTGGATTTCATTGAAAAGTTTGGCAGCCACCTTCGGCGTGAGTCCCTAAAATCTGAAGAAGTTCTGGCGGCCATTTTTGGCGTGAGTCCCTAAATCTGAAAAAGTTTTGGCTACCATTTTCGGCGCGAGTCCCAAAAATTTGAAGAAGTTCCGGCGGCCATTTTCGGCATGAGTCCCTAAATCTGAAAAAGTTTTGGCTGCCATTTTCGGCGCGAGTCCCTAAAATCTGAAGAAGTTTCGGCGGCCATTTTCGGCGTGAGCCCCTAAATCTGAAAAAGTTTTGGCTGCCATTTTCGGCGCGAGTCCCTAAAATCTGAAGAAGATCCGGCGGCCATTTTCGGCGTGAGCCCCTAAATCTGAAAAAGTTTTGGCTGCCATTTTCGGCGCGAGTCCCTAAAATCTGAAGAAGTTCCGGCGGCCATTTTCAGCGTGAGTCCCTAAATCTGAAAAAGTTTTGGCGGCCATTTTCGGCGCGAGTCCCTAAAATCTGAAGAAGTTCCGGCGGCCATTTTCGGCGAGAGTCCCTAAATCTGAAAAAGTTTTGGCGGCCATTTTCGGCGTAAGTCCATAAATTTGAAGAAGTTTCGACGGCCATTTTCGGCGTAAGTCCATAAATTTGAAGAAGTTTTGGCGGCCATTTTCGGTGTAAGTCCATAAATTTGAAGAAGTTTTGGCGGCCATTTTCGGCGTGAGTCCCTAAATTTGAAGAAGTTTTGGCGGCCATTTTCGGCGTGAGTCCCTAAATTTGAAGAAGTTTTGGCAGCCACCTTCGGCGTGAGTCCCTAAAATTGGAAGATTGGTAGCCATTTTCAGTGTGAATACCCGAATCTGAAGAGACATCGATGGCCATCGTGATGTGAATCCCAAATGAGAAGACAATGTTTTTACATACAAAAGGCACATGTTTTCAAGCTCCAGAGAGAGGTTCTATATAGGAAGAATCCTCCGCTCCTCAGGCTTCGTGAAGCTGAAAGTTCTATATAGGAAGGATTGTGACTCGGGGTGAAGACTCATGATTCTATATAGGAAGAACTCCCGGTCGAAGGAATTCACCCATGACACACAAGATTATATAGGAAATCTGTTGTGTCGAAAGCGAAAGAGTTCTATATAGGAAGGGCTCAGAAGCTTCAATGTCTTAGAGTGAAAGATTCTATATAGGAAGAATCCCTAACTCCAAGATTTCAAGACGCCGAAAAGTTCTATATAGGAAGGACCGACGGCTCCAAGGTGAAGACTCGCAGTTCTATATAGGAAGAACTCCCAGTCAAAGGAATTCACCTATGACACACAAGATTATATAGGAAATCTGTTGTGTCAAGCGAAGAGTTCTATATAGGAAGGGCTCAGAGCTTCAATGTCTTAGGTGAAAGGTTCTATATAGGAAGAACACCGTAGCTCGAGATTTGAGACGCCAAAAGTTCTATATAGGAAGGACTGGCAGCTCAGGGTTTGAAGACTAGCAGATTCTATATAGGAGGAACTCCCAGTCGGAAGAATCCATCAGTGACGCAGAAGGTTTTATATAGGAGAAACCAGCGTTGAAGGCGAAGAGTTCTATATAGGAAGGACTCCAAGCTGCACCGTCTCAAAATGAAAAGTTCTATATAGGAAGGACTGACAACTCCAGGGTTTGAAGACTAGCAGTTCTATATAGGAGGAACTCCCGATCGGAAGAATCCATCAGCGACCTTGAAGGTTTTATATAGGAGAAACCAGCGTTGAAGGCGAAGAGTTCTATATAGGAAGGACTCCAAGCTGCACCGTCTCAAAATGAAAAGTTCTATATAGGGAAGGACCGACAACTCCGTGGTTTGAAGACTAGCAGTTCTATATAGGAGGAACTCCTAGTCGGAAGAATCCATCAGAAGTGACGCAGAAGGTTTTATATAGGAGAAACCAGCGTTGAAGGCGAAGAGTTCTATATAGGAAGGACTCCGAGCTGCACCGTCTCAGAATGAAAGGTTCTATATAGGAGGGACTCATAACTCGAGGCTTCAGAGTGAAGGGTTCTATGTCGAAAGAGCCTATAACTCCAAGATCGGAAGGTGACGAAGCTCTATATAGGAAGAACTTACGAGCCTGAAGATTCAGCTAAGGAAGAGCGGATAGTTCCAGAAGAACACGTGATTCCGAAGCCAAAGACAAGAAAGTAGGTCAAAAATGAGTGCTTTTGATCTTTGCTTTGTCCTCATTTCACAAGAACAAGCAAAGAGGGGCAACTGTAATCACTCATTTTTGACCGGGTTTTAGTGTTATTAGTGTTGTTATAATACTAAAATTATATATATAAAAAAAGCAAAAAAGCAAAAAAGCAAAAAAATAATAATATAATAATAATAATAATAATAATAATAAAAAGGGGGGAGGGGAGTGGAGCACAAAGCTCCACGTCACCCTCCTCACCCCTATAAATAGAAGCAATTGGCAGCAAGAATGGGGGAAGCAAAAATTGAATTGCAATCACGCCAATTGAAGAGAAAAAATGGCAATTGCAATTGCTCTTGCAATTGCAACAATTGGAATCGGCAAGGGCAGGCCAATTCGGCTAGCCCAGGACCGGGGTAATATCCTCGGTCCTAACCGGTTCGATCGGGGTCTTATTTTAGGTCCGATCTAGTTAATATTTTTGGAGGGGTAGCGGTAGATCTCGGTGGGTTTCAGTCGGGGTTCGTCGTTCGAGCTCCTAATTAGGTATATTTTCTTTCCTTTTTTATTAGTGTTGTAATTTTTATAATTTAATGAAGTATTAGTTATCTTAAAATTTTAGTCTTATTTTTTATGTTTATGTTTTAGATTAATATTTAATATGTTTTAAATTTGTGTTTATATTAATATTTTATTTATGTTAGATATGTTTTTATTTATGAGTCAGATTAATATTTATGTATGTATGTTTTAGAATAGTATTTTATGTTGAATTTGTTTTTATGTTAGATTAATATTTATGAATATTAGTATTTTGTTTATGCTAGATATGTTTTTATTTATGAGTTAGATTAATATGTATATATGCATGTTTTAGTCTAGTATATCATTTATGTTAGATTAGTATTCTGTTATGTCAATATTTATTGCATTTAAATATTTTGCCATATTTTATATTTTTGCCACTAAGATTGCATATGATATATAAATTGTTAATGCGGTGTCCTTTTATCCGAGCGTAAACGGGGCCAGTATCAGGCGTAGTGATAGTGGTTGGGCGTTTACTCTCGGATAACGGGACCCTTAAAATTAACTCGCAATTATGACCGAATTTTAAAATAATTGTCACTTTAATCCGAAAAATCTAATATTGATAAAGCGGTAATTATTAAAGTACCAATTTTGGGCGGTGTGGGGGTGCTAATCCTTCCCCATCCGTAACCGACTCCCGAACCCAATCTTTTTTTGAATCTCTGGTTTTATGGTGTCCGGCCTACCTAAGTGGCCGGTGGCGACTCCATTTTTTAATACGGTTTATTTTAAAACCCCACGAAATAAATATTTTATATCCAAAAGAGTCACAAACACCTTTCAAAAACACTTCGAAAACCCTCGTTTTTTTAGCGATAAAGATAAAAAAAAAAGACATCGCTACAGGGAGACAAAGTTTTGGGTTTGCTTTATGGAGTTTAAAAGATGAGAGATGAGAGCTTCTCTTTATTCATTTATTCATTTAAAAGATTGAGGCTTAATCATTTCTCACCTACATGCCAACCAATGAAAAGATTACGCTCCATCAAGGGTTTGCTTATTCCAATGGTCAATAGTCTTTTCTATTTAGCTATTGACTTCATCAATCACCTATTCAGATGATTTTTACGTGGGTGTTTTTAAGAAAAGAGGTGAGTAAGCACCTTGCTTGATTTTCCCTCAATTTGGATTCGAACAGATTTAGAATAGCATAACTGTATCGATACACTCTTAACCGTATCGATACGCCCTCGCTAAAATAGGTAAGTTGGTTATTGGTAGTTGGGCTGTATCGATACTGGCTTGACCGTATCGATACGCCTTGCTTGGAATTTGCATTTTGGGCTTTGAATCGCATTCAGAGAAGTTCTTTTACCCATATAGGAACAAATTGTCATTTCATTACAAAAGAATGGTACAATGGTCACTCATTACAACAATTTACATATCAGATTTGAAACTTCTAATAACCGAAACCTAATTCTGACTAGGCCGATTTTCGGGATGTGACAGTTTACTTCGACAAACTCAATGTAGCCTGCTCAGTTCGATCTGGCGTCTAGACCGAGTTAATGTGGTTATAACAATGGTCGTGATGTGAGTCATGCACCTTTAGGGGATGAATGTGAATATGAGTACATCTCGAATACGGTTTTACATTCCCCATTCTGTCTCAACACTTGTGGTTATGATTTTGGGGAATCCCTATTAAATGCTTTAGGGATTTTTTTCGTCCTCGTACCCTCCCAATGCGGATCCCCACGTTTTTTTGGGAAATCTCCATGTCCAAAAATATTAAACAAAATTACTATTTTATTGACCAAAATAAATGGTCAATTCAGTTTAAAATATAAAGTTTAGATACATCGATTAGAAGCAGTTACGAGATGATGAAGATTGAAAGGGTGTTATTTTGAGGAAGATTTAGATGAGGGTTTTAGCTTATATCTAAAAAATAGGATAGAAACATGTTAAGAAACTTGAGTGTGGCTATGTTTGAGATAAAGTTAAAGTGATAATAATATAGTTAGGATTTTTTATTAAGATATATATTAGGGAACAAGGGTATATAAATAAAAAAAGCATATATTTTTAAAAAATCTTGTAAAATATCGGGACCCTTACGAATATTTTTGGGGATCCCCACGATTATTTATACGGTTATGGTTCGGTTATCCCCATGGTTCGGATATAACAATCCTCATCCCCATCCTCATGTGAGCTTTGGTGATAAAACTTCCCTCGTCTCGTGGGTAAAGATTTCGGTTATTCCCCATACCCGTCGGTTCGGATCCTTATGGTTTTCAGATATTCCCCACCCAATTTCCACCTATAGTCAGAGGGGATGATGCTGCGTACTTCCAGAATTTGAATGGCTTCCTTCATCGCTTTATTAGGGATTTGTCGAGGCCTTTTGATGCACCAAGAGAGACCCATGTGGAAATGATCCACCAGTATGGGGTTAAAGATTTTCTGTGGCACGAGTGATTGCAATCCAGTTGATACGAATTAGTAGTTGCATGACATTTAGTGGGCCTTCAGACAGATGCAGTGTAGATCATATGACAAACTTGATTGCATCATTTCTATTCTGAAGGGTAATGCTAGAGAGTGGTGGGAGATAGTAGAAATGAGATTACACCCCACACTACCCACCTATGAGTAATTCTTGAAGGATTTTAAGAACAAGTACGTTGGGGAAGCTCATATGGATGTTTTGAGAGACAAGTTCTCTCACTTGGAATAAGGAAACCATTTAGTGTTCGAATATGAGCAAGAGTTCTTACGGCTGAGCAGATTTGCTCCCAAGTTGGTAGCAACTAAGGAGATGATATGTAAAAGGTTTCGTCAGGGTCTAAAACCTGAGCTAGAGGTATATGTGACCGCTGACCCACACAAGACGTTTGCGAAGTTAGCCAACAGTGCTAGATCACTTGAGAAGATTGAGAGCCTGATTTTAGGACATGCTAAAGGGTCTCAATGTTAGTATAGAACGCATGAGACTGGGGGTTCGTCACAGAGTTCGGGCAAGAGATCTAGATATTTACGGGATTCAAATATGAACAACATGAATCAGTCTTAAAGGTCCAACCAGAGGTTTGAAATAGGTTATTGTGGAGGACACTCAACATCTTCATCATTGGCTAATGGAGGAGGTTTGTCGAGATCGATGGTTCGACGTTTGTGTGAGCGATGTGGATAGCACCATTTGGGCGAGTGATAACGAATGTTTGAGACATGCTATAAATATGGATCTCTGAATCATTTTATCATGGATTTTCTGCAAGCTACTTATAATGCCCCAACTCAATCTTAGAGGTCTTATCAGTCAGGACATGGGGTCAAGGTTTTGATAGAGGGGGATCATGGTCTATGTCAGGACAAAGGGGACGAGGTTTTGAAATATGATGATAATGGTTTATGTCAGGATAGAGGAGTAGAGGCACCGAGAGGTCCACTACTAGGGCTCCAACAAGACAATATGTTGTGAAGGCTAGGGATGATTATAAAGCTACATATGTGATTTCAGGTACCTTCACCCTATTCTCTTTTCTTGTTGTTGCTTTGGTGGACTTTGGATCCATCCATTCTTACATATGTGGTGAGATTTGCCAAGGATGGGGGATTTTAGCCGAGGAATTAGTGGTTGGAGTTTGCGTGACTAGTCTTATGGGGTTTGATGTCTTGTTGGACAAGGTGTACCCTTTCAAGAGTTTTATGTGACCTTGGGTATGGATTGATTATTCGAGCATGATGACAGCTTAAGGTATCGGGCTAATAGTTTGACACTTTGTAGATCTGGTGGAGAAAGGTTTCTTGTGCAAGGTGAAAGGAATCATTGTCTTTCCAATTCGATCTCAGCCATGCCAGCCCGAAACATGTTGTTTTAGGGTTGTGATTCTTTCTTAGCTCATGTGGTAGACGCGTGGATTCCTTGTCCCGCGCTTGAAATTCTTCAAACTGTTTAGGAGTTACCTCCTAATCTAAAGCTAGAGTTCAGGATCGAAGCGTTTCTGAGGGTAACACCGGTATCCATTGCGCTCTATCAGATGAAACTGATTGAACTTAGAGAGTTAAAGAATCAAGCTTAGGAGTTGTTAGAATAAGGGTTCATCTGACCGAGTATTTTACCTTAGAGTGCTCATGTTCTGTTTGTGAAAAATAAAGATGAGTCTATGAGGTTGTGTATAGACTATCTCCAGCTCAACAAAGAGACGATAAAGAATCGTTATCCCCTTCGTGGATCGACGATTTGTTTGATCAATTGAATGGTGCTCGCATGTTTTCTAAGATAGACTTGAGGTCGGGGTATTACAAATTGAATGATAAAGATGAAGACATTCACAAGACTGCCTTTTGAACTCCTTATGGCCATTACGAGTTCTTAGTGGTGCCGTTTGGCATCACCAATACCCTGGATGCATTCATGGATTTGATGAACATGATCTTCCAGCCCTTTTTAGATCAGTTTGTAGTTATTTTCATAGACGACATCTTGGTGTATTCTAGCTCAAAGGAGGAACACGATTATCATCTTCCCAATGTGCTTCAGACCCTTCGAGAAAAGGCATTGTTTGCTAAGTTCAACAAGTGTGAGTTTTGGTTGTTTGAGGTGGCCTTTTTGGGCCACATTTTTTCAGAAGGAGAGATCTATGTAGACCTTTAGAAAATCCAGGTTGTGGTTGAGTGGAAACCACTGAGAAATTTTTTAGAGGTCTGTAGTTTTCTTGGTTTGGTGGGTTACTATCGACGCTTTGTCAAGAGGTTCTCTATCATAGCAACCCCTATGACCAAATTACTTCAGAAATGAGTTCTTTTCGAGTGGAACAAGAAGAGACAACAAAGTTTTGACTAGCTAAAGGCTTACTTGAATACGCACCAGTTCTAACCCAACCGGAGTTGGGTAAGGATTTTGTGGGTTTTATCGATGTCTCCTTAAATGGACGTGGTTGCGTCCTTATGCAAGAAGGAAAAGTTATGGCTTATGCCTCAAAACAACTCAAGGTACATGAGAATAATTATCTTACTTATGACTCGAAGTTGGCAGTAGTTATCTTCGCCCTAAAGATTTGGAGGCATTATTTATATTGTGAAAAATGTTCCATCTACACCGACCACAAGAGCTTGAAGTACCTGCTCATGCAAAAAGGAGTTGAATTTGAGACAACCTGATGGATAGAGCTACTCATGGATTATGATTGTGTAATACAAAATCATCCCAGAAAGGCTAATGTAGTTGTCGACGCGTTGAGCCGCAAAACTATGTTAGATTTAAGGGCCATATTTGCTCGTTTGAGGATGACTTATGAGGGTGACCTTTTGGCTGAGCTTCGTGTGGAACCAGCCTTGGTG
This sequence comes from Hibiscus mutabilis, assembly GCA_019671005.1. Taxonomy (NCBI): domain Eukaryota; kingdom Viridiplantae; phylum Streptophyta; class Magnoliopsida; order Malvales; family Malvaceae; genus Hibiscus; species Hibiscus mutabilis. Next base: position 65,837,780 of record CM033711.1, read on the forward strand.
CAAGGGATTAAGAAGACACAAGCGTTAGACGAGGATCTTGTGGCCAAGATCAAAATGTTACAACATGGTGAGATGACAAAATTTAGAGTGCGCGATGAGATCTTGTACTTTCATGATCGTGTATGTGTATCGGCCATTGATAAGTTAAGGGGCAAGATCCTTAAAGAAGCTCATAGTAGTCATTTTGTTGTACACCCGGGCAACAAAAAGATGTACCAAGAGTTGCGATCGTTTTATTGGTGGCCAATGATGAAAATGGACGTCTCGGAGTTTGTGACAAAATGCTTGGCTTGTCCACAAGTTAAGGCTGAACATCAAGTTCTTTCAGGAATGTTGTAGTAGATTTAGATTCCACAATGGAACTGGGATTGAGTGACAATGGATTTCGTGACCGGTTTACCTTTGACAAAAGAGAAACATGATACGATTTGGGTCATTATTGACAAATTGACCAAGACCGCCCACTTCTTGCCTGTGCGAATAGATTACTCCTTGGAAAATTGGCCAACTTTTACATTAGGGAGATTGTGAGACTCCATGGGGTTCCATCATCTATCATCTCCAATAGAGACCCGAGGTTTACTTCCAGGTTTTGGAAGAAGTTGCACAAGGAGTTGGGCACCATATTGCATTTCAGTACGACTTTTCACCCTTAGACTGATAGTCAGTTTAAGAGGGTTATACAGATTCATGAAGATATGCTCTGATGTTGCATCATTGGTTTCAAGGGTGGTTGGGAGGAGCACCTTCTGTTGGTTTAATTCCCTTACAACAATAGCTTTCAGTCGATCATCTAGATGGCTCCCTTTGTGGCGGTGTATGGGCATAAGTGTAGAACTCCTTTGTGTTGGACCGAGTTGAACAAAAGGCAGACAATGGGTTCAAAATTGATCAAGCAGACCAAGGAGAAAGTTTAGATAATCAATGATAGATTGCAAGTTGCTTTCGATTGACAAAAGGCTTATGCAGAATCATATCATAAGCATATTGAGTACGAGATTGGTGATAATGTATTTCTTAAGGTGTCACCGTAGAAAAAAGTTTTGTATTTCGGGTACAAGGGGAAGTTGAGTCTGCGGTTCATTGGACCTTATGAGATCATTGAGAGGATTAGACTGGTGGCTTATCGCTTGGCCTAGCCACCAGAGTTGGAACGAATTCATAATGTGTTCCATATTTCGATGCTTCGACAGTACCGTTCTAACCCTTCCCATAACATCCCTCTTGAGGAAATAGAGGTGAGTGCTGATTTATCCTATAGGGAAGAACTGATCAAAATCCTTGATGTAGGAGTCAAAGAATTACGCAACTAAAGTATACCGTTGGTCAAGATGCTATGGAGGAAACATGGTGTCGAGGAGGCCACTTGGGAAACTCGAGACAAGATCTTAGAAATAGAAATAAAAGAATCAGGCCACCTACATTTGTACCACCAACTAATTCTGAGAAGTGCAGAGTCAAAAATGGTCTTCATCTAGTAACATGTTCTTAAAAATCAGCTCATTTTAAAAGAGCCACAACGACCACAATAATCCAAATAAAACAAGCAACCACACATTTTTAGATTGCCGAACAACTGTAATATTATCCCAAAGATACAACAAGCCTTCAACACTACCAGACATAACCGATTGAATATTCGAGAGCTTGCACCAGCGAAGTCAAAATCTCCACGACACAGGGTAATGTCAGAATAAATGTGGAACAAATTCATCCTCAAAGGAGCAAAGAACACACACAGAAGAGGAAATCCGATTACACCCTCGCTTCAACAGTTCAACTTTCGTGGGAATTCTTCCAAGCAACACTTTCCAAATGAAAGCCTTCACTTTTGGAAGAACGAGCTTTGACCATACTAGCTTAAATTTAACAAAATCCTTCAATTATACCCAATTCAACGAAATTCATAAATTATGATGATTGTGTAACACATCATAATTATATAATTATATCCGATTATATCTAAATTTAAACTTTCCAAATGCAGTCTAAAGGTTTGAAATAATTAGGCATGCAATGTAATAGATGTAACACAATTGTAACGAATACATTGGTATCTATAATTAAATCCCAAATGAATGGAGCTAAGCATTTTGAAATGATGATCGATGAAGCATCATTTCAAAGATCAAACTTTCCTTTTCTAATGTTGGAGCGTCAAGTTCAAAATAAAAAAAATATTTCAAGCAATTATTATAAATAAATAAATACATAAATGAAACAGTGGCATTTTCGCTATTTAAAGCCAGGCCAAGGGGTTTCAGAAAACAAATATTAATTTCAACCGAGAGAGTGAGGAGAGAGAAGGAGAAAGGCCGTCACATGCAGTAGACCCGTGCCTGCCGGCCTCGGTCGGATTTTCTTCTCTAAATACTCTAAAAAACTACATCGTTTTGGCTCAGTTTCTTTCCTTCTATATACAAGAGTCACCATTTTCACTGGTGAGGTCTCAACGCAAGTCACACTGTCCGCTGATCGCTTCGTCTCTATCTCTCACCTCTTTGGTATTATCTCTCTCTAGTTTTCTTTTTCTTAATTAATATTTTGATTTTTGTTTTTGCAAATTTTAAATCTCGGAGATAAATTAAGCACATTTCTAGGCAAGATCTATCTATCTATATACAAATTTAGTTTAGTTTTATTTTAAAATTTCATGTTACGACAGATTCGACATCTAGATCTCTGTTTGCAATTGCTTTGATTTTCGTTTTTCTTTTTTTGTTGTGGAAATTTCAGAATTTGTGCTAATTCGTGGCTTTTGATCTGTATTTAATCAAAGTTAATTCAGATTTGCTTAGATTTGTCGTTTTCGCTGACTATATATTCACTGTGGATGCAAATTTATATGAAATGTTTAATTAAATGATTTTTTGTTTTTTTTAATGCTAAATTTGGTTGACTTGAGGCTTTTAGAGTCGGTGTTTTTCAGATTGTGCCATCGGTTTGCTGTTGTAGAGAAAGATAATTTGAAGTGGAAGTAGGCAGTTGTCTGGCTCATTATTGTCTAATTTGCGACATGTGGGTTAAAGTGTTGGAAGTTATACCTTACTGTAATTATATGAACAATCTGTTAAAAATAAGATGAAATTCGTAGAACGAACCATGCAAGCATTGAAAATATGATTACTGATTTAGATTGCTTGGCTTAGAACTACTTTGTTTTGCTGTGTCATTCTGAGAAGGAAATCAGGATTTATACTGTTTTCAGGTTTGTAGTTCTCTAAATCAACTGCCCAAGCAATTAATTTAATTTCAGTGTTAGTTTGTTAGTAGGGTTGTACATAGTTGATCACCATCATAGCAGAATATGTCATTGTTTGTCTATTCTGTGCCTTTCAGTTTCAGACTTTATAATGTCGGGAAATGCGCTAAGAGATCTCAACACTTTAGCTGCGTCTGAGAGGAAGAATGACAGCTCTAGTAAAGGGAATTTTACTAAGCCTTGCAATGGAAACACGATTGAAAATGTTGAAGAGCAGCAGAGGAAAAGCCTGGCATCTCTTCAAATAAATGGAGGTGAAACTGAAAATTTGCAGCTGAAGAAAATCCCTGCTTCTGTTCAAATAAATGGAGGTGAAGTTTTAAACGTTGGAGCTGAGGTAGCTAATTTGGAAGTAGAATACATTGAATCTGAGAACTTGAGTAATCTAGAAGATGTTGATAGATGTCTTAAGGTATAATTTACTGTTATTTTACATTTCAGTTTCTGATATTTTGTTTACTGTTTGTTGAGATGCATATTTACCTATACCAGAACCTCTTACCTGGACTTGACTCTAAAGACTGGATTCTGGTTGTTGAAGCACTCAATAATGTTCGCCGATTATCAATATTCCACAAGGATGGAATGCATAGTATGCTGTAAGTCTCAAATTCTGAGTTGGTTATCTGAAAGACTAGAGGATGGGGTTTTAATATAATTTTCCCATCAGTTATTGTTGCCTTAGATTTAATTTGACTGGTGTATTTGTTTCCTTGTTTTAATGTGCAGGAGTGATTTGATCCCCCTTGTTGTTAAGTCCTTGAAGAATCCAAGAAGTGCTGTTTGTAAAACTGCAATTATGACATCTACTGATATTTTCAATGCATATAACGATGATTTGATTGATTCTTTGGATCCCCTGGTACTTTCATATTCTCTATGATTTATTGCCTTGTTAATCTGTTTGCTACTATGCCTTTTCTAGATGGTGCACTTCCATCTTTGTTGTTGTTTTCTTTTGTGAATGTTTCTTCATCTTGGGAGAGAAAAGATTTGTATGTGAAGCAGCAGTGAGAGCTTTAATACAGCTTGTACAAATTTTTGTTAATCTGTTTGCTACTATGCATATAACAAATTTTTGGTTTTCTGATGTGTTCAAATATGATTAATACAGCTTGTACAGCTTCTTCTTAAGTCTTCACAAGACAAAAGATTTGTATGTGAAGCAGCAGTGAGAGCTTTAGAGGCAATGACTACTTCAGTTTCTCCTATGTTGTTGTTGCCCAAGTTGCAACCCTATCTTAAGAACCGAAATCCACGAATTCGAGCAAAGGCATCAATGTGCTTTAGTCGTAGTGTTCCACGTCTGGTAGGCAAATGATACCCTGTTTTAATCGTGTTCAATTTGAATTGTTGATTTGGATGGAAACCTTATCCACTGTATTTGCAGCAACATAAAGCATTTAAATTTCTATTAACCAAGTTCATTTAAAGTTGTTGGTGGTTAGCTATATTTGGTAATCAGCCTCTGATTTCCTTGTTGTCCACTTTTTTTCATGAGCTTTTGCTCTATTTTATAGGATTTGATAGATGTGGTGTCTTATAGTTTTCTTTTCCTTCTTGGCTGAAAACCTTTTTTTTTTTTTTTTGCCTCTTTGAAGTATTTTCACACTTTTCTGTTAAGTTTTATGAATTCATTTGATTTTATCAGGGTGCTGAAGGAATTAAGGAATATGGAATTGACAAATTAATACAAGTAGCTGCATCCCAACTAAGCGACCAGCTTCCGGAGTCTCGTGAGGCTGCTCGAAGCCTTCTTTTGGAGCTGCAAAATGTATACGAGAAATCCCACAATCTGTCAACAGCAGTATCCGAGCATCCAGAGATGGGCTCTTGGGAGAACTTTTGTCTGTCAAAGCTCTCCCCTTTAAGTGCACAAGCAGTGCTTCGTGTGACAACAAACCTTACTCGGGAAGGTCTCGCTATCAGTTCCTAACGGTGAGTTCAATATTGATCATTTATGAGTTGGTAGCAAGTAATGTCTATTTTAAATTTTTACCCACATATATGAGCTTTAGCGAGCAGAGTCTACAGTCATCTCATATTGTCTTGGTTTTGGTTTTATTCCCTTGTAAATTCACTTGAATCATTAAGTTGCCTTCCCATCTTGGTCAAGAAATTAGTCGGATCGGAATCGTATGAATGATATTCTTTGCATGTGGCTTTCTCTTAGGTCTTGCTCATATTTGTCATGGGTTTGGGTTCCGAAAATGGTATAAATTTGGTTAAGCCAATTTGCTTCGTATTGGCCATATCTGGGTTGTAGTTTACAAGTCTTATTGAGATTAAAATGGTGCTTTTGAGTAAGTGGGGCGAGTGGCAAGTATTTTGTTTATGCTTCTAGTTAACCTTTAGCATTCGCATCGGGTAACACATAATTTAATATTATATTATCATATAAAAGAGGTTTTCTCAATCAGTTAGATAAGCTGTGCCTGTCAGTAAATGGATGAAATGGTCCCAGTTGGGTACCCGACCAATTTGTAAATTAGGGGATTAATTTTGCAATCAATTTCATAAGAGAAATTGTATAGTACCATGAGTGAAGCAATTAAGTATCTCTGATCTGCACTCCCACCATTTCACTAATTTTAGTTTTGTCATGTTTAACCGAGAATTAAAATTTAGCCTGATACAATCAAATCTACTTTTAATAAATATATCGGAAAATATCCATTGAAATGGTAAAATGAATAGAATTGATGAAGATTAGCTTTGATATCAAAACTAAGCACAAACTTCAGTTTTGGACAAACTTGAAGCTTTGATTTAATTTTTCACAAATTATTAAATTTGTTGTCGACATAGAATATTTATTTAATGTGAAAATTAAATATATATTTAAAATGTATATAATTCTATTAAAATGTATATATAATTGAACACAAATCAAAGTTTATGTATATGATCGGACCAAAATCGAAGTTTCATGCGTATAATGCACAAAACGAAACTTCTTACCACATGACACATATGATCAAGGTTCACATGTAACTTTGATATTTATACCCTTACGTGATCTGAATTCGAACAAAAATGGGATATATAATCATTGAGCCAGATGTTAATAGTTTTTTATCCAACGAAATACAATCATTTATGTAAATAGGGTTTACTTTTAACTCCTTTTTTATAGTTATAGACATAGCGTTTAAAAATCAACATCACATAGAATTGAGAATTTGATAATTTTGTCCCCTTAAATTCTACAAGTGAAAGAGAGACAAAGATTTGGTAAAAATGTGTTTTTATAGTATGGATCAGTCTAACTATTTTCTTTTTCTTTCATTTAAATGGGTCTATCTACAACATTTTCAACATGGTCTACAGAGAAATCAGGCTCATCTGGTTTAACCAACTTGGGCATCTTTAAACCGTCTGCAGAGGGATCATTAAAAGTAACTTTAGACCCCTTTCTAGTGTTTTTAGCAAACCTTCGTGCCAATATGGTTGTCCCAAGCTGCGCATGGTTTTGTTGATTTTCCGTAGACGATGTTGATGTCAATGTCCCTTCGGCGCTATCAATACCTTCATGATCAAGTAACCCTTCTTCCGCCTCTTTCGAGTTGTAGCTGTAACCATCTTGATCGCCTAATGTCCTGTAATAGAAACTGTTCTCTCTTTCCGTCAACTCTTTCGCCATCTTCCTCTTCTTGAACCTTCTCCAAGCGGCTTCTATGAAACACGCACCCCATGTTCGCCATTGATGGGAGTAGTACCTGAAAGCGTGCTGGAGCTTCTTGCTTTGCAATCGTTTGAATTGATGCGCGAAGAATTGGAGGTCGTCGGCTTGGAGTGCGAAGGCTTCGACTTCGGATACTGCTCGCACCGTTCGAGTTGAGAGGGGGAGGTTGAGGGTGGAGTTGGGCATTAGAGCCCATGTTAGAAGCTCTTCACCGCAGAAATCGCCCGGTCGGAGGGTGATGGAGTTGAAGAAACCGGATCGTCCTCCCCCGGTGGTGGAGCTCTCGAGTTGGCCTCGAATGATGAAGAGCATCTCATTGACTGGCTCTCCTTCTCGGACGATGTAATTGCCTTCGGTACTCAATGATGAGACTAGCCGCTCGCACATCGCGTCGAGAAGTTGGTCATCCATTTGTGCGAAGAAAGGAACCTAGACAATGAAAGTACAAGAGTATAGTTGTTTAAAAAAGAACAGACTAGTGATTCGGTAGCCGTGGAAACCAAGCAACAAGGGTGGGGAAGAAGATAACATACACGGCGAACAAGGGAGAGACACAAATGGCGCTGAATCTCGCGGCGGAGATCCAAAGGCAATGACTGTAATATAAACTCTTCATCGACTCCTCTTGTGGCCAGCCATTTGTATTGGACAAATCGTTGAACACGTTGCTGCAAATCTTCAGGCAACTGACGATGCCTCATCCACTCCTCTGTATCCTTTCTTTTAAGCCTCCATTCCTCAATTCTTACTGTTATTGATTGCAACGAAGTCTTCAAAACAACAACAAAACGCTCATTACTTCATCAATGGCATGTCCTTACCCGGACTTTTCATTTTTTCTTCTTCAAAGTTATCATGTCTTAGGTTCATTATACTCGAACATAAATTATATGATCTCATATTTCGACATATACCCATTTTTACACTCGATTTTGAATCTGCGTAAAATATCGATGATTACTATCCTAATGCAATATCTAACTAATTTTACCAGCAAGTATGGATATATACCTGCATGTTGCCAATCAAGAGTGCGAACAGAACCATCCCAAATAAGCATATGGAAATGGCAAAAATATTCTCCCACATGTATATGCTTGTCACCAAATTCTGCCCATACGAACTGCAAATTAAGATTGAGCAATGAATACAAAATTCTAGATGATAACGACTGGATTATTTGAACATACGGAAATAGTAATTCGGATTTGAATACAAACAGACCGGATTAGAGACGATACCTTAAATTTCTGAGACCCCACCAAAAGCAAAACAAATACTTGTCAACAAAGTTCTCGGAGGCAACTTCACTACTTAAAGCAGCTGCAAACATCCCAAATTTGAAATCAACTTGTTCGTTGGACGCATCGCAGTTGACCAGTACGGTGGTCACATTCGCCCAGTATTCCCTCTCTGGTGTTCTCAAGCTATGACAGTCTAGGAAACTTGGGATGCAAGCAAGCGTTCTCATGTGGTTCTCTCTTGCACATTCATGTTTCCAACACGAAAACTGCCTCGCTATCGAGCACAAATACCATATTGCTCCCAATACCTACACCCGAGAGAGTAAAATGAAATAAACAAACAGATAGATAGCGAAGCACGGGGTAAGCGGGTTGGATTTCTTACATGGCTGGCAAGGAGGTAGAGAAGGAGATTGTATGCAGCACCAGCCCAAGCAGTTTTGGCAAGAATCCCATTGGTTTTGATGATCTTGTTGTTAAGAGGGAAGATAATAAACAGCCTTGGAACATATTGAAGGAGAACAATTAGAGCAATGGTGCTGTTTGCATGATCTGTTCTAGAGTTTCTTGTGGTCGGAATCAATACCCATATCACAAACTGCATGTACAAATGTCATAAAAACAACAAATTAGAACTTGATTCGAGACCCTAATACTATTTTATGTCCTAAACAATAACTAACCTGAGGTAGTGGTAAGGTAGCTGCAAGATCAATGACAAAATCCTTCTTCAAGTACCGCAGGGCAATCTCCCTCACATCCATAACAAGCTCACCCTTTCCGAAAACCCTAGAATTCGGTGCGATGAAACCAGTCCTAAACTTCATAAGCATGTTTATAAGGTATAAAAGATCGGCCATAGTCCTTAAAACTGTAATGAATACTCCCATGTTGGCGTCAGAGGCCAAGCATGCTGGGCCTCCGACGTATGGGAGGAAGAAGTACAGAGGGTCTATGAACAATGCCATTATGCAAATGATCAAGAACACATGGTTCCAAGAGGAAACAATGTCGCTGGTGGGGTCGAACACGATGTAGGAGTCGGTAGGAGCATTGGCTTTGGATGGGGGTGGACGTGAACCGGTGGTGGTGGGGGTGGATGCAGGGGTGGAAGGTAAGTAGCGGAACGAAGGGAGTATGCTATTCATCTTCCATTGCGGATTCCGTTGCTACACCGATTCCGCGGTGAAAGAAGAAGGATGGAAAAGCGAAACGATGAAAAAGAAAAAAAAATAAAGTAACTTGTAATTATGTCAAATAAGTTGACAAGACCAAAGCTTTGAAACAAAATAAAAGAAAACGGAAAAATCGATGTGGCGGCGGAGAGAGATGGTGGATGGTGCAACAGAAACTGGTAAACGGAAGACAGGAGAGATTTGCGTCAAACCATTTAAAGTGAATGGCTGAGGATAGTGCTCAAATTAGTTCAAGTATTATGTAATGTTCAAACTATTTTTGTTTAAATTTAGTTACAAAACTATTTAAATATCCATATCAAATACTCCTATTTTTATATGATTTTAAAATTTTAAAACAGTAATTTCAGTTCTAAGACTTCTCCATCATATCAAATTTCAGTTAATAATATAACAACTGTGGCTATAATTATTTATTTTTGTCCAGGTAATATTATTATATAGTATTATTATATCTTATTATTATAATAAAAAATAAAAAAATAAAGGGGAAAAGTATGTGTGGACGCCCTACATGTGTCCACCTCACCCCCAATTGCCTATAAAAAGCGGGGAGGAAGCCAAGCAAAATGGGGGGAAATGGCCATAAATTGGCTAAGCAAAATACCATGGAAATGGCAAAACTCGGGGAAGTGCCCCTTGAGGCTCGAGAGCAGTGCTCTCATTGGGAAATTTCTTTCTCGGACAGTTTGTTCGATCGGAGGCCCTGCTGAGGTTCGTTTGAATTGATTTTTGGGCCATGGTGAGATGATGCGAAGATCTTGTAACGGGTCGGTCAAAGTTCTTTATTCGGGCTTCTTGTAGGGTAACTTTTTGATCTTTATTTTTGTTTATTTTAATGTTGCCTTAAACATAGGGTAATATATTGGCACGTTTTTGTAATAAATATATTTGATATGCCATGTTTGTATATTTTAAGTTGTATGAATTATTTACAATATTCTTTTAATTATTGGTATGTTTTTTTATATTTTGTATGACATGCTTATTTTAAGTTGTATGAATTATTTACATGAATAAAATATATTTATATATATTGTTTAATTAAATTTTAAATTAAAACTTTTTATTAGGGATTCTCGTGAAAAACGTACCTCGAGCATAAAGGGGTGCCGCTTTCCGTTAGTCTCTATTAAAAAATATCATTTTTAATTTTAAATTATAATTTTAAAAATAGATTTTTTCTATTCGAGAATCTAACAGAAATTATGCCCTGGGCGTACGGGTGTAAATTTCTTTCGTATAAAGAAATATTCTTTTAAATATTTTAAGGGATCACAAATTTTAAATTAAATTCGAATTATTAATTTCCATCATCAAGGCATCAAATAATCGACCAGGTACCAATTTTGGGCGTTGTGGGGGTGCTCACCCTTCCCCACACGTAACTAACTCCCGAACTTGTTTTCTAGTTTTCGCAGACAAAAACTCATTGTTTTAATAAAAATGACAAAAAAAACATGTTTTATTAAAATAACCGGTTTTTCAGGTGATCCAATACCACCTTAAATTAAAAAAGGATTGGTGGCGACTCTTGTTGTTATAGTTTGGCGACTCCGTTGGGGACTACTTTTTTTTAGAGTCGAGCCACCAGTCGATTTCTTTTTGTCCTAATGAGTGGAAACTATAAATTCGATTTAATTTATTTTGTGATCCCATCTTTTATTTTTGAAATTTTTACAAAAAAAATTAAAATCTATTTTCTTGGTTTTTCATATCATGAGCTCTGCACCCGAGCTCCGTCCCTTTTAAATGGGAACGAGAAGCTACTCCTTCGTGAGGTACTGCCTCCGTGCAGGATAATGGATCGCTTCTGGGATATAGGTCCCTTTGTCTTCATGAGATTTTCATCTCTGTGCAGACCTAGGGAAATGTACCCTCCCGAATCGATGTCCTAGCGACAGTTCGGGTACCGTCACCCTAGAACCGAACCACATGTAGTGAACCGTAAGAGCCATACCGAACCTCTACCTGTTTAGAGAGTCACCCTATAAGTGCATAATAGAGAGTGATGGGGGGTTAATTTCTTTCAATTATGCCCTTTAATTTCAATATTGATTATTTATTTGCTTATTTATTTTACAATAATTACATACCATGTCTATATTTTATTTATGCAAAATAAGCATGTGGGTAGAAAGCATGTGTGGGTAGGAACCACTTTTTGTTCAAAGTATGCGGGTAGAAAAGCTTGATTGGGTATAATTGCTTTTATTCAAATAAAGCATGACAATTCATAGGTTCTATATCTTTTGATTTTTGCAATACATTATTGATTATTCCATTCGTACTAACTTGTTTTATTTTTGCATCGCATTAATATCTCATTCTGCATACATTTGCATCACATCATATTGCATAATTATTTCCGAAACGAACCTATAATCCCGAGAAAACTTCGATCATAGTGATCTTGGGGCATTTGAGTCAGCCAAGTCAACATCAGTTTTTCACTCAAAGCAAAGCTAAAGAAATGGACAACCATTTGGTAAAAGTTACAAAAAGCATGTAAAGATCAAAATGAACAACCTTTGAGGAGATATTGATTTTCTTTTAAGACATCTTTGTAGTTTAAATCTTTTTTTGAGTAATGCACCTATTGCCTAAGCCCAAAGGCAAAAGGGAATCTTTTGTAAAGGACGCGTGTCTGTTTTTTTTAATGAATAATGCATTTTCACAAATTTTCTCAAAATTTATGAACTGTCATGAGTTTTTTGCACATGCATACATATCATTTTTCAAGAGCAGCATTGCTCCCAATCCGACGATTGATTTCGAGCAACCATGTGTCTAGAGGAAATTGAAAGGTGTGAAAATGAGGGATATGTGACCTACCTTCCACCTGCTTAGGCTAATAGAAGGATAACTGAGTGTGCTAGGGAGCAATGGAAAGGTCTCAAACACAAATTTTGAGTGAATATTTCCTTCCAAGCATTGTTGTCTAAGATTTTTGAATATCGTGTTAACTTTAAACATCTATCCAACTAAAAGACTACTCTTCCTCAATGATGTCTGTGTATGACATGATATTTGACGTTTCCTAACCAAGGATCATCGCCATATTGGGGCAAGAAATAAGAAAAGCTTCTTCAATTGGAAGAAGAATGATTTTGATCATACTAAGAAGACTTCTCTATCAAGGAGCATGCAATGAAATGATCTATATCAGGTAGAAGATGTAATATATGCTCGAAGAGCGTGTCAAGTCAAATTAAGAATCCAGAACTCCGAATAAAAAGATAAAAAAGAAGCAAAAAAATAAAAATAATAAAGACACCAAATCAAAGACTGAAGCCTTCATGAAAGAAGCAAATGTAGAATCTTTCATCTGAATATGTCCATACCTAAAAGAGATTCAGAGCATTGCTCATCTACAAAACCAAATGAGGCACCAATGTTCTGCCAGAGTACAAGTTTGCTTGAGCTGAAGAAAGGAAATAAAATCTAGGGTGAAAACTCAAAAAAGTGCACTCTAGAGCGATCCAAAAAAATGAAGAGAAAAATGATGCACCTAAGCATATTCAAAGCAATCATTACAGAAATAGCATTTCATTCATAATTGCAAGTTCTTGCCTACATCACGTCTCAAAAAATCATTCTGATCATACATGGATATCTATGTTGGAAGAGTTTATCTTCAGACTACATCCCACCTTATGGAGTTATCCTTTATTCGAAGATTTGAAACTTATGATGCTTGATTGAGATCAGAAAAGAGGGAAAACTAGAATGATGGGAGTTCGTGAGTCAAAAAGAGCCACTCAAATTGGTTAGAAATTATGCATATGGGAAATGACCTTTTTGAAAGCCTAATAGCCTAAAAAGCACTTCACATCTTCAAATATCGACACAACATTCGAGGTCCTCTAGACACAAGCTACGCTTGGGATGACCCTCGGCAAGTGGGTTTAGAGACTATCCTACACAAGATATATGGGGCCCCTATTTTTGAAAATCATTATACTTTTGAAAGAATAAATATTCTTTTCTTATTCATATAAACATCTTGCATTGTTATGAAACAAAAGATTTCTTGCATTACTCTTTACAGAGATTTAAAGTACAGGGACCTAAGGTGGGTGACTACTCAGATCAAAAGTTTAAAGCCTTCAAAGGTATTCAATAAAAATGATATGTGAGCCCAAGGGTGAGCGGGGAATCTGAGCTTCGATTAATGATATGACGTCAAGATCATTTGACTCAAAAGTTCAAATTCATAAAAGAATGAGGATAATGAAAATTTGGGGGCAAACTGTCGCTGGGGCAAATCTTGAACAAAGATGAATCAGAAGATAAAGTTGAACCAGAAAAAGACTTTTACAAGGATTCCATGCATCTTCATTCATCATGAGGGCATACATGAAAACATATGCATCATTGCTTCACCAAACCTGTTCATGCATCATGACATCTAATTTTTCATAAAGAACTCCTAATTCGAAGACTTCTACAAGAATTCCATGCATCTCTATTTTCCATGAGAACATACATGAAAACATATGCATCGTTGCATCACCAAACATGCTCATGCATCATGACATCTAATTTGTCATAAAGAACTCCTAACTTGAAGATTCCGACAAGAATTTCATGCATCTCTGCATCATCATAAAAGCATGTCATTTGCATAAATACATTACCGAAAACTAACTTTGCACTTGTTACTCAAAGAAATTTTCCGAAATCAAATCCTTACATAAGGACATTTTCCTCAAAAATTGGAGTTTCTTAACTCCGTCTTTTCATAAGGACATTTTCAGGAGCTTCTTAACTTTATCCTTTCTTAAAAACATTTTCCTCAAAAACGAGAGTTTCTTAACTCCGTCCTTTCATAAGGACATTTTTAGGAGTTCCTTAACTTCGTCCTTTCTTAAGGACATTTTCATCAAAAACATGAGTTTCTTAACTCCATCCTTTCTTAAGGACGTTTTCTCAAAATAAGAGTTTCTTAAATCTATTCTTTTATAAGGACATTTTCCCAAAAACGTTAGTTTCTTAACTCCATCATTCTATAAGGACATTTTCCTCAAAAATAGAAGTTTCTTCATTCCGTCCTTCCATAAGGACATTTTTTCTTAAAACATGAATTTCTTAATTCCTTAATCCTATCCTTCCATAAGGATATTTTTCCTTAAAACATGAATGTCTTAATCCTTTCAAAAGGATATTGTTTTTCTAAAATCAAAATTTATTAATCAAATCTGTTCTCAAAAAAGATTTTCTTAAATCAATCCTATCTTTTCTTAAAAGGTACTCCATCCTTTCTTAAAGGACAAAAAATTTATAGGTTTGATATCCTCAAACAGGAAGGAACATATAGATGTCGAAAAATTCCAATATCCTTGACATGAAAAAATGGTGCAAATATTGTATGGTGCCTTCAACCAAGAATGAACAGACAACCATTAACAAGATCCAACATCCTCAACACAAAGAATCAGTTAAATCAAATATTCAGATCAAACCTTTCAATTTTATTATAGAGCAGTTAGTTTATCACATACTTTGACCAAGCACTTTTTTAACTTTGGTAGGTCTTATCTTCCCGAAAGAACAGCAAAGTAGATTGATCGACCAAGTTTTTCCCTAAAGAAGGGAAGACACAAAGATTAACCAAAGAAAGAACAAGCTGCCAAAGAAAACATAGTCAGAAAAAGAGATGAATTCAAGATCCTCGAGCCGTCACCTTCAAGAGTAATGCTAGGACCCTCGGGACATTACCCTTGAGAGCGGTGTTAAAACCCTCAGCGGATCAACCAACTTGTTCCCATCCTATCTCACCAGTAACATGGTGTAGCGGATCAACAAACTTTCTTATCAAGATCATGCTTGATCAAAATCAAACTCTTGGATTATGCCTCTTCATCAGAGTCACAGCTTGATCAACAAAATCTACAAATCATACTTCTTCGCCAGATTCGTAGCTTGATCAAAATTAAATCCCAAGATCCTGCCTCTGTCCGTGGTGTAGCAAATCAAACTTTTTCCTGACCTGGTCTCTCTGTTAGTGGTGTAGCATATCAAACTTCTTCCCGATCTAGTCTCTCCGACAGTGGTGTACTAGATCAAATTTCTTCCAGATCATGCCTCTCCGCCAGTGGTGTAGCAGATCAAACCACTTCCCGATCTAATATATCCGTCAACGGCGAAATAGATCAAACTCTTTTCAAGTCTTCCCTCTTCGTCAGTGTTGCAGCTAGACTAAACTCTTCTCGGGTATCACCTCAGAATCATAGCTAGGTTTCAAAAAAGAAAGAAGACAAAAATAAAAAAATCAAATAAAAACAAAAGGGAAAAATGAAAAAATCTGAAAAACCAGAGCTCCAATCTAGATCGTGCCTCTTCCTCAGAGTTATAGCTCGACCGGAATTGAACTCTCAGATCCTGCCTCTTCGCCAGTGGTGTAGCGGATCAAACTCCTAGATCGTACCTCTTCGTTAGAGTTGTAGCTCGATCAGAATTGAACTCTCAAATCTTATCTTTTCGTCAGTGTTGTAGAGGATCAAACTTCCTAATTATGCCTCTTCGTCAAATTTGTAGCTTGATCAGAACTTTCTCCAGATCATGCCTCTTCGACAGTGTAGTAGCAGAATCGAACTCCCAAATCATGCTTCTTCGTCAGAGTTGTAGCTTGATTAGAACTTTCTCTAGATCATGCCTCTTCGATAGTGTAGTAATATAATCAAACTCTCAGATCATGCCTCTTTGTTAGAGACGTAACTTGATCAGATCCTGCCTCTTCGCCAGTGTTGTAGCGAATCAATCTTTCTAAATTATGCCTCCCCATCGGTGGTGGAACAGATCACCTAAATTTACAGATTCTATTTCTCCAAGATTGGACGGAGTGGATGAACTATCTTATCATCAACCCTTTTAAATTCATAGTTAAAAATTGTTATAAAATAATAAGAAGAAGAAGAAGAAGAAGAAAAAGAAAGAGAAATAAAAAAAGAAAAGAAAAGAAAAGAGAAAAAAATAAAAAAAGAAAATTTTTTCGCCGATCATGCCTCTTTGTTAGTGTTGCAGCTGGATCAAATATCAGAACATTCATCATTCGATCTTGCATTTTCGTCAGTGTAGCAACCGGACTAGGGATGTAAAAATAGGTAATCAGATGGGTTTCAGGTCAGGTCCTGTCAGGTCGAGTCAAATCGAATACAAGTCATTTCTGGTAGATTTGATGTTTCGACTCAATTCGGGTCGGGTGCGGGTTCATTTCAGGTCGGGACAAAACAGTTTGAGTCCAAATATGTTAATTGACGGGTTAATTTAGGCTCGGGTTCATTTCAAGTCGAATTCATTTCAAGTCGGTTTCATTTTAGGTCAGGTTAATTCGGGTTTCGAATTCGTATTAAGTTTGAGTTTGGTACAAAAGGTCATTTCGAGTGAATTATTTAACGCCTTTCACAAACACGAATCACATTAAAAATAAATAACAGGCACTATAATGAACAAAAATATCATCATATTTAAAATATTGGAGTAAATTACAAAAATTAGAAATTAATAAGGGTCAATTTCGGTGAAAATTAAAATTTTAGGGACTAACATGAATAAAAATATCATCATATTAAAAACATTAGGCTAAATTACAAAAAATGAATAGGGGGTCAATTTGGAATATAAATAAAATTTTAGGGACTATAATGAACAAAAATATCATCATATTAAAAATATTGGACTAAATCAAAAAATAAATAGGGGTCAATTTGGGGTAAAAATTAAATTTTAGCTAATAGAATAAACAAAAATATTATTGGACTAAATTGCCAAAAATATAAATAAATATGAGGTAATTTTGACTAAAAATTAAATTGTAGGAAATAGAATAAACAAAAATATTATTAGACTAAATTACCAAAAATAGAAATTCCACTAATTCCCTTCAAAAATTTTGGGTGGCTTATTTCCCTAATTTCCTTTAAAATTTTGGGTGGCTTTTATCCCACCAAAATTTTTAGACTAAAAGTAAATTAATCTTAAACCTAAAAAATAGGTGGCTTATTTCCCTCCAAAATTTTGTCTTTTCCCCTCTTTTTTACCAATTGTCTTTTTCTACCAATTATTTTAGTTTAATTCAATTAAGTCCCAACTTAATTTAATTTAATTGATATTCCACATTTAGTTTGAAAATTCTTTTTATTATATCCGTGATTTATGCTTCTAGATTTTAGTTTAGCTCAATTAGATCCTAAGTTTAATATGTTAATTCAATTCAGACATTATTATTATTATTATTATTATAACATATATAGTAAACTTTGATTAATTATAATTATACACAAAATTTTGATATGGATGTAAACATGTAATTGTACACTTGATAACATCAACATAAAAGTTAAAACTTTAATTTAGTTCAAACTTGACAAATAATTTATATTGAATGATTTACTAAGCATATTGAATTATTACTAAGCATTGAATTATTTAACAAAATTTCAAACTTAGTAGTATCAAATGAATATCTAAATCCAATCTTTCTTTTTTTTTGATGTTTTTAATTGATTATATGTGTATATATAACAAAAGGATTATTTAACACTTTAAATTGATTTAATTTTTTAATTGATTATATATGTATATATAACAAAAAGATTATTTAACACTTTTGATTTTAAAAAATTAATAGTTTACATTTACCAACACTTAATAGTTTACATTTACCAACACTTTAAATTCATTAAATCATAGGCTTCCTCAATTATATGTCAGGTAAATCAAGCTAGGTCAATATTAGTTTAGGTCAACAACAAGTCGAGTTCAAAATAAGTCGGGTCACTTAACAGGTCGGGTAAAATCGGATCTCGGGTCGATTCAGTCAGGTAATATCGATTATCTGCCAGGTTAGTCTCGGGTTCAGGTTTGTTTCAGTCGGGTTTCAAGTCCACAGTAATAGGTTCAATTCGGGTTCGGGTCGTTCTCGGTCGAATGCAAGTCGGGTTCGGTTACTACAGTAACAAGTCCAAATCATGTTTGAGTTAACAACAGTTGGTTACAGATCGGTTTCGGGTCATCGATTCCTTGGGTCAAACTAGGTTCTGACTCGAACAGGTTTCAGTCGGGTTTTCAGGCCGGGTCAGCTTTTTACATCCCTAGCCGAATCAAATACCAGAACATTCATCATTCGATACTGCCTCTTCGTCAATGTTGTAGCCGGATCAAACGTCAGAACCTTCATCATTCGATCATGTTTCTTCGTCAGTGTTGCAGTTGAATCAAGTTTTGCAAACCTTGCCTCTTCGTCAGTGTTGCAGCTAGGTCAAATTTTCTCCAGGCATTGCATCGTCGTCAGATTCATAGTAAGCCAAACTTATTTTGCCCCTTCAATGGATCATCATGAAGATTTTGTCTCCTCCAATAGATTACCCTAGACCAAAGATTTTGCTTCCTCAACAGATTCTCCGTTTTGAAGATTTTACCTCCAAGGGCAGTGAGAAGATTGTGGTCAAGTGAAGTCCAAGAAGGAGCGATAGCTAGAAAAGAAACCCAGACCCGACCAGACATAAAATGGTTATTCTTTTTCTTTACTCTATTCCTGTTACACAACAATGAGTAAAGATGGGCAACTGTAATACCCATTTTATGTTTGGGCTACAATCACTCATTTTTGTTCGAATAATATGATTATATCTTATTATTATAATAAAAAGATAAAAAGGGGAAAGCATGGGTGGACGCCATGCATGCGTCCACCTCACCACCCAATTGCCTATAAAAGGCGGGGGAGGAAGCCAAGCAAAATGGGGGGAATGGCCATAAATTGGCTAAGCAAAATAGCCATGGAAATGGCAAAACTCGGGGTAGTACCCCTTGAGGTTCGAGAGCAGTGCTCTCATCAGGGAATTTCTTTTCCGGACAGTTTGTTCGATCGGAGGCCTTATTTAGGTTCGTTCGAATTGATTTTTGGACCATGGCGAGATGATGTGAAGATCTTGTTAGGGGTCAGTAAATGATATTTTAACTAATCCATCGTTTGTTGATATTGTTTCCTTTCCTTGTAAGCATGTGTTAAAGTGGCTGCCTTCACCCTCCGGTTTCCTAAAGTTCAACGTTGATGCTGCTGCTGGGACTAGTGAAATTCTGAGAGATGAATCCGGTAATGTCTTCGGTCGATTCTCCAAATCTGTTGGCTTTTTAGATCCTAGAATTGCAGAAATTGTGGCTGTTAAAGAAGCTACCATCATTTTTCGAGCCTCCAAGTAGGCTGCTAATACTAATTTGATAATCGAAACTGATTGCTCGTTGGGTTGTGTTTGGTTTAATAATCCCCAAGTTGTTCCTCTCCCTTTTAGAAATGAAATTTTGTCGTGCCTCTGTCTGTGTAGCTCGATTGTGTGGAAGTTGAACCTCATCTCTAGAGAGTTCAATCATGCTGCAGATAGTTTGGTATTGGCCGTGAGCAATCCTTGGTATGGGGGTGCCAGACACTTTACGTTGCTGCTTTCATTTTTGGATTGCATCGCGTTGCGTTGCCTAATAAGATCCTATCGAAGCCTAAAGGTTCTTTTCCGAGATAGCTACATTATAGTCTTTAGCGATTGAATTTGGCATTCCATTTGGCATGGGGTACATCTATGTTTTTGAATTTGATCTAGAGGCTGGGGCTGCCTTTTATTATTATTGGGTAATTGTATGTGTAGTAAGGGCTATGAATTGTTATGCTTATACTTTTTGATAATAATATATTAGGACATTTTTTTTTCTTTCTAATATCTTGGTCTACTTTCGGTTACGAAGGAGGATTTTTAACGAGTTTTTTTTATTTTCAAAAATAAATCATACAAGCATAATCTAATTTATTTGTCTCGTTAAAAGCGTTTTTAAATTTAAATGGAGTAAAAGAGTAAACACACTCAAGAAGAAACTAAAGGAAACAACCGAATTACACATCAAACAAACTAAGATCGCCTAATCTCAAAGAGCCAAACCAAAACTATTGTAGCGCTACACTACAGCTTACAAAAACAAAACAATACACGTACAACAGGGGTAGTGCCCCATAATAATCTTCATAAAGCAAGATTCAATTAAAAGCTTTAATATGCATAAACTACCATTAAGCTTTGAATAAATTTGCCCTTTTCAAACTCGACTTCGCGAGATGGTCCTCCATAGCATTTTTTTCTCTCTGTACATACAAAAATTGCATCAAGCCTACAATACTCAACAACCAGTCTAACTCTTCAAAGGTTGACCACCATCTCCGCAGCCGAAGCAAATAATTGTTGATCCAATTTACCATCACCCGTGAATCAGACTCAACAATAAGTCTAACCTTTACCAATCCTATTTGCTTCAACAAATATTTCTAAAGCAATTTTGATGGCCATGAGTTTAGCAAAGTCAAATCTAAAACTTGGAACTGGTCCATAAAACATGGCTCGAACTTCCCTCATGGCCGAACGAAGCACTCCACCGCAACCTACGACATCGCTTTTAGCTGCTCCATCAACATTAGATTTGAATACTCCTCATTTGCTGGAATCCAAATTAAATCTGAGATGACACCTTTTAGGTTGGAACCAATACAAGCTAACGAATTCTCCCACCAGTTTTCTTCCTTAAGTAAAACATCAACTTTCACAGCCTTGCACCATATAAATGCTCTCATTTTAGAGAGAAACACAAGATTACTTAGGCTAGTTGATTTACCTTGGAAAAAATTTTCATTTCGTGCTAGCCATAAACTCAAAAGTACTGTAGCAGTAGCGATTAGCCACACAGATTTCACAATATCCGACCAGTGAGTATTGAATTAAAACTCTAAGAAGTTATCAACACCATTAGGGCTGAAGCAAGGTATGTTCCACCACCTGCAAAAAGAATTTCAGAAACAGCAGACAAAAAGACAATTAACAAAAAGGTGATTGGCATCCTCTATCACAGATTCACACCACGAACAAGTTCAATAAAGATCATCAATATTCACTCCTCTACTACATAGAAATTCTTTAGTTAGTGGCTTGTTTAACTTGAGCATCCATAGGAAATTTTTCACCTTGGAAGGAACTTTTAGCTTTCAGATTTTATCAAAATCGAAAGAAGGATCATCGACTTCAGCTTTCACAAGTAATTTCAAGAGTTTCCTAATTGAGAATGTGCTAGCCTGATCGTGGATCCACAGAACTCTATCTGGACCCTCCGAATTTAGTGTCACCGTATGAGAAACCCTCTTTATATCTTCCGGAATGTACATTTCATGATCTAACATATTTTTAACAAACATAAAGCTCCAGTCAATTGACTTTTCTCCTAAAAATACCCTTTCCGCTACTATACTGTTCTGCTGTAGTTACTAAACTTCTCCCCTCCAGTTTTCAAACTTTATCTTCTTCGTTACGTTTTTTAATACCAGCAGCGCTTTTGGCTGTTTTGTTGATTTGTATATAAATAAAATTTATTTTTTTTCGATAAATGTTTCACTTTCAAGCTTTTTTTTATGTTTTGTTTTATTTTGACAGATTCATATTACATCTGTTTTTATGGTTATTTTTTTTTACTTTTGTGGCAGTTCTTTTTTCTGCTTCATAACAGTTTGGTCTGTCTTTTGACAGTTTATCGTTGAGGTGATGAGTATCATCAAACTTTTTGTCAGCGAAGGACGACATTTTATTTATGATTATGATTTTATTTTGTGGTTTTGCCGATATGCCAAGAACAAGTGACATGAGATTTTGCTTTCTT
Source organism: Hibiscus mutabilis (assembly GCA_019671005.1). Classification (NCBI taxonomy): domain Eukaryota; kingdom Viridiplantae; phylum Streptophyta; class Magnoliopsida; order Malvales; family Malvaceae; genus Hibiscus; species Hibiscus mutabilis. The sequence continues at coordinate 65,859,854 of CM033711.1, forward strand.
CGTAGAACACTATGATCAAAATAGTTGATTGTTGAATTTCTTTCAGAAAATTATACAAATTCTTCTCAAAGTGATGAATTTTGTTCTTCATGTATTTCACACTCTTTAAATTTATTAAACTTAATTGTTTGTGGTGTGATTCTTTTGTAATCTTATCACTTAAATATAATACAGTAAATTTTTTTTGTTAATAAAATAATAATAAAGCTCCAGTCAATTTCCAGCAAAGATACTTCCCCCACCGCTTCTGAAACTGTTTTGCCTTTAGAAGAAACTAATAGAAATAAACGCCGGAAACACAAATTTTATAGGCAAATTCCCACACCAACAGTCCTCCCAAAAATGAATAGATTTACCATGGCAACGCAGATTTAACCATCCATCTATTGACTTCACTAGTTTTCATATTATTAATGATCCCTTTCCAAACACACGAAACATTTTTAGAATTCTCAGTATTGAGACACTGATTTAATTCTGAAACACATATTTTGAGCCAATAATTCTTCTCCACATCTCATCTTTTTCCGTAGCGAACTTCCACCCCCACTTCGCAAGGAGTGTTCTATTTTTAGCTTTAATATTTATGACTCTGGCGCCACCTATTTTCTTTGGTAAGCCTGATTTTTCCTAATTAACTCTTGCCATCTTCTTAGAATCGCCACTAAAGCTCCAAAGGAATTCTCTCATAGTTTTATCAATTTTTATTAACACCGTTTTTGGAATGGCGAACAGGGACATATAATAAAGTGGAAGAGGTGATAATACTGAATTAACGAGCACCACTCTGCCTACAAATGGGAGCGCACTGCATTTCTAACCAGCCAACTTCGAACGACAGCGGTCCACCACAGGGTCTCAAGTACTAATTTTTTCAATTATAGTTGGTTAGAACTTAGATCAATAGAAGTAAAAAGTCCAACATGGAATTTCAAGATCAAGCTTTAGTGATAACAATTCCATGTAAAAGGAAAACATCCCAATTATACAGATTTCATGCCAAATCTACAAGACATTATTAGAAAGTCCTCTTCTTGCAAGTGCAAGTGCAAGTGCAAGTCGTCATTCCTGGATTTTTGCCTCTTCGGCATCAGTAATCTGATAGGAACTTTGCTTCTTACAATCATAAAAGTAAAGCATGAGGGCCACCCATTTTAGCAAGTTCCCAAAGCAAACTAGGCCGATGTGCGCTGCAGTAATTCCCACAATGCTACTGTTTCCATTGTTCCATCTCTGATAAAGAAAAGCAAATCGTAGCCCAAATCTCCAAGCGAAGAACACAAGCATTAGCAAGAATCCAGCACGCCTATTACATCTGGTGAGATACGATGAAACCAGCAATGACACATCGCCTTGTCTGTTATCTTCCAGGATCGAAATCACAATCCCCACGTCCCAAATGGCACTCCATTCCACGTACTTTGCCAATAAAGCCATAAAAAGCACCACGAATATTAACACGAAGAAAAAACCTGCTGCTGCTATTGTTATGTATATGTATGTTGCAAAGGAGAGCAGTCCAAGGAGAACGAGGGAAGCTAAAGAGAGGGAACAGAGTGAGGTGACAAGTGGCGCTTTGAACCTTGTTTCGTTTATGGATCTGCAAATCATGTGTTTGAGGGTGATGGGTTTTTCTTCTGCGTGGATTTTCGATGCGATATCGATGGCTGCAGTGGTGTTGAAAAGGTCTAGGAAATGGAGGGTTCCTGTGAATAAGAAACCCAGTAAAAGACCCATGGGAGAAACTTTGCCTAACAAGTTCCCAATTTCGTGTAGTCGTTCATAATCATTGCCCAAAAATCTGATAATAAAAGGCTCTGATGTTTTGTGCAAGATTCTTGCGGACTCAATCAGGATTTGCTGGAGGATAATTTCGTAGAAAACGAGGAAGCAGAAGAGAGGGAAGGAAGTGAGGAGGGTTAAGAAAATGAAGTTGGGATTCTTCAATGGGATTTTCAAGGATTCTCTGATTATCGCGAAGAATCCAAGTCTTGATGATTTCTCCATCTTACGTAGCTACTGGAATTCCTTTTTCCCCAGAAACTCAATATGAAGGTGAAGAGTGAAGTCTTCCCGGGGGTATGACTTGGAAAGTTCGTGGAAATGCTAATGGGTTGGTTTTGTTGACTATTATTTCAGCCATTAATCCAAGAAAGTTCCCATGTTTGTCACATCTTGCTTGACTTATTCTAGTCCAGCTACTCTAATCCCTTGAATGTCGAAAGTGTTTTGTGGTTCGAAAAATATTTGACTTGAGAAGAAACATATGTTTCGAGAAATTCAAAGTCGTCGCCGTTAGTTTTTTTTGTTAGGTGTGATCAAATTAATAAAAATCTTTTACCATTTTTAGTATCTTGGACACTAAAAATTTAAATTTAGAATTTAGAATTATGGTTTAGACTTAAAATTTAGAGAATTGAGGTTTAGGGTTAAGGATTTAATATTTAAAATTTAAAGTTAAGGCTTAGATTTCAATATTCTGGTGTTTAGTATAAAAAGAGACAAATAATTTTTGCTCGTAATCAAATACTCATAAAATCACCTTTTTGAAAATCTTTTCCGGAAAATGATAAATTTGGTGGGATTTGGTTTAAGAGTGACATAAAAGTTGGATTTAAGATTTGTCTACACGTGGAAAAGATTAAATTATTTACGAGGCCACGACGCTCAAAATTGACACATTTCTTTTTTTAAATATCATATGTTGTCTTGGTTTGTTTGAAAATGTTATGAACACAAATTTAAACTAAATCTATGATCCTTTACATTAAAATCTAAACGCAAGACTATTATTTGAGTGGCTTTGTTTCAAAACAAAATTATTTATATTAATTTTTAAAATTAAAAGTCACTTGATTTTTAAAAAGGATCTCCATTTGTTACGAATAAATAAGTCCGCATTCTATCACTTTTGAACACCACCACTTTAATTATCATAACACAACAACATTATCTTAAAATTTAAAAAGGATATTTCTCCATTCAGATAATTAACAAAATCACATTCCATCAATTTTGGAGACAACATTAATAATCTTAATAGAAAAACATTGCATTTGACCATGTGAGCAATTATAAAAAATATTAAACAATTAATTAATAAAAGTTAAATAAACGATAAATAAATAAGCATGTTAAAGCTAAATTGTAATAACACATAAATTAAAAGGGTTAGACTATTCAGGAAATCATGCAAAAGGATTAAATTGAACTGCATAGAAAAAACAGAAGAACCAAAAGATGATTAACCCAAAATTATCAAAAACACGTTGATCCGAACAGATATGGGTTAGTTCTTCAAAATGATTATGTTTTAAAGTTTGAATAGCCTCTTTAAATTTTTCAAAAGAAAAAAAAAGTTTGTATAGCCCTCCCAAAGTTGCTCTTTTTACATCTCTATAACTCGTTTCTCTATGCTTTATCTCTAGAAGTCAGATCGGTCGTCATCAATGGCATGGAAGTTAAAAAAATAGAAATACCTTTATGATTCTTTTTTCGACCATAATCATAATTTCGACATTTATATCATCGGACAACATCCCAATGTACATAGATCTACACTCGATTATTCTATATCATTTCTCGTCGATCACGTTCCTCCGTCGTAAGATTAAATTGATCTTAAAATATTTGATTTTTTATAGCACAACCGTAACGACCGCTATCTTGTGGTAGTGTCATCAGTCGAAAATGCTATTACTGAAAATAGTGGTAAGAATCAAATTCACACAGATAAAGTGGATAATGACCGCAATTTAACGAGTAAAAATGCATCACGGCAATAACAAACTACTATTCCCATTAATGAGTGTAAATAAACCGAGTCAAGCTCAGGAATCATTGAACTCAAATCGAACTCAAAAGGCTCAAAGTTAAGCTTAACTTAACTAGAAAACTAACAAGCTTAAAATTATCAAACTCAAACTCGAGCTCAATTGAAACTCAAACTCGAGCCAAAAGTTAGACTACACGCAAAAGTCCAATATCATGTCCACCGATAGCCCATGTATAAAATATAAAATTGAGAAAAACAAATACTACACTTGATCTCGGCCAAATGACCAAGAATGGTATGTCTTCTCAGGTCTAATGTCTAAGCCCCCTTTTTACAGGTTACTTCTCTCCTCTGCTTTATATATCTTAATGATATGGAACTTTGGGTGAAATGTATTGTAAGTTGTTTCTAAACACTAATGGTTGCTTCTTTCCTCAAGCTTTATATGGGATGGGTAAATCTCTATTTCAACCATGTCACATTTTAATTTTATTTTTTTGCTCATTGATTTTCTTTTAATTTAAAGTGTAAAATTAACTTTTCATTCAATTTACTCCTCTAATTTTAGAAATCTACTAAATTAAGTGTTAGAAAGCACTCTAAAAATTATTAGAAGTGACTTTAAATAATTGCAATTATAATTATTGTTTAATACAATAAGTGTAACGACCCAAATTTCAAGTTAACGAGTCGGGTCTCGGACCCGGGTTATGGGCCTTGGTTAGGAAGTCTAAGTTAAGAATATTTTAAATTTGGGCTTAGTGGCAAAAAGGAAGAATGAGAAGTTGGGTTTTTATTAAATAAGTTTATCCTTTTATTTGAAGATATAGGGGGTTTGAAATTTAAAAAAGGAAAGAGCGAAAAAAGAGAGGATATGTTAGAAATGGAGAAAAAGTGAATAATGAGAGAGAAAATGAAAAAGTGGGAAAGAAATCGAAGGATGGGAGTTTTAAAGTTCGACCTACCGTCGTTCAAGAAACCGTTGGAAAGATCTCGCCGAGACGAGTCGGTTGGTGGTCACCAAGTTGCCACCACCGTTCGTCGGGGTGTGAGGAAGTAAGTTTTGGGTAGCATGAAAGGAGCCATTTTCGGCGGCCAAATCGCGAAACAGAGGGTATCACCGTGTTCAACAGCGTCGGGACAACGGGACTGTAGCTCGCCACCGCTGTCCGACCACTGGAGCACCCCTCATGCACCCCCACACGCCCCTGGCGAGAGTGGGCGTGATCAGCAGCAGGCAGGTGCACACTACTACAGTGCACCACGCCACATTGGATCCCGCTCCTAGGGTGCACCGAAGCTCCCGTGCACCTATGCCGCACTAGATCACCAGGGCCGTTGGCCGGCTGTTGACTTTTTTCGAGGGATTCTACCCAAGGGTTTCTCGACGCTCTAAGTCCGTTGGCGCATTTTGTTTCGCCAAATTCAAACTCGGTAAGCTGTTTTTATGCATTTTATCCTTTAAAGTATTCTGATAATGTGAAATGATTTACGTAGTCGTATTTGTTTTATTCGAGGAATTATGGACTCTAATATGGGATTTAAATAGACAATTGGAGGAACTTGGTCGAGGATTTATCGATAATTGCTTATGATTAGTACACCTTGAACTCTTATTGTAACATCCCAAAAATCGGTATAGTCGGAATCAGATTCTGGCGATCGAAAATCCTACTCTGTGAAGTTTAAATTTTTGCACCAATGTCGACTATATGATCCATTTTCTTAATATTGAATTTTGATTGAGTCCAATCTTTGAATTGGGGACCTTATTGGAAAGTCAAAATGTTGAATCTGAGTCAAGGGTATCGATACGGTAGGTATCGTATTGGTATGGTATAACAATTTTCAACTAACTTATTTGTCTAGGGTTAACCGTATTGATACGGTTAAGAGGGTATCGGTACGGTCCTCTGTTCAAATCTGTTTTGAAAGCTACAATTGAAAGAAAGGAAGTTTAGTGGTGACTCACATGTTTGCTGCTACCCATTACGTGGGAATATTGGGAGAAAAGATGAGAATTGGTGATAGCTATTATTATTGTCTTGATATGATAAAAAGATGAAAAGAAGTTAATTGATAAAATAAGTTTACCTTCTCGTGTAAGAAACCTTTTGATTGGTGCTAAGTGTGGTTGGATGGCTATATTGGGTTTTAATAATAATAAGCCTTGGCAAATTGAGGGAGTTCATTAATTTGGAGACCTTACCGAAACTATAATCCTCTCAAATTCCATCATCTTTGCTTAGACAAGCAAGCACCACCATTCTCTTCTTTCCCTCCAAACTCAAGCTAACACCTCTTCCATTGAATGTCTTAAGCTTAAGTTTTCTTTAATTCGTAGATATCGTTGAACAGCTATCGATCGGGTAAGAAGAAACCCTCCATCGATTTGATAAATCCATGGATAATTTATGATTAATTCCATGTTGAAATTTAGGGTTCATAAACCAATACATGGAATCTTTATAGCTAAAGGCTATATCGAATCCTAATACCAGTTTTGATATCGATATACCGATTCTAATATCATTTTTTTGTTTACCTAGATCAAGAGTTGGAGGAAGCTAGCCCATCGTCTCCAAAACAAGCTAGGAATAAAGGAATTACGATCTGGGAGCCTTAGGAACTTCAATAACAAGGTGAGTGTAATCGTGTCAAGGGATTGGCACAAAGCCATTCCGTTGCATTTGTTTTGTGTTATGATTGCATTTGTGTTTAAGGGCTCAAGTAGAGCATGCTTTTATGAACTCTAATGGTAAGCATGGTAAGTCCTTACATTACTTTGATATGACTATGAGTACATGTGTGATATCCTATATGTTATGATTATGATATGATATGATTCCGATATGATATGATCATGCTATGATATGATATGGAGCTAAGGCTCAATTTCGATTCTGATACGTTATGGCCTACGGGCATAAATGTAAGCAATATAATGGACCGTAGTCCACCATGACACAATGAGCTCTAGAATCTAAGGCATGCCCTTCTACCTAGTCCAACTAGCTACCAAGGTTGTTCGATTTTAGCCATTTATACAAGTATTTCAAGTTCAAGATCATGTCAAGTATTCAGCAAGTTCATTATATACTAGGCCCTTAGGCCAATTGAGCCATAGCTCACATATCATGTAATTCTCATGTGTTCATTTCATCAATTTGGGATAACATTTCAAGCAATTTCTTTAAGCATTTGATCACATGCCATATCACACATACAAGCACCAATGTTACCACTTAAACATGCTTAGCAATTGAATCATACATGAATTCAAGGATGTGATCAAATTTCATTCATTACTTTAATCATATTTCCCATATTAGGCCAAGTCCATATTAGGTTCATTTAAACATTACAAGAATGTAGACATGTATGCATTGGTTAGGACCTAGTCCCAACCCTAGAGATAACTACACTCACAATACTCCCAAGCTAGCTAGTCTTGGATCCACACTCCTTTGTTCTTAGCTTTAGGATGTTCCACCCTTTCCTCTTCCACCAAATTCACTCATGGTTCTAACACATTACACAAGTAAATACATATCAAAACAAGTTCACATAATCATTCAACCAAGGCAATATAACTAGTACACAACATATGCAAATCTGGCAGCATGTTCATATATATTCTTTACTAAACATAACTACACTTGTCTATACTCTAATTCATGTAAAACAAACAGTTTTCAAAACTGTTTACAAAACAGTTTTCAAAACTGTCAAGAATTGCCTATACTGCTGCTGCCAGACAGCTTGTACTCTACTCACTTAATCATGCATAACTTTCATTCCGTACGTCAGAATTTCAATTGCTTTACACCGTTGGAAAGCTAAATTAATTTTATTTCTAACTATACAGGTCTTGAATTTTAATTCATTGCCAATTAATACAGTTTTTAACTTAAAGAAAGGGCAATTTACAACACTGGACAATTTGCAATGTTCCTTATGTTTCTTCTCTACAATTCATTCTGCAATCAAGAATTCAGTTTTGTTTTCTCCTAATGAATTTAGACATGTTAAGGTACTATCCATAAAATTTCAGCCTTAAATTCCATTTATACAATTTATGGTGATTTTTCAAAGTTACTTCCCAGAACAGAGTATTTTGGGTAGATTACACTAGGTTGAGTTTCTAGCTTCATAACTCATCTAAACAAGATTCTAACATTGTAATTCAACTTATTTTCATGTTCTTACATGTCTAGGTCAGTCTAATTCACCTAGCAATGTGCTTAGAACATGGCATTATAATGCTATGTTCAATTTGATTCATTTAATCAATCAACATACCTCTAATTCACCATTTGACCAGTCCATTACCTAGTTTTAACTAATCCAATTGTATACATTCATTTTCCAGCGAGCTATTCACTCTATTCAAGCCTCAATTCATCTAGCAATGTGACCAAATCAGGTCATTATATACAATTAGCATGCTTAAACATTTTCACCTATCAAAACAGACCCTAATCAATACTAGTTTCAACCATAATCCCTATTCTCAATTTCCAGCAACCATTACATTTTTTTAGCAATTTAGCTACTAACACTCACAAACTTAAGATTCAAGCATTCTATAACATGTAGGAATCAAGCAATTTACCTTCTCCTAAGCTAATTTGATCAATGCTAAATCAAGAAGCATGAATTGAAGATGGTCTATGAAGCTTTCTCTCTTCCTTTCTCTCTCAACAATTCGGCGATGGAGGATTTTGGAAGGAAGAAGATGATAAAATTTGTTCATCTTTCCCCTCATAGCTGCCATGAGTCACCACTTCACAATGCACATGTTCTCATTTGATGAGAAGATGTGTCCAGGCCTTAATTTTAATTCAATTTTACATGCAAACTCTAGAGCTTTGCATGTTCACATTTCCATCCTTCAATTTAAGCCTTCTAGTATTAATTTCAATTCAATTTGGTTCTAATTTCACTTATTTGATCTTAAAGATAGCTAATGTTCTTTCTTCTTTAATTTGATTAGCACATAATTCAATTAATCTATAGCTTAGATAGTGTAACCTTCCTGGGCCAAGTTTAGGGTGTTACAACAATGTTCAATCTTGAGTCAAAACAGCCCGTGTGTATACACACATATATATAGAGAGAGAACAGTCTCGTATACTCATATATACATTTCAAAACTGTCACAAACATATATATATATATATATATATATATATATATATATATATATATATATATATATATATATAGAAAACAATCCCGTATACTCGTATATACATTTTTACATTTCAAAACTGTCCCAAACATATATATATATATATATATATATATATATAGAAAACAGTCCCGTATACTCGAATATACATTTTTTACATTTCAAAACTGTCCCAAACATATATACACACACATATATACCTACTTAAAATAGTCCATTTATGTTTATAAACATGCTAAATCAGTCCATTATAATTTTCACAAAACATCCCCTGTTTTCAGATTTGTAAAACAGTCCTAGAATGTTAAATTTCATTACAAAACCGACCCAATATTTTATCAAACTGTCCCATTGTTTCCAGCTTTATTAAAATAGCCCCAAAACAGTTTCTAAAATTATGTTTTTAACAAAACAGTCCATAAATATCTATGTTACCCCAATTTAATCCTACACGATCACCAATGTAATCCAATCATACCTTACATGTTCAATTCAATCCTTAATTCATTCATACACATATGTGTGTCCAAGACGATCATCCAATTAAGCTCAAACATCAAATTTATAAAAACAAGGACCTATTCGAACAGCCCCTCACGTACTATCCATGTCCCTTTTTTTATGCATATACTTGTTCAAACAATCAATCTCACGTGCATCTACAAACAAAACACGGCATTTTCTTCTATAAACCTCACCTACCTGAACCAGGATTTCCTTGAAATAACTCATAATTTGACTTAATCAAAAGGAAAGAGAATAGCATTTGCCTCATCTTTAAGCTAACCGATCAAAGGCCTCTAGAATTAAATCCAACTAGTTTAACTCTTCTTGCATCCATGGAAATTGTGTTTAAATTTTTCTTTCTCTCTTTTTTGCTTCCGGTTAACATTGAGGAAAAAGATGATCACCTAGGATGATCATCCTTTTGGTTGATTGACTCCTCCACTTGCTATTCCCAACGTCAGGCAAGTGGACAAGTCCACAAAATTATAGAATTTTAACATGCAAACCGCAACATTCAACACGATTTCTTTTTAGTCCCTTTCGGTTTGGCTATCCACTTTTCCCTTATTTCTTCTTTGTTCCCTTCTCACTTAATCAAACTATTTAGTGGCTCATTAAAATAAAATGATTTGATAGTCGAATTAGCAGCATACTTCTAAGCTAGTATTCGGGATATTACATGCCACCCCAGAGCAAGTATCACCTGTGCCGGTGTTGGGTGATATGACGCCTTTGATACATAAGATGATAAGAGCTTTACAAGCTGTTGTTGCTAGACTGCATGTGCTTGCACCAGCTGTTGTACAAATAAGGTTGTTGTTAGAACGCTTGCATAGTTTGGGAGGCGTTGAGTTCAGAGGGTTGGCACCCGAGGCATCCGAGGGATAGATGGCCAGTACCAATCAAATTTTGGAACAAATGGGGTGTAATGATGCTTATAGCTGGTGGACTACCGTGACTGCGAGTATTGAACCCAGTGATGTGACTTGGGAGTTCTTTCGAACTACTTTTAAAAGAAAGTATCTGGGAGTTAGATACTTGGATGAAGAGAAGTGTGAGTTTTTGCTTAGGGAAGTTGTCTTCCTTGGGCATGTGGTGTCGGCCGATGGAAGTCGAGTTAATCCACACAAGATTGAGATAGTGGTGGGTTGGAAGCTATCTATGTCTGTGCAAGAGGTTCATAGTTTCCTTGGGTTGGTTGGTTATTATTGTAGGTTTATGGATGGGTTTTCGAGGATCGCTGTTCCTTTGACTAAGTTGTTGCAAAAGAATGCCCGTTTTGAGTGGACGGATGATAGACAACAAGATTTCGAGAAGTTAAAAGGGGCTTTGATGCAAGCTCCTATCTTGATTCAACCAGAGTTGGGTAAGGAGTTTGTTGTTTATAGAGATGCATCATACATAGGTTTGGATTGTGTGTTGATGCAAGGAGGTAAAGTTACGGCTTATACGTTTAGACAGTGAAGGTGCATAAGCGCAATTATCAGACCCATGATCTTGAGCTAGTCACGGCTGTGTTGCATTGAAGATTTGGAGGCATTATCTATATGGAGAGTGGTGTGTTGTGTATACGGGTCACAAGAGTTTGAAATATTTGATGACGCAAAATGATTTGAATCTTAGGCAGCGTAGATGGTTGAAGTTGCTTAAGAATTATGATTTGACGATTGAGTACCATCCGAGTAAGGAAAATATTGTAGCCGATTCCTTGAGTAGGATAGTTATGCTGGAGTTGAGGGTGATGTTTGAGCATTTAAGTGTGACGCGGGATGGGGGCTTGTTGGCCGAGTTGCGAGTGAAGCCATATTTGTCACAATTGATTAAGGAAAAACAACCTTATGTTGTTGCATTGGTACTGCATGTTAAGGATATCATGGATGGAAATTTGATGGATTTTCAATTTAATGATGATGGAGTGTTGTGTTTCAAGGGTCGAATAGTGGTTCCTAATGATGATGCGTTGAGGTGTACCATTTTGACCGAAGTGCATGCTAGTCATTTTGCTATGCATCCCAATAGTACTAAGATGCATCAAGGTTTGAAAAGAAGGGTAATATTGTGTTTGTTTAAAGAAAGATGTGGCTGATTTTGTTGCTAGATACATTGTATGTCAGCGTGTCAAGGGAGCATCAGTTTCCATCCGGGTTGTTGCAACCATTGAGGATATATAACACCCCCAGCTCAATTTAGTAGTAAACCGAACTTAAGGTGTTTAAAGCAAACAAACAAACGAGTATCTTGTTCCACAAGTTAATGATTATCAATAAATCTAGATGTCATGGACCTAAAGCACTCGAAAGACATCAATTAATCAAGGGCAAAGTGAAATACCACTCTATTTGTGAATCTTGAATGTCTAAATGCCTAATATTTGATTCTTAGTAAACGATATATGCTTTAGGAAATTAGCAATCAATAGGAGAAATATAACTTAAAGGGTACAAGATGACCATAATCTATTTAGTCTTATAATGGCATTTAGACAATTTTAGTTTTATTCTATAACCAAGAAGTACTTAAAATTTCTTTTCATGGCAATGTTAACACATTAACCCGTTATACCTTCTAGCTAGAGATACTATGATTCACACAAGATCAGGCAACCAATGCAACAAACATTCCTTGAGCAAAACACAAGCAATATAAAGAAAGAATTCTATGACATGGTTGTAATTATTTACAAATCAGTTTTACAATCTAAAATTCAAAATTACCATCAACAACAATCATGGAATTCGATCCTATACACAAATATGTCACCAAGTCGAACTAGTTACCTAAATCAGTATGTTACCAAACATTTATCTCTAAACAGACCTGATTCAAAACATAAGATTACTTAACCAGGGCATTAAACATACGAAAGCAAGCGTAGGAAGCTACAGTCAGAACCAACCAATTCAACAAGATATTTACATGATAATTTCAACATAGAAGCTTACATGCCCAAGATTCTAATTACAAATTTACAAACAAAAAGGAGTGCCACCATCCTAGAAGTCAAATTAAGACAACAAAACATACTTTATAACCTCCGGAGATCTTGCTTCCCTCCTTGAATCTGATCAATCAGACACAACCCTAACCTAGATACATTAAGGAGAATAAATGAAATTAGAGACAAGAATTTCTTAAACATTAAGAAATTATAAAATCTGAACTAAATCTCCTAATGTTATTCGATCATTTCTTCAAGGTAGGCTAATCGAGCATGCTCAAATTCTAAACATGATAAAAGTAATTCAGATAGGGTTCGAGCGAGTACGAAAGACATTTATTTTGATTAGTCCAATTTCTAGAGCTTCATTCAAAAATTTCTTGAATGTCCATGCTAATACATCTAACATAATTGATTTTCTAATATCTTTTATACAAGCAAGTGTCCAACTAGCACAAGTTATTCGATTTCAAGGGACACCTTAGTCTCAGGTTACATCAAGAGATCTCATTCGATCCATTACTAAGAGGCATGTCCCATATGTTCTAGTCATAGACAACAAATTACATTGATGTGAATAATTCAGTTTTCTTGAGCCTTGATCGCTAGTTACTAGACACACGAATCCTTTAATAGTGTAACATTTGCAAGGGTACCCATAGTACCATAACAAGGGCATACAAGTGCCAATTCAACTTCAAGATTGTACAAGAGTACCAAAAGTACTAAAAGATCACTTGATCTTAAATAACAAGGGACCGTAGTCCTAGCTAGCGAGCTCGACGGACTCTATGGCATGCCAATTATGTCTAAACTGACTCAATCCAAGGCTTAATTATATATTTTAATCTCAATTAATTCAAAAGACATTTAATGCCTTATTTTACTCATGTGAATCATATACTTTTTCATTCAAGACTAGTTTCAAAACAGCTAGTAAGTATAACTCAAAAAGAATACTTAGCTAATTTAGCTTACCTCTAGATGCTTACCTTGATAGCACTTAATCATACAATTGTCAAGCCAAATGATAATGCCTTGTATCTAATCCAAATTTGAATTGACTAGTATAGAATAACCGAAATTCTACAAATAAACAAGGTTACACTTACATCCATTTCCAAGCTAATGACGCTCATGGACCACGACCCCCTTTTTCTTATCGCTGGTTTGATCTACCACAACCCTCTTGTCCTCTAAATGCTCTTGATCCTCTAACATGTGACATTACAAAGGTCTCAATTAATCATATGCACTGATCAATCTCTTTTCACACATTCTTTGAGATTCAAATGGAGACTAATCAATCCTCAACTAATTAGTCCTTTAAACTAGGCCATTATAGTCACCTAGTTAGGAAATTTCATGATTAATCCCAAATAACATTCTCTTGTATTTTATTGATCTCATAGCCTCCTCAATTTATCCTATTCTTGAATCAAAATAGAACAGCCCCACTGTACATCAATCAAGACAAATTTCAAACATTCCTTGGAACCTTCTAACAATTAAGGTGTTAAGCTCACAATTTATGTTTACTTAACGATCAAATGACAAAATTTAGAATTCAATTTCTACTTCAAGCATAACTAGATACATATCGAAACAGGGCAGCATCCATTTTCCTATCTAGAACTTAATTGTACAAACAATCTACAAATTAGAAGAATTGATTAAATCTAGTGACTAAATTAGATGGATTGATAACTAAATAGCCAAATCATGATGACCATATAGTAACAATGTTTAAATGTTGAATTGCATGCAACTAGAATGTGTAACTAAGGATTTATGAAGCAATTAGACCATAAATTACCAAGTGGAGGCATTTGGCCAAGCCAAGTGATAACAACATGGCTAGGTGTCCATTTTCCTATCATCTTCTCGACCCACTCTTTCCCCTTCCTTGGCCGAAACACTGTCATCTCTTTAGGGAAAAGAGAAACCACCATTGTAGATGATGGAAGCTTGCATGTGATCATATCATTCATGTAATTGAATAGCTAGGAAAATTGTAAGTGAATTCTAAGTCCTTCCTCCCTAGCAAGCTTGTTTGAATGAATGTTTGATGATGGAAATTGAACTTGAATTCATAGAATTGCATGTTAGATGTTATGCTTGAAATTTACCTTGAATTGTAGCTTGAATGTGGTTGAAATGCTATTGAAAATAGAGTGAAACTATGCTTGGCCGAGTGATATATGCACATGAATGTAACAATTGTTTGATTGATCATGAAAGTTAATGAGTAGTTGAATTGCCTATGAATTGAGTAAATAGATTACTGGAAAATGAATACATATAGTTGGATTGGTTAAAGCTAGGTAATGGAATGCTCAATTGGTGAATTAGAGGAATGTTGTTGATCAAATAGATCAAATTAAACATAGTACTATAATGCCCTATTTTAATCGCATTGATAGGTGAATTGGAATGACCTAGACATGTAAGAATATGAAAATAAGTTGAATTACAATGTTAGAATCTTGTTTAGATGAATTATGAAGCTAGAAGCTTAACCTAGAGTAATCTGTCCAGAATACTCTATTCTTGGTAGCAACTTTGAAAAATCACCATAAATTGTATAAATGGAAATTAAGGCTGAAATTTTTATGGACAATGCCTTAACATGTCTAAATTCATTAGGAGAAAACAGAACAGAATTCTGGAGTGTAGAATGAATTGTAGAGAAGAAACACTAGGGACAGTGCAAACTGTCCAATGCTGTAAATTGCCCTATCTTTAAGCAAAAAACTATATTAATTGGTAAAGGATTAAAATTCAAGGCGTACATGGTTAGAAGGAAGATTAATTTAGCTTGCCAACGGTCTAAACGGTTCGAAATTTAGATGTACAAAATGAAAGATATGGGCAATTGAGTAAGCAATGCACCTGCTGCCAGGCAGCAACAATTTAGGTATTGTGGCAGTTTTGTAAACTGTTATATAAGCAGTTTGGACAGTTTGGTTATTGTCCTATTTCTGCCTAAATTGGAATGTATATATGTAAACATGTGTATTTGGGCAATTCCAATGTATAGAAACTGTTAGAATGTAGACTGTCCAATTCATGCATAAATTAGTATGTATATGATTGTTATGTTGTGTACTAGCAATGCTGCCATGATTGAATGATTGTGCAAACCTGTTTTAACATGTAAATGCTTGTGTAATGTATTAGAACAAGGAGTAAAACTTGTGGAGGAAGAAGGAAGAGCTGGTCAAAAGATTGGGAAGCAAAAAGGAATTTGGATCAAGACTAAGCTAGCTTGGAGTATTGTGAGTGTAGCTTTTACATAGGATTAGGACTTTTGTCCTAACCAAATATGCACATATACTATTGCATTGTGATGTTATGTTATGAAATGAATCTAAATTATGCTTGGATATGAATTAAGGGAAGAATCGCTTAAATGGAAACTTGGTAGTAAGACATGCTTGATATATGAGTTGTTAATCCAAATGGATCATGTAACAATAGATTGATCTTTTATGATTTCTTGTATTAACCTAATCGAATGTAGTAAGAATGCCTAAACATGATCTTGCTCAATGTTAATGATGACATGAAATGCAAACTTGCTTGAATTACAATGAATGCATGGTAAATTGAGCTAAGGCTTGAATGGCCTAAGGGCTATCTTGATAGATAAACACTTGAATGGGATGCTTGAATCAGCTACCAACTTACCATGATCTTGTTGTGTGTACTCGCCTTGACTTGAAATCTTGAACCTTACTTAATCGACAAGTAATTCAAAAAAAGCCTTTGTTGCTAGTTAGTCATTGGTAGGATGGCATGCCATAGATTCTAGAGCTCATTGTGATTGGGTGGACTACGGTCCTGGGCCAAGGCCCTTATTGGCGACAGTAGGAGGGATGTGTGTTATGGTCACTGCTGACAGTAGGAGGGTAATATGAGCAGTTTCTTGTTTTGGCGACAGTTTGGTTGGTGACTTGATTACCTAGACATAACTATGTACGAAGGCCTAATCTAAAATGAATAAACAAGAAAGAAAAATAGCATGAAGCTTAAATGTTACTTGATATGATACTTGAATTGGCTTATTTACATGATACTCGAAAAAACACATGAAATGAGATGTATCTATACTTGAATTGTTATACTTGAGCATTCTTCTTGTCTTGACTTGATACTTGATTAAAATTGAATTGAAAACAATCCTCTTGTTGATAAGCTAATTGAATTGTGATAGAAACATGACATGATATAGATGGCTTGAGCTTAAGATTTTCATCGTATGTACTTGTGCTTGAAATGATATGCATAAATGGTAATAGCTATACATGACTACTTAACTCACTACTTAACTTGAAACACATGAAACCTTATGTTAGACTCAACTTCACATGCTCAAACCTTAGCTAGGTTTTACTTGATTTAGGACTACGTAAACGTGACAAATCACTTGTAAATACTTGCTACCTCACTAAGTACATTATGTACTTATCACTCTTGTTTCCATCCTTCCCAAACCATAGGTTAAAGAGATCTTAAAGCTATCTTCCTTGAGCTTGAAGCAAGATACAAGCAGAGCTAGAAGTATGACTTCGAATCTATTTTGTAACTCTCCTAGTTGGTGGGACCTAGATATGTACATAATTAAGCTAGATCATGCATTTTGTCGCTTTGAATTTTGTATATATATATATAGCCTTGACTTTTAAAAGCTTGTAAGGACTTGGTTGGAAATGTTTGATGCCATGATATATAGGTACTATGTGAATGAATTAAGCTTGACTTGATGAATATGGAGTATGAAACTTGGACACATGATCTAGTTATACTTGAATGTACTTATCTGTTGAATGCTCTATTCGAATGGATCACTTGGTTGATTTGGTTGCTTCTAGTTTAAGTAATTAAGGTCATGATAAGTTAGACATGATTACTAGTTGATGTTAAGCTTGCTTGAAGGCATGTTGATGGTGTTAAGATTTGAATGAGTACAATGGTGACCATGTCTAGTGACCAACATTATATGTAACGTTGTCTTGAATGTAAATTGCTAGAAGATTAAGCTTAGTGAATTTGACATGAATATGACATTGTAACCATGTTTAACATTGTCTTGAATTCGACGAAAGCTGCGCATATTTTAATAAAATTGAAATGAAATTGTGTATTGTCTTGTGTGTATTCGAATGCCTACATGTACAAGGAACTAGATTATATATTCTTAAGTTATACTTGGAAGCCTATGTCTATTTTTGGTGAGCTATAATGTTTGAAAAGCATGTTCATGATAATTGTTGGGTTTCTTGTAAGGCAAGTAACTCATCTAATATGATGAGTTCAAAAGTTTTAATTGGCTTGATTTCTTGTATGCTTGCTTGTATTCTTGCCTTTAACACTCCTTGGTCGGGTTACTCCTAACCCGGGTGAGGGGTGTTACATTAGTCCCCTTAATTCAATACCAAAACATAAGATAACTCAATAACATAGTTTCCTTCTAGACCCTATTTTGGGATGTTACAAATCCCTCCTCCTTAAAGAAACTTGTCCTCGAATTTACCTGAGAGAAACAAGTGGGGATATTGATCTTTCATAGTAGACTCATGTTCCTAGGTAGCTTCTTCTTGTTTATGATTTCTCCAAAGGACTTTAACAAGGGGTACCACTTTGTTTCTAAGTCTTTTAATCTGACAATAAAGTATCTGAACCAACTCCTCTTCATAGGTGAGATTAGTGTCTAGCTCCATCTCTTCAGGCTCAAGGATATGGGAAGGATCGAATCTATACTTGTGTAACATAGAAACATTGAAAACATTGTGAATTTTATCAAACTCACTTGGAAGAGCCAATTTGTAAGCTACAAGACCAACTTCAAATGGTCCAATGAAACGAGGACTAAGTTTTCCTTTCTTCCCAAAACTGAGGACTTTCATCCATGGAGAGACTTTAAGAAAAACTCGATCACCTATTTCATAAGAAATTTCTCTTCTTTTTCTATCAGCATAGGCCTTTTGCCTATCAAAAGCTGCTTTGAGTCAATCATGAATGATTCTAATTTTTTCTCCGGTTTCTTTCAGGAGATTAGGTCCCAACATTTTGCTTTCTCCCAAATCTCACCAACAAAGTGGTGTTCTGCACTTTCTACCGTAGATAGCTTCAAATGGAGCCATTTGAATAGAAGTTTGATAGCTGTTGTTATATGCAAATTCGGCTAGGGGTAGGGATTTCTCTCAGTCCTTTCCAAAACTAGACAAGCTCGGAGCATATCTTCGAGGATTTGAATTACCCACTCTAACTGCCCATCAGATTGAGGATGAAAAGCAGTGCTTAAATTAATTTTCGATCCCAAGGCTTTCTGGAAAGCTTTCCAAAACTTAGAAGTGAACCAGGAGTCTCTATCAGAGATTATGGAAATCGGAACTCCATGTAGTCTAATTATCTCCTTGATGTAAATCCTTGCCAGCTGATCTAGGCTTAAGGTCATTCGAATAGGCAAGAAATGGGCCGATTTGGTCAGCCTATCTACTATTACCCATACCACATCAACCTTTTTCGGTGTTAAGGGCAAACCACTAACGAAGTCCATGGTAATTTGTTCCCACTTCCATTCAAGAAGATTAATGGGTTGCAAGAGTCCTATGGGGACTTGGTGCTCGACATTGATTCTTTGGCAAGATAAGCATTGGGAAACAAAATCAACAATGGCCTTCTTCATTCCTAGCCACCAATGCAAATCTTTTAGGTCTTTATACATCTTAACTGAACCAGGATGGACTGATAATGGACTTTGATGAGCTTCAACTAACATTTCCCTTCTTAAATTGTCATCATTCGGGATACAAACCCGATTTCTAAAATATAACAATCCATTCAGCTTAAATGTAAAATTAGAGTGGGATTCGACTTTTAAGTTATCCATGATCCTCTGAAGCTTAGGATGAGACTGTTGTAAAGTCCTGATTTTATCCATTAGATCAGATGTGATTTGAATCTCAGACATGAGTCTTTGATTCTTTAAAAGTCTAAAATGGGCATTGATGGCAACCGAGGCTACAAGATAGAAAAGAATTAATCAAGATGTTTACCAACAAGAATATTAGCTTGATTTAAGCTTAATTTGAAACAAAAGAGAGTTAGAGGGGTTCGAATAAGAACTCTCACCACTAAAATGTTTGCAGCTGAGTGCATCAGCTACAATATTCGCTTTCCCAGGATGGCAATCTATGACTAAGTCATAATCTTTCAATAATTCGAGCCATCTTCATTGTCGAAGATTCAAGTCCTTTTGTGTCAAGATGTACTTGAGGCTTTTGTGATCAGTGAATAGGTGGAACTTTTCTCCAAACAAGTAGTGCCTCCATATTTTTCGAGCAAACACGATTGCAGCTAATTCAAGATCGTGAGTCAGATTGTTTACTTCGTAAGGTTTGAGTTCCTGGGATGTATATGCCACTACTTTGCCATCTTGCATAAGGACACATCCGAGTCCTAAAAGAGAAGCATCACTATAGATTGTATACTCTTTTCTCGATTCAGGTTGGATCAAAACTAGGGCATGAGTAAGGGCTTGTTTGAGTTGGTTGAAACTTCTTTGCTACTTTTTTGACCAAACAAATCTTTCTTCTTTTCTAAGTAACTTGGTTAGATCTGAAGCCAAGGTTGAAACCCTATCACAAATCTTTGGTAGTACCCGACTAATCCAAGAAAGCTTCTAACTTCCCGTACATTTTTGGGAGGTAGCCAATCAACAATGGCTTGTATCTTCTTCGGGTCTGCCTTAATGCCATAAGCCGAAATTACATGGCCTAGAAAGGACACCTCTGATAGCCAGAATTCACATTTGTTTAGCTTTGCAAACAATTGGTGTTCTCGAAGTGTCTATAACACTATTCAAAGATGTTTAGAATGTTCGTCTTTGTTTCTGGAGTATACGAGTATGCCATCGATGAACACAACAACAAACTTGTCTAAGAAGGGTTTGAATACCCGATTCATTAAGTCCATAAAGGCAGCTGGGGCATTTGTTAAACTGAAAGGCATAACAAGGAACTCAAAATGACCATATCGAGTCCTGAATGCGGTTTTAGGTACATCGACTTCCTTCACCCTCATTTGATAATAATCGGACCGAAGATCAATCTTCGAGAATACACTTGCGTCTTTAAGTTGATCAAAGAAATCTTTGATTCTTGGCAATGGATACTTGTTTATTATTGTGATTTGATTAGGTTACCGGTAATCAATACATAGCATCATCGACCCATCTTTCTTCTTGACAAACAAAACTGGGGCTTCCCAAGGAGACGAGCTTGGTCGAATGAAGCCTCTATCCTACAGGTCTTGCAGCTGCTTCTGGAGCTCTTTTAGTTCAACCGGTGCCATTCTATAAGGAGTGGTAGACACGGGATGAGATCCGGATTGAACTTCAATCTTGAATTCCACTTTACTTTAATATCCTCAAAACTAGTATAAAAAAAGTTACTACAATGCCTTCATTTGATCCCTAATTGATTGAAAATAAGATACTAGGTCTAGTTATTAAGGACTAGAATGCTATAAATGAAAAAGTGGAAACCTAATGTATAAGTGACCAAACCAAAACAAGTAACAAATTAAAGGAATGAATGTAAAATTCTTACATTCCTAAAATGCCCCTATACATGTCATTAATTAGTGGATAATTAAGGACAAATTATTCATTTTAGGGAGGAATTAATCGATCATCATCTTCCTCCTTGTGGCCGAACCATATGAACAAAATAGAAAGGAAAGAAATTGAGAGAGAAAACTCCATGTTCATTGATGCAAGCTTGAATTTGGAGAAATTGGAGTTGCTAGCATTCATATAATCTTGATAGAAAGGTAAAATATCTTCCTTAATGTGTTATAGATTCAAATGATGCATGTAGATTTAGGGTTCTTGCTTGAATTACATGAATTTGATGAATAGATAGTGAATTGATGCTATGAACTAGTTAAGAAGTTTAATTGATTGATCAATCCATGAAATTGATTGTGCCATTCGAATGAGTATGAGAAATTGATGTTTTCAATAGCCAAATTGATGGTGAAATGCTATGCTAGTTGCTAGAAAATTTGGATGAAGATTAGAATGGATGATTGATATGTGAATTGAAATTGTGGTTGCTGGAAATTCTAGTGAATTAAGTCTTAATGAATCAAATTAAAAATATTGCTCAATTGCCCTGTTTTTATAGGATTGACACATAATTCGATTGACTTAGGCATGTATGAATGAGTATATATATTGAACAATCATGTTAGGATCCTTGTCTAAGTGATTTAAGAAGCTAGAATCTAGCTAAAGGAAAGCTGTCCAGAATACTCTGTTTTGGGCAGTGAGTTTGAAAATTTGTAGAAAATCACATAGACCAAATTAGGGAGTAAATCTTATATGAACAGAATCATGTGTATGTCTAGTTTCGTATGCAACAAACGGAATCGAATTCCGAGTAAATAAAACATTTTGTAGAGACTAATCTCTAAGGACAGTGCAAACTATTCAGTGACCCAATTTGGGCTGCCTTTAAATAAAAAAACTGTATTGATTCACTATGAGTAAAATTGTAAGGCCTATATGGTTAAAAGGAAAATTAAGTTAGCTTTCTAACGGTGTAAACGGTTCAAAATTCTGACCTACGGAATAAAAGATATGAACATTTAAGCAAGTAGTGCACATGCTGCCAGATAGCAACAATCTTGGTGTTTGTATTGAATTGAATGTTTGCGTATATGGAGTCACATAATGACTCAATTGGTTTCTGGGTTGTATCTAATACACTATACATTGTATGAATGTTAGATCAAGTGGAAATTGAGGAAAAAGGGGTTCACGTAGATCAGCAAGCTAGTAGAGGGAAAGGGATTACAATCCGGGATCGACAATAGCTCAGAAAATTCCTGTGAGTGTAGTTTAAAGTTTGGAGAGGGCGGTAACCTCTCCAAGTCTATTTCTGATTTGTAATTCTTATTGATTCTTAAGTATAAATTGTATAATGAGCTTGCTATGGAGCATTAGCAAGGTAAATGCTCTTTTGAGTGGTTTCTGGATTGTGAAGCTTGCTTGAATTGCTATTGATTGTCAAGATATGTTTATTGCCTAATTGAATTATATTGAAATGAAGGATGGTATTATAGATAGAAGTAATTATATTCATTGTTTAATGACATATTGATTGACACACCTTCATTGACTATTGAAATATTGATATTGGTACCGACTTGAGCAATATTCGATTGAAAGGGGATATTGGCACAAAATGTGCACATTGAATTGAATCATGCTTCTAATTGATTGAAAGTGATAACTATTGTAATCCTTGGTCTCGAGTCGGTCTTAGATATAGTTGGCATGCCATAGAGCTCATTGCTGGGATGGACTACGGTCCGGGACATTGGTCCCTAATTGGCGATAGTAGGAGGGAAGTATTGTTATTGGTCATTGGCGAAAATAGGAGAGATTTGACCAGGTACTCGGTACCATATTGACTATTGTTATTGGTTATAGTTTGGTTGGAGACTTGAGTATCTAGACTGAGTAATCGATTCTCAAGGCTATACCTAAAATGAACTAATAACTCATGTACATTGAACCTATTGCTACATTGAATTGCATTGATTGATAATAAAGGAAAATTGAATGCCATGAACTATTGATATTGAAACATTGATTGAAGATTGCTTACGAGATTGCTTGATTGTAAAGAAAACATCAAATGCTATGAACTATTGAACATTGCTTATGAGATTGCTTGATTGTAATGAAAACATCAAATGCTATGAACTATTGAACATTGCTTATGAGATTGCTTGTGTATTGAAACATTGATTGTGCTCAAAGTATATGTTATGCCTAAAGTAGCTGAATTGGATGATTACGCATGTCAAAACTTCAAGCCTTATATTGATATTGGATTGAAAATTAAGCAATGCACCTAGTATTGTTTGCCTAGTTTGAATGGTTCCTTATTGATGAGGGAACCATACCATCTATTTGATGGTTCGTAGTTGAGACTTTTTGTATTGATTTCCTTGTAACTTTACTCACTCACTAAGCTTTGCTTATTCAAGTCTCATTTCTACGATACAGGTTGATATTGGATACTAATCCGAAGTCTAATCTCGTACAAGTCACATTTTGCTTGAAAAAGTATGTTTCTATCTTGTTATAGTTCTCATAGGATGGTGGCACCTAAGGCATGTATATTCATGATCACTTAGTTATGGTTTGTATATAATAACTTCATCTATGATCTATAAAGAGTATTGAATGTATATATGAGCATGTATGCACTTTATATAGCTTGAATGCTTGTTAGCCTAATGTTAGATTTTCCATGGTTGAATTATGCATGTACTGGTTGAATAGATCTCTTGAAATTGGCTAGTTAACAATAGGTAAATGTAGTAATCCACATGTTTAGACTTGAACCACTTTGGTCATATATGGTACTAACCGAATGATGTTTATAACATTGAAAGCTTATATGTTTGATTACGGTCACTTAAGTAAAAGATGTAATCACCTATTGGTATACCTAATAGCTACATGAATTGTTGAAATTTGCTGTTGTGTTATACATCTATTTGAATGGTTGCTTGTAAAACAAGAAAGTCTTAATTGGTATTGATGTTGATAACAAAGTGCGTTATGGGTCCTCACCTATTCGAAACCTTTCTTGATGTGTAAAAAAGGCTTAAAACAAATTGAACTCACTACATTTAATAGTATGGATCATTGATTGTAATTGTGGTAACTTACCTAATCCTACTAGGGTGGTTAGAGTATGTTACATTCACGAACTGGTGGCAAGCCCGAGAGTTCATCGGGAAAAACATCAGGAAATTGTGACAATTAAAAGGGATTCCATGCCTGAAGGGGCTTCATTTAATTCAATTATAGGGGCAAATGTAGGTTTTGAATTTATAAATATGTTGTCTAATAAGATTATGGATTCCTTTCCTAACCCGTGCAAAAAGAGCCATTTGTGACTACAATCTACCCAAGCCTGATGTTTGGCTAACCAGTCTAATCCTAAGATTAGATCAAATTCATCAAAGGGTAGTACCAACAAGTTTGCAGGGAAAGGGATGCCTTGGATAAACATAGGACAATTTTCGCATATACGATTTACATAGACTCTATCCCCTAAAGAATTAGTTGCTACAAGATTACAATCAGAAACCGTAGTAATCAAATTAAATTTCTTAATTAATTTAGAGCAAATAAAGGAATGGGTTGAGCCCGAATCAAACAAGGCATAAACTGGCTGATTGAAAAGCTCAATAGTACCTGTAATACCATCAGGAGAGTCATCTTCTTCACGTCCCCAAACATGATATACTCGAGCAGGGGCCCGAGACTCTTGGTGAGTAGAGGCAGGGACTTGGTTTTGCTTCTTTCCAAAATTCCCAAAGTGAGCTTGTTTGGATCCTTTTCCCTGAGAAGGTTGGTTCGAATTAACATTGGAGGCTGTACAAGAAAGAGTTTTATTCGAATTTTGTGGACAATCTCTGATGAAGTGATCTAGCCCTCCACATTGAAAACAAGCATTATTTTGTTTCCTACAGAGCCCCGTATGATAATTTTGGCAGAACTTGCAAAGTCATGTTTGAGCTTCTCTACCAGTATTCCCTGAGCTATTCATCGAGACAGAAGTCTTGATCACAGTTTAGGGCCTAGGTAAGAAATTACCACTTGGAGGAGAAAAATGGCCTGAGGAGTTCTCTCCTTGATGCTTCTGTTTCTTGGATGACCATGAAGGCTTACTATCACTTCTTTGTCTTTTGTCCTTCTTAAAATAGCTTTCCTTCTTCTTATCTGCTACCTTCATCTTCAATTCGGTGGCAATTGCTCGATTCACTAATTCTTGAAAATTAGTGATTCCAAGTACCTTAAACATTGGGCTTAACTCATCAATTAATCTGTCTATAAACATGCGGTATTTATCTTTTTCCTTCTTTATGTATTCCGATCCATATTTGCAATATTTGCAGAATTCGCTCACATATTTCTCTATAGGCTTGCCTCCTTGCTTGAGATACAAGAAACGCCTTCTTCATTCTGCCAAATATTTCTCACAAATATACTTTTTACGGAATTCTTTAAGGAAGAATTCTCAATTGATGGCATGTGTCGGAGTAGTTAAAATTGTGGTCTGCCACCAATTGAGGGCTTCATCGGCTAGCAAAGACAAGGCACATTCAAGTTTATGCTCGTCTAAGCATTGTAGTTGTTTCTTTAGGATTCTTATTGTAGTTTCAAGCCAGTACTTAGCCACTTCAGGATTTTCATCATCAAATCCCGAAAAGGTATAGGCTCGGTGTTGAGCCAACTTGTCTATAGGTGCTCTACTTTGACCTACTATAGATGCAGAGGAAGAGTTTTGTTTCAAGGAGACTACAAATTGATTGAAAATCTCAGTCATGCTCAAGAAGCATTCTTTCTGAATTGGATTCAACTGAGGAGCTTTAGGTTGAGCTTCAGCAGGTCTTGGGGGATCCTATTGTTCCTGATTCATCCTCACACTTCCTCCTTCATTGGAGGAAGCAACAAGGCTATCTTTATCCTTTCCAAGATGTGTCTCGGACATCTGACAAGATCAAATAGAATTCAAGGGAGGATTTAACAAGAAACATCACAAGTATAGTTTACAATTGACTCATAGGTGGCACAATTAACCAAAGATGTGATCGAACTTGGTTTAGTCATAGGACCGACTAAACCTTAGCTCTGATTACCAATATATAATGCCCCAGCTCAATTTAGCGGTGAACTGAACTTAAGGTGTTTAAAGCAAACAAACAAACGAGTATCTTGTTCCACAAGTTAATGATTATCAATAAATCTAGATGTCATGGACCTAAACCACTCGAAAGGCATCAATTAATCAAGGGAAAAGTGAAATACCACTCTATTTGTGAATCTTGAATGTCTAAATGCCTAATATTTGATTCTTAGTAAACAATATATGCTTTAGGAAATTAGCAATCAATAGGAGAAATATAACTTAAAGGACACAAGATGGTCATAATCTATTTAGTCTTATAATGGAATTTAGACAATTTTAATTTTATTCTATAACCAAGAAGTACTTAAAATTTATTTTCATGGCAATGTTAACACATTAACCCCTAAACCCCTTATACCTTCTAGCTAGCGATACTATGACTCACAGAAGATCAGGCAACCAATGCAACAAACATTCCTTGAGCAAAAACACAAGTAATATAAAGAAAGCATTGTATGACATGGTTGTAATAATTTACAAATCAGTTTTACAATCTAAAATTCAAAGTTACCATTAGCAACAATCATGGAATTCGATCCTATACACAAGCATGTCACCAAGTCGAACTAGTTACCTAAATCAGTATGTTACCAAACATTTATCTCTAAACATGCATGATTCAAAACAAAAGATTGCTTAACCAGGGCATTAGAACATACGGAAGCAAGCATAGGAAGCTACAGTCACAACCAACCAATTCAACTAGATATTTACATGATAATTTCAACATATAAGCTTACATGCCCAAGATTCTAATTACAAATTTACAAACAAAAAGGAGTGCCACCATCCTAGGAGTCAAACTAAGACAACAAAACATACTTTATAACCTCCGGAGATCTTGCTTCCCTCATTGAATCTGATCAACCAGACACATCCCTAACCTAGAATACATTAAGGAGAATAAATGAAATTAGAGACAAGAATTTTTTAAACATTAAGAAATTATAAAATCTGAACTAAATCTCCTAATGTTATTCGATCATTTCTTCAAGATAGGCTAATCGAGCATGCTCAAATTCTAAACATGATAAAAGTAATTCAGATAGGGTTCAAGCGAGTACGACGGACATTTATTTTGATTAGTCCAATTTCCAGAGCTTCATTCAAAAATTTCTTGATTGTCCATGCTAATACATCTAACATAATTGATTTTCTAAAATCTTTATACAAGCAAGTGTCCAACTAGCACAAGTTATTTGATTTAAAGGGACACCTTAGTCTCAGGTTACATCAAGAGATCTCATTCGATCCATTACTAAGAGGAATGGCCCATATGTTCTAGTCATAGACAACAAATTACATTGATGTGAATAATTCAGTTTTCTTGAGCCTTGATCGATAGTTACTAGACACGTGAATCCTTAAATAGTGTAACATTTGCAAGGGTACCCATAGTACCCCGTAACAAGGGCATACAAGTGCCAATTCAACTTCAAGATTGTACAATAGTACCAAAAGTACTAAAAGATCACTTGATCTTAAATAACAAGGGACCGTAGTCCTAACTAGCAAGCTCGACGAACTCTATGGCATGCCAATTTTGTCTAAACTGACTCGATCCAAGGCTTAATTATATATTTTAATCTCAATTAATTCAAGAGACATTTAATGCCTTATTTTACTCATGTGAATCATATACTTTTTCATTCAAGACTAGTTTCAAAACCGCTAGTAAGTTTAACTCAAAAAGAATACTTGGCTAATTTAGCTTACCTCTAGATGCTTACCTTGATAGCATTTAATCATACAATTGTCAAGCCAAATGGTAATGCCTTGTATCTAATCCAAATTCAAATTGGCTAGTATAGAATAACCGAAATTCTACAAATAAACAAGGTTACACTTATAGTCGTTTCCAAGCTAATGACGCTCACGAACCAGGACCCCCTTTTTCTTATCGCTAGTTTGATCTACCACAACCCTCTTGTCCTCTAAATTCCCTTGATCCTCTAACATGTGGAATTACAATGGTCTCAATTAATCATATGCCCTGATCAATCTATTTTCACACATTCTTTGAGATTCAAATGGAGACTAATCACTCCTCAACTAATTATTCCTTTAAACTAGACCATTATAGTCATCTTGTTAGGACATTTCAAGATTAATCCCAAATAACATTCTCTTGTATTTTATTGATCTCATAGCCTCCTCAATTTATCCCATTCTCGAATCAAAACAGAATAGCCCCACTCTACATCAATCAAGACAAATTTCAAACATTCCTTGGAACCTTCTAACAATTAAGGTGTTGAGCTCACAATTTAAGTTTACTTAACGATCAAATGACAAACTTTCGAATTCAATTCTACTTCACAACATAACTAGATACATATCGAAACAGGGCATCATCCATTTTGCTCAATTGGTTTAGATCGAGCAATCCCTATGTCTCGAATTTCATGGTAGATCATCTAAGTTAATCTAAGTTCAAATAACTATCATGCAAGGATTCCTCTAATTCAATCATCCCTCACCAACAAACAATCAAATGCACAAGGAATACAAAGAAACCTTACCTCGAAGCACAACTAAACTTCAATCAATTAACAATTTCCTATCTACGAAGATTGATTTCATCCGAAGAATAGCAAAGATTTCTCTTAAATTCTCACTTTCTCACTAACAACATTCAGTTTAATAAAGAATGGAGAAGAAGATGCTCCACCAATCATTTGACCGAGTTTTCCCAAGGGAACACTTGGATTTGGTCCTTTAATTAAGTGGAGTTTAGCATGCAAACATGACAATTAGAAGTGCATACAAAATGGTCCTTTAAGAAATGGCCATTCGGTTATATAAGTTCACTCTTTAGCCCCCCCTTAATTCAATACCAAAACATAAGATAACTCAACAATCGAAATTAAACATAGTATCCTTCTAGACCCTATTTTGGGATGTTACGGGATATCAGAATGGAAATGAGAGAGAATTACCATGGATTTTGTGTCTGAATTGCCTTTGACACCGTCTAAGAAATATTCCATTTGGGTGATTGTTGATCGGTTTACGAAGTGTGCACATTTTGTGCCAGTGCATACAACGTATACCTTGGATAAGTTGGCAGATTTGTATATTGCTGAGATTGTGCGTTTGCACGAGTGCCTAAGTCCATAGTTTTGGATAGAGATCCACGATTTACAACAAGGTTTTGGGAGTGGTTGCATCGAGCTTTGGGTACATGGTTGAATTTTAATACTTCGTATCATCCTCAGACGAATGGTTAGGCTGAACGTGTGATCAAGGTCTTGGAGGACATGTTGAGGTGTTGTATCATTGAGTTCCAAGGAACCTAGGAAAGGCAGTTGCCTTTGGTGGAGTTCACTTATAATAACAATTATCAGGCTAGTATACAAATGGCACCGAATGAGGCCTTGTATGGTAGAAAGTTTCTGTAACACCCCAAATTCTAGCCTAGAATTATTGAAACCAAATTGAATAAGTGAACAACTTAATTGAATTTAGAATTAAGCTAAATTGAATAGTCAAGGGCCTAATTGAAAGAATGAATGAAATAAGTGACCAAATTAGAATGACTACATTGAATTAAACAAGAAAGAAGAGGAATGCATGATAAACTTCATGGTTCTCCTATTTGCCCTTGACTAATTACATGATTAGTGGCTAATTAAGGGTTAGTTTAGTAAAATCCTAATTCCACTAATGTGGATAACAATGTTGTCATCTTCTCCACTATTCTTCTTAGCCGAAAACTAGAGAGAAAGAAATTGAGAGAGAAAGCTTGGAAAATTCAGCTATTGAAGAAGAAATTTAGCTTGCATGTATAGGAATTTTTCATTGAAATTAAGCAAGAAGCAAAGTAAGTATGATTCTTCTTGTGTTTAATTGAATAGGCAACTATATTGTTGAAATTGGACTGTTTTGTTGATTACAGATGAAATTAGACTTTGAATGTGTTGTTAGATGATAGAATGGTTGTTGAACTATACAAAATTGAAGAATGAACATTAGGTACAAAGCTGAAATCATGTGTTTGTGATAGAGTAACAAATCTAGGTTGCTGGAAAATTGAATTGTGATATTGAAGTGGGAATTGAATGAATAGAACTTAAAATTTAGATATGGAATTAATGAATTGCTGATGATCATGAATAGGTAATGTATAGAAAATGTTAAACAAATTGAATTGATAGCAAACAATGCTGGAAATGTAAGGATAAAAGTATGAACATAGTTATGTAAGCTAGAAACTGTTTTGTGGAATTGAAATTGAGTAAACATGAAAGATTAGGCATTGTAACCAACTTTCCCTGTTTTGGAAGCTTTGAAAAATGGATTAACATGAACTTAACATGTTTATAATGTCATATGAAATGAATTATAGAGCCAAGACATTGGTTAAAATGAATTAAAGGCATTAAAATGTAATTAGATGCAATCTGCCCAGAATTCCTCTGTTCTGGGCAGTCACTTTGAAAATTCACCAAATATTGCGTGGATTGGATTCAGGGATGAAATTTTAATGACATGATACTTAGAATGTATATTTTCATTAGGTGAAAACAGAATTGAAAACTGGGTCCTATACTGAAAACTGTAAATAGGAATTGCTGGACAGTGCAAACTGTCCTGGCAGTGTAAATGCCCTGTCTTTGAACAATAAACTGTATTAATTGGATAAGAACTAAAATTCAAGTCTTACATGGTCTTATATAAAATTTTGTTAGCTTTCCAACGGTGTATAGCAATCGAAATTCCGACGTACGGATTAAAATATATGGTCATTTAAAGGGACAGTGTGCAAACTGCCAGGCAGCAGTGTCCTGGGCAGTTTGGGACTGTTTTTGCACCTAGTTGTAAACTGTTTCCAAAACAGTTTTAGGACATTGTAGTCTGTCCAGTTGTGCTTTAAAATAAAGTAATAACAATGTGGAGATAAATTGGTAAGAAATTCTTAAAAGGAAGTATAAAAACAATAGCTAAATGTTAGGTACATTGTGATAACATTGCTACTATGATTGTATGATATATTGTGCTTGTTTTGATGAAATGTGTATGTGTTATGCTTGCTAGACCAAGGGCAGCAAATTGAGGAAGAAAAAGGAAATCGTTCAAGGGCTAAGAACAAGGGGATAGCCATACAAGAAAATTGCTAGCTTGCTTGGATTGTATTGTGAGTGTAGTTACCTCTAGGGCTAGGACTAGGTCCTAACCAATGTATTTTGTTACATTCTTGTCATGATAATGAATCTAAGCATGAACTTGACTTAATAAGGGAAGGATGATTCAAAATACACATGAAACATGATCCTATTCTTATTTATATGCCTATTCGAATTGATTATGCATGATTAGTGATAACTTGGTTGCTTATGTGTTACGATACAACATGGTTGAATGTTATTGACTTGTTTGAGATAAGATGTTATCTCATTTGATGAAATGAATCTTGAAATCACTTGACTTGTGAGCTAAGGCTCAATAGCCTAAGGGCTTAACATGAAATGATCTTGATTTACATGAACATGATCTTGAACTTGATAACTTGAAATAAATGGTAATTCGAACAACCTTGGTAGCTAGTTGGATTAGGTAGAAAGGCATGCCTTAGAGTCTAGAGCTCATTGTGTACGGGTGGACTACGGTCCAGGGCTAAGGCCTCTATTTGGCAACAGACGGAGGGTACGTATGTGGTCTTTGGCGACAGTAGAAGGGTTGACCAGCACTACGGTGCATATTGTGGCGACAGTTGGTTGGAGACTCGATTACCTATACAAACTAAGTACCAAAGGGGTTGTTTAATGAAATAACAAATGAAATAAGACTCGATTATACATGATACTTGTCTTGTATTGCCATGAAATGTATGTTTCTTGATTTGGAAGCATGACTCCTTGGTTACTTGTTTTGCAAGCATGTTGCTTGATTCATGATTTATGATTTCTTGTTGCCTAATCTTGTTGGCCGAATTGCATCTTATCCTAGATAGGATATTCTTGATGCTTGAAAGACTAGATAAGGTCACTCTTGATACTTGGAATACTAGCTAAGTCTACTTTAATGCTTGGAAGCCTTAGCTAGGTCTACACTTGATCTAAAACACATGAAACATGAAATAACAAAATGGATAGACTAGTTACTACCTCACTAAGTACAATTTTGTACTTATTACTCTTCTTTCATTCTTCCCAATCTACATGTTAAAGGATTCAACATTGCTTGATCTTGAAGCTTGATTCCTTGAGCAAGAAGCATCCTACACAAGCTTTGTTAAAGTATGATTCCATACTTGTTTTGTATTCTCCTAGAATGGTGGCACTAGTTTGAATCTAAGTAGCTTGAACATGCATTTTGAAGGATTGTTTATAATGCTTGATAGCCTATCTATGATTTTTATATAGATTAAGGTTTGTAATGAACTTAATTAACTTAAATGGTTGAATGATGCTGCCCATATGTTGATGGAATGACTTAATGTTAATCTAGCTATCTTGATGACTTTCAAATGCTATGATCTTGTATGTGGTTTGCTTAATTAGAAAGTAGAATTATGAGTCAAGATGCTTACTTGTACCCTATTCGAATGACCATGGCATATAAGATCACTTGAATGTAACAATGCTTGTAGATGTGATTGCCGATTGTATGGGATTGAATTAAGCATGATAAAACTAGTTACATGCCATGTTATACAAATGGGTAAATGTCCGAATGGTTAGGATTAGAATGTGGTTTGAATGCAAGCTTGAACATGTAAATTTGAATGATCAATCAATTGTGATAGTAGTTTAGGTAAGAGATGACACATGTATACATCAATGAACAATGAAATGAAGGAAGCATAATTGAACCTTAGGATAGTTGAATAGGGTAGGATTTCAAAGGTTGAATGTTGAGATAAGAACCATGTATGTAGTAACTTGAAGTGTAAGCAAGAAAGAAATGAATCTAGAAGCATGGTGTTAATAGCCGAATTGTTTAGGTGAAAGAATAATTAGAAATGTTTGATTGTTAGTCTAGTTTGAATACCTTTGACGATTTGATGCCTAAGTATGAGTTGCTTGCATGAAAAGAAATGCATGATTTGGTTGCTTTGGTCTAGTTCGAATGGTATGGATGTGTAGGAGTCAAGTATGAGCTTTCTTGTTAGTTAAGTAAACAAGTTTGAATGTTGTTCTTCTTGGTTGGTTGATTGCCGAATGTAACTTGATTATTGAATCAAGTTTGAATGTACAATGCATGTATTGTCCTTGCCATGTCTATGTTCTTGTCTTGCTTGCTTGTTAAGTAACGCTCCTGAACCGAGTTACTACTAACTCGGGTAGGGGGTGTTATAGTTTCGTACACCTTTGTGCTGGGTTGAAGCTGGGGAAAGCATGTTTCTTTGCCGGATGTATTGAAAGATACAAATGAGAAAGTGAAGATCATTTGTGATTGCTTGAAAGGGGCTTTGGATCGTCTGAAATCCTACGAGGATTTGAAGCGTAGAGAGATTGAATATGCAGTTGGTGATCGCATGTTCTTGAAGGTGTCACCTTGGAGAAAGGTGATACGGTTCAGATGTAAGGGTAAGCTTAGTCCAAGGTTCATTGGACTGTATGAGGTTGTGGAGCGTGTTGGTCCCGTGGCTTATATTTTGAGGTTACCTCTTGAGTTGGAGAAAATTCATGATGTGTTTCATGTGTCGATGTTGCAGAGGTATCAGTCGGATCCATCGCATGTTATGCCAGTGGAGGATATTGATTTGCAGCCATATATGTCTTTTGTTGAGGAACCTATAGAGATCCTTGACTCTAGTAGTAAAGTTCTTCGTGGCAAGATGATTGAGCTTGTGAAGGTGTTGTGTCAGCATCATGGAGTTGAAGAGGCCACGTGGGAAAGCAAAGAGGACATGGTGAAATAGTTTCTGCATTTGTTTCCTTCAGGTAAAATTCCGATGATGAAATTTCCTAAGTGGGGGAGAGTTGTAACGCCCCGAGATTAGAGATTCGAATCTGATTCGGGATTAAAAAAAGATTAAATATTTTTGAGTGATAAAATATTTGGGAAAATATCTAAAAATTTGTATTTAATATATAGATATTTTTGGAAAAGTCAATTTTGAAAAATGAAATTTGGAAATGTGACATTTTGGCTATTGACCAAAATGTAAAGAATGAAAACTATTTTTAGGGACTGTTTTGTAAAAGGGAAATAACTTAGAATCTTTAAAGTGCTATTTGCCCAAAGTCTAATATAAGATTTTTCTCCTTAATTGGCTATTTTAAAAAGGTGTGGGAAATATAAATAGATTTTTGGGAATTAATTTTATAATTAATTTCTTAAGCAAACTTTACAAAACTGCCGTTTCTCTAAAACATTTTCTCTCAAATTCTCTTCAGCCAAACACTCTTATATTTTTAAAAATATTCAAGGAACTTCTTTATTTCATCAATCTTTTGGTTTCAAATGACTTCTCACTTGTTTCCTATCAAAACCTTATTGTTTTAATCTTGTTTTCTCATGTAATCAATCCAATTCAGGGAGAAAGTCAACATTATTAGAGGTGAGCTTTGTCCTTATCCTCTAATGTATAGTTCTTTACTGAAATTCCTAAGTTATTGTTTCTTTATAAATGCTTTCTATTGAGTTTTAATGATTTAATTATGGAATTTGGTTAAATCAAAGTTAATTGATGAAATTTGGTAATTTTTGAATGGGATCTGTTTTGCTGAGTTCTTGATTGATTTTAATCATGATTTTGTTGTTGTATATTGTTAATAAGTTGGATTTAACATTAAAATCCCAAAGTTAGGTGAATTTCTAATTTTCTAGGTTGTTAGTTATGTGTTTTTGAGGAGTTGTGGAGGTTTAATGTATGCTGGAGGTATAAGGTTGATGTTAGGCTGTTTTTTTATGTCAATGGATGGTAATTAATGGATTAAATTATTAGGTTTTGGCTGGGTTAAGTTTGGAAGATGTTTGATGTTGATTTTGGTAGTTTTAGGAAGGTTTCAGCTAGAGTTTGAAGAAGATCGTTATGAGTTGATGTTGTTGGGTTTGTGAATGCATTTTGATGCATTGAATCCTCTATTTTTGGTGTGGTAATCCTCAAGCTCATAGCGTCTATTCAGAATCTTTAGAGGAGTGATTCACATCGGCGAATGAGGATTTGTGTTGTCGGTGAGTGAGAACTTGGATTTCAACTTTGAAATGGTTTAAAGGTTATGATTGTGGGTTTAAACTTATCTTGAAATGCTGGTTTAAACTCAGAAGTAAGTACGGTGATAATTCTCTCTCGGTCGTGTTTTAATGAAATTGATTTTATGCACTTGTGTTGAATGACATGTATCTACTATTTAAGCATGTTTAAAAGTATGTTTTATATTGTTTTGATCATATAATGATAATGGATGCATTTGGTAAATGATCCATGTAAGTATGTGGAACACTTGTTAAAGCGTGGTTTAATACTTTGAAAATGATTTTGAACTGATGCATATAAAACAATGAATTATATTGGCAGGTGATGTGATTTAAAATGTTATCGGATATAGTTGGTCGGCCATAGGATTTATAGTACACTATAAATATGTCACCTCAGGTGTTGAGGGGTTTATGTGTACTGAATACTCCACCACGAGTACCCTAACGGTCGAGGGGTTATATGGTACCAAAAACTCCTGTGGTGGATTATGCGTCTAACCGATGAGATAAGTTATGATAGTACTCAGTTCTAAGCATACCTTAATTTTGGTTGAGATGGCATGAAGTGTTGAGAGGACACTTGTTGAATCCGCATATCCGATGTAATATTTTGTAATGTGGAACTTGGTTTATGATCACTTGAAAGCCAATATAATTGTTAATGTATCATGTTGATGGATGTTGATGTATAATGTTGGTTTATACATGTTTACTTTTTACACTCTGCATATGGATTGTTATGCATGAGAAGGCTTAAATTGAGGGTTAGGAAATGAGATTTGCTGTTAATCCATGATACATGTAGCATATGGTTTAATAGGCTAGTTTTTGGAAATGTTAAGTGAATGGTTTTCAAGGCATGTTGTTTATAAGATGATTGAAATGGTGATTTCAATGTGGTTTTGGAAAATGGTTTAAAAATACAATGATGGTGTGTTGTTTCAGCACTCTTCACTAAGCCTAGTGTGCTTACGCTCTCTTTGTCCGTCAATGCAGAGAATTAAAGGTTCGAGGCATCGAGCAAGGAAAGGAAATCCAAGGACTTTGGCAATTTGAAAGTATGGTTTCAATCTAGACTAGTAGTAATAAAGGCAATGAGGTTCATTGTTGTTTTGGGAGGGTTTTTGCTAAACTCCTTGTTTGAGCAAGTTTGTATTGCTTTTTAGGACTGTAACTAGCCTTATATGTTTGATTATTGCTTTGGAATTTTGTTTGGTTTGATGGTTGGTTTGGTTTCTTAGGAAGCATGCCTATAGATTCTAGATTGGAATATGATGCCATGTTATGATCTTGTTTTTGTGATGTTTTGATATGGTTTGATCTTGAGAGTAATTGTGTATACGTTTGAGGCTTGTTAGAATGTGATTAAATTCATGAAAGTGTGAAAAATCAGCAAATTGGGACATTTCTGGTCAAGTGTATCGGTACTCATGTACCTATATCAGTACATGTATAAGTATTTTGGCAAGTAGTACCGATACAGGAATAGCTATATCGGTACGGTTTTGATTTGCTAGATTTGGGATTTTGAGAAATGTCAAAAGTGTACTGATACACTTGCCCGTGTATCGATAGGGGCAGCTGTTATTTCAGTTAATGTGATATTTGGAAGTTTTTGATTATTCCGTTTTGGTCTCTAAATGTTATGTATGCACTTGAAAGGGTTTGGATGATTGTTTAAAGCTATAATTTGACATGTGGGCATGAAACCTGACTAATTAATGTTTGATAACTTTAAAATGGGATAAGTCCCTGTAATCTTTTAGAATTGCAATTTGTCCCTAATTGCAATTGCGTGCAATTGGATATTGATTCGACGCCTGATTGAGTTGGGATTTCACCCGCTGCCAGTATGAACACCATAGGTTATAATGATGCATCTAGATAAGATAAAAGAAAAAAAGGGACGTAATTTGTTTTAAATCTTTACGGGTTTGTTTTGGCAAACCCAATGCAGCTCGCTCGATTCGGTCTTGCGTTTAGACAGAGTCAAGGGGGTTACACAAACTACTAGCTCATCATCCTTTTATCTTATCCTTTCGCCAATGTCATTTGATCTTATCTTTTGGACAGCAATCATCGCAACAAAAGTTCTGGATGCAATCTAAGCAACTCTTTTGCAGCGACATGTCAATGTGGCGACAGTCCTGGTTGCAATTCTAGAAGAACTCATGTAGCGACATTAGCAGCAAAAATATGATAAATTCAAGGATAATTCAAGGAGCTACTAAGTTAAGAATATGCAAATACAAAGATAAAAGTGCTAAAATGCATGCAAAGGATAACATGATGGGAACAAATTAATCAATAAATAAGGTGAAAACACATGTCTTTTAAGGTACCACCATAGCCCTAAACTTAAGTTTTTACTTGTCTTCAAGCAAAATAAAAGCATCAAGGATAAATACCAATTGATGAACATTCTAGCAACTATAATCATCTCAAATATCAATGAATCAATTACATCTACATGATAGAATATTGCATCGACAACTAAGGAATATGAATGAATGAACTTGAAAATTCATCAATACTTAGCATCATGTCTCACATCATAGATTTTTTCTACCTAAGTAGCATTTATTTCACTATACTAT
This sequence comes from Hibiscus mutabilis, assembly GCA_019671005.1. Lineage (NCBI taxonomy): Eukaryota > Viridiplantae > Streptophyta > Magnoliopsida > Malvales > Malvaceae > Hibiscus > Hibiscus mutabilis. The sequence continues at coordinate 65,897,802 of CM033711.1, forward strand.
ATAATCATATAATTTTTTTTTCTTCTTCTTCTTCTTTTTTACAAACGGCTAGGGATATCGAACAATGAATGCACCCTAGATCTTGAGAAGTAAGGTGTTGTGCAACGAACCCCTAGGAAGTACTTCATTGCTTTGACACACACTCGTGCAGTGACAGCCTTTGGCCAGATTCATTTTCCAAATGCATGCATTGGAGTGTTCACCTTAAGCTATTTTCATTATGCTCCCACATTGGAGATTCTTTATTTACACATAATATGATCTATAAACATATATAACAACAGCTGAACTAGGCAGATTCATCTAAAATCTAAGAGATGATGCTAAGTATCCATTTCTCAAGCAACCAAATTCATTCATAAAAAAAAAAATTTAATACAACATTCCATCACATATATTCAACCAATTCATTGACAATCAACAAGATTCAAGATTTAAGCCTCGAATGTAAGAAAAATATTTATAGCACAAAATGAACCTTTGCATTTGCTTAATTTTTTTAAATGGGGATGCATTTCAAACCCTAGGTGTATAGCCCCAAACTTAAAGATTGCATTGTCCCCAATGCAAAATCAAAATGCAATGCCAAAATGCAATTACAATGATAAATGCAATAACAATAATACTAAATGCAATTACAATGACAAAATGTTGTAACAAAAGGAAAATAAAAACTACATGAAATGCATGTTTAGAACAAACTAAAAAAATTAAAAAAAACTAACTCAGTGTTCCTTTGCTCATGATGTGGTTGCATGGTGCTTCTTCTTCTTCTCGCTGCAGCATTGACTTCTCAGCATTTGCATCCACAACATTGGAAGTAGTTACAATTTTTGTAGCAGCGTCTTCATATTCTTCTTCTTTTCTCTCAACTTAGATTGGTCCACATGTGCCTCATCTGATTATGGTTCAACTTTGGCATCATCAGCCTCCTCTTACTCTAGTGAAATCTGAATGTATCCACAATTAGATCCCAATTATTATTTCATTGTGGCAGGGGTTACCTTGGGTAGTCGTTTTTGATACTTCTTATAGTCCATCCGCACCCTTCAGCAAGTGACAATTATGCCCGAAAAGAGTTGGGCCAATGTGATGGCAACCATTCTCACTTGTGTTGCCTTAGTGAAGGTGTCTTTCTTTCATTTTCCTTTTAAGTCCATGCGTACCCTCCACCTTGCTAGTATCCTAGAAGGTCTGAAATTAATGTGAGCAACATTTTTGAAATCCAACCATTTGATTACCCTATTCTCATCTACTTTCATCATAGCTGGATGTAGCATACGTTGCGGTGACATTTGCTGCTCTAGCCAATTGTTGTAGCAATCATCTGCTGGTATTCTATGTAAATCAAGTGAAAGACCAATTTTATAAAAAATTTCAAGCACCCAATCACCACTTTGTTCATGCTTTTCAAACATCTCTATAAGTAGAGATTTTGGTGCAACAATAATATCGAAGAGAATCACCATAGATAGAGTGTCTTCTCCCAAATGATCATAACCTTCTTTTGATGGCTTCAAATCTAGCATCGTTGGTTCCTCAAGAGATACATGCTTAGATTTTATTGACAAAGTATATCCATCTTGTTGAACCTTCACGTAGTCATGAACTTGTCGTGGCAAAGGTGGATGTGAGGACACTTCAGATTGCATCGATACTTTTGGATTGCGCTGACATTTCGAGTTGCTTCCACATATAAGATTTGAGCACTGTAGGCAAAGAAGTGACAACTCTTCGAACAAGTTTTGCTAGTACGTCAACAATCTCTTCAGATGTAATCTTTTCATTATGATCCACTTATCCACTTTCTTGAGTTGGTACATTTGATTCCTCATCACTCATAAGTGTTCCTTGCGGTCTAGGATTCATTGTTGAAGCAAGTTGTCCTAGTTTTGCTTCTAATGCACGAATCGATGAGGAATTTCCTTGAACAATTGCTTCCGCCTGAGTGAAATGCTCTTGCATCAAAGCTGTGAGAACTGTGCAACGATTAGATATGGAAGTTGGGGTATATATTGTGGCTGCATAGGTGCTTGAGCATGCAAATATGGCAACTAAAGATATTGTGGCTGCAACAGAGTTTGTTGTGACTGCAACTGAGTTTGCTGATTGTACTGTTGACTGCATTCGAAAGTAATATAGGAATTACCATAAGAGTTGTTCCATAGGAGTTGTGGGCAGCCTTCATAAATGAGGTTGTCACCGCAAATCTCACAGTAGAATGCAAGGAAAACAACTCGTTGAACGACTTGAATAGGTGTAACTTCATTAGGCCTTTGCATATTTTTGATCCTTTTTTCCAGAGAAAAAATTTGGGCTCTAAGAGTAGAAACTTCATTCCACTCAATAATGCCTGGAGTAGATTTTACTTGAATCGCTCTTGGAATACATTATTGAAAGTTGTAGTTGGACATCGTGTAATCTCGAATGGTTCAATGACATTATTATGTCCTTATGTTTTTGCTTGTATTTTTGTTTTCTTTATTTAAGTTTGTAGTTTTTTCTAATAGTTTTATTTTTGTTTTTCCTTTTATTTTCATTACTTTGTTTAGGTGTTGTATGACTACAAGTGCTACAACACCACTCTTTGTACCGGATCCAGAAGTTGAGAGAACTTTTAGAAGAAGGATTCATGAAAATAGTGGAATGACAAGAAATCCAAACAACAACGAGGGAATTCCTCACGCTCAAGAAAACCCACCACTACACCCACCAACCCAAAATAGAACAATCCGCGAGGTTGTTGTTCCCAGTTGGATGATTTGCAACTGGGAATTGTTAGACCTCATATTCAGGCTAGGAACTTTATGTTGAAGCCGAGATTTTTTAGCTAGCACTTGTTTCAGGCGATTACCTGTCAGCTCTATTACACCATGGAATAATCTTGCAACGCAATTAGTTTTGTACTTTAATCCACTAACAATGAACTCGCAACTGAGGAATGATATTACAGCCTACTATTAGTTAGATGATGAAACTCTTCACACTACATGGGAAGGATATAAATCCTTTTTTGCAATGATGTCCTAACCACGACATTCAATAGGAAACTCAGATTGAAGTTTTCTACAACAAGTTGAATGTAGCCACAAGACATCTTGTCGATGGATCGTCTAATGGTCCATTACTTGATTGCACCTACAATGCCATTGTTGGCGTATTGAAGCAATTTGCTTAGAATGATTCACTATATCCCATCTCAAGGGCTGCATCATGCAAGGTTGCCCGAGAGTGTTTGAGCTTGATGATCTATCTTCTCTAAAGGCTCAAATTTCTACTTTGGAGAACAAAATCAAGAATATGGAGTGGACAAGTGAAGTTGCTCCTATCTAGCTAGCTCAACAAACAACCACCCCTATATTTTCCTATGAAATTTTTAGTGAGGACCATAGTTTTGAGGATTGCCCAAAACATGCAGAAAGTTCTTGTTATGTCAGCAACATGCGAGGCAACAACATGTGTACATCTTACAATGCAACGAATTGACAATCTTGGGGTAACTCTAATCTTTTACAACACCAAGGAGTATTTCACTGTAGGAATAATTCCTTCTAAGGAAATTCTAGTGTGCGTCAAGGAAATTTTGGTTACTCGCAGCAATAGTTCACGCCGCAGACTCAATTGCAGCTACAAAAAAATTGGATGCAACCACAATATATTGCCTAATAATCTCAATAATTGCAGTTCGGCATGCAATCACAATATGGAGCACCATCTTAGACTCAGTCTTAGATGAGTCATTATGCTCCCTCAATTATCTCAGATCCATTTGCTCTTCTTGAAGAGATGATGCGTGATCATTTGTCTCGTACCAAAACTATATTATGCAAGGTCACTCTTTTTCAATACGCACTTTGTAAGCTCGGTTGGGATAGTTAGCTATTGACATGAATTCTAGATAGTCTAGTACACTGCCTAGCAACACTAAGAGTCCGATGAACAAGGGTAAGGAGCATTGCAAGGCTATTACTCTCTGTAGTGGCAAACAGACTACTGATGTAACACCCCATCCTCGGGTTAGCCGTAACCCAGTTCAGAACAAAACAAAGCAATTGATAGGTTACTTGTCGAACAAGTAACCTCAGGATACTTGCCTTGATGCGCAAGTAACCTAAACTTTAAACCTTTCAATACAACAATACATTCATCAATCCATATTAAACAACAAAAAACATACATAACATACTATTTTAGGTACCATTTTGTTCCATTTCATACTTATAACCTAAGTTACTATTATCATATTACCCATCTATTCAAATTGCATACATCATTCAAACAACAAACACAAGTGTGGCATACTTCACTTTAGGTTACTTCTAGTCATAATTCAACTTTCATTCTTATTTCAGTTCTATGTGCTTATTCGAATTACACTAAGGGATTCACTAAACATGCTTTAACTAGCTTACTTGCATCTTAAGAAACTACTTATTCAATCATTCAACATGATCATTACAAGCATACAATTCCCAATCTTTACAAGTTTAAGCGTCCTATTCGAATAGCTAGATGATACCTAAACTTATTAAGTTTGTTTCTTTACAATTAAGACATCTCATTTCATTTGTTTCCTATTTCAATCAAACATAACATTTCATGGCATCCTTAGATAATACATTGTAAATGCATGATTGTACATACCTTGGCCTTAACTCAACATGGCCGAATCATCCAATAGCCATAGGAAACAATGCATGATCATACCGTTTCTGGTTTAGCATTTGATTCATACAAGGTTCAACAAGCATTGCAATACTATCATATTATGCGCAGCATCATACCATCTTATATATACAAATCAACCAAGTCACATACATAGTTTGAATCATCCAAATTGATTACATGCTAGGCCTATCAAAACAATAAACATACTAGTCTTAAACACGTACCCAAATGCATGATCTAGGCTAACTATTACAAAATCTAGTGCCACCAAACTAGGAGTATACAAAGAGTATGAATTCATACTTTCAAGCTTGCCTCAAGTGTTGCTTCAAACCCAAGATATCCTCTTGAAGTATTCTTTAATCTGTTATGGGAAGAATGAAGAGTAGAGTGGCAAGTACAAGATGTGTACTTAGTGAGGTAACACTAAGTCTAGTCAATTTCAAAGTATACATATCCAAGTTTTCATGTTTTCAAGGAATCAAGACCATTAATACAATACATATGCTATTCAAATTACATAGGGTAACTTAGGAATCTTTTACATGTCATACAATCAACTTAACATCAATCCATCATGGTTTTCATAGTCCATTCGAATAACATGCTTAAAGGACAATCAACCAATCATCAAATTATCAAGTAGGCATTTATACATAAAGCCATCATCCATACATTTCTTTCATGACAAGAAACAAGTTTAGCAACCATTCATGGGTCATCTTTCAAAGCAAGAAAGTTCATTCAAGTTTCTTATAATACAAGCAATGTTCATTAAGTCATCTTTCAACATTTCCTTGGTACGTAGCTTACTAGATAATCAAATCTTATCAATATGCACCGAAGTGCCAATATGCACCGAAGTGCCAATATGCACTGTCATGCCAATATGTACCGTCGTACCAATATGCACCATAGTGCCAATATGAGCTCAAGATTCTAAGGCATGCCCTCCTATCTATCAAACTAGCTACCAAGGTTGTTGATTATCCATTCCATTTAAGCTTTATACATTTCTTGATTCAATATAACATTATGACATTCAAAGGCCATGCCCTTAGGCTTATGGAGTCTTAACTCCCAATACATAACTATCCATTCCATTCGATTCAATCAACCATGTATAACATTCACAAACACAAGCATATGTATGCATTGTGCGTACCTTATTCTCCAACCAAGCATGCCATCTCATACATTAGGCATAAGCAATGCACATGACAAGCATTTGATTACATTTGCTTAACACCCAAGTAAACACAAAGATCATGGCATCAATCAAGTTGTCATACATTTCATTCTTCCCTTAATTAGGCAAATATACTTTAAGTCATGTTACATGGCATTGACATTTCATTTAAGAAATAACAAGGTTGGTTAGGACCTAAGTCCCAACCCTAAGGATAGTTACACTCACAATACTCCTAGCAATTCAACTATATTGGATCCAAATCCCTTTGCCTCTAGCTTTGGGATGTCCACTCCTATCCTCTTCTTCCCCAATCTGCTGCCCTTGATCTAGCAAGCATAACATATACACATTTCATCAAAACAAACACAATATCACACAATCATAGTAGCAATGTATCACATTTTACCTAACATTTAGCTACTGTTTTTTATGCTTCTTTTTAAGCATTTCCTACCAATTCAATTCCATATTGTTATTAATTTATTTTAAGACATAATTGGACAGATTACAATGTCCCAAAACTGTTTTGGAAACAGTTTGCATTTAGGTGCAAAAACAGTCCCAAACTGCCTAGGACACTGCTGCCTGGCAGTTTGCACACTCTCCCTTTAAATGGCCATATCTTTTAATCCGTACGTCGGAATTTCGATTGCTATACACCGTTGGAAGGATAAAAAAATTTAATATAAGACCATGTAATACTTGAATTTTAGTTCTTATCCAATTAATACAGTTTATTGCTCAAAGACAGGGCATTTACACTGCCTGAACAGTTTGCACTGTCCAGTAATTCCTATTTACAGTTTTCAGTAGAGGACACAGTTTTCAATCCTGTTTTCACCTAAGGAAAATAGACATTCTAAGGATCATTTCATTAAAATTTAAGCCCTGAATTCAATCTATACAATTTTTGGTGAATTTTCAAAGTGACTTCCCAGAACAGAGCAATTATGGGCAGATTGCATCTAATTACATTTTAATGCCTTTAATTCATTTTAACCAATGTCTTGGCCTTATAATTCAATTCATATGATATCCTAAACATGTTGATTCAATTTTAATCCATTATACAAGGCTGTCAAAACAGGGCAAGTTGGTTACAAAGCCTAATCTTGCATGTCTACTCAATTTCAATTCCACAAAACAGTTTCTATGTTACATAACTATGTTCATACTTTTATCCTTCATTTCCAGCATTGTTTGTTAACAATTAAATTTTTTAACACCTTCTTTACAATATTTATTTATGATCATCATCAATTCATTAATTCCATAGCTAAATTTTAAGCTCTAATCATTCAATTTTCATTTCAACAACACAATTCCATTTTCCAGCAACCTAGGTTTATTACACAATCACAAACACATGATTTCAGCTTTGTACCTAATGTTCATTCTTTAATTTTGCATAATTCGACAATCATTCAATCATCTACCAACATATTCAATGTCTAATTCATCTAACACCATCAAAATCAGTCCAATTCCACAATCATAGTTGTCTATACAATTAAACACAAGAAGAATTATACTTATTTTGCTTCTTGCTTAATTTCAATGAAAATTTCCTACACATGCAAGCTTAATTTCTTCTTCAATGGATGAATTTCCAAGCTTTCTCTCTCACTTTTCTTTCTCTCTAGTTTCGGCCAAATGCATGAAGAAGATGATGACCATTTGGTTATCCACATTAGTGGAATTAGGATTTTACTAATCTATCCCTTAATTAGTTACTAATCATGTAATTAGTCAAGGGCAAATAAGAGAACCATGAAGTTTATCATGCATTCCTCTCCTTTCTTGTTTAATTCAATGTAGTCATTCTAATTTGGTCACTTATTTCATTCATTCTTTCAATTAGGCCCTTGACTATTCAATTTAGCTTAATTCTAAAATCAATTAAGCTATTCACTTATTTAATTTGGTTCCAATAATTCTAGGTTGAAATTTGGGGTGTTACAACTGACTTGACGCAACTAGTTCCCATATCTACTCACGAACATGGAGAGTCCTCTATACCTGATCATATAGTAAATGATGGAGAGAATGATGGAAAGTTGAGTAATATATATCCTACTATTACTCCAGTTCCATCTGTTGTACAACCGAAGTTGTCGCCACAATGCCTCACGTCGGCGCAACAGTTAGATAATCCATGTAACATCCCCAAAAATGGTCTAGTCGGAATTGGGTCCCGACGATCAGAAACCCTACATCAGAAAGGTCTAAATATTGTATTGAATTTGACCACAAGGTCAATTGCATCGACAATGGACTCCAATTGAGTTAAATTATTGTTTAAGGGCCTTATTGAATGTATTGAAAATCTGTTTAGTGACTAAATTATAGAAATTAAAAGTTTGGGGTTCAATTATAGAGAATTGAGAGTTGAGGGACTAGCCTTGTGATTAGCCCCTCCTCAATCACAATCAGCACATACATGGGTGACCAGGATTGAATTCTTTCACATGAAGGAAAGCTATTATATTAAACAAGAGAATAGCCAAAGTTTGAAGCTTTACCTGATTGCTTAAACTAAGCTAGCACCTCATTGTCTTCATCATCTTCCTCCGAGAAAGCACCTCCAATGTTGAGGCTAGAAAAGCTTGAGATTTCTTTAGTTTATCGATATCGAATCATTGCTATCGATCGGGTAAGCTAGGAACCTTAATTTATTGTTGAAATCCATGGATAAATTGAGTGTAATCTCAAGTTAGGGTTTTGACTATCCATAGGAATTGATAGCTAAGTGGCTATTTTAAGCTTTGATATTGAATTTGATATCGTTATATTGAATTTGATATCGTATTATTGATTCTAACCGATTACTATTGTTTAACCTAGCTTAAGAATTGGATAGAGATCATCCACCATCACTGGCGAAAGCTAGGAACAAATGAATTACTATCCAAGAGCCGTAGGAGCATCGAATTATCAAGGTGAGTGTAGTCAGAGTCTTAGGATTAGGCTAAGTGCCTTTCCGGATTTCATTATCATTGATTATAGCATGGCTAACATTATTGTCAAGGAATATTGCATTGAACCACTTAGTGGATTCCATTGGTAAGTTAAGGTAAGTTATTGCGTTGAATATCGATCATTGATATTGCTATAGTCATTGCTACCAAGCATCATTATCGATTGTGCCATTGTTATTGCCATTGAAATGTGGAAGCATGGAACATTGGACATAGAGCATAGTTTTTGCTATTGTTATCGTCATTGTCATTGAACATTGATATCGATATAGCTGTTGTCATTGAAGAATTGAATATGAAGCATCGATCATTGTCATTGAGATTATTGAACATTGTCACTATCATTGATATTGCCATTGAACATTGACACCAGAACATTACTTATTGATAAGAACATGGAATATTGTTATTGTTATTGAACATGGATTATTAATATTGTTACCGGACCTTGGATTCAAAAGGACTTTGGATACAATTGGCATGCCATAGAATTCATGAGCTCGGTGTATGGGTGGACTATGGTCATTGGGCTACGACCTATATTGATTTGGCGAGGCTGAGGGATGTATTGTGATATTGGTCATATTGGCGAGGCAAAGGGACTAGACTATCTGGGAATCGACCCAAGGGTTAATGTATAAGACATGATATTATTGTTATTAAACATGAACATCGCATTGATAGCATTGGTTCATATCATCATTGTTATTTATATATGACTTGAAATGTAACACTCTAAAATTGGCCTAGTAATTTTACCACAATATAAACTATAGGCTAATTGAATTCATAAGTTGATCAATTTAAAAGAAGAATGAACATTGGCCATCCTTAAAATCTAATAAGTGAAATTGAACCAAATTGAATTGAAATGAAAACTAGAAGGCATAAATGAAAGGATGAAAATGTGAACATGCAAAATTCTATAGATTGCATGTAAAATAGAAATTAGATTAAGACCTTGACATATGTCCTCATTGGAGGAGAACATGTGCCAACTTGGATGATGACTCATGGCCAAGGAGGAAAAATAACCAAAAATATTGGTATCTTCCTCCGTAATTCATCTACCTTGGCCGAAACATAGAGAGAGAAAGGGGAGAGAAAATTTGCATGCAACACCTTCAAATTCAAGCTTCTTGATTCATCCATTGATCAAATTAGCTTGGAGAAGGTATAATACTTGATTCTATCTTGTTATAGATTGTTGAACTTTGAATTGATGATGTTCTTGTTGTCTTGATGAAATTGGGTGAATGTTATACATGTTAGGGACATGCTAGCTTCAATGTAAACTTGAAATCTTGATTTCTAGTAACCAATTTGATATAGGATATATGTATAGTTGCTGAAAATTTGAGGAATATAAGCGTGATTGAAAACAGTCTTGATTAGGGACTGTTTTGATTGAGAAATTGTGTAAACATGTTAAATGAACATAGGACCCTGTTTTGATCATGTTGCTAGGTAAAAAGAAGATTGAATTGAATACATATGTTTTTGAAAATGTGACTACACCTAATTGAACTAGTTAAATTAAGCAATGGACTACCTAGTTGATGAATTGGATGTGCAAATGTGATCAAATAAATTAAAATAGGTTCAACATGATTATGCCCTATTTTGAGAACATTTCTAGGTGAATTATGATGACCTAGACATGTATGAACATGAAAATGAATGAAATTGTCATGTTAGGACCTTGCTAAAATGAGTTAAGAAGCTAGAAATCCAACCTAGTGAAATTTGCCCAGAATGCTCTGTTCTGGGCAGTGACTTTGAAAAATCACTATAAATTGTGTATAATGAATTTAAGCTAAAATTTTTATGTACAACACCTTGGTATGTCTAAATTCATTAGGAGAAAATAGAACTGAACTCTGGGTTGTATACTGAAATGTAGAGAAGAAATACTAGAGACAGTGCAAACTGCTTAGTTAAGCAAAATGCCTTGTCTTTATGTTAAAAACTGTATTAATTGGAAAAGAAATAAAATTAACGCCTTATATGTTCATAAAGAAATTTTTTTTAGCTTTCCAATGGTGTAAACCAATTGAAATTCCGACGTATGGAATGAAATTATGCATGATTTAGTGACTAGAGTGCAAGCTGCCTGGCAGCAGCTGCATAGGCAAATGCACACTGTTTTGTTGCATTTTGTAAACTGTCTTGTAAACAGTTTTAGGCCTTTGATTATGCCTTGTTTTACATGAACTAGAATGTAGAAAAGTGTAGTTAAGTGTAATGGAAAATGCACATGAGCATGCTGCCCAATATGTGAATGTTATATGCTTGTAGTATTGCTTGATTTAATGACCTTGTCTTGAATTGAATAACTTTGTGAACTTGTCTTGATATGTGTTTGCTTGTAATGTGTTAGAACCAGGATTGAACTTGGTGGAAGAGGAAAGATTGGAACAACTAAAGCCAAGAACAAAGGAGTGTGGATCCAAGACGAGCTAGGTTGGAGCATTGTGAGTATAATTACCTCTAGGGTTAGGACTAGTCCTAACCATTGTATTATTGTTTACATTCTTGACATGTTAAATGAATCTAATCATAAACTTGGATTAATAAGGGAAGAATGACTAGTAATGCATGGAACTATATCACATCTTGAATACATGCATATTTCGAATGCTAAGCATGTTTGTATGGTATATTGGTGCTTGTATGTAGCATGATGCTTGCGATTGAATGCTAAAGAACATGCTTGAGATATCATCTCATCTTGATGAAATGAAACATTAAATTACATGACATGTGAGCTATGGCTCAATGGCCCAAGGGCCTAATATGAAAAGAACTTTCTTGACATGATCTTGATCTTGAAACACATGAATAAATGGTAAATCGAACAACCTTGGTAGCTAGTTGGACTAGGTAGAAAGGCATGCCTTAGAGTCTAGAGCTCATTGTGTAAGGGTGGACTACGGTCTAGGGCTAAGACCCCTATTTGGCGACAGACGGAGGGTACGTATGTGGTCTTTGGCGACAGTAGGAGGGTTGACTAGCACTACGGTGCATCTTGTGGTGACAGTTGGTTGGAGACTCGATTACCTATACGAACTAAGTATCAAGGGGGTTGTTTAATGAATAACAATTGAAATAACAATCCTACATCATATGTTACCTTGTCTTGAATGCCATGAAATTGTATGTTACTTGACTTGAAAGCATGACTCCTTGATTTCTTGTTTTGCAAGCATGTGTTCTTGATTCTTGAAGTATGAATTCTTGTTGCTTGTACCTTATTGGCCGAATTCTTGATATCCTTAGATAGGATAATCTTGATGCTTGAAAGCCTAGCTAAGATCACTCCAATGCTTAAGAGCCTAGCTAATATTTTCTCTAATGCTTGAAAGCCTTAGCTAGGTCTAAACTTGATTAAATGACACATAAAACTTGAAATAACACATGGTTAGACTAGTTACTACCTCACTAAGTACATTCTTGTATTTATCACTCTTGTTTCATTCTTCCCAACTACAGGTTGAAGGATTCAATCGTTTCTTGATCTTGAAGCTTGATTCCTTGAGCTAGAAGCAAGTCACACAAGGATAGTTAAAGTATGATTCCATACTTGTTTTGTATATCTCCTAGAATGGTGGCACTAGATGTATATAGATAGCTTGATCATGCATTTTGAAACTTGTATGTATTGATCTTGATGGGCCTACCAATGTTATGTATATAGTATCAAGTATGTAATGAACTTAAGGATCATGTAATTGAATGAAGTTTGCTGCGCATATGGTGATTTAAGAATGAAATGATCTAATATTGATCTAGTATATCTTGAAACAAATGAATGCCTGGTTTAGTATACATGTTTTGCTTGAAATGAAAGTAGTATGAGATGAACCATGTGGATCCCTTTCCATTCGAATGACTTGGACCTAAAGGGTCACTTGTATGTAAATATACCTTGATATATATGTATGTATGCTTGTATAAGATGATTGCCGAATGCATGGGGTTAGAATAAGACTTGAATGAACTAGTTATATGCCTTGTTGTATGTTTGTGTAAATGGCCGAATGGTTAGGTATAGAAATAGGCTCGAATGGAACTAAGTACATGTAATTTGATTGCTCAAGAATCATGTTAGAAATTTTGGGTTAGGTGTACTTGTATAAGTCTAAGAATCAAAGACATGAAATGGAATTAGGTTGTTTGTTAGTTCATTTGAATGATAGGTATAACATGAAGTATATTGTATTGATAATGTAGTAACCTATAATGCAAGTATAATAGGAAACAACTATATGTCCTAGTTCGAATGTCTTGGATGATTTGGAAACAAATGAGAGCTTACTTGTTAGCTAAGTAAGTATGTGATTGCTTGATTGATTCTTGTATTGTTCTTGTCTATTGCCATGTATTGTATTACCATTGCTTTCTTGCTAAGTAACGCTCTCGAACCGGGTTGCTACTAGCCCGGGTAGGGGTGTTACATTTAATTGGCATCAAAGCTTTAGGTTTAGTCGATTTTAGGACTAAATCGGGCTATCATGCATCATATAGGATACTTGTGCCACCTAGGAGACTTATATTGAATAGCTTATGTCTTGCTTATTAAACCGAACCCCTAATTGTTCTATTTAAACATAGAATGTCTGAAACAAGACTTGGCCGGGATAATGAAAGTCACGTAGGCTCCTGGAATGAAGGAGATAATCTTTCGAGATGAAACCTGAAATTGTAAAGCAAAACCTTGTAGTTTCGAACCCAATAGGGGGAATCACATCCATTAACTTCCTTTGGAATGAATGTTTTATAGTAATTCGAAACATACCCTTTCCTGTTGATTTATATGTTAGGACTAGATTGGTTAAGCAAACATGAAGCCTGTATAGATTGCCAAAATAGAAGATTGTATCTCTGGGGTTTAAGAAATGAATCAATCCTTATAATTGATAGAAAATCGACCTCAACCTTTACTGCCATGACTATACAAGATGAATTTGAATTCGGCCTAGCTCTGCACCCTGGGGAGCACCTATATTTTTCTTTAATAAGAAGGACGGATCGATGAGGCTATGCATCGATTAATGTCAGCTAAACCGACTTTCATGACTTATTATAGTCACTATGAGTTCCTAGTTATGCCCTTTGGGCTAACTAGTGCTCTAGTCTTGTTCGTGAAAAAGAAAGACGGGACTATGAGACTCTGTATTCATTACAGACAATTGAACAAGCTTACTATCAAGAATCAGTATCCTCTCCCAAGGATAAAAGATCCCTTCGATCAGCTCAAGGATGCTTCGGTGTTCTCAAAGATCGATATTCGATCGGGATACTATCAAATGAGGGTAAAAGAAGAAGATGTACCCAAGACAGCCTTTCGTACTCAATATGGCCACTTTGAATTCCTTGTAATGCCATTCGGGTTAATGAATGCTCTGGCTGCTTTCATGGATCTCATGAGCCGTGTATTCAAGCCCTATCTTGACAATTTTGTCGTCGTCTTCATCGATGACATCTTGGTGTATTCTTGGAATAAGGAAGAACACTCCAAACACTTTTGAATTGCATTGCAAACTCTCTGAGAACATCAATTATTCGCAAAGTTCTCTAAGTGTGAATTTTGGTTATCGGAAATCTCGTTCCTTGGCCATGTCATCTCAGCAAAAGGAATTAAAGTAGACCTGAGCAAAATTTGATCCATCATGGATTAGAGACCTCCAAAGAATGTTGGTGGGGTCAGAAGCTTTCTCGGTTTAGCCGGGTTCTATCGACAATTTGTCAAAGGATTCTCATCCATTGCCGCAAGCTTGACTAAGCTAACCCGTAAAGATACGCCTTTTTTTGGTCGGAGAACCAACACCAAAGCTTCGATCAAGTTAAACAAGCCATGAGTCATGCATCGGTTCTTATCGAACTAGAATTGGGTAATGAATTCACTGTCTATAGTGATGCATCTCATTTAGGACTAGGATATGTCCTAATGCAAGATGGAAAAGTGGTAGTTTATGCTTCAAGGCAACTGAAACCACACGAGTCAAACTATCCAAGACTCATCTAGAATTGGCAGCTATCGTGTTTGCTCTCATGATATGGAGACATTACTTGTACGGAGAGAAATGTAACCTGTTCACAGACAACAAGAGTCTCAAATATCTCCTGACTCAGAAAGATTTGAATCTGAGACAAAAAAGATGGCTAGAATTGCTTAAAGACTACAATTTGGTTATCGACTACCATCCGGGGAAAACAAATGTCGTTGTTGATGCCCTTAGTCGCAAACCATACTCGGGTAAACTCCTAAATCTAAATTCTATAATATTTCAATCGAATTTAAACTTTCTTAGATTACAAGTAATCCATTCGAACACCTTACTTGTTTTGCAAGTAACTACTCGAAAATTTTACCATAATGATCTTGTTCGTTCATTTGTAGCTTCCTTGGCTATTAATGCTCACTTCTGTTTATCCAAAGGACGGAAATTCTTGTCTGAACTTCAAGTTCAATCTAGCTTGATCTCGAGAATTAAAGAACTCCAGCAAACTGATCCAGATCTTCAGAAGATCGTATCCAAGCTAGACTCTGAGTCTAATTCTGACTAATCCATCAAGTCGAATGGACTCCTCTATTTCAAGGATATAGTATGTGTTCCTAACGATGAAGAACTAAGACAAGAAATGTTACAAGAAGCTCACCAAAGCTCTTTCTCGATTCACCCGGGATCAATTAAGATGTACAAGGATCTAAAGCCACTATACTGGTGGTCGGGTATGAAAACGGCTATCACAGACTTCGTATCGAAGTGCCTAACTTGTTAGAGAGTTAAAGCTGAGCATCGAGTTCCTGCTGGATTGCTCCAACCTATCGAATTCCCTCAGTGGAAATGGGATCGGATTACAATGGATTTCGTTACTGGTTTTCCTTCCACTCCAAGAAAGAATGATGTTGTATGGGTGATTGTTGATAGATTCACAAAGTCTACTCACTTCATCCCTGTTCGAATGAACATGAGCTTGGAAACCTGAGACGAGCTATACATCCGTGAAGTCATTCGATTACACGGTGTACCTACAACTATAATGTAACACCCTAAATCCTAGCCTAGTAGTATTGAAATCAATTGCTTAAGTTTATAGCTTAATTGAATCTAGAAATTAAGCTAAATTGATTAGTCAAGGGTCTAATTGAATGAATAAAAGAACAAGATATCAAATTAAGATGACCAACTTGTAAATTCTAACAAGCTAAAGGAATGCATGCTAAAAATCCTACATCTCTTAAATGCCCTTGATTAAGTTAATATTAAGGATTAATTAAGGGACATTTTAGACAATGCACAATTCGAATAACATGGATTAGATGCTGTCATCTTCTCCATTATCCTTGTTTGGCCGATTGGAAGAGAGAAAAAGAGAGAAAGAAAAGCTTGAGGGAGAAAGCTTGAATCCATGTCCTACAACGTTGAATTAGCTATAAATTAAATCTAGATAGCTTAGTGATTAAGTTAATTACTTGATTCTCTTGTAAATTTCATGTTTGAATTGTTTGAATTGAAATGGAAATGTGGTTTGAATGTATAGATGCTGGAAAATGTGATGAACATGTTATAAATTGATTGAATGATTGTTTGATGATGTTCTTGGTTGTATTGATGAGTTAGATGATTTCTTTATGTGTTAAGGTCATGCTATGTGCAATTAGAACCTGGAAATTGATTGCTAGTAATCAAATGGCTAATGAAACTCATGTGTAATTGCTAGAAAATTGAGAAACATGAACATGGTTCAAAACAGTCTAGGTTAGGGGATTGTTTTGATTGAGAAATTGTGTAAGCATGCTAAATGAGCTTAAAACTCTGTTTTGAACATGTTGCTAGGTAAAATGGAGATTTTTATTGAATTGGTAACTTTTTGGAAAAATGACTACACCTAATCGAACTTGTTAAATTAGGTAATGGACTGCCTAGTTGATGAATAGATGTGTAATTGTGATCAAATGGATTAGACTAGGTTCAACATGACTATGCCCTGTTTTGAGAACATTGTTAGGTGAATTATGATGGCCTAAATATGTATGAACATGTTTATGAATGAAATTGTCATGATAGGACCTTGTTAGAATGAAATAAAGAACTAGAATTGCAACCTAGTGTAAGCTGCCCAGAATTGCTCTGTTCTGGGCACTCACTTTGAAAATTCACCAAAAATTGTAGAGGTCAAATTCAGGGTTGAAAATTTAATGGCATAATCCTTAGTAGGTCTAATTTCATTAGGTGAAAACAGAACTGAAAACTGGGTCCTATACTGGAAACTGTAAATGGAAATAGCAGGACAGTGCAAACTGTCCAGGCAGTGTAAATGCCCCGTCTTTGAACAATAAACTGTATTAATTGGCTATGAACTAAAATGCAACCTATTATGATTTTAAATACAATTTTGTTAGCTTTCCAACGGTATAAATTAATCGAAATTCTGACGTAGGAATTAAAAGATATGCCTGTTTAAGCATGTAGTGTGCAAGCTGCCATGCAGCAGCACTTAAGCTAGTTAGAAACTGTTTTGTACACAGTTTTATTGGACTGTTTGTAACAGTTTGGGATAAATGGATTGTATTGTGAGTGTAGTTACCTCTAGGGTTAGGACTAGGTCCTAACCATTGCATTCTTGTTACAATCTTGACATGTAAATGAATCTAATATGAAACTTGACCTAATAAGGGAAGGATGATTAAAGGAACACATGAAACATGATCCTAGTATTGTTTATATGTCCATTCGAAATGCTTATGCATAATTGATGATAGCTTGAATGCTTGTATGTGCTATGATACAACATGATTGAATGCTAATGACTTGTTTGAGATATGATGTTATCTCATCATGATAAAATGAATCTTGAAACCACTTGACTTGTGAGCTAAGGCTCAATAGCCTAAGGGCTTAACATGAAATGATCTTACCTGACATGAACATGATCTTGAACTTGATAACTTGAATAAATGGTAATTCGAACAACCTTGGTAGCTACTTGGATTAGGTAGAAAGGCATGCCTTAGAGTCTCGAGCTCATTATGTACGGGTGGACTACGGTCCAGGGCTAAGGCCCCTATTTGGCGACAGACGGAGGGTACATATGTGGTCTTTGGCGACAGTAGGAGGGTTAACCAGCACTACGGTGCATATTGTGGCGACAGTTGGTTGGTGACTTGATTAACTATACGAACTAAGTACCAAGGGGGTTGTTTAATGAATTAACAAATGTAATAACAATACAATTATACATGATACTTATCTTGAATGCCATGAGATGTATGTTACTTGGTTTGAAATCATGACTCCTGGGTTTCTTGTTTTGCAAGCATGTTGCTTGATTCATGAATTATGATTTCTTGATGCCTAATCTTGTTGGCCGAATGCATGGTATCCTATATAGGACAATCTTGATGCTTGAAAGACTAGATAAGGTCACTCTTGATGTTTGAAAGACTAGCTAAGTCTACTCTAATGCTTGGAAGCCTTAGCTAGGTCTACACTTGACTTAAAAGACATGAAACTTGAAATAACAAATGGTTAGACTGGTTACTACCTCACTAAGTACATTTTTGTACTTATCACTCTTGTTTCATTCTTCCCAACCTATAGGTTAAAGGATTCAACATTGCTTGATCTTGAAGCTTGATTCCTTGAGCAAGAAGCTTCCTATACAAGCTTGGTTAAAGTATGATTCCATACTTGTTTTGTATTCTCCTAGAATGGTGGCACTAGGTGTATCTAAATAGTTTGAACATGCATTTTGAAGGATTGTATAGATTGCTTGATGGCCTATCTATGATATGTTTATAGTTTAAGGTTTGTAATGAACTTAGTTAACTTGTAATGGTTGAATATTGCTGCGCATATGTTGATGGAATGACTTAATGTTAATCTAGCTATCTTGATGACTTTTGAATGCTTTGATCTTATATATGGATTGCTTGAATAGAAAGTAAGGTAACCAAACCATGTTGCTTGTATTCCATTCGATTGTCATGCAAAACTTATGATCACTTGTGTATGTTTATAACATGATTCATGTGTTTGGTTCAAGCATGAACTTTGCCGAATGCTTAAGACTAGAATAAGCCTTGAATGATCTAGTTTCATGCATTGTATGTGTTGGTGTAATTGGCCGAATGGTTAGGTATTGTTATAGGCTCGAATGGAATTAGATACATGCTATTAAAGGCTAGATAATTATGATTAGTAAATGTAGGAATGAAATGACTAAACATGTACAAGACAAGGATCACAAAGTGAATTGGAAGCATGTAACTCTAAGGTAGTTCAAATAGGATAGGTAACATTGTGTAAGTGTTATAAAATGAACCATAAAAGTAGTAGCTTGTATTGTAAGCATGAAAGAAGTTAATCTAATGGTATTGTAAGTATAGCCGAATGCTTAGGATGAAATTGGAAGTTACATTTGAGATTACTTGCATGAAAGGAAATGCATGAATGGTTGCTTATACCTTGCTTGAATGCTCCCTCCCTCCTTGCTTGCTTGGTTCGAATGATAGGATAATTTAGGAATCAAATGTGCCTTGCTTGTATGCTAAGGAAGTATGAATGTTAGATTGCTTGTATAGTTCGAATGCCTTGCCATGTCTTGTATTTCTTCTTGCTTGCTTACTAAGTAATGCTCCTGAACCGAGTCACTACTAACCCAGATAGGGGGTGTTACATATAATCTTTGATTGTGACCCTAGATTTGCTTCTCGGTTCTAGAATTCCTTGCATAAGGCTCTAGGAGCTAAAGTGCATCTTAGTACAGCCTTTCATCCTCAATCAGATGGACAATCTGAAAGAATCATCCAAGTGCTTGAAGACATGCTACATGCTTGTGTTATATACTTCGAAAAGAATTGGGAGAAATCTCTACCCCTAGTAGAGTTTGCTTACAACAATAGCTATCAGGCATCTATTCAAATGGCTCCTTTCAAAGCTCTATCGGAAGAAGATGTAGAACTCCCTTGTGCTGGTTTGAATTGGGAGAAAGCAAGGTTTTAGGACCTCAATTGCTCAAAGAAACCAAAGAACAAGTGAAGATCATTCATGATCGATTAAAGGCGGCCTTTGATAGGCAAAAAGCTTATGCTGACTTGAAAAGGAGAGAAATCCAATACAATGTTGGAGACAAGGTCTTCCTCAAAGTATCTCCTTGGAAGAAAGTCTTCAGATTCAATAGAAAAGGAAAGCTTAGCCCTCGGTTTATCAGACCATTTGAAATCATTGAAAGGATTGGTCCAGTGGCTTATCGATTGGCACTTCCTAGTGAATTCGATAAGATCCACGCTCCGAAGATATAGGTTTGATCCATCTCATGTTCTTGAACCCAAAGAGGTGGAATTGAATCCTGACTTGTCATACGAAGAATAGCCTATTTAGATACTTGACAAGGAAGTCAGAAGACATCAAAACAAGATTGTTCCTCTTGTCAAAGTCTTGTGGAGAAATCACAAGGTTGAAGAGGCAACTTGGGAATCTGAAGAGGTCATGAAGAAGCAATATCCTCACCTATTCGATTCAGGTAAATTCGAGGACGAATTTATTTTAAGGGGTGGAGAATTGTAACACCCTAAAATTGGCATAGTAATTTTACCAAAATATAAACTATAGGCTAATTGAATTCATAAGTTGATCAATTTAAAAGAAGAATGAACATTGGCCATCCTTAAAATCTAATAAGTGAAATTGAACCAAATTGAATTGAAAACTAGAAGGCATAAATGAAAGGATGAAAATGTGAACATGCAAAATTCTATAGATTGCATGTAAAATAGAAATTAGATTAAGGCCTTAACACATGTCCTCATTGGATGGGAACATGTTCCAACTTGGATGATGACTCATGGCCAAGGAGGAAAAATAACCAAAAATATTGGTATCTTCCTCCGTAATTCATCTACCTTGGCCGAAACATAGAGAGAGAAAGGGGAGAGAAAATTTGCATGCAACACCTTCAAATTCAAGCTTCTTGATTCATCCATTGATCAAATTAGCTTGGAGAAGGTATAATACTTGATTCTATCTTGTTATAGATTGTTGAACTTTGAATTGATGATGTTCTTGTTGTCTTGATGAAATTGGGTGAATGTTATACATGTTAGGGACATGCTAGCTTCAATGTAAACTTGAAATCTTGATTTCTAGTAACCAATTTGATATAGGATATATGTATAGTTGCTGGAAATTTGAGGAATATGAACATGATTGAAAACAGTCTTGATTAGGGACTGTTTTGATTGAGAAATTGTGTAAACACGTTAAATGAACATAGGACCCTGTTTTGATCATGTTGCTAGGTAAAAAGAAGATTGAATTGAATACATATGTTTCTGGAAATGTGACTACACCTAATTGAACTAGTTAAATTAAGCAATGGACTGCCTAGTTGATGAATTGGATGTGCAAATGTGATCAAATAGATTAAACTAGGTTCAACATGATTATGCCCTATTTTGAGAACATTGCTAGGTGAATTATTATGACCTAGACATGTACGAACATGAACATGAATGAAATTGCCATGTTAGGACCTTGCTAAAATGAGTTAAGAAGCTAGAAATCCAACCTACTGAAATCTGCCCAGAATGCTTTGTTCTGGGCTGTGACTTTAAAAAATCACTATAAATTGTGTATAATGAATTTAAGGCTGAAATTTTTATGGACAACACCTTGGCATGTCTAAATTCATTTGGATAAAACAGAACTAAACTCTGGGTTGTATACTGAAATGTAGAGAAGAAATACTAGAGTTGTATACTGAAATGTAGAGAAGAAATACTAGAGACAGTGCAAACTGCCTAGTAAAGCAAAATGCCCTGTCTTTAAGTTAAAAACTGTTTTAATTGGAAAAGAACTAAAATGCAAGCCTTATATGGTCATAAAGACAATTTTGTTATCTTAACAATGGTGTAAACCAATTGAAATTCCGACGTATGAAATGAAAATTATGCATGATTTAGTGACTAGAGTGCAAGCTGCCTGGCAGCAGCTGCATAGGCAAATGCACGCTGTTTTGTGGCATTTTGTAAGCTGTCTTGTAAACAGTTTTAGGCCTTTGATTATGCCTTGTTTTACATGAACTAGAATGTAGAAAAGTGCAGTTAAATGTAATGGAAAATGCACATGAGCATGCTGCCCAATATGTGAATGTTATATGCTTGTAGCATTGCTTGATTTAATGACATTGTCTTGAATTAAATGACTTTGTGAACTTGTCTTGATATGTGTTTGCTTGTAATGTGTTAGAACCAGGATTGAACTTGGTGGAAGAGGAAAGATTGGAACAATCTAAAGCACAAAGGAGTGTGGATCCAAGACTAGCTAGCTTGGAGTATTGCGAGTGTAGTTACCTCTAGGGTTAGGACTAGGTCCTAACCAATGTATTCTTGTTTACATTCTTGACATGTTAAATGAATATAATCATAAAGTTGACTTAATAAGGGAAAAGTGACTGGTAATGCATGAAACTAGAGCACATCTTAAATACATGTCTATTTCGAATACTAAGCATGTTTGTATGGTATATTGATGCTTGTATGTAGCACGATGCTTGTGATTGAATGCTAAAGAACATGCTTGAGATATCATCTCATCTTGATGAAATGAAACATGAAATTACATGACATGTGAGCTATGGCTCAATGGCCTAAGGGCCTAATATGAAAAGAACTTGCTTGACATGATCATGATCTTGAAACACATGAATAAATGGTAAATCGAACAACCTTGGTAGCTAGTTGGGCTAGGTAGAAGGGCATGTCTTAGAGTCTAGAGCTAATTGTGTAAGGGTGGACTACGGTCTAGGGCTAAGGCCCCTATTTGGAGACAGACGAAGGGTACGTATGTGGTCTTTGGCAACAGTAGGAGGGTTGACCAGCACTACAATGCATATTGTGGCGACAGTTGGTTGGAGACTCGATTACCTATACAAACTAAGTACCAAGGGGGTTGTTTAATAAATAACAATTGAAATAACAATCCTACATCATATGTTACTTGTCTTGATGCCATGAAATTGTATGTTACTTGACTTGAAAGCATGACTCCTTGATTTCTTATTTTGCAAGCATGTGTGCTTGACTCACGAAGTATGAATTCTTGTTCCTTGTACCTTGTTGGCTGAATGCTTGATATCCGTAGATAGGATAATCTTAATGCTTGAAAGCCTAGCTAAGATCACTCTAATGCTTTAGATCCTAGATAAGATTTACCCTAATGCTTGAAAGCCTTAGCTAGGTCTATACTTGATTAAATGACACATAAAACTTGAAATAACAAATGGTTAGACTAGTTACTACCTCACTAAGTACATTATTGTACTTATCACTCTTGTCTCATTCTTCCCAACTACAGGTTAAAGGATTCAATCGTTGCTTGATCTTGAAGTTTGATTCCTTGAGCTAGAAGTAAGTCACACAATCATAGTTAAAGTATGATTCCATACTTGTTTTGTATATCTCCTAGAATTGTGGCACTAGATGTATATAGATAGCTTGATCATGCATTTTGAAACTTGTATGTATTGATCTTGATGGGCCTACCAATGTTATGTATATAGTATCAAGTATGTAATGAACTTAAGGATCATGTAATTGAATGAAGTTTGCTGCGCATATGGTGATTTAAGAATGAAATGATCTAATATTGATCTAGTATATCTTGAAACAAATGAATGCCTTGTTTAGTATACATGTTTTGCTTGAAATGAAAGTAGTATGAGATGAACCATGTGGATCCCTTTCCATTCGAATGACTTGGACCTAAAGGGTCACTTGTATGTAAATATACCTTGATATATATGTATTGTATGGTTGTATAGGATGATTGTCGAATGCAAGGGGTTAGAATAAGACTTGAATGAACTAGTTATATGCCTTGTTGTATGTTTGTGTAAATGGCCGAATGGTTAGGTAAGGAAATAGGCTCGAATGGAACTAGGTACATGTAATTTGAATGCTCAAGAATCATGTGAGAAATTTTGGGTTAGGTGTACTTGTATAAGTCTAAGAAACAATGACATGAAATGGAATTAGGTTGTTTGTTAGTTCATTCGAATGATAGGTATAACATGAAGTATATTGTATTGATAATGTAGTAACTTATAATGTAAGTATAATAGGAAACAACTATATGTCCTAGTTCGAATGTCTTGGATGATTTGGAAACAAATTAGAGCTTACTTGTTAGCTAAGTAAGTATGTGATTGCTTGATTGATTCTCGTATTGCATTGTTCTTGTCTATTGCCATGTCTTGTATTGCCATTGCTTGCTTGCTAAGTAACGCTCCCGAATCGGGTTGCTACTAGCCCAGATAGGGGTGTTACATGATAGGGGGTGTTACATGAAATGCATTACATTGATATTGACATCATTTATGTAACACCCTAAAACTAGCCTAGGAGAAACAAGCATTCAATTGAAACCTAAGCCATTCTTAAAAGTCAAGCAAACATTGAAGTAGCATGATACCCTGCAAGTTTCGATCTTATTAGACTAAAGATGTTATAGAGTTAATTATGTCTGGATGATTAAATAACAAAGCATACATTGAATCACCTCAAGGAAAAGAATAGCACATTGTACATAGAGTCAAACATCAAAAGGCTACAATTCATTTACTACATGGCATATTCGATCTAGTTTGTTTCTATATACTTCATTAATAAGGGTCTACTCATGCTTAAGATTTGCAACAAACAATTAAATGGAGGTGCGAACATTCCTATTCAAGTCATCCATGTACAAATCATTCCCTCTTTTTAAATAGATTCATTAACTTAAGAAAAATTAAATTTTAAGATCTTAGCATTGGTACAAACCATCTAATCATTTGATACAAAGATTTCTATGTCAACTAACCATTCTTCTAAATAACAATTCAAGCAATCAATTCACTAAGACCACCTCAACTTACAACATTACTATTTAACTACTCCCAATTATAACCTAACTATGCTCTTACTATCATGTAATCTATCAATCCAATGTTAGCAAGGTCATGCACTAACCATGAATTCCAAACATTAATCTAGAGAAAGTCATGCAATCACCACAACCATAAGCCACCATAAGTCTATTAGTTAAGATTTACATGCCATAGCAAAAATATAGGTTTCAAACATTAACAACTACTACCATAATATATACATTAGTGCCACTATCCTAGGAGTTCTTGACAAAATTTAACTGCATACTTTTAAATTTCCGAAAGGTGACTTGATCAAGCTCCCAATGTAACACACCCTACCCCGGGTTAGTAGCCAACAGGCTCGGCAGCGTTACCAAGCAAGAACATTACATTATAAACAATAACGAGGCAAGAATAGATTAACTCATCCCTATTAGATGAATTACTTAACTAGCAAGCAACCAAGCATTCATAACTTAACATGCAAGCAATATATGTTTGTTTATAAGACATTATAGGTTACTACTTCAACATTTTAATTAACATTACCATACTCTAGCATTCGAATAGCCTAAGTGAACAAGCATGCTTCCATTTTATTTCATTGTTCTTTAGATTGATACATGTGATATTTCATACCTAAATTTATTAAACATGATCATTTGAACATACAAATGCATGTATCTTGTCCCAAACAAGGCATACCATTCGACATTCACCATACACACACATAAAAACACCTACAACATGGTTTATTCACAAAAGAGACTATATAGATTCACAAGGCATTCGAATGGCACAATAGGCTAGATCAATTACTTTGAAACATTCAAAGTATACACATATGCGCAGCAAACTACCTTTCCCTTTCATGTAATTTAAGTTCAATACATACTTAAGACTTAACAACTATGTTCTTAACATGGAAGGCCCATACAAGAGCATATACATACAACCACTCAAAATATCAAGTAGCCATGTTCATGCATATATACAATCCTCCTAAAACAAACAAGATGCATGGTCTAGTCCTAGCTACATGTATATGTCTAGGTGCCACCAACTCAGAGAAATACAAAACAAGTATGAACCATACTTTAGCTATGCTTGTGTCTTGCTTCGAGCTCAAGAAACCAGGCTTCAAGATCAAGCAACAATTGAATCCTTTGTCATGTGGTTGGGAAGAATGAAAACAAGAGTGATAAGTACAAGAATGTACTTAGTGAGGTAGAACTAGTTCTAACCAATTGTTATATCAAATTAAGTGTCAATTAGTCAAGAATGATCCTAGCTAAGGATTTCAAGCATTCGACTAGCATAAGAAGCAAGAGACAATGAATCATAATTCATGCTTTCATAACAAGAAATTAAACAAATCATGCTTACATAACAAGAAATCAAGCAAATCATGTTTAAATGACAAGTAATCAAGCAAATCATGCTTACATGACAAGTAATCAAGCTATTCATGCTTATTAGTTCATTTATTATCTTTTAACACAATCCTTGGTTCATAGTTTTTCTAGGTAATCGAGTCTCCAACCAACTTTTTCCACAAGATGTACTGTAGTACTGGCCAACCCTCCTACTGTCGCCAAAGACCACATATGTAACCTTCGTTTGTCGCCAATTAGGGGCTTTAGCCCTAGACTGTAGTCCACCCTGACACAATGAGCTCTAGACTCTAAGGCATGCACTTCTACCTATTCAACTAGCAACCAAGGTTGTTTATTCATTTATTCAAGGATTTTAAGCTTTTCAAGTTCAAGATCATGTATCATTCAAGTGTACAAGTTCATGTCAAGCATTATCTTTTCCAAGAGTCATTTCGAGTATTGCATGGTAAGTTTATACATGCATTAAGCCCTTAGGCCAATAGAGCCATAGCTCAACATTTCAAGTGTTCATTGAATCATTTAAGCTAGCACATCAAACATTCGGTTTAAGCAATTGGTCACAAATCCATGTCATACATACAAGCATCAATGTTACCACATATACATGCTAGCATTCTATTTATACAACACTTCAAGTATGTAGTCAAGTTTCATGTATAATCTTATTTCATACTTCCCTTATTAGGTCAAGATCATATTAAGTCCAATTAACAATTCAAGAATTTAGACGTGCTTGCTTTAGTTAGGACCTAGTCCTAACTCTAGAATAAACTACACTCACAATACTCCCCAAGCTTGCTAGTCTCGAAAGACTATTCCCTTTTGCTTGTCCCTTAAATGTTCAACTTTAGATCCTTCTCCAAAGTCCTCTCCTTGCTCTAATAAACCACATAGATAGAAGAAGCTCAAAACATGCAATCACAAAATCATTCAACATGGCAGCAAGGTTAATACAATATATGTACAAAACAAATAGCATATTCATATACACACCTTTACACACATTAGCGAACTGCCTACATTCCATATTAAGGCAAAATAGGGCAGCAATTAAGCTATCCCAAAATAGTTTGCAAAATAGTTTACAAAACTGCCACAATACCTAAACTACTTCCACCAGGCAGCATGTACTCTGCTCACTTAAACATGCATAACTTTAATTCCGTACGTCAGAATTTCAATTGGTTTATGCCCTTGGAAATCTAACTTAATTTTCTTTCTAAAAATATAGGCCTTGCATTTTAGTTCTTTTCCAATTAATACAGTTTTTAGCCTAAAGACAGGGCAATTTACAACACTAGACAGTTTGCACTATCCCTAGTGTTTCTTCTCTACAATTCATTCTACAATCCATAATTCAGTTCTATTTTCTCCTAGTGAATTTAGAGATGTTAAGGCACTGTCCATTAAATTTTCAGCCTTAAATTCCATTTATACAATTTATGGTGATTTTTCAAAGTTACTTCCCATAACAGAGTATTCTGGGCAGATTACACTAGGTTAAGCTTCTAGCTTCATAATTCATCTAAACAAGATTCTAACATTGTAATTCAACTTATTTTCATGTTCTTACATGTCTAGTTCAGTCCAATTCACCTATCAATGTGATTAAAACAGGGCATTATAGTGCTATGTTCAATTTGATCCATTTGATCAACAACATTCCTCTAATTCACCATTTGAGCAGTCCATTACCTAGCTTTAACTAATCCAACTATGTGCATTCATTTTCCAGCAAGCTATTTACTCTATTCAAGTATCAATTCATCTAGCAATGTGATCAAAACAGGGCAGCATATACAATTAAGCATGTTTACACATTTTCATCTAGCAAAACAATCCCTAATCAAAACTAGTTTCAACCATGATCTCTATTCTCAATCTCCAGCAACCCATACACATTTTCTTTAGCAATTTGACTACTAACACTCACAATTTCAAGGATCATTAGAAGCTAACATCATTCTAACATGTATAACAATCATCCTATTCAAACTAGGCAACATGAACATCACTAATTCAAGATTCAAGCATGTAATTGAAGTGAGGAATCAAACATTTACCTTCCTCAGTGTGAATTCTAACTCAATTTAGCCCTAACCGATTTAAGCTCTCATTGATTCCATGGCTATCACTCAAGCTTTCTCTCTTCTCTCTTTCTCCCTAACTCATTTTGGTATAATCAAATGAGGAAGGAGAAGCCTTCTCCCATAGTGGCCGGTTGGACCTTGTCTATGTGACAAGTGGAAAGTCTACTATCCAATCTAAATTTGCCATGCATTCCTTATATTACAACTTGATTCTATTATGGTCCTTTTACTTTGGCTTTCTAACTTGTTGGCTATAACATTTTAGTCCTTTAGTTATTTGTTAGCTAATGTTCTTCTTTAATTTGATTAGCCCATAATTCAATTAGTCTATAGCTTAGATAGTGGTAATCTTCCTAGGCCTAGTTTAGGGTGTTACAATTCCCCCCCTTAAAATAAATTTGCCCTCAAATTTACCTGAATCGAATAGGTGAGGATATTGCTTTCTCATGACTTCTTCTGATTCCCATGTTGATTCTTCTACCTTGTGGTTTCTCCACAAGGCTTTGACAAGAGGAACGGTTTTGTTCCCGAGCTTTCTAACTTCACAATCAAGAATCTAGACTGGTTCTTCTTTGTAAGACAAGTCAGGATTCAATTCTACTTCTTTAGGCTCAAGGACATGGGATGGATCAGATCTATACCTTCTAAGAATAGATAGGTGAAAGCATTGTGAATCTTGTCAAATTCACTGGGAAGAGCCAATCGATAGGACACTGGACCAATCATTTCAATGATTTTGAATGGCCCAATGAATCGGGGACTGAGTTTCCCTTTTCTTCCAAACCGAAAGACTTTCTTCCAAGGAGACACTTTCATGAATACCTTGTCTCCAACATTATATTGGATGTCTCTCCTTTTCAAGTTTGCATATGTTTTTTGTTTATCGAAAGCTGCTTTCAATCGATCATGAACGATCTTTACTTGTTCTTCGGCTTCTCTGAGCAGTTGAGGTCCCAATACTTTGTTTTTTCCTAATTCAGACCAGCACAAGGAAGTTCTACATTTCCTTCCATGTCTGGAAGCTATTGTTGTAAGCAAACTCTACTAGGGGTAGAGATTTCTCCCAGTTCTTTCCGAAGTCTATAGCACAAGCATGTAGCATGTCTTCAAGCACTTGGATGAGTCTTTCATATTGTCCATCTAAGTGAGGATGAAAGGTTGTACTAAGGCGCACTTTAGCCCCTAGAGCCTTCTGTAAGGAATTCCAGAATCAGGAAGCAAATCTGGGATCTCGATCGGAGATTATAGCTGTAGGTACACCGTGTAATTGAATCACTGCATGGATTTATAGTTCGGCTAAGGTTTCCAAGCTCATGTTCATTCGAACAAGGATGAAATGAGTAGACTTTGTGAATCTATCAACAATCACCCTTACAACATCATTCTTTCTTGGAGTGGAAGGAAAACCAGTAACGAAGTCCATTGTAATCCGATCCCATTTCCATTGAGGTAATTTGATAGATTGGAGCAGTCCAGTGGGGACTTGATGCTCGGCTTTGACTCTCTGACGAGTTAAACACTTTGAAACAAAGTTTATGATAGCCGATTTCATGCCTGGCCACCAGTATAGTGGCTTTAGATCCTTGTACATCTTAACCGATCCCGGGTGAATTGAGAAAGAGCTTTGATGAGCTTATTGTAGCATCTCTTGTTTTAGTTCCTCATTGTTAGGAACACATACTCTATCTTTGAAATAGAGGAGTCCATTCGACTTGAGGGAGAAGTCAGAATTAGACTCAGAGTCTAGCTTGGACATGATCTTCTGAAGATCTGGATCGATTTGTTGGAGTTCTTTGATTCTCGAGATTAGACTAGATTGAACTTGAAGTTCAGACAAGAATTTCTGTCCTTTGGATAAACGAAACTGAGATTGATAGCCAAGGAAGCTACAAATGAATAGACAAGATCATTAAGAGAGATTTTTGAGTAGTTACTTGTAAGTCAAGAAAGGTCTAATTCGAATGTTACTTGCAAGTCAAGAAAGGAACATTTCAAATGAATTATTCTAGGATTTAGATTTAATGGTTTACCCGTGTATGGTCAGTGACTAAGGGCATCAGCAACCACATTTGCTTTCCCCGAATGGTAGTCAATAACCAAATCGTAGTCTTTAAGTAACTCTAGCCATCTCCTTTGCCTCAAATTCAAGTCTTTTTGAGTTATGAGGTATTTGAGACTCTTGTGGTCTGTGGACAAGTTGCATTTTTCACCATACAAGTAATGTCTCCAGACTTTGAGTACAAACACTATAGCTGCCAATTCCAGATCGTGTTGGTTTTAGTTGCCTTGAAGAGTAAGCTGCCACATTTCCATCTTGCATTATGACACATCCTAGTCCCAAATGAGATGCATCACTGTAAACAATGTACTCCTTGCCCGATACTGGTTGGATAAGAATTGGAGCATGAGTCAGGGCTTGTTTAAGCTGATCGGAGCTTCGTTGTTGATTCTCCGACCATACAAAGGGTGTATCTTTGCGAGTTAGCTTAGTCAAGCTTGAGACAATGGATGAGAATCCCTTGACAAAACATCGATAATACCCGGCTAAACCGAGAAAGCTTCTAACCTCACCAACATTCCTCGGATGTCTCTAATCCAGGATAGATTGAATTTTTCTCAGGTCTACTTTAATCCCTTCTGCCGAGATAACATGGCCAAGGAACGAGACTTTCGATAGCCATAATTCACATTTAGAGAACTTTGCAAACAATTGACGTTCTCGGAGAGTTTACAATACAATTTGAAGGTGTTCAGAATGTTCTTCCTTATTCTGAGAATACACCAGAATGTCATCAATGAAGACAACCACAAACTTGTCAAGATAGGGCTTGAATACACGGTTCATGAGATCCATGAAAGCAACTGGAGCATTCGTTAACCCGAATGGCATTACAAGGAATTCAAAATGTCCATATCGAGTATGAAAGGCTGTCTTGGGTACATCTTCTTCTTTCACCCTCATTTGGTAGTATCCCGATCGTATATCGATCTTTGAGAATACCGCAACATCTTTGAGTTGATCGAAAAGATCTTCAATCCTTGGCAAGGGGTATCTATTCTTGATAGCAAGCTTGTTCAATTGTCTATAGTCAATACATAGTCTCTTAGTCCCGTCTTTCTTCTTTACAAACAAGACTAGAGCACCCCAGGGAGACGAGCTAGGTCTAACGAAACCCTTGTCTTGTAGCTCTTGGAGTTGCTTATTGAGTTCCTTCAACTCAATAGGTTCCATTCGATAGGATGTGATAGACACCGGAGTTGTTCCAGGTTGAACTTCAATCCCAAACTCTACTTCTATGGTTCGAGGGAGACCAGGGAGTTCCTTGGAAAAAACATCGAGATATTCAGATACAATAGGCACACTAGGTAAGCCAAATTCAAGTTCATATTGTAAGACCATAGTAGCAAAGATTGAGGTCGGTTTCTTGTCAATTAGAAGGATTGATTCCTTTCCTAAACCCCGGAGATAAAGTCTCCTATTTTGGCAATCTACCCAGGCTTCATGCTTGCTTAACCAATCTAGTCCTAGCACTAGATCGAAATCACAAGTTGTCAAGACATATAGATCAAAAAGAAAGGTTACACTTCGAATAAATACGGGAGAGTTTCTACAGATAAGGCTTATGTTTGTAATCCCCCTATTGGGTTCGAAACTACAAGGCTTTGTTTTACAATTTCAGGCTTTAACTTTAATTTTGCAATCAAAGATTAGCATACAAATGAATGTGTGGATCTCGAGTCTATTAAAGCATAAACATGAGTTAAATTTAACTCAATGGTACTTGCTATAACATCAGATGATTCTTTATCTTTTTTCCCCGAATATGATAGATTCGAGCAAGAGCCCGAGATTCCTGGTGAGTAGGGGTGTTCGAATGCTGTCCCTTACTCTTCCCTTGATTTCCAGACTGAGCTTGGCTGGGACCTTTGTTTCGAATGGAAGGAGATGAGCTAGAAATTGTAGGAGTTCGATTCGAAACCTTGTAAGGATTCTGAGGACAATCCCTGATATAGTGATCGGAGGCTCCACATAAGAAACATAGATTCTGTTGAGTTCTACATTGGCCAATGTGGTGCTTCTGGCAGAACTTACAAGTAGGATATTGAGCAGCTTTACTGGAATTCCCTGTACTATCAACAAAGATGATCAGGGCTGAAGGCTTGGATACCGATTGGGGTCTCGGTATGTAGTTGATCTTCTGAACATGAGTGTAATTCGAAGAGTGTTCTTTGGATTGTTTCGAATTCTTTGACTGCCAGTGAGGCTTGTCATCATTCCTAGATCGTTTGTCTTTTCAGGAACTGCCACTTTTGCGTTTCTCAGAGGCCTTCATCATCGCCTCAGTTGCAATAGCCCGGTTCACCAAATTTTGGAAGTCAGTGATACCCAGGGCAGTGAATAATGGACTTAGTTCATCATTCAGTCCATCGATAAACATCCTACACTTGTCAGCATTAGTCTTGATGTATTCCGACCCGTACTTGCAATATTTTCAGAAATCACTCGTGTACTGTTGATGGGTCAGCCACCTTGCTTGAGGTACAAGAAATATTTTCGACGCTCGGCCAAGTATTGTTCACTGATATATTTCTTCCTTAATTCCTCAAGGAAGAATTTCCAAGTTACAACTTTAGCAAAGAGCAGTCAGGGTAGTGGTTTCCCACTAGCTCAGAGCTTCATCTGCCAACAAGGCTATAGCACATTCAAGTTTGTGTTCATCAAAATAGGGCAGTTGTGAAACACACTCTACCCGGGTTAGTAGTAACTCGGTTCAGGAGCATTACTTAGCAAGCAAGCAAAGACAAGGCATGGCATTCAGCATTCAACATCCAAGAAGAAACAATTATTCATACTTGTTTACTTAACTAACAAGAAAGCTCACACTTGACTCCTAAATTATCCTAACATTCGAACTAAGCAAGCAAGGAGGAAGCATCCATTCAAACAAGGCATAAGCAACCATTCATGCATTTCTTTTCATGCAAGCAACTCATACTTAGGCATCAATCATCAAAGGCATTCAAACTACAATAACAAGCAAGCATTCCTAGTTATTTTTCCACCTAAACTATTCGCTATTAACACAATGCCTCTAGATTCATTTCTTTCTTCCTTACACTTCAAGTTACTACTTTCATGGCTCATTTTATAACACTTGTACATTATTATATATCCTATTTGAACTACTTAGTATTACATGCTTCCAATTCAAGTTGGTGTTCCTTATCTAGTACACAATTAGTCATTTCCTTCCTTTAATTACTAAGCATAGTTATCTAACCTTTAAAAGTTTATATCTTATTCCATTCAAGCCTAATTCAAGAGACTATTGTTCGGCCAATTATACAAAACATATACAAAGCATAAAGCTAGATAATACCAACCTCATCCTACTACCATGCATTCGGCAACATGAATTAACCACCTAAGACTATTCGGCCATGCATCAAACAAGTGCACCATACTCATGAAATCAAGGCATGAACACAAAATTGAATCATATACATACCAAGGTCATTCGAATAGAGTTTAAGCAACATGGTTCCTCATTTTTGAATCATAAATCAAGCATACATATGATCATTTCAAGCATTCACAAAATCATGACAAGGTTATCAACTATTTCAAAGCTAATTAGATCATCATAAGATCATTACATAACATCCAAACATGCGCAGCAAAACATTCAACCATATCAAATTATCTAAGTTCATTACAAACCTTAAACTATATACAAATCATAGACAGGCTATCAAGCATAATATGCAACCCTTCAAAATGCATGTTCAAGCTACTTAAATACAACTAGTGCCACCATTCTAGGAGATTACAAAACAAGTATGGAATCATACTTTAACAAAGCTTGTGTAGAATGCTTCTTTCTCAAGGAATCAAGCTTCAAGATTAAGCAATGTTGAGTCCTTTAACCTGTAGGTTAGGAAGAATGAAAAAAGAGTGATAAGTACAAAAATGTACTTAGTGAGGTAGTAACTAGTCTATCCATTTTGTTATTTCATGATTCATGTCTTTTAGATCAAGTGTAGACCTAGCTAAGGCTTCCAAGCATTAGAGTAGACTTAGCTTGTCTTTCAAGTATCAAGAGTGACTTTATCTAGTCTTTCAAACATCAAGAATACCCTATCTAAGATAGCATGCATTCGACCATCAAGATTAGGCATCAAGAAATCATAATTCATGAATCAAGCAACATGCTTGCAAATCAAGTAACCAAAGACTCATTCTTGCAAATCAAGTAACCAAAGAGTCATGCTTTCAAATGAAGCAACATACATTTCATGGCATACAAGACAAGTATCATGTATAATTGAATCTTATTTCATTAAACAACCCCCTTGGTACTTAGTTTGTATAGGTAATCGAGTCTCCAACCAACTGTCGCCACAATATGCACCGTAGTGCTGGTCAACCCTCCTACTATCGCCAAAGACCACATACGTACCCTTCGTCTGTCGCCAAATAGGGGCCTTAGCCCTGGACCATAGTCCACCCGTACAAAATGAGCTCTAGACTCTATGGCATGTCTTTCTACCTAATCCAACTAGCTACCAAGGTTGTTCGAATTACCATTTATTCAAGTTATCGAGTTCAAGATCATGTTCATGTAAATCAAGATCATTTCATGTTAAGCCCTTAGGCTGTTGAGCCTTAGCTCACAAGTCAAGTGGTTTCAAGATTCATTTCATCAAATGAGATAACATCATATCTCAAACAAGTCATTAGCATTCAACCATGTTGTATCGTAGCACATACAAGCAACCAAGTTATCACTAATCATGCATAAGCATTTCGAATAAGCATGTACATAATACTAGGATCATGTTTCATGTGTTTCTTTAATCATCCTTCCCTTGTTAAGCCAAGTTCAATATTAGATTC
This sequence comes from Hibiscus mutabilis, assembly GCA_019671005.1. NCBI lineage: Eukaryota > Viridiplantae > Streptophyta > Magnoliopsida > Malvales > Malvaceae > Hibiscus > Hibiscus mutabilis. The sequence continues at coordinate 65,932,943 of CM033711.1, forward strand.
ATTTACCTGTCAAGATTGAAACAAGAATGCATTGGTTAGGACCGAGTCCTAACCTTAGAAATAACTACACTCACTATATAATCCAAGCAAGCTAGCAATTGTCTTGTATGGCTATCCCCTTGTTATTAGTCCTTGAATAATTTCCTTTTACTTCCTCCACCAAGTTCAAGGCTGGTTCTAAAACATTATACAAGCAGATGCATATTAAAACATGTCTCACATGACCATTCAAGCAATGCAATATCACTAGTACTTATCATACACAATTCTGGCAGAAAGGTTATGCTCATATAAGTACAATTCAGCCATCATTTCAATAAAAAAAGCTAGGCAGAATTCATTTATCCAAAAATGTTACAAACAGTCCAATAAAACTGTGCACAAAACAGTTTCTAACTAGCTTAACTGCTGCTGCCTGAAGCTTGCACAATACATGCTTAAACAGGCATATCTTTCAATTCCTATGTCAGAATTTCGATTAATTTATACCATTGGAAAGCTACAAAAATTTCATTTAAGACCATAACAGGATTGCATTTTATTTCTTAGCCAATTAATACAGTTTCTTGTTCAAAGACAGGGCATTTTTCCCTGTCTGGATAGTTTGCACTGTCCAGATATTTCTATTTACAGTTTCCAGTATAGGACCCAGTTTTCAGTTCTGTTTTCACCGAATGAAATTAGACATACTAAGGATCATGTCATTAAATTTTCAGCCCTCAACTTGATCTCTACAAATTTTGGTGAATTTTCAAAGTGACTGCCCAGAATAGAGCATTCTGGGCAGCTTACTCTCTAGGTTGCATTTCTAGTTCTTTATTTCATTCTAACAAGGTCCTATCATGACAATTTCAATAATAAACATGTTCATACATATTTAGGCCATCATAATTCACCTAACAATGTTCGCAAAATAGGGCATAGTCATGTTGAACCTAGTTTAATCCAATTGATCACAATTACACATCAATTCATCAAATAGGCAGTCCATTACCTAATTTACTAGTTCAATTAGGTGTAATCATTTTCCAGCAAGTTACCAATTCAATTAAATCTCCATTTTACCTATAAACATGTTCAAAACAGAGTTTTAAGCTCATTTAGCATGCTTACACAAATTTTCAATCAAAACAGTCCCCTAATCTAAACTGTTTTGATCCATGTTCATGTTTCTAAATTTTCCAGCAATTACACATGAGTTTCATTAGCCATTTGAATACTAGCAATCAATTTCCAGCTTCTAATTACACATATCATGATCTTAACACATAAAGAAATCATCTAATTCATCAATACAACCATGAACATCATAAACCAATCATTCAATCAAGCTATAACATGTTCATCACATTTTCTAGCATCCATCCAATTCAAATCACATTTCCATTTCAATTCAAACAATTCAAGCATGAAATTTACAAGAGAAACAAGTAATTACCTTAATCACTAAGCTATCTAGATTTAATTTGAAGCTAATTCAAGATTGTAGAGCATGGATTCAAGCTTTCTCCCTCAAGCTTTTCTTTCTCTCTTTTTCTCTCTTCTATTCGGCTAGATTGAATAATGGAGAAGATGACAAAAATTTAATCCATGTTATTGGATTTGTGCAAAGTCTAAAATGTCCCTTAATTAATCCTTAATATCAAATTAATCAAGGGCATTTAAGATATGTAGGAATTTTAGCATGCATTCATTGAAATTGTTAGAGTTTACAAGTTGGTCATCTTAATTTGGTCACTTGTTCTTTCATTCATTCAATTAGACCCTTGTCTAATAAATTTAACTTATTTTCTAGATTCAATTAAGCTATCAATTTAAGCATTTGATTTCAATACTTCTACGCTAGGATTTAGGGTGTTACAATTCTCCCCCCTTAAAATAAATTCGTCCTCGAATTTACCTAAATCGAATAGACGGGGATATTGCTTTTTCATGGTTTCTTCATATTCCCAAGTAGTTTCCTCTATCTTGTGGTTTCTCCACAAAACCTTGACAAGAGGAACAATCTTGTTCCTAAGCTTTCTTACTTCCCGATCAAGAATCTTAACAGGCTCTTTTTCATAGGACAAGTCAGGATTCAATTCAACTTCTTCCAGTTCAAGAATATGGGATGGGTCTGATCTGTATCTTCTAAGCAGAGATACATGGAATACATTGTGGATTCTATCGAATTCTCCAGGGAGAGCTAATCGATAGGCCACCGATCCAATTCTTTCAGTGATTTCGAATTGACCAATGAATCGTGGACTGAGTTTCCCTTTTCTTCCAAATTGAAGGACTTTATTCTAAGGTGAGACCTTTAGGAAGACTTTGTCTCCAACAGCATACTAGATATATCTCCTTTTCAAGTCAGCATATGCTTTCTGTCTATCGAAAGCTGCCTTCAGTTGATCATGGATGATCTTCACTTGTTCTTCGGTTTCCCGAAGCAATTGAAGCCCTAGCACTTTGTTTTCCCCCAATTCAGACCAGCATAAGGGAGTTCTACACTTCCTCCCGTAAAGAGCTTCGAATGGTGCCATCTGAATAGATGCTTGATAACTATTGTTGTAGGCAAATTCTACAAGGGGTAGAGATTTCTCCAAGTTTTTCTTGAACTCTATAACACAAGCACGTAACATGTCTTCTAGTACTTGAATAATCCTTTTAGATTGTCCATCAGACTGTGGATGGAAAGTTGTACTTAGATTTACTTTGGTTCCAAGAGCTTTCTGAAGAGACTTCCAAAATCGAGAAACAAATCTAGGATCACAATCAGAGATTATTACTTTAGGTATACCGTGTAATCGAATCACTTCATGGGTGTATAGCTCGGCTAAGGTTTCCAAGCTCATGTTCATTCGAACATGGATGAAATGAGTAGACTTTGTGAATCTATCTACAATCACCCATACAACATCGTTCTTTCTTGGAGTAGAAGGAAGACAAGTAATGAAATCCATTGTAATCCGATCCCATTTCCACTAAGGGAATTCGATTGGCTGAAGTAATCCAGTAGGGACTCGATGTTCAGCTTTAACTCTTTGGTAAGTCAGGCACTTCGATACGAAGTCTGTGATAGCTGATTTCATACCCGACCACCAATATAGTGGTTTTATATCATTATACATCTTGACAGATCCCGGGTGAATCGAGAATAAGCTTTGGTGAGCTTCTTGTAGCATTTCTTGTCTTAGTTCCTCATTGTTAGGAACACATACTCTATCCTTGAAATAGAGGAGTCTATTTGACTTAAGGGAGAAGTCAGAATTAAACTTAGAGTCTAACTTGGATATGATCTTTTGAAGATATGAATCAGTTTGCTGGAGTTCTTTAATTCTCAAGATTAAGCTGGATTGAACTTGAAGTTCAGACAAGAATTTTCGTCCTTTGGATAGACGGAAATGAGCATTGATAGCCGAAGTAGCTACAAGAATACATAGGATCATTAAGGAAAAGTTCGAGTGGTTACTTGCAACACAAGTAAGTGTTCGAATTGTTACTTGTGATTCAAGTAAGTTCGGAATTTGATTGAAATATACTAGAACTTAGATTTAGGAGTTTACCTGAGTACGGTTTGTGACTAAGGGCATCAACAACCACGTTTGCTTTCCCCAGATGGTAGTCGATAACCAAATCGTAGTCTTTAAGAAATTCAAGCAATCTTCTTTGTCTCAGATTCAAATCTTTCTAAGTCAGGAGATATTTGAGACTCTTGTGGTCTGTGACCAGATTACATTTCTCCCCGTACAAGTAATGTCTCCAAATTTTGAGAGCAAACACGATAGCTGCCAATTCTAGATTGTGTGTTGGATAGTTTGACTCGTGTGGTTTCAGTTGCCTTGAAGCATAAGCTACCACATTTCCATCATGCATTAGGACACAACCGAGTCCTAAATGAGATGCATCACTATAGATAGTGAATTTTTTACCCGATTCTGGTTGGATAAGAACCGGTGCATGAGTCAAGGCTTGTTTAAGTTGATCGAAGCTTTGTTGTTGGCTTTCCGACCAAACAAAAGGTATATCCTTTCGGGTTAACTTTTTCAAACTTGCGACAATGGATAAGAATCCTTTGACAAATCGTCGATAATATTTGGCTAATCTGAGAAAGCTTCTGATTTCACTAACATTCCTCGGAGGTCTCCAATCTAGGATGGATTGAATTTTCTTCGGGTCTACTTTAATCCCTTCTACCGAGATAACATGGCCAAGGAACGAGACTTCCGATAGCCAAAATTCACACTTAAAGAACTTTGCAAACAATTGACGTTCTCTAAGAGTTTGCAATACAATTCTGAGATGTTCTGAGTGTTCTTCCTTGTTCTAGGAGTAAACTAGGATGTCATCAATGAACACGACCACGAACTTGTCGAGATAAAGCTTGAACACTCGATTCATGAGATCCATGAAAGCAGCCAGAGCATTCGTTAACCTGAATGGCATTACGAGAAATTCATAGTGGCCATATCGAGTACGAAAGGCTGTCTTGGGCACATCTTCTTCTTTTACCCTCATTTGATAGTATCCCGATCGAAGATCGATCTTTGATAATACTGAAGCATCCTTGATTTGATCGAAGAGATCTCCTATCCTTGGGAGAGGATACCGATTCTTAATCGTAAGCTTGTTTAATTGTCTGTAATCAATACAGAGTCTCATAGTCTCGTCTTTCTTCTATACGAACAAGACTAGAGCAACCCAAGGAGATGAACTAGGCTGTATGAAGCCTTTATCTTGCAACTCCTGAAGTTGCTTCTTTAATTCTTTCAACTCAACAGGTGACATTCAATAAGGTACGATAGACACCAGAGTTGTTTCAGGTTGAACTTCAATCTCGAACTTTACTTCTCCGGTCGGAAGGACACCAGGGAGTTCCTCGGGAAAAACATTAGTGAATTCAGAAACAACAGGCATGCTAGGCAAACCGAATTCAATTTCATCTTGAAGAATCATCTTAGCAAATATTGAAGTTGGTTTCTTGTCTATTAAGAGAATAGATTCTTTCCCTAAACCCCCGAGATACAGTCTTCGATTTTGGCAATCTACCCAAGCCTCATGTTTACTTAACCAATCTAACCCCAAAATCAAGTCAAATTCACAATATGGTAAAACATAAAGATTAATAGGAAAAGGTATGTTTCGAATGGTCAAGGAAGCTTGCTTGTGGTGCAAGTTAATGGGTTTTTCCCCCTAATGGGTTCGAAACTACAAGACTAGATTTAATAATTTTGGGTCTCAATTTTAACTTGTTGATCAAGGCAGAACAAACAAATGAATGGGTAGACCCTGAATCAATTAAAGCATATGCAGGACTGGAATTTAACTCAACGGTACCTGCAATAACATCGAGAGCTTCTTCATCATCTTTACCACGAATGTGGTACATACGAGCAGGGGCTCAGGATTCCTGGTGAGTTCGAGCATTCGAATGATTCCCTCTGCCTCCCTTGATTACCAGACTGGGCTTGTTTAGGACTCTTGTTTCGATTGGAGAGAGCTGAGCTTGCATTACCAGGAGTTCGACTTGGAACCTTATTGGGATTACATGGACAATCCCGGATATAGTGATCTAAGGCTCCATATATGAAACACAAGTTTTGTTGAGTTCTGCATTGCCAGGTGTGGTGCTTTTGACAGAAGATGCAGGTAGAATACTGAACAGCTTTACCAGAATTCCTCGTACTATCAACTGAGATCATCGGGGCTGAGGATTTGATTACCGATTGAGGTTTCAGTATATAATCGCTCTTCTGGACATGAGTATAATTTGAAGAGTGGTCTTTAGAGTGTTTAGCTTTTTTTGACTGCCAGTGTGGCTTGTCATCATTTTTGGATCGTTTATCTTTCCAGGACTTTCCATTTTTACGCTTCTCTGAGGCCTTCATCTTCGCCTCTGTAGCAATGACTCAGTTTACCAAGTTTTGGAAGTCGGTAATACTGAGAGCAGTGAATATAGGTCTTAGTTCATAATTTAACCCGTCAATGAACATTCGGCACTTGTTGGACTCGGTTTTAATATATTCCAACCCATATTTGTAATGCTTGCAGAAGTCGCTTACATAGTGTTCAATAGGTCGGCTCCTTGCTTGAGGTACAAGAAACATTTCTGGCGCTCATCCAGATACTGTTCACTAATATACTTCTTCTTGAATTCATCGAGGAAGAATTTCCACGTCACGGCTTCTGCAGGGGCAGTCAGTGTAGTAGTTTTCCACCAGCTTAAGGCTTCATTAGCTAACAAAGCTATAACACATTCGAGTTTGTGCTCATCGGGATAGGGTAATTGTTTTGTAAGGATTTGAGTAGTGGCTTCTAGCCAGTACTCAACTACTTATGGGTTTGCTTCATCGGTGCTAGTGAAGGTATAAGCCCGATGTTGAGCCAGTTTGTCAATCGGGGCTCGGTTTGGCACAACAACTATAGGAGCAATTGGATTATCTTGCTTCAAGGCATACACTAGATGATTAAACATCTCCTTCATGCTTAGAAGGCATTCTTACTGCACAGGATTGATACTAGGAGCTTCTTGTTGAGTAGCAGTTTGAGCTCTATGTTGAGCTTGATGTTGAGGAGGAATATGTTCCATCCTCACACTGTCTCCTTCGTTCAAGGAGCCTTCAAGACTTTCATTATCCCGACCGAGTCTTGTTTCAAACATTCTACGTTTAAATAGAACAATTAAGGGTTCGGTTTAATAAGCAAGACACAAGCTATTCAATTCAAGTCTCCTAGGTGGCATAAGTATCCTATATGATGCATGATAGCCCGATTTAGTCCAAGAATCAACTAAACCTAAAGCTATGATACCAATTTATATGTAACGCCCCCTACCCGGGTTAGTAGTAACTCGGTTCAGGAGCGTACTTAGCAAGCAAAGACAAGATAAGGCATGGCATTCGGCATTCAACATCCAAGAAGAAACAATCATTCATACTTGTTTACTTAACTAACAAGAAAGCTCACACTTGACTCCTAAATTATCCTAACATTCGAACTAAGCAAGCAAGGAGGAAGCCTGAATTCAAACAAGGCATAAGCAACCATTCATGCATTTCTTTTCATGCAAGCAAATCATACTTAGGGATCAATCATCAAAGGCATTCAAACTAAAATAACAAGCAAGCATTCCTAGTTATTTTTTCACCTAAACTATTCGGCTATTAACACAATGCCTCTAGATTCAGTTCTTTCTTGTTTACACTTCAAGTTACTACTTTCATGGCTCATTTTATAACACTTATACATTATTACCTATCCTATTTGAACTATTTAGTATTACATGCTTCCAATTCAAGTTGGTGTTCTTTATCTAGTACACATTATTCATTTCCTTCCTTTAATTACTAAGCATAGTTATCTAACCTTTAAAAGTTTATATCTTGTTCCATTGAAGCCTAATTCAAGAGACTACTATTTGGCCAATTATACCAAACATATACAAATCATAAAGCTAGATCATACCAACCTCATCCTACTACCATGCATTCAACAACATGAATTAACCACCTAAGACTATTCGGCCATGCATCAAACAAGTGCACCATACTCATGAAATCAAGGCATGAACACAAAATTGAATCATATACATACCAAGGTCATTCGAATAGAGTTTAAGCAACATGGTTCCTCATTTTCAAATCATAAATCAAGCATACATATGATCATTTCAAGCATTCACAAAAGCATGACAAGGTAATCAACTATTTCAAAGCCAATTAGATCATCATAAGATCATTCCATAACATCCAAATATGCGCAGTAAAACATTCAACCATATCAAATTATCTAAGTTCATTACAAACCTTAAACTATATACAAATTATATATAGGCTATCAAGCATTATATACATCCATTCAAAATGCATGTTCAAGCTACTTAGATACAACTAGTGCCACCATTCTAGGAGAATACAAAACAAGTATGGAATAATACTTTAACAAAGCTTGTGTATAATGCTTCTTGCTCAAGGAATCAAGCTTCAAGATCAAGCAATGTTGAGTCCTTTAACCTGTAGGTTAGGAAGAATGAAACAAGAATGATAAGTATAAAAATGTACTTAATGAGGTAGTAACTAGTCTATCCATTTTGTTATTTCATGATTCATGCCTTTTAGATCAAGTGTAGACCTAGCTAAGGCTTCCAAGCATTAGAGTAGACTTAGCTAGTCTTTCAAGTATCAAGAGTGACCTTATCTAGTCTTTCAAACATCAAGAATACCCTATCTAGGATAGCATGCATTCGGCCATCAAGATTAGGTATCAAGAAATCATAATTCATGAATCAAGAAACATGCTTGCAAATCAAATAACCAAAGAGTCATGCTTTCAAATCAAGAAACATACATTTCATGGCATACAAGACAAGTATCATGTATAATTGAATCTTATTTCATTTGTTATTTCATTAAACAACCCCCTTGGTACTTAGTTTGTATAGGTAATCAAGTCTCCAACCAACTGTCGCCACAATATGCACCGTAGTGCTGGTCAACCCTCCTACTGTCGCCAAAGACCACATACGTACCCTCCGTATGTCGCCAAATAGCAGCCTTAGCCCTGGACCGTAGTCCACCCGTACACAATGATCTCTAGACTCTAAGGCATGCCTTTCTACCTAATCCAACTAGCTACCAATGTTGTTCGAATTACCATTTATTCAAGTTATCAAGATCATGTTTATGTAAATCAAGATCATTTCAAGTTAAGCCCTTAGGCTATTGAGCCTTATCTCACAAGTCAAGTGGATTCAAGATTCATTTCATCAAATGAGATAACATCATATATGAAACAAGTCATTAGCATTCAACCATGTTGTATCATAACACATACAAGCAACCAAGTTATCACTAATCATGCATAAGCATTTCGAATAGGCTTGTACATAAGACTAGGATCATGTTTCATGTGTTTCTTTAATCATCCTTCCCTTATTAAGCCAAGTTCAATATTAGATTCATTTACATGTCAAGATTGAAACAAGAATGCATTGGTTAGGACCTAGTCCTAACCCTAGAAATAACTACACTCACTATACAATCCAAGCAAGCTAGAAATTGTCTTGTATGGCTATCCCCCTGTTCTTAGTCCTTGAATGATTTCCTTTTTCTTCTTCCACCAAGTTCAAGGCTGGTTCTAAAACATTATACAAGCAGATGCATATTAAAACAAGTCTCACATGACCATTCACGCAAGGCAATATCACTAGTACTTATCATACACAATTCTGGCAAAAAGGTTATGCTCATATAAGTACAATTCAGCCATCATTTCAATAAACAAAGCTAGGCAGAATTCATTTATCCAAAACTGTTACAAACAGTCCAATAAAACTGTGCACAAAACAGTTTCTAACTAGCTTAACTGCTGGTGCCTGAAGCTTGCACAATACATGCTTAAACATGCATATCTTTCAATTCCTATGTCGGAATTTCGATTAATTTATACCGTTGGAAAGATAAAAAAATTTCCTTTAAGACCATAATATTATTTCATCTCATTTCTTAGCCAATTAATAAATTTTATTGTTCAAAGACAGGGCATTTTAGACTGCCTGGACAAATTGCACTGTCCAGCTATTTCTATTTACAGTTTCCAGTATAGGACCCAGTTTTCAGTTCTGTTTTCACCTAATGAAAGTAGACATACTAAGGATCATGTCATTAAAATTTCAGCCCTGAATTTGATCTCTACAAGTTTTGGTGAATTTTCAAAATGACTGCCCAAAACATAGCATTATGGGCAGCTTACTCTAGGTTGCATTTCTAGTTCTTTATTTCATTCTAACAAGGTCCTATCATGACAATTTCATTCATAAACATGTTCATACATATTTAGGCCATCATAATTCACCTAACAATGCTCTCAAAACATGGCATAGTCATGTTGAACCTAGTTTAATCCAATTGATCACAATTACACATCAATTCATCAACTAGGCAGTCCATTACCTAATTTACTATTTCAATTAGGTGTAGTCATTTTTCAAGAAAGTTACCAATTCAATTAAATCCCCATTTTACCTATAAACATATTCAAAATAGAGTTTTAAGCTCATTTAGCATGCTTACACAAATTTTCAATCAAAACAGTCCCCTAATCTAAATTGTTTTGATCTATGTTCATGTTTCTAAATTTTCCAGCAATTACACATGAGTTTCATTAGCCATTTGATTACTAGCAATCAATTTCCAGCTTCTAATTACACATATCATGATCTTAACACATAAAGAAATCATCTAATTCATCAATACAACCATGAACATCATCAACCAATCATTCAATCAAGCTATAACATGTTCATCACATTTTCCAACATCTATCAAATTCAAATCACATTTCTATTTCAATTCAAACAATTCAAGCATGAAATTTACAAGAGAAACAAGTAATTACCTTAATCACTAAGCTATCTAGATTTAATTTGAAGCTAATTCAAGATTGTAGAGCACGGATTCAAGCTTTCTCCCTCAAGCTTTTCTTTCTCTCTTCTATTCAGCTAGATTGAATAATGGAGAAGATGACAACAATCTAATCCATGTTATTGGATTTGTGCAAAGTCTAAAATGTCCCTTAATTAATCCTTAATATCAACTTAATCAAGGGCATTTAAGAGATGTAGGAATTTTAGCATGCATTCCTTGAAATTGTTAGAGTTTACAAGTTGGTCATCTTAATTTGGCCACTTGTTCTTTCGTTCATTCAATTAGACCCTTGTCTAATCAATTTAACTTAATTTCTAGATTCAATTAAGCTATCAATTTAAGCATTTAATTTCAATACTTCTAGGCTAGGATTTAGGGTGTTACAAGTTGTTTGGTCAGGATTCGAGTAGTGGCCTCTAACCAATACTCAGCTACTTCGGGATTGGCTTCATCAGTGCCAGTGAAAGTATAGGCCCGATGTTCAGCTAGCTTGTCAATCGGAGCTCTATTTGGCACAGCAGCAGGAGAAGGAATAGGATGGTCTCGTTTCAAGGTAGTCACAAGATAATTGAACATCTTCTTCATACTCAAGAGACATTCCTACTACACAGGATTTATAGCAGGAGCTTCCTGTTGAGCAGCAGCTTGGGCTCAGGGTTGAGCTTGTTGTTGTGGAGGATTCTACTCCATCCTCACACTATCTCCTTCATTTGAGGAGCCTTCAGGACTTTCATCGTCCCAAGCGAGCCTTGTTTCTGACATTTTACGTCCAAATAGAATAATTTGAAATTAGGTTTAGTTAAGCAAAGACACAAGCTATACAATACAAGTCTCCTAAGTGGCACAAGTATCCTATATGATGCAATAGAGCCCGGTTTAGTCCTAGAACCGACTAAAAAGCTCTGATTACCAATAAATGTAACATACCCTACCCCGGGTTAGTAGCAAACTGGCTCGAGAGCGTTACCAAGCAAGAACATTACATTATAAGCAATAACGAGGCAATAATATATTAACTCATCCCTATTAGATGAATTACTTAACTATCAAGCAACCAAGCATTCATAACTTAACATGAAAGCAAGCAATCTATGTTTGTTTATAAGATATTATAGGTTAATACTTCAACATTTTAATTAACATTACCATACTCTAGCATTCGAATAGCCTAAGTGAACAAGCATGCTTCCATTTCATTTTATTGTTCTTTAGATTGATACATGTGATATTTCATACCTAAATTTATTAAACAAGATCATTTGAACATACAATTGCATGTATCTTGTCCCAAACAAGCCATACCATTCGACAATCACCATACACATACATAAAAACACCTACAACATGGTTTTTTCACACAAGAGACTATATAGATTCATAAGGCATTCGAATGGCACAATAGGCTAGATCAATTACTTTGAAACATTCAAAGTATTCACATATGCGCAGCAAACTACTTTTCCATTTCATGTAATTTCAGGTTCAATACATACTTAAGACTTAACAACTATGTTCTTAACATGGAAGGCCCATACAAGAGCATATACATACAAGTACTCAAAATATAAAGTAGCCATGTTCATGCATATATACAATCCTCCCAAAACAAACAAGATGCATGGTCTAGTCCTAGCTACATGTATATGTCTAGGTGCCACCAACTAGGAGAAATACAAAACAAGTATAAACCATACTTTAGCTATGCTTGTGTCTTGCTTTGAGCTCAAGAAATCAAGCTTCAAGATCAAGCAACAATCGAATCCTTTGTCATGTGGTTGGGAAGAATGAAAACAATAGTGATAAGTACAAGAATGTACTTAGTGAGGTAGAACTAGTTCTAACCAACTGTTATATCAAATTAAGTGTCAATTAGTCAAGAATGATCCTAGCTAAGGATTTCAAGCATTCGACTAGCATAAGAAGCAAGAGACAATGAATCATAATTCATGCTTTCATAACAAGAAATCAAACAAATCATGCTTACATAACAAGAAATCAAGCAAATCATGCTTAAATGACAAGTAATCAAGTAAATCATGCTTACATGACAAGTAATCAAGCTATTCATGCTTATTAGTTCATTTATTATCTTTTAACACAATCCTTGGTTCATAGTTTGTCTAGGTAATCGAGTCTCCAACCAACTTTTTCCACAAGATGTACTGTAGTACTGGCCAACCCTCCTACTGTCGCCAAAGACCACATATGTACCCTCCGTCTGTCGCCAATTAGGGGCTTTAGCCCTAGACTGTAGTCCACCCTGACACAATGAGCTCTAGACTCTAAGGCATGCACTTCTACCTATTCAACTAGCAACCAAGGTTGTTTATTCATTTATTCAAGGATTTTAAGCTTTTCAGGTTCAAGATCATGTATCATTCAAGTGTAAAAGTTCATGTCAAGCATTATCTTTTCCAAGAGTCATTTCGAGTATTGCATGGTAAGTTTATACATGCATTAAGCACTTTGGCCAATAGAGCCATAGCTCAACATTTCAAGTGTTCATTGCATCATTTAAGCTAGCACATCAAACATTCGGTTTAAGCAATTGGTCACATTTCCATGTCATACATACAAGCATCAATGTTAGCACATATACATGTTAGCATTCTATTTATACATCACTTCAAGGATGTAGTCAAGTTTCATTGTATAATCTTATTTCATACTTCCCTTATTAGGTCAAGATCATATTAGGTCCAATTAACAATTCAAGAATTTAGACATGCTTGCTTTAGTTAGGACCTAGTCCTAACTCTAGAATAAACTACACTCACAATACTCCCCAAGCTTTCTAGTCTCAAAAGACTATTCCCTTTTGCTTGTCCCTTGAATGTTCAACTTTAGATCCTTCTCCAAAGCCCTCTCCTTGATCTAATAAACCACATAGATAGAGGAAGCTCAAAACATGTAATCACAATATCATTAGCAAGGTTAATACAATATATATACAAAACAGATAGCATATTCATATACACACCTTTCTACACATTACAAAACTGCCTACATTTCATATTAAGGCAAAATAGGGCAGCAATTAAACTATCCCAAAACTATTTGCAAAACAGTTTACAAAACTGCCACAATACCTAAACTGCTACCACCAGGCAGCATGTACTCTGCTCACTTAAACATGCATAACTTTCATTCCGTACATCTGAATTTCAATTGGTTTACACCGTTGGAAAGCTAACTTAATTGTCTTTCTAACCCTATAGGCCTTGCCTTTTAGTTCTTTGCCAATTAATACAGTTTTTAGCTTAAAGACAGGGCAATTTACAACACTGGAAAGTTTGCACTGTCCCTAGTGTTTCTTCTCTACAATTCATTCTACAATCCAGAATTCAGTTCTGTTTTCTCCTAATGAATTTAGACATGTTAAGGCACTGTCCATTAAATTTTCAGCCTTAAATTCCATTTATAAATTTATGGTGATTTTTCGAAGTTACTTCCCATAACAGAGTATTCTGGGCAGATTACACTAGGTTAAGCTTCTAGCTTCATAATTCATCTAAACAAGATTCTAACATTGTAATTCAACTTATTTTCATGTTCTTACATGTCTAGGTCAGTCCAATTCACCTATCAATGTGATTAAAACAGGGCATTATAGTGCTATGTTCAATTTGATCCATTTGATCAACAACATTCCTCTAATTCACCATTTGAGCAGTCCATTACCCAGCTTTAACTAATCCAACTATGTGGATTCATTTTCCAGCAAGCTATTTACTCTATTCAAGTCTCAATTCATCTAGAAATGTGATCAAAACATGGCAGCATATACAATTAAGCATGTTTACACATTTTCATCTAGCAAAACAGTCCCTAATCAAAACTAGTTTCAACCATGATCCCTATTCTCAATTTCCAGCAACCAATACACATTTTCTTTAGCAATTTGACTACTAACACTCACAATTTCAAGGATCATTAGAAGCTAACATCATTCTAACATGCATAACAATCATCCTATTCAAATTAGGCAACAAGAACATCACTAATTCAAGATTCAAGCATGTAATTAAAGTGTGGAATCAAGCATTTACCTTCCTCAATGTGAATTCTAACTCAATTTAGCCCTAACCGATTTAAGCTCTCATGGATTCCATGACTATCACTCGAGCTTTCTTCTTCTCTCTCTTTCTCCCTAACTCATTCGGTATAATCAAATGAGGAAGAAGAAGCTTTCTCCCATAGTGGCCGGTTGGAACTTGTCCATGTGACAAGTGGATAGTCCACTATCCAATCTAAATTTGCCATGCATTCCTTATATTACAACTTGATTCTATTATGGTCCTTTTAATTTGTCTTTCTAACTTGTTGGCTATAACATTTTAGTCCTTTAGTTATTTGTTAGCTAATGTTCTTTCTTCTTTAATTTGTTTAGCACATAATTCAATTAGTCTATAGCTTAGATAGTGGTAACCTTCCTAGGCCCAGTTTAGGGTGTTACACCCAACATTGTCCAGAGTTTAAACGTTAACATGAGATGTTGTGATAGAACTTAAATAAGCAAAGGCTTAGTGAGTGAGTTTCAAGCACTTTGAAGAAATTTGTAATAGTAAGTCTTTCATTACAATTATCATCCATGTGATAATCATAAGCTTCAATATAAATAATTTTCGTTCGAAATATTCAATTCTTCAAGACCAATATAACAACAACATGTCATTTAACTTACTTAATCAAGCAATTAACTCATATCAATTCTATAGAAGAAATCAGTAGGCTTAGCATTCAATTAATATAGGAGCTCATATTATTATTCGTGTTTTAGGTAAGCAATAACTCCTCCAATACCAATACCATATTTACATTATAATCTATTACACCTACAATATTGTAAGCTAGCCTTAAAGCTTTAGATTATTCTTATTTAAAGCATTGTAACAAATCTTTTTCTACAATTCTTTTAATAAACTTTTGATTTAGCCTTGAGAATCGATATCTCAGCCTAGATACACGAGTCCCCAACCAAACTGTCGCCTATAACAATATGGTACTCAAAGTACCTGGTTAATCCCTCCTACTTTCGCCAAATGACCAAACACACACTTCCTTCCTACTGTCGTCGAATTGGGACCACTGTCCCGGACCGTAGTCCACCCCAACAATGAGCTCTATGGACTCTATGGCATGCCAACTATATCTATGACTGACTCGAGACAAAGGCTTACAATAATTATCATTTTTATCAATTTTAGAGCATAGCTCGATTCAATATGCACTTCATGCGCCAATATCCCTTTTCAATTTAGGGTCCAATATCAATTCAGCATCATAGATTCATTGACAATATCTTCAATTAGAATTCAATGTTTCAATAGGTGATATTCAATTTCTATATTCAATATTTCAATATCAATGTACGGTTACCGATATCAACACCAATAATTCTTTAATCTATATTAATTTATCAATGACCATTTGTGCATTTATTTCACACATTACAAAACTATTATTCTATCATTCATTCACTGCTAGTCTTTATTTAGCGTGTTTCTTGACACTACTATTTCCCTAACAAGGTTTCGAACCAATACAATCAATTTTTTCAAAACATGCTTATTCAATCAAGCTCAAACTTATAAGAATTTCTCAAGAAACACTTACCTTGCTTCCTTGTTTGCTTTGCCAATTCTTTATAAATATAAGCATTCTAATAATATTATTTAAATGCAACTATAAGAACAATACTCGGAACGGGTTCTACTCCTTTCCGAGGCTTAAAATTACACTTACAAGATGTTTCCGAGCTATTGGCAATCCCGGATCACGACTCCTTTTAATCTTTCAGCTTGATGATCAATGTTAGTTCTTTTATCCTCAAGATCTTCTCGGTCTAACAATTACATTATATATAATTAGACACAAAAATCAACCATTCCAATTCACAAAACAAATTGAATCTTTGATTATCAACATCCACTCTATTCGGCAGATTTGTACCCCTTTTTAAACAACAAATGTGTTCTAATTACTAATCAAAACTCAAGACCATTACAATGAGGTAAGTGATCAGAACTATACCTAAATGACCATGCATCACTTGGTTCATTAACAACCAATTTTTCATAACAATTTCTTATTTAAAAACACATACACTCATTCGATCAAAACAGGGCAGATTTCCATTCACACATACATTAGATCAAACAATCTCAATCATCAATCATGCTTGTTAACAAGATAGGAAAAATCAATACTCATGAATATACATATATATATATATTTTTTTTCATTAGCAAAACATTTCAATGACCAAAAAAATCTTATTATCCCTTCAGACAATCGCAATTTCTTTCGAACTAAACTGCCCATTTCAATAAGCTTGCTCAATTCAACTCCCTTCTAACATTTAACTGAAACAATTGAATTAAACCAACTCTCATACACAATATAACATTGCACCATTTCGACGCCATTAAACAATCCCGAAATTCTTCAAGCATTTCATATATTCTCTAACTTATAAACATTGTTTCTCTAATTCAAGCTCACCATCTTAACTATCAAATCTAAGCTAAGCATTCAATCACAATTTCAATCACCATTTTATTCATTCGAATTCAAGATTAAAAAAACAACATCTAACAACCATTCATACAATACAATGAGAAAGAATTTACCTCTTTGAGTTATCAAATCCAATCAATGCTTCAATTCCTTCTCTATCAAAGCAAACCTTTAAATTCTATGTATTTTTCACATTCTCTCTCAACTCTTAGAGGTTGTTTCGGTTTGATTCAATGGGGAAGATGACTCCCCTTCCTAGCTTGACTGAATGGTCCTAACAAGTGGACAAGTGTAATGTCCATTAATAAATTTAGATTACCATGCATTTCACCAATTTTAACAACTCGTCTTTTTAGCCCTTTAGGAAAATTTCCTTCACCTTTCAAACTACAACAATTTGGTCCTCTCATAGCTCTTTTTATTTAATAATGAATTGCTTCTAACAATATTAATCATACATAATTCATAGGACATGGCTGAGAGTATTACAATTCCCTCCCCCTTAAAAAGGAATTCATCCTTGAATTTACCTGCGGGAAAAAGATGTGGGTACTGATTTCGCATAGTTGTTTCAGGTTCCCACGTTGCTTCTTCAACATCGAGATTTATCCACAATACTTTAACCAATGGTACCATCTTGTTATGAAGTCTCTTAACTTCAGAATCGAGTATTCATACTGGTTCTTCATCATATGATAAATCAGGATTAAGTTCAACTTCATTAGGTTCTAGAATATGTGAGGGATCAGATCGATATCTTCTTAGCATCGATACATAGAATCCGTTATGAATTCTATCAAATTCTTTGGGAAGTGCCAATTTATAAGCAACTGGACCAATTTTTTCTACAATCTCAAAGGGTTCAATGAAACGAGTACTTAATTTGCCTTTCTTCCCGAATTTGAAAATTTTCTTCCACGGAGATACCTTCAAAAATACTCGATCCCCTACATCATGTTGAACATCCATTTTCTTTGTATCAGCATAAGCTTTATGTCTGTCAAAAGCTTCCTTCAATCTTTTATGTATTATCTGAGCTTGAGATTATGTTTCTCAAAATAATCCAGGCCCTAAGACCTTGTTTTCACCCAGTTCAGACCAACATGAAGAAGTTCTATATTTCCTCCCATATAATACTTTGAATAGTGCCATTTTGATGGATGATTGGTAACTATTATTGTAAGCAAATTCAGCCAATGATAGAGACTTTTCCCAATTTTTTCGGAAGTCAATGACATAACCTTTGAGCATATCTTCTAAGTCTTGAATTACTCTTTCTTATTGTCCATCAGATTGGGGATGAAAGGCAGTACTAAGGTTCAATTTAGTCCCTAAAGCTTTCTAAAGTGTTTTCCAAAATTGGGAGGTAAACCGAGAGTCTCGGTCTAATATAATAGATATAGGAACACCATGAAGTCTAATTATTTCCCTTATATACAATTTGCCTACCTGTTCAAGTTTCATATTCATTCGAGCAAGTAGAAAATGGGCCAATTTTGAGAATCTATCAACAATTACCCAAATAGCATCATTCTTCCTTTGTGAAAGAGGCAATCCTGATACAAATTCCATTATTATTTGTTCCCACTTCCACTGAGGCAAATCGATTGGTTGGAGGAGTTCAGTAGGTGTTTGATGTTCTGCTTTCACCTTTTGACATGTAAGGCACCTAGACACAAATTCAGTGATGTCTGACTTCATTCATGGCCACCAATACACATCTTTTAAATCTTTGTACATTTTAACTGTTCCTGGGTGAATAGAGAAGGGTCTTCTATGTGCTTCTTGTAGCATTTCCTTTTTCAAACATTGATCATTAGGTACACAAACCCTATTTTTAAAATAGAGTATACCATTCAGCTTGAGGGAGAATTCAGAGTTTGACTTAGATTTTCTTAGTATTTTCTGAATCTCAGGATCATCCTTCTGAAGCATTTTGATCCTTGAATTCAATTATGAGTGGATTTAAAGCTCGGCTAAGTGCTTTTGATTCTTCAGAAGTTTAAAATGAGCATTGAGAGTTGTTGGAGCTACAAAACAAAAGGCATTATTAGGGGAATTTAAACTAGAATTTTTGAACAAGGCAAAATCAACCATGGATAGTATATGATCTTACCAACAGAACATTTGCCACTGAGTGCATCATCCACTACATTCGCTTTGCCCGGATGATAGTCAATGATCAAATCATAATCTTTGAGCTTCTATCCATCTTCTTTGTCGGAGATTTAAATCCTTTTGAGTTAAGATGTACTTTAAGCTTTTATTATCAGTAAATAGGTGACATCTTTCTCTATATAAATAGTGCCTCTAGATTTTTAAAGCAAACACGACTACATCCAATTCTAGATCGTGTGTTGGGTAATTTAACTCGTGTGGCTTTAATTGCTTAGAAGCATAGGCAACCACCATATCATCTTGCATTAAAACACACCCTAAACCGAGGTAGGAAGCATCACTCAAGACTGTAAAATCTTTTCCCGGTTTAGGTCGAATTAGAACAGGAGCTTGAGTAAGGACCTATTTCAATTGATCAAAGCTTCTTTGTTGTTTCTTAGCCCATTTGAATGGAATATCTTTCCTTAGGAGTCGAGTTAGAGGAGCAGCCAAAATCGAGAACCCTTTTACAAATCTTCTATAATATCCGGCCAAACCAAGGAAGCTTCTAACCTCTCCAATATTCTTCGGTGGTTTCCAATCAACAATGGACTGAATTTTCTTTGAGTCAACCTTAATACCTTCTACACATATCACATGTCCAAGGAAAGACACTACCGGGAGCCAAAATTCACATTTGTTGAATTTAGCATACAATTGTTTATCCCGAAGAGTTTGCAATACAATTCTCAAATGGTTGGAATATTCTTCCTTGCTTTTTGAATAGACAAGAATGTCATCTATGAAGACTACAACAAACTTTTCTAAATAAAGTTTGAAAACCCGATTCATGAGATCCATGAAGGCTGCAGGAGCATTAGTTAAGCCGAAAGGCATCACTAAGAATTCATAGTGACCATACCGGGTTCGAAAAGTAGTTTTTGGAACATCAGATTCTTTATTTTTCATTTGATAATATCTTGACCGCAAATCAATCTTAGAGAATATGATAACACCTTTCAATTGATCAAACACGTCTTCAATTCTCAGCAAGGGATATTTGTTTTTGATAGTGAGCTGATTTAGTTGCCGGTAATTGATACAGAGCCTCATCGATCCATCTTTCTTCTTCACAAATAAAACTGGGGCTGCCCATGGAGAAGAACTAGGTCTTATAAAGACCTTATCTTGAAGCTCTTGCAATTGGATTTTAAGTTCATGGAGTTCGACCGGGGCCATTCGATAAGGCCTAATGGAAACTAGTGTTGATCCCGGTTGAACTTCAATTTTGAATTCCACTTCTCTCGTGGGAGGTAATTCTGGCAATTCCTCAGGAAAAACATCAAGAAATTCGGATACAGTTAAAATGGATTCAATAGGCAATGTAGATTCATTCAAACTAGATATAGGGGCAAATAAGGCTGTTGGTTCGAAAGGTTCCTTGCTTAGCAAGGTGATGGATTCTTTTCCTAAACCGAGAAGATACAATCGTTTCCTATAACAATTAACCCAATCCTTGTGTTTTCCCAACCAATCTAAGCCTAAGATGAGATCAAAACCAAAGAAGGATCAGGCTAAAAGATCGGCAGGAAAAGGTTTGCCTTGTATGAACAAAGGGCAATTTCAACAAATTTGATTTACCCTCACTCTATCACCAATAGGGTTTGTAGCTATGTAATATTGCAAAATATAGCCCAGAAGTTTGTTACAACCTTAATTGTGTCCTATGTGATTAATGAATTTATTAATGATAGTATGATTGGGCTAAGGACCATTTTAGAATAAAAAATGAATTGATGAATTGTTGTGGTAGGTTCAAATCAAAACAAACTCAAATATAGAGAGTTGCATGTAAATAAATTAAAAGATCAAGGACTCTAATAGGTGTCTCAATTGTAGCAATCCAAGTGGGTTAGGGGAGGTATACTCGGCTAATGGAAAGGAAATGTTGAGATGAGTTCCATCATCTCCTTCCTCCAAGCAATTACCGAAGCAATAGAGAGAGTGATGAGAGTTCAAGTGAACTGAACCCAATGTGGCTTAAGGATTAAAGTGTAACCGGTAGATTAAGCTTTGAAGGGTAAGTCTCGTACTGTCTTTTGGTGCTTCAAATCGATTGTGATGATGTTTTACTAGGGGATTATACCATGGAAATTGTGTTCTAAATTGATCGTTTGGTAGAATGATTGGTTTGTTAAAGGGCTTCTAAGAATTAAATAAAGAACAATTGATCATTTGATGAATAGAAGTTGTTGAATGTAGTTGGATAGGCTCATTTGTAGGACATTTTCATGAACGAAGGATGCCATTGAATGAGTTAAGTTATAAGAATAATGATAAGTAAATCTCGGTAAACAATTGAACTATTTACGTTATTAAAATTGAATCTGGAAATTTGGTATGTTGTCCATTGTTTGTGAGTCAGTTACGAAAGGATAGGGATGGAAAAGTATAATTACTCTGTTTTTAAATGATTAAATACGTATGCATATGATGAGTGGAATAATTGGTATAATAAAAGGGATGCTGGTTCCATTGTTAGACCTATGGATGTGTTATGAACTGATTAAGAGAATCTTGAAATCCTATTCGAATGGGACTGTTTTGTTGACACAGAACTGTACAGTTTTGGGCTGCTTAAATTAACTCAATAAACATATTAAAGACCGGGCATGGACCTAGTTATAAAGACCTTAATAGGGACTGAATTATAAGTTGAAAAAAGGGACTGTTTTATGGTGGATTAAATCGTTATGATGTGCAAATTTGTGCTTGGAATTGTATGTGAAATTGTGTGATAGAATAATGGACCGTTTCACACATCTAAAGGACATTAGGGGCTGTTAAAAATAATGAAATTTTGTGTATGTTTACATATGTATAAAACTTGACTGTTTTGGTGTATTAGAGGAACACATTGGCCTGTTCCATGAATATAATTGTGCAAAAAAATGTATTTTGAATTAGGCTGCCCTGTTAAGAGTATACATGCATAAGTTTGGATAGTTTTGATTAAGTGAATATTTATGTGTTTTTCAGCTGCTCGGACTTGCGTGAATTTGTGGTTAGGTGGACTGTTTTGGCAGTAAAAATGATTAAAAGAAAGTTTGTTTAGATACATAAGATGTATATATGCAATTTGAGATCAAACTTCAAATAAATATATATATATATATATATATATATTGTTGTGAACTGTTTTGAAGTAATTGTATATGGGTGCAACGTATGGACTGAATTGTGTGAGGAAATGGATATTATTGAGTAATGAATGAAGTAAATATAATTGGTTATTAGGAATTTACTAATTTACGATTATACTCTTGTTATATCTAGACCAAGAGGAAGATAGGAAAAATATGGATGAGTAGCAAAGTGTGTTTGTGGATCCAGGTATCTTGTAATGTCAGGATAACAGGTGAGTGTAGTTTAGAGTCCTGGAAAGGGGTTGCAACCTTTTCGAGTATTGCTTTTAGTTGTTATATTTAAAATAACAAATGTATGCTTATTCTCATACTTATGATTATGCAAGCTTAGAGGCAAGGTACGTAATTCCTTGAGAAATACTTGCTTCATGAAAATTGATTAAAAAGCACAATATAATTGATTGTTTTGCTAAGATAGGAATGTTGATATGCTGGAATGCTGATGCTAAAATACACGTTTATCAGGAAGTTGAAATGAATTAATCTAGTAAAGAATAAGCATGTACGCTTGACTTATGAATAATTGATAATTCGAATTAATCCATGTAAAAGGGTAAGCATGTATGCTTGTTTTATGAATGATTGATAATTCCAATTGATTGAAATCATAAAGGACTGTTACATGGATTTGGCTATGAGTCTTCGATTGTAATGAAAGGGACATGGGTCTCCAAATGTTATGATTGAATCTTAATTGAGAAAAGGGTATTGACACAATGTTGTGTACTGTGAATGGAATTATGCTCACTTATTGAAAGATTGATGTTTAATGTAAGCCTTGGTCTCAAGTCAGTCGTAGATATAGTTGACATGTCATAGAGTCCATAGAGCTCACGGGTGAACTACGGTCTGGGAAAGTGGTCCCTAATGGGCGACAGTAGGAGGGATGTGTATGTGGTCACTTGGCGAAAGTAGGGGATTGACCAGTACTGCGAGTACCTTATGTTTTATGGGCGACAATTGGTTGGGGACTCGTGTATCTAGACTGGGCTATCGATTCTCAAGGCTATGCCATATGGTAATATGAAAAAAATCTGTTATGAACAAAGAAATGAGATATCATGTTGGACACTAATGATTAAATGGTTTAAATGGAAGCCAATTATATTACATTGAAAGATTGTTACATGCTATTGAATAAATGGTTATATCATAACATGGCAAATGTGAACAAAGTTAATTGGTAAACGAAATTACTTATATAATATTTGATTGAAGTTAAGTATAAGCAATCTTTCGAATGGCATGCTTACCTTGATGCTCAATGCTTCTATGAACATGAAATTCTTCCATGATTGTATGATATTTTTATGAATATGTGATATTGTAACACCCCCTACCCTGATTTAGGAGTAAACCGGCTCGGGAGTATTACGGGAAACACTAGAAACACTAATCATTTAAAATTTTCGAGAACTCATCACTAATCGATGAGTTGAACAACTAGCAAGGAACTTAACAATCATATTCAATCATACAAGCATTCAAATAGCACTTTTAACTAGAACCTAATCATTTCAGTCTAATATCACATATGTGTACGCAGCTTGACCATTCCATTCATATGAACTTTAATTCGAATTACTAAGCATAGGCATGTGTGCATACATTCGAACCATGATTCAAGAAGCATTTAGTGTGTCATTCTTTATATATTCGGCAATATGCTAGATCATGTTTATCATGGATTACTCATATCGTTCATGAAGCTAGATTAGGTACATTTCCATTCAGTTTCATATAGATATGCGCAGCAAGATATAACAACCAAGTTTGATAACATTGAAAGCCAAAATATATACATATGTACGAACTTTCAAAGTAGCAAGATCCCTGATCTAGCCTTAGCTATATACAAGCCTAGGTGCCACCAACTAGGAGTATTACAAAACAAGTATAGATCCATACTCTAGCTTGGCTTGTGCTTTGCTTCAGGCTCAAGAAAGAAGCTTCAAAATCGGGAGATTGCTTTGAATCCCTTATCTTATAGGTTGGGAAGAATGGAAAACAAGAGTGAAGTACAAGATGTACTTAGTGAGGTAGCAATCTAAATTTAACCAATTATTAGAACAAGTTTCATTTAGTCAAATAATTTTATTCAAGAATAGTAGCATCGAATTGAGCATGACATCCTATAGCCAAGTATTTAAATAACATTGAGTAATATACATATCATAATTCGGAAGCCAACAAGCAAGAAATCTAGTAACAACCAAGTTTGATCATGACATACTTCATGGTGTCTTTCGAATAGTATGACAAGCAATAGACATGGATCATAGTTCAAGCTTTAACACACTTCGATTCAATCAATAACATATTCAAGCAATATTCATACTTCTCAAGTCAAGTATAACCACATTTCATTTCAAAGCTTGTCTTTCAAGTAACAATTACAAGTAGTGCTTTTATGCAAGACAATTCAAGTGTAAACATTAACCATTTCAAGTTTTGCATTTCAAGCAACAAGTAAATTCCATGGTAACATTCTTAATTGTTATCTCTTTTAACTCAATCCTTGGTATATAGTTATCTAGGTAACGAGTCACCAACCAAACTGTCGCCAAATAACAAGTTACTGGTCATTACCCTCCTACTATCGCCGAAGACCATTCACACGTCCCTCCTACTGTCTCCGTTTATGGGCTGTAACACCCCTTACCCAGGTTAGTAGTAACTCAGTTCAGGAGCGTTACTTAACAAGCAAGCAAGACAAGAACATAGACATGGCAAGGACAATACATGCATTACACATTCAAACTTGATTCAATAATCAAGTTACATTCGGTAATCAACCAACCAAGAAGAACAACATTCAAACTTGTTTACTTAACTACCAAGAAAGATCATACTTGACTTCTACACATCCATACCATTCGAACTAGACCAAAGCAACCAAATCATGCATTTCTTTTCATGCAACCAACTCATACTTAGGCATCAAATCATCAACTAAATTCAAGCTACAATAACAAACAAGCATTCCTAGTTATTTTTTCACCTAAAGTATTCAGCTATTAACACAATGTTTCTAGATTCATTTCTTACTTGCTTACACTTCAAGTTACTACATCATGGTTCTTATAACAACATTCAACCTTTGAAATCCAATCTTATTCGATAATATTGAAGTTCAAATATGCTTTCTACATTTCATAGTTCATTGATGTATACATGTGTCATCTCTTACCTAAATTACTATCACAATTGATTGATCATTCAAATTTGCATGTTCAAGCTTGCATTCAAACCAAATTCTAATCCTAACCATTCGACCATATACCTAATTGTATAACATTGCATGTAACTAGTTTCATTCATGCTTAATTCAATCTCAAGCTTTAGACAATCACATCTACAAGCATACATATCACGCACAACAAACATTGTTACATTCAAGTGATCCTATATGTCATGGCCATTCGATTAGGGAACAAGTAAGCATCTTGTCTCATCATCCTACTCTCTATTTAATCAAACCACATACAAGATCATAGCATTCGAAAGTCATCAAGATAGCTAGATTAACATTAAGTCATTCCATCAACATATGCGCAGCAACATTCAACCATTATAAGCTAGTTAAGTTCATTACAAACCTTAATCTACATATAAATCCTAGATAGGCTATCAGACATTATATACAATCCTTCAAAATGCATGTCCAAGCTAATTAGATACATCTAGTGCCACCATTCTAGAAGAATACAAAACAAGTATGGAATCATACTTTAACAAAGCTTGTGTAGGATACTTCTTGCTCAAGGGATCAAGCTTCAAGATCAAGCAATGTTGAATCCTTTAACCTGTAGGTTGGGAAGAATGAAAGAAGAGTGATAAGTATAAAAATGTAAATATTGAGGTAGTAACTAGTCTATCCATTTTGTTATTTCATGTTTCATGTCTTTTAGATCAAGTGTAGACCTAGCTAAGGCTTCCAAGCTTTAAAGTAGACTTAGCTAGTCCTTCAAGTATCAAGAGTTACCTTATCTAGTCTTTCAAACATCAAGAATATCCTATTTAGGGTAACATGCAATTCGGCCAACAAGATTAGGCAACAAGAAATCATAAATCATGAATCAAGCAACATGCTTGCAAAACAAGTAACAAAGGAGTCATGCTTCCAAATCAAGCAACATACATTTCATGGCAATACAAGACAAGTATCATGTATAATTGAGTCTTATTTCATTTGTTATTTCATTAAACAACCCCATTGGTACTTAGTTCGTATAGGTAATCGAGTCTCCAACCAACTGTCTCCATAATATGCACCGTAGTGCTGGTCAACCCTCCTACTGTCGCCAAAGACCACATACGTACCCTCCATCTGTCGTCAAATAGGGGCCTTAGCCCTGGACCGTAGTCCACCCATACAAAATGAGCTCTAGACTCTAAGGCATGCCTTTCTACTTAACCCAACTAGCTACCAAGGTTGATCGAATTACCAATTATTCAAGTTATCAAGTTCAAGATCATGTTCATGTTAATCAAGATCATTTCATGTTAAGCCCTTAGGCTATTGAGCCTTAGCTCACAAGTCAAGTGATTTCATGATCCATTTCATCGAAATGAGATAACAATCCTATCTCAACCAAGTCATTAACATTCAATCATGTTGTATCATGGCACATACAAGCAACCAAGTTATCACTAATCATGCATAGCATTTCGAATAGGCATATACATAAGACTAGGATCATGTTTCATATGTTTCTTTAATTCATCCTTCCCTTATTAAGTCAAGTTCCATATTAGATTCATTTTCATTACAAGAATGTAACAAGAATGCAATGGTTAGGACCTAGTCCTAACCCTAAAGATAACTACACTCACAATACAATCCAAGCGAGCTAGCAATTATCTTGTATGGCTATCCCCTTGTTCTTAGCCCTTGAATGATTTCCTTTTTCTTCCTCAATTTGCTGCCCTTGGTCTAGCAAGCATAACACATATACATTTCATCAAAACAAGCACAATATATCATACAATCATAGTAGCAATGTTATCACAATGTACCTAACATTTAGCTACTGTTTTTATACTTCCTTTTAAGCATTTCTGACCAATTTATCTCCACATTGTTATTACTTCATTTTAAACCATATCTGGACAGACTACAATGTCCCAAAACTGTTTTGGAAAGAGTTTACAACTAGGTGCAAAAATAGTCCCAAACTGCCCAGGGCACTACTGCCTGGCAGTTTGTACATTGTCCCTTTAAATGGTCATATATTTTAATCCGTACGTCAGAATTTCGATTGCTATACACCATTGGAAAGATAACAAAATTTAATATAATACCATGTAATACTTGCATTTTAGTTCTTAGCCAATTAATACAGTTTATTATTCAAAGATAGGGCATTTACACTGCCTGGACAGTTTGCACTGTCCAGCGATTCCTATTTACAGTTTCTAGTATAGGACCCAGTTTTCAGTTATGTTTTCACCTAATTAAAATATACATTCTAAGGATCATGTCATTAAAATTTCAGCCCTGAATTCAATCTACACAATTTTTGGTGAATTTTCAAAGTGACTGCCCAGAACAGAGCAATTTTTGGCAGATTGTACCTATTCACATTTTAATGCCTTTAATTCATTTTAACCAATGTCTTGGCCCCATAATTCATTTCATATGACATCATAAACATTTTAAGTTCATGTTAATCCATTTTTCAAAGCTTCCAAAATAGGGCAAGTTGGTTACAATGCCTAGTCTTTCATGTTTACTCAATTTTGATTCCATAAAACAGTTTCTAGCTTACATAACTATGTTCATACTTTTATCCTTACATTTCTAGCATTGTTTGCTATCAATTCAATTTGTTTAACATCTTCTATACATTACCTATTCATACTCATCATCAATTCATTAATTCCATGGCTCAATTTTAAGTTATAATCATTCAGTTTCCACTTCAACAACTCAATTCAATTTTCCAGCAACCTAGGTTTGTTACACTATCACAAACACATGATTTCAGCTGTGTACCTAATGTTCATTCTTCAATTTTGCATAATTCTACAACCATTCAATCATCTAACAACATATTCAATGTCTAATTCCATCTATAATCATCAAAAATAGTCCAATTCAACAATATAGTTGCCTATTCAATTAAACAAAAGAAGAATTACACTTACTTTGCTTCTAGCTTAATCTCAATGAAAATTTCCTACACATGCAAGCTTAGTTCCTTCTTCAATGGCTAAATTTTCCAAGCTTTCTCTCACTCTCCTTTCTGTCAAATATTCGTCCAAGTGAAGGATAGTGAAAAAGATGACAACAACAAATCCATGTTATTGGAATTGTGTATTGTCTAAATTGTCCCTTAATTAGTTACTATCATGTAATTAGTCAAGGGAAAAATAAGAGAACCATGAAGTTTATCATGCATTCCTCTTCCTTCTTGTTTAATTCAATGTAGTCATTCTAATTTGGTCACTTATTTCATTCATTCTTTCAATTAGGCCCTTGACTATTCAATTTAGCTCAATTCTAAATTCAATTAAGCTATTCACTTATTCAATTTGGTTCCAATAATTCTAAGCTAGGATTTGGGGTGTTACAATTCTCCCCTACTTAAATTAAATTCGTCCTCGAATTTACCTGAATCGAAAAGGTGAGGATACTGCTTCCTCATGACTTCTTTAGACTCCAGGTAGCTTCTTCCACCTTATGATTTCTCCATAGGATCTTAACAAGAGGAACAATCTTTTTTCGAAGCTTTCTTACTTCCCGGTCAAGAATCTGAATAGGTTCTTCTTCGTAGGACAAGTCAGGATTCAATTCAACTTCTTCTGGCTCAAGAATATGGAAGGGATCTGATTTGTATCTTCTAATCATAGATACATGGAATACATTGTGGATTCTATCGAATTCTTCAGGGAGAGCTAATTGATAGGCCACCGGTCCAATTCTTTCAGTGATTTCGAATGGACCAATAAATCGGGGACTGAGTTTCCCTTTTCTTCCAAATTGAAGGACTTTCTTCCAAGGTGAGACCTTCAGGAAGACTTTGTCTCCAATAGCATACTGGAAGTCTCTTCTTCTCAAGTCAGCATATGCTTTCTGTCTATCGAAAGTTGCCTTCAATCGATCATGGATGATCTTCACTTGTTCTTCAATTTCTCGAAGCAATTGAGGCCCTAGCACTTTATTTTCCCCCAATTCAGACCATCATAAGGGAGTTCTACATTTGCTCCTATATAGAGCTTCGAATGGTGCCATCTAAATAGATGCTTGGTAGCTATTATTGTAAGCAAACTCTACAAGGGGTAGAGATTTCTCCCAGTTCTTCTCTAACTCTATAACACAAGCACGAAGCATATCTTCTAGTACATGAATAATCCTTTCAGATTGTCCATCAGACTGAGGATGGAAAGCTGTACTTAGATTTAGTTTGGTTCCAAGAGCTTTCTGTAGAGACTTCCAAAATCTAGAAGCAAATCTAAGATCACGATCAGAGATTATTGCTGTAGGTACACCATGTAGTCGAATCACTTCACGAATGTATAGCATGACTAAGGTTTTCAAGCTCATGTTTATTCGAACAAGGATGAAGTGAGTAGACTTTGTGAATCTATCAACAATCACCCATACAGCATCGTTCTTTCTTGGAGTGGAAGGAATACCAGTAACGAAATCCATTGTAACTCGATCCCATTTCCACTAAGGGAATTCGACTTGCTGAAGTAATCCAGTAGGGACTCGATGTTTAGCTTTAACTCTTTGGCAAGTCAGGCACTTCGATACGAAGTTTGTGATAGCTGATTTCATACCTGGCCACTAGTATAATGGCT
This sequence comes from Hibiscus mutabilis, assembly GCA_019671005.1. Classification (NCBI taxonomy): domain Eukaryota; kingdom Viridiplantae; phylum Streptophyta; class Magnoliopsida; order Malvales; family Malvaceae; genus Hibiscus; species Hibiscus mutabilis. The sequence continues at coordinate 65,962,977 of CM033711.1, forward strand.
TTATATCCTTGTACATCTTAACAGATCCTGGGTGAATCGAGAATGAGCTTTGGTGAGCTTCTTGTAACATTTTTTGTCTTAGTTCCTCATTGTTAGGAACACACACTCTATCCTTGAAATAGAGAAGTCCATTTGACTTAAGGGAGAAGTCAAAATTTGGCTCAAAGTCTAACTTGGATATGATCTTTTGAAGATCTGAATCAGTTTGCTGGAGTTCTTTAATTCTCGAGATTAAGCTGGATTGAACTTGAAGTTCAGACAAGAATATGTTGTTAGATGATTGAATGATTGTAGAATTATGCAAAATTGAAGAATGAACATTAGGTACAAAGCTGAAATCATGTGTTTGTGATAGTGTAACAAACCTAGGTTGCTGGAAAATTGAATTGTGTTGTTGAAGTGGAAATTGAATGATTAGAACATAAAATTGAGCCATGGAATTAATGAATTTATGATTAGCATGAATAGGTAATGTATAGAAGATGTTAAACAAATTTAATTGATAGCAAACAATGCTGGAAATGTAAGGATAAAAGTATGAACATAGTTATGTAAGGTAGAAACTGTTTTGTGGGATTGAAATTGAGTAAACATGAAAGAGTAGGCATTGTCACCAACTTGCCCTATTTTGGCAGCTTTGAAAAATGGATTAGCATGTTTATTATGTCATATGAAATGAATTATGGGGCCAAGACATTGGTTAAAATGAATTAAAGGCATTAAAATGTGAATAGGTACAATCTGCACAGAATTGCTCTGTTCTGGGCAGTCACTTTGAAAATTCACCAAAAATTGTGTAGATTGAATTCAGGGCTGAAATTTTAATGAAATGATCCTTAGAACGTCTATTTTCATTAGCTGAAAACATAACTGAAAACTAGGTCCTATACTGGAAACTGTAAATAGGAATTGCTGGACAGTGCAAACTGTACAGGCAGTGTAAATGCCCTGTCTTTGAACAACAAACTGTATTAATTGGCTAAGAAATAAAATGAAATTCTGACATTTTCTTATATGAAATTTTGTTATCTTTTCAATGGTGTATATAAATCCAAATTCCGATGTAGGGATTAAAAGATATGGCCATTTAAAGGGATAGTGTGCAAACTGCCAGCCAGCAGTGTGCTGGGCAGTTTGGGACTGTTTTTGCATCTAGTTGTAAATTGTTTCCAAAACAGTTTTGGGACATTGTAGTCTGTCCAGTTATGCTTTAAAATGAAGTAATAACAATGTGGAGATAAATTGGTCAGAAATGCTTAAAAGGAAGTATAAAAACAGTAGCTAAATGTTAGGTACCTTGTGATAACATTGCTACTATGATTGTATGATATATTGTGCTTGTTTTGATGAAATGTATATGTGTTATGCTTGCTAGACCAAGGGCAGCAAATTGAGGAAGAAAAAGGAAATCATTCAAGGTCTAAGAACAAGGGGATAGCCATACAAGATAATTACTAGCTTGGTTGGATTGTATTGTGAGTGTAGTTATCTTTAGGGTTACGACTAGGTCCTAACCATTGCATTCTTGTTACATTCTTGTCATGAAAATGAATCTAATATGGAACTTGACTTAATAAGGGAAGGACGAATTAAAGAAACATATGAAACATGATCCTAGTCTTATGTACATTCATATTCGAAATGCTACGCATGATTAGTGATAACTTGGTTGCTTGTATGTGCCATGATACAACATGATTGAATGTTAATGACTTGGTTGAGATAGGATTGTTATCTGATTTTGATGAAATGGATCATAAAATCACTTGACTTGTAAGATAAGGCTCAATATCCTAAGGGTTTAACATGAAATGATCTTCATTGACATGAACATTATCTTGAACTTGATAACTTGAATAATTGGTAATTCAAACAACCTTGGTAGCTAGTTGGGTTAGGTAGAAAGGCATGCCTTAGAGTTTAGATCTCATTGTGTACAGGTGGACTACGGTCCAGGGCTAAGGCCCTTATTTGGTGACAGACGAAGGGTACGTATGTGGTCTTTGGCGATAGTAGGAGGGTTGACCAGCACTACGGCGCATATTGTGGCGACAGTTGGTTGGATAATCGATTACCTATACGAACTAAGTACCAAGGGGGTTGATTAATGAAATAGAAAATGAAAGAAGACTCAATTATACATGATACTTGTCTTGTATTGCCATGAAATGTATGTTGCTTGATTTGGAAGCATGACTCCTTGGTTAGTTGTTTTGCAAGCATGTTGCTTGATTCATGATTTATAATTTCTTGTTGCCTAATCTTGTTGGCTGAGTTGCATAGATAGACTAATTACTACCTCACTAAGTACATTTTTGTACTTATCACTCTTCTTTCATTCTTCCCAACCTACAGGTTAAAGGATTAAACATTGCTTGATCTTGAAGCTTGATTCCTTGAGCAAGAAGCATCCTACACAAGCTTTGTTAAAGTATGATTCCATACTTGTTTTGTATTCTCCTAGAATGGTGGAACTAGATGTATCTAATTAGCTTGAACATGCAGTTTGAAGGATTGTATATAATGTTTGATAGCCTATCTATATTTGAATGTAGATTAAGGTTTGTAATGAACTTAACTAGCTTACAATGGTTGAATTTTGTTGCGCATATGTTGATGGAATGACTTAATGTTGATCTAGCTATCTTGATGACTTTCGAATGCTATGATCGTGTATGTGGTTTGCTTAAATAGAGAGTAGGATGATGAGCCATGATGCTTACTTGTTCCCTAATCGAATGGCCATGACATATAGGATCACTTGAATGTAACAATGTTTGTTGTGTGTAATATGTATACTTGTAGATGTGATTGCCGAATGCTTGAGATTGAATTAAGCATGAATTAAACTAGTTACATGCCATGTTATACAATTAGGTAAATGGCCGAATGGTTAGGATTAGAATGTGGTTTGAATGCAAGCTTGAACATGCAAATTTGAATGATCAATCAATTGTGATAGTAATTTAGGTGAGAGATGACACATGTATACATCAATGAACTATGAAATGTAGAAAGCATATTTGAACTTCAAGATAATCGAATAGGATTGGATTTCAAAGGTTGAATGTTGTTATAAGAACCATGTATGTAGTAACTTGAAGTGTAAGCAAGAAAAAAATGAATCTAGAAACATTATGTTAATAGCCGAATACATTAGGTGGAAAAATAACTAGGAATGCTTGTTTGTTATTGTAGTTTGAATCTAGTTGATGATTTGATGCCTAAGTATGAGTTGCTTTTACGAGAAGAAATGCATGATTTGGTTGCTTTGGTCTAGTTCGAATGGTATGGATGTGTAGGAGTCAAGTATGAGCTTTCTTGTTAGTTAAGTAAACAAGTTTGAATGTTGTTCTTCTTGGTTGGTTGATTGCCAAATGTAACTTGATTATTGAATCAAGTTTGAATGTGTAATGCATGTATTGTCCTTGCCATGTCAATGTTATTCTTTTGCTTGCTTGTTAAGTAACATTCTCGAATTGAGTTACTACTAACCTGGGTAGGGGTTGTTACATATAAATTGGTATCAGAGCTTTAGGTTTAGTCTATTCTTGGAATAAACCAGGCTATCATGCATCATATAGGATACTCGGTCGGGATAATGAAAGTCCTAAAGGCTCCTCAAACGAAGGAGACGGTGTAAGGATGGAACAGATTCCTCCTCAACATCAAGCTCAACATAGAGCTCGAGCTGCTGCTCAACAGGAAGCTCCTGCTATCAATCCTCTGCAGCAAGAATGCCTTCTATGTATGAAGGAGATGTTTAATCACCTAGTGTCTACCTTAAAGCAAGATCATCCAACAAACTGGCTCAACATCAGGCTTATACCTTTACCGGCACCGATAAAGCAAACCCAGAAGTTGCTGAGTACTAGGTTGAAGCCACTACTCGAATCCTTACCAAGCAACTACCTTGTCCCGGTGAGCACAAACTCGAATGTGTTATAGCTTTGTTAGGTGATAAAGCCTTAAGCAGGTGGGAAACTACTACGTTGACTGCCCCTGCAGAAGCTGTGAGGTGGAAATTATTCCTCGATAACTTCAGGAAGAAGTATATCAATGTACAGTATCTGGCCGAGCACCAAAAACGTTTCTTGTGCCTCAAGCAAGGGGGTCGACCTATTGAACAGTATGTAAGCGACTTCTGCAAGTATTGCAAATATGGGTTGAAATATATCAAAACTGAAGCCGACAAATGCCAAATGTTCATTGACGGGTTAAATGATGAATTAAGCCCTATATTCAATACTCTCATTATTACCGACTTCCAAAACTTGGTAAACCGAGTCAATGCTACAGAGGCAAAGATAAAGGCCTCAGAGAAGCGTAAGAGTGGAAACTCATGGAAAGATAAACGATCCAGAAACGATGACAAGCCACACTGGCAGTCAAAGAAAGATAAGCATTCTAAAGACCACTCTTCAAATTATATTCATGTCCAGAAGAGCAATTATTTACCGAAACCTCAATCGGTAATCAAATCCTCAGCCCCAATGATCTCAGTTGATAGTACAGGGAATTATGGTAAAGCTGTTCAATATTCTACTTGCAAGTTCTGTCAGAAGCACCACACCGGGCAATGCAGAACTCAACAAAACTTATGCTACTTATGTGGAGCCTCAGATCACTATATCCGGGATTGTCCTTAGAATCCCAATAAGGTTCCAAGTCAAACTCCTAGAAAAGCAAGCTCATCTCTCTCCAATTGAAACAAGGGTCCTAAGCAAGCCCAGTTTGGAAATCAGGGAAGAGGCAGAGGGAACCATTCGAATGCCCCTACTCATCATGAATCCTAAGCCCCTACTCGTATGTACCATATTCGTGGTAAAGATGATGAAGAAGCTCTCAATGTTATTACAGGTACCGTTGAGTTAAATTACAGTACTTTAATTGATTCGGGGTCTACCCATTCATTTGTTTGTTCTGCCTTGATAAATATGTTAAAATTGAAACATGAAATTATTGAATCAAGTCTTGAAGTTTCGAATCCATTACGGGGAAGAACACCTATTAACTTGCGCCACAAGCAAGCTTTCTTGACCATTCGAAACATACCTTTTCCCATTGATCTTTATGTCTTACCATATTGTGAAATTGACTTGATATTAGGGTTAGATTCGTTAAGTAAACACGAGGCCTGGGTAGATTGCCAAAATCGGAGATTGTATCTCTGGGTTTAGGGAAAGAATCCATTATCTTAATAGATAAGAAACCAACCTCAATCTTTGCTAAAATGATCATTCAAGATGAGATTGAATTTGGCTTACCTAGTATGCCAATTGTGTCTGAATTCACTGATATTTTTCCCGAGGAACTCCCTGGTGTCCCTCCGACCAGAGAAGTAGAGTTCAGGATTGAAGTTTAGCTTGGAACAGCTTCGGTGTCCATCACACCTTATCAAATGGCACATGTTGAGTTGAAAGAATTAAAGAAGCAACTTCAGGAGTTGCAAGATAAAGGTTTCATACGGCCTAGTTCATCTCCTTGGGGTGCTCCAGTCTTGTTCGTGAAGAAGAAAGACGGGACTATGAGACTCTAAATTGATTACAAAGAATTGAACAAGTTTACGATCAAGAATTGGTATCCTCTTCCTAGAATAGAAGATCTCTTTGATCAACTCAAGAATGCTTCAGTATTTTCAAAGATCAATCTTCGATCGAGATACTATCAAATGAGGGTAAAAGAAGAAGTTGTGCCCAAGATAGTCTTTCATACTCGATATGGCCACTATAAATTTCTCGTAATGCCATTCAGGTTAACGAATGCTCCAGATGCTTTCATGGATCTCATGAATCGAGTGTTCAAGCTTTATCTCGACAAGTTTATGGTCGTCTTCATTGATGACATCCTAGTTTACTCCCGGAATAAGGAAGAACACTCCAAACATCTCAGAATTGTATTGCAAACTCTTCGGGGACGTCAGTTGTTCACAAAGTTCTTTAAGTGTGAATTTTGGCTATCAGAAGTCTTGTTCCTTGGCCATGTCATCTCGGCAGAAGGGATTAAAGTAGACCCGAAGAAAATTCAGTCCATCCTGGATTGGAGACCTCCGAGGAATGTTAGTGAAATCAGAAGCTTTCTCAGTTTAGCCGGATATTATCAGTGATTTGTCAAAGGCTTTTCCTCCATTTTCGCAAGTTTGACAAAGTTAAACCAAAAGGATACACCTTTTGTTTGGTCGGAAAGCCAACAACGAAGCTTCGATCAACTTAAACAAGCCCTGACTCATGCATCGATTATTATCCAACCAGAATCGGGTAAAGAATTCACTATATATAGTGATGCATCTCATTTAGGACTCGGATGTGTACTAATGCAAGATGGAAAGGTGGTAGCTTATGCTTCAAGGCAACTGAAATGACACGAGTCAAACTATCTAACACACGATCTAGAATTGGTAGCTATCGTGTTTGCTCTCAAAATTTGGAGACATTACTTTTACGGGGAGAAATGTAACATGTTCACAGACCACAAGAGTCTCAAATATCTCCTGACTCATAAAGATTTGAATCTGAGACAACAAAGATGGCTTGAATTGCTTAAAGACTATGATTTGGTTATCGACACCATCCGGGGAAAGCAAACATGGTTGTTGATGCCCTTAGTCGCAAACCATACGCGGGTAAACTCCTAAATCTAAATTCTACCATATTCCAATCGAATTTGAGCTTTCTTGGGTCACAAGAAAGCTATTCGAACACTTACTTGTTTTGCAAGTAACCACTCAAAATTTTTCTTAATGATCCTATGTATTCTTGTAGCTACTCCGGCTATCAATGCTCATTTCCGTTTATCCAAAGGACATAAATTCTTGTCTGAACTTCAAGTTCAATCCAGCTTAATCTCGAGAATTAAAGAACTCCAGCAAACTGATTCAGATCTTCAGAAGATCATATATAAGTTAGACTCTGAGTCAAATTCTGACTTCTCTCCTTAAGTCAAATGGACTTCTCTATTTCAAGGATAGAGTGTGTGTTTCTAACAATGAGGAACTAAGACAATAAATGTTACAAGCAGCTCACCAAAGCTCATTCTCGATTCACCCGGGATCTGTTAAGATGTACAAGGATCTAAAGCCATTATACTAGTGGCTGGGTATGAAATCAGCTATCACAGACTTCGTATTGAAGTGTCTAACTTGCAAAAGAGTTAAAGCTGAACATCTAGTTCCTACTGGATTACTTCAGCCAATCAAATTCCCTGAGTGGAAATGGGATTGAATTACAATAGATTTCATTACTGGTCTTCCTTCCACTCCAAGAAAGAACGATGCTATATGGGTGATTGTTGATAGATTCACAAAGTCTACACACTTTATCCCTGTTTGAATGAACATGAGCTTGGAAACCTTAGCCGAGCTATACATCCGTGAAGTGATTCGACTACATGGTGTACCTACAGCAATAATCTCAGATCATGATCCTAGATTTGCTTCTAGATTTTGGAACTCTCTCCAGAAAGCTCTTGGAACCAAACTAAATCTAAGTACAGCTTTCCATCCTCAGTCTGATGGACAATCTAAAAGGATTATTCAAGTACTAGAGGACATGCTTCGTGCTTGTGTTATAGAGTTCGGGAAGAACTGGGAGAAATCTCTACCCTTTTTAGAGTTTGCTTACAACAATAGCTACCAAGCATCTATTAAGAGAATGGATTCTTTCCCTAAACCCAGAGATACAATCTCTAATTTTTAGCAATCTACCCAGGCCTCGTGTTTACTTAACCAATCTAACCTTAATATCAAGTCAAATTCACAATATGGTAAGACATAAAGATCAATGGGAAAAGGTATGTTTCGAATGGTCAAGGAAGCTTGCTTGTGACGCAAGTTAATGGGTGTTCTTCCCCGTAATGGATTCGAAACTTCAAGACTTGATTCAATAATTTCAGGTTTCAATTTTAACATATTTATCAAGGCAGAACAAACAAATGAATGGTAGACCCCGAATCAATTAATGTATATACAGGACTAGAATTTAACTCAACGGTACCTGCAATAACATCGAGAGCTTCTTCATCATCTTTACCACGAATGTGGTACATACGAGTAGGGGCTCAGGATTCATGATGAGTAGGGGCATTTGAATGGTTCCTCTTGCCTCTCCCCTGATTTTCAAACTGGGCTTGCTTAGGACCCTTGTTTCGATTAGAGAAAGATGAGCTTGCATTTCTAGGAGTTTGACTTGGAACCTTATTGGGATTCTGAGGACAATACCGGATATAGTGATCTGAGGCTCCACATAAGTAGCATAAGTTTTGTTGAGTTCTGCATTGCCTGGTGTGGTGCTTCTGACAGAACTTGCAAGTAGAATACTGAACAGCTTTACCATAATTCCTCGTACTATCAACTGAGATCATCGGGGCTGAGGATTTGATTACCAATTGAGGTTTCGGTAGATAATTGCTCTTCTGGACATGAGTATAATTTGAAGAGTGGTCTTTAGAATGCTTATCTTTCTTTGACTGCCAGTGTGGCTTGTCATCGTTTCTGGATCGTTTATCTTTCCAGGAGTTTCCACTCTAACGCTTCTCTAAGGCCTTCATCTTCGCCTCTGTAGCAATGACTCAATTTACCAAGTTTTGGAAGTTGGTAATACCGAGAGTAGTGAATATAGGGCTTAATTCATCATTTAACCTATCAATGAACATTTGGCATTTTCGGCTTTGGTTTTGATATATTTCGACCCATATTTGCAATACTTGCAAAAGTCGCTTACATACTGTTCAATAGGTCGGCCCCCTTGCTTGAGGTACAAGAAACATTTCTGGTGCTCGGCCAGATACTGTACATTGATATACTTCTTCCTGAAGTTATCGAGGAAGAATTTCCACCTCACGGCTTCTGCAGGGGCAGTCAATGTAGTAGTTTCCCACCAGCTTAAGGCTTCATCAGCTAACAAAGCTATAACACATTCAAGTTTGTGCTCATCGGGACAAGGTAGTTGCTTGGTAAGGATTCAAGTAGTGGCTTCAAGCTAGTACTCAGCTACTTCTGGGTTTGCTTCATCGGTGCCGGTGAAGGTATAAGCCTGATGTTGAGCCAGTTTGTCAATCGGAGCTCGGTTTGGCACAACAACTGTAGGAGCAATTGGATGATCTTGCTTTAAGATAGACACTAGGTGATTAAACATCTCCTTCAAACTTTGAAGGCATTCTTGCTGCACAGGATTGATAGCAGGAGCTTCCTGTTGAGCAGCAGCTTGAGCTCTATGTTGAGCTTGATGTTGAGGAGGAATCTGTTCCATCCTTACACTATCTCTTTCATTTGAGTAGCCTTCAAGACTTTCATTATCCCGACTGAGTCTTGTTTCAGATATTCTACATTCAAATAGAATAGTTAAGGGTTTGGTTTAATAAGCAAGACACAAGCTATTCAATTCAAGTCTCCTAGGTGGCACAAGTATCCTATATGATGCATGATAGCCCAGTTTAGTCCAAGAATCGACTAAACCTAAAGCTCTGATACCAATTTATATGTAACAACCCCTACCCGTGTTAGTAGTAACTCGGTTCGGGAGTGTTACTTAACAAGCAAGCAAGACAAGAACATAGACATGGCAAGGACAATACATGCATTACACATTCAAACTTGATTCAATAATCAAGTTACATTCGGCAATCAACCAACCAAGAAGAACAACATTCGAACTAGACCAAAGCAACCAAATCATGCATTTCTTTTCATGCAAGCAACTCATACTTAGGCATCAAATCATCAACTAGATTCAAACTACAATAACAAACAAGCAATCCTATTTATTTTTCCACCTATAGTATTCAACTATTAACATAATGTTTCTAGATTCATTTATTTCTTGCTTACACTTCAAGTTACTACATACATGGTTCTTATAACAACATTCAACCTTTGAAATCCAATCCTATTCGATTATCTTGAAGTTCAAATATGCTTTCTACATTTCATAGTTCATTAATGTATACATGTGTCATCTCTTACCTAAATTACTATCACATTTGATTGATCATTCAAATTTGCATGTTCAAGCTTGTATTCAAACCACATTCTAATCCTAACCATTCGTCCATTTACCTAATTGTATAACATGGAATGTAACTAGTTTAATTCATGCTTAATTCAATCTCAAGCATTCGACAATCACATCTACAAGCATACATATCACACACAACAAACATTATTACATTCAAGTGATCCTATATGTCATGGCCATTCGATTAGGGAATAAATAAGCATCTTGGCTCATCATCCTACTCTCTATTTAAGCAAACCACATACAAGATCATAGCATTCGAAAGTCATCAAGATAGCTAGATTAACATTAAGTTATTCCATCAACATATGCACATCAACATTCAACCATTATAAGCTAGTTAAGTTCATTACAAACCTTAATCTACATATAAATCATAGATAGGCTATCAAACATTATATACAATCCTTCAAAATGCATGTTCAAGCTAATTAGAGACATCTAGTGCCACCATTCTAGGAGAATACAAAACAAGTATGGAATCATACTTTAACAAAGCTTATGTAGGATGCTTCTTGCTCAAGGAATCAAGCTTCAAGATCAAGCAATGTTGAATCCTTTAACCTGTAGGCTGGGAAGAATGAAAGAAGAGTGATAAGTACAAAAATGTACATAGTGAGGTAGTAACTAGTCTATCCATTTTGTTATTTCATGTTTCTTGTCTTTTAGATCAAGTGTAGCCCTAGCTAAGGCTTCCAAGATTTAAAGTTGACTTAGCTAGTCTTTCAAGTATCAAGAGTGGCCTTATCTAGTCTTTCAAGCATCAAGAATATCCTATCTAGGGTAACATGCAATTCGGCTAACAAGATTAGGCAACAAGAAATCATAAATCATGAATCAAGCAACATGCTTGCAAAACAAGTAACCAAGGAGTCATGCTTCCAAATCAAGCAAAATACATTTCATGGCAATACAAGACAAGTATCATGTATAATTGAGTCTTATTTCATTTGTTATTTCATTAAACAACCCCCTTGGTACTTAGTTCATATAGGTAATCGAGTCTCCAACCAACTGTCAGCACAATATGCACCGTAGTGCTGGTCAACCCTCCTACTGTCGCCAAAGACCACATATGTACCCTCCGTCTGTTGCCAAATAGGGGCCTTAGCCCTAGACTGTAGTCCACTCGTACACAATGAGCTCTAGACTCTAAGGCATGCCTTTCTACCTAACCCAACTAGCTACCAAGGTTGTTCGAATTACCAATTATTCAAGTTATCAAGTTCAAGATCATGTTCATGTCAATCAAGATCATTTCATGTTAAGCCCTTAGGCTATTGAGCCTTAGCTCACAAGTCAAGTGATTTCATGATCCATTTCATCGAAATGAGATAACAATCCTATCTCAACCAAGTCATTAGCATTCAATCATGTTGTATCATGGCACATACAAGCAACCAAGTTATCACTAATCATGCATAGCATTTCGAATAGGCATGTACATAAGACTAGGATCATGTTTCATATGTTTCTTTAATTCATCCTTCCTTTATTAAGTCATGTTCCATATTAGATTCATTTTCATGACAAGAATGTACAAGAATGCAATGGTTAGGACCTAGTCCTAACCCTAAAGATAACTACACTCACAATACAATCCAAGCAAGCTAGCAATTATCTTGTATGGCTATCCCCTTGTTCTTAGCCCTTAAATGATTTCCTTTTTCTTCCTCAATTTTATGCCCTTGGTCTAGCAAGCATAACACATACATTTCATCAAAACAAGCACAATATATCATACAATCATAGTAGCAATGTTATCACAATGTACCTAACATTTAGCTACTGTTTTTATACTTCCTTTTAAGCATTTCTTACCAATTTATCTCCACATTGTTATTACTTCATTTTAAAGCATAACTAGATAGACTACAATGTCCCAAAACTGTTTTGGAAACAGTTTACAACTAGGTGCAAAAATAGTCTCAAACTGCCCAGGACACTGTTGCCTGGCAGTTTGCACATTGTCCCTTTAAATGGCCATATATTTTAATCCGTACGTCGGAATTTCGATTTCTATACACCATTGGAAAGATACTAAAATTTCATATAAGACCATGTAAGACTTGATTTTTATTTATTATCCAAATAATACAGTTTATTGTTCAAAGACATGGCATTTACACTGTCTGGACAGTTTGCACTGTCCAGCAATTCCTATTTATAGTTTCCAGTATAGGACCCAGTTTTCAGTTCTGTTTTTACCTAATGAAAATAGACATTCTAAGGATCATTTCATTAAAATTTCAGCCCTGGATTAAATCTACACAATTTTTGGTGAATTTTCAAAGTGACTGCCCAGAATGAAACAATTCTGGGCAGATTGTACCTATTCACATTTTAATTCCTTTAATTCATTTTAACCAATGTCTTGGCCAATAATTCATTTCATATGACATACTAAACATTTTAAGTTCATGTTAATCCATTTTTCAAAGCTTCCAAAACCGGGCAAGTTGGTTACAATGCCTACTCTTTCATGTTTACTCAATTTCAATCCCACAAAACAATTTCTAGCTTACATAACTATGTTCATACTTTTATCCTTACATTTCCAGCATTGTTTGCTATCAATTCAATTTGTTTAACATATTCTATACATTACCTATTCATGCTCATCATCAATTCATTAATTCCTTGGCTCAATTTTATGTTCTAATCATTCAATTTCCACTTCAACAACACAATTCAATTTTCCAGCAACCTAGGTTTGTTACACTATCACAAACACATGATTTCAGCTTTGTACCTAATGTTCATTCTTCAATTTTGCATAATTCTACAATCATTCAATCATCTAACAACATATTCAATGTCTAATTCCATGTATAATCATCAAAAATAGTCCAATTCAACAATATAGTTTCCTATTCAATTAAACACAATAAGAATTACACTTACTTTGCTTCTAGCTTAATCTCAATGAAAAATTCCTACACATGCAAGCTTAGTTCCTTCTTCAATGGCTGAATTTTCCAAGCTTTCTCTCACTCTCCTTTCTCTCAAATATTCGGCCAAGTGAAGGATAGTGAAGAAGATGACAACAACAAATCCATGTTATTGGAATTGTGTATTATCTAAATTGTCCCTTAATTAGTTACTAATCATGTAATTAGTCAAGGGCAAATAAGAGAACCATGAAGTTTATCATGCATTCCTCTTCTTTCTTGTTTAATTCAACGTGGTCATTCTAATTTGGTCACTTATTTCGTTCATTCTTTCAATTAGGCCCTTGACTATTCAATTTAGCCTAATTCTAAATTCAATTAAGCTATTCACTTATTCAATTTGGTTCCAATAATTCTAAGCTAGGATTTGGGGTGTTACACGGGCCTTAGCCCTGGACCATAGTCCACCCAACACAAAGGAGCTCTAGACTCTACGGCATGCCATTCTACCTATGACCACTAGCAACCAAGGCTTTGTTTCAATAATTTATCACGTTTTCAAGTAATTCATGTTCAAGTCAATATATCATCTCATTCAATAATCAATTCAAGCAAGGTATATCAAGATTCAAGCTTAGCCCTTAGGCCAATTGAGCCTTAGCTCTACATTTTGCAATTTAACTTGTCATTCTAGCAAGCAATTAACATATGCAATCTCTAGGCATCAAGCAAGGTCTTTAATTCATGATTTATATCATGTTAACAAGTATCTAAATTATAGATATACATTCAAGCACTATTCGAATTGATCACAGCCAAGGCATCAAGAATCAAGCATTTGTTTTCACTTTTTCTTTCTAATTAATTTAACAATATTTATGTTACTATTAAATCTCAAGTTTTAGCTTAAGCCATTCTTCCCTTTAATCACAACCAAGTTTAAATCAAGTTCATTAACATGGGATATAAATAACAAGAAAGTAGACATGTATCTTTGATTAGGACCTAAGTCCTAACCCTATATTAACTACACTCACAATACACCAATCTATTTTTGGTCTTGAATCCAAATCCCCTTTTGTTTTCCACTAGCTTGAACAACTCTTTCTTCTTCAACAAGGTCCACTCCTTATTCTAACAATGTACACAAGGCCATAGAATCAAAATCAGAAACTATTTAAATCATTATATGACTCCATACATTCAAGCATTCATTTCAAAACATCAAGACTGCTGCTGCTGCCAGGCAGCATGTGAAGTACTTCCTCAAATGTTCACATCTTTTATTTCGTACGTCGGAATTTCGAACCGTTTACAACGTTAGAAAGCTAACTCAATTATTTTTCTAACCAAATAGACTTTGCATTTTTATTCATTGTGAATTAATACAGTTTTTTAGTCCTAAGAAGTACCAAATTATGCCACTAGACAGTTTGCACTATCCTTAGAGATTAATCTCTACAAATTGTTTTATAACTCGGAATTCGATTCCGTTTGTTGCATACGAAACTAGACATACTCATGATTCTGTACATATAAGATTTATTCCCTAATTTGATCTATGTGATTTTCTACAAATTTTTAAACTTACTGCCCGAAACAGAGTTTTCTGGATAGATTTCCTTAAGCTATATTCTAGCTTCATTAGTCACTTAGACAAGAATTCTAACATGATTGTTCAACATATATACTCACTCATACATGTCTAAGTCAGTCCAATTATGTGTTAAACATATGAAAACAGGGCAATTAAGCAATATTTTCAAATCAGTTCATTAAAACATCATCTCAATAGAATTTCAAACAACAAGAATCTCAATTTACATATCAATCATCAATTCTAATTATCATCTAAGTTTTTCCAGCAGCTAACATAACATTTCACCATCAATTTGGTTAATGAAAACATCAATTTTAAAGGCCATTCGATTCTAATATATTTTCACTAGACATATGTACCAATCGGTTCAATATAAGAACACATACAAGACTCTTAATCAATTCCTAATTTCCAGCAATCAATCTAACATTTCTCAAGCAAAACAAGTTGTTATAATCACAAAATCAAAGAAGAAATTCATGAACACTAAACATTACCTTAAAGTTGAACACAATTTCAAAGCTCTACCACAATCTCCACATTGATAAAGCTTGCATTTCTTTTCTCTCTTTCTCAATGGTGTTTTCGGTTTTAATGAAGAAGACGAATGAAGGAAGAAGAAAATGACTATCCATCTAGCCTCATCTTTATTATCTAGTGGACATGTGTTAAGACCCCACCTAGGTCTCTTTTTAACATGCAAACTCTATGTTTAATAAATCATTCATTTTAGTCACTATAATTGAGTGTTCTTATTTTTAATTCTCACAATTAACTCCCTTCTTCCATTCGATTAGGACACAATTTAACTAGCTAAAAAATTTAAATAGTGATAACAATTTCTAGTCCCGGTTTAGGGATATCACAATTCCCTAATTAAAATTAAGTTTCCACTTTTCGTAACATGCTACTAGGCTTGGGTTTGGGGTATTACAATTATGAAATGCTCAATTATTGGGAAAGACTACTTGGTTTATTAGTATTTCACGCATAATGAATGAATTCTTGATATGTGGCTTGGTCAACTACGTTCTAGCCTTGATAGTTTACAAAGAAAGATTAGTCATGAAATAATCATTATCATATTGGATTGGTACAAAATTATTATGACTTTATTAAGTTGGAAATGGCCATAATAGCCTATAATGATCGTTAATTTGAAGAAAAAGAGAACTTTTAAATTATATGTCGTTATTTAAGTGAAAGTTCAATCAAATCTTAACAAGTTATTAGTTGGTAATGCATGATGTTATTAAGGCTCTCGAATGCTTGATAAAATGTTTAGGATTGTTGCTGCCTTGTCTTTCGAATAGAACTTTGTAATTTTATTAAGTTTGTTTATTAGAGTTCGAATACTTACTTGGATATCAAGTAAGTTATGGGTTAAATATGTATATATAAAGCTGGATTTCTTATGAACTGGTTTTGGGAGCATTTAGATGCACGACAATGTTATATTATTAAAGAAAACCAAGAACTTCACATGAACATACAAGTTTGTGTCAAGTAGTCATTGCACGAGGCTATAGAATAATTATGCAATTAATTGAGGACTAGGTATACATGTTTATCAAACAATCTTTATGAATGAATTATCAAAAGGATGAGTGAATGCTCGGAACGTATAATTTAGGAAGTTGACTGAATTAAATGACACACTGTTAACATGGAGAAAGGAGTATAGAATGAATAAATCATCTGATCAAAAGGATGAGTGAATGCTCGGAACGTATAGAATGAATTATCAAAAGGATGAGTGAATGCTCGGAACGTATAATTTAGAAGGCAAATAAGTAAAGATGGGAAGTATTTCAGTATATGATAGAATGCCCTGAGTTGAGATATATTGTTAAATACTAATGTATTGAGAATTTTATAAAACTTGGATCCTAAGTAACTAATGATAATGGACAATAGGGCAAAAGAGAATTAATAAAGTGGAAACTCGTTTAGAATCTGGTGGCTATGTTGTCTTCTTGCATCTGATAAAATTTGATTATAATGCATGGAATTGATCGACCTTGTAAGTGAGACTTATTAGTATTCTAGGTTATAAAAGGGTTATATATTTGAATAAGCTTGTAAGATTTAAGATCTTGTGGGTAATCACCTTAGATTGAAGATTGGTTTTAGCATTGGAGGTCCAAGTTTAAATTTGGCTAAGTATTTATAGTCATAAACTAGTGTGATATGTATATTAACAAGCTGATTAAAAGAATCCAAGAAAGTTTATAAGCTAAGAAAGAACCCATTCTTGGTGGTAACTTGAGTACCAAGTATATTATAATCATGGGGTTATATAGAAATCCTTTCTACATACGAATAATTTGTATTAGAATATTTCCTTATGTGAATTAGAGTTTAGTTTTTTAATAACTGTTGATGATTGAATAATTGCAATAAGAAAGTATAGATCTTAAAATGTGATAGTTGGAATCTTGAAGACTAAGTTTAAACCTTACTAAAAGGAACCTTAAGATTTCATATGGAAGTAAAGGAACTATTAAGGAAATATTAAACAGGTGAACACCTTGCGTATACGAGAGTTCATCTGCACATTAATTGAGAGAGTTAAAATTAATACGAAATGATTAAATCGTTTGCTTGAACGAAAGGGATTTACACTGTTGAAACCTTGGGGTTAGGTATCGACAATTGCTCAAAGTATGTACGTGCATATGATGAATAAATGATCTCCTTTCATGATGAGTTTCGGTCAACCTAAATGCTAATGTTGATTCGAGGTATATGTAAATAAAGATAAAATCAATTTGCATACTTGTCCCTTAAGGAACTTTAATGTTCAAGCTTGCAACCATGAATTTTTAATAAAATGGATGAAGAAATATATTTGGTTCTATTTTGATGTTTACTTCGAACTACCTCATTAAGCATGTGCTTATTCAAATCTTTCACTCACATTTCAGGTAGATTCTGCCTGGGCTTCTCAAGCTCGGACATGATCTCTAGTTGCAAGGATTATGTTCGTATTTTCTTTAGGAACTCCTAGTAGGTGGCACAAGGTCAATATGCATGCATTGAGCTTTAGAGTCTCTATTTTATGTATACATGTATGTATAAGTTTGTAATGGGCCTCTTAATCCTTTATGGTTGCTTAGAGGTGAAATCCTCATAGTAATTAGTTCCTTAACATGGTAAAGTAGACAATGAAAAGAAATGCCTAAAAATGGACAAAAACCTTGTGGTGTGCTAGAATGCATGATTATATCTAACATGAATCAGGTATTAGACTTAAATAGATGGTGAAGCCTAAGTACTTAGTTAATAGATTTATAAACTTGATAGGAGATCTGAAAGTGAATTCACACTTGATAATGTTTGATTAATAACTTTGGTCTGACTAATGAATAATAACTATATAGTTAATAAGGAGTCTTCATATGTACTAACTTATATGGAAATCTTAATCAGTTCTGAACTAAGGACACGATCAAGATTAGTTTATAAATTGTAATCAAACCAAAATCCATCTGTGAGTTTAATAATCATTTCTCTTTAAGGTTAAGGTATAAGGGTATACTATAATAATAGCGAATGAGTAACATGGTTAATATAGTACGTTGACTATGTATGATCAATAATTGAAGTTATCATTGCTGAATAATTAATAAAAATTTTAATTTATCCTACTCTCGTAATGGATATTCTATCAAGTTCTGAAACTTTTTTGGTTTGGTCAAAAAAAATCTTTGAATGTTTGTCTAGTAACACGTTTTACGCCAGTTTTTCTTTTAGGCTTGGTAGAGGGTGTTACAAGCTATAAGTTCATTATTTGTATGTTCAAGCTTTAGGTTCAACCTTTTAACCAATGGGAGGCTTATAAAAGAGTGGGTTGAACCCGAATCAAAAAGAGCATAAACAAGTTGTGAATCAAGGTAAATTGTACCTGCAATTACTTCAAGTGATTCATCATCCTCTCGACCCCAGATATGATAGACTCGAGCAAGGGCCCAAGACTCCTAATAGGTAGCATTTGACCCTTTGCCTTTTGTAACACCCCATCCACGGGTTAGCCGTAACCCGATTCGGGAGCATTACCGAAACGAAAACAAAACGATTGATAGGTTACTTGTCGAACAAGTAACCTTAGAACTACTTGCCTTGATGCGCAAGTAACCCAATCAAAACCTTTCAAAACATTCAATACAATCAAGCAAACCACTTTAAGCAACCATTAACATACATAGCATACAATTTTGGGTACCATTTTGTTTCATTCTTAACTTATAACTTAAGTTACTATATCATATTACCATTACAATCAATTCACATACATCATTCAAACAACCAGGTCAAGTGTGGCATACATTACATTAAGTTACTATTAAACATGCTATAACTTTCATTCATTCTATCATTTCAATGCCTTATTCGAATAGACTAGGTGGCCACTAAGCATGTCTTAACTAGTTTACTTGCATCTTAAGAAACTACTAATTCAATCACTTAACATGATCAATACAAGCATATGACTTACAATCTTATTACATTTTTATTCACCTATTCGAACAACAATGGTATTCTCTAAATACAATTCAATTGTTTCTTTACACTTAAGTCGTCACATTTCATAGCATCTTTGGTTATTACATTGTTAATGCATGATTGAACATACCTTGGCTTTAGCTCAACATGGCCAAATCATACCAATGGTCATAGGAAACAATGCATGATCATACAACATTAATCTAACATTCAAATTAGACAAGATTCAACAAACATTAGGTTTCCATCACA
Source organism: Hibiscus mutabilis (assembly GCA_019671005.1). Classification (NCBI taxonomy): domain Eukaryota; kingdom Viridiplantae; phylum Streptophyta; class Magnoliopsida; order Malvales; family Malvaceae; genus Hibiscus; species Hibiscus mutabilis. The sequence continues at coordinate 65,982,236 of CM033711.1, forward strand.
TAATGCGCAACATCTACTTCATATATACATAATTATCATGGTTCATATACATAGATTAAGTTATCCAAATAGAATACATAGTAGGCCCATCAAAACATTTCACAAACTAGTCTTATACACATAATCAAATGCATGATCATGGCTACCTAATACAAAATCTAGTGCCACCAAACTAGGAGTATACAAAGAGTATGGATTCATACTTTTAAGCTTGCCTCAAGTGTTGCTTCAAACCCAAGATATCCTCTTGAAGTAATCTTTAATCTGTTATGGGAAGAATGAATGGTAGAGTGATAAGTACAAGTTGTGTACTTAGTGAGGTAACACTAAGTCTAGTCAATTTTCAAAGCATATAAGTCCAAGTTTACATGTAATCCAAGAATTAAGAACATCAATACAAGGCACATGCTATTTCGAATTGCATAGGTATCTTAGACAATCTTTACATATCATACAATCAACAAGAACATCATCATGGTTTCCATAAGCCAATCGAACAACATGCTTGGAAGACAAGCAATCGAACATTCAATCCTTTAAGTAGGCATTTATACATAAAGCCATCAACATATATTTCTTCCATGACAAGAAACAAGTTTAGCAACAATTCGTGTGTCATCTTTCAAGCAGTAAAGTTCATACAACTTTCTTACAATACAAGCAATGTTCATTAAGTCATCTTTCAAAGCAATGAAGTTCATACAACTTTCTTACAATACAAGCAATGTTCATTTGATTTATTAAGTCCTTTTTACAACATTACTTGGTAAGTAGCTTACTAGATAATCAAATATTAACAATATGCACCGAAGTGGCAATATGCACCGAAGTGCCAATATGCACCGTAGTGCCAGTATGCATCGTAATGCCAATATGCACCGTCGTGCCAATATGCACCGTAGTGCCAATATGTATCGTCGTACCAATATGCACCGTAGTGCCAATATGCACCGTAGTGCCAATATGAGCTCAAGATTCTAAGGCATGCCCTCCAATCTATCAAACTAGCTACCAAGGTTGTTGATCATCCATTTCATTTAAGTTTCATTCATTTCATGATTCAATACATCAATATGCCATTCAAGGCCAAGCCCTTAGGCTTATGGAGTCTTAACTCCCCATACATAACTATCCATATCATTCAATTCAATCAACCATGTATAACATTCACAACACAAGCATATGTATGCATTGTGCGTACCTTATTCTCCAAGCAAGCATGCCATTCATACTTAAGCATAAGCAATGCACATGACAAGCATTTGATCATAATTGCTTAACACCCAAATAAACACAAAGATCATGGCATCAATCATGTTATCATACATTTCATTCTTCCCTTAATTAGCCAAATATACTTTAAGTCATGTTACATGGCAATAACATTTCATTTAAACAATAACAAGGTTGGTTAGGACCTAAGTCCCAACCCTAAGGTTAGTTACACTCACAATACTCCTAGCAATTGAACTATCTTGGATCCAAATCCCTTTGCCTCTAGCTTTGGGATGTCCGCTCCTATCCTCTTCTTCCCCAATCTGCTGCCCTTGGTCTAGCAAGCAATAACATATGCACATTTCATCAAAATAAGCACATAAAGTCACACAATCGAAGTAGCAATGTTATCACAATGTACCTAACATTTAGCTACTGTTTTTATGCTTCTTTTTAAGCATTTCTTATCAATTCATCTCTACATTGTTATTACTTAATTTTAATACATGTTTGGACAGATTACAATGTCCCAAAACTGTTTTGGAAACAGTTTCTTACTAGGTGCAAAAACAGTCCCAAACTGCCCAGGACACTGCTGCCTGGCAGTTTGCACACTGTCCCTTAAAATGGCCATATCTTTTAATCCGTACGTCGGAATTTTGATTTCTATACACCGTTAGAAAGATAACAAAATTTAATATAAAAAAAATGTAAGACTTGAATTTTAATTCTTAGCCAATTAATACAGTTTATTGTTCAAAGACAGGGCATTTGCACTGCCCAGAAATTCCTATTTACAGTTTTCAGTATATGACCCATTTTTTCAAATCTGTTTTCACCTAATGAAAATAGACATTCTATGGATAATTTCATTAAAATTTCAGCTCTTAATTAAAACTATACAATTTTTGGTGAATTTCAAATTGACTGCCCAGAACAGAGCAATTCCGGGAAGATTGCATCTAGTCACATTTTAATGCCTTTAATCCATTTTAACCAATGTCTTATCCCTATAATTCATTTCATATGACATTCTAAACATGTTAGGTCCATGTTAGTTAATTAAACAAGGCTTTCAAAACAGGGCAAGTTGACTACAAAGCCTAATCTTGCATGTTTACTCAATTTCAATACAACAAAACAGTTTCTGGATTATATAACTATGTTCATGTTCTTATCCTTCATTTCCAGCATTGTTTGAATCTAATTCATTTTGTTTAACACCTTCTATACATTACCTATTCATGATCATCATCAATTCATTATTTCCTTAGCTCAATTTTAGGTTCTAATCATTCAATTTCCACTTTAACAACACAATACAATTTCCTGCAACCTAGGTTTATTTCACTAGCATGAACACATAATTTCCAGCCTTGTACCTAGTTTCATTCTTCAATTTACATGATTCAGCAACCATATAATCACCTAACAACATATTCGAAGTCTAATTCCATCAATAATCATAAAAAATAGTCCAATTTTAACAAGATAGTTGCCTAATCAATTAAACACAAGAAGAACTATACTTACTTTGCTTCTTGCTTAAATTTCAATGAAAAATCACTGCACATGCAAGCTAAAATCCCCCTCCAATGGCTGAATTTTCAAGCTTCCTCTCACTCTCTTTTCTCTCAAACTTTCGGCCAACATAGGGAATCATGGAGAAGATGACAACAACAACTCCATGTTATTGGAATTGTGTTTTGTCTAAATTGTCCCTTGATTAGCTACTAATTATGTGATTAGTCAAGGGCAAATAAGAGATTCATGATATTTATCATGCAATCTCAATCTTTCTCTTTTAATTCATTGCAGTCATTCTAATTTGGTCACTTATTTCATTCATTCTTTCAATTAGGCCCTTAACTATTCAATTTAGCTTAATTCTTAATTCAATTAAGCTATCAAATTAATCAATTTAATTCCAATACTTCTAAGCTAGGATTTAGGGTGTTACACCTTTTCTATTTCCATAATTCCCAGAGTTAGACTGCTTCGACCCCTTCTGCTTCGACCCCTTTCCTCTAGGTGACTGGTTTTGGTTTGAACTCTTGGACACGTGAGAAGATAGCTTGTTCGGGTTTTGAGGATAGTCTTTGACATAATGAGTTGTGTCTCCACACAAATAGCAAGCATTGGTTAACTTTCTGCACTGACTCGTATGATTCTTCTGACAAATTTTACAAGCAGGGATCTGAGTCTCCCTTTCTGTATTCCTGGTGCTATTCAAGGACATTGTGGGTGTAAATGTTTTAGCCACTAATTGAGGCTTAGGTATGAAATTACCTTTTGAGAAGTTGCTATAGCTAGAAGATTTTCCTCCTTGATGTTTTTGCTTCTTATTTTTCCAATAAGGTTTGTGTTCCTCCCTCGATCTTTTATCACCCCAGGATTGATTGTCTTTTCTTTTTCCAGAGGTCTTCATCTTAGCTTCAGTAGCTATGACTCGATTGACCAAATCTTGGAAATAAGCAATCCCTAAAGCAGTGAACATGGGGCCTAACTCATCATTGAGTCCATCTATGAACATTCAACATTTATCTTCCTCCTTCTTTATAAATTTTGACCCGTACTTACAATATTTGTAGAACTCATTAACATACTGCACAATAGGCTTCCCTTCTTGCTTCAGATACAATAATTTCTTCTTACGTTCAGCAAGATACTGATCACTGATATACTTCTTTTTGAACTTCTAGAGGAAAAATTCCCAAGTAACAGCTTCCTCCGGTGCTGCAAGAGTAGTAGTCTCCCACCAGTTAAGTGCTTCCTCAACCAAGAGGGCTACTGCACACTCTAGTTTATGTTCATCTGAACATTGTAACTGCTTAGTTAAAATTCTCGTTGTCGCTTCCAACCAAAATTCAGCTTCCTCCGGCTTCTCTTCACTTGCTCTGGTGAAAGTATAGGCTCGATGTTGGGCTAATTTGTCGATTGGGGCTCTTGTCGGTTTAACTATTGAAGGGTCAGGAAGGGTTGGAGGATTCTGTCTCATAGAGACAACCATTTGATCAAACATCTCCTTTAGACTACAGAAGCATTCCCTTTGTATGGGATGGATTGTAGGAACTTCTTGCTGGATTTGTTGAGGTTCAGCGGGCTTTTGAGGATCTTGATTCATCCTCACGCTTCCTCCTTCATTGGAGGAGCCGGTTGGGCTTTCATTGTCTTTAGCCAACCTTGTTTCAGACATTCTATAATAAGAAAAAGAGCTTGATAATTTCAAGTCACAAAGAATATCTAATTAACTCCTAGGTGGCACTAAAGTCATCAATAACAATACCATTATACAATGCAAGTCATCAATAAGAATATAATCATACAATGGCCCTGGAATCATGTAACCTTTAGCTCTGATTACCAAACTATAACACCCTAAAACTACCCTAGGAGAAACAAGCATTCAATTGAAACCTAAGGCATTCTTAAAAGTCAAGCAAACATTCAAGTAGCATGATACCCTCCAAGTTTTGATCTTATTAGACTAAAGATGTTATAGAGTTAATTATGTCTGGATGATTAAACAACAAAGCATACATTGAATCACCTCAAGGAAAAGAACAACACATTGTACATAGAGTCAAACGTCAAAAGGCTACAATTCATTTACTACATGGCATACTCGATCTAGTTTATTTCTATATACTTCATTAATAAGGGTCTACTCATGCTTAAGATTTGCAAGAAACAATTAAATGAAGGTGCAAACATCCCTATTCAAGTCATCCATGTACAAATCATCCCCCTTTTTTAAACAGATTCATTAACTTAAGAAAAATCAAATTTTAAGAGCTTAGCATTGGTTTGAACCATCCAATCATTTGATACAAAGATTTCTATGTCAATTAACCATTCTTCTAAATAAAAATTCAAGCAATCAATTCACTAAGACCACCTCAACTTACAACATTACTATTTAACTACTCCCAATTATAACCTAACTATGCTTTTACTATCATGTAATCTATCAATCCAATGTCAGCAAGGTCATGCACTAACCATGAATTCCAAACATTAATCTAGAGAAAGTCATGCAATCACCACAACCATAAGCCACCATAAGTCTATTAGTTAAGTTTTACATGCCATAGCAAAAATATAGGTTTACAAACATTAACAACTACTACCATAATATATACATTAGTGCCACCACCCTAGGAGTTCTTGACAAAATTTAACTACATACTTTTAAATTTCCAAAAGGCTTAGTGAGTGAGTTTCAAGCACTTTGAAGAAATTTATAATAGTAAGTCTTTCATTACAATTATCATCCATGTGATAATCATAAGCTTCAATATAAACAATTGTCGTTCGAAATATTCAATTCTTCAAGGCCAATATAACAACATTTCATTTAACTTACTTAATCAAATAATTAACTCATATCAATTCTATAGAAGAAATCAATAGGCTTAGCATTCAATTAATATATGAGCTCATATTCTTATTCGTGTTTTAGGTAAGCAATAACTCCTCCAATACCAATACTATATTTACATTATAATCTATTACACCTACAATATTGTAAGCTAGCCTTAAAGCTTTAGATTATGCTTATTTAAAGCATTGTAACAAATCTTATTCCACAATTCTTTTAATAAACTTTTGATTTAGCCTTGAGAATCGATATCTCAACCTAGATACACGAGTCCCCAACCAAACTGTCGCCTATAACAATGTGGTACTCAAAGTACCTGGTTAATCCCTCCTACTATCGCCAAATGACCAAACACACACTTCCCTCCTACTGTCGCCGAATAGGGACCACTATACCGGACCGTAGTCTATCCCAACACTGAGCTGTATGGACTCTATGGCATGCTAACTATATTTATGACTGACTCGAGACCAAGGCTTACAATAATGATCATTTTTATCAAATTTAGAGCATAGATCGATTCAATATACACTTCATGTGCCAATGTCCCTTTTTAATTTAGGGTCCAATATCAATTCAACATCACAGATTCACGACAATATCTTCAATTAGAATTCAATGTTTCAATAGGTGATATTCAATTTCTATATTCAATATTTCAATATCAATGTACGGTTACCAATATCAACACCAATAATTCTTTAATCTATATTAATTTATCAATGACCATTTGTGCATCTATTTCGCACAATACAAAACCATTATTATATTATTCATTCACTACTATTCTTTATTTAGCGTGTTTGTTGACACTACTAGTTCCCTATCAAGGTTTCGAACCAATACAATGAATTTCTTTCAAAACATGCTTATTCAATCAATCTTAAACCTATAAGAATTTCTCAAGAAACACTTACCTTGTTTGCTTTGCCAATTATTTATAAATATAAGCATTCTAATAGTATTATTTAAATGCAACTATAAGAACAATACTCGGAAAGGGTTCTACTCCTTTCCGAGGCTAAAACTACACTCACAAGATGTTTCTGAGTTATTAGCGATCCCGAATCATGACCCCTTTTAATCTATTAGCTTGATGATCAACATTAGTCTTTTATCCTCAAGATCTTCTCGGTCTAACAATTACATTATATATAATTAGACACCAAAATCAATCATTCCAATTCAAAAAACAAATTGAACCTTTGATTATCAACATCTACTCTATTCAGCAGATTTGTACCCCGTTTTAAACAACCAATGTGTTCTAATTACTAATCAAAACTCAAGACCATTACAATGAGGTAAGTGATCAAAACTATACCTAAATGACCATGCATGACTTGGTTCATTAATAACCAATTTTTCATATCAATTTCTCGTTTAAAAACACATACACTCATTCGATCAAAACAGGGCATATTTTCATTCGCACATACATTAGACCTAACAATCTCAATAATCAATCATGCTTGTTAATAAGATAGAAAAAATTAATACTCATGAATATACACGCACACATATATATATATATATATATATATATTTGTTCATTAGCAAATCATTTCGATGACCAAAACAATCTTATTATCCCTTCACATAATCCCAATTTCTTTCGAACTAAACTGCCCATTTCAATAAGCCTGTTCAATTCAACTCCCTTCTAACATTTAAGCAAAACAATTGAATTAAACCAACTCTCATACACAATATAACATTGCACCATTTGGAAGCAATTAAACAATCCCGGAATTCTTCAAGCATTTCATATATTCTCTAACTTATAAACATTGTTTCTATAATTCAAACTCACCATCTTAATTATCAAATCTAAGCTAAGCATTCAATCACAATTTCAATCACCATTTTATTCATTCGAATTCAAGATTAAAAAAAACAACATCTAACAACCATTCATACAATACAATGAGAAATAATTTACCTCTTTGAGTTATCAATTCCAATCAATGCTTCAATTCCTTCTCTATCGAAGCAAACCTTTAAATTCTATGTATTTTTCACATTCTCTCTTAACTCTTAGAGGTAGCTTTGGTTTGATTCAATGGGGAAGATGACTCCCCTTCCTAGTTTGACCGAATGGTCCTAACAAGTGGACAAGTGTAATGTCCATTAATTAAATTTAGATTACCATGCATTTAACCAACTTTAACAACTCATCTTTTTAGTCATTTAAGAAAATTTCCTTCACCTTTCAAACTACAATAATTTGGTCCTCTAATAGCTCTTTTTATTTAATAGTGAATTACTTCTAACAATATTAATCATACATAATTCATAGGACATGGTTGAGAGTATTACAATTTATGACTACCTCACTAGGCAAAGTATGCCTAATTCATCTCATTCCATACATTTTAGGTTAAGGATTTCACCATTGAAGATCGGAGAATCGACGTTGTTGACAAGTCGCTACAAGGCCCAAGTAATGTGTTTTGCCTTTATGAATTCCTAAGATGGTGGCAAAGTAGTTGAACTAGTCATTTATGACTCTTTTAGTATGTGTGTATTATGCATGGCTTGTAAAAGTCACTAAGGTTCTAATTGACCTTTTTGCATTGTCCAAAATTGGCTAAGAATGCATATTTGGAACTAAAAGGTGAAAACCTAGTAAATGGATTCAAATGGCCCTATAATTTGACATGCTAGTAGATTATAGTGATTGAATATTGCTGGTAAAATTTCATTGTATTTGAACATCGTTCAACATGTTAAATTGGCCAAAAACCAGATAAAATTTGTCATTACAGTGTAGGGCGTACCGATACGGGTTCACCTGTTTCAGTATGGCTGTGCATATTTGGTCAGTCAAAGCTCAGGTCAACCTAGGTGTATTGAAACGGCCTAAAGGTGTTTATATACAGAACATCGCATAAGCATTTAAGATTTTAATTGTATCGATACGACCCTAGGGGCATATCAAAACGGGTCAATGAAGGTCAACGGGTACCGGTACATCTCGAGCTGTACATAAATGAGTTATTGAGTTGTTGGAAATTGGGTTATCACCTTTGCATGTCATACCGATCCGGTCCTTGACCGTATCAAAACGAGTTTGGGCAGTGAAGTCTGGATTACATAATCTAATTGTTTCGTACCGATACGGCCTATAGTGTTTCGGTATGAGAGCGGTTAAATCTGTTATAAGTCATTGATCATAGTATTGAAACATTGTATATTGTTCCCTAAATATTGGTAAGTCTAATTGGATGGGTAAATGACATCGGATTAAAATGAAAATTTGTAGACTTACTGTTTATTGATTGAATTACATAGTCATGTGGTTAATTTCATATAAAGATCCCTAATTCCTAGAATATATAGTTTAGTCCCTAAAAGTTGTAAAAGTTTAAAATTAACCCTAATCTAATTATCGTAGTTCCATATCTATTTGTTGTCTCAGTGTATTGATATCATATTGCATTGTATTGTCTTGCATTGAATTCTTGTTGAAAGATAATGCACCTTTCACCATATTGTTCACCGTTAACGCTTTTCGACTCGATTCTCTACTAGACCGGGAAGGGGGTGTTACAATCCATCTCCAACTTTTCCTCAAAGATTTAAGAATATTGAGTTGGAAACTCAATTTCAAATTTTTCATGATACTTTGTAACAACTTATAGTTCAAATTCCTTTGATTGATGCTCTCACACAGATTCTGAACTATGCAAAGTTCATGAAGGATATCCTGTCCAAGAAGAAGCTCAATGCAATGGAAACCATTATGCTCACTGAGGAGTGCAGTGCGTTAATATCTACCCCTCTATCGAAAAAGTTGAAAGATCCAGGAAACTTCATCGTACCTTGCTCGATCAATAATCACTAATTTAGCAAAACTCCTTGTGACTTGGGGGCTAGTATCAATTTAATGCCATTATCTACTTTTCAAAAGTTGAGCATTGGAGAAATGAAGCCCATTACAGTCACATTAAGTTGGCTGTTAGATCTTTGACTCATCCGAATGGTCAAGTCAAAGATTTGCTCGTACGTGTGGATAAGTTTGTTTTCCCAGCTAATTTTATTATACTGGATTGCGAGGTTGACAAAGATGTACTTATAATTCTTGGTCACCCATTCTTAGCTACTAGAAAGCAGTTATTGATGTACCGAAAGGAGAGCTTACAATGAGGGTTGAGAATGAACAAGTTACTTTTGGGATGTTCAACGTTGATATGGGAAGAAAGTTTGGAGAATGTCATCATATCGACATTCTTAAACATATTATTCAAGAAGACGTGCATTATCATGGTATTCTTGTTGTTGAAGATACTACGTTGACAATGGTAGAAGATCTCCCAAATTGTGACCACATTGTAGAAGTTCTCACTACAAAAGTTCATCACAAATGGTAAGTTGAATCTTTGGATTGTTTTCACCGGTCAATTCCTACGTTTAAAATGTTTATTGAAGAAGCTCATACTCTGGAACTCAAGTCATTGCCAGCTAATCTCAAATATGTATTCCTTCGAGATGCATAAACACTCCCAGTAATTTTCTCTACAACTCTGGGCGCAATACAAGAAGCTAAGTTTATAAATATTCTTAAGCACCACAACCGTGCTATTACTTGGACAATTGTTGATATAAATGTTATTATTCCATCCTTTTGCATGCAAAATATTAAGCTGGATGATGAGAACAAATAGTTCATTGAGCCGCAAAGATAATTGAATGAAAACATGAAGGGAGTGGTCAAGAAGGAAATCTTTAAATGGTTGGATGCTGGTATTATCTATGCAATTTCTGATAGTGCATGGGTGAGTCCAGTTCATTGTGTCCCTAAGAAAAGTGGCACCACTATAGTCCGTAACGATGCTAATGAGCTGATTCCAACTTGTATTCCTACTGATTGGTGTATTTTATGGACTACATGCGTCTCAATGCAGCCACAAAGAATGATCGTTTTCCTGTTCCTTTCATTGATCAGATGTTAGATCAACTCTTGGGCAATGAGTATTAATGTTTCCTAGATGGATATTCTAGCAACAATAAAATTGTTGTTGCACCTAAGGACCAGGAAAAGACTACTTTTACATGCCCTTTTGGGATATTTGCCTTCCGCCGCATGCCTTTCGGTCTTTGCAATGCACTAGCCACATTTCAAAGGTGCATGATGACAATATTTTCAAATATGATTTCCTTGAAATCTTTATGGATGATTTTTCGGTGTACGAGAATAATTTCAACCATTGCGTCGACAATCTGGAGAGAGTATTCGAGAGTCGGTTACGGATGGGGAAGGATTAGCACCCCACACCGCCCAAAATTGGTACTTTAATAATTACCGCTTTATTAATATTAAACTTTCCGGATTAAAGTGGTGATTAATTTAAAATTTGGTTATAAGTGCGAGTAGATTTTAAAGGCCCTGTTATTCGAGAGTAAATTCCCAACCACCATCACTACGCTTGATACCGGCCCTGTTTACGCTCGAATAAAAGGGCACTGCATTGACAATTATATATCCGTTATGCAAACTTAAAAAAAGGCAAACATAAATAAATACAAGGTGATAAAATAAATAAATACTAACAAAATTAAAAAACTAATCGAACACAAATAAAATACTACTCTAACATATTCACAAATATTAATTAACGTAATAACATAATAATATGTACAAACAACAATATATACATGAAATCTTATATATATATTTGATATAAAAATATAGAAAATATAAAAAGTTATACGTAAAATATGGGTTGTAGAAAAAAATTATATATACATAATAATATAAAACATGTTTCACATACCAAAAAACATATACGTAATAAATACATATTAGAAAACTATACGTATATATACATAATAATAAAAATATAATCTTAATATATATAACATATAGAAAATAGATTATTTTGTATAAATATAATAATAATAATAATAAAACCAATATAACAAGGAATCTAAAATAACACATATTAAAATATATAACACATACGTATACAAAAAAAATATGGCAAGAAACAATAAATATAAATATAGTATTATATAAACATATACTAAAAAGAAACATAGTATATACATATATATTACTTAGTATATATATATATGTATATATATAGATAAACATGAAGTAATGCATAGATATATATTAAAAACCATATATACATACATACATACATACATACATACATACATACATACATACATACACACATAGGAACAATTATACAAGAACAAATAAAAGACATAAACAAATTCATATCATGTTAGAAAACATATTAGAGATTAGAAGATTGAAAAACAAATATTAAACAACCACCAATAATTAATCTAAACACATGCTAACAACATATAGAAACATATGAACATCAAAATCATATAAAAACGTAAGAACTAAAAATAAATAAAAGATTACTAATAAAACATCATCTCTATTAGATCATAAAAAAGGGATTATACCACAAACATACACCAAAAAATAAATACCCAAAATAAAATGAGGGGTGAATGCCGGTTCTCTCCCACCATTTTTTTTTCAAACTGCCGTGAGCTCCATTGTTTTTATTTTCCTTCAATGCCGAGAGCCTCCCCTTGTTTCTTGAAAAATGGATGGCTCCCTCTCTTGTGATTGGGTTTTGGGGATTTAAAAGTGAAATAATGGTGAGGTAGGGTGATGGTGGTGGTGTGGAGTGTGGGCATGAGGAATAAGGGAATGGCATGGGTGAAGGGATGGGCAGCATGGGGAGGCAGGGTGGCAGGGCATGGCGCAACATCCCTTTTTTTGCTATTTTTTTTTGAATTTGATATTTTTTATTTTGGTTCGAAGAGGGTAAATGGCACGAATATAATTTGGGGCCCGGACAAAAAATGGGTATTAAAGTTGCCCCTCTTTGCTCATTGCTGTGTAACAGGAATAGAGCAAAGACAAAAGGAATAACCATTTTCGTCTGGTCTAGCTGAACTTCTCTCCTTTTGATGTGTGTCTTTTTTCTTCGGTAGATCATCTTTCTCTTCGGCACATGTCTTCTTTCTTGTCTTGACGGATCTACTTTGTCACTCTTGGAGGAAGCAAAATCTTCAAAATAGGGGGTTATCTGTTGGGGAAGCAAAATGAGTCCAACTTGCTATATTATTGATAATAAGCTAATACCTAAAGAGAGTTCGACCCAGCTGCAACACCGACGAAGAGGCAGGGTCTACAAAATTCGATCCAGCTGCAACATTGACGAGGAGGTAAGACTGATGGATGAAAGTTCTGATGTCTGATCCAGCTACAATTCTGACGAAGAGACAAGACCAGAAAACTGACAACTTATTCTTTTTCTCTTTTTCTTTTTTCTTTTCTTCTTTGTTTTCCTTTTTTTTTTGCTTTTTCTTTTCTACTTTTTTCATTTTGCTCTCTTTTTCTTCTTTTTTTTCATTTTTTTCTTCTTTTCTTCTCTTTTTTCTCCCTTTTTTTTAGAAATCTTTTTTTAGAAACAACATTGATAAAACTTGAAAGTTGGTAAATTTTGACCAAGCTACAACACCGACGAAGAGGCATGGTCTAAAGTTAGTAATGTTGATCCAGCTACGACACTGATGAAGAGGCAGGATCAAGAGTTAGTGAATTTGGTCTAGCTACAACACCGACGAAGAGGCAAGACTGGAAGTTAGTGAATTAGGTTCAGCTGCAACACCGACGAAGAGGCAGAACCAAAAGTTATATTTGACCAAGCTACAACACCGACGAAGAGGCAAGTCTGAAGATTTGATCCAGCTACAACTCTGACGAAGAGGCAGGATCGGTGGATGAAAGTTCTGATGTTTGATCCAGGTACAACTCTGACGAAGATGCAGGATCGAAGGATTGAAAGCTCATTTTGATTTTCTTTTCTTTTCTTTCTTCTTTTCTTTCTCTTCTTTTCTTTCTCTTCTTTTTTTCTTTTTTTTTCTTTTTTTTCTTTTTTTTCTTCTTTTTTCTTTCTCTTTTTTTCTTCTTCCTCTTTTTTTAAGATACAACATTCATACAACTAGAAAGTTAGTAAATTTTGACCAAGCTACAATACCGGGGATGAGGCATGGTCTAAAATTAGTAATGTTGATCAAGCTACAACACTGACGAAGAGGCGAGATCAAGAGTTAGTGGATTTGGTCTAGCTACAACACTGACGAAGAGGCAAGACTGAGAGTTAGTGAATTAGATTGAGCTACAATACCGACGAAGAGGCAAGACTGAGAGTTAGTGAATTAGATTCAGCTACAACACTGACGAAGAGGCAGAACCGAAAGTTAGATTTGACCAAGCTACAACACCGACGAATAGGCAAGGTCTGAAGATTTGATCCAGCTACGACTCCGAAGAAGAGGCGGATCAGATGGTTTTATTCTTCTTTTTTTAGATCAAGCTACAACTCTGACGAAGAGGCATGATCAAACTTTGGCAAATTTGGTTCAGCTGCAACACTGACGAAGAGGCAAAACCTTAAATTTATAAAGTTGGATCTATCTACACCATCAACGGAGGGGAAGATCAGATTTCAGCAACACGGATCTTACTATACCATCAATGGATGAGCAAGATCGGCAAATGATAACAACTTGATTTTCATTTTGATTTGATTTTTTCAGATTTTTTTTTTGGATTCTTTGATTTTTTGCTTTTTCTTTTCTTCTTTTTTTTCTTTTTTCTTTTTTCTTTTTTGATTTTTTCTCTCTTTTTTGATTTTTTAAAATTTTTGCTTTTTTTGATTGGTTTTTTTAGCTACAACTATAATAAAAAGGTAAATTCCGAGTGAAATTTAGGTCTAGCTACAACACCGTCGAAGAGGCAAGACCTAGAGAGGATTTGATCTATCACACCACTGACGGAGAGACTAGATCAGCAAAATGTGGGACTCACTACACCACCGACGGAGAGGTAGAACCGAATGGAAACTTTGATCTGCAACACCAGTGAAAGAGGCAAGATCTGGATAGGATTTGATCTGCTACACCACTGTCGGAGACACTAGATCAGCAAAATGTGAGATCCACTACACCACCGACGGAGAAGTAGGACTGAATAGAAAATCTGATCTGCAACACCACCGACGGAGGCAAGATCTACATTAAGTTGGCGTACCACCACTGATGGAGGCATGACTTGCAAGTTGTTAAATTGTTGTTCCATTGACAGCGAGACAATATTTGGAAAAATTTACTCTGCTTCTCTATCGATAGAGGGTAAGATCTGGAATGAGTTGTTTTTTGCATGAGTGAGAATCTGGAAAATGTTGGCGTCCGTCACACCATCGTCGGAGGAATAAAATCCTACAAAAGAAAAAACATTGGTCAGTAGTTGTCAAAGATTTTGTCGCTGATACCTTTTATTTTGGGTGTTTCAGCATCTTCTTCGTGTTTGGCCTCCTTCAAGACTAGGGTTGGCCCTCTTGTCATTGCTCCCATGTTGAGGGTACTCGGTCTTTTCCGTAGACATGTTATGTACAAGCAAGATTGCATGAATGTATCTAATTTTATGTCTAAATACATGTGTCTACCCTAAATGCATGGTGATTTTGGTGTATGCACTTAATCTAAATGTATGACGTATGCAAAAATGATTCTATGCAAGATAAATACAACTACATGCATGAATGTGACATGATTTTTTCGATCCTCAAAAGGATGCCCCTGACTCCTCACTGGTCCCGTCAGGATCTTGGTTTTTTGCGTGTGACGGTGCCCTAACCTCTTATTGGGTTCGATCATCCATCTGGGTGCATGCCCCAACATTTTGTTCGTTCTTATGCCATCGTCTGAAACTGCTCTTGAATTTGACACTTTGTGTGTGGATTCTGTTGCCCCCTAAGTTGGGTTCATAAATTGTGTTGGTTCATGGTAGCTCATTATTTTTTGGATTGGGTGCAGTTTTACAGACTGTGGTCAATGTAGACATTTCAAGGGTGCAAGGGTTTGACTCGGCAATGAAGGTTGGACCTTGGCGAAGAATGCCCCCGGACTGGGACCTTGTTAGAGGCACAATATTTGTAAAAGATGTGGGGGTGTTTTTGGACATGCCCCAAGACCAAACTTTTGTAAGAGGCTCTATAAGGTGCTAGATCGACCAACTTCATTGTATTTAATGGGGCAACCCGAGGACTGACTTTAAAATTTTCAAAATGTATGCATGTAAATGTGAGGTGCATGTCTTAGATGCGAAAGTACTGATTCAAAAATGGTTCTTGTGGCTCAACTTTCTGAACTCACAGGATTCATTTGCAACTTTGAATATTGCCTTGATATCTATAGTGCTAGATTTTCTCCCAATGATAATTTTTGAAATTGAGAACCAATCGTGAATCAACATTTCATGCTAGTAAAATGCAAAAAGTTAAAGTGTTATGATATGTCATGCAGTGAATGCCAAAATGAGCAGATATGATGTGATCACAAAAATGGGTCAATTTGAAATTAGGGTAAAAATGGAAGATTTATGATCGGGTAAACCACTTGAACCAACACCCCAATGTAATGCAAATGCAATGATGTATGCAAAAAAAGGGTAAAACAAAAAAGAAAACGAGTCAGTACCGGATAAGATCAATAACACATAAATAGAAGAACAATTTAGATAAGGTAAACAAACAAAACAACCCTATTTACATCCCGTCTAAAACACATAGGTTATCTGCATGGCTCTAACAGGGTGGGTTTCTATATGTTCTCTACATGCAGTGTTGGTTCTAGGAGGTACCCGAATCATCCTTGTTATCCCCTACTAAGAGTAGCAAGGCCCCCGATCATCACCCATTATAGGCTCCTTTCAACCGGGTTCAATCCAGGGGGAGCCATTCGCTTATGCCTGCACGAAGGAACGATATCCTTACGAAAGCATAAGGTACTCGAGCCCCGAAGGTACTTGCTAGGCCTACACGGAGGAACGATATCCTCACGAAAGCATTAGCGTTTTCCCCCCACTTAAAAAGGATGGGTTTATATGCCAAATTTTAAATGCGTTAAAATAAACGCGCAATTATAACTGAATGTTAATTTAATAGTCACTTTAATCCGAAATTTCCAATATTAGAAAGCGATAATTATTTAAAAAGCTCAACTCTCTTTTATTTTTGAAAACAAAAAAATGTCCCCAGCGGAGCCGCCATCTCGCTAAAAAAGTGTGTTTTTTTTAAATGATGTATTCCGTGGGATTTTAGAAAAATCGTATTTTATTTAAAAATTGAGTCACCACCGGCCACTCAAGGTGGACCGGACACCGTAAAAACCAAAGATTTCAAAATGTCGGGTTCAAGAGTCGGTTACAGATGGGGAAGGATTAGCACCCCACACCGCCCAAAATTAGTACTTTAATAATTACCACTTTATTAATATTAAACTTTCCAGATTAAAGTGACGATTAATTTAAAATTTGGTTATAAGTGCAAGTAGATTTTAAAGGCCCCGTTATTCGAGAGTAAATGCCCAACCACCATCACTACGCCTGATACCGGCCCCGTTTACGCTCGAATAAAAGGGCACCGCATTGACAATTATATATCCGTTATGCAAACTTAAAAAAAGGCAAACATAAATAAATACAATGTGATAAAATAAATAAATACTAATAAAATTAAAAAACTAATCTAACACAAATAAAATACTACTCTAACCTATTCACAAATATTAATTAACGTAATAACATAATAATATGTACAAACAACAATATATACATGAAATCTTATATATATATATATATATATCTGATATAAAAATATAGAAAATATAAAAAGTTATACGTAAAATATGGGTTGTAGAAAAAAATTATATATACATAATAATATAAAACATGTTTCACATACCAAAAAACATATACGTAATAAATACATATTAGAAAACTATACGTATATATACATAATAATAAAAATATAATCTTAATATATATAACATATAGAAAATAGATTATTTTGTATAAATATAATAATAATAATAATAATAATACCAATATAACAAGGAATCTAAAATAACACATATTAAAATATATAACACATACGTATACAAAAAAAATATGGCAAGAAACGATAAATATAAATATAGTATTATATAAACATATACTAAAAAGAAACATAGTATATACATATATATTACGTAGTAAATATATATTTATAGATAGATAGATAAACATGACGTAATGCATAAATATATATTAAAATCCATATACACATACATACATACATACATACATACACACACACATAGGAACAATTATACAAGAACAAATAAAAGACATGAACAAATACATATCATGTTAGAAAACATATTAGAGATGAGAAGATTGAAAAACAAATATTAAACAACCACCAATAATTAATCTAAACACATGCTAACAACATATAGAAACATATGAACATCAAAATCATATAAAAACGTAAGAACTAAAAATAAATAAAAGATTACTAATAAAACATCATCTCTATTAGATCATAAAAAAGGGATTATACCACAAACATACACAAAAAAATAAATACTCAAAATAAAATGGGGTGAATGTCGGCTCTTTCCCCCCTTTTTTTTCAAACTGTCGTGAGCTCCATTGTTTTTATTTTTCCTTCAATGTCGAGAGCCTCCCCTTGTTTCTTGAAAAATGGCCGGCTCCCTCTCTTGTGATTGGGTTTTGGGGATTTAAAAGTGAAAGAATGGTGAGGTAGGGTGATGGTGGTGGCGTGGAGTGTGGGCATGGGGAATAGGGGAATGGCATGGGTGAAGGGATGGGCAGCATGGGGAGGCATGGTGGCAGGGCATGGGGTGGCAGCCCCTTTTTTTGCTATTTTAATTTTTTTTTGAATTTGATATTTTTATTTTGGTTCGAAGAGGGTAAATGGCTCGAATATAATTTGGAGTCTGGACAAAAAATGGGTATTACAGATACCAATCTCTAAATGGGAAGATTTGACTCAAGACGAGGAAGTCATTGAAGTTCTCAAGGAAGTTTATGGTGATGATGTTGAAGAACTGGACATAATGGTGGGTCTCATGGCAGAGGAGAAGATCAAAGGTTTTGCCATAAGTGAGACAGCTTTCATCATCTTCCTTATAATGGCATCTAGGTATATAAATTGTACTTTTATACTTATATCCGAATATTTTCTGGTGACAAATAGAATAACAAGAATTGGATGATATCAATATTGCAGGAGGTTGGAAGCAGATAGGTTCTTCACAAGCGAATTCAATGAGGAAACATACACAACGAAGGGGCTTGAATGGGCAAATACAACTGAAAGTTTGAAAGATGTGTTGGATCGTCATTACCCAGAAATTCCAAAGAAATGAATCAACTCGACAAGTGCTTTCTCGGTTTGGGACTCACCTCCAAATACTCCCAATCCAATCCCTTTGTATCTTCGTATTCCATCCTGGAATTAACTTTCCATCAAGCCATGAATTTAATTACCTCGATTGTTATTTTACAATTATGATTAGGTTTCTCTATTATTTATGATCGATATTTACCGCTATCGACCATAATAGCGTGCTTTGTATTTGTAACCGCAATAAGTTTAACATAACCAAATATGGTTGTGATATTAGTCTTTTATTTTTTTACAAAAAAATTGTTGCGCATAGTTTTATTGAATAAAGAAAAAATGTTTAAAATTATAAGTGACTATAAAATAATAATGACTAATCAAAACTTTCTCATAAAATCACAATTGTAAACAAACTTACTATTTTTAAAATAAAATAGAACCAAACAAGAGTTAAAAACACAACCAAACAACTAATATTACAATGCATATAACAATGATGATTTGTTAACAAATTGATATTACCACAACTTAATCGTGACTTATCTTTAATGATTGTAAACATAAATCAATATTCAATTTGAGGGTCTAAAGTAGGGATAAATCAACAAGATAACATAAAACATTTATCTGGAGAGGCGATATCAAATTCAATTATAAGAAAACAAAAAATGTCATGAGAGAAAACAAAACATTTACCAATTTCATAAGAAAATAAAAGGTCTAGTAAACAAAATTACATAACATGTAATACCCCTAAAATCGGGTTAGTAGTTAATGGAGTTTCCGGTAATCAGAATTTTATTTTAAAGTAGTTAAATCGATCTTCAGAATATCTTGTTTGATTAATTTTGGTTTCATTACGTCTAAATTGAAGCATTAATGTTAAGGACTAAATTATAAAATGGTATAGATTGAAGTTAGGACATGAATTAAAATTGAATAAAATTTAAGTTAAATGAATTTTGTATAAGTGATGGAAGGATTAGTGTGCAATTATATTAAAAGTTATTTTAGTGACTAAATTGAAAGAAAGCATAGCTCGATGGCTATAATCCAAGAGGTAGAAAGATCGATGGCTAAGCTTGTGACTAGCGCAAAAACATTAAAGTAATTAAGTAGATTGTATTATGAGCCTATCAATGATTTTCCATGATTTTTGGATCATGTGAGAATGAAAGCCTAAAGCTTTGAATTTTCAAAGTATTCATGTTATGTTATCTTAGATCTCTTAGCACTTAGATTATCAGATTGGTAAATTCTTTGTGAAATCTTGTTTAGATCAACTCAACATAGAAGAGTTTTCAATTCGGGAAGGAAAAGATAAGTCGAGCAGCTAAGGAAGGATAATTCGATATCGATATTAGCTTAGAGTTTCAATAAGTGTAGTATATGTTTCGGGATGACATTGTGTCATCGCGGTATGTTGTTTGTTTGCATTTAACTATGATCTTTTTTTATATATGGTGACACGATGCATAAAGCTCATTTAGAGCAAGTTTGTGGTGGCAAATCATATGCGGTAAGCTTGGTAAGCTTATTCCTTTGTTTTATGCTTTGTATGTATATTTTTATGCTTAATATGATGGGCTATGGAAAATAATGGAAGAATTATGATATTTAATGCTATGATAGGCTATGAAATGTGATGTTACATTAAGTTATGGATAGTTCAGTTCTGGAGCTTCAAAGCTCACTATGAAACTATGATACGTTATTTTTGGAGCTATAAGCTAATTTATGAAATAATGAATACTAAAGGAAAACTTTAAATTAAAATTGGATTTGGGTACAATTGACATGTCATGGAATTCATTGAGCTTATGTACGGGTTTGGATTACGATCCATGTGTTACGACCATTATATGGAGACAGTAGGAGGAATGTGATTGCTGGTCATTTGGAAACAGTTGCAGGGTTGACCATTCTTAGTTTCGTAGTTACGTGGAGACATTTGGTTGAGAATTCATGTACCCCTACGTGTAATTGTGATCCAGGGAAAATAATAAAATCTCTTGATTAAAGATATGAAATTAAATACGGGTAAGGACTTGATTATGTATAAGAATATGATTATGACTTATAGAAGTTTTGATGACCATGTTAAGTATGATTTGTTGTCACCTTATGTTTGTAATTCTTTTATGTATATAAATTCAAAGCATTACATTTCAGTGAACTTCAAGTTTACTGCCTCGCTAAGCTATGTCAGCTTACTTTATCTCATCGCATACATTTCAGGTTATTCGATTCTGTTAGGATATTTATTTTGATATAATAATTGAAAAATAGTTTTGGACTAAATTGAAAAAAGTGCAAAAATGATTTTAAGTCCAAACAACTTGAAAATAAGTTTGAGATGTTTTCATAAGGTTTTGGAAGTGTTTAAAGTGTATAAAAGTATCTAAACTTACGTTTTCAGCACGACCGCACCGATACGGTATACACCGTATTGATACCTGATGAGTGTTTTATTTTTTTACTAATTTATCGATAAATACTCCTTGTTGATTCCATGATATTGCTGATTTGTGTTATTTTTATCGTTTTTCTATGCAGGACATCAATTCATACCTCATCGGGGTAAGCTAAAAACATATTTCATTCTTAGTTTTGTTCTTGCTTTCTAAGTTCTATAAAATTCTCTTTTTCTTTATGTTCTTGTTTTTAAGTTTTCATTTAGTTTCTTTTAAAATGATGAGTATGATTTCTACCATAATCATGCTTGGCTGATTTCCCAGCAAGCCAAAGGCTAAAGAAACAACTCAATTCCGATCGTGGGAATTGAAAAGCACTTTATATCTTCAAATATATTTCTCAATTTTATGCAAACTTGGATTGACAATCGACCTTTTCTTTTAAAATCCTTACACTTTCAAATTCAAAAAGGGCTCGTTGGTTTGAATGTTGTTTCAATTTATAGTTGGGAGGAAGGATCAGCTTGTAGCACATTCGACTTCCTGTGAACACACTTAGTGGCGGCCCGCTAAGGGAAATTGAGATCGGATTTGATTTTCATTGAGACAACATAGTATGAGTCTGGTTTTTCTAAATTTTAAATTGTTTTACTCTAATGGAAATAGTCGTGGTTAGTCTAGCCAGAAAACTGAAATTCAAAAATTGATTTTGGATTATCGGTTTACCGAAGAGAAAAACAAGTTACAAGGGTTAGGCCTTGTAGATTGTAACCGGCATTTATTCGGAGTAAATTCTTATTCGATGATCGATTGGAAATGAGTCAAAGCGAAGCTTGAGGCTATTTACTTAAACTGAATATATTCTTAAATTTACTCTCATTCTCAGATTTAACTTTTCATTTCTTCGTTTTATTTAATTAAACTCTTGCGATAAACCACCCAATTTATTTACACCTTTCTCGCCTAAATCAAGACCAAAAGCCTTCTACATCAGAATTTCCAAAGTCTCGGTGGATCGACCCTTATTCTCTTTACTACACTATTTAATTAATTCTTTAGAGATTAAAGATAATTATTTTGACAGTTAACGACCCTTGTCAAATTGGCGTCATTACTAGGGACTTCGGCAAAGTTACTGATTAAAGTTTGTTTTGATTTATACCTAGGAAGAATCTGGGAGAACTAACAAATTTTGAACCAGAGATCAAAGCATTAGCCTGAAGACTACACTCACAAACACTTTGGGAAAGAAGACAATGAAAACAGTAAGAACGATGACAACAACAATCCGAACCAGATCCAGAAACACTCTTTGACGCTAAAACACACTTTGAATTCGATGACGTAGAGCAGATTCTGATGGCAGACAATGACCAAAATATTCGAGAACTTGCCGCAGCACCTGTTAAGAAACAACCATTGTGCATCACATTCCCGAATGGAGAGACGCCATTCGCACTTAAGACGTTTGCCGACTTTTCATGGTTTGCCCAGTGAAAACCCACACAAACATCTCAAGGAATTTCATATGGTTTGTTTAAGCATGAAACCAAAGGGAGTATCCGAAGACCAAATTAAACTCTGCGCTTTCCTTTTTTCCTTAGCCAATTTGGCTAAGGATTGGTTATTTGATTTACCGTCTAATTCGGTTACTACATGAACTAATATGGCTCGACTTTTTCTTGACAGGTTTTTCCCTGCAGCCAAGGCGAGTGAACTAAGGCAAAGCATCTTAGGAATCCGACAAAAAGATGTTGAATCATTATACGACTATTGGGAAAGGTTCAAGAAATTATGCGCAAATTGTCCACAACACGGACTATCAGAACAAACACTTCTCCAATACTTCTACGAAGGCCTACTCCCTATGGAGATGAAGATGGTCAACGCAAAAATTGGAGGGGTACTTATAAACATGACTCCGACGGCGACTAGAATTTTAATTTCTACTATGGCCGCTAACTTTCAACAGTTTCACCCTTCCAGCGAACCATTTCGACGAGTTCAAGAGGTAAGTACAGTTTCTTTAGAAAATAAAATTGATAAGCTAGTTGATATAGTTCAATCTCTTATTGCAGGCAAAATAGGTACAACTAGACTTTGAGGAATATGCACAAAGCCGGACCACCACCACCCTACGGATTGTTGTCTAATGTTACAAGAATTTGTTGTCGCACAAGTAAATGCAATAGGAATTTTTCGGGACCTCTCCAAAGGCCATATAACCCTCAAGCCAACACCTATAACCCAGGGTGGAAAGACCATCCAAACATCAACTATGGACTAAATCCCATACCAAATCAACCTTATCAGCCACATACACCACAGCAATATCAACCGCAAAAACCATCGTTAGAGTCAATTGTCGAACGTTTGGCGCTATCCCAGGAAAAGTTTCAACTAAAAACTGAAGCACACTTTCAAGAAATTGACAAACAGATGAGTCAACTGACATTAGCAGTGAGTCATTTAGAATCCAAAGGGTAGCTGTCATTGCAAACTGAGGCAAACCCATGAGAAAACATTAGTGCAATCACCCTTTAGAGTGACATTGTTATCGCACCACCAGTCCCAAAGGATGTTGCCACAAAATCCCAGAAGGAAGAAGTTGATGCAAGATCCCAAAGGAAAAAGAATGATGAATCGCAAACTCCTCCCACGCCATCTCCCTATGCTATCCCACCTCCCTTTCCTTCGAGGCTGGTTAAACGCGATAAACAAGTCAAGGAAAAAGAGATACTTGATGTTTTTCGGAAGGTGGAGATAAACATACCTCTTCTTGAGGTAATTCGAAAAGTACCAAGATACGCCAGATTTTTGAAAGACCTTTGCACAACCAAAAGGATACTTATCTGCATGAAAAGGTAAATTTGGGTGAAAACGTATCAGATGTTTTTCAACGCAGGCTTCCACATAAGCTAAAGGACCAAGGTATGTTTTCTATTCCTTGTAAAATTGGTAAGGTGGGAATTAAATGTGCTATGGGTGATTTGGGTGCTTCCATAAATGTTATGTCACTTTCCATTTACAATTCACTTAGTGTAGAACCTTTGAAGAAAACAAGAGTGACAATCCAGCTCGCCGATAGATCCGTCATCTATCCCAGAGGACTCCTAGAGAATGTGCTGGTTAAGGTAAATAATTTAATTTCTCCGGCAGATTTCTAAGTCATTGACATGGAAAATGACCGAAACAATTCTTCCTCCGAAATCCTTCTTGGTCGCCCTTTCCTAAGCACGACACATGCCAAAAATGACGTTAGGAGTGGTATTCTTACCGTGGAATTTGATGGCGAGGTTGTAAAATTTGATGTTTACAAGGCGATGAAGTACCAGATAATATTACAAATAATAGTTTCATTGACATTTATGAGCCTTTGGTAGATGAGTTTGTTGAAACTAAATTCTCTGATGATTTGTCAGGGAATTGAAGGATCACGACAAAAAAATAGAGAGTTGGAAAATATTTATTCTATTTATTCTGACTTGCGCCTAACTCCTTCGAAAACTAAAATGGTTTCTTCCATTTTGCAGGCACCAAACTTGGAGTTAAAATTACCGCCGGATAAATTGAAGAGAAAAGAAGATATTTTTTTCAGGAAAAAATAGAGGAACTCTATGATCATAAAATTTCTCATAGGGAAGTTCTCAATTGGACAAAGCACATGAATTGGAGAAAGTATTTGTCACAGTGCTTGTAGTTTGAATCAGGTTGTCGAGCTAACAACGTTAAATAAAGCGCTAAATGGAAGGCAACCCATTTTTCATTTACATTTTTTTATTTAATTTCTTTTTATTCTATTTTTTTATTTCTTTATATTATTATTTTATCTGATTTTATTCAGAATAACAAAAACAAAAAATGCACAAGTTTGAACTTTCGAGCATTGGAGAAACGAGAGATAGAGAAAAATTCAAAAGGGGCATTTAGGATTTTTGCTCAATTAATTAGCTCTAAAACCCCAACATCACGCACCCTTTTTGCTCAATTAATTAGGGTAGCCATCATTTTAACCCTTCTCTCAAAACACTCAATCTAACCACTTCCAAATCCAAACCTCTACCCTGGCACTTCATCTCCTTTTCACCCCATCACCTCAATTTTCAATTCTCTCTCAATTTTTTTCTTTCCCCACAAACCTCTACCCTCTCTTTGTTTTTACCTCATTCTCAAACCTAAGCCTTTTATTTTGACCTTTTTCACCCTTTTTAGGATAAGAGAATTGGATTACATTTGTATGATTTATTTCCACAAAAAATAGAAAGAAAAAAATGAAAAAGGGTTCAAATATAAAAAACAGTAGTTTGAAAATACCATAGAGAAAAAATGGCAGAAAAAAAAAAAGAAAAGAAAAGAAAAATAGTTCAAACAAAAGGAGAAAATTGTTACATTCCTTTGTTGCATTTCTTTTCTTTACTTTTGAGCTTATGTGGAATTGATCTAATTTATTATGTTTCTCTTGTCTTGATTATTAGCTGAATTTTTACCCTTCTCCCCACCTTTACCTAAGCCACCTTACAACCCGTTTAAGACCCTTTGATTATTGCATCTTGTTCTAAATAGTAGTGGAGATTTGATTTTCTTACAGGCTTATGGTAATGTCATGAACATGTTCTGACTTTGAGTGTATTTGAACCCAAAACACTTTGAGTGAATCGAGTGAATCCTTGTGAGGTGTTGAGTTTGGTTGCATTGAGATTGATGAATTAGGGGTAGTATGTTGCAAAACAGAGATGCCTACACAAGACAGTATAACTCCCACAACAATGAGAACAATTTTACAGACATTGGGAGAGATAACTAGAGATATAAGGGTTTTCATTCGAGTTTCAAGGCCACTCAAGAAGGCCTATCACTCAATATTGATGAAAGCATAATCTTTCTTCCACGATAATGAGAACAATTTTACAGGCAATGGAAAAACAGTAGGATCTTCATTCAAGGAGGCTTGTCACTAAATATTGATGTATCAACTACAATGATAGTTTGACAAAGGCTAGAAGAGCATTGAAGAATATGAGGATAAAGTCAATCCTTCCAAATAGGTGTACAAGAGAGCTGGATTGAGCAAGCAAATGTGCAAAAGATTAGAAACTTTCTAAAAAGAATGAGAATGTCGAAGATTTCTTGGTCAGTGGAATGTTAACAACAAGAAATTATTAGAGCCATCTAGGATTGAAAGATGGGCAGTTGCAAACTTTCTCGCTCGTTGTGATCCTAATAACATTGTGCAAAGTCTTACTCGATGTGGAGAAACGAAAGGAATTCATATTGCTTCTCCTCTTGATGAGATGGGTCAGAATAGACGCCTACCATCTTTTGCTAGAGTTGAGAAAATGTTTGAGATGATATTGTCCAAGTTCTATGGAGTTTCACAGAGTTTCACAGTTTTTTTATGTCTGCTACCTGACAGAAAATTAATTCTGATTAAAGGAATTTAAAAGACAAAAGAAAAACAACATGCATTCATTTGATAGGCATCCTTAGGGGCATGCATATCATAATAGCATCATTTCATTTTTGACAGATTTTGAACATTGCTAATCCATCCAAGCATTAGAGAATGGAACCTTTTTCAATCTGCTTATCTATTCGAGCATGAGGAGGATAGAACCCGCTTATCTATTCGAGCGTGAGAAGAATAGAACCCGCTTATCCATCAGAGCATAAAAAGGATTGAACCTTTTTCAGAACACGCCTATCCATTCAAGCATCAAGAGAATGGAACTCGCTTATCTATTCGAGCATAAGGAGATTAGAACCCTCTTATCCATCCAAGCATAAGGAGGATATAACAATTTTTAAAAAAATGCCTATCTATTTGGGCTTGAGGAGAATATAACCTGCTTATCCATTCGAGCATGAGGAGAATGGAACCCGCCAGTCTGTTCAGGCATTGAGTTTTGACATGTTTGGTAATTGGTGAAAATCAGTGTCCTTTGTTCTTTGCTCTATTCCTGTTTCACCGGAATGACCAAAGAGGGGCAGTTGTTGTCACTAAATTTTCACTTATGTTAAATTGTTATTGTATTATTATTATATGTTAGTAATTAATATTATTATGGCTATGTAAATTTTTGTTTGTGTTATAGTTAGTGTTATAGTTGATATAATAGTTAATATAATAAAACCCAAAATATATAATAAAAAAAACAGTTCATTGTATAAAACACATTACATTAGAATCCATTTAGTTAATAAAACAGATGTCCATTTACAATAGAGGCCCGATCAGCCCAAATATAATCAAAAAACCTAAGCCCTAATTTTTTTTTTCATTACGCAGCCAACAGGGGACCGTTGGATCAAAGGATGATCCAACGGCGTAAATCAGGCGCGGAGAACCCTAGCTGAGGAAGGAATAGTGTCGCATTCTACTAACTATTAGATCTAGAAGAGATCTAACGGCCCAGATCGCTCAAGAGCAGGGTACACAGATCACCACTTGCGCGTGGCAGCCACGCGCACAACGTTTCAGCTCCGGCCAGTCAATTCATCTTCTCCGACGAATGCTCAAGCCAACTCCATCACCGTTTGTACCTCGCTGGCATTTCCCCTGTTGTTTTTAGTCACCAGAAACATGCGGAGAGGGAAACAAGAGGGGTTAGATCTCTAAACCGAGGCAAAGTTAGAAGATTTAATCACTAAATTAAAGCTAAGGCAAGAATCAAGCTGAAATCATATCAAAATAGAAGCAAATCGCGAGATAGTGGCAACTAACTCACAATCAGAACCGAGACAGAAGCAAATCGGATGATTATAAGGGATTCATGCTTGAAAATCAAGCATTTCTGTAACTATAAAAACCCTTGTAATTTCTTGTATCAACACATGACATTTTTTGACGCAAATATATAAAGATAACATTGAGGAACAACAAGCATTTGTAATTAGAGTTTCAAAGGAATAAGAAGCATTTTTCTTGTAACTTTCTTTATATACTCATTCTTTTGAATTAAAAGAAAAGGGATAAGTTTTTACGTTGTTTTGCAAAGTACCACTGTGGGTTTGGTTTCGATGTAATTCTAGTAAAAAATATGATTTGGGGACTGCCAAAATCTAGAAAAAAGATGAACTTTTTGGGAAATTTCGCTGCCAGCAACGGCGCCGGTGGAAGGCGACCGGCACAGCGGATGTTCGACGTGTTCTTCAGTTCATAAAGAACACGAAGAACACTTTAGAGAATTTTAGAGAAGGTCGGTTTGATCTGTTTGGAAATGGGGAGAAAAATGAATTTGTTTCTGATTACAACTATATACCAACCCAAGACCCGACCCATATCCATCATTCAACTTGCGCCCTTCTATTGCGGGTTTCATACCGCAGCTCTTCAGTTTTCTATTCTTTCAATTTCATCCTTTTTCTTCTAAATAGTTCACTAAATTTCCTTTTTGCTTCAAATTGACCCTCATAATTTGTTCTCTTTCCAATTTAGTCCCTAATTTAGGATTTCTTTTAAAAATAAAGTTAATTACCCCATTTCTTTATTTAAAATTTAGTACTTTTTTAGTCATTTAATTTAATTACTTCCTTGTGTCTTTAATATGTATATGTGTGTTTGTTAAAACCCTAGGAATAGGTTCCTTAATAAGCTTATATTAGAGACATCTTTGAAGTAAAATTTTCTTCATATTCTTAATAAAATACACTTAATTTTACTTAAACCTTAATAGCTAAAATGAATGTAGATATTTTAAGGATTAATCACTAATTAGGTTTTAACTAAAAAACTATAACACATTCAATGATCTTTCTTGCTTGGTTAAAAAGTGAAAACTAATTAATGCGGTGTCTTACCAAACGAAAATGATGGGTTAACGTCATGAGTGTTAGCGGTGATTGGAGTTCATTTTCAGGGTGGTAAGGCCGTTAAAATACATATATATTCATAAAACAGACGAATAAATCGAAATCTTGTGAACTTTCAAATTCCAGTTTTGAAAATGTTTTTTTGAAATCAATAAGGTACCAACTTTTGGGCGTGATGAGGGTGCTAATCCTTCCCCACTCGTAACCAACCCCCAAACCTGTTTTCTGGTTTCCACAAACCAAAAATGTTGTTTTAATAAATAAAATGTTTTTATTAAAATAACCTCGTTTTAAAAGTGATCCAATCACACTTTTTTCAAAAATATTGGTGGCGACTCCGTGTATTTTAGTTTTCAAAATGTTGGGCCTTCCTAAGGAAAGAAATAGTATAAAATCGTACCGGTATTAGAACTACCGTATCGGTATCGTAAGAATAGTACCGGTATTTTCCCCTCCCCCACTTTGTATTTTTTAAAACCCTACTCGCCCACGTCTTTCCAACTGACACCCATAAGGAACAAAATTTTAGTGTTATTTAGGGAAGTTTAAGGGTTTGAAACCAGTGTCCATTTTCGTTCTCAACTCAACACAAAAAAATACAGAGGTAAACCTATCTTCCTTGTTCTTCATTTATTTCTTTAGAAAGTAAAACCAAAACGAGACAAGGCGTTCATTTTGTTTGCAAAAATAGAGTGGGCTTTGCAAGATGTTTAATTTCATGAAGTAATCCATTCAGAATCAAACGATTAGAACTTTATACCTGGAAATTTTAATGCCAATAAATTTCACTAATTGTGTGCTCCCTTTTTCCAGGCTTCGATTCTGATTTACAATGTCTAGGCGTAACAAAGGTCCTTCATCATCAACACAGAGCGAGAGAATCATTAAGTCCTTATGCTTTAACGAACCGGGAAGGAAAAATTTACTCAGTCGGTTTGTTACTCACTTTGAATCTTTCCCTTGAGAGAGGAACGAATTCCTTGTGTTGCAACCTTGAATGATAAAACTTTAAATTTCAAATATTTGTCCCTGCTGAAGGCATGGAAGTTCACCAACACTTTCAAACTCAGTCCTCATGTATATCATGTTCTAGTTAGGGTCTTCTATTCGAATGCTATTTGTGTCTTAGACAAAGAAGGGGAACATACAGTTGCTATTAGGTCATACGTCATGGGGAAAACTATCTTGTTTAATGATGATATTATCGCTAAGCATCTTGGCTTAGACAATGTAGGTGAAGACAATGAAAAAACATCGGTTAAGACTCACTTATCTACAAACACTAGTGTCAACCAATTAGATATCCATGATAGGTTGTTGCATCTTATGGTTTCATGGTGGTTTTGACCATCGACTGGAAAGTACTCTTCTTTTAGAGTCTTAGACATTTGGTGGCTACACTACTTCCAAAATGCTAAATGAATCAATCTTGCCCATATAATATTTAGTGAACTTGTTGATGCTGTTAACTACGCAACCACCAGGCGTATTGAAAATCTTGTTTATGGTTGTATTCTTACTAACATTTTCATAAAAGAGGGTATTGATTGCTCACTAGATGTCGCCCTTCCTTTGGGAACCCCCATAAATCTTAAAACTTTAAAGAAGTGCCATTTTGAGCTTGTAGGAACCGAGTGGAAGAGAAAAGAAAAAAGATCGGAAAATAAGAGTTTAGAGGATGTGTTGCATGATGTTGACGACCCGATTAATGACCCTCATCGTGATGTTGATGGTAGTTTCGTTGAGCCTGCCCTTCCTCTACACTTTCATGTCATGATGGAGGCCTTTGATATGAGATTTGCAACTATGCAATCTCATATTGATGGGAGACTTACCGACATTCAGAAACAACAATTGGCCATGCAATCTCAAGTGGAGGAACTTCGTGCTATTTTTGTTTCTTGGTTGGACACTTTGTCTGTTCAGGATGTTGCTCCTTCTCCGGACATGACTAGCCCATCACCATCGTCATGACTTCTTCTAATAATACTTTGTCTATTTTGGTCCTTTATATTTTGTTTCAGGTGATGTTTTAATATGGATGATGTGGTACTTTATATTTGGTTATAGGTATACTCTCTCTCTGTACTTTTTGTTTATTTCGATATGTTTCAGTTGACATCATCTCTAATAATTATGGATGTTTTTGGGTTGCAATGGTACTTTATTTTGCAAGATTTGGAATTTGGCCTATTGTATCATATTCCAAGATTTTGTTGTAAATCGTTTAAAAATTTCCCCAAAACTAGACCACCTTATTAGTACTGATGCAACAAGAACAGCACCGATGCGACAATATCAGTACCGATGCAACATGAAGAGAACTGATGCAACAAGATCAATATCGATGCAACATGAATAGTACCGATGCAACATGAATAGCACCGATGTAATATGAACAGTAGGAACTGCAACATGAATAATATTTGCAGGTCTTGTGAGACATTGTGTAGGTATTGTAAAGAATTATGTAGGTGTTCTGAAACTTTGCATAGGTATGCTTTTTTACTACTAAGTATATAAAGAACTACGTAGGTGTTGTGGCACATTGCGTAGGTATGGTTTTTTCATGTGTTTCTAACATAAAGAGTAATCCATTGACATGTAAGGTAGTTACAACATTTCCAACCAAAAGTTGGGTTGGTTTAAGATTAGGAGATGTGGGGTAATCAATTCGGTAGTTACTTCTTTTACTACAACGTATATAAAAAATTACATAGGTTTTGTGACACAATCTATAGGTATGATTTTTCTCATGCGTTTTCTAACATAATGAGTAATCCTTTGACATTTGAGGTAGTTACAACATTTCCTTCCAAAATTTGGGTTAGTTTAATATTAGGATATGTGGGGTAATAAATTCGATAGTTATTTCTTTTACTACAACGTATATAAAAAATTAGGTAAGTTTGGTGACACGTTCCGTAGGTATGCTTTTTCTCATGCGTTTTCTAACATAAGGAGTAATCCTTTGACATTTGAGGTAGTTACAACATTTCCTACCAAAAGTTGGGTTGGTTTAAGATTAGGATATGTGGGGTAATAAATTCGGTAGTTACTCTTTTTACTACAATGAATATAAAGAACTACGTAGGTGTTGTGAAGCATTGCGTAGGTATGCATTTTCTCATGCGTTTTCTAACATGTGGAGTAATCCTTTGACATTTTAGGTAGTTACAACATTTTCTACCAAAATTTGGGTTGGTTTAAGATTAGGATATGTGGGGTAATAAATTCGGTAGTTACTCTTTTTACTACAATGAATATAAAGAACTACGTAGGTGTTGTGACACATTGCATATGTATGTATTTTCTCATACGTTTAGGGACATATGGAGTAATCATTTGACATTTGATGTAGTTACAACATTTCCTACCAAAAGTTTGATTGGTTTAAGATTAGGAGATGTGGGGTAATAAATTCAGTAGTTACTCTTTTTACTACAACGAGTATAAAGAACTACGTAGGTGTTGTGAAGCATTGCGTAGGTATGCTTTTCCTCATGCGTTTTCTAACATATGAAGTAATCCATTAACATTTGATGTAGTTACAACATTTCCTACCAAAAGTTGGGTTGGTTTAAGATTAGGATATGTGGGGTAATAAATTCGGTAGTTACTTTTTTTACTACAACGTATATATAGAATTACGTAGGTGTTGTGACACATTGCATAGGTATGTATTTTCTCATGCGATTTCTAATATATGGAGTAATCATTTGACATTTAAGGTAGTTAGAACATTTCCTACCAAAAGTTTGGTTGGTTTAAGATTAGGAGATGTGGGGTAATAAATCTGGTAGTTACTTCTTTTACTACAACGTATATAAAAAATTGCGTAGGTTTTTTGACATGTTACATAGGTATGGTTTTTCTCAAGCGTTTTCTAACATATGGAGTAATCTTTTGACATTTGAGGTAGTTACAACATTTCCTACCAAAACTTAGGTTGGTTTAAGATTAGGATATGTGGGGTAATAAATACGGTAGTTACTTCTTTTACTACAACATATATAAAATATTACGTAGGTTTTGTGACACATTGAGTAGGTATGCTTTTTCTCATGTGTTTTCTAACATATGGAGTAATCCTTCGACAATGGAGGTAGTTACAACATTTCCTACCAAAAGTTAGGTTGGTTTAAGATTACGATATGCAGGGTAATAAATTCAGCAGTTACTTCTTTTACTACAACATATATAAAGAATTACGTAGGTGTTGTGACACATTGCGTAGGTATGCTTTTTCTCATGCGTTTTCTAACATATGGAGTAATCCTTTGACATTTAGGGTAGTTACAACATTTCCTACCAAATGTTTTATTGGTTTAAGATTAGGAGATGTGGGGTAATAAATTCGGTAGTTACTCTTGTTACTACAACGAATATAAAAAACTACATAGGTGTTGTGAAGCATTACGTAGGTATGGTTTTTCTTATGCGTTTTTGAACATATGGAGTAGTCCTTTGACATTTAAGGTAGTTACAACATTTCCTACCAAAAGTTGGGTTGGTTTAAGATTAAGAGATGTGGGATAATTAATTTGGTAGTTACTTCTTTTACTACAACTTATATAAATAATTAAGTAGGTTTTGTGACACATTGCGTAGGTATGGTTTTTCTCATGCGTTTTCTAACATATGGAGTAATCCTTTAACATTTCAGGTAGTTACAACATTTCCTACCAAAAGTTTGGTTGGTTTAAGATTAGGAGATGTGGGGTAATAAATTTGGTAGTTACGCTTTTTACTACAACGTATATAAAGAATTACGTAGGTTTTGTGGCACATTGCGTAGGTATGCTTTTTCTCATGCGTTTTCTAACATATGGAGTAATCCTTTGACATTTGAGGTAGTTACAACATTTCCTACCAAAAGTTTGATTGGTTTAAGATTAGGAGATGTGGGGTAATAAATTCGGTAGTTACTCTTTTTACTACAACGAATATAAAGAACTACGTAGGTGTTGTGAAGCATTGCGTAGGTATGGTTTTTCGCATGAGTTTTCTTACATATGGTGTAATCCTTTCACATTTAAGGTAGTTACAACATTTCCTACCAAAAGTTGGGTTGGTTTAAGTTTAGGAGATGTGGGGTAATAAATTCGGTAGTTACTTCTTTTAGTACAACGTATATAAAGAATTATGTAGCTTTTGTGACAAATTGCGTAGGTATGGTTTTTCTTATGCGTTTTATAACATATGGAGTAATCCTTTAACATTTCAGGTAGTTACAAAATTTCCTACCAAAAGTTTGGTTGGTTTAAGATTAGGAGATGTGGGGTAATAAATTCGGTAGTTACTCTTTTTACTGCAACGTATAAAAATAATTGCATAGGTTTTGTGACATATTGCGTAGGTATGGTTTTTCTCATGCGTTTTCTAACATATGGAGTAATCCTTTAACATTTCAGGTAGTTACAACTTTCCTACCAAAAGTTTGGTTGGTTTAAGATTAGGAGATGTGGGGTAATAAATTCGGTAGTTACGTTTTTTACTACAACGTAATTACTTAGGTTTTGTGACACATTGCGTAGGTATGCTTTTTCTCATGCGATTTCTAACATATGGAGTAATCCTTTGACATTTGAGGTAGTTACAACATTTCCTACCAAAAGTTTGATTGGTTTAAGATTAGGAAATGTGGGGTAATAAATTTGGTAGTTACTCTTTTTGCTACAACGAATATAAAGAACTACATAGGTGTTGTGAAGCATTGCGTAGGTATGGTTTTTCTCATGCGTTTTCTAACATATGGTTTAATCCTTTGACATTTAAGGTAGTTACAACATTTCCTACCAAAAGTTAGGTTGGTTTAAGATTAGGAGATGTGGGGTAATAAATTCGGTAGTTACTTCTTTTACTACAACGTATATAAATAACTACGTAGGTTTTGTGACACATTGTGTAGGTACTGTATTTCTCATACCTATCGTCACATATAGAGTAATCGTTTAATATTTTAGGTAGTTACACAATTTCCTACCATGATAAGCTATTTTATAACTACCGTTTTTCTTACACTAACTGTAACAAATTATGTAACCGCGTCGTAACAAATTATGTAGGCACAGGCTACCGGTATAACCGGTCAGCCTAATTTTAGGCTAATTTTAAGCTGCCTAACTGCAGAATGCAGAAGTCCCCGAGTTTCTTTGGCAGGAACTATGCATGTTGATCAAAAAGATAAGGTATACACATTAACTTTAAGCACACAACTGATAAATATGTAATCTAATTAATTCAATTAAAAATTATATGTCTTTCTAATTTACTGAATAATTAAGAGGGTCTCGATAAAATATTAAGTCGGAAAATGGATTTAGATAAAAATGAATAATTGAAAAAATACTATTAGTAGTTAATGAAGCCAGATCCAATGGTTGTGGCTACAAAACTATTGGCCAGGACATAATACAAAGGTACGGGCAAGCAAATCAACATGATTGCAGCTTCCTAGATCCAGTTTATGATCCATGATTGGATCGATCACAAGGAGAACACCAACCAGCAGGTTCAACCATAATTCTATATAATGATTATGTATATGCATATACATTTACATTACTCGGATTTGATAGCTAACATTGCTTTTTGGGCAAATTTGCAGGTTGAGTTGATTGCACCTAAAGAAGTAGCGAACAAATGTCCTCTCAACTCTTTCAAGTTTTATCTGACAAAGGAGTTCTCAACAGGTTTCTATGATATCAAAATCGGCACCAAGAACATCCGTACACCTTGGTGGTAAGACCATTTTATTAAATTTGTAAAAATTGCTTATGAATTTGGACATTCAAGTTTACTATCCACAATTTTGTAATGTTTGAAAAGTAATTTTAACTTATTGAATTTGATTGCTTAGTAGATTCGGATATGACATATAATATTATTTAATACGAATATATTAAAAATACAGATTATGACTCTCCATTGTCCTTACTAATTATATGCATACATGATTTTCATATGAAAGGGTGATTTTTGTAGGGATGGAAGTGTAATATATGGCAGCAATAAAGAAAGGTTACAGAAGGTGAGAACATTCACAGATGGGAAGTTAAAGATTTCAGAAGATGGCTTACTCGAACAAGAGGCTCTATTCATTAAAGAACACAATGTTGTTTGCGATGCTCTTAAGGTATTCTTTCAAATTTCGTATTTACATATTGAGAATTTTACTAAACATTAGTCGTTGAAATATAATTTTAGGAGGAATACCCGAATTTGAATGAAGAGTTGTACCGACACGCGAGGCTGGTAACTTATGCTGTGATTGCCAAAATCCATACCATTGATTGGACAGTGGAACTTCTCAAAACTGATAAGTTGCTTGCTGCAATGCGAATTAATTGGTAATTTTTTTTCATTTTTTTCCTTTATTGTTCTCAAATTTATTGACTTCTATTGTTGGGATTTGAACCTTAATCCAGCTAGATTAAGCTCACTGTCAAATTTGTCATAGGTTTAGTTGGTTTAAGAAAGCCTATAAATCACGGTGTTCCATACTCTTTGACTGAAGAATTTACCAGCGTTTATCGGATGCACCAACTTTTACCAGATTTCCTTCACCCAAGGAACACCAATGTCACCAGGACCAAACAAATCTCGACCATTGCTCAAGGAGTAAGCTTTACAAGTCTTTATTCTTTCCAAGAAAACAAAGGTCGCATACTAATAGTTGGCTGTTGGGTGGAGAATTCAACTGGCTGTCTTGGTGTACATTCGGAGTGTGAAGAGTTTAACAGGTTCTTTTCGAGATGTAGGTTGCTGGATTTACCTCTAATCGGCGTTTGAAGGGTTCGTTAAAGAAGTGGAATGCTGAGCGTTGTGCTGACTTCATAATAAGATTAAGGAATTGCTGAGGAGATTAGATATTTTGGTTGAAAATGGAAATGTTGGCAGCGTGGATTTGGCAAATCAAATGGAATTGGAACTGTGCAGATTAGAATTGTGGAAACTATGCAAATTTAAGAGGTCCTTTGGAACAGAAGTCGCGTTTGAATTGGTGTTAAGCTACAAACTCAAACTCTTCATTATTCCACATTGCTGTTGTCACAGAGTTGAAGGTTCCTGATTTTGTGTCGATTAAACTTGGAAGGTTAAGTTCCCCTTAAGGTTGCAGTGTTATGGGAAGCTCTTGGAGAATGTTTTTCTAATGGTGGAATGTTAAGTGGAGCCATATATCTACTTTAAATAAGTTGTTTAAGTTTTGCTTCTTAGTATTTTTTACAGGATAGTGCAAACGTTTGTGGTAATGGGAAACGTTTCAGGCGTTGAAGACATGCTATTTTCACTAAGCTGCGAGCATCGTTTTGGGTGAACGCTGCGAAAGACAATTGGATTTTGAACAGGGACGAGTGGTGGGGAAACTCGGCCTCCTGTTTGAGACCTTCTACTCGTTTTTGATCCTGTTTTGGATGCTTCTTTGATGGGATGAGTCAAGTTTAAAGCTCACGGTGCAGTTTTTGGTTATGAGGTTGGGTGTGCTGGCATTCTCCAAAGTCCAAACGAACAAAGGGGTTCTTAGAGCCTTGTTGGATGATCCAGCTCCTTTCAATAAGAGTGTTGAGGTGGTCTATGTCTTCGCCATTAAGAAGGAGCTTGAACTGTTTTTGGAAGCAGGCTGTGATTGTGGATATAGATTGCAGACTGGTGTCTAACTGGATTTATATCTTAGTACAACGTCCCAGGTTGAAATGAATGTTACTTTCTGAGTTTGACTGTTTGATGAGTAGAAATGGGAAGGTTAACTTCTGCTTCTTTGATTGTTTGATGAGTAGAATTGGGAAGGCCTGTTAATGCTTTGGTGGTGTCCCTAGCTGTGGTTGGTGCTTGTCGTAATGACCGGATTTTAGCGTGGTGGTGATTACCTTGTGTTGTTGTTTTCCTATGTGGGTATATGTTTTGTGTGATTTTGAAATTTCTGTCGTGTACCCTTGTTGCCTGTTCCCGAATTATTTGTACTATTTTCTTTTATGTAAGACTAGAAGATTTTTAATGAGACATTCAATCTGTGGCCCTTTAATAAAATAAATTTGTCGAGAAAAAGAAAAAAGGTGGCATACTAAATAGTTATTATTTTACTTGGTCTTATTTTTGTACTCTGCACATGTAGGGTTCCTATGCCTGATTTGATAGGTCATAAAGGAGAAAGGGCTTTATCAGAAATTGGATTCACCAGGCAATTTGTTTCAATGGGCCATCAAGCTTGTGGTGGATTGCAACTTTGGATCTATTCTATCCTGCATGGCTTCCTGATCTTGTTCCACAAGATACTGATGGCGAAGACAGGCCTGACCATGTAGATTTGCCAGCTCTTGAAAGTAAAAATCTGTATAGAACTGGAAATCTATGATCCATAAATTCACTAAGCAAAAACTTGAAAATTGAATTCAATGTTAAAAATGATGCAGTTTACAGGGACAGAAAGAAAAAGTGGCAAGGTAGAACAAATTCTGTCGGGCTTTGCTGTTGATGTCAATCTCTAAATGAGAAAGTCATTGAAGTTCTCAAAGAAGTTTATGGTGATAATGTTGAAGAATTGGACAAAATAGCGGGTCTCATAGCAGAGAAGAGGATCAAAGGTTTTGCCACAAATGAGACAACTTTCACTATCTTCCTACTGATGGCAACTAGGTATATAAATTGTACTTTGAATATTTTCTGGTGAAAAACATAATATCAAGAATTGGATGATATCAATATTGCAGGAGGCTAGAAGCAGATAGGTTCTTCACAAACGGATTCAATGAGAAAACATACACAAAGAAGGACTTTGAATGGGTGAATACAACTGAGAGCTTGAAAGATGTTTTGAATCGTCATTACCCAAAAATTTCAAAGAAATGGATCAATTCAACTAGTGCTTGCTCGGTTTGGAACTTGTCTCCAAATGCTCCCAATCCCAACCCTCTATATCTTCGTCTTTCATCCTCATGAGTTAAATTATTTACTGTTATGATTAAGTTTTTTTTTAATATTTATGATCGATATCTACTATCGACCAAATCAAAGTATTTTATATTTGTAACCACAATAAGTTTAACATGAGCAAATATGGTTGTGAGAGTGTTTCTTTTTTCTCTTAATTAAAAATATCAACTTCTTGTAACTGTCAATGTTGTAATTTACAATAAAATTATTTGTTTTTATTCCTTATGCGTTTTTCCTCAATCAATCAACTTAACTTTTTTATTAATAACAAAAATGTTAGTGAAACTCAAACATTTGAATTATATGTACTTTCAACATTAGCACCCAGACATCAAAAACCAGTCCAATAAAAAATTATATAAGCTTTTAATATTGAATATTGAATATCGAAAACCAATAAAACTCAAAAAAAAATTAACACGGAATCAATATCAAATAGAAATCATCTGGTCTTTTTTAATGTCCTTATTTATGCCTTATCTTAAAATATTAGGTTTAAAGTTTAAAATTAAGGTTTAGGGTTATGGTTTAGGATTAGGTTTAAAGAATTAAAAGTATGGTGTATTTTTAAAGATGTATGGTGTATGATTTAGATTATGGCTTAAAATTTATTTTTTTTATTTTTATTTTAGAAATTGTTTATGGATAAAATATATATTAATTATTATGTATTATTAGTGATTTTCAAAAAAAAATATTTTAAATTTTGTTTTACACGCAGTAGGGGGATGTAGCATTGTCCACTTGAGTCTCTCTTTACTAGTCACGTGCCTTTTGGTAAACATCAAAGGGGTATAACAAGGGGGTTGATAATAAGTCTGGCCGGCTCGCAAGCTATTCAGGCTCTGTTTGGTTAAAGTTCGACTCGAGTTTATATTTGGCTTGAGACTTTAACAAGATGAGTTGAGTCGACCCAAACTTGGTTCAAAAAACTCGTGAACAAGTTTAAAATAAAGTTTTAAACTCATGACCTATAGGTGCTAAAGCTATAACTTAGCCATTTGAGCTAACGCCAATTATGGTTTTAACCTGTTGTTGTTAATCTTTAAACCTTAACTTTGGATATATTCGAAATTTAAATAAAAATATGAGAAGACTGATAGGTCCACGTAATTTCCATCTGCTTCGAGAAGCTAGAATATTTTAATTTCTAAATTTTTTCTCTCAACCACCCCCCTTCACCGTCTGCTCTTTCGATCTCGGTCACCATCTCATCATGTTCGTCATCGTCTGTACTAACGAAAATGCCGTCTTTTTTGAATTACACCGTTGTTTTTCACTCGTAAAAATGTCGTGCCGTTCGTCGTAGAAAACTCCCTGAAAATTCAACGTTAACCCAAGGTTTTCCCATTTATTTTTACTGATTTTTGTGGTTATGATTTCACTGATTTTTGTTTGATTGTGTTGTCAGTACTATTATCGTGGTTATGATTTCACTAATTTTTGTTTGGAACTTGCCCTTTGTGATTGATGGAACTGATCTCACTTTAGTCAACTTCCCCTGTAAATGTTGGGGCCACATTTAGAATGTCGCTCTGGGTATTCCTGAAAATTCAAAGGTTGGGGGGAATCTACTGATTGTAATTCTATTTATATAGAGGGGATTTATAATATATGCAGGGAAAACCAAAGCCTAAATGAGAGATGTGTAGCAACGTTTTTTTTTTAATTTGAAAGGGTTTGGAGTTTTTTGTTTTTTATTGAAAATATTTAATTAAAAGGGGAGATTTTATTTTAAAAATGCGATTTTAAAATAAAATGGGAGTTTAATAAAACTAGAGTAGCCACCGGTCATTTGGATAAGGTAGACCGGACACCGGAAAATAAAATTAGAGATTTTAGGGCTCGGCAGTTGGTTGCGTGTGGAGAATGGTTAGCACCCCACAACGCCCAAAATCGGTACCAAAAATAATTACCGCTTCATTAATATTGGAAATTATGAATTTAAAGTGACGATTTAATTGAAATTTAGTTATACATACGGGTATATTTTAAGGGTCCTAACATTCGAAAAGGAACGTCCGAACCACCACCACTACGATTGGTACTGGCCCCGTTCGTTCCCGAATAAAATAACACCGCATAACAATTTATATTCCGGATACATAATAACAAATTAAAAAGATACATGGCAAGCAAATATAAATAAAGGCATAAAAAACAAGATTCCATATTTAAACACATATTATGTGAAAACTATGTTATACATTATAAAAAACATATATACACATTGTATATTCTATATAAAACCATATATTATATACATACTTGATAAGACTATATTATATATACACTATATATTTAAAAAAAAGTTGTATTAAAACTATATTTTATACTTATATTATATATTGTAAAAAACTATATTTTATTAGCCATATTAAATACGTTACAAAAGGCTATATATTATATACTTTATAAAGCTACAATCTACATATGTAAAAACTATATATATATATATTATATGTTAAAACCATATATTTTATATACTAAATCCTTATATTATGCTATATTATATGTTATATAAGTACTATGTATTATACAAAAGCATATACTATACATTACATTTTATATAAAAAAAATAAATTAAATACAAATAAAACATACATCACGCTTTGATCGAATATTAACAAGAACTAACCATATAATATATTACATAATACATATATTAATAACTAAATAACACTAGCTTTGGGTTAACACCAACAAAAAAAAAGGGAAAGAAAGTACCCACAGCCCAAATGATTTGGGCCTTATCAGCAGCTGACCTGGAGGCCAAAAGTGGGTCGGATCCGGGTCACAAGTCGGTTTGCTGGGTGGGTCTGGCATGCGAACCGGCTTGACCGGTTAATGAACCGATTTTACCGATTAAAGGGGTAAAACCCTTTTTCACCTTTCATTTCTCTTCTTCTTCAAATGAAATAAACAGAGAAAGCATAGAAACCCTTTGGGCCGCCGCCTCAGCCGCTCCGGCGGACTTTTCAGCCATGCAAGGTCACCACCAGAGTAGTCTCAACCACCTCTTCCCTTCTGCCGACTTGGTTCTCGCAGAAAGTGGCCGAAATACTTCAAATCGGGACCGAACTCGAACGGCTTTGAAGGTGCGATTTGCCGCCGTCTACCGTTGGATCGTGATGAAAATGGAGTCTGTTGTTCCCCATGTTCCGTAGGACGTTTTCACCGTTGGGATCGTTGATCAGAGTCTCCGATCGCCGGCAGGAGTTAACACCGAACGGTAAAACTTTCTCCTCTCTTTTTCTTTGCTGTATATTCGAAGTAAATAACACAAAAAAAGGAAAAATTCCAGAATCTTTTTTCTCTTCTGTTGATTGTTGAATTTTCTTTGCTTTGTTGTTATTTGAAAAGTAGAAAAACTGAAGAAAGCAAATTCTCAAAGGCTGCTCTTTTTTCATTCATTGTTGGATCTGAAAATCCCCCCATTACATTGGTTTGTTTCGGCTCTATAGCCAACATTACATCTAACTTTTTACATGCCAATTGAGGGATCAAATCCCTATTGGTTGCTGCCTTGACTTCTGAGATTGTTCGTTGCTTCAAGCATGAGTTTTTTTGCCATTTCTATCTTTCTGACCTTTCCTATATTTGCTTGTAACATCTTCTTTTTTGCCTGAAATGGAGGGGAGACTGAGACAGGTCAGGCAAGGGGAGAAGCTGGAAAGATGCGCGTTCGCCACACGAGCGCGTGGCACGCCGAAAGCCGCGCGTGTGGGACTGAAGGACCGGCGCGTGAACTAACGCGGGAGATGAAGAGTCCCGATCTGGTTCATCTGGACCGTATCGCCAGATCCAAGGGTCAACGTCTGGCTGCACAAAAGAAACCAGCACATTAGATTTTTGTTTTGTTATCAGATTAGGGCTAGGATTATTATGAGCCTGTTGGGCCATGCATGTAATAAATGGACTCTAATCATAATAAACCTTTTTTATTTATCTGATATATCGTATATATGGGCTGATAATAAAGGTTTGAAATTGGGCTTTTATTTATAACAGATTATAGCTTATATTTGAACTCTTTTCTAATTTTTAAGTAAGAACAATTATCATAATAATAATAGTAACAATAACATATATAATACGCATACACATATAAACACTCAAACAATAGTACATATTACATATACACATTAACATACATTAACATAAAGACGTATATTTGTCTAAATGGATAATAAACACATATTAATGA
The DNA here is from genome assembly GCA_019671005.1 of Hibiscus mutabilis. Lineage (NCBI taxonomy): Eukaryota > Viridiplantae > Streptophyta > Magnoliopsida > Malvales > Malvaceae > Hibiscus > Hibiscus mutabilis. The sequence goes on from CM033711.1 coordinate 66,025,430, forward strand.
CATAAAAAACATACATGATAATAATGGTAATAATAACAAAGATGGCAATAATATGATATGAATGATAGTGTAACACCCTTCGCTCGAATTAGGAGCGAGGAGTGTCGATGCTCGTTAACACACAATGACATAAATTTTTGGGCCAATTTAAACTTTTCTTTACAATTACTTAATGAGCAACTTACCAAGAAGATTAGTTAAAGCTACCAATTCAATTCATTTTAAAACCACATCATCTTCTATTTGAATTACTTACTTAACATTCAAGAACCATACATTGCTTCTCTAGCCTAATTCTACTCGAACACTATAGTCAAGTTACCAACTTAAAACGATTTATAAAATGACAATACCTATTTAGAATTACTCCTTATTTAACAAGAAACTATGCCCTAAAACTCAAGGTTTGTCCCTATCGAATCCTATGGTCAACATACCTTTATGATCAATTCAATATATAACTTAATCTTCCTATATCAATCGATCATTTCATGTATCTTAGGGCCCATTTCTTTTTAATTCATTTCATATTGATCAATTAGTTATCAAGTCTCATTTGAATGGGTTACCTATTAAGCAAGAAGGAATATAATTTATTTTAAAGTTCAATTAGAATACAAAGCTAATATCAATGCTTTATTATAACAATTCGGCCAACCATTATTAGAATCTTTGCACACATTTATATATATATCATAAAGGCTATTAAGTCATTCAATTTCACAACACCATATATACATATTTACATATCAGAACACATAAGTCAACCATTTGTTTAGTTATTTACAAACATTTCATATACATCTTCAAGATAAGCCAAATGCATGAAACTTTTACAACTAGACACAAAACTAAGCCACCAACTAGGAGTGCAACAAGACAAAAACAAGGCATACTTTCAAACTTCACTTGTGTAGTGTTCGGCTCAAGATCGGGAAGCTTTGATCACTTTAGGATCTGTGGTTTGGGAAGAAGGAAACAAGAGTGATAAGTACACATGGTACTTAGTGAGGTAGTTCCTAAAACTATCATATTATCAAGTTAATTACTTTAGGGGTCATTAGTTCATTCATTCAAGTTCATCCTAGCTAAGCTTCAATCCAAGATAAGTATGACCTAGTTTATTTTAGGCATCATTCGATTTCAATAATCCCATTTTCAAATTCAAACTTAAGCAACCAAATAAACAAGATCATATCAAGAACTTTACAATGAATACATTAATCACAAATCCACCATTCAAATAGGATCAATACCAATATAGTTTATCTTTCAATAATGAGTCAATTATGCTAACATTTACCTCATTTATTCATTCAATCTCATTTCACTAATGGCTCATTTGCATATTTCAATTTGATCATTCATTTTCCATGTATCATGTCTTATTACAAGTTTTAGCAATTTGTTTTGCCTTGGTAGGTAGTAAGACTAGGTAATCGAGTCACATATTAATAGTATGGTGTTCACAACACCAATTAGTAGGGTACACAATGTACCAAATCAATCTGATACTCAAGGTATCTAACAGTAGGGTGTCTTCAACACCAATCAGTAGGGTACACTAACGTACCAAAATAATCGAGCTCTAGACTTTAAGGCATGACCTTCTACCTATGGCCAACTAGAAACCAAAGACTTATTGTTTGATCCATTATCAAGCAATCACACAAGTTACTTAGTTATCAAGTAATTCAAGATCAATTCATTTTAGACCCTTAGGCCACTTGTACCTTAGTTCATTACACATTAGATCAAACTTAACAAGCATCATTCAATACCACAATATTACCAATTCCATTCGGCATTTTCATTCCAAGCAAGTAAATCCATCAAACATTTCACTAATTCACAATCAATCCATAATACAATCAAACAAGAAAATTGAATTACTTAATCATTATCAATCATTTCTTCCCATTTGATCAATTACCAAGTATGAATTAGTTTCATTTCATAGCATAGAATTCAAACAAGAATTTAGACATGTAAGGTTGGTTAGGACCTAAGTCCCAACCCTAAAATAACTACACTCACAATACTCCAAGCTAATCACTTGTCTTGTATCCAAATCACTTTGACTATTGCTTTGGGATGTCCACTCTTATCTTCCTCTTCCACAACTTGCTGCCCTTGGTCTAGCAAGCGTAACACATACAATTCATCAAAACAAGTACATAATGTCACACATATATAGTAGTAATGTTTCCACATTTGTACCTAACATTTATCTACGGTTTTTATGCTTTCTTTTAAGCATTACTTACTAGTTCATCTTTATTTTGTTATTACCTTATTTTAAGACATTACTAGATAGGTCACAATGTCCCAAAACTGTTTTGGAAACAGTTTGCTTCTAGGTGCAAAAACAGTCCCAAACTGCCCAGGACACTGCTGCCTGGCAGTTTGCACACTATCCCTTTAAATGGTCATATCTTTTAATCCGTACGTCGAAATTTCCATTACTATACACCATTGGAAACCTAAACAAATTGTCTATATGATCATATAAGGCTTGCATTTTAGTTCTTAGCCAATTAATACAGTTTATTGTTCAAAGACAGGGCATTTACACTGTCTGGACAGTTTGCACTGTCCAGCAATTTCTATTTACAGTTTCCAGTTTAGGACCTAGTTTTCGGTTCTGTTTTCACCTAATGAAAGTAGACATACTAATGATCATGTCACTAAAATTTCATCCCTGAATTTGATCTATGCAAATTGTGGTGAATTTTCAAAGTTACTGCCCAGAACAGAGCAATTCTGGGCAGATTGCACCTATTCACATTTTAATTCCTTAAATTCATTTTAACCAATGTTTTGGCCCTATAATTCATTTCATATGACATCCTAAACATGTTTAGTCAATGTTAATTCATTATTCAAGGCAGCCAAAATAGAGTAAGTTGGTTAAATTGCTTAATGTTGCATGTTTACACAATAGGTTCTTACTAAAACAGTTTCTATGTTATATGACTATGTTCATACTTTTATCTTTCATTTCCAGCATTGGTTATTAACAATTTAGTTTGTTTAACACCTTAATTACATTATCTAATCATGATCATATTCAATTCATTAGTTCCATATCTCAATTACATGTTCTATCAATTCAATTCTTATAACAACATCTCCATTCAAATTTCCAACAACCTAACGTTGTTACACTATCACTTACACATAATTTCCAGCATATAACACAACCATTTGAGCATGCATTTCAACCTAATCATGTCATCCAACAATTTTAAGATCAATTCTAGCAATTTCACAAGAGTCGATTACATGTTCATACAATTTCCAACATCTATATACTCAAATCACAATTCCATTTCAAATCAAACAACTCAAACATGAAATTCACAAGAGAATCAAGTAATTACCTTAGTCACTAAGCTATCTAGACTTTAAATTGAAGCTAATTCAAGGCTGTAGAGCATGGATTCAGCTTTTCTCCTTCAAGCTTTTCTTTCTCTCTTTTCTTTCTTGGTTTCGGGTAAAATGAGATAGGAGGAAGGAAATGGCTGATCATTATCAAATTTTCCCTTAATGAAAGGACTATAGTGTCCCTAATTTATCCACTAACCAAAGGCTAATCAAGGGCATTTGTAGGATATTGAAAATTCGGCATGCATTCCTCATCTTTCTCATTTAATTTAATGTAGTCACTTTAAATTGGTCATTTATTTCATTCATTCTTTCAGTTAGACCCTTTGACTAATCAATTTAGCTTAAATTCTAGGTTCAATTAAGCTATCAACTTATGCAATTGGTTTCAATACTTCTAAGCTAGGATTTAGGGTGTTACAATTCTTCCCTCTTTAAAAGGGAAAATTCACCCTCGAATTTTTACCTGAATTGAATAACTGAGGATATTGCTTTCTTATTGTATCCTCAGGCTCCCATGTTGCTTCTTCCATCTTATGGTTTCTCCACAAGACTTTCACTAGGGAGATATTCTTGTTTCGAAGGCTCTTGACTTCCTTATCAAGGATTTGGATTGGTTCTTCTTCGTAGGAAAGATCAGGATTCAATTCTACTTCTCCAGGTTCTAGAATGTGAGATGGATCCGATAAATACTTATGGAGCATTGAGACATAGAAGACATTGTGGATTTTATCAAATTCACGATGAAGTGCTAATCGATAAGCCACTGACCAATTCTTTCAACAACTTCGAAGGGTCCGATGAATCAGGGACTGGGCTTTCCCTTTCTTCCGAATCTGAAGATTTTCTTCCAATGTGACACTTTCAGAAAAACATTGTATCCAACTTGATGTTGAATATCTCTATGTTTCAAATCTGCGTATGCTTTTTGTCTATCAAAAGCCTGCTTCAATCTATCATGTATGATCCGAACTTGTTCTTCAATTTCTCGAAGAATTTATGGTTCTAACACCTTATTCTCACCGAGTTCAGACCAACACAGGGGAGTTCGACATCTTCTACCATACAAGGCTTCGAATGGTGCCATTTGAATCGAAGATTGATAGTTGTTGTTGTAGGCAAATTCTACAAGAGGTATAGATTTCTCCCAATTTTTCCCGAAGTCAATAACACAAGCTCTCAACATGTCTTCAAGGACTTGAATTACTCTTTCAGATTGGCCATCACTTTGAGGATGGAAAGCTGTGATTAGATTTAGTTTAATTTCGAGAGCTCATTGCAAAGTTCTCCAGAATCGAGCTGTGAATCTGGGATCTCTATTAGAGATTATCGAGGTGGGCACTCCGTGTAGATGAACTATTTCCTAAATATACAATTCAGCTAAGACATCCAAACTTAGGTTCATTCGAACATGGATGAAATGAGCTGATTTAGAGAACCTATCAACTATAACCCATGCAGCATCGCTCTTTCTTAAAGTGCAAGGAAGACTAGTTACGAAGTCCATTGTGATTCGATCGCACTTATACTGAGGGAATTCAATAGGTTGAAGCAATCCAATAGGAACTCGATGCTCGGCTTTAACCCTTTGACAAGTTAAACAATTTGATACGTAATCATTGATGGCTGCTTTCATTCATGGCCACCAATACAAGGGTTTGATATCCTTGTACATCTTAACTGATCCAGGGTGGATCGAAAAAGAACTCTGATGAGCTTCTTGCAAGATGTCTTTCTTTAATTCTTAATCATTAGGGACACAAATCCTACTCTTAAAGTATAGCATCCCATTCGAATGGACAAGGAAATCTTAGTTATATTTCGAGTCAAGCTTCAAGATAATAGCTTGAAGATAATGGTCGATTTGCTGACGATTTTAATTCTCGAGATCAGGTTGGATTGGACTTGTAGTTCGAACAAAAATCCTCGCTTTTGATACATTCGAATGTGAGCATTAATAGCATTCGAAGCTATAAGATAAACAAGATAGTTTAGGTGGAAATCGAATAGTTACTTGCAGATCAAGGCAGGTGTTCAAATGGTTACTTGCATAGCAAGAAAGACTAATTTCAATTCAAAATTTTCAAGGATTTAGATTTTAAAGGATTTAGATTGACTTACCCAAGGTCGGTTTACGACTAAGAGCATCCGCAACCACATTGGCTTTTCCGAGATGATAGTCGATGATCAAATCATAATCTTTCAAGAGTTCCATCCATCTTCTTTGTCTCAAATTGAGATCTTTTTGGGTTAGGAGATATTTGAGGCTTTTATGATCAATGAACAGGTGGCATTTTTCACCGTACAATTAGTGTCTCTAGATTTTGAGAGCGAAGACAATGGCAACAAGTTCGAGATCGTGAGTTGGATAGTTTAGCTCACGAGGTTTCAATTGCCTTGATGCATACGCTACCAAATTATCTCCTTGTATCAAAACACAACCTAGCCCCGAATGTGAAGCATCACTATAAACAGTAAATTCTTTGCCCGATTATGGTTCGATCAGAATCGGGGCATGAGTCAAGGCTTGCTTGAGTTGATCAAAGCTTCTCTACTGATTCTCAGACCACTCGAATGGTTGATCCTTTCGAAAAAGCTTAGTTAGGAGCAAGGCAATAGTAGAAAAGCCTTTAACAAATCTTCGATAGTACCCGGCTAAACTGAGAAAACTTCAAACCTCACTAACATTTCTCGGAGGTCGTCAATCAAGAATAGCTTAAATTTTCTTTGGATCCACCTTGATCCCTTCAGCTGAGATTACATGGCCAAGAAATGAAACTTTCGATAGCCAGAACTTGCACTTGGAGAATTTGGCGAACAACTGACGTTCTCGGAGTGTTTGCAAGACAATTCGGAGGTGTTCAGCATGTTCCTCCTTGTTACGAGAGTAGACCAAGATGTCATCGATAAAGACGACCACAAATTTGTTAAGAAAAGGCTTGAATACTCGATTCATAAGATCCATGAATGCGGCTGGGGCATTAGTTAGCACGAAAGGCATTACAAGGAATTCAAAGTGGCCGTAACGAGTTTGGAAGGTTGTTTTAGGCACGTCTTCTTCTTTCACCTTCATATGGTAGTAACCCGATCGAAGATTGATCTTTGAAAACACTGAAGCATCTCTAAGTTGATCGAAGAGATCTTCTATCCTTGGCAAATGATACTTGTTCTTGATGGTAAGTTAATTCAATTGATGATAATCGATACAAAGCCGCATCGTACCATTATTTTTCTTTACGAACAAGACAGGTGCACCCAAGGGAGATGTGCTAGGCTGAATGAATCCTTTGTCTTGGAGTTCTTGAAGTTGTTTCTGAAGCTCTTTCAATTCAACTGGTGCCATCCTATAAGGTGTGATGGACACTGGGTTCGTTCCATGTTGAACTTCAATCCCGAATTCCACTTCTCTAGTCGGAGGGAGACCAGGGAGTTCCTCGGTAAAAACATCGATGAATTCAGATACAATAGGTATAGATGGAAAACCAAAATCATATTCATCTTGTAAGACCATGGAAGCAAACATTGAGATAGGCTTTTTATCAATAAGCAAGATGGATTCTTTATCTAAACCCCTTAGATACAATCTTTTATTTTGGCATTCGATCCAAGCTTGATGTTTACCCAACCAATCTAGTCCTAACACTAGATCAAACTCACAATTTGGCAAAACATAAAGGTCTATCGGAAAGGGAATGTTTCAAATAGCAATTGGACAATTTCTACAAATCAAATTGATCGGTATTTTTCCACCTATAGGGTTCGTTACTATACGGTTCGACTTATCTAGTTTGGGTTTCGCTTATAGTTTAATAAGAAAAGTTGAACATATAAAAGAATGGGTAGCCCCCGAATCAAACAAAGTATAAGCAGAGTTCGAGTTTAGTTCAACGGTACCTGCGATTACATCGAAAAATTTTTCGTCCTCCTTACCATGAATGTGGTAAATACGAGCAGGGGCTCGTGACTCTTGATGGGTAGGGGCATTCAAATAGGTGCCTTTGCCTCTCCCTTGATTGCCCGATTAAGCTTGCTTGAGACTTTTGTTCCGGTTGGATGGTGTCGGATTAGGATTTGCTTAATTTCGAGCTAAAGCTTGTTCGGCCTTTCGAGGACAATCTTTAATATAATGGTCATCACCACCACACACAAAGCATAAGTTGGATTGAACTCGGCATTGGCCACGGTGAGGCTTCTGACAAAACTTGCAAGTAGACATTTTCTCAGAATTTCCCGTGCTATTAACTAAAACAACTGGGACTGTAAGCTTGATTACCGACTGGGGTTTCGATGTGAAATTGCTTCTCGAAGCAGTAGTATAAGTTGAAGAGCTTTCTTTCTGAAATTTGGCTTTCTTAGATTGCCAATGAGGTTTATCGTCACGCTTCTATTTCTTGTCGTTTCGGTATCCGCTCTTTCTCTTTTTCGCAGCTTTCATTTTAGCCTCAGTTGTGATAGCTCGGTTGACAAGGTTCTGAAAGTCAGTGATGCCTAGAGCTGTAAATATGGGACTAAGCTCGTCATTCAGGCCATCAATGAACATACGTCACTTGTCTTTTTTGGTTTTGATATATTCCGAGCCGTATTTACAGTATTTGCAGAAATCAGCTACATATTGTTTAATTGGTCGATTGGCTTGCTTGAGATACAAGAATCGCTTTCGGCGCTTGGCCAGAAATTGTTCATTGATATACTTCTTCTTGAATTCATCAACAAAGAACTCCCATGTTACAGCTTCAGCTGGAGCAGTTAGGGTAATGGTTTACCACCAGCTCAGAGCTTCATCTGCCAACAAGTCTACGGCACATTCAAGCTTATGCTCATCCGATCATTGTAACTGTTTAGTCACAACCTTGATAGTTTCTCGAGCCAATACTTGGCATCCTCGTGTTTCTCCTAATTAGCACCAGTAAAGGTATAGGCTCGGTGTTGGGCAAGTTTATCAATAGGAGCTCTGCTTGGTGCAACAACAACAGGATGATTTTGTTTGAGGATCAATATGAGTTGGTCGAGCATCTCCTCCATGCTAAGGAGACATTACCTCTGGACAGCTTGGATAGCAGGAGCTTCCTGCTGGGGTTGGGCTTGTTCTCGAGGTTCCACTGGTTCTCGAGGTTCATTTTTCCTTTGAGGATTCGTTTCCATCCTCACGCTATCTCCTTCATTAGAGGATCCTCGGGGACTTTCGTCATCCTGACCAAGTCTCGTCTCGGACATACTACGATTGGGTAAACAAGAAAGAGTTAGATAAGCAAGAACACAAGCACATTGATATATAACTCTTAGGTGGAACAATTCAATCCTATATGATGCATGAAGACTCGGTTTAGTCCGAGGATCTAAACCTTTAGCACTAATTACCACTTTATATAACACCCCTCGCCCGGATTAGGAGCGGGGAGTGTCGATGCTCATTAACACACAATGACATATAAATTTTTGGGCCAATTTGAACTTTTCTTTACAATGACTTAATGAGCAACTTACGAAGAAGATTAGTTAAAGTTACCAATTCAATTCATTTTAAAACCACATCATCTTTTATTTGAATTACTTACTTAACATTCAAGAACCATACATTGCTTCTCTAGCCTAATTCTACTCGAACACTATAGTCTAGTTACCAACTTAAAACGATTTATAAAATGACATTACCTATTCAGAATTACTCCTTATTTAACAAGAAACTATGCCCTAAAATTCAAGGTTTGTCCCTATCGGATCCTATGGTCAACATACCTTTATGATCAATTCAATTTATAACTTAATCTTCCTATATCAATCGAACATTTCATGTATCTTAGGGCCCATTTCTTTTTAATTCATTTCAGATTGATCAATTAGTTCTCAAGTCTCATTCGAAGGGGTTACCTATTAAGCAAGAAGGGATATAATTTATTTTAAAGTTCAATTACAATACAAAGTTAATATCAATGCTTTATTATATCAATTTGGCCAACCATTACTAGAATCTTTGCACACATTTATATATATATATATATATATATATATCATAAGGGTTATTAAGCCATTCAAGTTCACAACACCATATATACACATTTACATATCAAAACACATAAGTCAACCATTTGTTTAGTTATTTACAAACATTTCATATACATCTTTAAGATAAGCCAAATGCATGAAACTTGTACAACTAGACACAAAACTAAGCCTTCAACTAGGAGTGCAACAAGACAAAAACAAGGCATACTTTCAATCTTCACTTGTGTAATGCTCGGCTCAAGATCGGGAAGCTTTGATCACTTTAGGATCTTGTGGTTTGGGAAGAAGGAAACAAGAGTGATAAGTACACATGGTACTTAGTGAGGTAGTTCCTAAAACTAGCATATTATCAAGTTAATTACTTTAGGGGTCATTAGTTCAATCATTCAAGTTCATCCTAGCTAAGCTTCAATCCAAGATAAGTATGACCTAGTTTATTTTAGGCACCATTCGATTACAATAATCCAATTGCCAAATTAAAACTCAAGCAACCAAATAAACAAGATCATATCAAGAACTTTCAATGAATACATTAATCACAAATCCACCATTCAAATAGGATTAATACCAATATAGTTTATCTTTCAACAATGAGTCAATTATGCTAACATTTACCTCATTTATTCATTCAATCTCATTTCACTAATGGCTCATTTGCATATTTCAATTTGATCATTCATTTTCCATGTATCATGTCTTATTACAAGTTTTAGCAATTTGTTTTGCCTTGGTAGGTAGTAGGACTAGGTAATCAAGTCACATATTAACAGTATGGTGTTCACAACACCAATCAGTAGGGTACACAACGTACCAAATCAATATGATACTCAAGGTATCTAACAGTAGGGTGTCTTCAACACCAATCAGTAGGGTACACTAACGTACTAAAATACTCGAGCTCTAGACTCTAAGGCATACCCTTCTACCTATGACCAACTAGAAACTAAGGACTTATTGTTTGATCCATTATCAAGCAATCACACAAGTTACTTAGTTATCAAGTCATTCAAGATCAATTCATTTTAGACCTTTAGGCCAATTGTACCTTATTTCATTACACATTAGATCAAACTTAACAAGCATCATTCAATACCACAACATTACCAATTTCATTCGGCATTTTCATTCCAAACAAGTAAATCCATCAAACATTTCACTAATTCACAATCAATCCACAATACAATCAAACAAGCAAATCGAATTACTTAATCATTATAGTCCTTTCTTCCCATTTGATCAATTACCAAGTATGAATTAGTTTCATTTCATAGCATAGAATTCAAACAAGAATTTAGACATTTAACGTTGGTTAGAACCTATGTCCCAACCCTAAAATAACTACACTCACAATACTTCAAGCTAATCACTTGTCTTGTATCCAAATCCCTTTGCCTCTTGCTTTGGGATGTCCACTCTTATCTTCCTCTTCCACAACTTGCTGCCCTTGGTCTAGCAAGCATAACACATACAATTCATCAAAACAAGTACATAATGTCACACATATATAGTAGCAATGTTTCCACATTTGTACCTAACATTTATCTACTGTTTTTATGCTTTCTTTTAAGCATTACTTACTAGTTCATCTTTATTTTGTTATTACCTCATTTTAAGACATAACTAGATAGGTCACAATGTCCCAAAACTATTTTGGAAACAGTTTGCTTCTAGGTGCAAAAACAGTCCCAAACTGCCCAGGACACTGCTATCTGGCAGTTTGCACACTTTCCCTTTAAATGGTCATATCTTTTAATCCGTACGTCGGAATTTCCATTACTATACACCGTTGGAAAGATAAAAAAAATTTCTATATGATCATGTAAGGCTTGCATTTTATTTCTTAGTCAATTAATACAGTTTATTTTTCAAAGACAGGGCATTTACACTGTCTGGACAATTTGCACTGTCCAACAATTTCTATTTACAGTTTTCAGCTTAGGACCCAGTTTTCGGTTCTGTTTTCACCTAATGAAAGTAGACATACTAATGATCATGTCACTAAAATTTCATCCCTGAATTTGATCTATACAAATTGTGGCGAATTTTCAAAGTTACTGCCCAGAACAGAGCAATTCTGGGCAGATTGCACCTATTCACATTTTAATTCCTTAAATTCATTTTAACCAATGTTTTGGCCCTATAATTCATTTCATATGACATCCTAAACATGTTTAGTCAATGTTAATTCATTATTCAAGGCAGCCAAAACAGAGTAAGTTGGTTAAATTGCTTAATTTTGCATGTTTACGCAATAGGTTCTTACTAAAACAGTTTCTATGTTATATGACTATGTTCATACTTTTATCTTTCATTTCCAGCATTGGTTATTAACAATTCAGTTTGTTTAACACCTTAATTACATTATCTAATCACGATCATATTCAATTCATTAGTTCCATATCTCAATTACATGTTCTATCAATTCAATTCTTATAACAACATCTCCATTCAAATTTCCAGCAACCTAACTTTGTTACACTATCACTTACACATAATTTCCAGCATCTAACACAACCATTTGAGCATGCATTTCAACCTAATCATGTCATCCAACAATTTTAAGTTCAATTCTAGCAATTTCACAAGAGCCGATTACATGTTCATACAATTTCCAGCATTTATATACTCAAATCACAATTCCATTTCAAATCAAACAACTCAAACATGAAATTCACAAGAGAATCAAGTAATTACCTTATTCACTAAGCTATCTAGACTTTAAATTGAAGCTAATTCAAGGTTGTAGAGCATGGATTCAGCTTTCTCCTTCAAGCTTTTCTTTCTCTCTTTCCTCTCTTGGTTTCGGGTAAAATGAGATAGGAGGAAGGAAATGGCTGATCATTGTCAAATTTTCCCTTAATGAAAGGACTATAATGTCCCTAATTTATCCACTAACCAAAGGCTAATCAAGGGCATTTGTAGGATATTGAAAATTCGGCATGCATTCCCCATCTTTCTCATTTAATTCAATGTAATCACTTTAAATTGGTCACTTATTTCATTCATTCTTTCAATTAGACCCTTTGACTAATCAATTTAGCTTAAATTCTAGGTTCAATTAAGCTATCAACTTATGCAATTGGTTTCAATACTTCTAAGCTAGGATTTAGGGTGTTACAGATAGTAACATAACAATAATAAGATCACATAATACTTAGTAATATTTAGGTTTTCTTTTTAAATGAATAATAACATACATATAAATGCTTAATTAAAACGGTACTAGTAATTAACTAATTTTTTGGTTTTAAAGTTTTAATAAAGGATAAAATAAACAAAGCTCAATGTGGATATTTATAGTATATAAGCCCATTATTGTAACAATGGAAAAGAAACGGGTCTATTCCAGACAAAATTAGTGATTACAAGAAGGAAATAATAGCTTGAGTATCCTGGAATGGTAAATCAGAGAGCTTGGAGATAATGTGAGTGTAGTCGTAGGTCTGTGTACTTTGGATAATTAGATTGTAAGATTGTGTGTATGTATGAATGTATACATAGTTACTTAATGTGAGTTGTGACATTGTAAAAAAAACTATTTGCTTATAAACTGATCTGTTTCATGTTTATGCTTATTGTTTTTGCCTAAAAACAGTGTCAAAAAATGTTAAAAATAGTACACTTATATAATGTTTTGTTTCATTTTTTGTTTTGTTTAGAAGTCAAAATTAGGGACTGTTTTATTACGTTAAAGATATTAAGTAGCTGCTGAAATTGCAGGGTAACAAGTTGCCTTGTTTATCACAAACATTGTGAATATAGTATTAAAAAGGGTAAACTACACCACATACCACTCAACTATGGCCCCTGACTCGAAAATACCATTGAACTTTAAAAAAATTTAAAACTAACACTGAACTTTAGTATGTGATTCGAAAATATCACTCTGTCGTTAACTCTTAACATTTCGTTAAGTCAAAACGACGTCGTTTTAGTGCGGCTGTTTTGAAGTCTAATTTAGCCCAAAACGACATCATTTTGCTGGAGGAAAAATATTAAAATCATGTGCTTGGGGGTTTTGAACCCAGGACCTTTAGGAAAAAATTAAAGCCTTAACCACTAAACTAACATAACATTACATAATGTTTTACCACAAATATTATATATCTTAAACTACTTGAGATTGATTCAAATTATTTTATGAAATAAATAATAGGCATAAGGGTGTAAGAAGCCCTTGAACTTTTAGAAAAAATCAATTAAGCCCTTAAACTTTTTTTGCACCCAATTAAGCCCTTGAACCAAGAAATATAATTAATTAAGCCCTTAAACCAAGAAATATAATTAATTAAGCCCTTGAACCAAGAAATGTAATCAATTAAGCCCTTTGACCATTAAATTTTGATAGTTTTTTTTATCTGTTAGTGCAGTGCGTTGTATCATAATGTTTCCACTTGACATTTTCAGAATTTTTTTATTTTATTTAAAAATTTCATTAAAAGTTATAAAAATTGTAAAAGACTTATAAAATTTATAAAAAAATGTTTTTAGAAAAATCTGTAATTGCAATATTATAGAAATATAGTGTATCATGTGTCAGTAATATCTAAAGAAAAAATTGTCAAGATTTAATGGTCAAAATTGGTCAAAGAACTTAATTGATTCAATTTTTTGATTCAAGGGCTTAATTGAGTGAAAAAAAGTTCAGGGGCTTAATTGATTTTTTCCAAAAATTTAAGGGCTTCTTACACCCTTATGCCTAAATAATATTAATATATAAATAATATAAAATATATATTATTTGTATATATAACCATATATATAAATAGAAGTGTATTGTGTTTATTTTTATATAATATTTATAATATAAATATATTATTTAAAAACTCAAAATATTCATAAAAATGATATATTTATATTATATAAAACTCTAAACCCTAAATACTAAACCTTAAACTACAAGCCCAAACCTCAAACCCTAAACCTTTATGGTTTGAGGTTTACAATTTTTATATACTATTTATAATATAAATATATTATTTTTATGAATATTTTGAGTTTTTTTAAAATAATATAAAATTAATATATTTTTTCTGATATATGTGTAAATAATATATCTTATATTATTTATATATTAAAATTATTTATAATATTATTTTTTATAAAATAATTTGATTGAACCAAATGGATAAGTTTATATAATTTTAATAAAAATATTTTATTTTTATATTTTTTATATATTTTTATATATAAATATATTATTTTAATAAAACATAAAATATTCATAAAATTAATATATAAAAATCCCTTTAACCCTAAATCCTAAACTCTAATGTTTAGGGTTTAAGTTTGAGAGTTGGGGTTCATGGGTTAACAATTTAGGGTTTAGGGTTTTTTATATATTACTAATAATATAAATATATTATTTTTATGAATATTTTGGGGTTTTTTAAAAAATAATATATTTATATTATTTTTAATATATAAAAATAAAATACTTTATTTATATATTTTTATATATATGTGCAAATAATATATATTTATATATTAATATTATTTATAGTATTATTTATTTTATAAAATAATTTGAATTAATCTTAGCTAGTTTGAGATATATAATATTTGTGAAAAAACATTATATAATGTTGTGTTGGTTTAGTGGTTAAGTCTTAGCCTTTGTATTTGGAGGTTTAAAGTTCAAAACCCTTTGAGTGCGTGGTTTTACTATTTTTTCTCCAGCAAAACACGTTATTTTGACTAAATTAGGTTTCAAAACAACCGCACCAAAACGACGTCGTTTTGACTTAACGGGTGCGTTAAGAGTTAATGGCGAAGTGGTATTTTCGAGTACATATTAATGTTCAGTGTTAGTTTTGAACTTTTTTAAAGTTTGGTGACATTTTGGAGTCAAGGGACATAGTTGAGTGATATGTGGTGTAGTTTATCCTATTAAAAGGTAACAAATATTTTTTATGCCATGGGTGCTCGAAAGAAAATCAGGAGTACTTGAAGAGTTTATAATAAATATGTTGAAGAAGATCAGGGGGAGAGAAAGAAAATGAGTACTTGGAGCCTTTGGACTAGGATAATGGAAGGAAGAAGTAATTAATAGATTTTTGTTGGAGATTGTTTTGTTTTCTGAAGGTCGTTGCATGTTTGTGGTTTCATTTTTTTAGCTGGTTATTGTTTGGTTTTGTATTTTCTTTGAGTACGTGTTTGTATTGTAAGAATATTTTCTTGGTTATTTTCATTGTTCTAATTTTTGGGCACTCTTTTTCTTTTTTTGCTTTCCAACATCAAACTTCGTTTCAGTGTTGATTATGACAGAATTTTTTAACGAGATTTCATCTTTTAGGAAAAAAAAAACTATAACAGAATTGTCCATTTTGAGCCGAGCTCAAATTGTCCCCTTAGAGCTCGAGCTCAAGACTAAAATTTTGAGCTTGGCCGGCTATCACCCCTATACATATAAATTATTTTATTTATTTTATCATATTATAGTGTTTAGGAACCTTAACAATAAATAAAAAACTTATAAAATTTTCAAATTTTATTGTGTATACTAGGGATGTCCAAAAAATTCAATCAATTTATTCGATGATCCGATCCAAAAATATAAATACTCATTTTTTTTAATTTTTCAGATATTCACATTGAATATCTGAAAAAATTGAATAATCAAATCAAATATGGATCATCAAAATTCTAATTTCGGATTGTCCGAATATCCTTAAAAATGGGCCTTCAGCCCTTCAGCCCTGCAGAATAAATAAAGGATTTCATCCTTCACGGCCCAATACCAATTAGGTTTCGCTGTATTTTCTTTGGCGAAACTTCAAATATGTTAATACATTTCGTGTTGAAATTTAGGGTTTGTTTGTTTTATGTAGGTTGAATTTTAAAATTTAATTTTTATAATTTACAGTGTTTGGTTCATATAGTTAAAGGAGTTCGAATTACAGTTGACTATTTTTTCTTTACATTCTTTTGCAGTTTGTTTTACTATATTTTTTTTCCGTAAAACAATCTACATTCTTTTCAACTCTGAACCCTAAACCCTAAACACTAATATAAACCCTAAACCTTAAACCCCAAATATTAACATAAACCCCAAAAATTAACATAAACCCTAAATGCTAAACCCTAAACCTTAAACCCTAAATACTACCATAAACCATAAACACTAAATCCTAAACCTTAAATGCTACCATAAATCCTAAATCCTAAACCCTAAACTCTAAACCATAACCACTAACCTAAACCATAAACCTTAAAAACTAAATAATAACTCCTAAACCCTAAACACTAACATAAACCATAAACCCTAACCCCTAAATGATACCCTAAAACTTAAACCATTAACCACAAACCCTAATCTAAACCATAAACCATAAAACCCTAACCTAAACTATAAACCTTAAACCCTAAATATTAAAACTAAACACTAACCTAAAACCTAAACCCTAAACACTAAATGTTAAACCATAAACCCTAAATGATAAACCATAAACACTAACCCTAAACCCTAAATGTTAAACCATAAACACTAGCCCTAAACCCTAAATTTTACCCTAAATACTAAATCTTAAATGCTACCATAAATCCTAAATCTTAAACCCTAAACCCTAACCAATAATATAAACCATAAGCCCTAAACACTAACTTAAACCCTAAACACTAAATGCTACCATAAACCATGAACCCAAAACACTAACCCTAACCTAAACCCTAAATATTAAACCCTAAACCTAAATGATACCCTAAACCCTAAATGCTAGCCTAAACACTAAACCATAAACTCTAAATGCTAACCTAAATCCTAAACCCTAACCTAAACCATGTTTTAGTTGGAACTTGTTTTTTGCATTATCAATGCTTGTTTGTAGACTGTTCATGAAATTATCAAGAAACTCTACCAAACAACGAAAAATGAATTACATAACATCATCCAAACACCAGAAAATACTTTCTGTAGTTTGTTTTCTAAAAAATGTAGTTTATTTTCTAAAATTCATTTTCCGAAAATAAATTTTAATGAGACAAACAGACTCTTAATTGAATCAGTCTGCAAGAAGAAGAAAAAACACGGATAATGATTTGATAATTCTAGAAGCGAAGATTTCACGTAAGTTTTTCTCGAATTGTCTTCTAAAAGATTTAAGCTCTGTTTATCGTTAATTGTTTGATGTTGGATTTTGATTTCCTTTTTCTTATTCATCCTTTTATATTTTTGTCACTTTACTGTTAAAGTTATTACGATATCGGTCTAAGTCTAATTTATTTTTTTTAAATGAGATAATCAAGTAAAGGTTTTTGTGGAAGGTTTTAAATTCAGATATACAATACAATAAAAGTGTTGCATAATGAGATAATCAAAAGATTGTGGATCTTGGAAGCAAGTTATTCTTATCGTGGTGACTCTCAAAATACAATACAATAAAAGTCTAGAGGATGTTGCATAATGCCACAAAATATAAATTTTAAATTTAAATCTTTTTGTCGAATGCTCACATATCCATAAAATCGTATATCCATTTTTTTCAAATCAGATACGAATATTCAATCCAAAAATTTGGATATAAAAAAATGAATATCCATTTTTAATCAAGTATGAATCACTATTTTATCGATTTAAAAAATTAAATATCTGATTTTTTCGGATCAAATGTTATTTATAGGCGAAAATGCACACCCACAGATCCTATCTTTATATTAAACTGTATTTTATGTTACACACGCGGCATGAGTGGAGGACACATGGAAATAGAGGGTGTAGTTGACCCCACTTGAATTGTTGGGGTATGGATTCAAGAAGCTAATATATAGAATTTTTCATAAGAAATATTAAATTTAACCCCATTTAATTCGTTGAGATACGGGGTCAATAATACTCATTGTCATGATATAAGAATCTTACGTACCTCGTACCTCACTATATGAAAATCATGGCTCCCCCACTGACCCACAGATCTTTTTTATTTTGTTTTGGCCGTCGGCGGCGGCACCAGCTTTAATGTTAGTCGTCGATCGTCGCTATTTTATCTTCTCCATAGTTTTTTTTTATTTTTTGCTTTGATTTTTATTTCTTTTAAGCTTTTTCTTTTTTAATAAATTTCTATGTGTTTTGATTATCTCATTTTCGCAGATCTTGTTGCGCTTGTTTTTCTCTATATTTATGGCACACTTTTTTCTGCCTTTATAGTACGTCTCTATTTCATGACAAGTTTTTTGGATACCTTTGCGGCTGTTTGATGCTCGTGTGATGTTCCTCACGACGTTTGTTTCTGGTTTGGGTTTGTCGGTGGTCATGGATAGTTCTATCCTTTTTTGTAGTTGTTTGACGATGTAATAAGAAGGGGAGCAGATTAGTACCTTTAGAACCGACGCGAAAGGTATTTGTAGTTTTCTGGTGGGGATTTCATCTAATACATGTTTTGGCAACTTCCATAGACTCTTCTTACAATGGATTTCAGAGATTTGTTGTGGTACAAAGAGGAAGTAGGTATGACAATGGATCGGACTTGAATCGGACTTTATAAAGTCCAAGTCCAATCCATTTAATAATCAGACCTAAAAAAATCCAAGTCCGATTATATAAATCCAAGTTCAATCCAATAAAATATCTAAAATCCAAATCCAAATTCGAAAGTCCAAATCCAATTAATTTTTTTGCTTTTTTAAAGTAACAACTCAAACAAATATCTTTAAATAAAAAATAATTTTCATCAAACAAATATATTTAAACTAACAGCACAAACAAATCTCAACAAATATTACAATTCAATATAAAACAAACTAAAGTAACAACTCAAACTTCAACTAAAAAAAAACCAACAACAAATAAATTATCCTTACATAAAATATTATTACTTACTAGTCTACTAACATAACTACTTTCCAAATCACAATTATAAAATGTCTAATAAATATTACAATCTAAGATGAAACAAATTAAAAATATAATTAAAATGTTCAACCATCAACATTTGACATAGAGAAAAAAGTTTCTAACCATCAAGCTTCCATTGTTGGCTGGTACACCCCATGGCACAGAGGAAAAATTATCCGGCGATCACCACCAGAGATTCATATACGAAGAACGAATCGGGGTGATTAAGGGTGAAGAATTTCCTATTTAAAATCTGAAATTCTGAATTTGGATTTCAATATTAATATATATAATCTCAATTCAAATTAATTTAGATTTTAATATCTCTATTAATATACATAATCCCAATTTAACTTAATTAGGATTTCAATATATATCTATATTTTTTAGATTTAAGAGTTTTAAATATTTTTATTCGGATTCATAAATGGATCAAACTCGGATCGGACTCAGATCGGATATGGATTTGGATCGAATTCGGATCGGATCATGGCAATGTCCATATCTGGTCCACCTCTTATTAGGACTCGGATCTTTTTATCGGATTTAGATTTGGACTTTTTTGATCGAATTTGGATTAGTTTTTTCTTCGAATCGAACCAGATTCGGATTATATTGTCACCCCTAAGAGGAAATGTCTAATCTGACTAGAGCAACCATATAGTTTTCTTTTGGGATTTGTCGTTTTTTGTTTTTTTAATATTGTGAAACCTTTGAAAGTTTATGTTCTTGTTTTTCTTTTATTTATTAATAAAGTTGCATAGTTTCAAGTTCAAAAAAAACTTTTAAATTTTGTTCATCTTATAAATTCGGGTTCAAATTGCTAACAAGAACTATACATACTTAGATAACTCGAATTAGTCACTTAAAAGTGGTCAGACTCACAAATTTTTTAACAGCACCGGACTCACTTGATATTTTTTTTAAATTAGGGACTATTTTGTAACTTTAATAGCGGAGGAACTCAACAATAAAATGTCCTATAATAGGAGGACTACTGATGTAGTTTAGCCTTTTTATAATAGATTTTCACTCTGAAATTGCCAAATTAGACTCCTCTCTTATTGTCTGGTTCTGTGAAGAATCACAAAAATCCCCACCCCCCCTCGTCTGGCCTTTAGAACCCCTAATTTAACCTGGGTATCTTTCATTTCCCGTGTTCTGTCGAGGATTTCGAATCCTTTTCCCTTTCTTGGTCATAAAGTTCAAATTTTCATCATCTGGGTACTCTTAGATCTCCCATTCAACATCTGGGTTCCTTTATTTTCCCCAAATTTTCAATGTCACAAGGCTTTTCGATCGAGCTTTACTTCGACCCAGCACTTGAAAACCAAGTCTTGAAAGCATGGAATGTTTTGGCTCGTCGGCAAATCAGCACTCAGTTAATTGAGATTGAGTCCAGGCCTCACATTACCCTTTTCTCAAGCCCTTTTCTCGACCCTGCCAGGCTTGAATCTGTCGTAAAGTCATTTGTTTCAAAGCAGGAACCTTTAGCTCTATCTTTCTCCTCCATTGGGACTTTTCCAAATGAAAAAAATCTTCTTTTTCTTGCACCATCTCCAACAATGGCCCTTCTACAGTTCCAGGCGCAGTTATGCGAGGTTATAAAAAAGGAAGGGGTTGAAATTGGAGAAGATTTCAAAGCTGACTCTTGGATTCCCTATTGTGCTGTAGCTCAAGAAGTGCCAAAAACAAGAATGTCGGAGGCATTTTGTGTGTTGAAAGAGTTGAAGTTGCCTGTTTCTGGGTATGCAATGGATATTGGATTGGTGGAGTTTTCACCTGTTCGTGAACATTTCTCATTTGGACTTGGAAATACAGTAGAGGCGTGAGATCTGAAGGTCATTAATAGCAACGTTAGTTCTTGCTTTTTTGTTGCAATTTCAAAATCTGCTGACATATGTCGTTAATGTAGGTTTTATAGTTAAATTATGAATGATGGATTTCCAATTGAAACTTTTTTTTCTTATGATATCTTTTTTTCTTGTTGAGCATATGTTTTAGCATTAAATAATCAAGGTTCTCCATGAATTGGGATAAAAAGGGATTTCCCTTAACTTCTTGTCAATCTTTTATCTATGACTATATGTTTGGATAACTTGACACTGTAATGAGTTCTTAGTTCTTACTATGACATAATCTCTTCTATGTGAATCTCATTTCTGACATTTATGAGTATATGTTTAACCTTGATGTGACTATGTACTGGATTTGGAGAAAAATTGATTGTTCCTTGGCTTTTATTGGCGTGCTATCTTGCTTTAGATGTCTGAAAACATGTTGTTATATACATATTTTCACCGCCAAATATTATAATTTGGATTTCGGAAGTTATAAAGAACAGATTACCAAGTTTTCTGTCTGAGTAGTAATTTTTAGTTGCCACGATTGCCAGCAATTTCATGTTTCCTAGGTTTGACTTTCTCAAATAAGCAAATGGAATTTTATTGTGTTACTTACCATTTGATAATTCTAACAAAATGATGGTTTTACTGCAGCAAGTGAATGCTAAAGTATTTTATTGACTTAGCATATGCTCTTTATTTGTACTAGGATCTTTATATGAGATTTTTGTTTATCAACATCTATCCTTTTTGCCTGGATTTATTGGTCTTTGGATTCTATATTGCGGAAATGCTTAATTAGAAAAATGCCTTTTATGATCTTTATTTTCTTTAATGTGCAATCAAAACAAAAGACCATCTTAATTGGCTTTGGGTGCTTAAGAATTTTCAGTTTTGATGTTTAACATTATGAATCGCGGATTTGACATGATTGCATCTAATGTACTGCTTTTTTTTTGTCTTAGTTTAGAGTTTTAACCTTTAGAAAATTGCTCACATCTATATCAATTGTCATTCTTACATGATAGTAGTTCATTAGTGTATGTCATTTGTCAGCTATAGTGTCCATATTGTAATTCCTTCTATTTGCCCAAGTAAAGAAGATAAACCCGAGCCAAAGATAAATCTTTTCTTACAAGCTTTATTGAATGATTTTGTAGTCTTGTTCAGTATTAATTAGAAGTTTAGAACTGACTTTAACTTCTGATGTAGAGTCATGAACTCGTGATAGAGTGACTTAGATATTTTAGATCCTGAACCATGCGTATCTCACCCAACAACTGCAGCTAACACACTTTTAACGGAAATGTACTCGAATCGCGGGAAGTGATTTACAGAGTGATACTATTTGCTATAGATAGATTGTCTGGTTCTTAGATATTTTTGTTCCTTTCCTTCTTGAAAGTGTTCATAAGTTAGGGAACCAAGTCTTTCACATTTACTCTTAACCTGTTTTTCATTGCAAGATTTTGATATTAGTTTGTTTATTTGCATTCCATGATTTGAAGGAACTAATAATTGAGGGTTGTTTTTACATCATTTCCCTTGAATGTCTTGTTAAATCGATTCTTTTTTGACCTCGTCTTGGACCGGGACCATCTTGATCATCATTTTCAAGTACCTTGCTTGTTTTTCTTTGTCTTTTACTTGGATTAATGCCCCACCCACTCCATGTTTACACCCAAGTTGCCTGAGTTTTTTTTGTCATAAATGTCATGAACCAAGTGAAATAAGTTCCGGGTTCATAGTTGATAATGCAATTTCTTAGTCAATATTACAGAATTTCTTATTTTCTTTTCTTTCTTATTTTTGGTTTCAAAACAATGGAGAAGCAGGGGAAAGAACTCGTCCAATTTGGCATGTCTGCAAAATGTCAAACATCATCAACTTGGAGAAATTCCACTTTTGTTTGATTGTTTCAAAAGAGTTGAATATTTGCATGTGCTTCCATTGAGAGACAAAGCACAGTTGGCAACAATCACTACTCAAGGCTCGGCCCAATAAAATAAAATGAAAACTCGAATTTGGCTGGCTACTGAAAATTTAGTATCAAACTCAAACCAAATTTTGAACATTGAGTTTTAAATGAGTTTGAGCTTCTTAAAGTGAGAGTGCTTGATTACAGGCTTCATACCTAACAACTAAAACAAAAAGCAAAAACTCTTGGCTCTGTATAATCATCAATATTTTTAATATTACTCCATGCAGAACAAACGGAATCTGCTAGTATTAAATTACAATGAAAACTATATAATTAATTTATTGTATTGACATGAATTAAAAAAAATGGAGATCAAATTATTAAGATGTGAATATATCTTGTATATGATCCCTAACTACATTGGATCTAAAAGCCCTTTCACTAAGAAACAAATGAAGCTTCTTTTATCAGCGCTGCCATCAAAAAATCATTCCACGCATCAATTGGACCTGGCATGCACCAATGAACACAGTCATTATAACCCTTCATCCATTTATTTCCCCAGAACTCACCAGGGTGACCATCCGACCTCATCATCATCGCCCTCGTCACGTCCAAAACCCCAAACCTTTTCCCCAGCTTACCGCCTTCCTTCCTCGCCTTTTCAATCTCTTCCATCTGTAGGCTCCTCAGTTCCCACTCAGGGCCGCGCATGTTTATCTGTGATTCACCCAAAGGGCTTGTCCTATTACATCTTCCCCCTGTGTTCCATCCCCCATCCTCAAAGTGTGCCGGGGAAAATGTCCGGACTAAGGTGACCCTCGCTTTGCAGTTCTTGCAACTGTTGATGTACTTCAATGCAGATCGAAGTGCCAACTTCAGGGCGAATCCAACACCATAATCCTTCAAATTCGGGGCATTGCAGTATACACATCCAGCTACACCAGTGCTATCATGTAGGTAAACCTGTCGAAAGAACCAATGTGCATCCGAGATTATGACATAGTCTAGAGTAGGAAGTTCTTTGCTCCATGCTTCATCAATTTTGTCGAGGTATAAATTGAAAGTGCCAGATAATGAACCATTGATCATTCTTTCTTCATCATGAACAAGGAATTTAGTCCAAAGGATGATGAGGGTGAAATCATGATTAGGAAAATACCAAATCCGATTTCGGTCTTCTGAATCTTTGTACCGATCTATTGGAGTTTCAACCTGCAAAAGATTTGCATTAGAGTTTAAAATCTTGAACTTTTTGGTACCCAAAATGATCATAAACTCCATGTCAAACTGAACACCTAAATTAATCTAATGGAAATCCATAATTCTAACATCAAATGCACTGAAAAATCCATGGTGGGCTTTAGATTTTGATATTAAATTCCATTGGACAGAGATATCAAAACAAACAATACATTTAAAGGAATCAAACCTTAATCAGGGCAAGCAATTCAAGTTCGGGTGAAATTGTAAGCATGAAAATGGATGAAAATTATGATGCTTAAAAAAAGTACCTGAGAATAGGAATTTTTTTTAAGAAAACACAAATAAATAAACGAACCTTTGAGAGGAGGCAAAGAAGAGATTCCATGTGGTTCCTAGCAACAGAGTCGCCAATGAATCCAAGTTTCTTCCCTTTAACAAATTCCAGGAAGGTGTTGGGATCAAACCTCGGAAGAACACATTTTTCCGGTTTCCATCTCCAATTCGGAAAATCTCTGTCGCCTCTCCCATGGCGGAAACAGTTCTTTGAATCGGGAATTGTGGTGCAACTCGAGTTCGTATATCGAGAACCATGGAGGTCCGGCACCCAATGGCCCTTAGACAAATCACACTTGTTCGAAGTTACATCATCATAACCTAATAAAATCACCAGAAAATACAACAAAAATCAGAATTCTATAGGGTGAAAAACAGAAACCAAAAAATAGTGGATGAAAAATTATGGGTTTACCTCGGAATCTAATACGAGGAGGAGGTTTGAACAAAGGGAGCCTTTGATCAAGGGCGTGCTTGGAGATGGGATTCAAAGGGTTAATAGAATAGAAGACGAAGGGTACGAATATGACAGTTACAAGAACAAAGGACATGAAAAATGGAGAAAGCCTCCCCTTGTTCAGGCATCTCTCTCGCACAAAATAATAAAAAGATGACGATGAAGAAGAAGAAGAAGAAGAAGAAGAATACTTCATGCCTTTATTTGTTCATGTAAACGCCAAATTAGTAGGAGATACAATACAAGGGTCTTTTCGATGA
This sequence comes from Hibiscus mutabilis, assembly GCA_019671005.1. Classification (NCBI taxonomy): domain Eukaryota; kingdom Viridiplantae; phylum Streptophyta; class Magnoliopsida; order Malvales; family Malvaceae; genus Hibiscus; species Hibiscus mutabilis. The sequence continues at coordinate 66,050,670 of CM033711.1, forward strand.
TTTCATGAAATAAATGTCTGAACAAGAATGTTCTCTTTTTTCAAAATTATGAAGATGAAGCAATGCAGATTCTGCATTAGTTATGAAAAAGAACTTCCCTAATTAAAACTATTATTGTCGTAAAGAAAATATTGACTGAGATGGTAAATATATTAATATTTTAATTTCTGCGGATATTACAAAATACTTATCTGGTAATAGTTGTAATGGTGTGATAGGAGGGTCAAAAAGGACCTTTGATGTAACGGGGAAATGGTAGCCATTGGATCATACACGTGGCAACATCTGATATCAGGGGAAGAGGAGAGTGCATGTGAATTTCGTTTTCTGGGTCTTCAATCTTTTACCTGATTCCCGGCGCCAATCCTTTAGAATATTTTTCTTTTTTTTTTTATCCAGAAATATTTGTCACATCTACTGGCATATATATTGTATGTAATATATACGGGATGGATCCAGTTATATGGTGTAAAATTTATTTTAGTTTTATATTAATTCATGATCATTGGATGAGTAAAATGGATGGTTGAGATTAACAGTAAAAAATGTGAAGATGATCACTTGGAAAAAAAATAAGAAAATAATTTTAGCCATTAATTATCATCATCTAACAGTTCAAAAAAAGTATAAAAGTAATTGAGTTTTACACCATATAAGTAAATCATGTGTGTTAAATAAGTTTGTATGAGTGAATTTGAAAAAGGCCATTGCTTAATTAGATTTAGGTGCATTTAAATGTAATTACACAGTATTAATTGTATGTGTAATTATTTTTTTTCTAATTTTCTAATTAATATTATTTTAAAACTTCTGTAATTGTGTGATTATTATTTGTACTATCAAACATTAAAATAATACAATTCACGGGCAGAACTTGACGAAAGACTTTATAAGGACCAACTTAATTTTTTTTTATAAAAAAAATAGAGGTTTAAATTGAAAATTTCCAAAAATATTGAAGGGTTTTATTTATAATCTTTTTAAAAAATATTAGGGTCTAACTAAAATTTTTAAAAATTTGAGAGACATAATGAAAATTTTTAAAAATTGTGTGAGAAATTTAATTAAGAAATAAAAAAATTGAAGTTTAATATGAATTTTTAAAATTTTTGTCAGAGCCAAATGAATTCTTTTTAATTTAAAGGACTAATATCTAATTTTTCAAAATTTTGTGGGATCGTAGCCCCCACGTGTGTTCATTGTGTTCTTCTTTTGATGCAATCACATTTGGTCAGTCAAATATATTTAGAAAATTAAAAAAATTTATAAGGAAAATACTTTGATACACAAGTTTGTGTTTTGTCTTATGGTTTAGGGTTTAAAGTTTAGGTTAGGCCTGTAAACAAACCAAACGAACGCGAAGATATGTTCATGTTCGTTTGTTTAATTTTAACCAAACAAACGAATGAACACGGACAATTAAACGAACATAATTTCTTGTTCGTGTTTGTTTGTTAAGGAATATAGCTTGTTCGTTTAAATGATAAACGAACGCAAACAAACGAACATAAAAGGACATATGTAAATAAATTTAAACGAACATAAACGAACAAATATATGTGAATAAATTTGATTTTTTAAAACATAATACTATTTTTATTAAAAATAATAAATATAAATAGATATATAGGAAGAAATTTGAATGAACATAAATGAATGGATTACCGAACGTTCACAAACGTAAATGAACGAACAAGCCATTTGTTCATGTTCGTTCATTTAATTGAACAAAGAAAAAATCTTGTTCATGTTCGCTCGTTTAAAAAATAAACGAACATAAACGAACTTCCCACCGAACAGTTCACGAACGATTCGCTGAACGTTTGGTTCGTTTACGGCCCTAGTTTAGCTTTTAAGGTGTTAGGGATAGAGATTTATGTTTTAGATTGTATAACATAAATATGAAGAGTTGTGTAATTTTTTTTACACAGCTTGTGTATCAAAATATAACCTTATAAGAAAAATACTTTGATACACAAACCTTTCAATTTTAGGGTTGAGACATTTAGGTTGTGGTTTAGGGTCTATGAGTTTAGGTTGTAGGGTATACAATTTAAGGTTTATAATTAGAATTTAGAGTTTAGGATTTAAAGTTTAGATTTTAGGGTGTTAGGGCTAGGGATTTGGATTTTAAATTTTATAGCATAAATATGAAGAGTTGTGTAATTTTTTTAGACAACTTGTGTACCAAAATATAACCCATTTTTATAACTATACATAAGCTATATGTTTTTTTAAACAATTTTAAGGTAATTATAATATAATATATGTTTATATTTTTCGCAACTTTTGATAATGCATGCACAGTGAGTATGCGATAATTACATTTTTCATATTGTGGTGTCCAACCGTATCCTAATAAAAAGGGACAAATTGTAATGAATTTATTTTTTTATGAATTAATGAGTTTATTCTTATTATTAATAACGGAATAATCCGTTCTTCAAAAATATTTTAATATATATATTCCCATCTTATAATATTAAATTATATAACAGTAATATTATTTTTAAATTTTTTATATGATTTTAAAATTATTATTTTTAATTTACTAATTGACCTAGTGGTTAAGAATGTTTATAATGTTTCATTTTGTATAGGTTCGAATTTCGATATAAGAATGTAATATCTCACTAATTAATTAAAAATAAAGTTTCTTTTAAAAAAACTTACTAATTTCTTTTAGAAAAATTCATTTTCATGCATAACTTATTCTTCCCAACCCACATGGTAGTTGTGAATATATCTAGTAATCATCAACAAACCTTTCAGTTTTTTTTTTCTTGGGGAAAATATGTCTTCTATTTTTTCTATTCCGTAAACCATCTACTAAGATTTTATCTTATTCATTCCATGAGTGAAAAATAATATTCTTAAATTTATAAAATTATAAAAAACAATTATATTTTTAAAAAATAAAAAACTTATTTTAAGGATAACTATTTGTTGACATATATATATATAAATAAATTAAATTTAAAATGTTTTATTGAGTTTAATATCACAAATTGATTAGACACGCATCCAATTAATCATTTACCTAAAGAACCCTTGTAAAAGATAGAAATAAATAGGCTTAAGGGTTCAATAAGCCCGTAAACTTTTGTAAAAAAATTAATTCAACCGTGAACTCTTTTGGCACCCAAATTAAACCCTCAAACTAAAAAAAATTTAGTTTGACCCTTTGACCAATGTTGAGTGTTAACTGTGACAATTTGTATTGAAAAAAAAATTGACATGTGTCACAATAGGATAAAGCCACTTGACATTTCTAGAAATTTTTAAAATTTAATTTTTTAAAAATATATAAAAATCAGAAGAAAAAAGTTTTAAAAAAATTCTAGAAATTTTAAAATAATTTTAGAAATATAAAAGTATTTTTTAATTTCTAAATTTATATAAAAAATAAATAATAATTTTTAAAAATATCTTAAAATTCTGGAATTTTTTTTAAGATTATTACTTTCGAAATTCTGGAAAATTCTAAGATTCTTTTTAATTTTTTCTAATATATTAAAATATTTTAATCTTTTGAAAAATTATTATTTATTAGTTTTAAATAAATTTCTAAATTAAAAATATTTTTAAAATAATTTCATAATTTTTAATTTGTTTTAGATTTTATATATATATTTTTTAAAAACTATAATTTAAAAGTTCCTAGAAACGTCAAGTGATATTATCCTGTTGCAACACGTGTAAAAAAACTAACAAAGTTAACGGTCAACGTTGGTCAAATGGTTAATTTTTTTTTTGAGTTTGAGGACTTAATTGGGTGCAAAAAATTTAAGAGTTAAATTGATTTTTTTTACAAAAATTTAGGGACTTATTGAACTCTTAAGCCAAATAAATAACTATAATTTTCTCAACAATTCATTAAAAATAATTAATACATTTAGAAAGAAGGTAAACAATATAAATTTAAAATATGAAAATATATCGCATAAAAAAATAATGTTAACAAATGCTCCTAATGTTTGATTGAATAATTATTTTGATCTTTATTGTTTTTTTGAGTATTTTAACTTTTAATGTTTTATTTTTAGACCAAAATATCTTTCCGTAGATGAAAAATATTTGTCATCTAACGGTATATAACTTAAAATAACGTGACAAATTTACACGACAGTGCACGCTGATATAACAATGTCATATAATCAAAAGAACTGATTTAACAGAATGACACATCAGTCAAAATATATTTTAATAAAATTATATAAAATATAAAACTATTTTTTGATGACATGCCATTCTAAATATATTATTATTAGTTGACTAATATTTTTTATTCACAAAAAAATTATTTTAACCTCATGGCCGGATGAAATTCAACTCCTATGGCTTCTATAGCGCGAAGTCTGGGGGTGCCACGTGTGGTGGCGTGTTGCGGAATCAGCATGGAGATTGGATAATTGATTTCTCCAAAAGTATCGGTAGACGTTCAGTTGTTGAGGCAAAGCTATAGGGTATTTACGAGAGTTTGTGTCGTGTGTGGGAACTTGAGGTTCCTCAGATTTAAATTGAATCGGATTGTGAGAATGCGGTGACTGTTTTGAAGGATTGTTCTTTGCCTCAATGTAAACCTTCTATTGTTCATCACATTTGAGAATTATTGGACCGTCAATGGGAGGCTGAATTGTCGACGATTACGCGTGAGGGGAACAATCTTGTTGATGCTCTTGCTCGTCTTGCCTGGTATCTTCTTTTTGGTTGCCATGAGTTTGTGGAACCGCCTCAATCAATGTTGAGTATAGTTTAGTTTAGGCTCAGTTTGTTTAAAGTATAATGTGTTTATTGTAAATATTATCATTAGTACTCTTTTTCTTCAATTTAAATGTAAAAAAATTTTAACGAGATTTTTAGTAATATTTTTTAATTAAAAAAATTATTCTAAAAATAAAATTCAATATATTTATCCAATCAAATGCTAGACAAAGGAAAAAAGAAATACCCACTGTTTTTTAAATTGTGGGAAACTAATCACATTCTGGAATCTGACAAATGTTTACTCTTCCCTTCTAAACCGACCTAAAAGATGATCTTTCACCCTTTTTTTTCTTAAGATTTTATTCCTCCTAATACATGGAATATTTTTATTTATTTGGTAAACATCTCTTCACATAAGGAATGCTTACATGGTTGTTATTTCCTTTTTTTCTTTCTTTATATGTTTCTGATTTTATTTGTATTTAACTTTTTTAATCTCAATTTGACAAAGATGACGTTAAAGCGAATGATCTGATAATTGATGTGGAGGAAAAAAAAATTCAAGAAACAAATAATATTACCAAGACTTGGTTGAACTGTTCATCATTTTTTTATTAAATGAAATAATTATTTTGGAAGGGTTGGATAATATTTTTCTGGACAATGCTACCTCCAATTCATTCGTTTCAGTCTAGGTCCACCAGTTTGCTAATAAGACATTTACAACCCAGAAAAAATAAAGAAAGGAGTCAAAATTTATGGGACAAACAAAAGAAAATCAAGGACGTATTATGAATCAACAAACAAACAAAAAAATGAATGAAAAAGAAGAGAAAAAAAAATTACAGTGAACAAAAGTCCATCTAACGTGCGCCTCATCCTTTTTTTCCTCCCAAATTTAATTTCTTTTCCTTGAAAAAGTCAGAAAAGAATTTTATATTAAAGCAATGAAGACAGAATAATTAAGGGGTCTTGTCTTGTTATACTAAACTCACCAATGTGTTTAAACTTGCTTCTTTCACTCCCCAAATGTAATGGTGTGCTATGGGTTGGTCAAATCAACATTAAATTTGGAATTTTCATATTTTTGGAATAATTTAACTCATCAGATTCTTATCTAACCCCACCTTATAAGAGTCTTTTTTTTTAATTCTATTTTTTAATTAATGGGATTTTGTGGAAATGATTTAAAGAGTTATCAGTTTTGTACTTTAATGCACTTATTTATAGTTAGTTGAAAAAAGAGAAAAAAAATGAAATGTTACTGATTTAAAGGTTCTAATTATGGGGCCGAATGGACATATATGAAAAGGGAAGGAGCCAAAACTATAATCCATTAAAAAATGTTAATAAAAAAGTTTTTAATTTGGGTAAAGTTCAATTATTTCATAATTTTATAAAAAGGCTCAATGGGGAAAAGTAGAAAATAATAAATGCTTTGACCAATGGTTGTTTTCATCCATGATTCACTGTGAGTCGACGGTTAGGATAACAACAAATTACATTCTCATAATAAAATTAAACGGCTGAAAGTGCTTACTAGGTCTCTTGTTAATAGAGATATAGACGAGTACAATTTTGTGGATTTTTCACCATGCCAATCTCAATTAAGTTGTGGATGAATATGAATTTGATAGGTAAGGGCATATCTGGATGTTAAAATTTATACCCGGTATAGATAATGGGAACAAAGTCGGTCTTGACATTTTTTAGGCCCCGAGCAAATTATAAAAATGAGGCCCTATTTAGTTATAATCTAAAAATGTAATTTATAATAATAGTACAAAATTTTGCTCACAAATACATACTAAAGTAAAAACACAAAATTTTAAAAATACTTGTGTAAAATTGTCAAAAGTATAGCCAACCTCATTGAGAGAAATACTTTCAACTATAACTACACATCAACATAATTAAATTATCAAATAATCATTAAATGACTTTTTCTAGCATTTTGAAAAGCAAACCCATCAATAATATTTTCGTAATCTATTTGCTCTAACATATCTTTTTCAATACATAAAAGTGCCAGTCCATTTAATCTTTCTTGTGATATAGTTGACCGTAAATAAGATTTTAACAATTTTAATTTAAAAAAACTTCTTTCTACAGTTGCTACAGTCACATGTATGGTCAATAATATTCTATATGCAATTGAAACATTAGGATAACAACCTAAACTTTTGACGAATTCAAGGATTTCAAGTGCCATCTTAATTTCTTTTGGCAAAGTCACTTGTAACACTTTCAATTCTAAAATTAAATCATTTGAATTAATGTCAAAATAACTACCACATTTCAAAGAATTTTCAAGGTTAATACAACACTCTTTCAATTTATTATCGTCTAGAGAATTTAATTTTTTTTAATCAAACAAAAAACCAAAAATACTATCATATGTTTGCAATTCATCAAATATTCTTTTTAAGGCATAAATAACAACATCTACAACAACAAAAAAATAATTAACTCTAAAAGAATCTTCAACAGATAGTATATTATCCTCATGTGCATTCTCATCAAATTATTTTATCCTTCGAATTTTTCGTTTTTTAGAAAAAAAAAGCTCAACATCCATATCTGTTGCAATACTTGTAGCATCGGTCATGGCAGAAGCAAATCCATTTTCTCTATAATTTTCAAAAAAGAAATCAATCCTTTTAATTGTTCTATAACAACATCGATACACATATCTTTAGATTGTAATAATTTACTAATCATATTACTGCAAAACAAAATGTCATGCCAAACAACCACACATAACAAAAATTCAAAATTCTCTAATTCATTAGCTAAACTCTCGGCTTCACTTTTGGTTTTAGCATCATCACTATTTTCAATTAATTCTAACAAAGCTTCTTTTATTTAAGGAGTTTGAAATCTAATGGCTTTTACACTTTCAATGCGACTTTCCCACCGTGTGTTAGATAGTGATTTAAGAGATAAGCCATCCACACAATCATGTATAATTTTTCAATGTTTTGTTGAACTACTAAACAATGAATATATACGTTGAATAACTCCAAAGAAAGATATAGCTTTAACACAAGAGTGTGCCATATTACAAATAGTATGATTAAGAGAATGACAAGCACAAGAAACATACAATGCTATAGGATTTATTTCTAACAATATTTTTTACACACTTTGGTGTTTTCCTTTCATATTAGATCCATTATCATAACCTTGCCCCCCTAAAATTTTGAATATCAATATAAAGAGATACTAATGCAGACTGCAATTCATTAAAAAGTCCATATCTAGATGTATCATGTACATTCAAAAATTCTAAAAAGTATGCTTGAACTTTTATTGGGCTAATTGACATGTCAACACACCGTATAATTAAAGTCATTGTTCTTGGTGACTTACATCTGGAGTGCAATCAAGTATCACAGAAAAATATTTAGCCTATATGATTTTAGAAATAATTGCACATTTAATCTTAGAAGCTAACATAGAAATCAACTCATTTTGAATTTTATGACTAAGACAATGATAATGTATCTCATTATTATCAATGCGACGAATATGCTCTTGCATCACTAAATCGAATTCTGCAATCATTTCAATTAATCCCAAAAAATTACCATTATTGTCTTGATAGAGTCTCTCATTAGTTCTACGGAAAGGCATAGTATTTTTAGCAAGACACTTCACTACAACAATTATTCTAATAAGAACTTGTTTCCAATGAATTTTCTCTTTTAAAACATGTTCTTGTGCATATTTACCAATTGTTTTATTCTTTGCTAATCTAATTTGCAAGTCAATCCAAGTATTCATATTAGTAATGTGTTGAATATTATTTTCATGTGACTTAAGGCTTTCACTAAGATGTTTCCAATCATTGTATCCTTCATTTGCTAATGCACTAGTAAGAGTTCTTTTCCTAAATAACTTACAACAAAAGCAATACATTTTATCTTCAAATTTTGAGTACACTGATCAATTTCTATCATGTTTCTCCCCATTTGGTAATATTCTAGTATAATGAGAATCTGAAAAATGCCTAGAATTACTATCTAGTGGAAATTTCTCACCAAAATTTTTTATTGGACCCTTTTCTAATAATAAATCTCTTGTTTTGTTATCAAGACCCTCCCAATTTCTTGGATAAAAAATGTCTAAAGAGAAACTAGATTTTTCACTATTCAAATAATCTTTATCAACAACATTAGACTCATTATTATCGTTTTCATTTTGACTTAATTCTTTCACATGACTTGTTTGTGCTAAATTTTTTATAAAAAAATTATCTAGTGTCTCCTTTTGTGATAAAAGTAAATCTTTTAGTTTTCTTTTCTTTTTTCTTTTCTCGTACTCAAATTCATATTTTCTAGATGAAATATTCAATAAAAATATTATGAACAATTAACAAAATAAATATATCAACAAAGAAAAAGAAATTGAGATTCAAACTTTCTTTTTCTTTCTTTCTTGATTTCTTGAACAACCCTTTTAAGATGTGATGCTAAGACCCAATGATGCACTTCCAAGTTGATGTTGAATTCAAAAAACTATTTGTTGAATCTTAAAAATATTCAGAAATTGCAGGCTTGCGGCAATGGAGAAATAAGTAGAGTATTTGAGGAATTAAAAAGTCAGGGGTTTTGTTTATGGGGATTGAGAGTTTTACCGTTATAATAAACAAATAGTCAAAAATATTTTTTTTATCTTTTTTTTTTCTTAATGGTCAATCATGGGCTATATTATTATTTTTACTTGTTATTTATGGTCCAAATTGAGGCCTTTATATAATATTATAACTAAAATTTGAGGCCCTTTTACTATAATTATTAAAGTAACAAAAATTAAAAAAATGGGGCCCTGGGCGGTCGATCGGTTCGCCCTGCCCCAGGGCCGGCTCTAAGTGGGAAGGTGATGGATTTGAGACCTAATCCGCCCACCCTGCTCCGCATTCTCCTGCCCCACCCTGCATCCACCTGCCCCGCACCCACGTTCGTGAACCATACTATATATCATATAAAAAACTAAACTCCTTTACTAATGCAACGACCATATTTCAAAATCTGCAGGTTGATTCACTTGAGCCTTGGGCTTTGGGTATCTAACTGAAGCATTAAACCATTTTGGGGTTTTTGAACCTTAGTCAATGATACATGCATAAGAGGGTTGAGACTAATTATCTTGGACAAGAAGTTGAAGTTATTTGATGGAAGCAACAAGGGCCAAAACAATCCAAGGATTAGAGGTGTAAAGTAGTGTATTTTAGATAAACTGAAATTGTTTTGCAAGGCTGGAGCATCATCCAACTTGAGATGACTTTTCGAATAGGATTCAAGCATTTTTTGGTAGAGTTGTCTTCTAAAGAATTGATCGTCATTTAGTTACCTTTCCAACTCATCTTGAAACACATCAATTTGATGTCGAAAACTCAAGATACACCCATTTTAATGAAGACTGCGCATGCAGAAAACTGGATACGGGATTTATTACGAGATTTTGCAAGTCCAGCCCAATATCTCTTGTGTGAAGGCTTGGGACTTCAAATAAAACAAGGAGTTACATTATCCCATTATTATATTAGTTTTCAAATTATTTTATTATTATTATTATATTATTAGGAATAGAGTTTGATTCTACTTAGGAATTGCTAGTAGTTTAGTCATCCTTCCCCTATAAAAGGATGAGAACTTATTCATTGTAAATAAGAATTGAGATTTGAGATCTAATAAAGGTATTATTTGAGTACGTGTTTGTAGGTGTCGAGAAACTTGTGCCTTTGAAGTCATCTTCAACGTTCAACTAGTTTGTGCGAGGGAGAATCTTCACACTCCGGGTTGCCTAGTAAATTGCGACTAGGAGGGTCAATTGGAGCCATATCACGAAGGTTTCCTATCTAATTATGGGTAGGAGAGTTTCGCGGGATATCTATCTTCCATCGCCATCTCCATCATTCACGGCCATCTCCATACTCCATTGAAGCTATATTCAAAGCTGAATTTTCAGATTTGAATTACCTATCTTTACTTTAATATTTTTTAATATTTTATAATTTATTCTTCTTATTCATCATCTAATTAACCATCTCCCATTTGTTTCTTTTAGTTTTGCATCTTACTTCCAGAAAAATCAAGAAACACCCAACCCATTGTTCTTGAATCTCAAGAACAATCTTCAACCATTCTTGATCGAGTCTAGCGCATAGGATTGCTTCCAAACAACTTGATTCGTGATTCTATATCCACGGCAAGCACTCCTATCAGTGGGCCTCTTCTTGATATTGGGATAAGCTTTTGGGTTATATGAGGGTTGGGACGAATAGAAAAGGGTATTGTGACAATTTCTTCATTTTCAAGGAGGGGAAGAGAGTTGGTTCTTTATTTCTCTACAGAAAAGTAAGGGGATGATATCATTCTTGTTCCCCTTGCCTCCCCATCTCTCTCTTCTCTATTTCCCTTAAAAATACCCAAAGACAAAGGTCCAATCTTTGTCAATTTGAGTTGGAAACTCAAAGTTGGGCTTGAGAGTGTTGTAATCTCCATTCAAGGATTTACAAATCAAGGTAAGGATTGTTAATAATAGTGGGATGATTTGTTTTGGGTTCTGGTGGGGGTCCTTAAAGGAAACCTCTTGGGAAGGATTTAATCTCGTTTTACATTCCTAAATTTATGTTTTGTTACCCATTCTTCATTTACAAGTTGTAATCCAAATTACAACTCTATTTTTGTATTGAATGAAGTGGGAGAAAACTTTAAAGTTCAAGGCAAGAGGAAGGCTTGAGGACTTGGAGCAAGAAGCTTCCTTTTCAACTGTTGGAAGGAGGTTAGTACACTTCCAACTCGTTGTTTTCATGTACATTCTAAGGATGATGCCTTCTATGCTTGTTTTGGTGATTTGGGAGGTTAGTACACTTCCAACTTCTTGTTTTCATGCATTCTAAGGCAAAATGTTAGAAGAGTACCAGTATGGTGTTCAATCTATATTGGTACGCCATTCAGGGTCGTATCGTTATGGGTCGACCTGTATTGGTACGCCAAGGCCTAAAAAATTCTAGTAAGCCAAATTGATATCGGTACGCGTGTGGTTACTGGTACCTAGGGGTACTGTACTGGTACGCGAATGCCAGTATCGATACCAACTAGGCATTCTGCCAAAAAAAGTTGAGTTTAAGCCCGATGGCTAAAAAATTATGAGATTCGATCTAATATGCCTCTAATGATATAAATTGAGATGCAAAATTGAGAAAACAAGATTTCACACACATATATGAGCATAATGTGTAATAACTTGGTAAACTTTGGGTGACTTATTATGTTAGAAACTATAGGGTTATGGTACCGTTAATGGTGATGTCTGCCGTGCGAGCACTTACTTGGTAAAGTCACCCTTGATTGATGGGATCTGGATACTCGAAAATATGTTGCAACACCATGTTAGGTTAACCAAATGTACGCCCTTATGCTATGTGACTCGGGCCTCATTTGAAGATACTCAAGGGGGATTTCGAGTATGAGTATGTCTCGATGCTGTGTGACTCGGGCCTCACTCCGAGTGTATGTCTGATATTGTGTTACCCGGGCCTTACTCCAGGTTTGTGGATTGATGGTTATGATTTGATTGATGATGGCATGATATGCTTGTTTGTTGAGCATACTTAGGCGACTAGTGGTAGCTTCATGTGTTGATTTAATTGCCATGTCATCTATTCTAGCTACACGCTTATGATTATGATCTGCATGAAGTATAGTAGAGCAGAGGTGTATCCATTGAGCTTTATAAGCTCAGTGTTCGAAATCGTTATTTCCATTCGTAGGTGTTTAGGTTGATGGGTTACATTGAAGGAGCACCATTCGGGGTAAGACTTCTGCTCATTGATATGTTCAAGAGTACAATACTTAGACTTGTTGGGTAGTGCATTCATAAGACCCTGATTTTATGTCTGTAACTCTTATTTTGAATTTATATTGATCAAGTTGAATGATTAATGTTGATATTAAATTTGGAGCTCCCTTTATAAATAATTTATTACTTATTTTGAAACATTGATGAAAGTATGAAATTTAAATATAGATTGAGCTAAACTAGGTCAAAAATTTTAGGCTAAATGGGTAATTTTGCCCCTGAGTTTAACTCAAAAAATCAATTCAGCCCCTCGTCGAAAAATACACCCAATTAAGCCATCGAGTTTGCAAATTGCATCAAATTGGCCCTTTGACTGACATTGATCGTTACAGTGCTGACGTGGCAGTTAATGGTGCTGGTGTGACGGTCTACGCTTGAGGCCCAAATGTGACATCAGGTTTAGGGTGTTACAACTAAAAACATGGTTTCTTTTAAAATCTACGTTATTTGTTATGTTTGTAGACATTGAACTAAATTAATTTAGCTTCACAGGTTCTAAAAATGTTTAAAATTTGATTTTTTATATTTAATATCAGTGGTTTTCTAGCTGACAAATTTGACGAGTATAGATGAGTATAGGTGGAGTGGTGGGTACCTAGTTGGGTAGTGGATGCGGGGAAGAATTTAAAAATGTACCCATGTGGATAGACGTGTATTTAAAAATTGTAACGTCGTTAGTAATGGGTAGGTGATTGGTATGGAAATTGTAAGTGGGCATGGGGAGGTAGGGGTGATAATGAGTCTGACCAGCGCGCAAGCCACTTGAGCTCGTCTCAGTCAAAGTTCAGCTCGAGTGAGCTCGTGCTTGGCTCGAGATGAGTCGGCTCGAAAAGCTCATGAACAAGCTTGAAATAATTATATATATATATATATATATATATATATATATATATATATATATATATATACATACATACTCCATATACATTTGTATGTTTCAGTGTTGTTAACTTCTAATCATAGTTAAATACTTTAAATCCCCTTCTCCTTGTGGACTCGTATAATTTAGAAAATGTACTATGGTTACTTGCGGACTTCAAAAGTAAATATTATTTTTTCCCAAAAAAGTTTTCACATGTTATTTTTTAAAGCTTCAATAAAAATATTTAAAAGCAATATAAGGAAAGCAACAAGCTGAGCCCTAGCCTCAAGCCAAGCCGAGCTCAAACTGCCCAATTTGAGCTCGAGCGTAAAATTTTGAGCTCAATGAACTTCGAGCCCGAGCCAAGTTCAATAATATTATTTTCGAGCCGAACCCAAGTCTGAGCTTGTTCGTTATCATTCCTATGGGGAGGGTATCTGCCCCGCACACCCCATTTGCCATCCCTACTGGTTATAGACACGGATATAATCGAGATGAAATGTTATTTGGTTATACTCCGCTTAATTGACCCAATAAGTTGATTTTACTTGTGTTTAAGTCAATTTTGTCCAATGGTTTTTGAATTCATAAATGACCTGACCGACTTAAAATATATGGTTTTGTTATATATTTTAAACATAAACAAATAAAATATGATAAATTCATAAAGTATAACTAAATAAAATCAATAAACCGACCAATGTTAAGACAATTTGATTAAGTTAATTTTATCTAAATTGACCCGTTGATTCGAGGAAGTCAGTTAAATTTAAAGAATGACTAAACAAACTGAATGCTCACTTTAAACTTCAAGGGGCATATATAAATGATAATAAAACGACGATTAGAGTCTAATTGCTAACACATCAATTTTAAAATTTAAATTTGAAGCGTCAATTTGTAATTTGTTAAATTTTTGAGATTGCTAGGAACCTAAGAAATATTTAAACTGACAAATGGTAGGACAAGACTTAATTTATCTAATTTCAAAATTAAGAGACTTAAAATGTAATTGAACAAAAAAACAGAAGACTAAGATTTTAGTTGCCTAGTTTCAAATTTAAGAGAACTTAAAAAGCGGTTGAATCCATTTTTTTATTCGAAGAACTTAATTTACTTAGCTTCCAAATTATCAAAATAAGTGTCCATACTGTATTGTTTTTTTCTTTTTCGGTTCTTAAACCTTTTTTTTTTCATTTTAGGTGCCTAAATTATCATTTTCTGTCCCTTTTAAGGTTAACTGAAACACCTATTAACCAAAAAATTAATAGTTTAGGCACCTAAAATGGGTCAAAGAAAGTTTAGACACCTAAAAGAGAAAAGCCACTACAACAAATAGGTTTTTAGCGACATTTTTTAGCACCGCGAAAAGTGTCGCTGAAATTAGTGCGCAAACGTTAGCGACGTTTGTGTTCAAAAATGCCGCAAAAGATTTTGTTCTATAACGACATTTGATATTTAAAACGCTGCTAATGCCTTATTTGTAGCGGCGTTTACAATTCAAACGCCGCAAAATGTCGCGATTTTTTGTGAATTTTTTCTACAAAAAATGCCGCAAAAGATCGTGTTCTATAGCGTTTTGTAATCCAAACGCCGCTAATACCTTCTCTTTAGCGGAGTTTGTGATACAAACGCCGCAATATGTGGTGATTTTTAGTGGGTAAATGCCGCTATATGACGTGATTTTTAGTGGTGTTTTCTCCGCAAACGCTGCTAAGCTTACTGCCTTTGCCAAGCAACTTTTTTAAATATGTACTACCCAAATTTAACTTGTAACAGTATCCAATAACAACAAATTTGAAAAATAATTACAAAAATTAAGTAGAAATACTTAACAACAAAAATAAATCCAAGTCTAGAATATTAAAGTGAAATGTAGTTCAACATTGTTCATTAGAATTCCCACAACATGAACGAACCTAAAATCAACTAAGCTGGTGGATTTTGTGGTTGCTTCTACTTTAACATCGCCATCATTTCTTGAAATTGATTTTGGAGATTTTGATATGATGCCTCTCTCAGCTTCTCTCACAGTTTCTCTCGCTTGTACTTCGGCTTTAAATTGAGCTAATTGTTATTTTAAACGATTAACTTCTACCTGGAAGACTGGCTGTATGATGGCATGTACTGAGACGTGTTAGATCCAAAATATTTTGTTGGGGTAACGAATGATCTTTGGCAGCGAACCCGACCATATCTTTCAGGACCTAAAACTTCATAAATAACTTGATTTTCAATCTTACCCATATTAGTAGAACCATTAGTTGAAGCCGTAGCTTTATACTTCGTCTTTTTACCCCTCAATTTTGCCTGATAATCAATCAAGAATTTATAACAAATTCAAACATTATTTAAAATAAAAATGTTATACTATTGATCTAAATATAACATAATCCAGATTTTGTGTCTGATAAATATATCATAATTTCTCCAACTTCAAGAGTCATAGGAGAGCCATCTTTTTGTGTGTGTGTAATGTCGAAGAGCTTTACTCGTCCAACGCTATTGCCGGTCGTAACTTGCCACAATGTATAATAGAAATTAATACTTTACGAAAAAGTAATAGATTATGTCTCAAAATGTGATGCTTCCAATAAGGCAACTCAAAGAAAATACTTCTCTTTTTCCACAATTTCGCCTCATATGGATCATCCTCTTTATCAGACTCATCACCACTCAGTTGGTCAACATCATGGCCATGCATCTCTTTTGTCTTTTTCTTTGATCGCGGGTTCAGTGGTTGGTTCATCTTTCCACAAGTGAACTTCATATGTTTCAACATCGACAAGATATCATACCAATTTGTTTGCTCATAAGCTATTATAAACTTTTCAGTACCATCAAACATATTCTTTTGATATCTAAATCTATGGTTTTCATCTAACCACCGAAGATGTTCCATGTAAGAGAACTTATTTCCATTATACAACCACTTCAAACATGTCTTTGCAGCATAACAAGGACAAACATAACGACCTTTGGTACTCCAACTAGATAAATTTGCATAAGCAGGGAAATCATTAACAGTCTACAATAAAGCTGCACGTAAATTAAAGTTCTCCTTCTTCAACACATCATATGTTTCGACACCCACCCATAATTGTTTCAACTCTACAATAAGAGGCTGCATATAGATGTCAATATCACTCATATGACCTTTCTCGTTGGGGATTATCATGGATAGGATAAAAGATGACTGTTTCATGCAAATCCATGATGGCAAATTGTAGGGAACAAGTAGAACAAGCTAAGTACTATACGAAGTACTCATGATTTTAAAAGGATTAAACCCTTCAAATGCAAGACTGAGCCTAACATTTCGAGGATCTCTTGCAAAACTTGGAAATTTTTGGTCAAATGACTTCCAAGCTAAACAATCCGCAAGATGCCTTAATATTCCATCATTGTTTCATCCATCATGATGCCACCTCATAGACTCAACAGTCTTTGAAGACATAAAAAGTCTTTGAAGCCTAGGTATTAGAGGAAAATATTGTAGAATCTTTACTGGCTTCTTTCTTGATCGTGCTTCAACTTTGCCCTCACTTACATTTTCTACGTCCCTATTCATTCACCGAGATTTACCGCATACATGACATGACTCCTAATTTTTTTGATCACCCTAATACAACATGCAATCATTCGGACAACTATGGATTTTCTCATATCCAAGGCCCAAATCCTTTATCATTTTCTTCATATCTTTGGAGGATTGATGAATTTTTGCAAAAGAAAACATTTCTCTCCAAAACTCTAATAACTGCGTAAAAGAGTTATCGGTCCACCCTCCCAAGCATTTTAAGTGGAAAAGGCGAATACAAAAAGAGAATTTTGATTATTTCAATCCCTCATAAAGTTGTTCATTCATTTTATTAAGCAAATTGTAAAACTTTGCTGCTTCTCCATTTGGCTCTTCATCACATCCATTTTTTCCATCTCGGTGAAATCATTAACATCAATACCACAACCATCTTCTCTAATGGATAGATGATAATCGTGCATATTAAATGCATCTCGCAACATAACCTCATTGTCATCTTCTCTAGCAGATCGACGATGAGAATTAAGAGGATAAGCTGAAGTATTCTTGGAAGAAGCTCTACGAGGTGTAAGCTCTCCATGGAATGTCCATTTTTTATAGCCCGAAACAAAGCCCAAAAAAAATTAGATGTTCATGTACAACTTCACGAATGTGCAAATTAATGTTAGCACACTTCTTACAAGGGTAAAGAATCATATTCTCTTGTCTTGCATTCACAAAAGCTAAATTTAGAAAAGTTTCTACTCCATTTCGATAGTCAGCGCTTACCTTTGACAAATTCATCCAATTCTTATCTATTTTGTATTTCTATAATATCCATTTCGAATGTTAATTGCTAATGTGATAGATTCATGACGAGTGCGTAAATGATCTATTTTATATGCCATTTTTCCTGGTCTTTTGCATATTTTCAAGCTTATATAGTTTTCATTTAGGTTAGATTGTACATATTTGCATGTAGATAGGGAGTTACACCACCTTTTCTTTAAATGTCATATATATTGGTACTTTTCATGGGAAAGGTGGTGCTTTGTGGTGTATGTGCAGGATGCTAGAGGATAGCTAGAGCAAAAGAGGAGCAGATCGCTTGGCTAGAGCTGACTAGGCATAAAGAGTTGGAGATGAATTTACTTTTGCCCACGTGGACTTTCTTCTAGGTACACAACATTAATTGAAGCGGGAAACCAATGGCCTTCTTTAATGAAGCCGCACGAATTTTAGGGTACTGAAACCCTAGTTCCACCATGTTAACTCCTCAAAAGTACTAATTTTTATCCTTATTTCACAATGCCTTTGCTTGCCCTTTAAGTACATTTAGTTGTTAAATTCATTCATTTGCATAAGGAGTGGTGTTTATGCCAGTGTGAAGGGTTGCTTTGTTGGCATTATTATAGGCTTGACAAAGCAGAGCATGAGCGAGAGCAGGAGAAGAAGATGCCGAAGAGAATGCTGAGTTACAGTTGGTAAAGATGGACCAGAGATTGCCAAAGCTCAGTTGGCATAGAAGTGAAGTCTGATGCCCGGTCAAGTAGCTATTGGACCTTGTACATGTTAGCCCTAAGAATCAAATTCGGATAAGATGATCATATCATTTATCCCTTGCTCATTCAAATTTCAAACTAAAAGGCTTATCCTAGGGTTTCCCACACATGCCTATTTAAAGAGATCAAGTAAGCACTTGATGGAGAGATTGGATTGGAGAGAAGAGGCTGCACTGTGGTGAACCGAGATCGATATGGTTTAACCAACTTAAGACCAAGGGCTTAGAGCCATTGAAGGGCTGCATTGACGAACCTTCTTCATGCCCATTCTCTTTGTTTTATTTATTTTTATTCAAAGGTGATGTTAAGATACAATGATATTTTGTGGATGGACCCCCAACCATGAACTAAGCTTTTACAGTTGGTTGGGGGATGTTTGCGTTTAACGCTATTTTTATGTTTGGTTTTTAATAATACAAATGCCTTGGCATTGTTTGCTCTATCTGGAATGTACTTCAGTTTTCTAAATTCTTTGCCATGTGACCACTGGCATTGTTTGCTTATTACACCTTAATATCTTAACAAACTTGAGAGGTAACGGTTAGTTGCCATATACTAAGGAGAGAAGCTTCGAAAGAAGATGTTCAAGTAGATGAGCTTACTTCTGAAGTGAATCTACCCCTTAGGAGTATAGATTGGAACTTAATCAAATTAATTAATGAAAAACTTGACAATAGACATATAGGAGTTTTAACATGGTTAATTTCAGGCATTGTCATCGACAGAGGCAATGCCATCCCTGAATCTGCTCGACAATAATTTTAATGAATGACATTATTAAAAGTTAGGATGAATAGTGTAAAAACCAGACATTCCTTGCCAACTCTCATCACTCATTTGAAACTTTTTCTTGCCAAAGCTATTTTAATTCCATTACATTTCTTTAAGCCACTTTCTAAAACCACTTCAAAATCAATCCAACATTTTCCTTGATATGTAATAATTGAAGCAGTCAAATTTCTAGTCAATCCCTGTGGATTCGATACTCAGCTTACCGCTGCATTACTTGCTGACCGTGTACACTTGCACACAAAAGACTCATACTTGGATTATTCTTATATATTTCCATTGCATTTTGTATTCTTTTGCCAAGCGTTAGCATAGTTGACAAGTTTTTGTGCCATTGCCGGGGATTACAACAGAATTTATTATTTTCAAAACTTTACTTGTTTATCTTTTATTTTTGTTTTTTATTTTATTTTTTTCTTTTGACCGATGTATAACCAGAAACCTCTATGTGGTGGAAGATTGGCCATACGATCTAAAAATCGAAAGAATCCTGCGAAGGTTAAAGAAAAAAGTTCGAGAGATGGCTCAACAAGACAATGAAGGAAATTGTGTGTTAAACAATAAGGAAAATCCACCAATTAACAATGTGATATTACCAGCTCCTGTTTCCCTAGCCATTAATGTGGAGGAAGAGAGACGTATTAGAGAGCACTTGACACCAAACATTGACAATTTGATGCTAGGACTGGTTGGTCCCGAGGTAAATACACCGAATTTTGAACTCAAACCGGTAATAATACAAACACTTTTGAATGTAGGACAATTTGATACAAAAGAAACAGAGAAGAAAGAAGCTGACATAAGCGATGACAGACCGCAGTCTGATGCCAAAAAACATTCTGATGCCAGACCTCAGTCGGATGCTAGCAAAACCTTGGTAAAGCCGGCGGAGCCAACATATGCTTATCCACCTCCACCATTTCCACAAAAACTACAAAAGCACAAGCAGGATCAGCAATTTAAGTGCTTTTTGGAAGTCCTTAAATAATTGTAGATCAATCTACCATTGGTGGAAGCTTTCGAGCATATGCCAAATTATGTTAAATTCATGAAGGACATCTTGTCCAAAAAGAGGAAACTGGGTGATTTCTAGACTGTAGCTCTTACAGAGGGAGGAAGTGTAATGATACTTAATCAGTTTCCACCAAAGCTGAAAGATCTAGGAAGTTTTACTATTCCCTGTACCATTGGCAGCAGATTCTTGGGTAAGGCACTGTGTGACTTGGGAGCCAACATCAATTTGATGCCAATGTCTGTTTTTAGAAAGCCTGGCATAGAAGCAAGGCCTACCATGGTAACACTACAGTTGGCAGATCGATCTTTTGCACATCCTAAGGGTAAGATTGAGAATGTGTTGATAAAGGTAGACAAATTCATATTCCCAGCCGACTTTATCATTTTAAATTATGAGGCAGATGTTAATGTCCCAATTATATTAGACATACCATTCCTTGCCATAAGTAGATCTTTGATTGGTGTTCATAAAGGTGAATTAACTATGCGCATGAATGATCAACATGTTACATTTAATGTGTTTCAAGTTCTTAAATGCGCAGATGAATCCGAGGAATGTCAAGCTGGTGAAATGATGGAGTCTGTAACACCCCCTTCCCGGTCTGGTAGAGAACCGAGTCAGAAAGTGTTATTAGAAAGCGGAATTCGGAGATCGAGGTAGAAATTAGGATTAATTTAAAACCTTTTAAACTAGAAGGAAAAAATTGCAAATGTTACAAATTAGCGATCTTAATCCAAATTCTTTATTACCAACTTGTAATTAGACTCACCAATTATTAACCTGAGAAGTTTCGTTGTTATCAGATATTTTTAACCTATCCATTTGAGCCATATAATTATCAGTGACCAATTTGTAATTTTTTAAAACTATTTCTCAAGCCTTTTAACGGAATTAACCGACATCGTACCGATACACTTTAGGCCGTATCGATATGATGTGTTAAATTTTACACTTTCTAGGTTCAAGGTCAACGACCCCGTACCGATACGTCTAAGCCCGTACCGATACACTTTGACTTGGGTTGACTCATTTCGGTATGCCTGAGGTCATACCGATGCAAGTATTTTTCCAGACCTTACTGCCAAGGTCCGTATCGATACTCCCTGCTTCATCAAGTCCAATTATGCAAGGCCGTATCGATATAGCTAGCCGCGTATCGATACGCCTGTCTTGTAATGACAGATTTTATCTGGTTTTTACTTAATTTAACCCCTCAATTATTGTCCAATCATCATCAAATTTTACCAGCAAGCCTAAAATCTATTAGTCTATTGTCATACCAAATTTTATAGCATTTCGAATCCATTTACCTAGTTTTCACGTTAGGCTCATTTTAGGTTCATTTTAATAAGCTAAACATTCCCAAAACTTACCATTTCATGCATTCAACACTAAGTCATTATAGGACTTTTACACAACCATCAAATACTTATACAAGACATGTTTAGACCATATTCCACTCTACTAGGAGTTTAAAGCAAGGATATGCATACATATAGCTTACAAAGAGGTGACTTGCAATGGAAGCACACGATCAGAAGCTAAAATTCTTTCAAGGTCCTAAAAATGCATGAGGCACACATGTTAGGCTTACATAGCCTAGTGAGGTAGTTATAACATGAGTAAATAATAACTAGTGTCATGAATGGCATAGTGATCAATTGGGTAACATATGCATGATTTGGAACATATAATCTCATGCTAATCCACAAATCATACAAGTTCATAATCATCAAGTTTTACCTCATAAACATACATTATTTCTTGAATTGGTACCATTGGATACACGAATTCCCCTTTACACCAATCATATTTTAAAATAGGCCGTAGCCTTGAGCTGTGGCTGTGGAGAAGATCCTTTACATAATCTGTAATCACTCATTTTTGACCGGGTTTTAGTGTTATTATAATAGTAATATTATTAATATAAAAAATCAAAAAATAATAATAAAAATAAAAAAAATAAAAAAAGAAATTTGAGTGGCTTTGGGATGGCCACGTCACCCCAAATTGCCTATAAATAGGAGGCAGGGGGTGGTAATTTACACGCCAATTGAATGCCCAATTTGGCCAAAAATTGGCACCCCCAAATCGTGGGGGCTAGGCCGGCCGCAAGGCTGGCCGGTGTTGGGGGCAGTGCCCTTGACCCCAGTTGGTTCGATCCAACATTCGATCGGGGTCCTATTTTAGGTCCGATCTAGTTAATATTTTTGGAGGGGTCACGGTAGATCTCAGTGGGGTTCAATCAGGGTTCGTCATTCGAGCTCCTAGTTAGGTATATTTTTTCCCTTTTTATTAGTGTTGTAATTTTTATAATTTAATGAAGTATTAGTTATTTTAAAATTGTAGTCTTATTTTTTACTTTGTATGTTTATTTATGCTTTAGATTAGTATTTAATATGTTTTAAATTTGTGTTTTATATTAATATTTTATTTATGTTAGATTCGTTTTTATTTATGTGTTAGAATAATATTTATTTGTGTTTTAAATTAATATTTATGAATGTTAGTATTTTATCTATATTAGAATTGTTTTTATGAGTTAGATTAGTATTTATGTATGTATGTTTTAGATTAGTATTTTATTTATGTTAGATTAATATTCTATTATGTTAATATTTATTTGCATTGTGTTTAAAATATTTGTCATATTTTATATTTTGCTCACTAAGTTTGCATAATGGAATATATAATGTCAATGCGGTGTCCTTTTATCCGAGCGTAAACGGGGCCAGTATCAGGCGTAGTGATAGTGGTTGGGCGTTTACCCTCGGATAACGGGGCCTTTAAAATTTATTCGCAATTATAACCGAATATTAAACTAATCGTCACTTTAACCCGGAAAATCTAATATTAATGAAGCGGTAATTATTAAAGTACCAATTTTGGGCGGTGTGGGGTGCTAATCCTTCCCCATCCGTAACCGACTCCCGAACCCAACAGTTTTTAAATCTCTGGTTTTATGGTGTCCGGCCTACCTAAGTGGTCGGTGGCGACTCCAATTTTTAAATAAAATGCGGTTTTTTAAAACCCCACGGAATAAAAATTTTATATCCGAAAAATTCACAAACACCTTCGAAAACTCATTTTTTTAGCGAATCGGAGACATCGCTACAGATGGCGACTCCGCTGGGGACATTTTTGTTTTAAAAAAAACAAAAAGAGAGTCGAGCTTTTTGAAATAATTACCGCTTTAATAATATTAGAAGTTCCGGATTAAAGTGACTATTAAATTAATATTCGGTTGTAATTGCGCGTTTATTTTAACGCATTTAAAATTTGGCATATAATCCCATTTTTAAGTGGGGGGAAAACGCTAATGCTTTCGTGGAGATATCGTTCTCCCGTGTAGGCCTAGCAAGTACCTTCGGGGCTCGAGTACCTTATGCTTTCGTAAGGATATCGTTCCTTCGTGCAGGCATAAGCGAATGGGTCCCCCTGAATTGAACCCGGTTGAAAGGAGCCTATAATGGGTGATGATCGGGGGCCTTGCTACCCTTAGTAGGGGACAACAAGGACAATTCAGGTACCTCCTAGCACCAACACTGCATATAGAGAACATAGAAACCCACCCCTTTAGAGCCATGCGTATAACTTTAGGTGTTTTAGACGGGATAAATAGGTTTTTTTTGTTTGTTTACCTTATTTAATTTGTCTTTTTATTTTTGTATTTATTATTTTTATCTGGTACTAACTCATTTTTTGTGTTTTATTTTTATTTTTTATTTTACACATACTTTTGTTGCATTATCATTGCATCCACATTACATAGAGGCGTTGATTCAAGTGGTTTGCCCGATTAGAAAATCTTTCATCATGGAAAAAAGGTGTCTTAGGAAGGACGACATCGATCCAGTCGTGCAACATTGGTCAAAGATTAATCAACAGATCCGAGCTAACAATTTGCCGAGCAAGCGTGTAATGCCAAAGTATGCACACGAGACCCTGATGGTGGACATTTCCAAGGCGTGTGAATGACTTAGCTACCGAAGCCGAGGCTCTCCGACCTCTCGTAATCCCAGACATGGAAGAAGCACCAAGGCTTATCAAGTTGCCCAGAGCTATAAAGGAGCTAGGAGGTAGAGCTAGGGCTTATGTGTAGAACTTTGTTTTGTAATTAAAGACTTTTTGTAATATGAACTCTTTTTGTAATAGGGACTCCTTTTGTAATATGGATCTTTTTTGTAATCTGGACCCTTTAATTCCCATGAATGTCGTTCGAAAGGGTGATTACCAGCGGAATCAACGCCTTTATTTGCATTCATGTTGCATATCATGACATGGTGTTGATTCAAGAACAATTCATTAAAAGGCTTTCAAAATAGAAAAAGTCTGCTTTGCCAGAAACGATAATATTACAGTATCAAGTTAGGCCGAGCAAAGACCAATCGCGAAAGAAGATGGTATGATAGTAAGGCACGTGCGACGCAGAAGATTCAGTCAGGGCCGCAGAACCCCAATTTTAAATCTTCACATTTGACCATTTTTTTTAAAAAACAAATCTCAGATTTTAAGTTAACTCATTTAAAAAAAAGGAAAAGAAGAAAAAATTTGAAAATATTATTATTTTGCTTTGAAACTTCTTCCCTCATAAAAATTTCAGAATAATAATAATAACAAAAAGAAACCTAAAAGTTTCATTTTTTAAGTTAAAACTTTTTGATAATAAAAGGGGAAATTTTTAAACCAAATGATCCTTGAAAATTTTAATTTAAACCCCAAAAAGTTTTAAAGTACTCCCCTAAGATCGATAGAATCCATCCCTGTTTAGACGTACCCAGATCTACAAAAGAAAATATATTGTCTGATGTCATTTTCAAAAGCCACAAAAATAAAGATCACGACGTCACGAGTCCATAGAATAGACTAAGAGGTGAAGACAGAGTTATCCATCATCCTGAAGACGACATCGAAACGTGGAGCACAAGTTTTGCTTCCCGAAGTCAAGGTCTCCAGAATAAATTAAACTGTTGCCTGTAATACATTATTAATTTCTTGCAAACATACATTTTCTCTATTGAAAGTTTTTCAAAGACTGTTCGAGAATCAACATCGCATTTGCATGCATTCTCGCATTTATAGGGTATTGATTCCCGAAGTGGTTCCTCAAATCTCAGAAATCGTTCATAGTTGGCAAATGGTCGTCTGGTCAGATATTAGAGGGCACGGATCCAGGGTTTTGTCCCAGAATAAGATCGGAGACAATAGAAGAAGAACCATCTGAAGACTTCAGGTCAGACACGGTAAGGAGACACGGTACTGGTAATGAGCAAAGTAAAGTGCAAGAGTTGAAAGAAGCAGAGGGAAAACGTGATGAATCAGATGAATACTTTGACGAAAGTTAAGCGATCCATCAAAACGAAAGGTAAGCGATCCATCAAACCGAAAGAAGAATCGATTAAGGACCAGAATAGTGAGCGAGATAGTCAGAATTCTACCTCCAAGTCAGCCAAATACGACAAATTGGACCCCTTTTGTGATCTGCATCAATAAACAGGCGAAAGGTATGCTTGAGTCTGGCTTTCAAAAAATAGAACTCGGTCCAGAAGAAATTTGAGAAGCAAGTAATGAAAAGAAGTTTATCTCGATTCCTGTGAGGTACACCGAACTACTCCTAATGTTCATCGACAAGAGCCTTATTACCTCGGTGTAGTCTCTAGCGAGAAGACCGTCTTATCCGAGAGATTACTACACACGTGCTAGAGGCAGTTACCGTTTAGGAAGTTTGGGTCACGGTATTGAGGATTGCGAGGCCCTGAGGAATGAGTTCAAGATCTTATCGCGATAAGGATTTTAGGTTTCGAAGACGGAGTTCCCCAATTCTATAGTGAGCTAACAATCACCCGAGGGGCAAAGTTGAGGAGGAATCGATATCCAGGACAAAGTTCGAGTAATACCGAAATGGGTCACTCAAGCGAGCTAAATTTAAAGATCAGAGATAGGGGCATCCCAGGAGAGGGATATTCTTTCGAGTTCAGCCAGCTCAGATAAGAGAGAGATAACTTGGATAAAATTGAATTTGCAAAATGATCATCAGAAGCTTTCCTGAGTGTTTAAGAATATCAGATTTTCAACTTTCGTTTCAAGGATCTTAAACGACAAGTGTCTGAGAAGATAAATTCTTAAAATGGGAACTGCCCATTGTCTAAACACTCGTTTTGTTCCTCTGTTGGCCTAAGTAAACTAGCAGATACTCACATTTACAGTATCACCACAACATTTAATCTCTTCTAAATATATGCAACTTAGAGTTGATCTTTGGATCTGAAGCAAATGTACTGTTGCATTCAAAATTCGAGGACCTGGTATAGAAATGATATATACATATGTCCATTCAAAAATGTGTGTATATGCATATGGGAAAACTACCCCTTAAAAACGAAATGTTTAAATAATCAAGAATGTAAAAATGTTTTTCTAAATGGAAATGTGATTTTTAATTCTAATAAACAATGATTCTTTTTGTTGAGAATTTCTTTGTGAAATGATGAGAAAACCGTAGGGACCTTTGGATTATCTCCAGGGTACTAACTCATTCTGCCCCTTCCAAGGTAGTGTAGGCTTGCCTCTTCTCTTGTTTTTCCACCGCTGGATCAACTCTCTCGTCATGACTCCCTCGCAACCAGCTTCTTAATTTTTTCTATTAATGACTCCAAGTTTCTTAGTGTCATGCCCCAGTGCCTCAATGTTTTGAAAGTGGTACCCATTTATCTCTCTGTTTCCTTCTGCTCCTAGGCAGGTCTGGTCTTTAAACTTAGGTCCCGGAGTGCATGTTCGATTCTCTCTCCGACTGTCATGAAGTACTCAAAGTTGGCTTTCATTTTCTCGAGCATCTTATTAAAGAAGAAATATAAAAGGTGGCATAGAAGTCAATTTTCTCTTCATCTACGGGAGGCTGCACCTGGGTCGCTAAACACAGACACCTCAAAGCATATTCCTTGAAGCTTCATCAGGTTTCATCTTCGTACCCTAGAGATACCGACGACTTAGTGCTAGGTCCAAAGCATATCATATCACGGTAGGTCCTGCTAGACAGTCGGGTAAGTAGTGGATCGATAATTTTTCAATGTAGCCCCCCATCTTTTTTGCAGAATATGGTCACACGAATCTTGGGGCATCTTTTTCCTTTATTATGTGCAAATCTGGAAATCTTTGGAATCCGGAGGAACGACCAAATCGGGGCTCAAACAGAGTTTTCTTGTATTAAAGGCATCAAACTTCTTTTTCTCTCTTTTTCTCTCGAGTCCATCCTTTAACTGCTCGAATCTTGATTTTTGAGCGTGTTCAATTCTTTTATTCACGAAAAAACTCTAATTGTTCTTTGGATTACCCCCCAAAAATTTTATGCAAGGTAGTGCTAGTGTTATGTAAAATATGTCATGATTGTACAATGTAATGCAATGCAATGCAATCCTAAAATATAAATATGAATGCAGTAAGGTATTGATTCCAAAAGTGATCCTCATAGAACGACGTTCATTGAGGACAAAAGGTTTCATTATATCAGATATTAGATATTTACAGTTACTGATAAGCTTCAGTGCCTACTTTCTTAACTTCATCTAGTAGTCCGGTCAGCTTGCCTCTATAGTCCAACACTTGATCCACGTTCTGACAAAGCCTGCCACCTTGTTGAGCCGCCTTACCTGCTCGAGTAATATCGATCTTCGGGTCTTCATCTATCCTCTGCTTAGTCTTTCGTACCTTGGAAGTTGCCCTTTCCAGCTGAAGAGTGTTGAATTGTCATTGCTCTGTCGTAAACTTGTTTCTAAAACTCTTGCTAATGGTTAAGTTATTCTGTAGCTCATCTCTGGAGACTATCGTACCTATTCCCAATTCCCTCAAACTTACCTGATAACAGCCTAACTTGATTCTTGCTTGGCTAAACTTATTCCACATTATGAGTCGTCTTTCAACTGGACAATACCGTTCATCTATTCTTTAAAGGTGACCCAATCTGATATTCTTAAACACTCAGGAAAGCTTCTGATGATCATTCTGCAAATTCAATTTTATCCAAGTTATCTCTATCTTATCTGAGCTGGCTGAACTCGAAAGAACATCCCTCTCCTGGGATGCCCCTATCTCTGATCTTCAAATTTAGCTCGCTTGAGTGACCCATTTCGGTATTACTCGAACTTTGTCCTGGATATCGATTCCTCCTCAACTTTGCCCCTCGGGTGATTGTTAGCTCACTATAGAATTAGGGAACTTCGTCTTCGAAACCTAAAATCCTCATCGCGATAAGATCTTGAACTCATTCCTCAGGGCCTCGCAATCCTCAATACTGTGACCCAAACTTCCTAAACGGTAACTGCCTCTAGCACGTGTGTAGTAATCTCTTGGATAAGACGGTCTCCTCGCTAGAGACTACACCGAGGTAATAAGGCTCTTGTCGATGAACATTAGGAGTAGTTCGGTGTACCTCGCAGGAATCGAGATAAACTTCTTTTCATTACTTGCTTCTCAAATTTCTTCTGGACCGAGTTCTATTTTTTGAAAGCCCGACTCAAGCATACCTTCCGCCTGTTTATTGATGCAGATCACAAAAGGGGTCCAATTTGTCGTATTTGGCTGACTTGGAGGTAGAATTCTGACTATCTTGCTCACTATTCTGATCCTTAATTGGTTCTTCTTTCGGTTTGATGGATCGCTTACCTTTCGTCAAAGTATTCATCTGATTCATCACGTTTTCCCTCTGCTTCTTTCAACTCTTGCACTTTACTTTGCTCATTACCAGTACCGTGTCTCCTTACCGTGTCTGACCTGAAGTCTTCAGATGGTTCTTCTTCTATTGTCTCCGATCTTGTTCTGGGACAAAACCCTGGATCCGTGCCCTCTAATATCTGACCAGACGACCATTTGCCAACTATGAACGATTTCTGAGATTTGAGGAACCACTTCGGGAATCAATACCCTATAAATGCGAGAATGCATGCAAATGCGATGTTGATTCTCGAACACTCTTTGAAAAACTTTCAATAGAGAAAATGTATGTTTGCAAGAAATTAATAATGAATTACAGGCAACAGTTGAATTTATTCTGGAGACCTTGACTTCGGGAAGCAAAACTTGTGCTCCACGTTTCGACGTCGTCTTCAGGATGATGGATGACTCCGTCTTCTCCTCTTATTCTATTCTATGGACTCGTGACGTCGTGATCTTTATTTTTGTGGCTTCTGAAAAGGACATCAGACAATATATTTTCTTCTGTAGATCTGGGTACGTCTAAATAGGGATGGATTCTATCGATCCTAGGGGAGTACTTTAAAACTTTTTGGGGTTTAAATTAAAATTTTCAAGGATCATTTAGTTTAAAAATTTCCCCTTTTATTATCAAAAAGTTTTAACTTAAAAAATGAAACTTTTAGGTTTCTTTTTGTTATTATTATTATTCTGAAAGTTTTATGAGGGAAGAAGTTTCAAAGCAAAATAATAATATTTTCAAATTTTTTCTTCTTTTCCTTTTTTTAAATGAGTTAACTTAAAATCTGAGATTTTTTTTAAAAAAAGGTCAAATGTGAAGATTTAAAATTGGGGTTCTGCGGCCCTGACTGAATCTTCTGCGTCGCACGTGCTTTACTATCATACCATATTCTTTCGCGATTGGTCTTTGCTCGGCCTAACTTGATACTGTAATATTATCGTTTCTGGCAAAGCAGACTTTTTCTATTTTGAAAGCCTTTTAATGAACTGTTCTTGAATCAACACCATGTCATGATATGCAACATGAATGCAAATAAAGGCGTTGATTTCGCTGGTAATCACCCTTTCGAACGAATTTCATGGGAATTAAAGGGTCCAGATTACAAAAAAGATCCATATTACAAAAGGTGTCCCTATTACAAAAAGAGTTCCTATTACAAAAAGTCTTAATTACAAAACAAAGTTCTACACATAAGCCCTAGCTCTACCTCCTAGCTCCTTTATAGCTCTGGGCAACTTGATAAGCCTTGGTGCTTCTTCCATGTCCGGGGTTACGAGAGGTCGGAGAGCCTCGGCTTCGGTAGCTAAGTCATTCACACGCCTTGGAAATGTCCACCATCAGGGTCTCGTGTGCATACTTTGGCATTACACGCTTGCTCGGCAAATTGTTAGCTCGGATCTGTTGATTAATCTTTGACCAATGTCGCACGACTGGATCGATGTCGTCCTTCCTAAGACACCTTTTTTCCATGATGAAAGATTTTCTAATCGGGCAAACCACTTGAATCAACGCCTCTATGTAATGTGGATGCAATGATAATGCAACAAAAGTATGTGTAAAATGAAAAATAAAAATAAAAATAAAAATAAAACACAAAAAATGAGTTAGTACCGGATAAAAATAATAAATACAAAAATAAAAAGACAAATTAAATAAGGTAAACAAACAAAAAAACCTATTTATCTCGTCTAAAACACCTAAGGTTATCCGCATGGCTCTAAAGGGGTGGGTTTCTATGTTCTCTATATGCAGTGTTGGTGCTAGGAGGTACATGAATTGTCCTTGCTATCCCCTACTAAGGGTAGCAAGGCCCCCGATCATCACCCATTATAGGCTCCTTTCAACCGGGTTCAATTCAGGGGGACCCATTCGCTTATGCATGCACGAAGGAACGATATCCTTACGAAAGCATAAAATACTCGAGCCCCGAAGGTACTTGCTAGGCCTACACGGGAGAACAATATCTCCATGAAAGCATTAGCGTTTTCCCCCCACTTAAAAACGGGATTATATGCCAAATTTTAAATGCGTTAAAATAAACGCGCAATTACAACCGAATATTAATTTAATAGTCACTTTAATCCGGAACTTCTAATATTATTAAAGCGGTAATTATTTCAAAAAGCTCGACTCTCTTTTTGTTTTTTTTAAAAACAAAAATGTCCCCAGCGGAGTCGCCATCTATAGCAATGTCTCCGATTCGCTAAAAAAACGAGTTTTCGAAGGTGTTTGTTAATTTTTCGGATATAAAATGTTTATTCCGTGGGGTTTTAAAAAAACCGCATTTTATTTAAAAATTGGAGTCGCCACCGGACACTTAGGTAGGTCGGACACCATAAAACCAGAGATTTAAAAACCGTTGGGTTCGGGAGTCGGTTACGGATGGGGAAGGATTAGCACCCCCACACCGCCCAAAATTGGTACTTTAATAATTACCGCTTCATTAATATTAGATTTTCCGGGTTAAAGTGACGATTAGTTTAATATTCGGTTATAATTGCAAATAAATTTTAAAGGCCCCGTTATCCGAGGGTAAACGCCCAACCACTATCACTACGCCTGATACTGGCCCCGTTTACGCTCGGATAAAAGGACACCGCATTGACATTATATATTCCATTATGCAAACTTAGTGACCAAAATATAAAATATGACAAATATTTTAAACACAATGCAAATAAATATTAACATAATAGAATATTAATCTAACATAAATAAAATACTAATCTAAAACATACATACGTAAATACTAATCTAACTCATAAAAACAATTCTAATATAGATAAAATACTAACATTCATAAATATTAATTTAAAACACAAATAAATATTATTCTAACACATAAATAAAAACGAATCTAACATAAATAAAATATTAATATAAAACACAAATTTAAAACATATTAAATACTAATCTAAAGCATAAATAAACATACAAAGTAAAAAATAGGACTACAATTTTAAAATAACTAATACTTCATTAAGTTATAAAAATTACAACACTAATAAAAAGGGAAGAAAATATACCTAACTAAGAGCTCGAATGACGAACCCCGATTGAACCCCACCGAGATCTACCGCGACCCCTCCAAAAATATTAACTAGATCGGACCTAAAATAGGACCCCGATCGAATGTTGGATCGAACCAACTGGGGTCGAGGGCACTGCCCCCAACCCCGGCTAGCCTTGCGGCCGGCCTAGCCCCCACGATTTGAGGGTGCCAATTTCAAAATTGGCGTGCCAATTTTTGGCCAAATTGGGCGTTCAATTGGCGTGTAAATTGCCACCCCCTCTGCCTCCTATTTATAGGCAATTGGGGGTGACGTGGCCATCCCAAAGCCATTCAATTTTTTTTTTGATTTTTTTGATTTTTTTAATTATTATTATTATTTTTTGATTTTTTATATTAATAATATTACTATTATAATAATACTAAAACCCAGTCAAAAATGAGTGATTACACAATCTATCCTTATTTCCCCTACATATAAGCCGTAGCCCCGGACCGTAGTCTATCCCTTACTTATACGAGCTCAAAATAATCCTATGGCATGCCAACTGTATCAAATGTCCACATTTATACAAAATCACATATTCCATGTTTATCGGATCATAACATATCAAGTATCAAAATTGAGCCTTAGCTCCACATATCACATGTCTAACATATCAAGCATGTCATATCCAACTTACACATATCAAAGCAATACAAGACACTTATCGAAATTGCCAATTGAATCCAACATAGTTGCTCTACATGAGCCCTTAATCAAATGCAAACATATACACCAAATAATGCAACAGGATGGCACCGAGCCTATCCCTTGACACAACTACACTGACCTTGATTACGAGGCTCTCGAATCACAATCCCGTTGTGCTTAGCTTTCTTTGGAGATGACGAGGAATCTTCTCCACTTCTTGAACTAGCACAAAATTAGGGGTTTGAATTTAGAATTTAATTCAAAGTTCGGAAACGTGTTTCATGCTCACCAAAGCTTTAAGGTCAACATCGAATTGATGAAATCAACATCCTAACTCATGGGCCTTTCCTTGAATATAGAAGACCTAATTTCGAAATTAAATTTCAATGAAAGGTAAAATCATAGAATCAATATAGGGGTTTTACTCACCATAGCATGGGCTTTCAAATGGTATATTGAACTTGAACAAAAATCGAAGAGTGCATTGAGGTGCTAGCTTAGCTTAAATAGAAGCTTAAGGTAGAAGATGGAAATAGTGTTGTGAGCTTGGTGGAAGACAAAGATTTTTAGGATTGCTTTCGGTAGTGCAAAGATGTGAGCCTCCCTTGTCTTATTTTCCTTTTTAACTTATTTAATTCCCCTTAATCATAGTGCACCTAATCCTTAGCCAATAGGAACTTTTCCTTTAACAAAGGGTTTCCTAAGCCCAATGATTAACAACTCCCTAAGTTGGCTTATGATCTCATTTGCTTGTGAATTCTAATGAATTTCATGTGAGATTGGACAAGCATAGAGATGACTCATCACCTATTATCATTTCTTTACAAAATGACATTATTTTTGCTCAAAATAGGGGACCTGTATCGATACGCGTATGGCCATATCGGTACGCCTATGCCAAAATAAGAAAGTTAGTTATTGACGGTTAGACTGTATTGATACTCACATGACGATATCGTTACGACTAGCTCAAATTTGCACTTTGGGCTTCGAATTTTATACAGGGGTCTATTTACCCACTTAGGGCCAAAATGTAGTTTCATTTATCACGATGGGTACAAAAGTCAATCATTACAAACATTATTACATCAGTTTCAAAATTTTCGATCACCAGAACCTAATTTCAACTAGGTTGATTTTCGGGATATGACAGAGTCCATTTTTAAAGTGGACGTGGCACAGTTGTGCCAAGGCTCAGATGATGATGCTAGTGACCGAGCTTATGTAGAAGAGACAAGTGAGGACACTAAAGGAACAACTTTAGAAGAGGTAAGCTATTTCATGCAACCAGAGGTATTGGAATTGGTTAGCGGAGAGATCATGGAACCTAAATCATCCATTGAGGAGCCATCCGAGTTGGAACTAAAATCATTGCCAGACCACCTCAAGTATGCCTACTTAGGTAAACACTCAACCTTGCCAGTTATCATTGCTGCTGATCTAACTAATGATCAGGAGGAAAGATTGCTGGAAATTTTAAGCAATTACAAGCAAGCGTTGGGATAGACCTTGGCTGATATCAGAGGAATAAACCCAACTATAACACCCCTTACCCGGTTTAGGAGTAAACTGGACTAAGAAGTGTTACTAGGCAAACAAAGGTTAGCTTGCACTCTTGCAAGCTCAAAGATCGAGTATTAGTGGTAACTAGGGAACAAGAACATCCAAATAATTTTTTACTACAACATGAATCTTTATCTTTTATTAGAAGCCTCAAACAATAAAGCAAAATCATATCAATTAGGGAATCAAATTTCTTTTAATATAATTAAGGTATGATCCATTAGGGATCCTATCTTCTAGGTACAACTATCCATTTAATAGCTCACTTAATGATTCAAGTCTAACTCAAAAGAAATCCTTATTAGTTCATTTTACACAAGATTTGGGCCAAGGGCATGAAAGGTTC
The DNA here is from genome assembly GCA_019671005.1 of Hibiscus mutabilis. Taxonomy (NCBI): domain Eukaryota; kingdom Viridiplantae; phylum Streptophyta; class Magnoliopsida; order Malvales; family Malvaceae; genus Hibiscus; species Hibiscus mutabilis. Next base: position 66,085,314 of record CM033711.1, read on the forward strand.
GAATGAAATAATGAGTACAAGGTTCGGCCAACTACAAATAGATTAAAGGAAAAGAATTTAGTAAGGTATATGATTTAAGTCAATTTATACAAATTCATGACACCAAATCTTTTCTCTTATTCATCTCAACTAGAGTATTAAGAGATCGAAGTTAAGCTTTAAAACATAAATTCATCTATTTATCCCTCTAATCATCGCAAGGCATAATCATACATACACCCATGATCAAACTACTAATATATCAAGTTATTAAACCACTAAAGCCAAAAAAATAAGCAACCTCAAAATATTATAGTGCCCTTATACATGTAATGATAGATACTTATAAATATTATATATACATATGGCAAAATGATGGCCTAAATGCATAAATTTACAAATTATGTGCCACCAACTAGGAGTACTTAAAGAAAGGTTACAAAATATACATCTTTGTACTTGAGATCTAATCCATGCTCCAAAGGCAACCACAAGCAAATCTTTTCCCTGAAATGTAGTGAAAGGATTGTATAAGTATAGACTTAGTGAGGCAGTTTAAAGTTACTAATAACATGATCAAACAGTCTATCCTTTCACCAATAATATATTAATCATGTATAGTTCTAAACCAAGCATATACATGGGTATTCGAACAAAGCATATTTATTAAAGCATTCAAACAAAAACACATATATATAGGCATTGTAGTAAAGTATATATCTTCACCCAAAAGAATATTAAAAAACAAATAGATACATATTACTTGTTATGAGAGTTATGGCTATGATTCATTAATTTAACTTATAAACTTTCATTGTTTCTTTTTAACATAGACTTGAGAATCAAGTAGCATTGGTACACGAATCCCCAACCAACTATCGTCAATCAAAATGGTACTCGAAGTACCAGTCAATCCCTCCTACAGTTGCCAAGTGACCAAAATACATCCCTCCTACTATCACCTCATAAGGACCGTAGTCCACCCAAACACGAGCTCTATGGACTCTATGGCATGCCAACTATACCAATGACTGAATCGAAACCAAGGCTTTACTTATTCATTTCATATCATATCGGCATCGTAATTGAGTATAGTTTCATAATCAAAATATCACATATCATGGCTTATAGTTTATCAATTCAAGCATATATAGGCATGTATGGGTTTCAGTATGAGCATAAAACTAATTCAAGTCTTGTATCCCTTGGAATATCTAGCATTTAGGTACTTACCTCAACTCCAAGATTATATACATGCTTAGCTCAACTTAGTGATAAAACATTAATAATTTAAAGAATTAAGAACACTTGGGAAGGTTGCCAGCCTATCCCAAGACTTTAAACTACACTCACAATTTGATCCAAGCTAGATTTGCTCCCGAATCACAATCCCCTTTTGCTTATCTACAGTTTGATCTACCTTAGTCCTTACTTCTTCAACTCCTTCTTGATCTAAGTACAAAAAAGAATACAATCATATATTAGAACAACCCCTAACATTTATTCACTTACAAAACAACTCAAATACTCATGTATTCATATAAATTCAGAAAAAACAGTCCACTAATGTTTTTAAATATACAAAACAATCCATTACACATATATGCACTCATATATATGCATAAAAAACTCAACTAATGTTCTTAAATATGCAAAACAGTCCATTACACATATATGCACCTATATATGCATAAAACAGTCCACTAATGCTCTTAAATATGCAAAATAGTCCACTACACATATATGCACTTATATATGCATAAAACAGTCCACTAATGTTCTTAAATATGCAAAACAGTCCATTACACATATATGCACTTAGATATATGCATAAAACAGTCCACTAATGTTCTTAAATATGCAAAACAGTCCATTATACATAGGTACAGAAATATATGTACGAAACAATCCACTAATTAAATTATTAACAAGAAATGATCCCAAATTAAGCTCAAGCATCAATTACACAACCAACAAGGATCCATTCGAATGATTCCTAATGTACTATCCATGTTCCCTTACAAGCATTACAATCATATTACTACAAAGTGCTACAAAGTGCACCAAAATTTGTAGCTCTAATTCAATTCTCTAATATTTCTAACAATCTCAAGACTTATATAAATCTACAATTAAGTACTAATTTACTTGAATATGGAGAAAAGAACAAGATGTGATTACCTTTCTCCTAAAGCCTTTCGAGCCAAAATTTAATTAATTAAGCTAAGATGAACAAACTGCAAACTTTCTCTCAACTATCTCTATTATATGGTTTCAGTTATGGAGATAAAGGAGGAAGATGATGAACATTTTGGTTCTTCTTTCATTATCCCAAAATTCCGTGAAACTTCCCCCATCACACTTGCCTTCATCATTATCTTACAAGTGTACAAGTCCTTGGGTTAATATTTGTTTAACATGCAACTCTAAAAGTTTCCTAATAATTCAGTTTAACCCCTTTCGAAATTGGTTATCCAATTCCTCCTAGATTCAATTTAATCCCAACTCACTTAATTTGTTTAATTGATGTTGATTCTATCGCAATTTAACTAGTGTTCCATTGTAGCATACTCCTAAACCAAAGTTTGGAATATTACACCAACCATTTGCATGCACAAAATAATTTTGGAAGAATATCATGGCAAAACAATTGAGGGCCAAAGAAGATTGAACCTGAGCATGAAAGAGGTTGTTAAAAAAGAGATTATCAAGTGGCTGGATTCCAAGATAATCTATCCCATTTTCGATAGCTCGTGGGTTAGCTCGGTGTAATGTGTGCCAAAGAAAGGTGGCATGACCGTGGTTTAAAATAGAAACAACGAGTTAATCCCTTCTAGGACTGTTACTGGATGGAGAGTATGCATGGATTATAGGAAGCTGAACAATGCCACCAAGAAAGATCATTTTCCATTTCCCTTCATTGATCAATTGTTGGATAGACTGGCAGGTAAGGTATTCTATTACTTCCTAGATGGTTATTCATGATATAATCAGATTGCCATCGCTCTGAAAGATCAGGAGAAGACCACATTCACGTGTCCATATGGGACATTTGCCTTTAGAAGAATGCCATTCAGGTTTTGTAATGCCCCAAAAATGTTTCAACGTTGCATGATGTCCATTTTTTACGAAATGATTGAGCATAACTTGGAAGTGTTCATGGATGATTTCTCAGTATCTGGCAAAATATTTGAAGAATGTCTTTAGAGTTCGGAGCAAGTTTTGAGGAGATGCATTGAGACAAACCTGGTTTTGAACTGGGAAAAGTGCCACTTCATGGTGAAGGAGGGCATTGTTCTCGGGCATAAGGTGACCAAGAGAGGATTAGAAGTTGACAAAGCAAAAGTAGAGGTAAACAAGAAATTGACACCCCCTATAAGCATAAAAGGTATAAGAAGTTTTTTGGGACATGCAGGTTTTTATCGCCGTTTCATTGTAGATTTTTCTAAAATTTCTAAACCTTTATGCTTGCTTTCAGAACAAGATACCGCTTTTACATTTGACAATTCTTGTTTAAGAGTGTTTTAGGAACTTAAGGAGAAGTTGATTAATGCCCATATAGTCGTGGTACCGGATTGTAATGAGCCATTTGAGCTCATATAAAATGCCAACGATATACCGTCGAAGTATTACTAGGACAACGACGTGGCAAAGTTTTTCATACCATTTACTATACTAGCCGGACATTGAATAAAGCACAACTAAATTACACCACTATCGAGAAAGAATTTCTCGCGATTGTATTTGCATTTGATAAATTCAGATCTTATTTAGTTGGTAACAAAGTTGTGGTGTATACAAATCATTCGACATTGAAATATCTCTTGGCAAAGAAGGATGCCAAGCTCAAACTAATTCGATGGAGGATTATGTTACAAGAATTTAATCTTGAGATCCGAGAAAAAAAGGGTAGTGAAAACTTAGTAGCTGACCACCTGTCATGCCTAAAGCATCACCTTGAAAATGGTAAGACCACTGCCATAAGAGATGAATTTCCTGACGAGTATTTACTTATAGTCAATGCCATGCTATGGTACAACGACATAGTCAATTACTTGGTAAGTAATATCATGCCACTAGACTTGTCATATAATGCCAGAATATTATTGGGACGAGCCGATATTTTTCAAACAATGTGTTGACCAAGTGATAAGATGGTGTGTACCAGAAGATGAACAACACAACATATTGCAATTATACCATGTAGCACCGTATAGGGGTCACTTTGCTGGGATGAAAACTGCTGCCAAGATGCTATAGTTATTATTCTTTTGGCCTACACTATATAGGGTGCACATAATTTTGCCAAGGAATGTGACCGATGCCAACGGACAAGAAATATCTCCAGCAGACACCAATTGCTACTCCATAACATAATACTAGTAGATTTGTTTGATTTATGAGGAATAGACTTCATGGGTCCCTTTCCCCTATCATTTGGTAACCTATATATCTTTGTGGCAGTTGACTATGTTTCAAAATGGGTTGAAGTTGTTGCTTTGCCAACAAACGATGCCAAGGCTATTGCCAATTTCTTGCACAAACATAGTTTTACTCGATTTGGTGCCCCCAGAGTTATTATTCATGATGAGGGTACACATTTTAAATGGAATCTAATTTCTAAAGCTTTTTGTAGGTATAAAATTTAGCAGAGGATTTCCACGGTATACCATCCCCAAACAAATGGCCAAGTAGAGATTTCAAACAAGGAGATCAAGAACATTTTGGAAAAGACTATAAATCCAACAAGGAAGGACTGGTCTTTGAGACTAGATGACTCCTTGTGGGCTTACGGACTGCTTTCAAAACTCTTTTGGGGACCTCCTCATTCAGACTTGTTTTTGTGAAGGCATACCACTTACAGTAGAGATGGAACTCTGAGCCTATTGGGTAATTAAAACGCTTAATATGGCATGGAGGGCTGCTGGAGAAAAAAGGCTACTAAACTTAAATGAGTTAGAGGAATTCGGAGCATATGCCTATGAGAATGCCAAACTTCATAAGGAAATGACAAAATGATGGCATGGCAAAGAATATTTCCAAGTTGATTTGAGGTAGGCCAACATGTTTTATTATTTAACTCAAGACTGAAATTGTTTCCAGGAAAGCTCAAGTCTAGATGGTCGGGACCCTTTGAGGCTGTAAAGCCATATGTTCATGGAGTAGTGGATATTAAATATTTGAAGACTGGAACAACCTTCAAGGTAAATGGCCAACATTTGAAACACTATTTGGAAGGCACTCAAAAGAATACCAATGAGGTTATCCTCCTAGAAGAGGTTCCGTGATCATTATCATCATTGTTTGATTTTTGTAAATAGTATATTAGATGTTTTCCTTTTTCTGTATTTTTCATTTATTATTTATTTTTCTTTTAATTTCGTTTTGATTTTTCCCTTGCTGCGTTGAAAGGTTTTTCTTTGAGTAAGTGTAGGTTTGTTTGCAAGGCAGAAAAAAATATCAAGGCATGGACTTGGCATAGTGCAAATAGAGAAGTGAAGAAAGAAATTACCCTAGCTGCCCAAGGCTTGATAGAGCACGACCTAAGAAAGTGAAAATTTTTCTCTTTGAAATTTACCCTAGTCGCCCAAGTGATAAGTTGAAATTTAAATTTCAACCTAATCACTCCATTTTTCGCCCTACCTTATCACTTAAACCCTTATCACACCATCCATTTTTATTTTCCCCAAACACATAAACAACCATCATTATCCCCTCTTAAACCGGCTACCATAATTACTCCACTTAAAACACTCAACCTTTTACCCTTCATCTACTTTAAACCTTATCCATTTCAAGAAGTAAAACCCTTTCACTTTTCTCTCTATTTTCTTTATCAAGCAAGAAAGCCAAAGATTCACTTTATTCCTCGTTCTTTTCACAATTGTTCAATCCCACCGATCAAGATCTTTTTCAATGCGGAAATACTCAAGAAACATGATGAAAACTTTGTCTCACGAACATTCTGCCATGAGAAAAATTTTGAGTTCAAGAGTGAACTAAACTTTGGATTCACCCCAGATTTCATGGCGGTGGTAACCAAGCACAAGTGGGAGCTTTTCTGCCAACAAACGAGAGAAGTTTACTCCAACATCGTCCAAGAATTCTACACCCATCTCACCACCAAAGATTCACCTTTTTTGATGATTCAAGGTACGTGTGTGCCTTTTGATGAAGGGTACATTAATGCCATGTTTGAGTTGGATGGTGCCGAGGATGAAAACCAAGAGTTTGTTGACTCCATGTACGTTGACAAAAGAAAGAAGCTGTTGATAGATTTGTGCGAGCCTGACACTGCATGGACTATGTCATCAAAGGGACACCAGACCGTCAAGCAGCTGGCCTTAAAATCATAGCCAAAGGGGTGGAACCATTTTCATAAGGCAAACCTGATGCCAACTACCCATAATGAAACTGGCTCGGAAGAGAAGCTGGCACTATTGCACTCTATTGTTATGGGCAGCAAGATCAATGTTGGCTGGCTCATCATCGAGGAAACTTATAAGTGTGCTAAAAGAGGTAATGGCATTTTTCCCCTTGTTGATTTCTAATATTTTTATGAAGCATGGTGTGCCAAAGATCGACTCGGACAAGGTCCTAGAAATTAAGGGAAGAACAATCATGACTGTCATGTGGAGCCAACTCACGATCACTGATTCAAAAGATAGGCAAAGGAAAGGCAAAAGAACCAACGCCCAAGCCTAAGGTGCCGAAGGCAGAGCCAGAAGCTTCCATGCCAACTAGTTTAGTGGTAACGCTTTCCCAGATCTACCATCAACTAAGAGATCATTCTCCTAAAATTAGAGAAAATTGAGGAGCGAAATCTCAAGCTTTGGCACTATGCTCATTCCAAGGACAATGCCATCAGGAAGACTCTTGAAGTAATGTCCCCGAGTGTCTTGCCAGCCTTCCTAAAGTTCCCCAGTGATATATTTTCCAGTGATGACATGCTAGCCAGTCCTCGACCAGTTCATACCCTGACACACTCTAATGCCATCGTCCAGTCTCGCTAGTTCAAGTTAAGTCTGCTAAGATAGAAACACCGCCATACTCTAAGACGGAAATTCAAGAAAAACCTACCGCAACTCCTACAACCCCTGCATCGTTTGCTGCCACTCTTGCCACTTTGGAGCCGGTGCAAATTGTTAAGGAAGTCCTCCGCGACCTTGGAGCTTCCACTGTTGCCTCAAAGCCAAGCATGAAAGGAAGGAAACGCATCAACCTGATCGTGGGAGCTTTGTCAAAAGAAAGACCCGTGTCACACATGAAGAACCCTCTAAAGGGGAGTCCTTTACTTCCTAAACTCCTTTAAAATTCATATCATTGCATTTACATGTTCATGCATTTTACCATTTTCATTTGTATATATGTAATGTTTTCATGCATTGCGAACAATGCACGCCTTTGGTTTGGGGGTGTGCATTCCCACATCTGTTGCCATGCATGTATGCATGTTTATATTTCTATTTGTCATATAGATTAGGTTTAAGCCATGCATGCCAAACCACTAAAAATGTTTTTGCCTCGGTCAAATTTTGAAAGAGTGTTAATATGTTGCTAGTTAGTATTCTTTGTTCTAGAATATACTGTCCAATCATGATAATTGAAATCCTTAGTTTTCTTATGCCAGTAGAATTGTAATGCCAAGACTGTTTGGCAATTGATCTCTAGATTAGGGAATTGGACTTTCACTTAGCACGTAGTATGCATCTAGATTCCTAAACAAAGTTAGAATTTTTGAAACTAAGCTCAGAAAAAGAAGAAGAAGAAATTTTTATGCTAGGGTAAAAGAAATTAATAGGGCAACAATGTTTTTCCACGAGAATGAAAAAAATGTAGGACTCTCCTCTACCTTAGGGATAATAAGTAACTTGGGGCTTCATGGTTTGCTCCCTCTTAGTTCTCAAGTTGAAAACTTTAGGGGATGAGTTGAAGAGTAAAAGCCTAATAATGTCTAGATTAACGTGGGGGTTTATAGAATGCTCCCTCTTATTTCTCACGCCAAACAGTGTTATGAAACAAGCTTAAAATATTGCTAGCTAAAACCCTAGGCAAGAATAAAAGAAGAATAAAAAAATTCTAAGTTTAGATAGTAAATTTGACTAAGGGAGTACAAGGAAACTTGATGCATATTGCCTACACTTTGTGCACTCTTCATGACCTTAGACTAGAGTTATTTTGCTGCACTTGAATTTTCTTATCTTCTTGGCATTATTGTACTGGATACCTAAGGACAGAACTAAGGCCAGACTCTGCTTGCCAGCATTTGTTGGCATTCCAAACGAATTTATGTAGAGGTACTTTCTTGTTTTTCTGTTTTATATTTTTAGTTGCATTACTTGAGGACAAGAAATGAGCTAGGTTTGGGGGTGTGTTAACTCCTCAAAAGTACTGATTTTTATGTTTATTTCAAAATGCCTTTGCTTGCCCTTTAAGTACATTTAGCTGCATTTAGTTGTTAAATTCATGCATTTGCATAAGGAGTTAGGGACTGGTGTTTATGCCAGTGTGAAGGGTTGCTTTGTTGAAATTATTACATGCTTGGCAGAGCAGCGTATGAGCGGGAGCAGGAGAAGAAGATGACAAAGAGAATGCCGAGTTGCAGTTGGCAAAGATAGACCAAAGATTGCCAAAGCTTGGCTGGCATAGATGTGAAGTCTAATGCTCGGTCAAGTAGCCATTGGACCTTGTACACGTCATCCCTAAGAATCAAATTCGAATAAGATAATCATATTCCTTATCCCTTGCGTATTCAAATTTCAAACTAAAAGGCTTATCCTAGGGTTTCCCACACACGTCTATTTAAAGAGATCAAGTAAGCACTTAATGGAGAGATCGAATTAGAGAGAAGAGGCTGCACCTTGGTGAATCGAGATCGATGTGGTTCGACCAACTTAAGACCGAGGGCTTAGAGCCATTGAAGGGTTGCATCGACGAACCTCCTTCGTGCCCATTCTCTTTGTTTTATTTATTTTTATTCAATGGTGATGTTAAGATACAATGATATTTTGTGGATGGAACCCCAACCATGAACTAAGGTTTTACAGTTGGTTGGGGGATTCTTGCGTTTAACGCTATTTTTATGTTTGCTTTTTAATAATACATATGCCTTGGCATTGTTTCTTTATCTGGCATGTAATTTATTTTTCTAAATTCTTTGCCATGCGACCCCTATCATTGTTTGCTTATTACACCTTAATATCTTAACAGAGGCAATGCCATCCTTGAATCTGATCGACAATAATTTCAAGGCATGACGTTATTAAAAGCTAGCATGAAAAGTGTAAAAAGCAGATATCCCTTGCCAACGCTCATCACTCATTTGAAACCTTTTCTTGCCAAAGCTATTTTACTTCCATTACATTTCTTTAATTCACTTTCTAAAACCACTTCAAAATCAATCCAACATTTTCCTTGACAAGTAATAATTGAAGCAGTCAAATTCCTGGTCAATCTCTATGGATTCGATACTCAACTTACTGCTGTATTACTTGCTGACCGTGTATAATTGCACGCAAAAGACTTATACTTGGCATTATTCTTATATATTTCCATTGCATTTTCTATTCTTTTACCAAGCGTTAGCACAGTCGACACACCACCTATATAAGAGAGACTTGGAAGCTACTTCAAAGGGAGTGCGATTAGAGACAGCGACCCTAGTTTAAAGCTTGCGGGGAACTACTAAAGTGGTAGCTAGAGAATTCTCCTCACGATAGAGCCATTGAGAGAGGCCGACGGAGTGGGAGATCTGCAACATAGTTGGACGGCTTGGAGGGAGTTTGTAGAGGATGCTCGACTCTTTTCTTACCTTTCTTGATAAACTGTCATACTTCAATAATTTTGTTATGGATGTTTTATGCTCAAACATGAGCTAATTACTTTAGTTGGGATTATTGTATTCCAAGATTTTCTGTTTTGGTTTCTTTTATAATGCTATAGGTGTGTTTCCCTTTATCTATTCAGTTCACCGCACTTCATGCATAGTTATTGTAAGAGCTATCGAGAGATGCCTTTTAACTATTGATATGTGGCTTAATATCGAGTGAGTTAGGTTATACAAACGTGAACAGTAGGGCTAAGTTGTTAACTTAGTTCTAATCCGGCTTAGTCATAAGTTTAGGATTTCAACATCTAAAAAGGAGTTCTTAAACAAATAATAGGGTTGTTAGGATTCATGTAGACATGTGTTACCTTAGCCTCAATATTATTAACTTTTAGGCATCGACAGAGTCAGAAGTTCATTAAAAAATCATGTCGAGTAGATAAAGACTTTAATGGTTTACGCAGACATGTATTGCTAATCCCTATAGCATTGTAGTGGGCAATCATGCATATATTCTTAGCAATAATCCCAACCTTCATACTTATCTGTTATTTGCTGGAGTTTTCTGTCTTAATCTTAACTATCTTTAGTTTAATTCTTTTAGTTCTAAAATCAACCTTCAACACCAACACTTGCAAATAAATTCTTAAGCATAATAACTTCGTATTTGTTATACTAATCCTCATGGGTTTGATACTCTACTCATCACTTTGTTACTTGATATGATGAATATACTTTCTCTAAAGTGCATCACTATTTGACAAGCATCAAGTTTTTGGCACCACTGTCGGGGATTGGCAATTAATAATTACGTCGTAATTGCATTTATGAATTTATTTTACTTACATTTAATTTTTTATTCTAAAGTGCTTTTCGGTGCATGACTAGAAGGTCCAACACATAACCTATTATTCCATATAATCCAGAGATCGAAAGAACTTTTCGGAGACTACTACGAGAGAAAAAGAATATAGAGAACATCAACAATGAAAACAACCATGAGAACGTACGTAATCCAGGCATACCCCTAGTTGATGGACATGGAATTGTTGGAGCGAGATTTGATGGCCAAATACAGCAGGAGGATCCATCCTTGCCCAGCCCAGAAGGAACATAAGAGACATTATTGAGCCCGTTATCAACAATCTCAACCCACCGATTGTTGTTCCTGACCTAGGGACAACCCACTTTCAGCTAAAGCCCGTTATGTTCAATATGGTCAACAACATTGGTCAATTTGAAGGGACAACAAGAGAAGATGCTCGAGAGCACATTCAAGCTTTGTTGGAAGTCTGTGACTATTTTAGGCAACTAAATATTCCTACCGATGCCTTGCGACTCAAGCTATTCCCCTTTTCTTTGCGAGATTGAGCCAAAGCATGGTTGAACTCTTGTTCCGCAGTATCTATAACATTATGGGATGACCTATGCAGCAAGTTTCTACATCGATATGATCCACTGAATATGCACAACCAAAAGCGAAGTGGTATCATATCATTCCAACAATACGATGATGAATCTATGTATGAAGCATGTTATATATACAAAGATCTGCTCTGCAAGTGCTCGATCCTTGGATTCCATGATTGTCTATAAGTAATGACGGTTTACAATGGCATCAATGCACCAACAAGGATGATGATCGACTTGTCAGCTAATGATACTTTGCTCGATAGAGAACCTGACAATGCTTTCAAGATACTTGACCAAATAGCCAACACCGACTACCAGTTCCCACGAGGGAGATTGAAGCCTGGGCCCAAAGCATCTAGAACACTCCAATTAGATATTTTTAGACTATAGCGGCTTAGCTCTCTACCATCACCAACCTGGTCAAAAACATGCAAGTATCGTCTAGTGTCTGAGAGGCTAAGGTGGTGCAATATACTTGTGAACAATGTGATGAGGAACATCAGTTGAGTGAATCAGGATATTACGTAGGGAGTACTAACCACAACAACAATCCCCACTCCAACACCTACAACTCATGGTGGAAGTAAAATCCAAATTTTGGTTGGGAAGGAAACAAAGGAAATTCAGAAGTACAATAGACTGCATCAAATGAACCTCCTTGATTCCAACAAAAGAATAAGAGGTAGAACCAGAGAGCTTTTAACTCTAATTCTAATTCTTTTGATAGTTCTTATCAAAATTTTATGGAAACTGCCCATATCATTTTGCAGGATCAAGCAGCCCACCTGAAGAATCATAGTGGCATGTTCATGATGCAGGCTGCCGTATTGTAAAACCAATAATCGATCGTGCAAAACAACACCTCATCGATAATTTCCTTAGAGACTCAAGTTGGACAGATTGCCTAGATGTTAAAGATGAGACCACCTGGAAGATTACCTATTGATACTGAAGTCATTAAAGCCTTTAATGTAAAGCAATGCAATGTCACCACTCTTCGTAGTGGCACGCAGCTAAAGACAAAAGCCAAGTTTTTTTAGAGACTCTCTAATAGATTCAACTCCAAGGAGGCCATCCATTGATGCTCCTGCACTGGAAGAATTAGCTCATATATCTGATACAGTGAGTGACCTTGCTACTGAAGGTAAGAAAGACAAAGCAAAAGATGCTCCTGCATCTAGTAAACCACACGATGAGCCCAGACCACCACCTCCATTCCCACAAAGATTGAAACTCAGAAGCAGGATGCCTAGTACCAAATTTTTTTGGAGATGCTCAAACAGTTGCACATCAATGTCCAATTTCTTGAGGCCATTGATCATATGCCAATCTATGCTAAGTTTCCTAAGGATATCGTGACAAAGAAGAGGATGGTAGGTCAAGTTGATACTATTTCTACTGTGGGTGAGTGTGTAGCTGTGCTAAGTGATTTGGCACCCAAAAGAAAGGATCTTGGTAGTTTTACCATATTATGCTCTATAGGACATAGCTATGTTGGTCGTGTTTTATGTGATCTCGATGCAAGTGTGAATTTGATGCCAAAATCTATTTTTTAAAAAGATTATGGATGGGAAAAGCAAAGCATACATCAATGATTCTTTAGTTAGCTGATTGATCGTAAATACGACTTGAGGGCAGAATTGAAGATGTCCTAGTTAAGGTAGATAGGTTTGTCTTTCTCATCCTTGATTGCGAAGCTGATGAGAATGCTCCCATTATCTTAGAGGGATTTCTTGCCATCGGACGTATCATGATTGATTGTGAAAAAGGGTGAGTTCACTATAAAGATGAATGACCAAAATATCATATTCAACGTCTTAAGCACACTCAAGTACGCGGATAACCATGAAGAATGCCAATTCGTGGAAAGTAGGGATACCCTCATAAAAGAAAGTTTGCATGAAGCTGATGAGGAAGGTAAGGTTGAGATTGAACAATCCAATGATGTGCTTTACATACCAAGTATGACCTTTGAACCTTTGGATTATGCGAGTTCAAATCTCCTCAACCATCACTTGAGCGTCCACCATTACTTGATCTTAAACCTCTTCCCCCTCAATGAAAGTATGCATTCTTAGGGGAGAATAATATGTTGCTTGTCGTTATATCTGCTAGCCTAACACCTAATCAAGAAGATAAACTTTTAAATGTTTTATCGCAACATAAGAAAGCTATTGGTTGGGCTATTGCTGACTTAAAGGACATAAGTCCTACTTTGTGCGTGTATGGTGTTTTTGTTGCACGTAATAACGATAGCTTGATGACACCATAGTGGAAACTCAATCCAATTTTAACAACTATGGTTGAAACAAAGATTATTAAATGGCACGATGGATGTGTTTGCCTCATTTCAGATACCCTATGAGACCATTACTCATCTCAATTCCTGAACCAATGTCTAGGCAAGGTCTAATATGAGCATTGATTTGATCCCTATATGCTATATGTGCTTCAGAAGCAGAAATGAGACATATTCATTCAACAGCCAGGCTACACCAATGTCTCTTGGGTTCAAGAATTTTACACATATGTGGGGTGTGAAGGAGAAAAATAGGTGCCGGTTCATGGAAAGTGTGTAAATTTCTCTTATGCAACAATAGAACAACACAATAAATTTTTTTTATCATCATGAGGAACTTCACACGACAAGCTAGGCCACCGACCTGACTACATTGCAATCCTGCGGGATCTTTGTATCCCTGGAACAAAATGGACTGGCGAGGGCCATGATAGAAGGGTGCAATAATGGAAACCGAAGCCTGATTCAAGGTTTTGGGACCATATAATCAACAACTATATCCTGCCTACCCACAACTAGGAAAAAATTTCCCTCTAACGGATACAACTTTTGGATTCCCTTGGTCAAGGGCGCAACTTATTCCTAGTGCAGTTGATTCGAGCCGCCATCATAGAGGGAGCCACCACAATAAGTAAATCCAATGGGTTACCCTTTCCAAACTTAATCATTGCTCTCTGCACCCAGGCATGAGTCCCAACTTAGGAAGGGGACATGATTGTGAAAGCCCGCCAAGGTCCGCTTCCATTACAAGTGGAGGAATTAAAAGAATATGCTTATATTGTACCCTTTGCTATTCCTTCTGATCTAAAAAATTTCCCTTTCTTTTTTCTATTGAAAAAGAAAATGTGGATTCTCAGTGAGAAAAGTAAAAAATCAGGACAAATAAATTGGAACCATTAACTATTAACTATTGACTGCAAATTTATGGACGGTTCTTCTTCACTTGTCTTTTTCTAATGGTATAAGAAAATAAAACTGGATACATAACCAATCAGTATTGATTTTTTTCAATAAAAAAACTTTCTGAATTTCAATTATATTATAATAATATAACAACAATTATGCGTCTATGTAAACCCCAGAGCATAAGTTGTTACACAGTTATAGTTATCTAATGAGGTATTTTATCTATCTAGATATGATGTTCATAGGGAATCAGCAAGAAATTATCGTGTTTCAATTTTTCATTGAATAGATTAAAAGAAAATTGAATTTTTGATAGAGCACGCCATATCTTGTCTCCACCAGAGCGCTATAATGGAAGAAAAGAAAGACATATATAAATAGAAATGCTATATCTGCACATGTTTAATAAATACAAGTCCTTTTTTCGTACGCACTTCAATCATATTCTAAATATTCTACTAAAAAATAAAAAAACTAAAAAGTGGGCACCTCTCTATCTATCCACGACATTGTGGCAGACACTGTCCGCACATCCTTCCAACAGTAGTTCTTAGCTGCTCAACAAAGGAAAGCATGACTCTAATATTTATTTCAGAGGCTATTACCCAACGAGCCGATAGACTTTCAAATGTTTCCCCAACAGCTTCTACAAGCACCTGCCACCGCAACCACAAGAAGGAGACAACGACCAGATACTGATGTTGGCGCCTCCTCTCGCCCTACCAAGAAAACAACCTACTCTCTATCTATCCACGACATTGTGGCAGACACTGTCCGCACATCCTTCCAACAGTAGTTCTTAGCTGCTCAACAAAGGAAAGCATGACTCTAATATTTATTTCAGAGGCTATTACCCAACGAGCCGATAGACTTTCAAATGTTTCCCCAACAGCTTCTACAAGCACCTGCCACCGCAACCACAAGAAGGAGACAACGACCAGATACTGATGTTGGCGCCTCCTCTCGCCCTACCAAGAAAACAACGTCCGCCCGGGAAAAAGGCAATGACATCATCATCCAGGCACCACCACCCAAGTAACTTCGTGGGTTAGTTTTTCTTTTTCTTTACTATTTATATTAGTTTAGCTTTTCATATTTTGTATTTGCATATTTTGCTTTTCCTTGATTTGTTTTGCCTTTTCTTTTATTTTTTTGCATTGGGGACAATGCTCTTCTCAAGTTTGGGGGAGTACATACCCATATATATATATATTAGGTTAAATTTAGGTAAAATATAAAAATTAAAAAATATTAGAATTGTAAATAGCCTAATATATCTGATAGGTTCCCTTTGATGTGATTCCTTTGATTCTAAAACTACTGTCGCGTTGATTATGACTTCCTATGATGAAACTATGTAGATGCTTTGCATGGTATTAAAAGCTTCAGGTTTTGAACTTAATGATAAATCTGTTGTAGCCCTTAAAACCACATGTTGCATGCACTCTAAAAACTTAAGAAATCTTAGGAAAGCTCTAGGTCAACTTTTTGATGCTGAAGCATGAATCAAAGTAAATGAACTAAATGCTCAATATAGCAAAATAAAGGCTTAAAATCTCTCTGAAAAATCAAGAAAATTAATCAAGACTTGATAGTTTAAACAAAACTATTGAGGGACACTTTTCTATGCATCTTGCTATCTTAGTACACTAGATGAGTTGTGTTTGCTTCTTTTAACTTTCCATGGTAGGAATAAAATAGTACTGGCAAAGAGTGAATAGAAGTCTCTACGAGATGACGCTGCTCGTAGGGCTTTGGGATGGGTTGTTTGCTCCACTCCATCTTCAGGTACTAAAGAGTTAGAGTGATAAGCTGAAGCCCCAAGGGTACAGTTTTCAAACTCAAAAAGAAATAGGAGTAAAAGAATATGCTAAAAAAGATAACAAAATGTCGAGGTGGCAAAAGGAAGCAACCCTTAAGTTTCTCTGAGGCTATTAAGTGATGAATGCATGCAACTTAGCACACAATGCACCTACAGGAGATTTGATATTTTGAACAAAATTGTGAGCTCTAATGCATTTCTTATCATTGACATAGCTGAGGAATGAATTACTATTGCAACATAACTTGGAATCACTGTAATCATAACTTAGTGGAACCTTAGGACTTATGGGTTGTTTACTGTTCTTATTTTTTGTTTTTATTTTTCTTGCTTCCATTATGCATCGTTTGAGGGCAAGCAACAATTCAAGCTTAGGGGTATTTGACGAGGGCGTGAATGATCTATTTTATATGCATTTTTTCCTGGTCTTTTGCATATTTTCAAGCTCATATAGTTTGCATTTAGGTTAGATTTTATATATTTGTATATAGATAGGGAGTTACACCGCCTGTGCTTTAAATGTCATATATATTGGTACTCTTCATGGGAAAGTGGTGCTTTGTGGTGTATGTGCAGGATGTTGAAGGATAGGTCGAGCAGAAGAGTAGCATATCGCATGGTTAGAGCTAACTAGGCATAAAAAGTTAGAGATGAATATACTTTTTCCCACGTGGACTTTCTCCTAGATACACAACATTAATTGAAGCGGGAAACCAATGTCATTCTTTAATAAAGCCACGCGAACTTTAGGGTACTGAACCCTAGTTCCACCGACTATATAAGAGAGACTTGGTCGCTTCTTCAAGGGGAGTGCAATTACAGAAAACGGTTCTAGTTTAAAGCTTGCGGAGAACTACCAAAGTGGTACCTAGAGAATTCTCCTCACGATAGAGCCATCGAGAGAGGCCAAAGAAGTGGGAGATCTGCAACACAGTTGGACGACTTGGAGGGAGTTTTTCGAGGACGCTTGAATCTTTTCTTACCTTGCTTGATAAAATGCCATACTTTAATAATTTTGTTATGGATGTTTTACACTCAAACATGAGCTAATTACTTTAGTTGGGATTATTGCGTCCCATGATTTTATGTTTTGATTTATTTTATAATGCTATATTTGTTTTTCACTTTATCTATTATGTTTATCGTACTTCATGCATAGTTATTGTAAGATTATAGAGAGAGGACTTTTAACTATTGATATGTGGCTTAATATCGAGAGAGTTAGGTTATACAAACGTGAACAGTGGGGCCAAACTGTTAACTTAGTTCTAAAAAGGATTTCATCGACTAAAAAGGAGTTTTTAAACAAATAATAGGGTTGTTAGGGTTCACGTAGACATGTATTACCTTAGCCTCAATATTATTAACTTCTAGGCATTGAGAGAGTCAAAGTTCATTAGAAAATCCTGTCGAGTAGATAAAGACTTTAATGGTTGATGTAGACATGTATTGCAGTCGCAATAGCATTGTAATAAGCAATCAAGCATATATTCTCAGCAATAATCCCAACCTTCATAATTATTTTTTATTTGCTGCAGTTGTTCATCTTAATCTTAGCTATCTTTAATTTAATTGTTTTAGTCTTGAAATCAACCTTCAACACCATTACTTGCAAACACATTCTTAAGCATAATAACTTTGTATTTGTTATTCTAATCCTCGTGGGTTCGACACTTTGTTCATCACTTTTTTTACTTGATACGATGAATATACTTTCTCTAAAGTGCATCACTATTCGACAAGCATCAATTCAAATTTATTTTATTCTTTTAAATTGATAATTGTAGATAGAAATATTAAAAGTCTGCAAAGTTGAACCTAACATGGTGTCTATTCTCAAAGTAAAAGCCAAGTTAAATATATAAACTACCTATCAACCATACTTAATCCACTTTACCTATATAAAGAAAATCAACCAAAACATGAAAATTCAAGAGAAAGTTACATGGAGGGAAAAACCACCATTTGACAACTGAGAATTTATCAACAATTTCCCAACCTGATGCAGAGATGTAGCATCCCTCTCAGCCTATTCAACATAACAATAAAGTTAGTATACTTTAGGTATTTAATTTAACCAAAAAGTATACTTTAGTTACTTATCAAAACAATTTAATGTCATGATGAAATTTATGAATGAAAGCAAATAAATTGGAACATCAATTATGAAATGAGAAATGTTGATATTATTTTACACAAATCTGCATGTTTACACTATAAAACTCAAATCCTAAATTCTTAAACATAACCCTAAAATACTAAATTGTGAATGTATAGAATCAATAAATGAAATCTTATTATTTACATATAAATCCTTAAAATATTTCACCTAAATAGTGCATTTTGCATGTGTAAATCATTGGCGAGAACAAGAAGTGGAGTCTATGCTTCCATTACAAGCAAAATGACAAAGACAGAGAGATAAAACAATCTTGTTTTGTATGAAATTGGGATTTAATTTTGATCCTCTCTGATTAAAACAGGCCCACAAGTGGAAGAACTCTACCATGTAAATTAAGCTGGAATCGATTGTTTGTAAATTAACAGGTTCTTTTTCTATTTTTATCGAAACAACATAACCCTAAATTCCAGCGTGCAATTTTTGTAACACCCCAAAAATCGACTTAGTAACTGATGATTAGAAATTTATTTTTGGCAGTTTAAATGAAGGAAATAAAATGAGTAATGATTAATTTGATCAATTGTAAAGTTATGAAATGTGAAGTCAAGGGCTAAATTGTAAAAAAAAATTAATGTAATGCCTATAGTGCAAAAAGGGAAAACCTCAAAGGTTAAACACATGATTAGGCCATTACAATGGTGAGTCATAAGCCATGTGTTATTAATAGATAATTTTGTAGTTAATTGAAGAAAAAAAAAAGAAATAAGAAAAAGAATGAATGGGTAATCAAAACCCACGGCTAAGGAAAAAACTTTTGGCTAATACCATTGCTTGTTTTCTCCATACCACGTGGAGAATTATTGACACCATTGTTTGTTTTCTCCATTCCACGTGGAGAATTATGGACACCATGACTTGTCTTCTCCATACCATGTGGAGAACAATGAAAATGGGTGCTAACAGGAAAACCCGCCATTATTGAGACATCATTGTTGCTATAAATATAAGATAATAGCTAATTGATACTTGTACAAGCTGCCATTTTTCGATTAATTACTCCTTTGAATCGAATGTTTACGGCTTAACATGACATTGAAGCCCTAGGAGGATGGAAGCCAAGCAAAGTTTGCGATCAAAAACGAAATTTCGAAAAGTATTCAAAATGCCAAGATTGAAGGTTCGTACAAGGAAATATAATCAAAATAAGAAGATGGATGCATTGGATTAGTTTGATTTAGTATCAAGTTTGAAAATCAAGAGAAGGGCATACGCTCACTTGCATGTATCGAAACAAAATTGATCGAGGGGTGGTGAGGGTGGTTTCAATCGGACAAGCTTATCTTTAGAACAATAAATCATTCAGTTGATGGTGTGATAAAAATGAATAGATCAACAACCACTGTTACGAATCAATTGTTGACCAAGCAGTGAAGAAAGATTTAAAACACAACCTTTGCTCATGGATTAAACAGGGAAGTTGTGTTTTTATACCTTCTATCTTTGTCTTTACGTATTATTATAGTATTGCCACATATATATATATATATTGATTAATTATGGCATGAATACTGTGTTCTTTGAATTTGAAGGTAAGGATAACTATGATGAGGAAGAACCGGACACGTGAAACACCACGCTGGAGACTTCGACATTTTTGGGACTGTAATTCAAGATCAAGAATTAAGGGAAGAGACGTCATTTCCGAAAGGGAAGACTAAAGGAAGTTAAGCTGGACTCGTAATTCGATATTGATCTTAGCTCGGAAGTATTGAGAATTTTGCTTAGCATGAATTAGATAATTTCCGTGAGAAATGGATATATGGTTAGCTCGACTCTTGTTGAGCATGCTGCAGCAAATTGAAGTTACTAAGGTAAGATTTAATTGTATAATTTGGTAAAGCTATATAAAAGCATACGTTGATTTTGTCAAATATAAGTATAGGTTATGGAAAACCCACGAATTTTGTGTATTGAATACCTAAATGAGATACGGGTTACATGTGAAAATTATAGGGATGGGATTTGTTTTTATTTCTATTTAGAAATATGTTGTTTGAATTTTTAAAACATCTTAGTCTGTTTGCTTATTATCTTCTTTGTTTGAAAAACTATGAATTTTAATTAAAGGTATTAGTAATGATTCTGATAAGCTCTGGAGTTTCTAGCTCACTACGAAATTATATTATGGTACTTTAGAATTTGTAGTTCTTTATGAAATTATGTTATGGGCTAGTGAGTTTTGAGCTCACTAGAAGAACTTTAGGCTCGCTTTTGATATAAAACTCCTTTGAGGATCATTGTACGAACAATGAAAGACTTTGAACACTTTAATGTGATACATAGTATATTTAAACTATGGTTCAAAGGCTACGGTTCAGGGTGACAACTCTATATTGTGATATATTGATTACAACTTTATATTGTGATATATTGATGATAGTAGGAGGTAACGAGGGAAGTAATAGAGGAGAAGAGAAAATCGATTAATATATTTTAACACTAGCTATTGCTTTACGCTTTGTGCTATCTGTAACGCAGATCAATACGGTTAAACACGGGCCAATGCTATCTATGTCTAATGTGATCCAAGACAAATATTGAATTCATATATGAACTCCAATGGAAACTCTAATATCGATAAGATATGATAAGCGTAAGATATAAAAAAATGTTAAAGTACGTTTTATGCAAGTTTTAAAAACTTTTGAATTTAGATAAAGCTTATTAAAACAAAATTAATGACTTGCAAGAATATGATTGAATTATACAATTATTAATTTATGTGTATGGAATAACATCAGATGACTTATTTACGTATTCACATCATCTTTTATCATTGTAATATTTACATGTCATATGTTTTAAAGGTTATTACCTAAGCTTATCATGTTTCTTTGCATACATTTTAAGTATCAAATCTTTGTTAAGAGCTCGAAATCATATTTAGGAGTTGTAAGTCACATTCAAAATGTTGAGTAAATTTCTTTTGACAAACTCCTAGTGGTGTCATATAAACTAAGCATATAAAAATTGTATTTCGAAGTATATGGTTCTGAATGTGGTAACATGGTTTGATTAAGGATTATATGATAAAAATTGGCATTGATACTATTCTATGGCTTTAGATGTTTGGTCCTAATAGTATGCTAAATAAGGTATATTAATGAGTCTTAAAAGAAAAGGGATTAATATGACCTTCACATATGGAATGATTATGTTTGCGTTTAGATGATAAGTTCATATTTTTGCTTAACTAGTATGACACTTGACAAATATGCTATGTGCAAGTAAATTTAGGAATTCTAGTAAAGGATTAATAAGTTAAGTTATGTAAAAGGGTTATTCCATGATTAACGTATGATAAATGGGAATCAGAAATTATGATAAGACATGAACATGTGAAAGTTACATGCATAGTATATATAACTGGCCTTAAACCATGTATTCCCAATCACTGTTTTAGTATGTGATAATTTAAAGGATAATATATGTTAAATTCACTTCGACATGTATGAAGCTAAAGTAAAATATTCAAACTGGTATTAGATCACCTTAAGCAATATCGAAACAGAACCTAAAATCGAGTGCAATGCATACTAGTACGGCATGAACAAGTATCGGTATGGTTAAGCCAATAATGACCATTTCGTGCTTCGAGTATCAGTACTGTCCTGTTCAAATACTGGTATAGGGTCAGGTATCGGTACAATAAAAAAGGCCATTGGAATCTAAGAATTTAATTGGTATCGGTACGAATCCTTGGGTACCGGTACGAATGGTAATTAAATTAGTTATATCTTAACCCAACTTCAGAATTTTTACACTTCAGTCCTAAACAAAGCATGTATCAATTGAGAGAATTTTAAAGGTTCAATTGAGCTAAAATTTGGCAGGTAAACATGAATTAATAAGATTTAAAAAAAGTGTCGTAAATTTCTAAAAAGGACCTTAAATTTCAGAATTTATTTTTTTGGTCTCTATTTGGGAATTAAGATCATTAAGTTAATAATCAACTTGATTCTGTTTCAATAGGGCTAATCTAGTATGAAAGCAAGGATAAAAGATAATTTTCAGACCCACCCATTTTGGTCCCTGAATTTTGGAGATCTTACGGAAAGACTCTAAATAATTAAAATTAATATCGTTTGACTTAAGAATTTTGATGATCGATAATTTACTTTAATTTCATGTTTTTAACAGTTCAAGTAATTTGACTTTTTGAATTTTTATTTTGTTTTCGGTGACACTCTCGAATATGGTTTTTTTCCAAACTAGGTTGGAGGTTGTTGTCACTGATTTTTCACCTTCGTTACTTTTGTTATCATAATCAGTGACACTGGCTTTCTACATCTCTTTCTTTAGCAGTCTGGAGCTTCTTTCGTTACTTGTGCAGGCCCCCGTCAATTCCTTTGAGTTTCATTCTTACGAACTTACTCCCTAGACGGGATACTTAACGCGTTGGCTACAACACTGCACGGGTTGATACACACAACGCCTAGTATCCATTGTTTACAGCTAGGACTACTAGGGTATTTAATCCCATTCGCTCCTCTACCTTTCGTCTCTTAGTGTCAGTGTCGGCCCAGCAGAGTGCTTTCACCATTGGTGTTCTTTTTGATCTCTACGCATTTCATTGCTCCACCAAAAATTCCCTCTGCCCATACCATACTCCATCTTGGTAGTTTTCATCGCCTATCCAGGGTTGAACACTGGGATTTGACAGTAAACTTAAAAAGCCACCTAGAGACGCTTTACGCCCAATCATTTCGGATAACACCTGCATCCTCTGAATTATTGCGGCTGTTGGCATAGAGTTAGCCGATGCTTATTCCCTAGATACTGCCATTGCTTCTTCTCCGAGAAAAGAATTTCATGACCCTTGGGCCTTCTACCTTCACTCGGCATTACTCTATCAGGCTTTCACCATTGCGGAAGATTCCCCACTATTGCCTCCCATAGGAGTTTGGGTCGTGTCTTAGTCCTTGTGTGGCTGATCATCTTATCAAAATAGTTACTGATCTGCATGTGTTAAGCATGCCGTCAGCGTTCATCCTGATCCAGGATTGAACTCTCCATGAGATTCATAGTTACATCACTTATAGCTTCCTTGTTCGTAGATAAAGCCAGTTTGAAATTGTCTTTCATTCAAAGGCATAACTTGTATCTATGCGTTCATATTCGCCTGGAGTTCGCTCTCAGAAATATAGCCATCCCTACCCCTCACGTCAGTCCCACGACCCTATTATCCATTCTATTCAATCACGGCGAGAGAGCAAGGCAAAATATAAAAACTCATATTGGGTTTAGGAATAATCAGGCTCGAACTGATGACTTCCACCACGTCAAGGTGACACTACCATTGAGTTATATCCTTTCCCGGCCCCCATCAAGAAATAGAACTGACTAATCCTAAGTCAAAGGATCGAGAAACTCAACAACGCCACTATTCTTGAACAACTTGGAGCCAGACTTTCCTTTCGCACAATTACGGACATGAAAAATAATGTAAAAAGTTTGATTCAATTGTCAACTACTCGCATCGAAAATAGGATTGACTACTAATTTGAGCAATATACACATGGTTTCATAAAATCATATGATTCTTCCAATATAATTCAAGTAGGTTTTATATGGAGAAGGTTTGCCTCAGCATGTTCTATTCGATACGAGTAGGAGAAGTGGTATTCTTAAAAAAATAGAGAAATCAGAACCAAGTCAAGATGATACATATTAGCCTTTCTCTTGCACCAAAGATCTTACCATTTTCGAAGGAACTGGAGTTACATCTCTTTTTCAGTTCTATTCAAGAGTTCTTATGTGTTTCCATGACCCTTTAAGACCCCAAAATTTTGACAAATTCTTGTTCTTTTCTTAGGAACACATACAAGGCTCATCACTACAAACAGGATAATGGTAACCCCACGATTAATTACTTAATTTATGAATTTCATAGTAATAGAAATACATGTCTTACCAAAATAGAATTTGTAACTTGCTATCCTCTTGCCTAGCAGACAAGGATTTATCTCTGTGGAAAAGATGATTCATTCGGATCTGCCCCAACACCATTGCATTGCCAGAATCATGTTGTATATTTGAAAGAGGTTGAACTCCTTGCTTCTCTCATAGCACAATCCTCTTACTGCTGAGCCCTTTTATCCTCAGTCCACAGAGACAAAATGTAGGACTAGCGCCAACAGTTAATCACAGAATAAAGGACTCACTTAGCCGGGATCTCTAACTAATACTAATCTAATACTAATAAATTCTAATTCTAATAGAAAAGAAAAATAGAATATAAAATACTAATATAATAGAAAGAAAATAACTATTTTTTGTCTATTTTCCTCAGTTTCGTTGCTACTGCGGGCTTTACGCAATCGATCAGATCATATAGATATCCCTTCAATACAACATAGGTTGTCGAAAGGATCTCGGAGACTCACCAAAGTACGAAAACTAGGATCTTTTAGAAATGGATTCTTATTCAAAGAGTGCATAACCGCATGGATAAGCTCACACTAACCCGTCAATTTGGGATCCAATTCAGGATTTTCCTTGGGGGTATCCGTAAGGAATTGGAATGTAATAATATTGATTAATATAGATACAGAGGAAAAATGTTCTCTATTGATTCAAATGTTGGACTTATGGGATAGGGATAGGGATAGAGAAAGAGGAAAAAAATGGAAGATTTCACATAGTGTTTTCGATCGACAAATCAATATAATTTATTTCGTACCACTCGCTTAATAAGAAAACGGGTCAGATTCTATAGGATCAAACCTATGGGACTTATAGAATGATGGATGGGAATAAAAAAATCAAAAAATAGGGAAAAAATAATAAATAAGTAAATAAAAATGAAGTAGAAGAACCCAGATTCCAAATGAACAAATTCAAACTTGAAAAGGATCTTTCTGATTCTCGAAGAATGAGGGGCAAAGAAAAGGGATTGATCGAGAAAGATCTCTTGTTCTTATTATAAGATCGTGTGATTAGATCCGTAGATGTTTGGTAAAAGAATCTTCTCTTTTGAGAATAATCAAAAATGGAAAGTGTTCACTTAGAACATGAAAATGTGACTGAATTTGTCTTAGTTACTCTTCAGATCAGAGTGGAAGAAGGGAAGAGATTCTCGAACGAGGATAAGGATCCAATAACTTCGAAAGAATTGAACGAGGAGTCGTATGAGGTGAAAAATCTCATGTACGGTACTGTAGAGTGGCATTAAGAGTGACATATATGTCAACTTTTCCACTATCACCCCTAAAAAACCAAACTCTGCCTTACGTAAAGTTGCCAGAGTACGATTAACATCTGGGTTTGAAATCACTGCTTATATACCTAGTATTGGCCATAATTCACAATAACATTCTGTAGTCTTAGTAAGTGGGGAAAGAGTTAAGGATTTACTCGGTGTGAGATATCACATTGTTCGAGGAACCCTAGATGTTGTCGAAGTAAAGGATCATCAGCAAGGGCGTTCTAGTGCTTTGTAGATTCTTATCCAAGACTTGTATCATTTGATGATGCCATGTGAATCACTAGAAACATGTGAAGTGTATGGCTAACCCAATAATGAATGTTTCGTAAGGGGACTGGAGCAGGCTACCATGAGACAAAAGGTATTCTTTCTAAAGAGATTCGGTTTAGAACTATTATATATCCAAGGTCCAAATTGAAATAACTTCAGTGGTTTTCCATGACTTTGTTCGTGTCAACAAACAATTCGAAATGCCTCGACTCTTTTAGAATAGGTCTGGATCAAATAGCAATGATTCGAAGCACTTCTTTTTACACTATTTCGAAAACCCAAGGACTTAATCATGATATGTAAAATACATGATTTCCAATACTAGAAGGAAAGGGAGGGAAACATATACTCAATTTAAAGTGATTAAACAGAATTCCATACTCGATCTCATAGATACATATAGAATTCTGTGGAAAACCGTATTTGATGAAAGTTGTATGTACGACTTGGAAGGAGATCTTTCATATCTTTCGAGATCTACCCTACAATATAGGGTCAAAAAGCCAAAATAAATTATTTTAGCCCTTACAAAAAGAAAACGAGTTCTTGAACCCCTTTCACGCTCATGTCACGTCAAGGTATTGTAGAACAAAAAACTGCAAAATCTGATCCAATTTATCGTAATCGATTAGTTAACATGTTGATTAACTGTATTCTAAAACACGAAAAAAATCATTGGCTTATCAAATTATCAATTGAACCTTGAAAAAGTTTCAACAAAAGATAAACAAATCCACTATCTATTTTACGTCAAGCAATACGTGAAGTAACTCCCGATATAGCAGTAAAAGCAAGACGTATAGGCGAATCGACTCATCAAGTTCCCATTGAAATATGATGCACACAAGGAAAAGCACTTGCCATTCTTTGGTTATTAGGGGCATCCCGAGAGCATTCGGGTCGAAATATGGCTTTCAAATTAAGTTTCGAATTATGTGATGCTACCGAAGGGAGTGTCGATGCCATACGCAAAAAAGAAGAGACTCATAGAATGGCAGAGGCAAAAAGAGCTTTTGCACATTTTTGTTAATCCATGAACATGATTGATATAGACACATAGATTCATGGATCCATACATCTCGATCGGAAAAGATTCAATAGAAAAAGAAAGAATCAGAAGTGATTGATAATTTCTCGAAACAAACAAAAAGGAAACAAAATATGAAACATAAATCATGGATCAACTAAGCCTCTCGGGCACTTGCTTAAAAATAAGAAAGAGGAATCTTATGTAAATACCATAAAAAAGGTTTGATCCTATTCGTGGGGATTCCGTAAATATTTCATTCCAAAAAATAGAAAGTTTGAAACAATTGGGATTTTTTTGGAGATTGGATGTAGTTAATAATTAATGATATAGAATGTACATAATGAAAACTTTATTCTCAATTCTAAGTGAATTTTTATGAAAGCCTTTTCATTTGCTTCTCTTCGATGGAAGTTTTATTTTCCCAGAATGTATCCTAAGTTTTGGCCAAATCCTTCTTCTGGTGACTGATTCAACCTCTGATAAAAAATATATACATTGGTTATATTCCACCTCTTCAACAAGTTTAGTAATGAGCATAACGACCCCATTGTTTCGATGGAGAGAAGAACCTATGATTGGCTTTTCAAGAAATTTCCAAACGAACATTTTCAATGAAATCTTTCAATTTCTTATTTTACTATGTTCAATTCTATGTATTCCTCTATTCGTAGAGTGCATTTAATGTAAAGAAATGGCTATAGTAAAGTTTCTGTTATTCGTATTAATAGCTACTCTAGGAGGAATTTTTTTATGTGGTGCTAACGATTTAATAACTATCTTTGTAGCTCTAGAATATTTCAGTTTATGCCACTACATATTATTTGGATATACGAAGAAAGGTGTGCGGTGTAATAAGGCTACTACGAAATATTTACTCATGGGTGGCGCAAGCTCTTCTATTCTGGTTCATGGTTTCTCTTGGCTATATGGTTCATCTGGGGGAGAGATCGAGCTTCAAGAAATAGTGAATGGTCTTATCAATACAAAAAATTATAACTCCTCGGGAATTTCAATTGCTCTTATATTCATCACTGTAGGAATTGGGTTCAAGCTATCCCCAGCCCCTTTCTCATCAATAGACTCTTGAAGTATACGAAGGAGTGCAGTTCGTTCGAGAAATTCCCACATCTCTATCTATCTCTGAGAAGTTTGGATTTTTCAAAACTCCATGGACATGCAAAAGAGAAATTCTATCCCCATTCAGAACAAGACAAAACTTTGACTTGTTCAAATAACAATTAAGGTGAAGTAGGGTCAGGAACAACGGTTCTCTTTATGATAAACAAATCTATTTTGCAAGTTCATTATTACACATAGTTCCTAAAAAGGATCAGACTAATGATGTATAAAATACTTGAATTCTCGATGTAGATGCTACATAGATGGTTCTCATCCTTCAAAGACTACGAGTGTAATAGGATAATCCGTCTAAAAAATGATCACCCTAAGATGATCATCTCATGCTATTAAGAACAAATCAAATTAGAAGGTTCTATTTCTTAATCTTTCTGACTTGCTCCTACGGAACCAAGGTCGAAAAGATTGAGAAAAAATAGTCATTCACAACCACTGATGAAGGATTCCTCAAAAAGTTAAGGATTAGTAATCTGTTTTAGAAATCGAATGGGTTTGATCTTATACATACGCGAGGAAGGTAATCAAAAAAAAAGAAAGAAGATAAGTTATGCTTTACTTTTATCACTTAGGAGCCGTGCGAGATGAAAGTCTCATGCACGGTTTTGAATGAGAGAAAGAATGAGGAATCCTCTTTTCGACTTTGACTCTTCCACTCCAATCATTGTTTTTCTTTTTGTTACTTCAAAATTAGCTGCTTCGGCTTTAGCCACTCGAATTTTTGATATTATTTTTTATTTCTCATCAAACGAATGGCATCTTCTTTTGGAAACCCTAGCTATTCTTAGCATGATATTGAGGAATCTCATTGTTATTACTCAAACAAGCATGAAACGTATGCTTGCATATTTGTCCATAGGTCAAATGGGATATGTAATTATTGGAATAATTGTTGGAGACTCAAATGGTGGATATGTGAGCATGATAACTTATATGTTGTTCTATATCTCCATGAATCTAGATACTTTTTTCTTGCATTGTATTATTTGGTCTACGCACCAAAACTGATACCATTTGAGATTATGCAGGATTATACACAAAAGATTCTTTTTTGGCTCTCTCTTTAACTCTATGTCTCTTATCTCTAAGAGGTCTTCCTCCACAAGCAGGTTTTTTTTGTTAAACTCCATTTATTCTGCTGTGGATGGCAGACAGGACTATAATTCTTATTTTCAATAGGACTCCTAACGAGTGTTGTTTCTATCTACTATTATCTAAAAATAATCAAGTTACTAATGACTGGACGAAACCAAGAAATAACCCCTCACGCGCGAAATTATAGAAGATCCCCTTTAAGATCAAACAATTCCATCAAATTGAGTATGATTTTATGTGTGATAGCATCTACTGCGGTGACGATATTGTAGGGGAAGTCCTGTGAAAAAAAATAGCTCGACGCTAGGATGATAAAAATCTTAACACCCCTCATTCTTATTACCTTTTCAATATGAAAAAGTAATAAGAATAAAAAATGAAAAAATCATTTTATTCAAAACCCCAATTATAAAATCTCCTCTCTCCCACTTCATACCTCGGAATGCATCGTTCTTATAGAGAGAAAGACACTTTCACATCTTCTTAACCAGAAATGGCTGGGGAGAGGAAAGGTTCCTTTTTATGGTACTCCTAGGAACAGATCTAGTGGAGACGAGGTGGGGTTTGTAGCTCAGAGGATTAGAGCACGTGGCTACGAACCACAGTTTCGGGGGTTTGAATCCCTCCTCGCCTACAGCTGGCCTAAAACGGAATGACCTTTCCCTTTGTGGGTAGGAAAATCATGACCGGGATAGCGGACCCAAAGCAATAGAACTTGGGCTTGGGTATTTTGCTGAAATGGAGTGGCTTTTTATTTATCGTGTATTTACTTTTCTATTTTATATATAGTATTTCTATATATAGTATTCCCGACCAAAACAAAATAAGTATATTTTTTTGTTTTACGCCCCGTAACTCTTCCTCAGCCAGGCTTGGGCAGAATAGCAGAGCAAGTACAAGTATTAGTAGCATGGAAAAAATGTGTTCCTCGTCATTAAATTAATGCGTTTGCTCGTGATAATTGTGGCCTCTCGAGAGAATCGACAACTGCATCTTTGAGGCATTTGCTAGTACTAGTATAGCTGAGAATTCTTAATTGGTTGGTTGTAAATAGCCTCGGGACTATGGAAGAAAGGATTATTTCGGATACCTACATCGAGGTACTGACGGAGATTCTCAAATATCGCAGAATAGAATGTGATACGATGAGATAAAATGCAATAGAAACAAAGACCCAAGGAATGGGTTACTTGCTCTTAACAGTCAAACTGAACTCTTTCATTATGAAATTCTGAATTTTTTAATTTGAAATGAATCAAAATTTAGAATGAATCAAATCTCCTCAAGTAGGATTTGAACCTACAACCAGTCAGTTAACAGCAGACCGCTCTACTGTTGAGCTACTGAGGAACAATAGGAGATTAGACCTCATAGAGTTCAATTCCCTTTCTCAACCCATGTCCAATATGAACTCAAAGTTTCCTTTGTAACCCCTATAAATTCTTCGTAGTAGCTCAATTCCATGCCGCGTTTCATAGGGAAGCTCAAAGTGGCTCTATTTCATTATATTCCATCCAGATACCAATTCTATTTTTATATTGTCATTGACATGGCATAAGAGATGTCAGTTCTAGTTTATCTTTTTCTATTTCTATATATGTATAAGGAAAGTAAAAAATCATCATATAGTAATCCAGAAATAGAAAAGAAAAAAAGGGAGGTTAATGATGATTTTAAAATCTTTTATACCAAGGAAGCTAAATTCCTTATACATGAAGATAATCAATTCGGTCGTTATGGTCGGACTCTATTATGGATTTCTAACCACATATCCATAGGTCTTTCTTAGATCTTCCTTCTATGAGCTCGAGTTATGAAAGAAAGAACCCATAACAATGTATCAGCAACAACTGGGTTTATTGTAGGACAGTTCATGATGTTCATATCAATCTACTATGTACCTCTACATTTAGCATTGGGTAGACCTCATACAATAATTGTCCTAGCTCTACTGTATCTTTTGTTTCACTTCTTTTGGAACAATCACAAAGATTTTTTTGATTATGGACGTACTACCAGAAATTCAATGCGTAATCTTAGCATTCAATGTGTATTGTTGAATAATTTAATTATTCAATTATTCAACCATTTCATTTTACCATGTTCAATGTTAGCCAGATTAGTCAATATTTATATGTTTCGATGCAACAACAATATGTTATTTCTAACAAGTAGTTTTGTTGGCTTGTTAATTGGGCATATTTTATTCATGAAATGGGTTGGATTGGTATTAGCCTGGATACAACAAAATAATTTTATTAGGTCTAATGTACTTATTCGATCTAATAAGTATCTTGTATCAGAATTTAGAAATTCTATGGCTCACAGTTTTAGTATTCTCTTATTTATTATAGTGTTTACTATTTAGGTAGAATGTCGTCACCCATTCTAACTAAGAAATTGAAAGGAATTTTAGAAGCGACAGAAGTGGGGGAAAGTGAGGAAGAAAGAACATAGAAATAGAAACTATTTCTGAAGGGGGTATAACTAGGAACAAGAGGTATCCACCGAAGAAAATCTTTCTTCTTCATTTTTTCGGAGGAAAGGGTGGATCTGAGTAAAATCGATGAAATAGAAAAGGTACGAGTGACTGGAAAGAACAAAAATAAAAATAAAAATAAAAGGCAGACTCCACTTTCCCTTTAAAGAGGGATATTATAAAAATAGACCAGTTTATGAAACTTCTTACTTGGATAAGAATCAAGAAAGTTCGAAATATTTAAAAAAATAAGATAAATATATATTATTGTTGAAAAAACCCCTTGTGACACTTCTTTTTTATTCTAAACGATGGAATCGACCTTTGCGATATATAAAAATGACCTGTTTGAAAATTCTATAAAAATGAAATGTCACAATATTTTTTTCATATGTCAAAGTGATGGAAAAGAAAAAAATATCTTTTACGTATCCCACCTAGTTTATCAACTTTTGGAGAAATGATACAAAAAAAAATATTTTTTCACACCAAAAAAATTGTTTTATGATGAATTGTATACTGCTTGGAGTTTTATCAATGAACTAAAAAGAAGAAATTTAAGTAAGGAGTTTATAAAAAGAGTCGAACCTTTAGATAAAGAATCTTTTGAGCTGGGCATACTTGAAAAAAGAATCGATTCTCTAATAATGAAACTAAAAGAGAATACTTACCTAAAATACATGATCCTTTTTTGCATGGACCTTACCGCGGAAGAATCAAAAAATGGGTTTCACCTTTAAGAATAAATCAAACTTCTAAAGAAAATACGGATCCATTTTGGATAAATAAGATTCATGCTATACTTCTTACTACTGATTATCACGAATTTGAACAGATACTAGATACACTCAATATAAAATCATTATCAATAGAAAAAGAACTCTATTTATTGACATTGACAGAAGATAAATATGGAAATATCGATTTCGAGGATCAAGTAAAAATATTAAATTTTTTATTCAATATAGTTATAACTAATCCCAAAAATAAAACAATTAGAAAAAATCTATTGGAATAAAATAAATAAGTAAAAAGTTTCACGATGGTCATACAAATTAATCGACGATTTAGAACAACATGAGGGAGAAAACGAGGAAAATGTAACATCAAAGCATGAAATTTGTTCAAGAAAATCCAAACACGTAGTGATTTATACTAATAACCAGGCAAACGCCGATACTTATACTAATACTAAGGATACTAATAGTTCTGATCAAACAAACGAAATGGCTTTATACGTTATTCGCAACAATTAGATTTTTGCCACGAAATAATAAATGGTTCCATGCGTGCCCAAAGGCGTAAAACAATTACTTGGGAACTATTTCAAGCAAATGTGCATTCCCCACTTTTTGGACAGAGTAGACAAACCCCTCTTTTTTCTTTTAATATTTTTGGGCCACTGAAACTAATATCTCGAAATTGGATATGTAAAAAAAGAATCACAAATTTCTGATTATACAGGAATGAAAGATCGAGAAGACAAGGACCAAAGAGAAAAATACAAAAGAGAAGAGAAAATATGGATAGAAATAGGAACTTGGGACATCATTTTAGTTGCTCAAGTAATAAGGGGCTCCATGTTAAAAACCCAATCAATTCTTAGAAAATATATTATATTACCTTAATTGATAATAGCTAAAAGCGTTGCTCGTATGTTATTATTTCAATTTCCTAAGTGGTCCGAGGATTTAAAGGATTGGAATCGTGAAATGCATGTTAAACGTACTTATAATGGCGTTAAATCATTCGAAACAGAACTTCCAAAAAACTGCTTAACAGACGATATTAAGATAAAAACCCTATTTCCTTTTTGCTAGAAACCTTGGCATAGAGTTACACTAAAACCCTTTCATAAAGATCCAATAAAAAAAGAAAGGTCAAAAGAATTATTTTTTCTTTTTAACAGTTTGGGGAATGGAAACTGAACTACCTTTCGGTTCTGCTCGAAAACGGTGTTCGTTTTTTGATCCTATTTTAAAAGAACTAAAAAATTGAAAATAAAATGTTTTATAGCTTTAACAATTTTAAAAGAAAAACAAATTTGTTTTGCAAAGTCTCAAAAGAAACAAAAAAAATGGGTCACTCAAATCATTCTATTTCTAAAGGGAATAATAAAAGAACTTCCAAAAAATTTTAATTCTATTTTTGGGGTTGAGAGAAATATGTGAATTGGGAAAAACTAACAAGGATTCCTAATCAATAATAAGACAATTCCCAAATCACCCCTTCAAATTCTACCTACGGAGCAGACAACTTATTCATTAATAGGAAAAAATAAAGGATTTGACTACGAGAACAAACACAATAAAAAATCAAATAGAAAAAAAATAAAATTATAAAAGACAAGAAAAACGAATTTCTAACTCAAGAAATAAATATTAGTTCTAACAAAATAAGTTATCAGGATAAAAGATTAGAATCAAAAAAATTTGGCAAATATTTAAAAGAAGAACTATTCGATTAATCTATAAATTCTATTTTTATATAAAATTTTTCATTGAAAAGACATACATCGATATTCTTCTATATATCATTAATGTTCCAAGAACTAATACACAACTTTTTCTTGAATCAACAAAAAAATGATTGAGAAATTCATTCACAATAATGAAGCAAATCAAGAAAGAATGATAAAACAACTAAAAATACAACTCATCTTATTTCAACTATAAAAAACTCACTTTCTTCACTTTCTAATATTAGCATTAGAAATAAAAATGAAAAAGCTTTTTTTGTGACTTATCCTTCTTCTCACAAGCATATGTATTTTATAAATTATCACAAACCCAAGTTATTTGTTTTTATGAATTCAAACCTATCCTTCAATATCATGGAACATCTTTTTTTTCTTAAAAATGAAATAAAAGATTATTTTGAAGAAGAAGGAGTATCTCATTCCTGATTAAGACACCATTATGGGTTAAAACGGAAAATATTTTGGCATTCTGGAATGAATGAATGAAAAAACTGGTTAATGAGTCGTTATCAATACGACTTATTTCATAGTAGATGGCTTAGATTAGTACCAGGACAATGGCGAAATAGAGCCAATCAACGCTATCTAGCTCAAAATGAAGATTTAACAAAATGGGATCCAGATGAAAAAGAAAGATTAATTCATTACAAAAAAATAATTTTCAAGCGAATTTATTACTGAATCAAGAACATAAAAAATAAAATTTGGAAAAAACACTATGGATATGATTTTCTATCATATAAATCTAATAATTGTCAATATAAGAGGGACTCGTATGCTTATGGATCACCATTCCAAGTAAATAAGAGGGGAAATATTTCTTATAATTACAACATGGATAAACACAAATTTTTTGATACACTTGCAATGAGGGATATCCCTATCCATAATTATCTAGGAGAAGACGATATCCTTGATGCTATAGGGAATTTTTCACATAGAAAGGGCTTCCTTTTTTATTTGAATGGGAATGAATGAAGAAATACTAAGTCTCCTATATCAAATCTGGAGCTTTGATTCTTCCCAGAATTATGCTACTATATAATGTGCATAAGGTTAAAACATCGATCATACCAATAAAATTACTTTTTTTAAATTTTAATGGAAATGAGAACATTAATAAAAATATTATTGAAAATAAAAAGGGACCCCCTTATAGCACCGAATGAAAAAAAAAAATTTATTGGATTAGAGAATCAAAATGAAAAAGGAAAAGAACTCATAGGCGAAGGGGATCTTGTGTCAGATGCACAAAAACAATGAAATTAATGAAAAAAATAATATTGATTATCGATCCGGTTCATCTGTCAGTAAAAAATGATGGCCAATTTATTCTATACCAAACTATAAGTATTTCGTTGGTTCGTAAAAATAAACACCAAATTAATCAAAGATACAAAGAAAAAAACTATATTGATAAAAAGAATTTTGATGAATCTATTGCAAGACATCAAAAAATAACTGAAAATAAAGACAAAAATCATTATGAGTTGTTTGTTCCTTAAAATATTTTATCTCCTTAACATCGGTGAGAATCGCGAATTCAAATTTCTTTCAATTCAAGGGATAAAAATAGTATGCAAAGAAATCCAGTATTTTTAGATAATGTAAAAAACTGCAGTAAAGTTTTGACTAAAAACAAACATCTTGATAGTGATAAAAAGAAACTAATTAAATTAAAGTTCTTTCTTTGGCCCAATTATCGGTTAGAAGATTTAGCTTGTATGAATCGATATTGGTTTAATACTAATAATGGCAGTCGTTTCAGTATGGTAAGGATACATATGTATCCGCGTTTGAAAAGTCATTAATGGTACATTTTCCCACATATTATGTATGTACAGTGCCGAGTCTATGAAAACAAATACTTAGGCACAAGGATTGTCTTGCTTTTCATGATGATACGCGATACAAATTTAATGACATACATATCAAATATATATTAATTAGATCGACAAATGAATCAACAAGATCCTCATATTTGAACTCTTTTCTCTTTTGTCAAAATATATCACTCTTTTGTATCTCTGTACAAATCAAATTGAAAAACGGATTGATTAATTTTATTTGAACAAATTAGAAAGTTCATAACGAACTTAAAATTATTGTGTATATCAAAATGACTGATATTATTATTACTAATCAGTAAAGTTCACATTCAAAAGAAGGGGAGAGAATATTTTGTTTTATGGTAAAAAATTCATCAATCTCAGTTTTTTTTCAAGAAAAAAGAAGAAAACAGGGGGTCCTTTGAATTTCAAATAGTTAGTTTCACGAATAAGATATGAAGACTTACTCCACATTTAGAATTGCACAAAAAAGACTATTTATTTGAAAGAGGTCTACGTAAAATTCTAGGAAAACGTCAACGACTGCTGTCTTATTTATCAAAGAAAAATAAAATATATTATAAAGAATTAATTAGTGAGTTGGATATTCGGGAATAAAAAAATCGTTAATTTACAAATTTTGAATTACTCGATTTATTATATTTTCATTTTGATGTACTTCTTTTCGTTTTCAACAATTCCTTTGTTTGTGAGATCATTTTATTTTCTCACCAGGAGTAATGAAAAGAGTTATAGAATGGATTTCTACCTATGCCTAGATCGCAGATAAATGGAAATTTTATTGATGAGACATTTTCAATTGTAGCCAATATCTTATTACAAATAATTTTGACAACTTCAGGAGAAAATAAGGCATTTACTTATTACAGAGATGGTGCACTTTGATTATTATTATTATATATATATATATTACTTTATTATATATATTTTTACTTTATTTACTTTACCGCTCCCAGTCTTAGAAAAAAGACATATTATTCAGAATAGAAAAAAAGTCCATTGAAAACAAAAAAGAAATCTACGCTTGCTGAAGGTGAAGTTTATAAATAAAACAATTCCTTATGTTGTGTATCCTCGATTAATGCAACCTCAGATGCTTCAATTATTGATTCGAGTATTCAGCGAAAGGTTACACCAATGGTATGGGTTTGTATTGTAGGTCAACCCTACTACACTAGTACCAATAGGCAACATAGAGGAAGAAGCACTACACCTAAGAATCACCAACACGAAAACTTTGTTATTAATGATTCCCTTTCTTTATCGGGATCGGAACTAAGAGAAATGGTTGGGACAAAAAACATCCATCTTGTTTGTACTTTGGATACCGATATAACCATTGAAGATAGTTGAAGTGACTAATTCTTGGAAATTAAGGAGCGTTGAGAAGAAAGAAATTGTTGGAGTTTACTTTTTTATCTAGTACGAACACGCTTGGTGGTAAGAAAAGATCTTTTGCAAGAGGGTTGGTTAGAGATTTCTTGTAAAAACATTAGCTCTACTCAGTTCATAATGACAATCTTTCAACCTTTTTCTTAATTCCATGGATTATTCTCATTATGCACATAAAGGAGGAGTCGTATGAGGTGAAAATCTCATGTATGGTTTTGGAATGGAGAATTCTTTGAATCGAATCACGACCGTAACAGATATCCGCTCAATCCGAAGGAAATTATGCAGAGGCCTTACAGAATTATTATGATCTTTGCGACTAGAAATTCATCCCTATGAACGAAGTTATATACTCTATAACATAGGCCTTATCCACACAAGTAACAGAGAACATACAAAAGCTTTAGAATATTATTTTTGAGCACTAGAACGAAACTCGTTCTTACCCCAAACTTTTAATAACATGGCTGTGATCTGTCATTACGTGCTACTATCTCCACTATAGAAATAATAAAAGGAAAGAAAGAGCAAGTACGTTAGTAAATAAATACACTTAAATACGCTAGTAAAGAAAATACTAGAAAAAGTAAGCTTTCTACATATATTATAGTCCAAAAAACGATTTTTATCAGCTATAACAAAAAAAGAAACTTCATATAAGTCGAAATATGAAGAAATATATGCCTAAATACTTTATTCTATGGATAAAGATCTAATTGATAGAGGAGGCATTGTAAAGATCAATTAGCGAGGTTTTGAGCCGATACAATAAACAAAAATTACTTATTTATGTCATGATATGAGATAAAAATTTGGAATCAACTTATATAATAGAGCTGACCCCCTAAGTTATTGAGCGGCAGTGTAGCATCAGATCCCAAAGAAAATAAGTCTTTTTTATGAGGAAGAAGTCTTTTTGAAGGATTCTATATAAATTTCTATATGATATGAAAACGGGATAGTTACCTTTCAGAAAAATCTAACGGACGATAGTCCCGAAACGCCAATGCTTTATTTTTTGAAAGGTGGAGAAAAGATAAAACTTCTTTTTAATTTAATCAAAATTCAAGTTTGAAACTTATGAAATTAACCCCTTTTGGTTAACCCGAGACAAATCGATAGATCTATGACAAATCGATAGATCTATTAAATTATATTCTTATTCTATTTCTATTAAATTTAAATTTCTATTAAATATTAAATCCATTTAATTTAGTAATTTAATTAAATAAATTACCTTACCATTTAAATTATGAAATTTGATTTTCTATTCAATTTGAATATTTATATTTAAATAGTAAAATTTAAAATTTAAAATAGAAAAATATTAATTTAATAGTAATAATTAAATTGTGTAATTGTTTGTTTTTGTTGGACCCATCGATCAAATAAAATGAATCATTTCTCTCTCTCTGGGAAAAGCCAATCAAAGAATTTCATTATATGATTTCTAAAATCGTTCTATTTCGTCTGATATTTCGTTTCATAAGGATAAGTAATCCACAAATATAGCAAAATAAAATATATATTTTCTGCTTCTATTAAAACTAATAAACCCCCTCAAATGACTGAATATTGATACTAGAGTATCCCTTAGTAATGAATGCTCACGTGATTTGGGATATAGTAATATTGTTTGTTCTATTTATGTAAGATAAAAAAATTCCATATCAGAACTTCTAATTAAGATATGAATACAATACACTGGTTGCAAAAAATTTTGTTTTTGCACCAATGTAAAAGTAAAGTTGATGGGTGTCGAATCCATCAAAAAATAATACCTACTTGTTCTTTGGATTTGTAGTAGCGGCAAGTACGGTTGATCCCACAGAGAGCGGTTAAGAGATTAAGTTCACAAGCAATTAAAGTAAAATGGGGTTTTGGTGTTTGAGTAAAATTGAAGAAAGCAATTTAAAGTAAATGAGAATTCTATATTAAAAGAAACTCAAGTTAAGGTAGATCTCGGTGTATTAATCCAAGTTTTAGATCATCGAACTTCACAAAAGATAAACCTGCATCAATCTCAAATAGCTTGGTTATAGGTTAACTAATAATCCACAATTAAACTCAATATCTCTTACTTAGTAGATAATCACTTAATAATCCATAAATGACTAACTTATATTATCAAGATTAAGGTCCTTAAATAATCCACTTAGAATTAAAACCTATCAAATAGCTTTACTGAATTAAGAGACCCAATGCAAATAAACTATCAAAACGCTAATTTGTTAACTTATCAAGAATATGAATTCATACCTTCTAACTCGTTGCTTGGTTACTTAACACTTGTATCAAGGATTCCTCGAGTGGTTGTCGGAGTCTTATCACAGGCTTGCAAATACATCACATCTCCACCACTAGTTGGGCTGAATTACAAGATCAAAAGGTCGTTGAATTTAGTTTTAACGTGGCTTAGGACAAGGTATGAAGAGAAAGACTTTTAGGCTTTTTGAATCAAAGAACTTCACACTCGCTTGTCTCTTATGTATCAAGCTTTTGCTCAAATTTAATTTTGGGAGAAATAATGATTCATTCTTTCAATTTTTTTTGTCTTTGAGTTTCTTTTGATTT
The DNA here is from genome assembly GCA_019671005.1 of Hibiscus mutabilis. Lineage (NCBI taxonomy): Eukaryota > Viridiplantae > Streptophyta > Magnoliopsida > Malvales > Malvaceae > Hibiscus > Hibiscus mutabilis. The sequence continues at coordinate 66,125,251 of CM033711.1, forward strand.
TTTTGAACAAGCAACACAATTTTATCTTTGATTTTTTTTGTTTCCTTGTTTTCAAGATTTTCTCCCTTTTTTCCAAGTAAGGAAAATGTGTAGTTCTCCAAATTCGGGTGCAAATTAGGGAAATCAACAAAAAAAGAATTTGGCTTGTAATATGGTTAATTTCCAAACAAAAGGCTTAGGCTCAAAAGTGGTTCTCTAATGGTCATATTTACCAAGCTAGGCTTTTTGGCTCAAGGTTCATACCTAGGTGCCTTAATCATCTCAAGTAATTCGATCCTATGTGGTCTCAATGTGCATAACATTGCAAGTTCTAGAAGAAATCTAATCATGCTTGAAAAATACTCATTGAAAAAATATAAAGCACAAGATATATGCTTGTTAAAGCTCAAGTCTCACAAAGTGCTTTGTTGTGTCCAATTTTTATCCATCCGACTATCGAATCAATTAATATGAGAAACGATTTGCAAGTCTAACAAGATCTAATGAATCTTATTTTATTTCCCATATCAATCTCATCTTTACCTAGGGATCCAATTTTCTTAAAAATCTCAACATGTTAAGTTCAAGAAAAATTTTCATGTGAAAGTAATACTCAAAGTCATCAAGAAGCATTCAATTTCACATATTTTCTTCCTATTATTTTTGGCAAAACTAATCAAGATTTTTAAAAAAATCAACCAAAAGCCTCTACCCCAACACTTAAACAAAACATTGTCCTTAATGTTAAAATCATCATGCATAAAATAAAGTAATAAAAGTTTTAAGGGAAAAGAATACTCCCTTATACGGCCACGAGCGTATCGGTATAGGTCCCCTATTTTGAATCTGTTTAAGGCTTAATTGGAGAGAAATTGAAGCAAGGTGCTTACTCACCTTCTTGCTTGGCCTTCCCCACGTGAAAGTCATCAGAAAAAATGACTATTGAAGTCATTACCCAACTTGGAAAGCTAATGACCATTGGGTTTAGGAAAACCCTTGGATAGAGGAAATTTTCTATTGGTTGAAGGATATGTGAGCCATGATTAGGATGGCCAAATAAGTATTAAAAGAATAAACCAATGTGAAGTTCTCATCTTTTGAACTCCCGAAAGCAAAACCCCAAAACCTTGTCTTCAAATAAGTAAGCTCTTTCATTATTGTCTTCAACCTCAAGCAAGCACACACATCCTTTGTTGGCCACCTTAAACTCAAGTGTTCTTTGATTTGAAGACTCCATCAAAAAGCCATCCGATTGGGTAAGAAAAATCCCTCATTCAATTGTTGGATTCCATAGGCAATTGGAATTTAATTTCAAGTTGTAAACTCTAAGCCTAATCTTTAACCATGATGTTATATTGGTTATGATAATTCCTTATGTTTTTCCTATATAAAAAATTGGAGGAGAATGATCCATCATCTCCAATCAAGCCTAGGAGCAAAGGAATTGAAATTCGAGAATCCTAAAAGCTTCCGTAATTAAAGTGAGTGTAGTCCTGTCAAGGGATCGGCACGGAGCCATCCCGTTGCATTTGATTTGTGATTTTCATGTTAATATGAATCTTGCTAAAGGCTCAAATAGAGCAATGTTCATGTGGATGCTAAGGGTGAGCATGGTAAGCCTTTGATATGGTTGATGTTTTACAAACAAATATGTGATGATCAAGACATGTTACATGTGAGATTGTTATGAGTAAAGTATGATATGATATGCTAAATTTGATATGAATATGTTATGATATGATATGTATATGGAGCTAAGGCTCAATTTCGATTCTGATATGATATGGCCTATGAGCATAAAGGTAAGTTACATGATGAAATATGTGTAACCTTGGACATTTATGAGTTTTGCATACAATTGGCATGCCATAGGGTTATTTGAGCTCGTATAAGTAAGGGATTGGACTACGGTCCGGGGCTACGACCTATATGAGGGGGAGATAAGGATGGATTGTGTAAGGGATACTATCTGGAGCTACGGCTCAATGACATGACCTATTTTTTGTTATATGTGGCTACAACCTATTTTCTGATATATGTGTGGTGTAAAGAGGAATCCACGTATCCACTTGTTACATTGTCCAAGGGAATTTAAATGTTTATAAGCTTCATTATGATTATGCACAATTATGATAAATGGCCAAGCATGAGACCTTGTGATTAAAAGAATGCGATTATGATAATTAAGTATGCCAATATGCCATTCATGTTCATAGCCTGCCATTTTATGTATTGTTATTGCTTATGTTGTAATGACTACCTCACTAGGCTATGTAAGCCTAACATATGTGTGTCTCATACATTTTAGGATCCTAAAGCTTTCCTGACATCGATCGTGTAATTTGCGGTTGCAAGTCACTCCTACTACCATATGTATGTATACTTTTGTTTATGAACTCCTAGTAAGGTGGCATAAGTTTTAAACGCGTTGTAATAACTTATTCTGATGTAGTTGTGCAAGCATAATAGTACCTAGGCGTTGTATGCTATAATAGTATGTTTTGGACTTTGTAAACTAGCTAAAATGAGCCTAAATGTTCTAATTGGTAAAACCTTGGTAAACAAATTCAAAATGCCTTAAAATTTGATACATGATTAGAAATATTATTTTTGGATTTCTGGTAAAATTTGGTAAAACTTGAATAACGATTGATTAGGTAAATCGATTAAAAACCAGAAATTCTGTCATTACAGGTCATGGCGTATCAATACGGGTGATGGCGTATCAGTACGGTTAGGCATAAATTTGACTTAAGGAATAAGGCATATCGATACGGCTAGGGCGTATCGGTACAGAAATTGGTCACTGGAATTTGGGTTGAAAATGGTATCGATACAGTATTAGAGCGTATCGATACAGGGTCAACGCATATCGATACAGGATTAGTTGTATCGGTATGGGTTTGGAAATCTGAAATTAGGCTTAGCATATCGATACGGCCCTTAGGGTATCGATACGGTGTTAGTTAAATATGTTATAAGGCATAAAAACAGGATTATTCAGTTTACAAATTGGCCACTAATAACTATAGGGACTAATTGTTTAGGTTAATGATATCTGGTAATAACGAAACTTCATAGATTAACAATTGATAGCTTTAATTACAAGTTGGTAATAAAGAATTCGGATTAGGATTGCTAATTTGTAAAGTTTACAATTTAGTCCCTTTAGTTTAAATTGACCCAAATTTCTGATAAGATTAGTAATGAATAAGTTCGCTAAGTCCTAAGAATGATTAATAAGATCTTTTGAATGAGTCCTGAACCCCGAGTCCGTCTTCAAAATTCCAAATTTGTTTTTCGATAACGTTTTCCGAAAGGTTCTCTACCAGACTGGGAAGAGGGTGTTACAATTCTGGTATCAAAGCCTAGGTTTAGTCGTTTCTAGGACTAAACTGAAGCCCGTTATGAGTCTGTATGTACTTATGCCACCTAAGAGTTATTTGTATATGTTATCTATGACTTGCAAGTTACACGATTCAATCTTTCTGTATGATTTGATTTGAAAATGTTAGTGCCTAATGATAGATGCCCTGATAATGAACCAAACCTCGATTCCTCTTCGACTCTGAGGGATAATCTGAGGGCCGAAGCTAGGCCTGAACAAGTTGGGCAGAATGATCCACCTCATCCTCCTCCGATGCTTGCAGATCAGCAGGAGTACCTTATGTCAATGGCCGACATAATCAAGCAAGTGGTTTTGTCACTCCGACAAGAACTACTCCCTCAGCTTGCTGAAGCACCTCTGCCTGTATCGAGGGTCCTTATTGATAAGCTCAAGCAGTATTCAGTTTATACCTTCACCAACCAAAACTTGGATAATCTCAAAATCACAGAATACTGCCTGGAGATTACTCTGAAAGTGCTGAATAAACAGATGAAGTGCCCTGAGGAGCACAAGCTAGAATGTGCCTTAGCCTTGATCGCCGAAGAAACTCAGAGTTGGTGGGACATCGTGACACTCACCGTACCTGAGCATAAGATTATGTTGGACTTCTTACTTCAGGAGTTCTGCAAGAAATACATCAGTGACCATTATATCGCCGAAAGGAGTAAGAGATTCGTCCATCTAAGACAAGGGGGAAGACCCATGGAACAGTACATCTATGACTTCTGTAAATATGCAAGATATGGTACCGAGATCATTCGCACAGAGAAAGAGAAGTGGCAGATGTTCATAGACGGCCTGTGTGATGAATTATGTCCCATTTTTGTTGCTTTGGAGATAAAGGACTTTCAGACTCTGGTCAATCGAGCAATTTATTGAAGCCTCCTAGAAGGCTTCTGAAAGAAGAAAAGAAAATCAAGCCTGATCTGATAAAAGATTCGAAGATGATTCGAAACCTCATGTGCCTTAGAAGAAGGGTAAACAGTGGGATCAAAAGACTGCTACCTTCCATCAGCTACCTAGGTTGGGTTATGTGCCATAGTTCTAGTCTACGAGAACATCTGTTAATCGTACAGCTTCCATCGACAATACGAGTGGTTCCGTGAAGGATTCCTAGATTCCTTTATGCAACTTCTATTAGAGGAGGCACCTTGGGCAGTGCCGTAGATAATATGGATTGTGCTATCTTTGTAATGAATTTGGCCACTTCATCAGGCAGTGTCCGTAGAATCCAAATGCCCTTACCACCGTGGCTTCTAAGAATAATTCTAGTAAGGGAAGAGGAGTAAAGCAGATGCAGTATGGATCAGTGGGGAGACCTCACAACACCAATGCCCCTCCAGCTAGTCGTGACCCTCAGACTTCAGCCCAGATGTACCATATTCGGGGTCGTGAGCAAGAGGATGACCCTGATGTGATTGTAGGTATGGTGGAATTATGTTTTTACCTTGTTTATGTGTTAGTAGATCCAGGTTCTACGCATTCTTTCAAAAGTGAAACTTTGATAGAAAAGTATGCCTTAGACTCCTAACCTGCTACTTTTGAGATTGTTGTTTCTAACCCACTAGGTGATAGTGTGGTTATTCGGTTGATCTGTAAAGCTTGCCCTATAAGGATCCAAGGGATCCCATTTCTGGCCAACTTGATGGCATTACCCTTTCAAGAATTCGATCTCATTCTAGGCCTTGATTGGCTAGCTGAACATCAAGCGTGGGTTGATTGTTCTAAGAAAAAGTTAATCTCCGTAGACTAGGTAAGGAGAGTATAACCTTGATGAAATCCAAACCCGAGCCTAAGAAGACTCTTATGTATGCTATGGGGTCTAAAGAAGATTTGAAACTAGAAGAGGTACCAGTTGTGAAAGTGTTTTTTGATGTGTTCCCCGACGAGCTTCCGGGACTCACTCATACCCGAAAAGTGGAATTCGAGATTGAAGTACAATCTGGGACTACTCCAGTCTCTATTACTCCATATAGGATGGCTCTGGTGGAGTTAAGAGATCTAAAAGCCCAAATCCAAGACCTAGATAAAGGATTCATCTGACTAAGTTTTTCACCCTAGGGAGCACCGGTTTTGTTTGTTAAGAAGAAAGATGGATCAATACGCCTATGCATTGACTATCTTCAGTTGAACAAGGTGACAATCAAGAACAATTACCCGTTGCCTAGGATCGATGAACTTTTCGATCAATTAAAAGTTACTTCTGTCTTCTCAAAGATAGACCTTCAATCCGGGTACTATCAAATGTTAGTGAAGGAGTCTGATGTTCCAAAGACTGCCTTCCGAACTAGATATGGCCACTATGAATTCTTAGTAATGCCATTTGGGCTTACGGATGGATTTGATAAATCGTGTGTTCTGAGATTACCTAGATAAGTTCATGGTGGTGTTTATAGATGACATTCTAATCTATTCGAAAGATAAAGCTACTCATGAAGAACATCTCCGGGTTGTGCTTCAAACACTCTGAGAGAAACAACTATACGCCAAATTCAGCAAATGTGAATTTTGGCTATCCGAAGTGTCCTTCCTAGGCCATATGATCTCTTCTGTGGGCATTCAAGTTGACCCAAAGAAGATTCAAGCAATCCCTAATTGAATTCCTTCGAAGAATGTTAGAGAAGTTCGTAGTTTTCTGGGACTTGCAGGCTACTACCGTAGATTCGTTGAAGGGTTTTCACTGATTGCTACACCCTTGACGAAGATTCTCTATAAGGATACTCCTTTTGTATGGATAGTAGATCAACAAAGAAGTTTTGATTAGCTTAAGCAAGTCCTTACTCATGCCCCTGTTTTGGTGCAACCCAAGTCGGGTAAAGACTTTATTGTGTACAATGATGCATCCCACCTAGGATTAGGTTGTGTTCTAATGCATAAAGGAAAAGCCATAGCCTATGCTTCACGTCAACTTAAACTTCATGAGTTAAACTATCCGACCCATGACCTGGAGTTAGCCGCAATTGTGTTTGCTTTGAAGATTTGGCGGCATTACCTCTATGGTGAGAAGTGTTACTTGTACACTGATTATAAGAGCCTAAAGTACCCTCTAACTCAGAAGGAATTAAATCTTTGTCAACATTGTTGGTTGGAGATTTTGAAAGACTACAACTTGGTTATTAATTACCATCCTGGTAAAGCCAATGTTATGGCCGACGCTCTTAGTCGAAAGCGCCTCCCTCTCGGGGATGTTTGAATGCTCACTTTCGACTTAAGAAGCAGGGCAAGTTGTTGGCGGAATTGAGAGTTCAGTCAACCATTGTATCCCGAATCAAAGCACTCCAAGAATCCGATGAGGAGTTGCGACCTCTCATTGGTATATTCAAGGATAATTCAGATCCTAATTTTGCTATGAATTCCGAAGGCATGTTGTTTTTCCGATATCGTATCTGTGTTCCTGATGATGATGATCTTCAGAATCAAATCCTAAGTGAAGCTCATTCTAGCCCTTTCTCTATTCATCCGGGAGCTACCAAAAATGTATAAGAACTTAAAAGAGTTATATTGGTGGTCTGGTATGAAGAATGAAGTTACGGACTTTATGGCTAAGTGCTTGACTTACCAACGAGTCAAAGCCGAACACAAGGTGCCGACTAGTCTTTTGCAGCCTATTGAGCTGCCACAATGGAAATGGGAGCGTATTATGATAGACTTTGTAAGTGGTTTGCCAATGACTCCAAAGAAGAATGATGATATCTGGGTTGTGGTGGACCGATTCACCAAATCTGCTCATTTTCTTCTGGTGAGAATGGATTTCAGTTTGCCAAAGCTCGCAGAGTTGTACACCCATGAAGTCATTCATTTACACGGAGTCCTAGTATCCATTATCTCCAATCGTGACCCTCGGTTCGCAGCACGGTTTTGGAGGACCTTATACGAGGATTTGGGAACTTGAGTGCACCTAAGCACTACTTTCCATCCTCAGACCGATGGTAAATCCGAAAGGGTTATATAGGTAACCTAATGTCTTTCTGGATTAGTATGTATAAGTGTTTTGTACCAATTACGATTCTTCCTTGTAGATTCTGGAAGATATGCTCCAAGCATGTGTTATTGACTTTAGGGATACGTAGGAGAAATCCTTACCCTTAGTCGAGTTCACATACAATAACAATTACCAAGCCTCGATTCAAATGGCTCCGTATGAAGCTCTCTATGGAAGGAAACGTAGAACTCTTCTTTGTTGGACCGAACTCGGTGAAGGCAAGAAGTTAGGCCCTGATTTACTTCGAGAAACCGAAGAAAGGGTGACAATTATCTGTGATCGGCTCAAAGTAGCATTTGACCGGAAAAGGCTTATGCTGATCTGAAGAGAAGAGATATTCAGTACGAGGTTGGTGAGAAGGACTTCCTCAAAGTGTCTCTGTGGAAGAAGATCCTTCGTTTTAGCAAAAAGGGGAAATTAACTCCTCATTTCATTGGCCCATTTGAAGTGATCGAAAAAGTTGGACATGTTGCTTACATGCTAGCTCCCCATGAGGAGTTAAGTCAAATTCATAATGTCTTCCATGTATCTATGCTATGGAAATACTGATCAGATCCTTCCCACGTGATTGAGTCAGAATCTGTAGAAATTCAATCTAATCTGACGTACGAGGAAGAGCCTGTACAGATCCTCGCACGAGAAGTTAAGAGACTTCGTAACAAGTCTGTGCCTTTAGTGAAAGTCCTCTAGAGAAGCCACTCGGTTGAAGAGGCAACGTGGGAACCTGAAGAAACCATGCAAAAGCAGTATCCTCACCTCTTTGCTTGATGTGAAAATTTGAGGACGAATTTTCTTAAGGGGGAGAGTTGTCACATCCCGAAAATCGGCCTAGTCAGAAGTAGGTTTCGGTGATCAAAAATTTTGAATATGATATGTTAAACGTTTGTAATAATTGCAAATTCTAAGCAAGGTGTTTAAGTCAGTATCTATACGGTCAAACTACCAATAACTAACTTACCTGTTTTAGCATGAGCCTATTGGATGAGTAGTTGGTCTAACACTCCAAGTTGCGGACAGCTTGCGCAAAGTTGTTTGAATCGTTCCCAATAGTCATGAAGCGTCTCAGAATCTTTTTTCCGAACTCCACCAATTTCTTTTCTAATGTTGGTGGCTCTCGAGGTTGGAAAATATTTTTTGAGAAAAAGTCTTGCCATGTCTGTCCATGTTTCAATCGATCTGGATGGTATGTAATATAACCAATCTTTAGCATGATCAGCTAGAGAGAATGGAAACGTCCGTAGCTTAACTTGATTCACGGTGACATTGTAGGGTTTCATGCTCGAGCACACCACATGGAATTCCTTCAAGTGTTTGTAAGGATTCTCATTCTCGCGCCCCTTGAAAGTAGGAAAAAGATGTATTAGTCCAGATTTTAATTCGAATGGTACCTCAAGATCTTGGTAATTAATGCAAAAGGTTGTGTAGTGATTTCAGGAGCTGCAAGTTCTTGAAGAGTTTGTTCAACCATGTTGTCAGTTTCCAAGTTTCCTTGTGTGGTCGCTTGTTTGCGTTGCTTCGCTTCTTTCCTTAGCCATCTTTCTATTTTGTAGATATCCGGATCAAACAAAAAATTCTTATTTGCAAGAGAAGAATGAAGCATAAAAGTAGAAAAGGAAAGAAAAAATATAAACTAAACTAAATAAAAAGTGAATTTAGCTTCTTGACACCACTCTTCGGCAATGGCGCCAATTTTTGATGGGTGTCGAATCTGTCAAAAAATAATACCTACTTGTTCTTTGGATTTGTAGTAGCGGCAAGTAGGGTCGATCCCATAGAGAGCGATTAAGAGATTAAGATCACAAGCAATTAAAGTAAAAGGGGGGTTTTGTGTTTGAGTAGAGTTGGAGAAAGCAATTTAAAGTAAATGATAATTCTATATTAAAAGGAACTCTAGTTAAGATAGATCTCAGTGTATTAATCCAAGTTTTAGATCATTGAACTTCACAAAAGATAAACATGCATCAATCTCAAATAGCTTAGTTATAGGTTAATTGATAATCCACAATTAAACTCAATCTCTCTTACTTAGTAGATAATCACTTAATAATCCATAAATGACTAACTCTTACTATCAAGATTAAAATCTTTAGATAATACACTTAGAATTAAAACCTATCAAATAGCTTTACTGAATTAAGAGACCCAATGCACATAAACTATCAAAACACTAATCCGTTAACTTATCAAGAATATAAATTCATACCTTCTAACCCGTTGCTTGGTTACTTACCACTTGTATCAAGGATGCCTCGATTGGTTGTCATATATATATAATCCAATATATACGTGTTGAATAAGCTTAAAAGATATAAAAATACTTGAAATAGATGAAGAATATGAAGAACAAGAAATCTCACTAAAAACTTTTATTAATAAACTCAACCTAAACCTTAACTAGAAAAAGAGTTTAGCAACTCATGGAGAAGGGAAATCAACAAAGAAGAGAAGAATGAGAATTATGGGATGAATGGTTTCTCTTCTCCTCATGACCCTATTTATAACAGAGGTCATTTACATCAACTATGAGAAGGAATTACAATAAGATTTAATTTAAAACTCTATTCTACTCCAAATATAATATAAAATGTAAAAGCTCAACTTGAAATAGAATTCCTCTTCTTATGTTAAGTGCTCCTTAAAATCCAAATCCAACTGAAACTTATCTTTTAAGCATGTATTACCCTTTAGTTGTCAAAATCCCTACAAAAATCAAACACTTGTTAAAACATAGTTTTATAGTTGGATTAGAACACTAAAATATAGTATATACATATGTGAAAATATGCAAATATTAGACTTATCAAAAGTCCAAAAAAGGTTTTATAAGATTAAAATTTTCCGTTGAGCGCCTCATGGATATGTCATAATAGATTCGACACTTGCCCCAAATCGACTTCCAGATCATAATTGCTCTAGTGAATAACTAAAGAAAAATAGATAGATAAAAAATAGATAGATAATGAGAGATAGAGAAGAAAGAAACTAATTATAAGTGTCTCTCATAGGTTCACTAGTTACTTGACTGTTGGCGGGTCTCTTTGTATGAGTTGTCCGAAAAGTGGAGGACTCAATGATTATTCGTTCGCTGGAACCAGAAGTAAAAATTTTGGTAGATAAGGATCCCATAAAAACTTTTGAAATTTTACGGGATACTATCACCATCGAGAAATGAAAGAAACGAAATGAAAGAAGGCTTCCATCTTCAAGTTTAATTCAGACGTAGCTCGCTTCTTTTTGGGTGTGAAGTAGTGTCAAACCAAAATACCCAAAAAAATATTAGCCTTCCCTGAAAAAGAGGTGATCCAGCCACACCTTCTAGTACGACTACCTTGTTACGACTTCACTCCAGTCGCTAGCCTTGCCTTCGGTATCCCCCACCTTGTTGTTAAGGTAACGACTTCGGGCATGGCCAGCTCCATAGTGTGATGGGTGGTGTGTACAAGGCCGGGTAACAAATTCACCGCTGCATGGCTGACCAGTAATTACTAGCGATTCTGACTTCATGTAAGCGAGTTGCAGGCTATAATCTTAACTGAGGATGTGTTTTGGAGTTATCTCACCCTCGCGGGATCGTGACCCTTTGTCTCGTCCATTGTAGCACGTGTGTCGCCCAGGGCATAAGGGGCATGATAACTTGACGTCATCCTCACCTTCCTCCGGCTTATCTCTGGCAGTCTGCTTAGGGTTCTAAATTCAACAGTGGAAACTAAACAGGAGGGTTGTGATCGTTGCGAGAGTTAACCCAACACCTTAGGGCACGAGCTGATGATAACCATGCACCACTTGTGTCCGTGTTCCCGAAGGCACCCCTATTTTTTAAGAGGATTTGCGACATGTCAAGACCTGGTAAGGTTCTTCACTTTGCATCAAATTAAACCAGATGGTCCACCGCTTGTTCAGGCCCCCTCAATTCTTTTGAGTTTCATTCTTGCGAATGTACTCCCTAGACAGGATACTTAACGCGTTAGCTACTGCACTGCACGAGTAGTATTAACAGCTATTCTAAGAGGAATGTCTTTATGTGTTGCTAACGATTTAATAACTATCTTTGTAGCTTTAGAATGTTTTAGTTTATGCTCCTATCTATTATCTGGATATACCAAGAAAGATGTATGGTCTAATGAGGCTACTACGAAATATTTACTCATGGGTAAGGCAAGCTCTTCTATTCTGGTTCATGGTTTCTCTTGGCTATATGGTTCATCCGGAGGATAGATCGAGCTTCAAGAATTAGTGAATGGTCTTATCAATACAAAAATGTATAACTACCCTGGAATTTCAATTGAGCTTATATTTATCACTGTAGGAATTGGGTTCAAGCTTTCCCTAGCCCCTCCTCATCAATGGACTCCTAGCGTATACGAAGGTGTGCGGTTTGTTCGATAAATTCCCACATCTCTATCTATCTATGAGATGTTTGGATTTTTCAAAACTCCATGGACATGAAAAAGATAAATGCTATCCCCACTCAGAACAAGACATAACTTTGACTTGTTCAAATAACAATTAGGTGAAGCAGGGTCAGGAACAACGGTTCTCTTTATGATAAACAAATCCATTTTGCAAGTTCGTTATTACGGGTAATTCCTACAAAGGATCAGACTAATGACGTATACAATACTTGAATTCTTGATGTAGATGCTACATAGTTGGTTCTCATCCTTCAGAGACTGCGACTGTAATTGGAGCATCCGCCGACAAAAGGATCACCCTAGGATGATCATCTCATGCTATTGAGAATGAATCAAATTAGATGGTTCTATTTCTCAATCTTTCTGACTTTCTCCTAAGGAGCCAAGGTCGAAAAGATTAAGAAAAATCAGTCAATCACAACCACTGATGAAGGATTCCTCGAATAGTTAAGGATTAGTAATTTGTTTTAGAAATTGATTGGGTTCGATCTTATACATATGCGAGGAAGGTAATAAAAAAGAAGATAAGTTATTCTTTACTTTTATCACTTAGGAGTCGTGCGAGGTGAAAGTCTCATGCACGGTTTTAAATGAGTGAAAGAAGTGTGGAATCCTCTTTTCAACTATGGCTCTCCCATTCCAGTTGTTTTTTTTCTTTCTGTTACTTCGAAAGTAGCTGATTTGGCTTTAGCCACTCAAATTTTTGATATTCCTTTTTTATTTCTCATCAAACAAATGGCATCTGCTTTTAGAAATCCTACCTATTCTTAGCATGGTATTGGGGAATCTCATTGTTATTACTCAAACAAGCATGAAACATATGCTTGCATATTCATCCATAGGTCAAATCAGATATGTAATTATTGGAATAATTGTTGGAAACTCAAATGGTGGATATGCGGACATGATAACTTATATGTTGTTCTATATCTCCATGAATCTAGGAACTTTTGCTTGCATTGTACTATTTGGTCTACATACCGGAACTGATAACATTCGAGATTATGCAGGATTATACACAAAAGATTCTTTTTGGCTCTCTCTTTAGCTCTATGTTTGTTATCTCTAGTAGGTCTTCCTCCACTAATAGGTTTTTTCGGTAAACTCCATATATTCTAGTGTGGATGGCAGACAGACTTATACTTCTTGGTTTCAATAGGACTCCTAACGAGCGTTGTTTCTATCTACTATTATCTAAAAGTAATCAAGTCATTAATGACTGGACGAAACAAAGAAATAACCCCTCATGAACTCAAAGTTTCCTTCATAACCCCCGGAACTTCTTCGTAGTAGCTCCATTCCATGCCGCATTTCATAGGGAACATCAAAGTGGCTCTATTTTATTATATTTCATCCAGATCCCAATTCTATTTTTATATTGTCATTGGCATGACATAAGAGATATCGGTTCTAGTCTATCTTTTTCTATTTCTATATATGTATATGGAAAGTTAAAAATCATCATATAATAATCTAGAAATGTAAAAGAAAAAAGGGAGGTTAATGATGATTTTAAAATCTTTTATACCAGGGAATATAAATTCTGTATGCATGAAGATAATCAATTTTAGGTCGTTATAGTTAGACTCTATTATGTATTTCTAACCACATTATCCATAGGTCCCTCTTATATCTTCATTCTACGAGCTCGAGTTATAGAAGAATGAACCCATAATAAGGTATCAGCAACAATTGGGTTTATTGCATGACAATTCATGATGTTCATATCAATCTACTATGTACCTCTACATTTAGCATTGGGTAGACCTCATACAATAATTGCCCTAGCTCTACCGTATCTTTTGTTTCATTTCTTCTAGAACAATCACAAAGACTTTTTGATTATGGACGTACTACCAGAAATTCAATGCGTAATCTTAGCATTCAATTTGTATTCCTGAATAATTTAATTATTAAACTATTCAACCATTTCAGTTTACCAAATTCAATGTTAGCCAGATTAGTCAACATTTATATGTTTCGATGCAACAACAATATGTTATTTGTAACAAGTAGTTTTGTTGGTTGGTTAATTGGGCATATTTTATTCATGAAATGGGTTGGATTGGTATTAGCTTGTATACAACAAAATAATTTTATTAGGTCTAATGTACTTATTCAATCTAATAAGTATCTTGTATTAGAATTTAGAAATTCTATGGCTCGCATTTTTAGTTTTCTCTTGTTTATTACCTCTGTTTACTATTTAGGTAGAATGTCATCTCCCATTCTAACTAAGAAATTGAAAGGAATTTCAGAAGCGGCAAAAGTGGGGGAAAGTGAGGAAGAAAGAAACATAGAAATAGAAACTATTTCGAAGGGGGTATAACCAGGAACAAGAGGTATCCACCAAAGAAAATCCTTTTTCTTCCCTTTTTTTTGGAGGAAAGGGTGGACCTGAGTAAAATCGATGAAACAAAAAAGCTACAAGTGACTGGAAAGAAAAAAATGAAAATAAAAATAAAGAGCAGACTCCACTTTCCCTTTAAAGAGGCATACTATAAAAATAGACCAATTTATGAAACTTCTTTCCTGGATGGGAATCAAGAAAGTTCGAAGTTCGAAATGTTAAAAAAATAAGATAAATATATATTATTGTTTGAAAAACCCCTTGTGACACTTCTTTTTTATTCTAAACGATGGAATCGACCTTTACGATATATAAAAATGACCAGTTTGAAAATGCTATAAAAAAGAAATGTCACAATATTTTTTACATATGTCAAAGTGATGGAAAGGAAAAAATATCTTTCACATATCCACCTAGTTTATCAACTTTTGGAGAAATGATACAAAAAAATATATTTTTTGACACCAGAAAAATTGCTTTATGATGAATTGTATACTGATTGGAGTTTTATCAATGAACTAAAAAAAGAATTTTAAGTAAAGAGTTTATAAAAAGAGTTGAACCTTTAGATAAGGAATCTTTTGAGCTGGGCATACTTGAAAAAGGACTTGATTCTCTAATAATGAAACTAAAAGAGAATACTTGCCTAAAATATATGATCCTTTCTTGAATGGACCCTACCGCTGAAGATTGAAAATGGGTTTCACCTTTAAGCATAAATCAAACTTAAAAAAAATACGGATCCGTTTTGGATAAATAAGATTCATGCTATACTTCTTACTACTGATTATCAAGAATTTGAACAGACACTAGATACACTCAAAATAAAATCATTATCAACAGAAAATGAACTCTCTTTATTGACATTGACAGAAGATGAACAGGGAAATATCGATTCTGAGGATCGAGTAAAAATATTGAAATTTTTATTCAATATAGTTATAATTAATCCCAACAATAAAACAACTAGAAATTAATCTATTGGAATAAAATAAATAAGTAAAAAAGTTCCTCGATGGTCATACAAATTAATCGACGATTTAGAACAACAGGAGGGAGAAAACGAGGAAAATGTAACAGCATAGCATGAAATTTGTTCAAGAAAATGCAAGCGCGTAGTGATTTTTACTAATAACCAGGCAAACGCCGATACTTACACTAATACTAAGGATACTAATAGTCCTGATCAAACAAACAAAATGGCTTTGATATGCTATTCGCAAAAATCAAATTTTTGCTGCGACATAATAAAAGGTTCCATGTGTGCCCAACGGCATAAAACAATTACTTGGGAACTGTTTCAAGCAAATGTGCATTCCCCACTTTTTTAGACATAGTAGACAAACCCCTCTTTTTTTTCTTTTGATATTTTTGGGCCGCTGAAACTAATATTTCGAAATTGAATATGTAAAAAAAGAATCACAAATTTCTGATTATACAGATTCTGATTATACAGAGAAAAAAGATCGAGAAAAAAGACAAGGACCAAAGAGAAAAATACAAAAGGGAAGAGAAAAATACAGATAGAAATAGGAGAATCTTGGGACATTATTTTAGTTGCTCAAGTAATAAGAGGCTCCATGTTAATAACCCAATCAATTCTTAGAAAATATATTATATTACCTTCATTGATAATTTCTAAAAACATTGCCCGTATGTTATTATTTCAATTTTTAAGTGGTACATGGATTTAAAGGATTGGAATCGCGAAATGCATGTTAAACGTACTTATAATGGTGTTCAATTATTCGAAACAGAATTTCCAAAAAAATTGGTTAACAAACGATATTCATATAAAAACCCTATTTCCTTTTTGCCTGAAACCTTGGCATAAAGTTACAGTACAACCTTGTCATAAAGATCCAATGAAAAAACTAGAAAGGTCAAAAGAATGATTTTTGCTTTTTAACCGTTTGGGGAATAGAAACTGAACTACCTTTCAGCTCTGCTCGAAAATAGAGTTCGTTTTTTGAGCCTATTTTAAAAGAACTAAAAAAATTGAAAACGAAATGTTTTATAGCTTTAACAATTTTAAAAGAAAAAACAAATTTGTTTCGCAAAGTCTCAAAAGAAACAAAAAAATGGGTCACCCAAAGCATTCTATTTATAAATGGAATAATAAAAGAACTTCAAAAAAATCTAATTCCATTTTTGGGGTTAAGAGAAATATGTGAATTAGGCAAAACTAAAAAGGATTCGCTGATCAATAATAAGAATATTCGCAAATCATCCCTTCAAATTCAATCTATGAGTGGACAACTTATTCATTAACAGAAAAAATAAAGGATTTGACTACGAGAACAAACACTATCAAAAATCAAATAGAAAAAAATTAAAATTATAAAAGACAAGAAAAACGAATTTCTAACTCAAGAAATAAATATTAGTTCTAACAAAATAAGTTATCGGAATAAAATATTAGAATCATCAAAAAAAATTGACAAATATTTAAAAGAAGAACTATTCGATTAATCTGTAAATTCTATTTTTTATAAAAATTTTCATTGAAAAGATATACATAGATATTCTTCTATATATCATTAATATTCCAAGAACCAATACACAACTTTTTCTTGAACCAACAAAAAAATGATTGAGAAATTCATTCACAATAATGAAGCAAATCAAGAAAGAATTAATAAAACAACTAAAAATACAACTCATTTTATTTCAACTATAAAAAACTCACTTTCTTCACTTTCTAATATTAGTATTAGAAATAAAAATGAAAAAGTTTTTTGTGACGTATCCTCCTTCTCACAAGCATATGTATTTTATAAATTATCACAAACCCAAGTTATTAGTTTTTATGAATTCAAACCTATCCTTCAATATCATGGAACATCTCTTTCTTAAAAATAAAATAAAAGATTATTTTGAAAAAGAGGGAGTATCTCATTCCAGATTATGACACCATTATGGGCTAAACGGAAAATCTTTTGGCACTCTAGAATGAATGAATGGAAAAACTGGTTAAGGAGTCGTTATCAATATGATTTATTTTATAATAGATGGCTTAAATTATTACCAGGACAATGGCGAAATAGAGCCAATAACACTATCTGGCTCAAAATGAAGATTTAACAAAATGGAATTTAGATAAAAAGAAAGATTAATTCATTACGAAAAAATGATTTTCAAGCGAATTCACTACAAAATCAAGAATATAAACTGAATCAAGAACATAAAAAATCAAATTTGAAAAAAACACTGTGAATATGATTTTTATCATATAAATCTATTAATTATCAAGATAAGAGGGACAAGTATGCTTATGGATCACCATTCCAAGTAAATAAAAGGGAAAAGATTTCTTATAATTATAATATGGATAAATGCAAGTTTCTTGATACACTTACATTGAGGGATATCCCTATCCATAATTATCTAGGAGAAGACTATATCTTAGATGCTATAGGAAAATTTTCGCATAGAAAGTTTTTTAATTAGCGAATTTTTTATTTTTGTCTTAGAAATAAGGTTGATATTGAGTCCTGGGTAGATACCAGTACCAAGAGTAAAAAAATATTATGACTGTGGTTAATAATTATTAAATAATTGATAAAATGGACCTTTTTTATTTCACAATTTATCAAGATCTAGAAAGCAACCCATCCAATCAAAAGGGCTTCCTTTTTGATTGGATGGGAATGAATGAAGAAATACTAAGTTGTCCTATATCTAATATGGAGCTTTGATTCTTCCCATAATTTATGCTGCTATATAACGTGTATAAGGTTAAAATATCGATCATACCAATAAAATTACTTCTTTTAAATTTTAATGGAAATGGGAACATTAATAAAAATATTATTGAAAATAAAAAAAAGACCCACGTGGAAAATAATGAAAAAAAGGAATATTGATTATCGATCTGGTTCGTCAGTCGGTAAAAAATGATGGCCAATTTATTCTATATCAAACTATATGTATTTCGTTGGTTCATAAAAATAAACAGCAAATTAATCAAAGATACAAAGAAAAAAACTATATTGATAAAAAGAATTTTGATGAAAATATTGCAAGACATCAAAAATGACTACAAATAAAGACAAAAATCATTATGATTTGTTTGTTCCTGAAAATATTTTATCTCCTTACCACCGGCGAGAATTGCAAATTTGAACTTCTTTCAATTCAAGGGATAAAAATAGTATGCATAGAAATCTAGTATTTTTAAATAATATAAAAAATTGCAGTCAAGTTTTGACTAAAAACAAACATCTTGATAGTGATAAAAAAGAAACTAATTAAATTAAATTTTTTTCGTTGGCCTAATTATCGATTAGAAGATTTAGCTTGTATGAATCACTATTGGTTTAATACTAATATGGAAGTCGTTTCAATATGGTAAGGATACATATGTATCCGCATTTGGAAAAGTCTTTAATGGTACATTTTCCCACATATTATGTATGTACCGTGCCGGGTCTATGAAAACAAATAGATAGGCACAAGGATTGTCTTACATTTCATTCTGATACACGATACTAATTTAATAACATACATATCAAATATATATTAATTAGATCAACAAATGAATCAACAAGATCCTCTTATTTGAACTCTAAAATTTTTCTCTTTTGTTAAAATATATCACTCTTTTGTATCTCTGTTCGAATCAAATTGAAAAACGGATTGATTAATTTTATTTGAACAAATTAGAAAGTCCATAACAAACTTATAATTGTTGTGTATATCAAAATGACTGATATTGTTATTACTGATCAGTAAAATTCACATTCAAAAGAAAGGGATTTGTTCTATGGTAAAAAATTCATTCATCTCAGTTATAATTCAAGAAAAAAAGAATAAAACAAGGGGTTCGTTGAATTTCAAATAGTTAGTGTCACCAATAAGATCCACGGACTTACTTCACATTTGGAATTGCACAAAAATACTATTTATCTCAAAGAGGTCTACGTAAAATTCTAGGAAAACATCAACGACTACTGTTTTATTTATCAAAGAATGAATCGAGGAAAACTTATGAATCTATCGGCTACAAAAAAAGACCTTATGATAGTCAGTATGGGACCTCACCGCCCATCAATGCGGTGATGGGTTTGATTCAATTTTTTTTCCTATTAATGTATGATAAATCCGTAGGGAGATTTTCATCCCATGTCCTTTATTTTTAGTATTCCATATTAAAATAAAAAGGAATTGGGAATAGAGAATCTATCTAGAATATAGAATCTATCCAAATGATTAGAGATTCTATCTAAAATTTATCTAAAGAATGGTTTAATAGTATCTGTTCTTATTTGATTTGTTACATTGTAGTCAGTGTAGTCAGTTACATTGGCGAATTAGGTGAAGGTGCAGAAAGAGAGGGATTCGAACCCTCGGTAAACAAAAGTCTACATAGCAGTTCCAATGCTACGCCTTGAACCACTCGACCATCTCTCCTACATAATTATTATGGCCGATAACCTGAGCGAATAGTGAGTTATTCATATTAGATTGTTCGATCGGTATGAACAATATCAATTCTAACTAGAAAACCAGCTATAAAAGTAGAAAACTTTTCATCACTTTTTATCACCTTTTCTTTAGCCTCACGACTCGAATATTTCTTATGGAATGGGTCTGCTTTTATGTTATTTCGTACTGTACATTTCCTTTGTTTGTGAGATCATTTTATTTTCTCACCAGGGGTAATGAAAAGAGTTATAGAATGGATTCCTAACTATGCCTAGATCATAGATAAATGGAAATTTTATTGATAAGACCTTTTCAAATGTAGCTAATATCTTATTACGAATAATTCCAACAATTTCAGGAGAAAGAAAAAGAGGCATTTACTTATTACATAGATGGTGCGATTTGATTATTATTATTATATTAATATATATATATATATGTTTTTTTACTTTATTATATATTTTTTACTTTATTTACTTTACCGCTCTCAGTCTTAGGAAAAAGACATTATTCAAAATAGAAAAAAAGACCATTGAAAACAAAAAAGAAATCTACGCTTATTGAAGGTAGAGTTTATAAATAAAGTAATTCCTTCTGTCGTGTATCCCCGATTAATGGAATCAGATTCTTCAATTGTTGGTTTGATTATTGAGCGAAAGGTTACACCTATGGTATGGGTCTGTATTGTAGGTCAACCCTACTACACTAGTACCAATAGGTGGCATAGAGGAATAAGAACTACACCTAAGAATCAACAAGACGAAAACTTTGTTATTAATGATTCAATTTCTTTATCGAGATCGAAACTAAGAGAAATAGTTGGGACAACACACATCCATCTTGTTTGTACTTTGGATACCCATATAACCATCAAAGATGGTTGAAGTGACTAATTCCTGGAAATTAAGGAGCGTTGAGAACAAAGAAATTGTTGAAGTTTACTTTTTTATCTAGTACGAACACGCTTGATGGTATGAAAAGATCTTTCACAAGAGGGTTGGCTAGAGATTTCTTGTAAAAACATTAGCTCTGCTCAATTCATAATGGCAATCTTTCGACCTTTTTATTAATTCCATGGATTATTCTCATTATGCACATAAAGGAGGACCAATATGAGGTGAAAATCTCATGTACGATTTTTGGAACGGAGGATTCTTTAAATTGGTTCACGACCGTAACAGATGTCGGCTCAATCCAAAGAAAATTATGTCGAGGCCTTACAGGATTATTATGAAGCTATGGGACTAGAAATTCATCCCTATGATCAAAGTTATATACTCTATAACATAGGCCTTATCCACACAAGTAACAGAGAACATACAAAAGCTTTAGAATATTATTTTCGAGCACTAGAACAAACCTCGTTCTTACCCCAAGCTTTTAATAATATGGTTGTGATCTGTCATTACGTGCGACTATCTCCACTATAGAAATAATAAAAGGAAAGAAAGAGCAAATACGCTAGTAAAGAAAATACTAGAAAAAAATAGGCTTTCTACATATTGCATTGTCAAAAAAATAAACGATTTTTATCAGCTATAACAAAAAAGGAAACTTCATATAAGTCGAAATATGAAGAAATATATGCCTAGATACTTTATTCATGGATAAAGATCTAGCTGATAGAGGAAGCACCATAAAGATCAATTAGCGAGGTTTTAGGTCGATACAATAAACAAAAACTGCTTATTTATGTCATGATATGCGATAAAAAGCAGTAATAAGTTTTTGAGCAACGGTGTAGCATTAGATCCCAAAGACAGTAAGTCTTTTTATGAGGAAGAAGTTTGTTTCAAGGATTCTATATAAATTTTTATATGATATGAAAACGATATAGTTACCTTTTAGAAAAATCTAACGGACGATAGTCCCGAAACACCAATGCTTATTTTTCTGAAAGGTGGGAGAGAAGATAAAACTTCTTATTAATTTAATCAAAATTCAAGTTTGAAACTTATGGAATTAACCCCTTTTGGATAACCTGAGACAAATAGATAGATCTATGAGAAATCTTATTCACTTGGGTATATGGTGGGGTAAAAATATGGGACACTAAAAGAATTGACTGTCGAGTTGTATGAGGTAGGAAACTCTCAAGTACAGTTCTAAGGAAAGGAATTGAACCGCTTATTTCGACCAGGGAGAACATGCCATTCAACAAGGGGATTCAGAAATAACGGAGGCTTGGTTCGATCAAACTGCTGAGTATTGGAAACAGGCTATAGCGCTTACTCCTAGTAATTATATTGAAGCGCAGAATTGGTTAAAGATCACGAGGCATTTCGAATAAGAACAAGATCTCTCTGTTTATTTATTATTTTAATATTAGAAATTCGAAATTAGATAATTCTATTACTATTAGATTATATTCTTATTCTATTTCTATAAAATTTAAAGCTCTATTAAATATTAAATCCATTTAATTTAGTAATTTAATTAAATAAATTATCTTACCATTTAAATTATGAAATTTGATTTTCTATTCAATTTGAATATTTATATTTAAATAGTAAAATTTAAAAAGTAAAATAGTAAAAAATATTAATTTAATTGTAATTGTTAATTGTGTAATTTTTTGTTTTTGTTAGACCCACTGGTCAAATAAAACGGGTCATTTCTCTCTGGGAAAAATCAATCAAATAATTTCATTATATTCTTTCTAAAATCATTCTATTTCATCTGAAATTTTGTTTCGTAAGGATAAGTAATCCACAGATATAGCAAAATAAAATATATATTTTTTGCTTCTACTAAAACTAATAAAAACCCCTCAAATGACTAAATATCGATATTGGAGTATCCCTTAGTAATGAATGCTCACGTGATTTGGGATAGAGTAATATTGTTTGTTCTATCTATGTAAGATAAAAAATTCCATCTTGGAACTTCTAATTAAGATATGAATACAATACACTGGTTGCACAAAAAAAAATATTTTGCACAATGTAAAGGTAAAGTCCAAAAAAGGTTTTATAAGATTAAAAAGGTCTATTGAGTGGATAGATAGATAGATAGATAGATAGACAGACAGACAGACATATATATGGATAGAAAATAATTATAAGTGTCTCTCATAGGTTCACTAATTACTTGACTATTGGCGGGTCTCTTTGTATGTGTTGTCCGGAGAGAGGAGGACTCGATGATTATTCGTTCGCTGGAACCAGAAGTAAAAATTTTGGTAGATAGGGATCTCGTAAAAAATTCTTTCGAGGAATGGGCTAGGCCGGGTCATTTCTCAAGAACAATAGCTAAGGGACCCAATACTACCACGTGGATCTAGATCCTACATGTCAATGCTCACAATTTCATAGACATACCAGCGATTTGGAGGAGATTTCTCGCAAAATATTTAGTGCCCATTTTGGCCAACTCTTCATCATCTTTCTTTGGCTTAGTGGCATGTATTTCCATGATGCTCGTTTTTCTAATTATGATGCATGGCTCCACGATCCTACTCACATTGGACCGAGCACCCAGGTGGTTTGGCCAATAGTGGGCCAAGAAATCTTGAATGGTGATGTGGGTGGGGGTTTTCGAGGAATAAAAATAACTTCTGGGTTTTTTTATTCAGATTTTGCGAGCATCTGGAATAACTAGTGGATTACAACTCTATTGTACCGCAATTGGTGCATTGGTCTTTGCGGCCTTAATGTTTTTTTTCCGATTGATTCCATTATCACAAAGCAGCCCCAAAATTTGCTTGGTCAAGATGTAGAATCTATGTTGAATCACCATTTAGTAGGGCTACTAGGACTTGGGTCCCTTTCTTGGGCGGGGCATCAAGTACATGTATCTTTACCGATAAATCAATTTCTAAATGCCAGAGTAGACCCTAAAGCGATCCCACTTCCCCATGGATTTATCTTGCATCATGATCTTTTGGCTAACTTTATCCCAGTTTTACTGAGGGAGCAACCCTATTTTTTACCTTAAATTGGTCAAAATATGCGAAATCTCTTACTTTTTGTGGAAGATTAGATCTAGTGACTAGGTTCTATGGTTGACTGATATTGCACACCATCATTTAGCTATTGCAATTCTTTTCCTAATAGCGAGTCACATGTATAGGACCAACTGGTGCATTGGGCATGGCTTAAAAGATATTTTAGAGTCTCATAAAGGTCCATGTTGCGTGTTTTTAGTGCTTCGCAATTGGTGCTAGTGTACACGTCGCAAGTTATAGTATAGATTATATATCGTCTCAACATGGATTGGTGGAACTCGGATTTCTAGTTCCTTGCACTAAAAAGAGAAATAAATTGTGAATGTAGACGTTTTGAATTAACAAGTAAAATAAAGTGAACAAGAAAATAAAAGAAGATTGTAATCAAATAAGAGAGAGTAGGACGGGTTATCATGAGTCGTTGTGTGATTGTCGGATGGATTGTCATAGTAATTGGTTGTTGAAGCAATGAAATTGTCTTGGCGATTAGAACTAATTAAATTGCCTAGGCAATTATAATTGTCGCGGCAACTGGAATGGTGCGATTGCCTTGGCAACTGGGCGACTCCCTTCAAAGCTCGGTGAAGCGTTCTTCAATGGTTTCTTGTTATCCCTAACTCGAAACACTGATCAATTATGCATGCCTTGGTGATACATCCCTGCCTTAACCATGGGTGAACAACAACTGATCTTACGCTCCTCTTAGCCATTGAAATCCGTAACTTATTCCTAAGTAGGATTAATCTTCACCAACGATCATTTGAATGAAAACCATGCTCATTCGTTTCTTGAATCTAACTCTTCCGATATTAGATAAATGGATGAATTCACGAGATCCTCTCCCAATTCACTCGCAATCAAATTAAGAACCAACAATGAACAAACTTTGAATTTAAATTGCAATAAAAAACCTAAACAAATCCAAACGTTTTCACAACCACAAAAACACAATAACCCAAGTCAATTTAGTTTAGTTCATGCCTGGGTGCAAAAGAAATACAAGATAAAAATTCCCCAACATGAATCAAATGGAAACAATGGATAAGAAGAAGATATCGAGCAACCCCTAATTTTCTCTCTCAATTCAAACACACCTTCAAGGATGCGACTTGGTTCCTATTTATAGGAGATTATTAGGTCAAATTTGTTGTTGATGAGGAGGAGTTTAATTTGGAATTAAATTGAATAAAAGAAATAATAAATCTCTTTTATCTTTTTCCTTATAAACTCCTCACAAATTTGAATTTAAATCTTCATTAAATGCTGCGTAGAAATCCAAATCTTTGGGATTTATCCCTTGATTTTTATGCTTATCCCTAATTAGGTGAACTCATGCAGTCATCATCGGTAATCAGCTCGGCATGGCCTTTAGAAATCAGCTTCAAATGCCACGGCAGACCCTTCAGTATTCTTCCTTAATTGCCACGGCAATTCCTGCTTGCCATGACAATCCAGTCCTATACAAAATAACACACACCAGCAGCATTTTTTTCCACAGAAATCATCCAAAATGTAGTATCAAGCTTATGAATGAAGGAAACCCAGGAATTATGCATGAATGCAACTAAAATAAGCCTAAGTCTAACAATAATTATAAGAAAATGGGTGGAAAATGTAGTATCAAGCTTATCAATGAAGGTCAATCCAATGCCTTAAGCATATTTCACACCATGACCATCCTCGCGGAGAATGATGTTAGGGATAATATCAAACTTCCCCCTTAACAACATTATTACTAGTCACGTTTCGATCCTAAACATCAACTTACTTGTCTGATGTGTGATTCAGAACCTCCTTATTAATTTAAACACTCTTAAAGTTCTCATTAGAATCTCAGAAACAACCCCATTGAGCACAACCCAAGAACACATTACAGACTTGATAATACCATCAAACTTGTGACACCCTATGGTACACCTACTTCCCTTTACAACACTTTACCAACCTCTCATCTCTATGAGAAAATACATTACCAACATTAATGGTAAAAACCACTTTTAATATTAAAAATAGTGGACCCACACCACCTATACACTCATGAATGAGGACAACGTCACTCAAGTTCAGAGGCCATTCTTAACCATTCTTGAAAGAGGACTAAATCAAATCAAGATCGGAAATCACTTATCTTATACTACCAAAATTCCAGACAACGCTTACTAAGCTCGGGATTAATTTATGAATATACCATTTTCATTCAAGAATCATATTCATTACCAGTGTTTAAACCTGACAGTTGGGGTGTAGGCTCGGCAAATGGTCCAAGACAACCTGCCAAAATCATTTTAAAACCACGATAACATGCAATGTGTTCCCATTATACCCATCACAACAAATATCATCAACGTCACTCATATATATATATATATATATAATCAACAACATATTGATTGAGCAACCAAAAACAACACCCAATAATCGCAAACCTAGCTCTGATACCACCAAATGTAACCCTCTCGACCTGGCCTAGACACCAAACCGAACCAGGTTAGCTACATTGGGTTTGTCAAAACAAACCCAGAACGATTAACTAAGACTAGGTCCATTTTTTCTTTTTATCTTGTCTAGATGCAACATTAAGACCTAAGGTGTGCATGCTAGCAGCGGGTGAAATCTCAACTGAATCGAGCATCAAATTGACATCCAATTGCGCGTACTTACAATTTGGCAGATATGGAAAATTACAAGAACTTTACTAAATCCGAAGTTATCAAAACTTAATTAGTCAAGTTACATGCATAAAAACTTAATTAGTCAGGTTACATGCATACTTGTCAAATTTCAACTCAAAATGATCAACCAAACCCATACAATTGCATTCACAAGAATTAGGGACCAAAATAAAATAATCTCAAAACATAAATCCACTTCAATTGAAATTAACACCCACGTGTATTGGTACGCGGGCCACTGTACTAATACCAGGATTATTCCACAAGTTTGTATCGATACGACCGCTATGTGTATCGGTACGCATGCTACATGGCTGAAATCCCAAAATCCAGTAGATAAAACCTGTACTGATACACTTCTTCGAGTACCGATACCCAGGCCAATTTACGCATACCCGTACCGATACCAGACCACGCATATCAATACCCCTGGACTTGTAATGTCCAAATTTTTTGGTTTTTCACCCATTTGTTAGCTCAAACATACATTAATCAATCAAACACATATACACCTCTAAACCAAGGATTAAGACAAGCCTTAAAAAACCGTTCAATTCAACATCCAAAATGGAATTCAAGGCATATCTCAGCATAGGCATCACATAAAAAAAACTTTCACCAACATATTAAACATGCTTGAACCATAAAAGTATAAGCATAGGCATATCCACCCTATATGCACGCTACGTAACTCTTAAAGCACCATACGCGTATATGCCAAACATTAACAATCAAACCTCAACAACAATTTAATCCATCAAACCACAACATATACCTCTCTACAATACAATTAAATCCATGTTATAACCCCCAACAACATGTTAACACATTGCCTTATTATCCGAATTTAAGCTACGTTTTCCATACTCAAGTAGTTGTTGTATTCTTCGACCTTCCTTACCAAGAGAGCGTAAGCACACAATGCTTAGTGAGGTCACTCTAAAAAAAACATTGATGCATTTCAAGTCCACTTGAAAACCACATATCATGTGAATAATAAATCATGCTTAATTAAACCAAAGCATTTTCTCATTTGTTTCCAAAAAAAATCATGCATAACAACCATATTAATCAAACTCTTTTCATATATCTCATATATCACATACATCTCATATATTGGCAACAACACATTCCTTCTATGAACAATTCTCAATGCTCATAGGCATCCATATACTTTGATAAACATTGCATATTAATCCAAAATGATGAATTTACAATATATAAATAGAACCATGTTTAAAACCAAAACATGAAAATCACACCATGTTTAAAACCAAAACATGAAATCCGCAAGCTCATATCAAAGACAATATTCAAAACGAAGTAAGAACAACTTACGCTTGAGCTTAGTTAAGCTTTTTAGGCCATAAATAAACTCCCATGATCCATCGATCAAACCACTAAAGAGCCTAATGCGAATATACACTCACCCATACATTTCTCCTTGCTCGCCAATGCAAACCGAGCCTCCGAAATACAACGCACACAACTAGGCAACCTTGCCTTGATCGCCTCCTATTTTAACCACATAAAACCTAAGGGAAAATGCATCATTATGGATTCTAATCACTGCCAAAAAACAATCCCCTGCATCCTCAACATTACTCTTCCAAAAATTAGCCGAAACTACTGAAATCAACATCAAATTTCATTCAACCAATACATAACACAACCCAACGATTCTAACATTCAATCCACTTCAAAACACAACCAAAAACACTTCCTAAACACCCTAATATCTCCAGCAACTCAAGAACACTCATAACAGCCTCAAAAACCACTAAAGACTCATCTAAAAATTAACCAATCAAATAGTTTCGGGATTTATTTCAATAATCTCATCATAATTAACTTATCAAAACATGAAATTACCCAACTAAAATCTCCAGGTTTCATTAACTTAATCAAATCTTTAAGCAAATGATCGAAATCTCCATTAATAACTCAATTCTTGAAATCTATTGCAAAACTAAATTAAAAACAATCCAATATCAGCCAACTACTAGGGAATATCT
Source organism: Hibiscus mutabilis (assembly GCA_019671005.1). Taxonomy (NCBI): domain Eukaryota; kingdom Viridiplantae; phylum Streptophyta; class Magnoliopsida; order Malvales; family Malvaceae; genus Hibiscus; species Hibiscus mutabilis. The sequence continues at coordinate 66,153,422 of CM033711.1, forward strand.
ATAAAGAACCTTAGTTTAAGATAGGAAAACGAAATTCACCTTTGAAGAAGCTCCCACCAAAATTGACATATGATTTTCCTTGAAATCAAACTTGTGAACTTGATGAAATCTTTGTGAAAATCTTGTGAGGTTTTGTTAGGAATCAAATGATGATTTCTCCCTAGAAAACCAACAAAGAATTTTGGAGAATCATGTTTGGAAATTGAGATAGAAAGTGAGGGAAAATAAGGAGAGAAAATTAGAAATAATAGAAAATGATTTAGAACCAATTGATCGTCAATTCCTTACTCAATTAAGGTGGTCATCTTCTGATTAAAAACATTTAAAAATAATAGCTCTCTAAGGATTCTTAGTATTGGCCCCTTTACAAAAAAGTCACTAACCTAGTTTTGCATAGTTTACATTTTAGTCACTAACTCAAAAATCTATTTAATTAGATTAAATTAGCCAGTAATTACAACCCGAAAGTGTTTAATATAATAATTAACACTTTTTAAAAATTCAATGCTTTGTCAATTAGTAAAAATTCCCATTTTTACATTTTAATTTCACCCAAAACATTTTTAATTCATTAACCCAATTTAAATGGTCTAAACTGAACCCGGTCAAACCCTTAAACCTTCTACATGTAGCGATGTCATTTTTTACGTTCGCTAAAAAAAACGAGGTTTCGAAGGGTGTTTGGGGGTCTTTCGGGTATTTAAAAATATATTATGCGGGGTTTTAGAAAAGCCGTGTTTTATTTTAAAAAATGAGACACCACCGGCCACTTAGATAGGCTGGACACCATAAAAACCAGATATTTAAAAATTGTTGGGTTCAGGAGTCGGTTACGGATGGGGAAGGATTAGCACCCCCACACCGCCCAAAATTGGTACTTTAATAATTACCACTTTATTAATATTAAACTTTCCGGATTAAAATGATGATTAATTTAAAATTTGGTTATAAGTGCGAGTAAATTTTAAAGACCCCGTTATTCGAGAGTAAACGCCCAACCACCATCACTACGCCTGATACTAGCCCCGTTTATGCTCAGATAAAAGGGCACCGCAATGACAATTTATATATCTTGATATGCAATCTTAGTGAGCAAAATATAAAATATGGCAAATAATTTAAATACAATAAAAATACAAATAAATATTAACATAATAAAATACTAATCTAACATAAATAAAATACTAATCTAAAACATACATACATACATAAATATTAATCTAACACATAAAAACAAATCTAACATAAATAAAATGCTAACATTCATAAATATTAATCTAGCACATAAATAAAAACAAGTTTAACATAAATACAATATTAATATAAAACATAAATTTAAAACATAATAAATACTAATCTAAAACATAAATAAACATACAAACTAAAAAATAAGAATACAATTTTAAATTAACTTATACTTCATTAAATCATAAAAATTACAACACAAATAAAAAGGAAAGAAAATATACCTAACTAGGAGCTCGAATGACGAACCCCGACTGAAACCCACTGAGATCTACCACGACCTATCCAAAAATATTAACTAGATCAGATCCAAAATAGGACCTCGACCGAACCTGTTAGGACCGTGGGCACTGCCCCGGTCCTTGGCAGCCTGAGAGCATGGCTCTCTTATTGGGCACCACTACCGACTCTTCCTGCCTTCAATCCCCCCCATGCCTCCTATTTATAGGCAATTGGGGGTTGCTTGCGTAACGTGGAGAGCTTAGCTCTACACAATGCATCTGTGTGCTTTTTTTTACGCTTTAATCTTTTTTATTTTAAATTAATAATATTACTATTACAATAATACTAAAAATACTAAAATCCAGACAAAAATGAGTGATTACAGTTGCCCCTCTTTGCTTGTTCTTGTGAAACGAGGACAAAGCAAAGATCAAAAGCACTCTGATCTTGGCTTTTCCTCAGCCGAATCTTCGGGTTCTTAAGTTCTTCCTATATAGAACTTCTCCACCTTCCGATCTTGGAGCTAGAGGCTTTTTCTTGAAATCTTGGAGTTAGGGTTCTTCCTATATGGAACATTTCACTCTGAAGCCTCGAGTTGTGAGTCCCTCCTATATAGAACTCTTCACCTTCAACATGGCTATTCTATTCTTGGGTGACGCAGGTATCAATGATCTCACTGCTTCTTTATCTGATACCTTGGAATTGCGTGTTCTTCTAGAATCTTCCGCTCTTCATGGGCTGAATTCTTCGGGTTTCTTGTTTGTGGTCTCAGAATCACGAGCTCTTCTAGAACTCTTCGCTCTTCCTCAGCCACCTCTTTGACCTGTATGCACTTAAATATTAGTCTTGAGAAGACATCCTTACGAAAGGATTATATTAAGAAATTTATTTAAAATAAATCATCCTTATGGAAGGATCATAATAAAAATAAAATTGAATTTTAAGAGAAATATCTTTATGAAAGGATAAAATTAGAGATTTAAGAAAATCATCCTTATGGAAGTATAAAATTGAGAAATTTAGTTTTAAGAAAAACATCCTTATGAAAGGATCAGATTAAGAAATCTAAGTTTTAAGAAAACATCCTTGAAAAGGATTAAATTATGAAACTGGTTTTAAGAAAAATATCCTTATGAAAGGATAAAATTGAGAAATTTAGTTTTAAGAAAAGCATCCTTATGAAAGGATCAGATTAAGAAATCCACTTTTTAAGCGAAACATCCTTAAGAAAGGATTAAATTAAGAAACTGGTTTTAAGAAAAATATCCTTATGAAAGGATAAAATTGAGAAATTTAGTTTTAAGAAAAACATCCTTATGAAAGGATCAGATTAAGAAATCTAAGCTTTAAGAAAAACATCCTTATGAAAGGATCATATTAAGAACTCTAAGTTTTAAGAAAACCATCCTTATGAAAGGATAAAATTAAGAAATTCAAATTTAAGCAAAACATCATTAGAAAGGATTAAATTAAGAAACTGGTTTTAAGAAAAATATCCTTATGAAAGGATAAATTGAGAAATTTAGTTTTAAGAAAAACATCCTTATGGAAGGATCAGATTAAGAAATCTAAGCTTTAAGAAAAACATCCTTATGAAAGGATCATATTAAGAAATCTAAGTTTTAAGAAAGACATCCTTATGAAAGGATAAAATTAAGAAATTCAATTTTAAGCAAAACATCCTTAAGAAAAGATTAAATTAAGAAACTGGTTTTAAGAAAAATATCCTTATGAAAGGATACAATTGAAAAATTTAGTTTTAAGAAAAACATCCTTATGGAAGGATCAGATTAAGAAATCTAAGTTTTAAGAAAAACATCCTTATGAAAGGATAAAATTAAGAAATTCAATTTTAAGCAAAACATCCTTAAGAAAAGATTAAACTAAGAAACTGGTTTTAAGAAAAATATCCTTATGAAATGATAAAATTGAGAAATTTAGTTTTAAGAAAAACATCATAATGGAAGGATCATATTAAGAAATCTAAGTTTTAAGAAGCCAACATCCTTAAGAAAGGATTAGATTAAGAAATCTAAGTTTTAAGAAAAACATTCATATGAAAGGATAAAATTAAGAAATTGATTTTAAAGAAAACATCCTTAAGAAATGATTAAATTAAGAAACTGGTTTTAAGAAAAATATCCTTATGAAAGGATAAAATTGAGAAATTGATTTTAAGAAAAATATCTTTTAAAATGATGCCTCGATTCTATCCGACTTGACATCAAAAGAAATCCATCAAAGGTGATGGCTCGAGAATTCAAAATCTTGATTTGAAATCGTGAGATAATCTCTCTTTTTTCTTCCATTTCTTTTTCATTTTCTTCTTTTTTTTCTTTTTTCTTCTCGCTCTTTTTCCTTATTTTTCTTTTTCTTTCTTTTCTTTTTTCTTTCTTCCGACACTCGAGTGCGTGTCTTATTAACAGGTGCAAAGGTGCACGAAGTCCTATGATACAGATGATACATGAGCACATTTTATGATGTAAAGGTGCAAAATTTTCTTTTTCTTCTTCTCTTCTTCTTCTTTCTTTTCTTCGGAGTAGGTAGGCTTCATCTTGTGACTACAACCATTCCTCATCCTTATGCCCCGATAAAATTTGCCTTTAAAACTTTATTGTCCCTTCTATGTTTGAACCTTCCAGCCAAGTGACCTCGGCCGATATCAACTCTTCGCTTAAGAAAAATCCTTTGACTTTTTTCTCTACTCAAGTCCTCTCATCTCTATGTCACTTCTGGTCTCTTCTAATTTGAACTCCCATACGCATGAGATCTTTGCTATTTTATGGGCAATGATGCCCCACTCGCCTTGGATTCTTGTGAGCGAAATATCTCGATTTTTCACGAACAATGATGCCCCACTAAATTTTGATTCAACTCATCATCATTTTTTCATTTTTTTAACCTTACATACGAATTCTTCATCTATCTTATCATTAGGGCTGGCAAAATGCCCCCACGCCCTGAACTTATCCTTAATCTTCTTGCAACACCTCGGCGAGAACTAACTCTTGGTCCCTGTAATAAAAAGGTTAGTATTTTGGAAATAAACTGAGAAATTTAGGGGGAAAATGCCAAACATCTTTAAAAATTGATGTTTAGACGAAATGGTAAGGAGGAAAATACCAAACATTTTTTGAAAAATGAATGTTTGGAGTAAATGATAAGTATTAAACAAATTGAAATTTGAAAACTATCAAACATTTTTGGAAAACTAATGTTTGGAATAAATAATAAAGATTAAAAGAATCGACAAAAAATGTCAATTAATGTTCAATCCCAAAATAACAAATGCACTAGAAAATTTGTCTATTTAGAAAATCTTGCCTATTTTGGCGATATAAGCATATGTATGGTCTCCCCTAGTCCATTTAGGCTTTCGAGAGGAACGTTCCCCATACCTAATTTCTAACCCATTCAAGGTGGCTCTCTTGATCTCACCACTCACTATGCCCCCCATCCTCTCCTCATTTGGGTGTCGATCAGGCACTTCGAGGTTTGACGTTCCCTGAAGAAAGGTTAACCCTTATAGGCGGGATGTAATCTAAAGACAAACTTATCAAACTTAGATATCCACATATGATCTGAATGGTCTTTGTAGGCTTATAATGTAGGCTATGGTTCATGGTTATGAAAGAAAGGATATATAGGCCCAAAATGAGTGTTTAAGGGTGATGAAACCAAGGATCACTTCTTCTAGTTAAAATATCTTCTATGCGTTTGTTGATCAGAATTTGCTCAAATAAAAAAAACTTCTTTGATTTATTTCTTGGATCGCTCTAGACTACCCATTTCTGGGTTTTCACCCTAGTGTTCATTTCTTTCTTTGTAGCTTTGGAATCTTTAGGTTGATGTGTTTCTTATTCACATGTAATCGAATCTTCTCTTGTTATCGTTTATTGCACTTTCTGATGGTGTTTTTAATCTTTATTGTTTCAAACTTCTTGTTGGCACACTTTCAATTTGGTTTAGCCAGTCCTTTTGAGCAAAAATTTCTTTTACTGGCTTATTCTGATATTTCTCTTGGTCTTCGTGTTTAGGACATTGATTCTCATTTCTTGCGCTTTTTCATGGAGCATCATCTTTGTAATACGGTCAAAACTGGACGATTTGAACAAAATTCTCTTCTTCTTTGCCCCAATGTGGGGTGATCCTTGGTTTGGGTTCAAATGAAAAGAAACGAACAGGCTCAAAGGGGGACAACAAATGGATATTTTCTATTATTTGTGAAGGGGGTTGAAGGAGTGCCATTCATCATCCCATACATGGATATCAAAATAGTCTTCAGAGGGTAGAAGTTTAGGGTCAACACTCGATTCAAGGATCTTAAACAACAAGTGCTTGAGAAGAAAATTTCCTAAAATGGTAACTGCCCATTATCTGCACACTTGTTTTGTTCCTCTATCAGCCTAAATAGACTAGCAGATACTTGCATTTGCAATGACCTAATAAAAAATGGTATGTACATGTGTATGCTTTTTCAAAAATCTGTGTATATGCGTATGGGAAAAAAACTATCCCATAAAAATGAACAAAGAATGCAAATATGCTTTCTGAATAAATGAAAATTTTATTACGACAAAAATAACTTCATTATGAAAAAATATGACTTAGCTTATAGATTTCTTTTGCATTTTTCCCAAATGCACAGGGATCAACGGATTTGAATTTCCTTTACCGGTAGCCGTTTGCTCCGGGCTAGTTGTACCATTCCCTTGGGTACACTCAGTTTATACCAATTATGACATTGGATTTTTCCAAAGGATTTATTTTCCTTTGACCATTCGGAAATGGAGTTTTGGTGAAAATTTAATTTACAGCTTTGTTTATAGATTTCTTTCGCATTTTTCCCAAATGCACAGGGATCAACGGTTTTGAGTTGCCTTTACCGGTAGTCGTTTGCTCCGGGCTAGTTGTACTATTCCCCTGAGTAGAATCAGTTTATACCAATTATGAAATTGGATTTTTCCAAAGGATTTATTTTCCTTTGACTATTCGTAAAAATAGATTTTCGATGGATACTTGAATTATCCATTGTCTTAAACTTTACCATGTTTAACCACGTTATGCCAACATTTCTATTGGACTTGTTAAACTCTATTGAACTCTTTCCAGTTTTGGGAGCATAAAAACTCACAATCAATTAAAAAAATCTTTTTCTTCTTTCATCCTTAAGAAAGGATAGAGATAAGGAATTCTCCTATTTTCAGAAAAAAACAATCCTTAAAAAGATAGAATTGAGAAAAAAACTTCTTAAGAACTATGAAAAACGTTCTTAAGGCTAGTAGGATTAAAATATCTTTAAGAAAATTTTGAGAGAGAAAAAACCGATCTTGAGAAACGACAGGATTGAAAAATTTTGTTTTTGAGAAAATCAATTGAGAAATTATTCTTCCCCCTTTTTCTGAGAAAAAGAAAAATCTTAAGAGAGGAAAGAATTGAGAAATTCATTTTTTAACAATATCCTTATGAAAAGATTTAATTGAAAAACATTTCCTTTGAAAAATGTCCTTATGAAAGGACTAAATTAAAGGCTCATATTAAAAGATGTCCTTGTGAAAGGATCGAAAAAGAAACTCTTATTATTATTTTTGAAATAATGTCCTTATGAAAGGACTGAACAAGTGTATTTGTGAAATGATTGAAAAAAACTTTTCTAAAAAATATTTATTCTCGTGGGAGGATGAAAAAATCTCAAAAATGCCCTTGTGAAGGGACTGGATCTAAGAACTTGTTAAAACAAATTGAATTGTTCATTTTTTTAATCGCCATTATGAAAGGGTTGGATTTAGAAATTTGGTTGAAAGAATATAAAAGTTCATTCTTAAAAAAAGTACTTAAAAGGATTTACCTTTTCTTAAAAATAATTTGTGAAAGAATTTTTTGGTATGTGATTTTATGCAAATGAGATGTATGCACGTGCTTCCGAGGTGATGCAATGTACGAAATGTAAAAATCATAACAATAATCACCAAATGCAAGAGTGAATGCAAAAAAGCAAAAAAGAAAACGAGTCAGTACTGGATAAAATAAATAAATACATAAATAAAGGGCAAATTAAATAAGGTAAACAAACAAGACAACCCTATTTATATCTTGTCTAAAGCACCTAGGTTATCCGCATGGCTCTAAAGGGGTGGGTATCTATATGTTCTCTACATGCAGTGTTGGTGCTAAAGGGGTACCCAAATTGTCCTTTATGTCCTCTACAAAGAGTAGCAAGGCCCCCAATCATCACCCATTATAGGCTCATTTCAACCGGGTTCAATTCAGGGGGACTCATTCGCTTATGCCTGTACGAAAAAACGATATCCTTATGAAAGCATAAAGTACTCGAGCCCCGAAGGTACTTGCTAGGCCTACACGGAGGAACGATATCCTCACGAAGGCATTAGCATTTTCCCCACACTTAAAAAGATGGGTTTATATGCCAAATTTTAAACGCGTTAAAATAAACGCGCAATCATAACCAAATATTAGTTTAATAGTCACTTTAATTCGAAACTTCCAATATTAATAAAGCGGTAATTATTTAAAAAAGCTTGACTCTCATTTGTTTTTGAAAAAACAAAGTCCCAGCGGAGTCGCCATCTGTAGCGATGTCATTTTTTACGTTTGCTTAAAAAATGAGGTTTCGAAGGGTGTTTAAGGGTCTTTTGGGTATTTAAAAATATATTCTGCGGGGTTTTATAAAAGCCGTGTTTTATTTTAAAAGAGGAGTCGCCACCGGCCACTTAGGTAGGCCGAACACCATAAAAACCAGAGATTTAAAAATTGTTGGGTTCGGGAGTCGGTTACGGATGGGGAAGGATTAGCACCCCACACTGCCCAAAATTGGTACTTTAATAATTACCGCTTTATTAATATTAAACTTTTCGGATTAAAGTGACGATTAATTTAAAATTTGGTTATAAGTACGAGTAAATTTTAAAGGCCCCGTTATACGAGAGTAAACACCCAACCACCATCACTACGCCTGATACTGGCCCCGTTTATGCTCGGATAAAAGGGCACCGCAATGACAATTTATATATCTCGATATGCAATCTTAGTGAGCAAAATATAAAATATGGCAAATAATTTAAATATAATAAAAATGCAAATAAATATTAACATAATAAAATACTAATCTAACTTAAATAAAATACTAATCTAAAACATACATAAATATTAATCTAACTCATAAAAACAAATCTAACATAAATAAAATGCTAACATTCATAGATATTAATCTAACACATAAATAAAAACAAGTTTAACATAAATAAAATATTAATATAAAACTTAAATTTAAAACATAATGAATACTAATCTAAAACATAAATAAACATACAAACTAAAAAATAAGAATACAATTTTAAATTAACTTATACTTCATTAAATTATAAAAATTACAATACAAATAAAAAGGAAAGAAAATATACCTAACTAGGAGCTCGAATGACGAACCCCGACTGAACCCCACCGAGATCTATCACGACCTCTCCAAAAATATTAACTAGATCGGATCCAAAATAGGACCTTGATCGAACCGGTTAGGACCGAGGGCACTGCCCCGGTCCTTGGCAGCCCGAGAGCATGGCTCTCTTATTGGGCACCACTGCCGGCTCTTCCTGCCTTCAATCCCCTCATGCCTCCTATTTATAGGCAATTGGGGGTTGTTTGGGTGACGTGGAGAGCTTAGCTCCACACAATGCATTTGTGTGCTTTTTTTACACTTTAATCTTTTTTATTTTAAATTAATAATATTACTATTACAATAATACTAAAAATACTAAAATCCGGACAAAATGAGTGATTACATAACCCAATTTGTAGGGTTTTACAGTGCTGTTGTCGGGGATTGGCAATTGATAGTTACATTGTAATTGCGCTTAGGACTTTATTTTAATTGCATTTAGTTGTAGTTTTGTTTTTATTTTTCTTTCTTAGGTACGTCCCAGTGCATGACTAGAAGGTCCAACTCATACCCTATTCTTCCGTTAAATCCAGAAATTGAGAAGACGTCGAGGAATCTATGTTGAGAGAATAAGAATATGGTGAACGAGAATAAAGTGGACAACCCAAAGAATGTGCACAACCGCGATATACAACCAGTTGATGGAAAATAAGTTGTTGGAACGACAAGAGGTTCCGCCACCTGCCAGACCTAGAAAGCCCATCAAAATGCACATTAAGCCCGTTATCAACAACCTTAACCCACCCCTCATTGCACCAGACTAGGGATATCTCACTTTGAGCTAAAGCCCATTATGTTCAACACCATTGGACAATTTGGAGGATCAACAATAGAGGATGATCGAGAGCACATTCAAGCTTTCTTGAAAGTTTGTGACTGTTTTCGAAAACCAGAGATTCCTGACGATGCTTTGAGACTCAAGTTATTTCCTTACTCCTCTTGGGATTGTGTTAGGGCATGGTTGAAGACTTGTTCTTCAGGATCCATTACATCCTGAGATGACTTGTGTAGCAAGTTTCTGCATAGATATGATCCACCAAACATGCACAATCAAAAGCAGAGCAATATTATCTCATTCCAAAAGTATGATGATGAATCTATGTATGAAGCTTGGGACAAATAAAAAGACATGCTACGCAAGTGTTCTATCCTTGGATTCCATGATTGGCTATAGGTTATGAAGTTCAATAATGGCGTCAATGCACCTATAAGGACAATGATTGACTCGTCGGCAAATAGAACTTTGCATGAAAATGAACCTGATGAGCCCTTCGACATATTAGACCTTATAGCCAACACTGACTATCAGTTCCATAGGGGGAGATTGAAGCCTGAACCTAAACCTTCTAGAACACTCCAATTAGATGAATCTCAAACTGTGGTGGCTCAACTCTCTACCATCATGAACCTGCTCAAGAACATGCGAGGGACATCCAGTGTCCGAGAGGCCAAGGTAGTGCAATGCACTTGTGAGCACTGTGATAGGGAACATTAGTCAAATAAATGCCCTCAACAACAAGAATATGGATTCTATGTAGGGAACACCAACCGCAACAATAACCCTTACTCCAACACCTATAACCCAGGTTGGCAACAACATCCAAATTTGGTTGGGGAGACAACAAGATTAATTTAGGAGCAAAACAAAATACCACAAACGAACCTCTTTTATTCCAACAAAAAACTCTGAGGCAGAACCAGGGAGCTTCTAACTTTAACTCTAATTCCTTTAATAATTCTTATCAAAATTTTATGGGAACTGCCCGAGTTATCTTGTAGGTTCAAGCATCCCATTTGAATAACCATAGTGACATGCTCACCATGCAGGCTGCCATGTTGGAAAACCATCAACCAAGCATGCAAAACAACACAACCTCTATACGGTCTTTGGAGACACAAGTTGGGCAGATTACCCAGAAGTTGAAAGTGCGACCACCATACAGATTACTAGTGATATCGAAGTCACTAAAGCCTTTAATAGAAAGCAATGAAATGCCATCAAACTACGTAGTGGCACGCAATTGAGGGCGTAAGCCAAATTTAGAGGATATCTTATAGTAGATGTCACTCCAAGCAAGCCATCCACCGATGCTCCTAGACCTAAGAAACTATCTCATGTGTCAGATACAGTGAGTAACCTTGCTACTGAAGGTAGGGAAGATGATACTAAGGATGCTCATGCATCCAAGAAACCACATGATGATCCCAGACCATCACCTACATTCCCACAATGATTAAAAGCTCATAAGAAAGATTTCCATTACTAGAAGTTTGTGGATATGCTCAAACAATTGCACATCAATGTCCCACTCCTAGAAGCCATCGATCAGATGCCAATCTATGTGAAGTTTCTGAAAGAGATCGTGACTAAGAAAAGGATGGTAGGTGAAGTTGAAATTGTTTCTACTGTGGGCGAGTGTTTGGTTGTGCTAAGCGATTTGCCACCCAAGATGAAGGACCCTAGTAGTTTTACCATTCCATGATCTATAGACCACAACTATTCTGGCCGTGCTCTATGTGATCTCGGTGAAAGTGTTAATTTGATGTCGAAATATGTGTTCAAGCGACTAGGGATGGGAAAAGCAAAGCCCACATCAGTGATCTTTCAGTTGGTCGATCGATCTCAAATCTGACCAGAAGACAGAATTGAAGATGTCCTGGTAAAGGTAGATAGGTTTGTCTTCCCGGTAAACTTTGTCATCATTGACTATGAAGCTGGTGAGAATGCTTCTATTGTTCTAGGAGACCGTTTCTTGCCATTGGGTGATTTGTGATTGAGTGTGAAAAATGTGAATTCACCATGAAGATGAATGACCAAGAGATCACATTTAACGTCTTCCACACACTCAAGTGCGTGGATGACTATGAAGAATGCCAGCTTGTAGACATTGAAGAGTCCCTCATAAATGAAAGTTTGCATGAGATATGTTGCAAAAATGTGCTCAGTGCTACGCAGCAAGCTGACTTTGATGAGGCCATGCATACAGTTGACGAAGAAGGTAAGGTTGAGATTAAGCAATCCAATGTTGTGCTTACCAGACCAGGTATGAGTTTTGAACCTATAGATTATGCTAAGTTTAAATCTCCCAAACCATCACTTGAGCATCCACCAGTACTTGAACTTAAACCTCTCACCCTCAATTAAAGTATGTACTCTTAGGGGAGAATATCACGCTGTCTGTTTTCATATCTGCTTGCTTAACACCTAACCAAGAAGCTAAACTGCTACATGTTCTATCTCCACATAAGATAGGTATTGGTTGGAATGATACAAATTTGAAGGACATAAGTCCTATTTTGTGTATGTACGAGCTTTTGCTTGCAGATGCTCACAACAACATGATGGCACCATAGTGGGAGTTCAATCTCATCGTAACAGCTATGGATGACACAGAGATTATCAAATGAAATGATTGATTTGTTTGCCTCATCTTGAATACTTCATGGGATCACTACCAGTTCCATTCTAGGATCAATGCCTAGGCAAGCTCACCAAGGTGCTACAATGGTTGATGATCTACAAGGGAGCATCATTCCATCGTGACAAGCACTACGTCTCACTGTTGGATGCTTAATACATCCTACCTCTATCCCTTTTTACTTTCTTGTACTTTTAAATTCTTATATTTTTTATTATTTCCATAATTTCTATTTTGTTTCCAATTAGGACTATTTTTCTTTAATATGCATTGTTAATTTTGGTAGTTATCTCACAAGGTTATTGTTTGGCCCTCACAAACCAAGAATATAGACTTTTTATCAACTAGGATATTCCTTGGAAAAAAGGGAGAGAATATTTGTTGTTAACACACTATCTTTCCCTTATAATCATTATATCAATTTTCTCTACCCTACTTGACCCTATTCACCTGTTGTCACATGCCCTTCCATCAATCACATATTACACCCGTCTTTAACCACTTTATCCAGAAACCCGGTAGCTCCTTTATAATCATGAGAAAACTGTGTTTCCCATTCTTCTTGCATTCTTGACATTTACACAAACCCTACAACTTTTCTTCCTTACATTCTGCTCTCCCTTCGACATGGCCAAAACAAGAATCACCAACTGCAGCAGTGCAATTGCTTCTCCAATCACCCCAAAACCTACTGGAACAACATTTTACTGAAAATCCTCTGCTTCAACATCTCGTCGTACCACGCCAGTCAGAAAAAAAATTGATCCTCACCGAATCTTTTACAATCTGGAGATGGAGAAGCAATACAAGAACATCCAGAACTGAAAACTAATACCAGAAGACAACTTGGAGTTCATCAACACACATAAACTCTAGTTCGATGACAACATTCGCTTCGTAATTAAGACCCATGGCTGGGAAGAGTTTGTTAGGCAACCTGCGCGGATCAATGTTTCTTGGGAGCACGAGTTTTATACCCACATTATCAAAGCCGATGACATCACCGCATTCATCCCACTTATTGCAAAATTGACTCTGATGCCACCAAATGTAACACCCTCGACCTGACCTAGCCGCAAGACTGAACCGAGTGAGCTATATTAGGTTTGCCAAAACAAACTTGCAAAGATTAACTTAAATTACGTCCATTTTTTCTTTTATCTAATCTAGATGCAATTTATTAACCTATGGTGTGCACACTGACAGTGGGTGAAAACTCAACTCAATCGGGCATCGAATCACATCCAATTACACGCAATTGCAATTTAGGGACAAAATTGCAATTCTAAAATATTACAGGGACCTAACCCATTTTTAAGTTACCAATCCTTAATTAATCAGGTTTCATGCTCACATGTCAGAAATCGTCTCATAACGATCATCCAAACTCATTCAAATGCATGCGTAACATTCACGGACCAAAATGAAAGAAAATATAAACTTCCAAACATCACATTAACTGAAATAACAGCTGCCGATATCGGTACACGAGCAAGTGTATCGGTACGCTTTGCCATTTCTTGAAATCCCATATTCTAGTAGCTAAAAACCTTATCGATACAGCTTATGCGTATCGATACACCTTTCCACAATACTCTTGCTCGTATCAAAATAGCTCCCCGCGTACTAAAACACTATCCCAAAATAGCTTACCCGTATCGGTATAGGGACGCTTGGACCTGAAATATCCAATTTTGCTAGTTTAATGTGCTTAAGGGTTCAAACACATTCCAACATGCCTCAAACATATATACAACAACATCAAGGATTAAACCTTACCACAACATCACATAAATATCTTCAAATCATGGCATTATACTTCTCAAAAGAACCTAGAGGCATGCTTCCTAGAAATAAACCATTTCAAGCATGAAACACAATCTGAAGCATTAACGAAACATATAAAGCCAATTATAACTCCAACACAATACAAAAAACTTGCTCAAAATAGGGACTTTAACCCAAACCATCCCAAAAATCAACAACAAACCCCATTCCCTTTATTACTACAAGTCTAGTTTGAAACCATACTTTCTCGTTATATGAGTCCTTGGATTTTCCCCTTGCTTGCTCGCTGCCTCCAACCTTTAATTTTCTATATTGATGGACAAAGAGAGCATAAGCACACAAAGGCTTAGTGAGGAGACCTCAAAACGCACACCATCAATGCATTTAAAACCATTTTCCAAAACCACATTGAAATCACCATTTCAATCATCACATAAAACATTATGCCTTGAAAACCAAGCACTTAACACTTTCAAAAACCAGCATATTAAACCATATGCAACATGTATCATGGATCAACAACAAATCTCATTGTTAACCCTCAATTTAAGCCTTCCCATGCATAACAATCCATATACAAAGCTTAAAGAGTAAACATGTATAAACCAATATTATACATCAACATCCATTACATGATACATTAACAATTATATTGGATTTCAAGTTATTATAAACCAAGTTCCACTTTACAAAATATTACATCAGATACACGGATTCAACAAGTGTCCTCTCAACACTTCAAGCCATCTCAACCGAAATTACGGTACAATCACAATCGTGGTACACTCACAATCGGGTACAATCACAACCTCGAGGACACCAACCCCAATCATCGGTTAGACGCTTAATCCACTAACGAGAGTTTTCGGTGCTATATAAATCCTCAACCATTAGGTTTTTTGATGGAGTATTCGGTGCACTATATAAACCCCTCGACATCAAAGACGACTTTTTATAGTGCACTATTAATCCTATGGCCAACCAACTATACCTGATAACATTTTAAACCACATCACTTGCCAATATAATTCATTATTAACCATGTACCTTACTGTTTTTAAAGCAACACATCAAAACCATTTTCAACGCATTAACCCAATGCATTCACAAGTATTTCTCATACTTACATGGATCATTTACCAATGAATCCATCATCAAAATATGATCAAAAATAGTATATAACATACTTGAAAACATGCTGAACAATAGGTACCATGTAATTCAAAACGAGTGCATAAAAATCATTTCCATAAAATACGACTAAGGGAGAAATCTCATCATACCTATTTCTGAGTTTAAACTAACGTTTGAAGCTAATTTTAAACTCCCAAAAATCAACTTTAAACTATTTCAAAGCTAAAATCCAGGTTCTCACTCACCGACAACGCAAAGCCTTATTCGTCGATTTGAATTACTCTTCCAAAGCTTATGAAGCGACACTTCAAGCTTGAGAATCAACCTTCCCTGATTTCACCACAAAAATTAGAGGATCCAATGCATCAAATTGCATTCACAAACCAAACACCATTAATCCACAACAATCCTCTACAAACACTAGCTGAAACCTTTCCAAAACTACCTAAATCAACATCAAAAACCTTCCAAACTTAACCCAGCCAAAAGCTAAAGGTTTAATCCATCAATTGGAATCCAAAAACAATCCAAAACAATCCTTATATCTCCAGCATACATTAAGCCTCCACAGCTCCCCAAAAACACATAACTCGCACCCTAGAAAATTAGAGGTTCACATTGTTTCGGGATTCCAATGTTAAAATGAATCTATTAACATTATATAACATCAAAATCTTGATTAAAACCAATCAAGAACCCAACAAAACAGATCCAATTTGAAAATCACATAAACTCATCAATTAAACCTTGATTTAACCATTTTTCCATAATTAAATTATTAAAGCTCAATAGAAAACATTTATAAAGGATCAATAAATTGGGAATTTCAGTAAAGAACCATACATTAGAGGAGAAGGACAAAGCTCACATCTAATATTGACTTTCCTCCTTATTTGTATTGATTCACATGAGAAAACAAGATCAAAACAATAAGGTTTTGATAAGAAACAATTAAGAACTCATTTGACATTAAACGATTGAAGAAATCAAGAAGTTACCTGAATATTTTGAAGAAGAAAAGAGTGTTTGGCTGAAGCAAATTTGAGAGAAAATCTTTTTAGAGAAAAGTTAGTTACATGAAATTTACATAGGAATTAATTATGAAATTAATTCCTCAAATTCTATTTATACCTCTCCCCTAATATTTTTAAAATATTCAATTAAGGAGAAAAGTCTGATATTAGACTCTGGGCAAATAGATCCTTAAAGATTGAAAGTTTAGATCCTTTTACAAAACAGTCACTAAAAATAGTTTCTATTCTTTACATTATGGTCACCAGCCTAACTATCATATTTTCGTATTCCATTTTTCAAAAGATACTTTACCTAAAATATTCATATATTAAATAATGATTTTTAGATATTTTTCTCAAATATTTTCTGACTCAAAAATATTTAATCCGATTTTAATCCCGAATTCGACTCGAATCCCTAACCCAATCCACCGGACCGTCTAATCAGCCTATAAACCACTAGACCCAAAGTCGGGGTGTTACAACTCTCCCTCACTTAGGAAATTTTGTCCTCAAAATTTTATCCAAAGAAAACAAGTGCGGAAACTATCTCATCATGTTTGCCTTACTCTTCCACGTGGCCTCCTCAACTCCATGGTGTCGCCACAATACCTCCACAAGCTCAATCATTTTACCACGCAGAACTTTACTACACATACGTTGGATAGGTTCCTCATCATCAAACAAATCCGGTTGCAACTCAATGCCCTCCACAAGCATAACATACGTTGGATATGACAGATACCTTCGCAACATCGACACATGAAACACATCATGAACCTTCTCCAACTCTAGAGGCAAAATCAAACGATAAGCCACAGGACCTGCACGGTCCTCAACCTCATACGGTCCAATAAACCACAAACTAAGTTTACCCTTAGGTCTAAACCGCATCACCTTCTTCCAAGGTAACACCTTCAAAACACACGATCACCATCATCAAACTCACTTTCCCTGTGGTTCAAATCCGCGTAGGCTTTCTGGGGATCCGAAGTAGCTTCCAAGCGATCACAACAAGCTTTTCTTTCTCATTCGTGTTGTCGCGACCATTTTTCAAAATCGAAGTGTAGAAATGGCCTGGCGATTATTCTTTTGGAAAAAAATCAGGGTTTTATTCATTTTAATTTGTTAAGTTTTGAAAATTAAGGTTCTTCCATATTAAATCCATTATTTAATTCTTAAAAACCAATTTGGAGTTGCCACCGGTCACTGTGGTAGACCGGACACCACACAAACAACTAGAGATTCATTTTAAAATGATTTGGGTTCGGGAGTCGATTACGTGTGGGGAAGGACTAGCGCCCCCACGAACGCCCGTTATCTGTACCATTTTAATTCCATGTGGCATTTTGGCATTTTCGAGTAATAAAATGAATTTAATTTGACCATTAAATGCTAATTGCTAATTGAATTTCATTTCAAATGGGGATATCATTTTATAAGAAAATACATTTTTAAACGAATATGAATTTTTGAAGTATCCAGTTACGTTAGGAAGCTTCGATTCATACTAAAAAATGTGTCTCAACACAAAAGGTTTAAATGCATGACAAATTATTTTGCTGTCAATTTTAAGTAAAAACCTAATTTGGGATTCAATTCACTAATTAATTAAAATTCTATGACTATTATTAATTTTTGGACTTGTGTGATAACACCCAAATGATTGGGCACTACCCGTATTAGGCCCAAAAATAACAATATTCCTAACATTAATGATGCTAATTATTTAATCCTAATTTCAATTTTATTTAACTAGTTATCTAATTATGTGTAATTACCATATTCTAGGTTTAAATGAAATATTAAATATTTCACTAAAATACGCCCTTTGAATAACATCACATTACAATGTGACACTAATCAACTTAGGGCATTAAAGTAATCATTCAATATTCATTTATTTTCTACAATGATTCTCCCTTTTAATTTTAATTCATTAAAGAACCTAATTCTAAGGGCTCTAATTATACATAGAGTGTTTAAGATTCTCTAAACAATTATACTACATGACTATTTAAAAGCATGCATCATACAAACAATTTAATAAATTAAATAAGAAGCAAAAAAAATAAATGAATCAAACTGCTCTTGGCCAAATTGAATTAAATTGGAAATTAAAAGACTGAATTACAAGGAATTGGTGGCTAAATTGTAAGACGAGACAAACTGAAGAGCCCAATCTTAAATAAGTCAAAACCTAGACCCAAACTGGCTTAAAACAAGCCAAACCGGTCGGTATAATCCCCAAACGATCCAAACTGGCCTTCAAACCCTGAGCCGGGTCACAACTCCATATCCATACCCGCTTAGTGAGGCATGGATCTTTTTGACCCGACACCAAAATGATGTCGTGTCGATTTTCTCTTAAAAGGACCAAAACCGGGCCAACTTGGCCATTTCTCTCGTCCCACTCTCTCTCCTCATTCTTCTCTCTCACTAAATCCTCTCAATTATAACAAGCCAAACCCAAAATCCCTCAAAATTTCGATCAAAACCCTTGAATTCATCATTGTTCTTCGTCTGTTCTTCCATTTTTACTCCATTTAATCCATCAGCAACACAAAAACACTTCCCTTTTCCTGTTTCTCAAAGATCAAACCCATTATTTTCTTAAGAACTCAACTTCAGTTCTTTCAACTTTCATAACTTTAATCCTCAACCACCACTAAACCCTAACCCCGATTTGTTTCTCAGCCACCGAAGGCGACGCCGACCACTGGTCGTCGTCTCCGGTCATCCCTTCCGATGAGCCTTAACCCTCCGACCACCGTCTGAACATTTTGGTCATCCCTAACCTATCCCCAGTGATCGATCACCGCCGCAAGGCGATTTTTGGCCACCGTCATCCACCGCCGAAAACCCCCAAAAATTCTAGAAATACTCTTTTGTCGAACCTAAACCTTAATCTAATCTCAGATCATCAAAATTGGCCCCCTTCTCCTATTCCTAAACTATCTACCTAAAACCAGAGGCTTTTCTCTATCATTTTTTACTCCTCCTTGAAGCATAGCTCTCTTCTGACTCTTATCTCAACTCCGACAGTGTATATAGCGGCAGAAACTTTAGATAAGTGACCGGAACCTTCTTTTAATTTTAGATTAATTTCTACTTTAGATCTAGAGTTTTTTTACGTTTCTGACTTAGATTTATGATTTATCTAGATTTTAGACACTACTATTACTGTTTTAAATGATTGAGGCCTGGATTTAGTTGTTTCTGCTCGTTTAAGTGCAGGAAAAGAAGAATAGGGGTAGAAATATACCTCTAGATGCGTATCAACAGCTCTGGCAAACCTCTGACGGTGAGGAAGTTATTCTGATCGTCTTCTCCGAGCGTCTTTTCCCCTTTTTTGGTAACCTTTCGAATGACTTCTCTCTCTCTCAATTATTGCCTCTTAATGATGAGTTAATGACTAGCCGTTATTAATCATTTTTCTCTCTCCTTGCATGTATTTATACTAGTGGTGGATCTTGATGTCACTGCGATGACATCACGCTAGCTGGCTCCAGCTAACGGTAGAAAGACCACAATCTGTGGCTCCTGGCTTTGGCTAATCGAAGGCTGCCATGTGGCAGATTTGGGCAGAAAAATGAGCTTAGGACCATATTTGTGTTTGTTGGGCTTTGATTATCAAAAAATGGGTTATAACCAACTACTTGGGATTACATTTTGTATATATATATGGGCATTTGACTGTAAATGGACATTAAGGAACTTTTTATGAACTATTTTTCTTGTTTGGATATTTGAGAATTATTACTATTAGAAAGAATTATTATCACTCATTATTATTTGGTCATACATATAGTGAAACATATGTATACGAAGCCCGAATAAAATTAGGGTATTACAGCTGCCCCTCTTTGCTCATTGTCGTGGACCAAGAATAGGGCAAAAACTGAAAATACACGAATTTTGTCTGCCCTTGCCAGCTATTGCTATGAGCCACAAGGCTTTATTCGAACCTTTTTTCTCTTCTCCCTCTCTAAGAGCTTACCAAGTTCTTCTCAATTGGAACTTTATCTTTACTTATTGAATTATTCTCATTACGAATTCTTTCTTCGTTGTGGATGAACTCTTCTCATTTGGAATTCCGTCTTTGCTAACAAGCTCCCTACATTAGGAGCTTTATCTTCATTGGGCGAACCCCTCGCATTGGGAGCTTTATCTTCGTTGGGCGAACTCTTCACATTAGGAGTTCTATATTCACTTCCTATCAAAACAAACTAAAATGCATGTATGAGGGTTATTATGATCCTAGTTTCTATATGATACATGAATTGTATCTCATTGATATCAATCAATCAGCTGTCACTCCCTGGGTAATTATCTTGATGCCTCATTTTCTTCTTTAATATTTCATCTCACATTTGGGATTAGCCATCAGCAACCCTTTCCTGTGTTTCTAACCTTTTGCTCTAAAGCGCCATTTCGGGTTTTCACTTTAGATTGCTTTTCTCAAAGCGCCATTTCGGGTTTTCACTTTGGTTTTTCTCTTTCTTTTTTCTCTCTTCTTTTTTTTTCGCTCTTTTTCTTTTTCTCGAGGCACCCTTTCAGGTTTTCACCTTAGTTTTTCTTCTTTTTCTTTTCTTTTCTTTTCTTCATTTTTTTATTTTTTATTTTAAAAAAAACCTTGACTACGTTACTTGAGGAACAAAACAAGCCCTCAACTAATTAACATTTAAAGTTTTGACTCAACCCGGGAGGTTGAATGACGATGAAGGCTCCAGGTGCTGTGATACCACCATGGTTTAGTGATGTCTCAAAAATATCTTCATAAACTGTTCCCACTAAGATGCCGCAGGATGAGCACAGCAAATAGAAGCAATACTAAAGACGACAATAATGCTCCTTTGATTCTCATATCGATCATGAAACCATGAGCGCCTCAAAACTGATTTTCAATGACACCATTTATGCGCTTCAACCTTCACTTTCCTTCTTATCTCTAAATATTTTGTCAATATGAGGTCTAACAGTACCTTTACTATATACACTCTTCTTCAATAACCCATAGTGCTAAAGTTCACTTGTATCTTTCAAAACATAGTAATACCAAGAAATTACCTGCTTTATTCACTATGTCAATCATTTAGTGATGCTTTAGAATAAAAGAAAGGCTCAGAAGAGAATATGTGATCTTTATCGAAGCTTATTAGTACAAATTTAAATGGAATTTTAACAAACAAGTCATGGCAAACCAAAACAACAAAATCAAGAAACCATATCAGGTTTTCAACCTTTGTCCAATTAACTTCGAATGTTGTATGGATGGTTACAAATGTGAAATCCCTTCTGAAATACTGGGTGGTGTCCGAGAGGTTTCAATCGACGGATGCCTATTCTTAAACCATCTGGGCTGCCCTTTAATGTTTTTCAACCCAGATCCTCCTTTGGTTTCAAGATGCCCTTTACGGATTTTCATCTTGAACCCCCATTTCTTTATTCATTTCTTTATTCATTTCTTTTCTCTTTTTTTTTTGAATATCTATAGTGCCCTTTCGGGTTTTCACCATAGATATATTATTTTACGAAGAGCCCTTTTTGGGTTTTCACTTCACGTTTTTCTTTTCTTTTCCTTTTTCTCTTTTTTTTATTCTTCAGGCATAATACTTTTTGACTGAATCAGAGTTTACTGGTTTTTGTAATTCTTTACCATCCATCTCGGCCAGAATTAGTGCTCCTTCAGAGAAGGCCTTTTTAACAACATAATGTCCTTCCCAATTAGGCATTCATTTTCCACGATTATCACAGTGTATCTGTAAGATATTTTTCAACACAAGATCTCCCTCTCAGAATTCTCTGTGTTGTACCTTCTTATCGTAGGCCGGCATCATTCTTTTCTGGTATATTTGGCTGTGACAAATAGCCTTCAACCTTTTTTCTTTAATCAAATTCAACTGGTCGAACCGAGCATGTATCCATTCTGCATCATCCAATTTCTCTTTCGATAAAACTCAGAGAGAGAGAATTTCAACCTCAATGAGGAGTACTATTTTTGTTCCATAAACCAAGGAGTAGGGAGTTGCCCCAGTTGAAGTTCGAATCAAAGTTTGATATGCAAATAATGCAAAGGGAAGCTTCTCTTGCTAACCTTTATACGTCTTTGTTGTCTTCGATATGATTTTCTTGATGTTTTTATTTGCTGCCTCAACTGCCCCATTCATTTCAGGGCGATAAGTTACAGAATTGTGATGTATGATTTTGAACTGCTCGCACACTTCTGCTATTATCTTATCGTTGAAATTGGTAGCATTATCAGTAATGATTCTTTCTGGTAATCCATATCGACAAATGATATCTTTTTTGAAGAACTTGCATATTGTTGTTCTTGTGACGTTAGCATAAGAAGCTGTTTCCACCCATTTAGTGAAGTAATCAATGACCACCAGAATAAAACGATGACCATTAGAAGCCATGGGGTGAATCTGCGCAATAACGTCCATGCCCCAGATGGCGAAAGGCCATGGTGCATTCATCGTATGGAATGGCACCGGTGGAGAATTGATCTTATCAGCGTATATCTGACATTTATGACATTTCTTTGCATATTCAATGCAATCTCCTTCCATGGTCGCCAGTAATATCTGTATCTCATAATTTTCCTAGCCATTGCATAACCATTTGCATGTTTCCCACATATTCCATCATGTACCTCTACCATGATACTTCTTGCTTTATTAGCATTAACACATCTTAGCAAGATCTTTTCCCTACCCTTTCTATACAGTATTTCTCCATCAAGCACGTATCCCGAAGCCATTCTTCTTATAGCTCTTTTATCATTATCATTTGCCTCTAGACGATAACTTTGAAGTTTAAGGTACTGCATGATATCGTAATACCAAGGGTTTCCATCTATCTCTTCTTTTATGCTACAATAGTGAACATAAGCATTGTAACTCTGCATCTGGATTGTCTTCAGGTTTGTTGGCTAAGAAAACTGAAGCCATCGTAGCTAAAGCATCTGCCATCTAATTATCCTCTCCGGGGACATATGTGAAAGTAATCTCTTTGAACTTTTTTTATCATTTCAAGGATCAATTTTTGATATTCAATCAGCATGGCATCTTTTGTTTCCCACTCTCTACGAAGCTGGTAAATAACCAATGCAGAATCTCCATATACTTTTAAACTCTCTATTTTCTTTGCAATGGTAGCTTGCAACCCTATAACACAAGCTTCATATTCCGCCATGCTATTGGTGCAAAGGAACTCTATCCTACTTGTGAAGGGATGATGTTCATTGTTTGGGGAGATCGGTACTGCCCCAATTCCACATCATAGGGCGTTTACAGCCTATCGAAATATAATTTCCACATTTCATCCTCAAGGATTCTATTTTCTTCCGTGAAGATATTCATCACATCTTTATCGGGGAAATCAAAGTTCAACGGCTCATAATCCTCTAAAGCACAACTTGCCAGGAAATCAGCTATAGCGCTCCCTTTTATTGCCTTTTGACTTACATACACGATGTTAAATTTTGACAAAAGCATCTGCAAAAGAGCCAGTCTTCCATTCAATGCTAGTATTTCCATCATAAACTTCAATGGGAGTCGAGGCGAGGAATCAGCTTAGTAATGTGATACAGCATGTATTGCCAAGTCTGTGAGTTACCCACACCAAAGCACAGCATAACATTTGAATAGGTAGGTACCGCACTTCACACTCTGTAAACTTTTTGCGTAAGTAATAGATAGCTCTTTCTTTCCTCCATGTGTCATCACGCTGCCCCAACACACATCCCATTGAATTCTCATGAACTGTTAAGTAGAGGATAAGTGGCCTGTCTAGAACCGGAGCAACCAGTATCAGAGCATTCATCAAGTACTTCTTAATCTTATCAAATGTTTCCTGGCACTCTTCATCCCATTCTCCTGGATTGTTCTTTTTAAGCAGTCTGAAGATTGGATCATATTTATTAGTTAATTGAGAAATGAACTGAGAAACGTAGTTCAACCTCTTGAGGAATCCTCTAACTTTACTTCTGTGTTTTTGGCGATGGTAAGTTCTAGATCACTTTTACTTTATCCGGATCTATTTCGATTCCTCTTCTACTAACGACAAAACCCAAGAGTTTTCCTAATGTGACTCCAAAAGTACACTTATTTGGATTGAGCTTTAACTGCTACTTTTTCAACCTCAAAAACAACTTTCTTAAATTCTGAATATGTTCTTATTCGGTCTGGGATTTGGCAATCATGTCATCAACATATACTTCGATCTCTTTGTGCATTATATCATGAAAAAAGTCACCATCGCCTGCTCATAAGTTGTCCCAGCATTCTTTAACCCAAATGGCATCACTTTGTAATAGTATATTCCCCATAAGGTTATAAATGTTGTCTTATCCATGTCCTTTGGGCTCATCTTTATCTAATTATACCCTAAGAATCCATCCATGAAAGAGAACCAAGAATGACCTGGCATATTATCCACTAAGATGTCTATATGGGGCAAATGGAAATTATCCTTTGGACTAGCCTTATTCAGATCTCTGTAATCCACACACGTACCTACTTTCCCATCTTTCTTTGGTACTGGAACTATGTTGTCCACCCATTCAGGATACTTAGCTACCTCAAGAAAACCAGCATCTATTTGCTTTTGCACTTCTTCTTTTATCTTCAACACCATTTCTGGCCTCAGCCTTCTAAGCTTTTGCTGTACTGGTTTACACTTCAGCTTTATGGGCATATTATGTACCACTATGTTGGTATTCAATCCAGGCATGTCTTGGTACGACCAGGCGAAGACATCTTTAAACTCTCGCAACAAATTAATTAACCCTTTGTCTGGCTTTTGGTGAGAAGGCTATTCCTATTTTCACATCCCTCCTGATTTCATCAGTTCCCAAATTAAGAATCTCTAATTCTTCTTTATGGGGTAGGATCTGCTTGTCTTCTTTTTCCACCAACCTCAGTAATTCTTCAGGGATTTCACATTCTGTTTCATCTTCCACCTCATTGATTTCCATTAAACACATTGGCCGCTCAAGATCTACTCTTAGATTAGGTTCAGGATCATTCATGCTATCAACAATTGAAAACCTGCAAAGGAAATTATAGTGTATATATTTGAAAGGGATGTGAAAAAGAAAGCAAGAAACATTTTTGCCATTTGTGAATTAGCATTGAAAGCATCTTTATTTAAATGAACTGACATAGCGGCCCATTACAGATAACGCTCTATACCTATGGGCAAAGGTGCAGAGTTGGTTCCCGATAATTACTTTATTTTATTAGATACACCATCAAGCTCCTCAACTGACCAATTACTGAGTTTTTCACCAGGGAGACACGGATGGATTTTCTCCAGAAACTTCCCAGGTTGAGCTCCCTCAAAAATTCCCCCAACAAGAAGCCCTTCTAGCTCATTGCCAAAGATTTCTTCCTCGTGCATTCTTGATGTCTCCAGATTGACCTCCATGAGCCGTTTCTTGACATTCTCAAATCCTCTAGACTTAAAGATACATGTCAGATCCACCAAGGGCATAGATTCAGAGGAAGCTTCAGATCCTAGAAGGCGAGCTTTCCTCTGTTCTCCCTTTTTCTTCATATCTTTCAACCTATCCCTAATATTGGGCTTGAATCCTAGCCCAAAATGATCTTTCTTTATAACCACTGATTTTGGGCGCAAACATCCCTAGAGTCGCTTGCCTAAACCTTTTCCTGTTCATGCACCTCTTCCCAGCGTCTCTCGTACAATCATCTTGGTGCAGTTTGATAATCTCGGGCGCGGGAAAGGCTTGCCTTCAGCAACGAATGTAGCATTTACAAAATCCAGAGCCCTAAAAGAACATTCAAGGGCATTCTCGTTGGCATCAATATAGGGGGCGTCGGTGGTTACTGAGGCTATGATATCTTCATATGCTCCCACACTGACCAGCTTTCCTTTAATTATGAATTTCACCCTCTGATGTAGGGACGATGGTACTGCTTCGGTCGAATGAATCCACAGCCTTTCCAGCAAACAATTATACGTGGGTCTTCTATCCATCACCACAAAATCCACATTGTAGACTACCGGTCCAATCAACAATGGCACTTTGATTTTTTCGAGCACCTCACGAGTAGTCCTATTGAAAGCCCTTACTGTATTCTTATACACCTTCATCTGTGATTCATCAATGGGTAACCTTTGTAGCGTTACCATTGGCAGAACATTCAATGCAGAACCATTGTCTATTAATACTCCTAGCAGTACATATCCTTTACAATGCGTGGTGATATTCAAAGCCTTTACTGTTCCCATTCCTCCCTTAGGAATTTCATCATCAGTGAAAGTGATATAATTGTCAGTAGTTATGTGACTCACTATCTTTTCCAATTTGCGTATGGATATGTCATTTGGTACAAATGTCTGATTAAGCACCTTCATTAATGCATTGCGATGCCCTTTTGAACTTAATAACAATTCTAGAACAGGGATCCTTGCATGATGCTTCTTTAACTGCTCAAGAATATTATACTCACTATGTTCCAAAAACTTCAAGAACTCCTGAGCCTGTTCTTCCGTCACCGTCTCATTTATCTTAGGTGTTGGCTCTTCCCCAAAAATTCATTCTGGTGCAAACACAGTTTTCCCTTTGGCCTTCTTTGCTTCTTTGGGAACTTCTGGAGAATAGCACCTACCACTTCAAGTGAACTGCCCCACCTCATTTACCGTTTCAAAACCTGTCTGATCACTTTTACTCTCTTCTAGCATCAACCTCGTTTCTTCCAGCGGTTTTATCTCTTCCTGAAATCTGCCCTCTTTAGGTATGGTTACTCTGGCAGCATAATTCCAGGGCACCTTGTGAGTGCTCTTGTAGGCAAATGGTACATGAGATGTGATCACAATCTTGGTAACCGTGGCAGGTTTCACGTCTGCAAGGCCTCCAGCTTTGGGTCTAACAGCAACTACCGAAGGTTTATGTATCCCATATTTGACGCCGACGGCTTAGAGGTACAGACTTCCACTGCTTTCTTCTCACCTGAATTTGCAAAGAACTCAATCTCTTTATTGTCCATCATCTTTTGTATCAAGCTTCGAAACTCTGGACAGTGTTGAATCTCATGATCATGATCCTGATGATACTCACAATATACGTCAGATTGTATCTCCTTTTCCACTTTCATGCCTATTTCAATCATCCCGGCATTATACAACTGTTCAAATACCCACTTCAAAGGAGATTTAATTTCTGACACATCAGTCTTCAACTGCTTTGCTTCATCATCCTCTTCTATGGCATTTACCCCCCGCCCTCCGTGACTCGGCAGTGGATTTGCTGCAATGCTAGATTCATCAAACTTCAGGATCCCATTGTTGATTAGATTCTGTACCACCTTTTTAAATGTTGTACAAGTCTCAATCGTATGTCCCGGTATCCCAGCATGAAATTCACAATGAGCATCGGGCTTATACCACTATGGATAGGGAGGCTGCAGAGGAGTTAAGTAGTACAGCCTCACCAAATCTGCTTCGTGCAATTGTGGATACAACTCGGCATAGGACATGGGTATTGGTGTAAAATTCATTCTATCATTCCTCGGGCCACGAGTATCCTTCTTGTTTGAACTCTACACATTTCCTGACACCGCTCCTGGTGAAGTAATAGTCACATTCTTGGGAGCCACATGCGCACTTGTATTATTCACCTCATTGTCCTTCCTCTTGTAATTCTTCCGAGATTTTTCTCCACTCTCGATCCTCCCACTTTTGATTGCTGCTTCAATCAACTCTCCGGTCATTTCTATATTAGCAAAATTCTGAGTAGCATTACTGATCAATCTTTCAAACAATGGTCCCTTCAAAGTCTCCAAAAACATATGGACAACCTCACTTTCCATCAACAGAGGTTGGACATGTGCCGCTACATCCCTCCATCTTTGAGCATACTGTCGAAGTGTCTCATTATTTCTTTGTTCCATACTATGCAACATTACAAGCTTGGAACCATCTCCGTAACATGCCTATAATGTTCCACAAAAGCGCCAGAAAGATCATTCCATGAATGAATATTTACACGACTTAGCTGTTGTCGCAACCCTTTTTTTAGGAAAAGGTTTTGACGTTTTGGAAAACTTTAGAAAATCACGGAGTCGCCACTGATCTTTTTTGAAAAAAAAAGTGTGATTGGATAAAATTTTAAAACAAGGGTTATTTTAATAAAACATTTTATTTATCAAAATAACATTTTTGGTCCACGAAAACATGAGAAAACGGGTTCGAGGGTCGGTTACGTATGGGGGAAGGGTTAGTACCCCCACAACGCCCAAAACTTGGTACCTAATTGATTTCAAAAAGCATTTTAAAACTGGAATTTGCAGGTTCACAAAATTTCAATTTATTTGTCCGCAAAGTGAATGTAAATCTATCTTAACGGCCTTTTCGCCCGAGAAATGAACTTTAATCACCACCAACACTCCTGGCGCTAACCCGCCATCCCCGTTTGATAAGACACCCATTAATTAAGTTTTCACTTTTTAATAAATCATCAAGAAAATTAAATGTGTTAAAGTCTTTTAATTAAAAACTAAGTAGTGAATAATCCTAAAGAAATGTCTATATTCCTTTTAACTATTAAGGTTATAATATAATTAAGTGTGTTTTATTGAAAGTGACGAATGTTTTACAACATAGATGTCTCTAATCTATGTTTTAAGTCCCTATTTCTAAAGTTTAACACACAAATATTTGCATAAAAGACATAAAAAATAACTAATTAGTTAAATAAATAACCAAGCAATTTCTAAAATTAAATGAGAAAAGGGATTTGGTTTTTATTTTTTTTTAAATAGAAAATCTGAATTAGGGATTAATTTGAAAAAAAAGTAAAATGTGAAGGTTAATTTGAAAATAATTTATAATTTGGTGCCAAATTATAAAGAAAAAGGACGAAATTGCAACATTTGAATACTGGAGAGCTGCAGCGCGAGATCCGAGAAAGAAAGGCGCGGGTTATATTCGGGTTCGGGTCGGGTCAAACAGGTTAGTATAAATATTAAATATTATAAACCGATTCCATTTCTTCCCCTTTTATAAAAATGGATCAAAAGCCGGCCTTTATAATTTCTCTGTCGAGTTCATTGTGTTCTTTATTTTATGAAGAACATGATGAACATCTGTCGTGCCGGCCACCATCCATCGGCGTCAGCCGCCGTTGCCGGCGACGAAATTCCCAAAATTCGATCAATTTTCCAAAATCCGGTAACTTCAAATTAAGTTTTTTCCTCGCCGAAGCTACGTCAACAACAATATCACGGCGGCACAACTAAAGTAAAGGTAAAATAACAATCCATTTCTTTATTTAAAACAAAAATTGAACATAGGGTGAGAACATTACCATAAATCTCTGCTTTATTTCATAGGAACTGCTTGAATACACTTGCCGATTTGCTAAAACTTCTAGATTTCCGAAAGATATATATCTAATGTTTCTGTGATTGTTGTGTATGATTTTTCTCTCGAATTCTTGTGTCTTTACAATGATTTACAGTGGGATTTATATAGCTATTGAAATGCTTAGATTACAAGAGTAAATCCCTAATTTCTTCCTCTGAAATTGCTTGATCTTCGCTATGGCATCAATTTAGGGATTAGCCTTTCCCGTTTTGGATTTTGGTTTTCTAGCTAGGGCTTTGAGTTAGGGATTTAATTCCCTTTTGTCTTTATCTTGAATTGATGTGCTCTAATTTAGGGATTTAACCCTTTTTCCTTTGTTCGCATATTTTTTTGACTTGAACGGCGTCAGCGAGGAACAATCGGAGTGAGTAGAGCGTCGAAGAAGACGAAGCGACTGGCCGGAGCTGAAACGTCATACACGTGGCTGCCACGTGCAAGTGATGATCCGCGTGATACATCTCAAAGCGATCTGGGCCGTCATATTGCATCCTAATCGAACGGCTATGTCGAGTGTGGTATTATATCATCCCCAGCTGGCGCGATCTGCGTCTTTGGATCCCAGATTGATCCAACGGCCTCCTTTTGGCTATAAAAAAGAATAAAGATGGGATTAGGGTTTTTTTGGTTATAAATGGGCCAGCCGACCCCTTTGTATAATGGACTCTATCTATGTATTTTTTAATGGATTCTGATCTAAATTAAATTCAATGGGCCTTTTATTCATTTTTTCAATTACAATTGGGCTGTGTATTTTATATTTTTTGGGTTTTAATATCTAATGCATATAACCTATGTTAATTCTAACTACCCTAATATACTAACAATTATTATAACACACTAGTACACATTATATGTCACCTAAACAATTCTGATTACCACATTAACTAACATATAGTATTTATTATAATACCTTAAGTATATTAGTAATGTTACATGATATTCAAATAATCCTAATACTAATTGCTACTAATTATGATGTAGCACTAACTACCTAACGAAAAATGACATAGTTAAAATAATGAAAGTAAGGAAGCTAGGTGAAAATGCAGTGACAACAGCTGTGTGTACCATCGAGTAGCCGAACCGGTCAAACTATCCTGAAAGCAATGTATCAATAGCTTTTCATCCTTCAAGTGAGCAGCCATTTTTTGACAATACATTGTGAGATGAGCTCTCGGGCAAGTAGTCCCATCATATTTTTCGAAATCTGGCATTTTAAACTTCGGCGGGAGTATTAGGTCAGCCACTAGACTCATCTCAACTACACCAGGTCCTGTTTCATTTACCTTCTACAATTCCAGCAAACGATCTTCTAGTGCCTTACAACGTTCCTCATACTTCTTCTCAATCTCAGCAAGAATTTTCTTTATCTCGTTCAAGGTATTCAGATCAGGGACATCGTCATTGCTCCCAAAATTTGCCCCAATGTTCACCAGATTGTTTGGTGTTGTTCCTATCAGATTAATTTGGACCTTCTTCGTAGGCGGAGGTCCTTCAGGCAGCACCCTTACGTGAGATGTGGTTTCTGCTTGGTCATTTATTTTATTGGAACCACCATCAAATATTTTAGCCTTTTTGACTCCTTTGGCCCTAACAGAGCAGTAGCTGATTGATTATCTTTCTTTGGGTCTGAGCAAAATAATCCTTCATAGACTGCTCTATTCTGCCGAAACTGTTTTGTGTTTTTGCTCAATCATTTTCTAGACTTGCAACTCGATCTTCAACAGCCATATTCTTTGAACGTAAACGAGTTTCATAAGAATGTGGAATGATTGTGGCTTAAAGAAAACTGTCATGAAACTTTCTTTGTTAAACCAAAGATTTTGCAAAATAACTTTGCATGATTATGTAGATGCATGAATGCATATATGAAAACAAGGCATCAAGATTTAAGAAACAGCCTTTAGAAATATTCGTTCATTAGAATGTTCAAATACAGGAAATAAGACAACTCCTTCTACAGGAAGCTACTAGCCCTAATTCCTAAGTTGGTCAACTCATACAACAGACGCACAATGGCCTCTCCATATTCCAGCTCGACGTTCGGTTGCTTCAACAAAGTTGTAGCTTGCCTCGAGAGTATTTGCACATAGGAAGCTATACTCCTAACCTGCACCCTGAAATTCACCAATTCATTATTCTGATTCTGGATAGTGCGTTGTGCAGCTTCATATTTGGTTTTCCATACCCCACTGTCTTGATATAGTGTTCCTTCATAGCTTGCAAGTTTTCCTTTCAACGTCTACACTTCATTTCCCAATTCCGATATCCTTTTCTGTAATCCCTTCTTCTCTTGTTCCATCTGAAACCTATCTTCATTGTGATATCTTGTCACTAATTCCTCTAGTTGTGTCACTTGTCTTGTTAGATCAAAATTTCTAGCTTGCTTCTCTTCTATCTTCTTCTTTGCCTTGTTATTTGCTTCCTTGTTTTCTCGGGACTTCTTTCTGTATAGCTTCTCATAATCATTTCGTTCCTTCGTCATACTTTCCAACTTCTCTGAAAAGTCTCGTATTGTCTTGCTTGTTCCTCTTTTTTGCTTAGCTTTATAATCATTATGAATCTCTTGTAACTCTTTTAAATCTTGGCTAATCTTCTTGTTTTGTGCAATCAACTCTTTCTCTTGCCCTTCATGAATAGTCACTTGATACTTTGCCATTGTTAACTCCTCTGTAAGGTCGATGATCCCCTTCTCGTATTTCTTTAAATCTAACCCCCAATCATGCTTGAGTTTTTCTAGTGCTGATGGTGCTTCTTTAACTGAACGATCGGATGGTCCTACGTTCTCTGGCATCTTCTGAAATGTTGTATCATTCACCCTTTGCACTCTCCACTCTTCATATCCTGTCATCATTTCTAACTCTTGATATGGTTGAACTCTTCTTGGTTTTCCCATGCATTCCTTGTTTGTACTACAGTTTTTTTGTAATCATTGGTCTTGTGAGCATACTCGAATTTCGCCATTCCCGTTGTAGGCGGTATGAACTACCTCGAACCAAATTTTCTTGATACAAGCAAGGGACAATAAGTTGTTCCTCTCCAAATTCCAGGTAATGGGACCCAATCCCTGTCCCCACATCTATACAAGAATGACATTCCTTTGTGCAACCAAGGTGCCCTCCATACAACATCAGTATCTTTCAAGTTTTTGAAACATTCTTCCCACTGTTTCTCATCTTTTCTCTCCAAAGGACAACCTTTCATATATTCTTTTATCGGAGAATAAGAGGTAAGATACCTTGCAGCTCTATACGGTGTATCCCACCTCTGACCTCTGAACCAGATTTCCAACAGCTGTGCGCATCCCCAAAACCTTCCTTCTCCCGATTTCTTGCAAGCAGTCAATGACCTATATGTGTAGCGATGTCCGTTTCGAAAATACCCAAAACGCGGGATGACTTATGATGTAATTATACCAATTTTAATTGGAGATTTAATTATAAATCTCCTAATCGGCCTCCCCTCTCCCCTTTTCTCATTTTATTAGCCCTGATATAACACTCCCCATTCTCTCTCATTTTTCTCTCAAATATCCAAACTCAAACCCTTGAGGAACCCAGAAACCGGTGACTCTCCGCCGTCCTTTTCGCCGCCAGCCGCTGCTAGTCGGCGGCCGGCGAACCTAAAAAACTCGCCAAAACAACCTTCTCTTCAACCCAAACTTGAAACACCACTTAGATTACCAGAAAAGACTCCCCTTTTTTTCTAGATCTAAGAAAATACGAGGATGAAAACCATATTTTTTTAAACGAGACTTAAAAGGATCTCTCCCCTTTTCAGTTCACCTTGTTTAGTTTTTGAGAAACTGATACGGCTTATTACTGACGAAGGAAGACCCACAGACAACTAAGGTAAAGATCCTATCCGCCCTTCTTCCTTTCTTTTTCGATTCTTATTTTTTTTACATGCATGCTATGGAGTAAGGAAAAGATAGAGGAATTACCACTGAGACTTTGTGTTTTTTTATTTTTTGTAACTGATTACAACTGGACTGCCTTACAAATTACTTGTTTCATACATATATCCCTCTTTTTCGGTTTGGTAGCAAGTACTGTAAAATACATTTTTTAGATATGAAATGATACTGACATCGCCTCTTTTTTTGGTGATTTTTGATATATCTGCTTATCCTGAACGCGATGGTTGGAGGCGGGCATGGTGGAAGCATGGTGGCGGTGTGGGGGAGATGTCTTCGGCCAGAGGCGTTCTCGACAGTTGGATCAGATTCGATCTAATGGTTGGGATAGCTTGAAGAATGCACGGTCCAGATGAAACCTCGATCGGTGGAATGGCTCCAGATCGTGACACTTGGAGCTCAGCAGTCGAGGAGTTATGGCGCATGGGATTCACGCACGCGTGGGAGATCGAAGGGTCCGCGCATGGATCGAACGCGCGTGGCATCCGAACGGTCCGGGTATGTAATACACGCGGCCAGCTGGATAACTTCCCTCTTTGATCGTGGCCGTTGGATCAACATTTTGATCCAACGGCTCCTGGTTGGCTACGCAAAGACAAAATAATTAGGGTTAGATATCTTATTAGGGTTCTGTTAGGGTTTTGGGTTTGGATCGATCGGGCCTTGTAATGTATTTTGGGTTTTGTAATAATCTGGACACTTAATTTAATTGGGTTTTTATTTTCAGATTTGTACATATATATATATATATATATTAATAATAATATATTAATATAATAGTAAATGCATACACATACATACTTACGTACACATACATACGATTGTAATGAAATACATTCACACATAAATACACTTAATAAGTAATACATACAATTCATGCAACACTCATTCGTATACATTCAATAAGTAATACATATACACGCACACATATATATGTAATCATGCACTAATGTATTAATATGATACTTAGAGACTAGATAAAAATGAGTGATTACAGTTGCTCCTCTTTGCTTGTTCTCGTGAAATGGGAACAAAGCAAAGATTCATAAGCACTCATTTTTTTCGACTTCCCTATTTTTTAGCTTTGGAAACACGTGCTCTTTTGGAACTCTCCCCTTTTCCTCGGCTGAATCTTCGGGCTCGTAAGTCCTTTCTATTAACTTCTTCCCCCTCCGATCTTGGAGCTACAGGCTCTTCCTATATGGAACCCTTCGCTGTGAAGCCTCAAGTTATGAGTCCCTCCTATATAGAATTTTCATCTTGAGACGGTAAGGCTTGGAGTCCTTCCTATATAGAACTCTTTGCCTTCAACGCGGCTGGTTTTTTCTATATAAAACCTTTTGCGCCGCTGATAGGTTCTTCCGACTGGGAGTTCCTCCTGTATAGAACTGCTAGTCTTCAAACCCTGGAGCCGTCAGTCCTTCCTATATAGAACTTTTAGCTTCTGAAATCTCAGAGCTACGGGTTCTTCCTATATAGAGTCTCTCACTCTAAGACAGTAAAGCTCGGAGCCCTTCCTATATAGGACTCTTCGCTTTCAACACAACAGGTTTTCCCTATATAAAACCTTGTGTATCATGGGTGAATTCCTTCGGCTGGGAGTTCTTCCTATATAAAACTGCTAGTCTTCACCCCGGAGCTGCGAGCCCTTCCTATACAAAACTCTCAGCTCCTAGAACCCTGGGGCGGCGGATTCTTCCTATATAAAACCTCTCTCTACAGGCGCTTGGAAACATAGGCCTTTCGTATATAGAACCTTCATCTTCACATTTGGGATTCACACCACGATGGCTACCGATGTCTCTTTGAATCTATAGATACATGTCTAAGATAAGACAAAATGCTATGACAAATGAATTGACATGCTCCTAATCCTAGGGATGTCTAACTATTCATGATGCATGAGTGTCAACATCTTGGTGGGCCTGCTTTAGTCCTCAGTCAACCTCGACTTTACGTTGTTCACTTTCTTCCCTTTTTTGGCGGAGATATCCTATTTCACTGTCGGGTTCAACCATTCCAACCTTTATTTTTTTGAATTTCTGATTTGGGGTTCTAAAGTTCCCTTTTAGGTTTTTGCTTTAGAGGTTTTTTTTTCTTTTTCTTTCTTTCTTTGCCCTTTTTCTTTTTTCTTTTTTTCATGGGGTGCCCTTCCGGGTTTTGACCTGGGAGATCTCTCTTGTTATCTCGCATGCTTTCTCTTGGACAAGCAAGACGTGCGCCATTGGTCATCCTATCCTAGTGCTTGAAGCCTTCCGCCTTCCCTGTCAACAGCCGTTATGTAGGGAGCTAGAGGGCAAAGTTAACATCATTTTCTAATCACCTGCATCTTTAAGATTAGATCACAGTAATGCTCAGAAATCTCTTGTTTATCATAAGCCTATGTTAGCTTATTTGCATGATATTAACAAGAAGGCAAGGAATGTATGCTCAAAAACATGATTTTATTACGATTAAGGGTTTGGGATACTTTGAGAGAGTTATGACACACATGAGGAAGAGGAAAAGCTAAATATGAAATACAAGATCCCTCATTATCTTCGGTATAAATGATACATGATCCTATCAACCGGCGTAAAATCTTTTGCCTGAAGCTCCCTCTTCACAGGGTTCATGGGGATGACCCTTCTCTTCGGATATCCAACCTTTCAAATTATCCGAGCTGCCCTTTACGGGTTTTCGACTCGGGTCCTCCCTTTGCTTCAAGACGCCCTGTTTCAGGTTTTCGCCCTGAGCTCTTCATTTTTGTTCTTCTTTTTCTTTTTTCTTCTTTTTTTTCAAACGTAGTATTTCTTAACATCATCAGAATTTACAGGGCTTTTTAGCTCGTCTCCATCCATTTCAGTTAAGATTAGGGCTCCTCCTGAGAAAGCCTTTTTTACCACGTATGGCCCTTCCCAGTTGGGCATCCACTTTCCTCTAGAATCTTTCTGAATCGGGAGGATTTTCTTGAGCACCAGATCCCCCTCTCTAAACTCTCTTGGGTGCACCTTTTTGTTGTATGCCCGCATCATCCGCTTTTGGTACATTTGACCATGGCAAATGGCCTTTAGTCTCTTTTCTTCAATGAGATTTAGCTGGTCGAGTCTGGCTTGCACCCATTCGGATTCTTCCAATTTTACTTCATTTAAGACCCGGAGTGACGGAATCTCTACCTTAATGGGGAGTACTACTTCGGTACCATACACCAAGGAGTAGGGTGTTGCCCCTGTTGATGTGCGAATGGACGTCCTATAGGCGAAAAGGGCAAATGGCAGCTTCTCGTGCCAATCCCTGTAGGTATCCGTCGTCTTCGCTATAATCTTTTTTATGTTCTTGTTTGCTGCTTCCACTGCCCCATTCATTTTAGGACGATAGACTGTGGAATTATGGTGTGTTATCTTGAATTGATTGCACACGTCCGTCATCATTTTGTTATTCAGATTGTAAGCGTTGTCGGTGATGATCCTTTCTGGCAAACCGTATCGACAAATAATCTCTTTTTTTAGGAATTTACATACTATAGCCCTTGTGATGTTGGCGTAAGATGTTGCCTCTACCCATTTAGTGAAATAGTCTATAGCGACCAAAATGAAACGGTGTCCGTTGGAAGCCTTCGGGTGAATCTGTCTGATGACGTCCATGCCCCACGCCGCAAAAGGCCATGGAGAATTCATGGTGTGTAAAGGCGATGGGGGAGCGTGAATCTTGTCAGCATAAATTTGGCATTTGTGGCATTTCCTGGCGTAATCGATACAATCTCCCTCTATGGTCAACCAGAAATAGCCATATCTCATAATTTTCCGGGCTATAGACAGCCCGTTGGCGTGCATCCCACATAGACCATCGTATACCTCGGCTAAAATCTCCTTCGCCTCCTGGGCATCCACACATATCAGCAATTTTTGATCATGACTTCTCTTATATAGGATCTCCCCATCTAGGACATATCATGTTGCCATTTTTCTGAGTGTTTTTCTGTCATTGTCATTTGCCCCTTCAGGATACTTTCGAAGCTTGACATATTGCAAGATGTCATAGTACCATGGGTTTCTATCAATCTCTTCCTGCACATTATAACAATGAGCAGGCCTTTCAAACGTCTGCATCTTAATGGGTTTCATTTCTACCCCAGTGTTTGTTTTAAACATGGATGCCAGGGTCGCCAAGGCGTCTGCCATCTGATTTTCTTCTCGGGGAAGGTAATTGAAGCTGACCCTTTCGAACTCCTTGGTGAGCTCTTGAATCAATTCATAATATTTGACCAACTTCGAGTCCCTGGTTTCCCATTCCCCACGCAACTGTTAAATCACTAAGGATGAATCTCCGAATACTCGAAGTTCCTTAATCTTTCTTTCAATAGCTGAGTTTAGTCCCATAACGCAGGCTTCGTATTCAGCTATATTGTTGGTGCAGAAGAATTCTAGTCTGCTGGTGAAGGGATAATAGACATTCTCAGGGGAAATTAGCACGGCTCCTATCCCATGTCTGAGGGCGTTAGAGGCTCTATCAAAGTAAAGCTTCCATGATTTATCACCTGAAACCTCTTCTTCGGTTGTAATGCACATCAAGTCTTCATCCGAGAAATTAAAGTTCAACGCCTCATAGTCGTTCGAAGCGCGACTAGCTAGGAAATCTGCTACAGCACTCCCCTTTACGGCTTTCTGGCTCACGTATACAATATCAAATTCGAATAAGAGCATCTACCAGCGGGCCACCCTTCTTGTTAGTGCTGGCGCTTCCATTAAAAACTCCAATGGGTCTAGCTTGGATATCAACCAAGTAGTATGGTACAGCATATACTGCCTAAGCCGCTTGGTAGCCCAAACTAGAGCATAACACAGCTTCTAAACTGGCGGGTACCGCGTTTCGCAATCATTGAACTTCCTGCTTAGGTAATAGATGGCTTGCTCCCTTTTCCCTGACTCATCGTGTTGCCCCAATACACATCCCATTGAATTCTCAAAGACTGTTAGGTAGAGGATTAATGGTCGGTCTGGTACTGGCACGACTAAAATCGGAGCATTTGTCAGGTACCTTTTGATCTTTTCTAGGGCCCCTTGACATTCCTCATCCCACACACCGGGATTATTCTTTCTAAGAAGTCTGAAGACCGGGTCACACGGATCGGTTAATTGGGAAATGAAACGAGAGATATAATTCAACCTCCCTAGGAAACCGCGAACTTCCTTCTGAGTGTGGGGTGGTGAGAGATCCTGGATGGCTTTCTTTTTATTTGGATCGATCTCAATCCCTCTTCTGCTTACCACGAACCCTAGGAGTTTTCCAGAAGTAACGGCGAAGGTAGACTTGGCAGGATTAAGCCTCAGCTGGTATTTTTGTAGTCTTTGGAATAGTTTTCTCAAGTTCTGTAAGTGCTCCTCCTCTGTTCGGGACTTGGCGATCATGTCGTCCATGTATACTTCTATTTATTTGTACATCATGTCATGGAAAAGAGTCACCATTGCTCTTTGGTAAGTTGCCCCTGCATTCTTGAGCCCAAAAGGCATCACCCGATAACAAAAGTGCCCCACATGGTTATGAACGTAGTTTTCTCCATGTCGTTAGAGTCCATCTTTATCTTGTTGTACCCTGAAAAGCCGTCCATGAATGAAAACCATGAGTGTCCCGCAGTGTTGTCAACCAGCGTGTCAATATGTGGTAGAGGAAAGTTGTTTTTAGGGCTGGCTCGGTTTAGATCCATATAATCTACACACATACGAACTTTCCCATCCTTCTTCGGTACTAGTACGATGTTTGCAACCCATTTGGGGTATTTGGCTACCTCCAAGAAACCAGCATCAAACTGTTTTTTTACCTCTTCTCTGATTTTTAATAACATGTCTAGTCTCATTCTCCGAAGTTTTTGCTGTATTGGCTTGCACTCCGGCTTTGTTGGCAATTTGTGCACCACTATGTCAGTATTCAATCCTGGCATATCTTGATAGGTCCAGGCGAAAACATCCTTAAATTCCTGAAGAAGGGTTATCAGTTCGTGCTTGGTTTTCAAGGAAAACGTCGTCCCTATTTTCACTTCTTTTCTCTCTTCTTCAGTCCCCAAGTTTACAACTTCTGTTTCTTCTTGGTGGGGCATGGTCTACCTTTCTTCGTTGGACACCATTCTCCTCAACTCTACCGGGACCTCACATTCTATCTCATCATCTTCTTCCTCAATTCCCTCTGAAATCTCAGGGCATTCAAAATTCACTCCGAGATTGGATCTGGTATCATTCATGTAGTCAATCATGAGCTACCTGAATTAAATGAGAATGAATTGTATTGGGAAGAGGATGGCTTTATATAAAGTGAATGAACATGAAGAATGCATGAATGAAATAAATGAAATGTTTGTCATTCAAGAAAATGGGGGATATTTTCATTTCAACAAAAAAGTTAACATAGGTGCCCTATACAAAAGATCCCCATTGTTTATGGGCAAAAACAAAAGGTTGATTCGGAGCATTACTCTGATCTATTCCTAAAAACCACAGGTAGATCAATGCAGCTCCAGTTATCAAGTGTTTCCCCGGGACGGCAGGGGCGGATGTTGGTCAACATTTTGCTGCCTTGGCCCTTTCCAGCTATCATGTTGTTGTACATCGCTTCAAGTGATTCATTGAATATCTCCTCCTTGTTGAGTACGTCATTTTCCTTAATTGCCTCTTCAACTTCTTGACATGGTTAGTAGAATCCTCCGGAGACAAAAGTGGTTTTCAAACTAGGAAAGGACATTGGTCTCCACGGAATGTCTTCTCCTTTAAATCTGGCTTTTCTTTGCTCTTCTTTTCTCTTATATTCGTCTTTTCTCTATTGGACACTTGGTTTGTAACCCAGCCCAAAACGGTCCTTCTTGGTTATCATACTTTTGGCTCTTAGGCTCCCTTGTAATCTCTTCCCCAACCCTCTTCCTACTTTGGCTCCTCGGCCCAAAGTTTCTGCGACGGTCATCTTGGTACAATTAGATAACCTGGGATAGGGGATCTGACTTCCCTCCGCGACTAATGTGGCATTCACTAGCTCTAATGCTCGAAAAGAGCATTCTGCAGCATCCTCGTCATTTTGAATATAGAGGGCATCTGATGTCACTGAAGCAACAATTTCCTGCTCGGCCTCTACTGTGACCAATTTGCCTTCGACTACAAATTTTAATTTCTGATGCAATGATGAGGGGACAACTCCTACGGAGTGGATCCATGGCCTTCCCAATAAGCAGTTGTAAGATGGTTTTATGTCCATTACCACAAAATCAATCACATACTTAGTCGGCCCGATCAATAGAGGCACCTCAATTTTTCCCATTATTCCTCTTTGTGTACCGTCAAAGGCTCTTACGGAGTTATGGCAGGGCTTTAGGTGAGAACCATCTATTGGTAGTTGCTGCAAGGTCACCATAGGCAACACATTCAATGCTGACCCGTTGTCAATTAGTACCCCAGGTACTACATACCCTTTGCAGTGGGTTGTGATGTTAAGGGCTTTGGTGGACCCCATTCCTCCCTCGGGGATCTCGTCATCACTGAATGTTATATAATTATAGGCAGTGATATGCCCCACTATCCTGTCCAGTTTTGTCACAGAAATATCCTGGGGCACAAAAGTTTGATTTAGTACTTTTAATAGTGCCTCACGGTGTCTTTCTGAACTCAAGAGCAACTCCAGCACTGTGATCCTAGCCGGTTGCTTTCGTAGTTGTTCCACTACACTGTACTCACTATGTCTCAGGAACTTCATAAATTCTTTGGCCTGAGCCTCAGTTAACGGCTCATTTATCTTTGGGAGAGGTTCTTCACCGAATATCTGCGTGGGGCTAACCGATGTATTCTTTCCCTTATCATTGACATCTTCAGCTGCTCTCAAAGCCTCAGAGGAATAACATCTGCCGCTCCTCGTGAAATGGCCCACCTCACCGACATTCACATCGCTCTTGCTTTGTTCATCTTTTAGCGTAGGCTCTTTTACCTGACCATATTTTGGCTTTTCTGGCGTGATCACATTTATAGCATAGTTCCAGGGAGTTTGCCGCATATCCTTGAATGGGAATGGGGATGGTGCTGAAATGATGATCTTGGGATTTATCTTAGTGGTTTCTCCTTGGGAGGCACCTACATTCCCTGGCCTGGAAGAGATGATAAAAGGTCTATCCCTCCTGTATTTAGCGTTAGGGCTATCC
Source organism: Hibiscus mutabilis (assembly GCA_019671005.1). NCBI lineage: Eukaryota > Viridiplantae > Streptophyta > Magnoliopsida > Malvales > Malvaceae > Hibiscus > Hibiscus mutabilis. The sequence continues at coordinate 66,195,159 of CM033711.1, forward strand.
GTCATATGTACGTCCGACCCCTTCTTTCCCGTGGGCTCTTCGAAGAATTCTATTTGCTTTTCATTCATCAATTGTTGTACCAATCTCTTGAACTCGTCGCACTTTTGGATGTCATGCCCTTCGTCCTGATGGAATTCGCAATACACTTCACATCCCTTCTGCCTTATTACCATGCCTTTGTCGATCACATGGGCCATGCATAATTGTTGAAATACCCACAGCAAAGGAGATTTGATTTCTGACACATCATCCTTAATCTTGATGGTAAAGCATTCTTCAATAACATTTACTCATCTGTTCCCATGATTAGGTAACGGGTTAGTAGCTACACTTGGTTCTTCAAACTTCAATATCCCAGAATCAATTAAGTTCTGCACAAGTTTTTTGAAGGCAAGGCAGTTCTCGGTGGGATGTCCAGGGGCACCGCCGTGATAGTCGAAATGCGCGTTCGGGTTATACCAAGACGAGAATGGCGGTTTGAAAGGAGTAATGTAATATGGATGTACTAGGTCTGCTTCATACAACTGGGAGTAAAGCTCCGAGTACGGAACGGGTAGGGGAGTAAAAGTTTTCCTCTCTTTCTCTTTTCTGGAGGTTCTCTCCTCTCTTTGATTCGAGTTTTGTGCTTTTCCCACAAGTGCTTGTGGCTGTGAGACTGTAAAATTCTTCGTGGTGGTGTAAGTGCTGGTGGCGTTTACTTCATTCTTCTTGTTGTATTTCCGAGATCCTTCCCCGCTATTAATTCTACCACTCTTAATTGCCAATTCAAGGGACTCCCTAGTCCTAATTAGATCAGCAAAACTCTGTGTTGTATTATTAATGAGGCGATCGAAAAGTCCCCCTTTCAAAGTATTAACGAATAATGGCGTAATTTCATGTTCCGAGAGGGGTGGCTGAATTTGGGCGGCCACTTCCCGCCACCTTTGAGCATATTGTCGTAGACTTTCGTTGGACTTTTGCCCCATATTTTCCAACATAATTCTACTGGGGGTCATATCTGTTACATGTTTATATTGCTCAATGAATGCTCTTGACAGATCTTTCCATGTCTTGACATTTACCTTGCTCAACTGGGTGTACCACCGTAACGCCGCTCCAGTTAGGCTATCTTGGAAACAGTGAATCAGTAGCTTCTCATCCTTAAGGTAGGCCGCCATCTTCCGGCAGTACATTGTTATGTGCGCGGAAGGACACGTGGTTCCATCGTATTTGTCGAACTCTGGCGTTTTAAATTTTAGCGGTAGGACAAGGTCGGATACCAGACTCAAGTCACTAGCATCGTTTCCCGATTCTTCCATAGCTTGTAAAGTTTTAAATTTTTCCTCCATGAGGCGAAACCTTTCCTCCCACTTTTTCTCTAGCTCTGTCCTGATCCTTTCGACCAAATTCAGGTCTGGCACCTCCTCTTCATAGAGTGCTTCAGTGTCAAGGGGTTGAGTCTCAGATGCCCCTACCTGAAGATTAGCTGACATTCCTGCAGGGTCGATATACACCCTTCTAGTCAGATTTGGCGCAGCTGGTTGAACCTTACTGTGAACTGGGGTACCCTCTGGTTCTTGAACAGTTTCTCCTTCAACTCTCTTTCCAAGACTTTTAGCCAATAATGCGGTTATGTCAGATACTATCGATGCTTGCGACTGAGCAATCTGGTCACTGAGGCTTCTTTGAGCCTCTTCAAACCTTGCTTCGAGCTCTCTTTGCCCCTTTTCTAGACTGATTATCCTGTCTTCCATGAGCTTGCTTTGTAATCGGGTAAAGTATGGATGATGAATGATTGCGGGTTAACTTATATTTTCACACACATTGCCACAATATTCATAACATTAATATGGTTGTAAGAAAAATAAATGCATGTATAATGATGCGAATGTCATGATGTAATGCAAGAATGTATGCAGATAAGGTACTGATTCCGCTGGTAATCATCCTTTTGAACTACTTCCACGGGAATTAAAGGTTCTAGATTACAACAGATTTCATATTACAAAATGAAGATCCATAATACAAAAGAGTAGTAATTACAACATAGAGCCCTATAGATAAGCCCTAGCTCTATCTCCTAATTTTCCAATTGCCCTAAGCAACTTGATGAACCTGGGAGCTTCTTCCATTTCTGGGAATACGAAAGGTCGAAGTGTTTCGGCCTCGATGGCCAAATCATTCACATGTCTGGCGACTCGCTGTATGTCCACCATCAGGTTTGCGTAATATTGGTCCCTATCTTGTACCATCCGGGCAGCGTCACGCAATCTCATTTGCCAATAAGTGTTCCCTCCGGCCGTAGCCTCTTCAAATACACTAATTCTTTCCTTATAATCTTCAACAGTTGCTTCAAGGGACTTAATTCGGGTTCGTAACATGCCTACTTCGCGCTCTCTTTCTTGTAGCTCAGTGAAGCCATTCCTCTGGCAGTACGTTCGAATGGAGTTTTCTACTTCTACCACCTTTTCTTTCAATTCGACATTCTGACTTCGGCTTTGATCCAGACTTTGAATAGTGTCGTCGTACAACTTTTGCATCTCTAATAGTCTATTACGGCTATTCATGGACCTTCTTTTCCATGCGGCGACATTTTCTCTCTCGTGGTTGACTGCTTGTTTTCCTTTGCTAATTTCTTGCCTAGTTCTTTCCTTTTCTTGGTCAATGACCTTCTTGAAGGACTGTCTTTCTTCCTCAATAGCCAACCGGCAGCTTTCTATCTCCTTCTCGATCGCTCTCTTGTTGATTTCTCGTTCTTCTTCCACCAAATGGATACCATTCATTCTTTCCTTTTCCACGGCTATGAACTGACTTCGACCGGCCTTTTGTATTTTCGCTTGTAGTAGAAGGGTATCCTTTTGGTAAAGAGCGTTCTTGTCGCTCAAATCCGCATTTAATTTCTTCAACTGTCTAATGATCCCATCCCGTTTGTCGAGCTCTAAGCTTGCTTTATAGAGCTCACTCGTATGTTGAGTCTGTTGGGTGTTCATTTTCCTCTTAATTTTTTCGAGTTCATTTCGTAAGATATCGGCTTCAGATGGTACCACCCTTGTAAGCTCCTCAAGCGACACCACGGGTCCTTGATCGGATTCGAGAATCACATCATTAACCCTCAAACGTCTCTAAAGATCGTAGTCTGGGGTGGTCATGTGCTCGGTGTCTCCTTCCACCCTGATCCAGTAACAATGGTCCCAAGCCCTCATGATAGCCTAAACATTCTCTTTGAACTCCCCTTTGAAAAGAAATTCAGTTTGGCTTAACCCGGCGGTATTGGGAATGAACTGTCATGATTCGAATTGTCGGGACACCAAAAGCGGAACACAAGAAATCCCTCCATGCAGTCCCAACATCATCAGCCAGTTAAAATCACCGCAACTATATAAAAAGTAATTAACTCTACCGAGCCACGAGACCCTCCATACTATGTCTTCGTCTTGAATGTTCCTGAAGAAACTAGCCCATTTTCTTGTTTTCAAGTCCTCTCGCCACTCTTTTGCTAAGTATTCTCGTAAAGGCGAAAAACCATGGAAGGATATCCACAGTAGGACCCTCGTCGGCGTCTTCCACATGTGGCTCTAAATCCATACCTGTAACAGTTGCGCACATCCTCGAAAACGTCCTTCTTCGTGCTTCCGACTGGCATTTAAAGAAATAAAGGTCTCGGCCAAAATAGCTGGTACTGGGTTTGCTCGCCGTTTTACACGCTCAAACAGATCTAGAATGGCTACATTAATGTTTCCAAGAATTCTTGGAAAGATCACCAACTCATATATTCCCAAGGCAAGCATGTCTATCATTTTCTCCTTATCCGGATGTGCAGGTAGGATGTCTCGAATGTTCTCCCATGCGAATACTGTACTATCTCCTCGAAGTCGGATCAAGCCATTAACCCAATCGTCACTCATTCTGGTAAAGGTTTTGAGCTTTGAAGTGTAATTCTGATTCCTCGGAGGTTTTGCGTAAATCCAATCTTCCTGAACGTTTTTCTGATTAAGTAGAGCGGAATAATCTTCTACTGTGGGCATCATGTCTTGTCCATTGAAGGTGAAGCAGCAAAATGCAAGATTCCAGAACTGAAAAATGGCTCGGAGTAGGGGCTGGTTGACCGAATGTATATCAACTGTGCAATGTCGCCATAACTATCACAGAACCTATCTTGTAATCTCTGGTCCCATCCTTCCCAGATACTTTGAAGATCCCCTAAGTTGTTCTGTTGAAGACTCACATAGGTGTACCCTGCTATCACGCGCTCACTTGGTAAACTGTCCCCTTGGGCCTTCTGGTTGACCTCTAACCAATGTCTAACTGACAAGTTAAGCTCCTCTTTTCTAAGACACCTTTTTTCCATGGTGAAAGACTTTCTGATGGGGTAAACCACTTGATCCAGTACCTTTATATAATGCATGAAAAAATAGCAAAAGGAGACAAGTCAGTACTGGATAGAATTAATAAATACATAAATAAAAAGACGAATTAAATAAGGTAAAAAGACAAAACGACCCTATTTACCCATCTAAAACACCTAAGGTTATCCGCATGGCTCTAATAGGGTAGGTTTCTATGTTCTCTATATGCAGTGTTGGTGCTAGAAGGTACCTGAATTGTCCTTGTTGTCCCCTACTAAGGGTAGCAAGGCCCCCGATCATCACCCATTATAGGCTCCTTTCAACCGGGTTCAATTCAGAGGGACCCATTCGCTTATGCCTGCACGAAGGAACGATATCCTTACGAAAGCATAAGGTACTCGAGCCCCGAAGGCACTTGCTAGACCTACACGGGAGAACGATATCTCCACGAAAGCATTAGCGTTTTCCCCCCACTTAAAAAACGGGTTTATATGCCAAATTTTGAATGCGTTAAAATAAACGCGCAATTATAACCGAATGTTAATATAATAATCACTTTAATCCGGAACTTCTAATATTATTAAAGAGGTAATTATTTGAAAAAGCTCGACTCTCTTTTTGTTTTTTTAAAAATAAAAATGTTCCCCAGCGGAGTCGCCATATGTAGCGATGTCCGTTTTGAAAATACCCAAAATGCAGGATGACTTATGATGTAATTATACCAATTTTAATTGGAGATTTAATTATAAATCTCCTAACCGGCCTCCCCTCTCCCCTTTTCTCATTTTTTAGCCCTGATATAACACTCCCCATTCTCTCTCATTTTTCTCTCAAATATCCAAACTCAAACCCTTGAGGAACCCAGAAACCGGCGACTCTCCGCCGTCCTTTTCGCCGCCAGCCGCTGCTAGTCGGCGGCCGGCGAACCTAAAAAACCCGCCAAAACAACCTTCTCTTCAACTCGAACTCGAAACACCACTTAGATTACCAGAAAAGACTCCCCTTTTTTTCTAGATCTAAGAAAATACGAGGATGAAAACCATATTTTTTTAAACGAGACTTAAAAGGATCTCTCCCCTTTTCAGTTCACCTTGTTCAGTTTTTGAGAAACTGATACGGCTTATTACTGACGAGGGAAGACCCACAGACAACTAAGGTAAAGATCCTATCCGCCCTTCTTCCTTTCTTTTTCGCTTCTTATTTTTTTACATGCATGCTATGGAGTAAGGAAAAGATAGAGGAATTACCACTGAGACTTTGTGCTTTTTTATTTTTTGTAACTGATTACAACTGGACTGCCTTACAAATTACTTGTTTCATACATATATCCCTCTTTTTCGGTTTGGTAGCAAGTACTGTAAAATACATTTTTTAGATATGAAATGATACTGACATCGCCTCTTTTTTGGTGATTTTTGATATATCTGCTTATCCTGAACGCGGTGGTTGGAGGCCGGCATGGTGGAAGCATGGTTGCGGTGTGGGGGAGATGTCTTCGGCCAGAGGCATTCTCGACCGTTGGATCAGATTCGATCTAACGGTTGGAATAGCTTGAAGATTGCACGGTCCAAATAAAACCTAGATCGGTGGAACGGCTCCAGATCGTGACACGTGGAGCTCAGCAGTTGAGGAGTTATGGCGCGTGGGATTCACGCACGCGTGGGAGATCGAAGGGTCCGCGCGTGGATCAAACGCGCGCGTGGCATCCGAACGGTCCGGGCGTGTAATACACGCGGCCAGTTGGATAACTTCCCTCTTTGATCATGGCCGTTGGATCAACATTTTGATCCAACGGCTCCTGGTTGGCTGCGCAAAGACAAAATAATTAGGGTTAGATATCTTATTAGGGTTCTGTTAGGGTTTTGGGTTTGGACCGATCGGGCCTTGTAATGTATTTTTGGGTTTTGTAATAATCTGGACACTTAATTTAATTGGGTTTTTATTTTCAGATTTGTACATATATATTAATAATAATATATTAATATAATAGTAAATGCATACACATACATACTTACGTACACATACATACGATTGTAATGAAATACATTCACACATAAATACACTTAATAATAATACATACAATTCATGCAACACTCATTCGTATACATTCAATAATAACAAGGACATTAATAATATATACATGCAAACATATATAAACATACTCATAAATGCACATATACCAACATATATTATATGATACCTATAACATAAATATAACCATATCACACACATATTAATAGGTACATAATACACAACATAAATATATGCACCATGCATACATTCACACATCACACATATATCATATATGTAATATTAATAACATATACACGCACACATATATATGTAATCATGCACTAATATATTAATATGATACTTAGATACTAGATAAAAATGAGTGATTACAATATGTCTCAGTTAGAATAGAGGGAACCGGGTTCACACCTTTTTTCAGTCGTTTAAATAATCCCACAGTTGATGGATCTACGTGCTCAGGAGTTCTTGGGAATATAAATAACCCATATATGCACAAAGTATATAAACTTCTTGATGTCGCTGGTTCATCTCCACTTGTAACTACCAATTCTTTTAGGACTCTCCAATTCACTCGTTGTTTGTCCTCATTCTGTCCAGTGTTGTCACTGTTGGCAATTTTTGTATCCCATCACTTGTTTGTCTTTCCAGTGATCAGTGCTAACTTCTTCTCAAAACCCGAACTGTTTCCACATCTTATGTATATTTTGTCACTATGAGTGGTTGGACAATTAACCAGTACCTAATATTCTTCAAAAGTGGGTGTCATGTCGACTCGGCCAAAGGTGAAGCAATTGTTTGCAGGATTCCAGAATTGTGACATGGCTCTGAGTAATTGTTGATCCACTTTAACACTTAGCATCAAAGCTATGTCTCCAAATTCTTTCCTAAATGCCTCTTTCATTTCACTTCCCCATTGGTCCCATATTTCCTTTACTTCTTACAGGCAAGCAATCTGGTTGGTGTTTAGTTTACATTGACCTTTCATCCGTGACACATCACCCACGCGCAAACTGTTTTCCTTCTCATGTCGAGTCTGTTCTGACCACGTCCAAATCGCAGTATTGTCTTCCCCAATCTTGACCCCTCTAAACATTCTGAATATTTCTAATTAATTGTTCCTTAAACCGATGCCAAAATAAATGCAACAATGACATGGTTTATCAAGAACAAAAACAAAAAGAAACACGTGTCAGTAATTGTGAATTAATACAAAAAGCAAGTAATCAAGCATTGATTCGATAGTATAGGTTCCTGTCTGGCTCTAGTGGGGTAGGTTTCTAAAACAAAATGTGGGCTTGGTTCTAGACTCTGGGTTCCCGAACTGTAGTTACCGTCTACTGCGGCAGTAAGACATTGATTCGATAGTATAGGTCCCTTACAACGGAGGCGTAGGCCCCACGACGAATAAGGTTAGTATACCGGAAGAAGACAAAAAATCTAAACTCAGAGCTGGAGAGCATCAGGTCGAATAATGTCTTTCTCCCACTTAAGGGTGAAAAGCCTGGGTCGAGAGCTTATGCATGAATGTCAGATATATCATACACAAAAACTACCCCCATTTTTCCTAAAAATTCATCCAACAATACTCTAGAACAAATTAAATCCAAATTATTGCTCATAATACCAAAATGCCACTTGGAATTAATTAATTAAGTCTAACTCTCTTTTTACTTCCCAACGGAGTCGCCAAGCTGTCGTGACCATTTTTCGAAATCGAAGTGTGGAAATGGCCTGGCGACTATTCTTTTGGAAAAAAATCGGGGATTTATTCATTTTAATTTGTTAAGTTTTGAAAATTAAGGTTCTTCCATATTAAATCCATTATTTAATTATTAAAAACCAATTTGGAGTCGCCACTGGTCACTTTGGTAGACCGGACACCACAAAAACAACTAGAGATTCATTTTAAAATGATTTGGGTTCAGGAGTCGATTACGTGTGGGGAAGGACTAGCCCCCCACGAATGCTCATTATCGTACTTTTTTAATTCCGTGTGGCATTTTCGAGTAATAAAATAAATTTAATTTGATCATTAATTATTAATTGAATTTCATTCCAAATGGGGATATCCTTTTGGAAGAAAATAAATTTTTAAACGAATATGAATTTTTGAAGTATCCAGTTACGTTAGGAAGCTTCGATTCATACTAAAAAATGTGTCTCAACATAAAAGGTTTAAATGCATGACAAATTATTTTGTTGTCAATTTTAAGTAAAAACCTAATTTGGGCTTCAATTCACTGATTAATTAAAATTCTATCAATATTATTAATTTTTGGGCTTGTGTGATAACACCCAAATGATTGGGCACTACCCGTATTAGGCCTAAAAATAACAATATTCCTAACATTAATGATGCTAATTATTTAATCCTAATTTCAATTTTATTTAACTAGTTATCTAATTATATGTAATTACCATATTCTAGGTTTAGATGAAATATTAAATATTTCACTAAAATACGCCCTTTGAATAACATCACATTACAATGTGACACTAATCAACTTAGGGCATTAAAGTAATCATTCAATATTCATTTATTTTCTATAATGATTCTCCCTTTTAATTTTAATTCATTAAAGAACCTAATTCTAAGGGCTCTAATTATACTTAGAGTGTTTAAGATTCTCTAAACAATTATACTACATGACTATTTAAAAGCATGCACCATACAAACAATTTAATAAATTAAATAAGAAGCAATACAAACAAAGGAATTAAACTGCTCTGGGCCAAATTGAATTAAATTGGAAATTAAAAGACTGAATTACAAGGAATTGGTGGCTAAATTGTAAGACGGGACAAACTGAAGATCCCAATCCTAAATATGTCAAAACTTGGACCCAAACCGGCTTAAAACAAACCGAATCGACCGTATAATCCCCAAACGGTCCAAACCGGCCTTCGGACCCTGAGTCAGGTCACGGTCTCGTATCCATACCTGCTTAGTGAGGCGCGGATCTTTTTGACCCGGCACCAAAATGGTGCCATGTCGACTCGCCCTTAAAAGGACTAAAACCAGACCAACTTGGCCATTTCTCCCGTCCCACTCTCTCTCCTTATTCTTCTCTCTCACTAAATCCTCTTAATTATAACAAGTCAAACCCAGAAATCCCTCAAACTTTCGATCAAAACCCCTGAATTCATCATTGTTCTTCGTCTGTTCTTCTATTTTTTCTCCATTTGATCCATCAGCAACACAAAAACACTTCCCTTTTCCTGTTTCTCAAAGATCAAACCCATTGTTTTCTTAAGAACTCATCCTCAGTTCTTTCAACTTTCATAACTTCAATCATCAACCACCACTAAACCCTAACCCCGATTTGTTTCTAGACCACCAGAGGCCGTCCACTGGTCGTCGTCTCTGGTCATCCCTTCTGATGAGCCTTAACCCTCCGACCACCGTCTGAACATTTTGGTCATCCCTAACCTATCCCCAGTGATTGATCGCCGCTGCAAGACAATTTCCAGCCATCGTCCTCCGCTACCAAAAAACCCCAAAAATTCCAGAAATGCTCATTTTTTGAACCTAAACCCTAATCTAATCCCAAATTCATCAGAATCGGCCCCCTTTTCCCATTCCTAAACTATCTACCCAAAATCAGAGGCCTTTCTCTATAATTTTCAACTCCACCTTGAAGCCTAACTCTCTTCTTACTCCTATCTCAACTCCGACAGTGTACACAGTGGCAGAAACTTTAGATAAGTGACCGGAACCTTCTTTTAATTTCAGATTTAATTTTTGCTTTAGATCTAGAGTGTTTTTAGGTTTCTGACTTAGATTTAGGATTTATCTAGATTTTAGACACTGCTATTACTGGTTTTAAATGATTGATGCCTGGATTTAGTTTTTTTTGCTCGTTTAATTGCAGGAAAAGAAAGAATAGAGGTAGAAATATACCTCTGGATGTGTATCAATAGCTCCGACAAACCTCCAGCGGTGATGAAGCTATTTCGAACGTCTTTTCCCCTTTTCTGGTAACCTTTCGAATTCCTTCTCTCTCTCAATTATTGCCTTTTAATTTTGAGTTAATGATTAGCCATTATTAATCATTTTTCTCTCTCCTTGTAGGTATTTATACTGGTGGTGGATCCTGATGTCACGCTAGCTGGCTCCAGTTGACGGGAGAAAGACCACAATCCATGGCTCCTGGCTTTGGCTAATCGAAGGCTACCATGTGGCAGATTTGAGCTGGAAAAATGAGCTTAAGACCATATTTGTGTTTGTTGGGTTGTGATTATCAGAAAATGGGTTATAACCAGCTACTTGGGATTACATTTTGGATATATATATATGGGCATTTGGCTGTAAATGGGCATTAAGGAACTTTTTATGAACTATAAACTTAATCCAAAACTACGAACTTAGGCACCCCGTGTGAACACATAATCTCGGCAATATACAACTCCGTCAACTTATCCCAAATAATACGTGGTATACACCAGCACAAAATGTACACACTTCATAAAACCGATCAAAAATCACCCAAATAGAATCCTTTTAGTGGGTGTCAACGGCAACCCATACAAAATTCCATAGCAATTCACTCCCACTTCCATCATGGTATCTTCAAAGATTGCAACAACCCAGAATGAAACTGATGTCAACCTTAACACGCTGACATACCATGCATCTAGAGACAAAATCAGCCACAACCTTTCTTTAAACCTATCCAATAGTACCATTCCTTCAACCCTCAATACATCTTAGTACTACCAGGATGCATAGCAAAAGAACTAGTAGGCACCTCAGACAAAATGGTACGCCTCAACTCATCATCACTAGACACCACTATCCAATCCTTGAAACACAACACCCTATCATCATTAAAGTGAAAATTCATTGGATTTCCATCCTTGGTATCCTAACATACGGTACCAACGCATCATCATAAGGTTGCTTCTAATTAATCAACTATGAAAAAGATAGCTTTACCTGCAACTCGGCCGAAAAGCCTCCATCATACGTCATACTTAACCGCACAAGCATCACCCTCAACTCTACCAAAACTTCCCTACCCAAACCATCAGCTAAAACATTAGCCTTCCCTGGATGATATTCAATCATCATATCATAATCCTTAAGCAACTCTAACCATCTATGTTGTGTAAGACCCAAATCTTTTTGCATCATCATTTTTTTCAAACACTTATAATTCGTGTACACAACACACTTCTCACCATAGAGATAGCGTCTCCAAATCCCTTAAGCAAACACAACCGCGGCAAGCTCAACACCATGCATAGGACAATTGCGCTTGTGCACCTCCAACTATCTAGATGCACAAGCCACAACTTTGCTAGCAATGCAACAATCTTAGAGGATTCCTCAACAAACCTCGATATTAGTCAATTAAATCTAGAAAACCCACAAACTTCCGACTCCAAACTTGGTTGCTTCAAAATTAACACAAATTAAACTTCCGAGAACCAATCTTTAACACCCTCTTCAAACCTTGAGAACTACAAAGAACCACATTACTAAAGCTACTTACATAAGCTACCTAGCTTACACCATCACTCCATCGACCTTCAAACAATCATTCGTAAGTGTGAACATATGTATGTATGATTACTTATATACCCTCATAGATGTCTATGTGTATGTATGAAAAACCTCTAATGCCATGCCCAAATGTATGCATGTAACGACAGATTTATATATACATATAAGTGTTTTCACTGTTCATGTTAAACTATTCACACTTACTAATAACGTTCTCAAAACCAATATTTCTTCCAATATTCCCAAAACTCGTACTTTCCCAACTAAAGAGAAAACATTCACTTCTCCACAAAAACCTGCTAAATCATTCATACTTGTCGATCGGGATCCATTTCGGTACCTTTGCACATGAGAATATCATGAAAAAAATACACAACAAACTAATCAAAAGCTCATGGAATACTCAATTCATCACATCCATGAATACAACCGACACATTGGTCAAACCAAACGGTATCACCAAGAACTCACAATGCTCGTACCTCATACGAAAGGCAATCTTAGGCACATCCACATCATTTACTTTCATCTGCTAATACCCAGAACTCAAATCAATTTTAAAGAACACGGAAGCACCTCAAAACTGATCAAACAAATCATTCATTAGTTGCAAATGATACTCATTCTTAATCGTCAACTTGTATAATAATCGATGCACATCTGCATTGTGCCATCTTTCTTTTCCACAAACAATAACGGTGCACCCTACAATGAAACACTAGGCCTAATAAACCCTCGATCAAGCAACTCCTGAAGTTGCGTCTTTAGCTCCTTCAACTCTTTTGGAAAGTACACACACCTCCTTCGAACCCTATTCCATAACATAGGCTAGGAATGCCTGACATCCAAAATCCATCAAACGAATCACTCCTAGAGCCAAAACAACATTAGGCAAAAACTTAGCATTCTCAATCATGGTTAATACCTCGTAATCATCAGCAACTTTCAAGGTAACTTGCTTGGATTCAGAATCAACCATAGCTCAATGCTCGGACAACCAATCCATATCCAGGATTACATCAAAACCATAAAATGACAACCTCATTAAATCAATCGCAACATATGACCTTATACCATCAAGGACATTTCTTAAATAACCTTCTCGCAACAACCGCCTCACTAGAAGAACTAACTACTTGCGTTCCTGAATCTTACACTTCTTAGACAACCGTTCAAACCATAACTCCCACGAGTGTTAGCAACAACAGACGCAAGAGCTTGTCCCTCACGAACCAAACATGTACAGTCATGCCTCGTACAATCACGCGATCCACAAACCCAACAGAAATTGTGCGCTACTCTAGCCTAGATACTCTGACCCTGCGGTCCTCACCCAGCACTACCTCTACCCCACCTCAACTCAGGGTGATACCTCTTATCACGTTGCTTCTTAAACTGACCACCACTGGAACCAAAGTCCGCAACTCTCTTGCTAGAGCCAGAACCTCCTACACGAACCAATAAACCCAGGTTCTGCTCATTATCCTTCTCCCATGTAACCAACACGTCAAATCGGTGTAGTCAAAAGCCAACATGTATATCTTAACATCCTATACCAATCTGCAACGGAATCAGTCACAGCGATTCCTCTCATCTGGTACTAGTTTAGGAGCATACCAACTCAACCGTACAACTTGTACCTCAAACTCGGCCACAGACATACTACCTTGAACGTAGGTCATAAACTCACATTTCATTTCACCCAAGTATCTAACTTCCATATACTTCTTCTCAAAAATAGTTTGAAAGAACTCTTTTCTCACATCATCGGGTTCCATACCCACAACCATAGTTATCCACCAACTATACACATCTCCTTGCAACAGAGACACGTCACATCTTCAACTTACGGGCATTATTACACCCTATTTGGTCAAAAATCTGATCAGTACTGGCCATCCACTCCTCGGATGCCTCAGGTGCCAACCCTCGAGACTCAACTCCTCCCAAACTACGAAAGAACTCTAACAGCAACCCACTATTGTCCAATAGCTAGTGCAATCACATGCACTCCAGCAACGAAGGCTTGAAAAGCCCCAAACATCACCTACATCAAAGGCGTCATGTCACCCAACACTAGCCCAAGTGGCGCAGGTGGTACAGACTTCAGGTTGGCTAATGATAAAACATTCTCCTCAACTCCTTGACCAAAGGCAACAACACTCGTGCTAGTTCTCAATTCTCCCCTCGGTCGTAACATAACACATTTTCGAAGGCATAATAATTACACTAAAGCAAAAACAATCAGGCCAGCTTCAAGCAAGGATCCAAGACTTCCTTTCCAAATAAAACATTTTGGACTGTAGTAATAAGGATCCAAGACTTCCTTTCACACAAATATCCCCCAACATAACATATGCCATTCAACAGACATATAAACAATCAACATTCTTATAAACAATCACTGTGCATAGAAAACGACAGCAATCAACCAATAACAACATTCTAACAATCATAAATTCATCCCACTTATCGCAAACTTGGCTTTCATACAACCAAATGTAACCCCCTCGACCCAGCCTAGCCGCAAGACCAAATCGAGCGAGCTACATTAGGTTTGCCAAAACAAACCCATAAAGATTAACTCAAATTATGTCTATTTTTTCATTTATATCTAGATGCAATTCATTAACCTATGGTGTGCATACTGGTAGTGGGTGAAAACTCAACTCAATCAGGCGTTGAATCGACATCCAATTGCAAGCCATTGTAATTTAGGGACCAAATTGCAATTCTAAAAAATATAGGGACTTAACCCATTTTTAAGTTACCAATCCCTAATTAATCAGGTTTCATGCTCACATGTCAGAAATTGTCTCATAACGATCATCCAAACTCATTCAATTGCATGTGTAACATTCAGAGACCAAAACGAAAAAAATAGAAACTTTCAAACATCACATTAACTGAAATAACAGCTGTCTGTATCGGTACACGGGAAAGTGTATTGGTACGTTTTTCCATTTCTTAAAATCCCATATTCCATTAGCTCAAAATCGTATCGGTACGGCTTATGTGTATCGATACACCTTGCTAGAATACTCTTGCACGTACTGAAATAGCTCATCGCGTACCGAAACACTATCCCAAAAATAGCTTACCCATATCGGTATAGGGACACGTGTACCGATACGCTTCCTGTACCGATACGCTTGGACCTGAAATGTCCAATTTTGCTAGTTTAACATGCTTTTAAGGGTTTAAACATATTCCAACATGCCTCAAACATATATACAACAACATCAAGGATTAAACCTTACGACAACTTCATAGAAACATCTTCAAATCATGGCATTATACTTCTCAAAATAACCTAGAGGCATGATTCCTAGCAATAAACCATTTCAAGCATGAAGCACAATCCAAAGCATCAACCAAACATATTAACTCAATTACAACTCCAACACAGTACGGCAAACTTGCTCAAAACAGGGAATTTAACCCAAACCATCCAAAACACCAATAACGAACCCCATTGCCTTTATTACTACAAGTTTAGTTCGACACCATACTTTCTCGTAATACAAGTCCTTGGATTTTCCCCTCGCTTGCTCGCTGCCTCCAACCTTTAATTATCTATATTGATTGACAAAAAGAGCGTAAGCACACAAGGCTTAGTGAGGAGCCCTCAAAACGCGCACCATCAGTACATTTAAAACCATTTTCCAAAACCACATTGAAATCACCATTTCAATCATCACATAAAACACCATGCCTTGAAAACCAAGCACTTAGCACTTTCAAAAACCAGCATATTAAACTATATGCAACATGTATCATGGACCAATAGCAAATCTCATTGTTAACTTTCAATTTAAGCCTTCCCATGCATAACAATCCATATGCGAAGCTTAAAGAGTAAACATGTATAAACGAACATTATACATCAACATCCATCACATGATACATTAACAATTATATTGGCTTTCAAGTGATCATAAACAAAGTTCCACTTTACAAAATATTACATCGGATACACGGATTCAACAAGTGTCCTATCAACACTACAAACCATCTCAACCAGAATTACGTTGCGATCACAACTATGGTACACTCACCATCAGGTACAAACACGACCCTGAGGACACCAACCCCAATCATCAATTAGACGTTTAATCCACTACCAAGAGTTTCTGGTGCCATATAACCCCTCAACCGTTACATTACTTGGATGGAGTATTCGGTGCACCGTATAAACCTCTCGACATCCAATTCGACTTTTTTTAGTGCACTATCAATCCTATGGCTGGCCAAATATATCCGAAAACATTTTAAACCACATCACTTGCCAATATAATTCATTATTAACCATGTACCTTATTGTTTTTAAAAGCAACACATCAAAACCATTTTCAATGCATTAACCCAATGCATTCACAAGAATTTCTCACACTTACATGGATCATTTACCAATGCGTCCATTGTCAAAATATGATCAAAATAGTATATAACATGCTTTAAAACATGCTTAACAGTATGTGCCATGTAATTCAAAACAAGTACATAAAAATTATTTCCTTAAAACACGACTGAGGGAGAAATCTCATCATACTTACTTTCGAGTTTAAACCAGCGTCTCAAGCTAAGTTTAAACTTCCAAAAATCACCTTTAAACCATTTCAAAGCTAAAATCGACGTTCTCTCTCATTGACAACGCAAAGCCTCATTCGCCAATGTGAATTACTCCTCCAAAGCTTCTGAAGTGAAACTTCAAGCTTGAGGATCAACCTCCCCTGATTTCACCGCACAAAAATAGAGGATCCAATATCAAAATGCATTCACAAACCCAGCAATATTAATCCACAACAATCCTCTACAAATACTAGTTGAAACCTTTTCAAAACTACCGAAATCAACATCAAAACCCTTCCACACTTAACCCAGCCAAAACCTAAAGGTTTAATTCAAAAATTAACATCAATTGGCATCCAAAAACAATCCAAAACAATCCTTATATCTCCAGCATACATTAAACCTCCACAACTCCTCAAAAACACATAACTAGCACCCTAGAAAATTAGAGGTTCACATTGCTTCGGGATTCCAATGTTAAAATCAATATATTAACATTATATAATATCAAAATCTTGATTAAAACAAATCAAGAACCTAGAAAAATAGATTCAATACGAAAATCACATAAACTCATCAATTAAACCTTGATTTAACCATTTTTTAACAATTAAATCATTAAAGCTCAATAGAAAACATTTATAAAGGATCAATAACTTGGGAATTTCATTAAAGAACCATACATTAGAGGAGAAGGATGAAGCTCACATCTAATGTTGACTTTCCTCCTTAATTGTATTGATTCACATGAAAAAAACAAGATTAAAACAATAAGGTTTTGATAGGAAATAATTAAGAACTTATTTGAAATTAAGAGATTGAAGAAATCAAGAAATTACCTAAAGATTTTGAAGAAGAAAATAGTATTTGACTGAAGAGAATTTGAGAGAAAATCTTTTTAGAGAAAAGTTAGTTACGTGAAATTTACTTAAGAATTAATTATGAAATTAACTCCTCAAAATCTATTTATACCTCTTCCTAAATCCTTTTAAAATAGCCAATTAAGGTGAAAAGTCTGATATTAGACTTTGGGCTAATAGCTCCTTAAAGATTGAAAGTTTTGATCCTTTTACAAAACAGTCACTAAAAATAGTTTCCATCCTTTACTCTTTGATCACTAGCCAAAATGTCATATTTTCAAATTCTATTTTTCAAAATCGACTTTACCTAAAATATTCATATATTAAATAATTATTTTAGATATTTTCCAAAAATATTTTCTTACTAAAAAATATTTAATCCGATTTTAATCCTGAATCTGACTCAAATCTCTAACCCGATCCACCAGACCGTCTAATCAACCTATAAACTACTAGGTCCAAAACTAGGGCATTGCTCTTAGCCACTTCTGGTAGCCCAGTTCACTTGGTTAGCGATGATTCCATAAAGGTGCAACAGCCAATGGGACAAGTCAATTCTTCCCCTATTAAGACATCACCAACTTCGTCTGCTACCACTCTTAGGACCCGAACCAAGGTCACTGTTGGTTGAGTCCTTGAGCTTATTGAGGAGCTACAAGGCACTTGAGGTGCCAAACCCCATTATCTTCCTCATCAAACTCCTCAACATTCACTATTGCTCCTTTAAAGAATGATGCCTCTACATCTCATGTATATGCCACACTCCAACAGTCACCACAAGCAACTACTCCACCTGCACTAGAAGCCAAGCAAAGAGCCGGCACGGTGCGCCCCACCACCCCAGTAACTCCCTGGGTTAGATTTTCTTTTTTTTTCTTTAATTTTTAGTATAGTTTAATTTTCATATTGCATCTGCATATTTGTTTTTCCTTGATTTGTTTTCCTTTCTTTTTTTACATTAGGGATAATGTTCTTCTCAAGTTTGAGAGAGTACATACCATATATATATATATATATATATATATATATATATATATATATATATATATATTAGGTTAAATTTATGTAAAAAAATTTAGGACCTGTAAATAGCCTAATATGTTAGATAAGTTCACTTTGCTGTGAGTCTTTTGATTCTGAAACTGCTGGTGCATTGATCATGGCTTCCTATGATGAATGTATGTTGATGCTTTGCAATGTGTTAAGAGCTTTATGTTTTGAACTTAATGATGAATCTGTTGTAACCTTTAAAAACACATGTTGCATACACTCTAAAAACTTATGGAACCTTAGGAAAACTCTAGATCGACTCTCTGATGCCAAAATATGAGTCAATGTGAATGAACTTAACGCCTAATGTAGCAAAATAAAGGTTTATAAACTCCTTAAAAAATTAAGAAAATTCATGAAGACTTGATAATATAAACAAAACTATTTTAGGGACACTCTTCTATGCATCTTGCTATCTTAGTACACTAGGTGAGTTGTGTTTGCTCCATTTAACTTTCCCTAGTAGGAGTGCTAGTACTGGAAAATAGTGAATGAAAGTCTTCACAAGATGACATCATTCGTATGGCTCGGAGATGGGCTGTTTGCTCCACAACGTCTTCAGGTCTGAAGATTAAGTGTGATAAGCTAAAGCCCAAGGATACAGTTTTTAAACTTAAAAATAAAAGGGAGAAAAACAATTTGTTGAAAAGGAAAACATTATGTAAAGGCAACAATAGAAAGCAACCCTTAAGTTTCTCTAAGGCTATTAAGTGATGAATACATGTAACTTAGCACACATTGCACCAACAGTAGATTTGACCTTTGGAACAAAATTGTAAGCTCTAATGCATTCCATCTCATTAACATAGTTGAGGAATGAATTACCGCTGCAGCATAACTTGGAATTCTGTAATCATAGCTTAGTGGAACCTTAGGACTTATGGGTTGTTTACTGTTTTTATTTTTTGTTTTTGTTTTTCTTGCTTCCATTTTGCATTGCTTGAGGACAAGCAACAGTTCAAGTTTGGGGGTATTTGATGAGTGTGTAAATGATCTATTTTATATGCCCTTTTTACTTGCCTTTTGCAAGTTTTCAAGCTCATATAGATTGCATTTAGGTTAGATTGTACATAATTGCATATAGGTAGGGAGTTACACCGCATGCACTTTAATGTCATATATATTGGTATTCTTTATAGGAAATGTGGTGTTTTGTGGTGCAAGTGCAGGATACTGGTAGATGCTGGAGGATTGTTGGAGCGGAAGATTAGCATATCTGACTTGTTACGAAACATTAAATAGAGGGAAATAAATGGCCTTCTTTAATGAAGTGCGTGCACTTTAGGGTTTCAAAACCCTAGTTTCACTTGTTGGAGTATGCCCAAAGACCAATCATGAGATGGTTGTAAAACACATATTTATTTTATCTTGTTTATTAATATAAAGCCATTATTATTATTATTTTAGTCTTATTCTATGTATTTATAAGTAAACTGAATTATAATAAAGTCCTTAGAATAATATAGTTATTCTTGAATGTCCTTAGTCTAGTATTATTGTGGGCATGGAAAACAATAATATATTAAGACTAATATGTAGTTGATTAATGACAAAGTGTTTTCATTGGCATGGAGATGTCAAAATCAATACATAACTATGTGTTATATAACGACATACTGGACTGACCCGCTATGAGCATGTCTCTTGGATTATTATGTGACAGTCACAACGTTGCTCATGGTGATAACTACATGTATGATCCTCATACTTGAGATTATCTTTATTTCAACATCGTGAGTGATATATTTTGATAGGGTCAAATGTGTGTCGTAACTGACTACACTATAAAGACTGATATTGGATATGTCACAATCTATATAGCGGAATATGGTTGATCAAGATAGGATTTGTCCCTCCTACATAATAAGAGTAATATCATAAGCCACTTGATTGAGTGAGACTAGAAAATGCATGGTCATGCTTGAATAAATTGATATGGAATATCATAGTTATTCTTTTATAATAGTATACTCTAGATATCAAGAAATATTAGATGGACTATACAAGTGTGACTAATCCATGACTTGTACCCGATCTAGATATGAGGAGAAAAGGATAAAACACATAAAAGAAGTTAATCACAGAAAAGGTTAAGTCGAACCATGACTTTATGTAACTTAGGTAGCAATGATGTATTGCTAGATGCCATTCACTGCTTGTAATATTAGAATTGCTCTAGATATTACTGCTAATGTTACATGAACCTACAAGGGTTACACCTTATGATTGAAACGAACAAATATCGACTAAATAGCATGTGTACAAACTTGTTGTGCACGAAATAAGTAAAACCAAAATTATTATAATTATTGTAATTATAGATAATTTCGTTTATATATATTTCAATACTAGATAATTAATGTAATTATCAGATACTATTAAAATATATATATCCCTAAAGAAACATGATAGAAGTAGAATCAGATTCTACATATTTAATTATATTTGGATAAATATAATGTATATTTAAAGAATCTGAATTTAATTAGAATTAGGGTTTTGAATGCTATATAAAGGCATGAGGTCTAGCACCCAAATATATGCTTTTGAGAAAAACCTCTCTAATAGTTATAGAAGAGAAAATATTGTTCCTTTCATTCGGTTGTTTGATGCTTGCGACCATGACCCCTAAGCTTCAAAAGCAACTTAAGGACATGGTTCCTTATGAGATGGTTAAAAATTTGAAGGAATTATATGAGGGACAAGCTCGTCAAGAGAGGTATGAGACCTCTAAGTCTTTGTTTCGATGCAAGATGGTTGAGGGAACTCCAGTGGGAACTCATGTTCTCAAAATCATAGTGTTTGGACTGTTAAGAACAGCATAAAACAACATGAAAAAGGTTGGCTACAAACCTATTCTGATGGTTCGAAAGGATAACAGAAAAGGAAAGCCCAACACCAAGGCAAAGCCAAAGCCCAACAAAGGAAAGGTTGCATTGAAACCCAAAGGAGGAGATGTAAAAGAAGGAAAGTGTTTCATTACAGCAATGCTGGACATTGAAAGAGAAACTGCACTGTCTATCTTGAGGACATCAAGAAGGCAAGAGAAAATGGACAGTCCAGATCAAGTATTTATATTATTGATATTAATATATATGTTAGTTTAGTCGACTTAGAGTTTGTATCCTATCTATAGTTTGTATTTTATTTATTATGTATAGGAGAACTAGTTATCTAAGTCATGTACTAATAGCTAGAGTTAGAGTTTAATTATTAGTAGGACTTCTAACCTAAGTTAAAGTCCTTGCCTATAAAAGCATATAAATCTGTAACTTTTTATTTAATTCAATCGAATACAGAAGAATTATGTTTCTTTTCATGGTATCAATC
Source organism: Hibiscus mutabilis (assembly GCA_019671005.1). Classification (NCBI taxonomy): domain Eukaryota; kingdom Viridiplantae; phylum Streptophyta; class Magnoliopsida; order Malvales; family Malvaceae; genus Hibiscus; species Hibiscus mutabilis. The sequence goes on from CM033711.1 coordinate 66,216,836, forward strand.
TAATTCGATCCTATCAAATTTCTTCCTCTCTTTCCATGAGTCGTCAATCGAGTTTGAGTGAGCTGCAGTCCCCTTCTTCCTCTACTGTTACAATGGAAAAATATTCAGACGCAACCAGTTCGAGCTTTCTCTGCCACCGATTTGTTGGCAATAATTATATTCCTTGGTCTCAATCTGTTAAAATTTTTCTGACTGGACGAAGAACTCTAGGCTACATCAACAAAAAAGCAAAAAGCCCTCTGCCGATGACCAAAAGTTTGAGAAGTGGACTCAAAATAATGGCATGGTTATGTCCTGGCTAATCAATACAATGTCCCCTGATGTAGGATCGCAGTTTTTGCTTTATGAAACTGCCCATGAAATTTGGAATGCTGTGAAAGATACATATTCTAGTTCAAACAACGACTCTGAGTTGTTTGGCATTGAAAGCACGGCCTCCACCTTGAAACAAGATGCGATGAATGTTACTTAGTATTTCACAACACTCACCAATCTGTGGCAACAAATTGATCTTTATGAAGCTCAAGATTGGGAAACACCTATAGATGTTGCACTATACAGGAAAATTACAGAACAAAGAAGAATTTTCCAGTTTCTTAATGGTCTTAATCGAGACCTAGACCCAATCAAATCTCGCATTCTTGGCCTCAATCCTCTTCTTTCACTCCGTGAAGTTTTTTCAGAAATTCGAAGAGAAGAAAGCCGAAGATTGTACATAATTTCTGACACCTCTCCTCCTGACAGTTCTGCACTTGTCACACAAAAGTCTTCTTCTCCCAAGCCCAAAAAAGGGAGAGCTTATTGTGATTACTGCAAAAAACCAGGTCATCTGAAGTAAAGCTACTGGAAACTACATGGAAAACCAGCTGATTGGAAAGCTCCTGCCAATAAGGTACAAAAGGAATCCTCTTTACATAATACTTCTTCCCTTCCATCTAATGGCTTCACCAAGCAACAGATGCTCCAGCTACAACAGATGTTTAGTAAATTCACCACAAGCAGTGAAAGAAATTTAGCCCAAGTTAAAACGGAAGGTACATCGAACACCTCTACTGCCCTTCTTTCTACTTCGCATTCCTCAGAATAGATTGTGGAGTCCGGTGCTTCTGATCATATGACAGGTAACAAGGATTTGTTTTTTACCTTCAAACAATCCTCATCTAAATCCTCAATTAAGATAGCTGATGGTTCTTTCTCACCTATTCAATGCAGTGGCTCTGTGTTTATTACTAATGATTTAATCCTTCAAGATGTTCTTTTTGCACCTAATCTGGACTGCAATCTTTTGCCTGTTAGTAAGTTGTCGACAGAATTAAAGTGCATTTTCCAGTTCTCTAATTCTCAATGTTTTCTACAGGCACTGGACTTGAAGAAGATGATTGGCAATGCTAGCTTGCAGAATGGTCTATATATTCTCCACAGTCCCAGATCTTCCACAATTTCACCATCTCTATCTTGCTTTACATCTTTAGAACAATCTGATGTTATGTTATTGCATTTTAGGTTAGGACACCCAAGCTTTTATTATCTTCAAAAGATGTTCCCTCAATTATTTATTGATAGGAAACCTTCTTATTTTCAATGTCATATTTTTCCTCTTACCAAACAATCCTATTTACCATCTACTTATAAACCCTCAAAACCTTTTCCCCTTATACATAGTGATGTTTGAGGTCCTTCTAAAGTGAAGAATATTACGGGTAGTAAATGGTTTGTAACCTTTATTGATGACCATAGTCGAACCACTTGGACTTACCTCCTAAAATAAAAATCAGAAGTAACAAGTGTTTTTGAAAAAATTTACACAATGGTTGAAACCTAATTTCACACAAAAATTCAGATTTTTAAATTCGATAACGGGGGAGAATTCTTTACTAAGTCTTTAGGTGATTTCTTCAAGAAAAAAGGGATTTTCCAAATAAGCTCTTGTGTTGATACGCCTCAACAAAATGGAGTAGTCGAAATAAAAAATAGGCATCTAATAGAAGTAACCCGAGCTATTTTATTTACCCACAATGTTCCTAAACATGTATGGGGAGAAGCTTTGTTAACTTCTACTTATCTAATTAATAGAATGCCTAATCGAGTCCTCAATTTTCAAACACCTAGAGATGTTCTTTTATTTTCTTTTCCTAATTTTAAACCATTATCATCCTCTCCTCCCTTGAAAGTATTTGGATGTACTGTGTTTGTTAAAAACTTAGATCCTTCTCGGTCTAAACTTGATCCTAAATCTTTCAAGTGTGTCTTTATAGGATATTCTTCACTAAAGAAGGGCTACAAATGTTACCATCCACCTTCTCGTAATTTTTTGTTTCTTTGGACCTTATTTTCTTTGAACATAAACCATATTTTTTGAAGGCTGCCATTCAGGGGGAGAATTTCGATGACTTTCAGCATTCTCACAAACAGGTTTCTCTTTCTTTTTTCCCTTTAATACCTCTTCCCGATTCATTACCCTTTGATCGCAGACTTCTTTGACACCCTCTAATAACTTACCTATCTCCTCCCCTATTACTTTATCTACACCACATTCTTCTCATCAACCTATGTCTACAGGAACCCGACCTTCAACCAAATCCTCTTCCCAGCCTACTAAACAACTACAGGTTTATACCAGAAAAAGGAGAATTATTCCAGAAGCCATTCTGCAATCCAGTACTTTTCAAGAATTGGATTTTAGTTCAGCTGCTTGTGAAAACAATGGAGGTAATGATTCTACTAGTATTCCTCCTTATCTTTTTGAGTTTGACTATTTACCCATTGCTAAAAGTAAAGGGGTAAGACAATGTACTAAATATCTTATTCAGAGATATGCGGCTTATGGAAATTTGATGCCTTCTTTTAAAACTTTTATAGCATCCTTAGATGTTGTACAAATTCCTAAAACAGTTAGGGAAGCCCTACAAATTCCAGAATGGAAGAAAGCAGTTGAAGAAGAAATTGAGGCACTTGAGAAACATGGTACTTGGACGATTATTCCCCAAGGTAAGAAACATGTTGGATGTAAATGGGTTTTCGCAATTAAGTATAACTCAGATGGCAGTATACAAAGATTTAAAGCTGGGTTGGTTGCTAAGTGCTTTACACAAACTTATGGCATTGATTATAAGGAAAGTTTTGCTCATGTTGCCAAACTAAATTCTGTTAGAGTTTTATTAAGCCTTGTTGTAAACTGTGATTGGCAATTATGCCAACTTGATATTAAAAATGATTTCCTTAACGGTAACCTTGATGAAGATGTCTATATGCAAATTCCACCAGGGCTAGAAGGTGTAGGACAAAAACAACAAGTTTGTAAGCTTGACAAGGCACTTTATGGCCTAAAACAATCTCCTAGAGCATGGTTTGACAGACTTACAAGGGTTATTCTGGAAAATGGATACAAATAGTTCCTGGCAGATCATACCTTATTCTCTAAGGTAACTTCTTCGAATAAAATGGTTATTCTTATTGTTTATGTGGATGATATAATCCTAACAGGTGATGATGGAGAAGAGCTGAGCCGATTAAAGGCACTGTTGAATAGAGAATTTGAAACCAAAGACCTAGTGAAACTCAGATACTTCCTAGGCATGGAGGTAGCAAGGTCAAGCAAGGGTTTAGTCATAAATCAAAGAAAGTATGTTCTAGATTTACTCACAGAAATAGGATTACTTGGATGCAAACCTGCAGATACACCCATGGAGGCAGGATTGAAATTCAGCGAAGATGATGACAATCCTAAGACAGATAAAGGTCTATATCAGAGATTGATTGGTAAATTAATTTATCTATCACTAACAATATATGATATAGCTTTTCCAATGAACGTTGTAAGTCAACATATGACAGATCTGAGAAAGGAACATATGGAAGCAGCAAAGAGGATCTTGCGATATTTGAAGGGTACACCAGGACATGGTTTGATATTCAAAAAGAGTCATGATACAACTGTAAAGATTTTTTCAGATGCAAGTTGGGCCAGTGAACTAATAGATAGAATATCAACCAGTGGGTATTGCTCCTTTGTTTGGGGAAATCTTGTGACATGGAAGAGTAAAAAGCAAACAGTTGTTTCTAGAAGCAGCGCAGAGGCTGAATACAGGGCATTAGCATTGGGAATGTGTGAAGGAATCTGGTTAACAAAATTACTTAGAGAATTAGGGATGATACAGGATGAAAACTTTCAAATTTTTTGTAACAACCAGTCAACTATTTAGATCGCTAAAAACCCTATTCAACATGACAGAACAAAACATGTTGAAATAGACAGACACTTCATCGCCAAAAGCCTTTTTTGACGATTTTCTATTGAAGCTGGGATTATACAATGTATATTCTCCAGATTGAGGAGGAGTGTTAGTTTAGTCGACTTAGAGTTTGTATCCCATCTAGAGTTTTTATTTTATTTAATCTGTATAGGAGAACTAGTTATCTAAGTCGTGTACTAATAGCTAGAGTTAGAGTTTAATTGTTAGTAGGCCTTCTAACCTAACTTAAAGTCCTTGCCTATAAAAGCATGTAAAGCTGTAACTTTTTAATTAATTCAATAGAAAATAGAAGAATTCTATTTCTCTTCAATATCAACATCTACATCTTGGGTATTAGATACCGGTTGTGTTTCTCACATTTGTACCTCTATAAAGGGACTAAAAATGAGTATAAAATTGGCAAAAGGAGATGTGGACCTATGAGTGGGAAATGGAGCAAGAGTTGCTGCATTAGCTATAGGAACATGTACTTTGTCATTACCTAGTGGACTTGTTTTGGATTTAGACGATTCTTATTTCGTACATATTTTGACTAAAAACATTATTTCAATTTCTTGTTTGGACAAGATTGGTTTTGAGATTATTATTAAGAATAATAGTTGTTCTTTTCCCCTCAATAATGTTTTTTATGGTACGGCTCAATTAATCAATGGCCTATATATCTTAGATCAAGACAATTCCATATATAACATAAATATGAAAATATCAAAAACAAATGACTTTAATCAAACTTATGTCTGGCATTGTCACTTGGGTCATATTAGTGAGAAATGCATATCAAAACTTCATAAAGGTGGGTTTTTGGATTCTTTTGTTTTCGAACAACTTGATATACGTGAACCTTGCTTAATGGGAAAAATGACCAAGTCACTGTTTGACAGTAAAAACGAGGGAGCAAGTGATTTATTAGGTCTAATACATAGTGATGTATGTGGACCGATGAATACACAAGCTAGAGGAGGGTTTCAATACTTTATACTTTCACTGATGACTTCAGTAGATATGGGTACGTTTACCTAATGCATCATAAATCTGAAGCCCTTGAAAAGTTCAAGGAATTTAAAAATGAATTACAAAACCAACTAGGAAAGAGTATCAAAGCTCTTTGATCAGATCAAGAAGGAGAATACTTAAGCTCAGAGTTTGATGAACTTCTTAATGAATGTGGGATTGTCTCACAACTTACACCTCTTGGTACTCCACAACGTAATGGAGTCTCTAAAGGAGAAATTGAACATTGCTAGACATGGTTCAGCCAATGATGAGTCATGCTGATCTTCCAACTACTTTTTGGGGACATGCGCTAAAAACATATGCTTTCACACTAAATCGTGTTCCATCTAAATCAGTTCAAAAGACACCATATGAGATATGGACTGGGAAGTGTCTTAGTATGTCTTTTATGAAAATTTGGGGATGCGAAGTTTATGTTAAACATCAGATGTCTACAAAACTCAAACCCAAATCTCATAAATGTAATTTTGTGGGGTATCCTAAAGAAACTAAAGGATACTATTTCTTCAATCCATCGGAGAACAAAGTGTTTGTTGCTCGAACAGGAGTCTTCCTCGAGAGAGAACTTATTCTTAGAAAGGGAAGTGGGAGAAATATTGAACTTGAGGAAATTCAAGATCAACCACAGATCACTAAACCAGAGATTAAACAACAACAAGTTCCACGAATAGTTGAGGAGCATCCAACCGTTCTTGAAACACAACCACTGTGAAGATCTATGAGAGAACACAATGCGCCCGAGAGATATGGATTTCTTGTCACATTGCATGGAGATGTTCTCCTCATGGACCAAGATGAGCCTAGAACTTATTAGGAAGCAGTGGAGAGTTTAGAGTATGAGAAATGGCTAGAAGACATGAAATCCGAGATGGATTCCATGTCAGAAAACCAAGTATGGACTTTGGTTAACCCACCCGAAGGGATTAAACCCATAGGGTTCAAATGGGTTTTCAAAAAGAAAATCGACATGGATGGAAATATACAAACATACAAAGGGCGATTGGTCACTAAGGAATTTCGCCAAATTCATGGTATAGACTATGATGAAACCTTTTCCCATGTTGATATGTTTAAATCCATCTGGATATTGCTTTCAATAGCTGCATATTTTGATTATGAAATCTGGCAAATGGATGTCAAAAACACTTTCCTTAATGGAAAATTAGATGAGGATGTGTACATGACATAACCTGAGGGTTTTGTCGATCCAAAAGATGCCCAAAAAGTATGCAATCTACAAAGATCTATTTATGGGTTGAAGCAAGCTTCTCAAAGTTCGAATCTTCTTTTTAATGAGGAATGTGTTTTCAAGAAAACTAGTGAGAGCGCTGTCACATTCTTGGTATTGTATGTGGATGACATACTAATAATAGGAAATGACATACATACCTTACAGTCTATAAAGACTTGGTTAGGAAAATGTTTTTCTATGAAAGACTTGGGTGAAGCAACCTACATATTAAGAGTTAAGATCTATAGAGATAAATCAAGATGACTCCTAGGACTAAGTCAAAATACATACATAGATAAAGTATTGAAAAGATTCAGTATGGAAGAATCTAAAAGAGGATTCTTACCTATGAGACATGGCATTTTTCTCTCGAAGGAAATGTGTCCTTCAACGCATCAAGAGAGAGAGTGCATGAGTAAAATTCCATATGCTTCGGCATTGGATCTATCATGTATGCCATGCTATGTACATGTCTGGATGTATCATATGCACTAAGTATGACAAGTCGGTACCAAGTAGATCCGGGTGAAGGTCATTGGGTTGCAGTCGAAAACATCCTTAAGTACTTAAGAAGAACTAAGGATACATTCTTTATGTATGGAGGTGAGGAAGAGCTAAGTATAAAAGGTTATACTGACGCAAGCTTCCAAACTGATAACGATGATTCTCGATCGCAATCGAGTTTTATGTTTTGCCTTAATGAGGGTGTTGGAAGCTGGAAAAGTTCAAAGCAAGATACAGTAGCGGATTCTTCAATAGAAGCCGAGTATATTGCATCAAGCGATGCTGCAAAAAAGGCTGTTTGGATCAAAAAGTTCATATCTGAACTAGGGGTCGTGCCTAGCATATCAAATGCTATAGATCTACGTTGTGACAACAATTGAGCCATCGCACAAGCAAAAGAACCTAGATCTCACCAACGATCCAAACACATACTTAGGCGTTACCATCTCATTCGTGAAATCATTGATCGAGGGGATGTAGAAATATGCAGAGTACCAACGGATGACAATGCCGCCGATCCACTGACAAAGCAAAAGCATGAAAGTCACACTAAGTATCTTGCTATTAGATACATGATTGATTGGTCTTAGTACTAGTGGGAGATTGTTGGAGTATCCCAAAGACCAATCATGAGATGGTTGCAAAAGACATACTTATTTTATCTTGTTTATTAATATAAAGCCATTATTATTATTTCAATCTTATTCTATGTATCTATAAATAAACTGAATTATAATAAAGTCCTTAGAATAATATAGTTATTCTTAAATGTCCTTAGTCGATTATTATTGTGGGCATGGAAAACAATAATATATTAAGACTAATATTTAGTTGATTGATGACAAAGTGTTGTCATTGAGATGGAGATGTCAAAATCAATACGTAAGTATGTGTTAGAGAACAACATACTAGACTGACCCGTTATGAGCATGTCTCTTGGATTATTATATGACAGACACAACGTTGCTTATGGTGATAACTACATGTATGATCCTAAGACTTGAGATCATCATTATTTCAACATCATGAGATATATTTTGATACTGTGAAACGTGTGTCATAACTGACTATACTATAAAGACTAATATTGGATATGTCACAATTTATGTAGAGAAATATGGTTAATCAAGATAGGATTTGTCCCTCCTACATAATAAGAGTAATATCACAGGCCACTTAATTAAGTGAGACTAGGAAATTCATGGCCATGCTCGAATAAATTGATATGGAATATCATAGTTATTCGTTTATAATAGTCTACTCAAGATATCAAGAAATATTAGATCGACTATACAAGTGTGACTAATCCGTGACTTGTATCCGATCTAGATATGAGTACAAAAGGATGAAATACATAAAAGAAGTTAATCACGGAAAAGGTTAAGTCAAACCACGACTTCATGTAACTTAGATAGCAATGATGTATTGCTATATGCCACTTACTGCTTGTAATATTAGAATTGTTCTAGATATTACTGTTAACGTTACATAAACCTACAAGGTTCACACCTTATGATCGAAACGAATAAATATCGACTAGATAGTATGTGTGCAAACTTGTTGTGCACGAAATAAGTAAAACCAAAATTATTATGATTATTGTAATTATAGATAATTTCATTTATATATATTTCAATACTAGATAATTAATGTAATTATCAGATACTATTAAAATATATATATCCCTAAAGAAACCTGATAGAACTAGAATCAGATTCTACATATTTAATTATATTTGGATAAATATAATGTATATTTAAAGAATCTAAATTTAATTAGAATTAGGGTTTTGAATGCTATATAAAGGCATGAGGTCTAGCAGCCAAATATATGCTTTTGCAAAAAAACCTCTCTAACAGTTAGAGAAGAGAAAATATTGTTCCTTTCATTCGGGTGGACTGCGTAGAGGTCAGAACGCTATTGTGATGACTTGGATTCGATATCGTGCTTGAAGAATTGAATTCTCCTAACTCCCTGCGATTTTCAGATTTAATTAAGGTAATGTTTCATCCCTTTTCACCCCAAATTTATTCCTCGTACATGGATCACTGGTGGAATACGCAGGATAATTTTTTCGCTGCGCCATAAGGCGTACCGGTGTTTCCCAACATCACTACCTATGTAAGAGAGACTTGGACGCCAATTCAAGAGAGTGCAATTATAGACAACGGTTTTAGTCTGAAACTTACGAAGAACCTTCAGGGTGGAAGACAGAGAATTCTCCTCACGACAGACACCATCGAGAGAGGCTGGCAGAGTGGAAGACATGTAGAAATAGTTGGACGGCATAGAGGGAGTTTGTTGAGGACGCTCGACTCTTTTCTTTTCCTTGCTTGATAAACGGCAGTACTTTAATATTATGGATGTTTTACGCTCAGACATAAGCTAAATACTTTAGTTCGGATTATTGCACCCAGGATTTTATGTTTTGATTACTTTATTATAATGCTATAGTTGTTTTCCTTTTATCTATTATGTTCGTCGTTCTTCAAGCATAGTTATTGTAAGAGCTATCGAGAGAGGCCTTTTAACTATTGATCTATGACTTAATATCAAGAGAGTTAGGTTATACAAACGTGAATAGCAGGGCTGAGCTATTAACTTAGTCTTAATCGGGCTTAGACATAAGTTTAGGGTTTTAGCGACTAAAAATGAGTTCTTAAACAAATAATAGAGTTGTTAGGGTTCACGCAGACATGTATTACCTTAGCTCCAATATTATTAACTTCTAGGCATCGATAGAGTCAGAAGTTCCTTAGAAAATTATGTCGAGTAGATAAAGATCTTAATGATTTACGCAGACATGTATTGACAATCGCTATAGCATTGTAACAACTATTGGAGCATATATCCTGAGCAATAATCCCAACCTCCATAATTATCTATTATTTGTCGCAGTTGTTCGTCATAATCATAGCTATCTTTATTTTAATTGTTTTAATTTTAATAATTCACCAATCACCTTTACTTGCAACACATTCTTAAGTTTGATAACTTCCTAGTTATTGATCCAATTCTCGTGGGTTCGACACTCTACTCATCACTTTATTACTTGATTCAACGAGTGTACTTGCTCTAAAGTGCATCATTATTCGACAAGCATCAACAATATTAGCGGCGTTTTCAAAATGTGTTGCTATATACTAAACTTCATGTAGTGAACAAGATAGTTCGAGCACTTATTTTGATATTAAGCCCAAAAATAATTAGACTCAAAATTGGCAGTGCATAGCCTCTCCCACCATACATATAGCTGTGTCCCTACTTAAACAAAGTAGTTCAAATTGATCATTCTATTATTAGATGGATCAATTTAGCCCATCTGTAATAGGAATTAGTTCTTTTACTAATAAATAGATCAAATTTAATCGTTATAGTAGTAAAAAGAATCAAATAGTTTATTTTTTTTACATATTAAACATTTATTGTTTAAGAATTACATTAAATTATTACTTTTCATTTTCAATTAAACTATAAACAAAAATATATTTGCAAAACCATAAAAAGAACGATAATATTAACTCTATTAAACAATGGAGGATTTATATATATATTATTGTCCCATTTTTTCACAAATATTGTGAATGCTATAGTATTTTTAAAGTCAATACTTTTAGAACCCGTTTATGAACAGTAAAATGTATTTTTGATTAAAAAATGAAGTTAGTGGGTGGTGAACCCGACTTCAAAGTGTAAAAAAAATAGCAAAGAGCGAGAGCTTTAGGTACCGTCTTCAAATAGGGTACCATATCCTGCGCCGCCTCCATGTGGCAGCCATCCAGGCTGACCACTCTTTGAAGACGGTGGGTGGTGAACCCGATTTCAGCATAAATGCAGACTGGTGCAAGCGGTTCAACGGGCATAAATCCAGGCTGACCACTATATGTAGTAGTAGATCTAGTAGAATTGTCTCAGATTATTTTTTATTTGATTATGATTATTTTTTAGTGTAGTAGAATAATATTTTTTTGCTTGTCATGTAGGAAGGTTGGTCAAGCTCCTCATTTGAGATTACAAGATCGACACATTTTTAGTGTTAGGTTTGATGAGTTGATAAAAAAATTTAATAATTTATTTATTAGAAAATTAGTAACTTGTAATTTATTAATAATTATGTTTAAATGCATTAATTACATGATATGGAGGATACATTTAAACATTATCAGGGCACGGCAAAAAAATCCCTTAGACGATAGAATCATGCACTTTTTGCAAATGGCGGGATTTTATTATGCGACATTCATTCATTCGTGGGTACAAGTTGGTTCTCGGGTTGCTTACCGCTCTAGTTGAGCGTTGGAGACTCGAAACACATACACTCCATATGCCGGGTGAAGAATGAACGATCACGCTAGAAGACGTGGTCATGCTTATCGAGGTCTCGGTAAACAGGAACCCATTGATTGAGGCTAATAACGGTTCACTTAAAAGTATTTACGAAAAATACCTTGGAAAGGTTTCATATGAAAAAAATGTGATAGGGTCTCGTATCAAGTTGACTTGGTTGGAAAGTGAATTTAAAATCAATTACTATAGTACGGTTGATGAGATTTGGAACGCAAGTCGAGCATATATTCTAAATCTGATTGGAGGGATACTGATGCTGGATAAATCTGGCAAACTGGTACATACACAGTATCTACCTTTTTGGAAACTACTTGGGAAGCTAGTAAATGTAGTTGGGGATCGTCCACATTAGCGTTCTTGTATCGTGAGTTGTACAAGGGTGTTATACTAGAAAATGGTGAGAAGTTAAAGGGTATTGGTGGATGTCTGTTGTTGCTGCAAGCATGGGCTTGGCAGCGACTTCCCTTTTTCACATCGATTACTTGAACACATATACAGTTTCCTCTTATTGTAAGGTAATTATCGTGATTTTGAGTTGAATGTTTAAATTCAATTTACTTGTTTTTTAATTATTATTGTGATTTGTATGCAGATGGTGCGAGAAAAAAGCTCACATTTGATTGGTACACAACAACGTTAGAGTATTTCGATCTCAAATTGATTCATATTGTCAAGATCAAGTATCTGAATGGAAAGTTTATTTGGTTAAATGTATTATTTACATTTTTGGTGTACAACAATGTTAGATGTATTATTAATCATATTTTTTGTGCAATTTATTTGGATTGCGTAGGTACAATGATGACTACTTATTTGTACCGGAATATTTGATGAAGGATTCTACTTTATGGTGTAGTGTTACATCGCTGATCCACTTTTCTATTTTCGAGTTCCACATTAGAGATAGGGTGTTGAGGTAATTTAGCTTCCACTAACCCATTCTGCAGATTCCACTTGATCATTACTTCCTTCACGACTATGATAGACGTAACAGGCCGGATATGGATTGGGAAGTCACACATGCCGATTACCTTGATTCATGGAACGATAGAGCTTCATCGTTGTCGTATCACAGTCCAATACAAGCTGATAATTTTAATTTTAAGAATTCAGAGTACATGATATACTTTCGTAATAATGGAAAGTCGTACTTAACAACTCTCGAAGAACGAGAAGAATGCCAAAGGTATAAGAAAAATATAGCAGTAGAGGTGAATCATCAAAGAGTGCATTGGGCGCATCTGGGAGTGTAGTGGACAAAAATCTCGTTTGGAGTAGAAACGCCGAAGGTCGGCCAACCACATAAGAGATAGATATGAACATAGTAACACTAACAGCGGTATGGGAAAAAGAACTGCCTCCTCCATGTGTATAACCAGAAGTGGACCCTAGCTCTTTAGATAATCAAGGGTTTGATGATGCTGGTTTATATAGACTCGAGTTCTATCCCTCACGGTCACCCATTTACTCGAACTTTAGCGAGAACATGGATTCTCAAGAAATGAAAAATTTCTTGTATTCACAAGAGATTATGAGAGGACAGAGTTGTGGCTATTTGTTCACAATATTGCCTCATATGCCATCGGTGATTGAGGAGGTGAGCAACACTAAAGAGGATGTTGAAGAGGATCTTGAGGAACCATAGAGTCCACAATGTCTGGAACCACCAACAACATCAAAATTTTGATTAATTTGGTTGAACTCGTGAACATTCATCGATGTTGCATTATTTGGCATTTTCTTCACACGTTTGGGAGCCCAATTTTGCCCCTTATTTATTAAAGACTCCATTTGCTTCCCTTTAACTGTCCAAACTTTAGCCAACCTATAGTATGTCTCTTTTACCAAGATTGCTATTAGGAGATGAAGTGATCCTTTTAGTACTCCATTTATGCACTCTACAAGGTTGGTTGTTATTTGCCCGTATCGTCTACCATCTTTATCATACGATTGGGTCCATCTTTCCCTCTTGATATTGTTGGCCCAAGTCCAAACGCGCTCGTTGTATTTCCTTAAATTCCCTATCTTCCTCTCAAAATTTGGCCGCAGTAATAGTTATCATATTTCATAATATATGTTGTTAGTATCGAGAAAAATTATAACACATAAATTGTTTCTGAAAAAAATGATACTTACCCATACTTAAAATCTCACTGCGAAGATATTAGTTTTTGAATTGTTCGTAATTGTTCTTACCAATGTGACGAACACAATACGCGGGATATGCGTATGGAGGTGTCCAACGACTTTTGTCTCTATTAATTGTTGATTTGATACATGTCCCTCGATTGGATATAATGCAGACCTCATCTTCTTAAATGACATTCTCATGTAAATTGCTCAAAAAGAAATTCCAAGCTTCTGCCGCCTCTTGTTCAACAATTGCAAATGCAATCGGGACGACATTGTTCTCACCATCTTGCACAACAGTACATGGAAGTATCTCCCACACAGCCACGTGCCATCGACTGGGACCATACATTTGGAAAATCGAAGCCTTCAATAAATGGCTTGAACACCCAGAATAGTCGATGAAAATATTTATGCCCTTCAACAAGTTGGCCTTCTCGGTCGCATGCATCCGAGGTTTGATACCTCACAATGGTTTCTGGGATGAAATGTGTCATTGATAGTAATAAATCTAGTAGCTCATTATACGACTCATCATAATCACCATACACTGACTGTATTGCCTTATCCCTTACACTCCACCCTTTCATGTATTTTATCTGATATCCAAACTATTGCATAATGGTTGTCTGAATCACTGAAATGGAAACCCTTGTATTTGCTTCAACCAACTTCATCACATGATGGCTTGTTACATTTGAGTCCAATTTGTGGTGGTCTTGGTTGATGGAAGTTCGTAAACATGTGTGATCGTCGTTGTACTTTGTGACCTCCCTAGCATTTTTCCTCTAAATCTTTGACACACGGATCATCCAATCGCACTCTTTTCCATATTTCACACACTTGGCAAAAATAGTCTTCGGGCTAGATTCTACAACAACGTAGTCCACGTGTTTCTTTATGTTATACTCTTTCACTACCAATGTAGCTTCATTATTTTCATTAAAAAGAAGCTCAACCGATAATTCATCATATTGACTCAAATTTAATTGCGGCATATCCGGGAATTGAGGCACCCTCATCGTTTCAAAATCTACTAAGTTCATGTGAGGAGGAGGTCCATACATGTATTGTCTTCCCCGGTCGAATCGAATTCTCCAACACTAAAATCAGGGGCATCACCAAAGTCATCAGGGAATAAAGCGGGATCCTCAATATCTTCATCTTCTCTAGAATATTCAAGTGTTTCTCCCCATCGACCTCGAAGGTTTTCCACATCAGTATCAATAGTCAGTTTTGTAAATTATGTGCTCATCGACTCGTATGATGATGTATATGTCGATGGCTCAGTTGGATGAAATACACTCAATGTCCAACTTGCCAATATTGCGACAAAACTATCTTCGTACGTATCAATCTCATTGCCAAAACCCATTTGAGTGGATATCGATGGCCCAACTACATTACGCCTTTCGTCCTAACTTACCCTCCGTGGACGAACCTTGCGGAGGAACCCTTGGGTTTTCGGGGCATTGGATTCTCACCAATGTTTGCGTTACTCAAGCTGACATTCTCGCTTCTGGATGGGTCGGGAACATCATGCACCTCAGTAAACAACTCGATATTTCTAATATCCATAGCTTCATGCTCTGCAATCATTATTCCGACATCAGTGTTATCTTAGAGAGTTATTACAGAATATCTGACTAGATTGTGACATGACAGCCATTGGTACCGCAAAACATGAATATCAGCTCCAATTTTCTCATACATATCTTCTTCTTCATTTCTTGAAGCGTGATTTCCTTTTCAAATCTCATCTTCGTTGTGCTTTCAGATTCACATACTATCCCGACATCAGTCTTCACAATTTGTCCATTGTAATGGACAATCGTCATAAATCTGTTGCTGTTCATTTTCTTTGCATGTTCAAAACAATATATATTTTCAATCAGAATACACAAATCAAATTTAACATACTAAATTTTAAAATTTAAATTCTCTTCCAATTTATTATTGTACCCATACTTCGAATATATTTTTAATATACTTTCAAAATTCATACTACTTTATCAAAAATAATTTTGAATATATTTTTTTATTAAATTATACTTTCGAGTACTATTACGAATTTTTTCATCTACTTGAAAACTAGTAAAATTCTAAACAAAAATAAACCATATATACAAAATAAAATAAGATATATAAACTAAAAAATAATATTAACTATTACAAAATTAAAATTTTGAATCTACTTATAAATTTTTCTCCAACACTCTCTCCTCCTCCTCCTCCTCCTCCTCATCATCATCATCATCATCATCATCATCATTTACTCAAAATTTTACTCAAACTTATTTCAAACAACTTACCTTCAACCTCACCTACTTAACACAAAAATTCACAATTTTCCCCCTACTTACCCATACCCCTCTTTTAATCATACTAATAAATTTTTAACACAAATTTTTTCTCTACCCCTACATAATTTAAAATAATTTTATTACCCCAACTTATTAACACTACCATTTTTCATTCTTGAAACCTATATCCTACACCACTTTTTTCAAACTTGCACCCTACACCCCTTGCATGCCTGTTGAACCGCCTGCACAAGTATGAATTTATACTGGAGTCGAGTTTACCACCCACCGACTTCAAACAGCGGTCAGCTTGGATGGCTGCCACGTGGAGGCGGTGCAGGATATGGTACCCTGTTTGAGGACGGTACCTAAAACACTCGTCCTTTGCTTCTTCTTTTTTGATGTTTGAAGTCGGGTTCACCACCCACTGACTTCATTTTTTATTTAAAAATGTATTTTACTGTTCATAGATGAGTTCTAAAGGTACCGACTTTAAAAACACTGTAGCATTCACCATATTTGTGAAATTATTTTGACTGGTACCATATTTGTGAAATATTAACCTGGATTTTAATAAAATACCTAGACTGAATTCTAATAAATTAAAATGTAGAGATTAACTTTTTTTTTTGAGCAAAGAGATTAACTTTTCAATTGTTATAAAGTAGAGGACTGAACCCTTTGATAAATAAAAAAAATGAATCTAACATGATACGTTGATTAGGTCTGTAAGTTACAAAGAGCATTGCATTATTAGGGGGCAAAGTTGATAAAGTCGTGGAAAGGAGAGAGCGTAGAAACCCCGTTGGCATACACTAAAAAGAGGCATGCATTCCTGGGAAAATGGAATTTCCATTTTCTAAGCTGTAACCTCAGCCTGCAACCGAATCTACTTCATCTGAGAACACAAAAACTTAGGGAATCACGTCCAACTAGGGGTAAACGAGTCGAGTCGAGACGAGTTTGAGTAGTGCTGAGCTCGACTTAGTTCGTTAAGAATTTAAGCTGAGTTTGAGCTTGACCCAAATTTGAGTGTGCTGAGTTCGACTCGTTAAGAACTCGAACCGGGTTTTAGCTCGAGTGTTGATCGAGCTTTAACCGAGCCGGATTTAAGTAGCTCGCGATCTGTCTCGTTTTATTTATAACCCTATTCATAATAATAAAAATAAAAATTATTATTATTATTATTATTGATCAAATTGCATGATTTCATTATAGATAAAGGAAAATACTTTGATACACAAGCTTGTGTAAACTTACATAAGCCTTTAATTTTAGGGTTTAGAGATTTGGGTTAGAGTTTAGGGTTTAGGTTGTAGGGTTTAGAATTTAGGATTTATGATTAAATTTTAGAGTTTAGGGTTTATGTGTTAGGATTTAGATTTTAGGGCGTTAGGGTTAGGAATTTAAGTTTTAGATTTTATAGTTTAAATACGAAGGGTTGTGTAAATTTTTTTCCACAACTTGTATATCAAAATATAACCCATAAATAAAATCATACAAAAGAAATATTTTCATGTGCCTCTTTAAACCCCTCTAATCCTAGTTGGCCGAAAAGAGTATACAGAAAGTTAAACTAAAAATTAAACTAACTAACATAACATAACAAACTAAAAAGCACTCGACCTACATTTTAGTTCACTTTAATTTTAAAAATTAAAAATAATATATTATATTTTCGAGTAGCTCGCAAGCTTTTCAAGTTAGGTATCAAGTAGTCTAGCTCGTTAAGAATCGAACCAAGTTCGAGCTCAAGTCGAATTTAATTTAGTCGAGCTTTAGACCAATTCAAACTTAAATAGCACGTGATCCGTCTCGTCTCAAGTCCTACGTACAACAAAGACTCTACGAGCGTTGAGATGAATTTGAGCTTGGAGAAATGGAGTTTTCCTGGACTCTTGCAATCCTTGTTTGAGCTTGGTGAAGCCTGCCAAGAGATCTATTGTGCACACAGACATTGGCCCTTCACTTTCAAGCACCCAAGATGTTATGTGGGCTTTTCAGACCATAAACTCCTATTGCTAGGGGAAAACCAAATCCTCTTGTTAATTAATTGTTAAGGTGATAAACAAGTATAATCTACAAAGCAAATCATTTTAAAATTTTATTTGTAGTTAACAAAACAGAATATATATATATATATATATCATCAGCAGAATTGGATAAATGAAATTAAGAATGACAGTAGAAAGATTCGACTGAATACAACGGGAAAAGCCAAGACTTCAAAAACAAAGGATGAAGGCTTAATAAATACAATGCTGTAATCACTGTTTTTGTTCGGGCTTTAAGCCCAAATTTAAATACCCAAATCCAGTCTGGTTCAAGCCCAAAATATCCGACTAAAATTTAAACCATGTCTTTTAAATGTCCTTTTACATCAAAGTCATTTGCCCAAATACATGCTAAATTATAACCCATTTACGTCACCTAAATTATCCAATACCCAACAGGCTTGACCCGAGGCCCACAACTAATCAGAACCCATTTACAACCAAACCTCAAACGCCACACTTAAGTCATTGTTGGGTGAAACCCCAAACCCTAACAATGAACCCTCATTCGGCCGCCAAACCTTTGCATTTCGTGACTCTCCAACTTCTTCACATCGGCAGCCACATCATAGGTTGAAATGAGTTTTTCCCTTTCTGCTTGCAATTTTTTTTATATATACACGTACTAAACAACGTCGTTTTGAGCATTGCTCAACTTGCGATGACCCAGACCAAGGAATGACCCACACGCTTATTGTAGTGGGCTTATTACAGTTTCGACTCTTAAAGATTTGCATCATAAGTGTAATTGTCTTGCTTGTTAGTGGTTACAAAATAAGTAGATGGGTAATAAGAATGATTTAGAGATCAATATTGTGGAATTAATAACCATGTGATGTTATATGATATGTGCTAATATTAGATGACTCGTATGGACTTTAGGAACTGTCTAAAGCCATTTGGATATTCGTATAATTATTGATTGCTATGTTGTTATGTATTGTGTGACAGTTTATACTATTGGCTTGTTGATTGAATACACGTTTAAGGGAATACAAGTCGATAACTGTTTTTAATTGATTATAGGTGATAATAAATAAATCCTAATAACTTTAGGGATTGAATAAAACCTTGTAACATCTTATTTTCGCTAAGTTGGATGAACTGGTACGAATGGTTCAATATCGGTACTAAGTAATTATTTGGGAACATCAAAACTATAATTAGTACCGATACTTGGACCGAGAAACAATGTCGTATAAGGGAGTATCGATACTTATGGGTCAGTATCGTTAATAAATTAAATTGTATGAACATCGAATTCCCTTTTAGTACAAGCACTTGTGTGCATTTCCGATACCCCTTAAGGTAGTACTAATACTCAAATGTGAGTATCGATACTTGTAAAGCTTAATGGTAAAATGAAATAAGGAACCCGAAAATTATATTATGGATTAATGAGGCTTAATTGAATAAGAATAATAGAATAACCTTCCATAACGTAGTAATAACTTGGTAATTAGTGATTAATAAGGAATATTTGGTTAATGGCTTAATAAATCGATAAAATATGAAAATGTTAATGTGTGGACTAATATGACTATGATTTGCAAGAACGATTAAACTTCTCTATAATGTATTAATAACTCGGTAATGATAAAAGAGGACGTATTGATATGGATAATCAATGTGTGGTTGACGTGTGCGATGATTGGAAGTCTTGCTAGCATCGTTGCTTGTATGCCTTGAAGGCATTGGACTGGTTGTTTGGATCTGAATATCCAATGAGAGGTTGCAACACCATGACAAGTAATACCGAATGTACGTTTTCGAGGTTGTATGATATTGGGCCTCAGTTAGAGTGTACGTTCTCGAGGCTATGTGATATCGAGCCTCACTCCAAGTTTGTGGTTGTAAGATATGTATGTATGTGCCTTGATGATATGATGAGATCTTGGGAATGGTTGGGTCTTGTGTGCCACGTGTGATGATTTCTATGATGTGAGCACAAGTTTAGGTGGCTAGTGGTTGCACTACATGATTATTATCCCTTCCTTATTGCTTGTACTAGCTTGTATACTTATATTTGTGATTTGCATAAAATATAGTAGAGTGGATGTGATACAAAAGGCAGGATCCAAGAATTACCTCAAATATAATAACCCTCTAAATCACACTTAATCTAGCAAACTCATTTATATGTTCCGAGAAAACCTTAAACTCTAAATTCAGTAAATCGGTAAGAAAGCATGATCATGATGTAGAAAACGAGATTGTTGTCCTTGGGCACCCTCCTAATCGCAATTGAATATGCAAACACCCTCAAGCGGCACTAACCCACCCTCCTAGACGTAGTTACCTAGGCAAGTGTGAAGATGATCTCCCTTACAAGAACTTGGAGAACTTATGTTGAAGAAGACTTCTGATACAAAAAATAATCAAGGAGAATCCATCAACCTTGAAAAGAAAAAGGCTAATGGCCAAATATTTTTTTGTAACTCAAAAATTCTTGGGGTTATTTTTATTAATGAAGCAAATATGCCTTTAAATAGGCTGCAAATGAAGAGTTCAACTTGAATTAGAAAAAGTAAAGATAATAATAAAATAAATAAACATATTTTATCTAACCTAAAATCTAATAAATAAATACTAAATCTAATCCTAAATCATCTAAATATCTTCGCCTA
Source organism: Hibiscus mutabilis (assembly GCA_019671005.1). Taxonomy (NCBI): domain Eukaryota; kingdom Viridiplantae; phylum Streptophyta; class Magnoliopsida; order Malvales; family Malvaceae; genus Hibiscus; species Hibiscus mutabilis. The sequence goes on from CM033711.1 coordinate 66,237,299, forward strand.
GATTAAATTTAAGTACAAACAATCAATAAAATTATTAAAAAAACGTAATAAATAGTAATTATCGTATTAAATCCGTATAGATTTCTGCTCGCACAGTCTTCACTAAAACAAACATAATTTGAGCTCCGGACGTCGGATTGATGCATTTCAAGATGAGTTGGAAAGCTAAGAGATGGAATAATGTGTTTGAAGAAGACATGTCGACCCAGAAGTGCTTAAATCCCATCCGAAAATTTGATGTAAGTCGACTGAAATTCCAGACTTAGAAAACAGCTCCAGCTTTTTGGCTAAAGTGCATCATTTTAGTCCTCATGTGCATGTATCAGGATGTGTACCACTGAGCTTTGTAAACTCGGAGTTAAAAATTGGTGTTTCCATTCGCGGGTTAATAGTTTGATCGTGAGCTTGAAGAGCATTTTCTGTATGAGATTCCAACATGCGATATTTATCATAGCACACTACTTGTTTTTAATGAGTTGTGTAGTCACAAGATCTTATGAAGTCGAGTGTGTAAATAATTTATCAATTGAATAGTTATTTTATAAGTTAATTTTGTAATTGGAGTTACTTGTTTTGTAACCTTAACTTTTTTGGTTTATGAATTTATAATATGAACGTTTTGTGTTAGAAATATTTTAATTTATTAGTTAAACCTGGTTTTAATTGTGATGTGCGGAATCGGTGACCTAACGTGGCATTTCGAATCTTTGGATCAGCGTGTTACGAATACATCAATAGCATTTACAGAACTTATGTCATTATGACGGTGGATGCTCACAAGAGTAAAGCAGCAAGGGATCAATTCACATGTTCACTAGGAGAAAGGTTGGTATTTTTAATCCCAATGTATATTAATTGTAGCATGTAGTTGTGCATGGGCATGTACATGAGACACTTGTACACCCTGAGTATAGATAGACGGTTTTAGGAAAATACAATGTTTTAATCAACAATGGAACTTGGGACCTGGTTGAATTGTCAGCTCGAAAAAATTCGAAAGGGTTGTTCATGTTAAAAACAATTAAATGGCTCTAATAATCAACTCAAGGCAAAACTAGTAGCCATGGGTTATTCAAATGGTACAATAGATTTTTTGTGAAGGATAAGGTCGAGTTAATTCGAGTTTAAAGTAAAAAAACTCTTATATATATATATATATATATAGGGGTTGAGAAGAGAAAAATATTGGTAGAGTTTGAGTTAGAAATTTGAGAGAGTTTGAGTTGAAAATTTCGGTGATATCTATTTTTTGAAGATATACTCGAAGACAGTGAAGATTGTGGAAATATATAATTTTGTAAATCTTCTCGGTTTCTCAAAAGTAAGTATGTACGTAATTGTTTTTTAATTAATTCATTGTTTTTTAATTATAGAGGGTTTGTAGATTTTTTTGTGTGTGATTGAAGATATATTCGAATGATAATAACTTTTTTATTGTTGAAGTCTTTATAGTATATTTATACGGTTTCTCGTCGAATTCGGTAAGTTTTTGTATTTTTTAAATTTATATTCTTATAAATCAAAATTTTTGAAGTTAATACATTCTCATTTTTTGGTTGTATATATATTCGAATATTTAATTATAATTGTTTTGCAGATCTGCAAATAGAAAATGGCATCTGGAGGAGTTTTGTTGTATCGTGACCATGAGCACATTTCGTCTCATATTCATGAAGAGAAAGTAAGTAATTTAAAATTTATTATGTCATGTGTAATACAAAATAATTTATTATGATAAATTAATTATAGGGTGTGGAGCATAGCATCCGTCGTCGAGGAGTGAAGATCAAAGAACCTTTTGATCACATAGTTTATTACCTACAGCGCGCCGATTTTTGTAATGCTTCATTTCTCCGTGGATTTAAGATAGTCCCCGGGTTGATTATCGCATTGATTGAACGGTGGAGACCAAAGACTCACACATTTCATTTTCCATTTGGCGAATGCACAATAACTCTGGAGGATGTAGCAGTACAGCTTGGTGTCCCAACAAATGGGAAGCCGTTGGTTGGAAAAAAATAAGTATAATGCATTCGAGCTTTACAGGCAATACTTGGACAAAGTTCATCCTGAGTCATGTGTGGACGGTCTACATCTCAGAAGTTCATGGTTGCAGCGAGAATTTATTGTAACAGGTGGATATGCTTGCGAAAAACTTGTGTGTGCGGCTCGAGTATATATACTACAACTTATTGGTGGGGTATTGATGCCAGATACATCTTGTAATATGGTTCACACACAATATCTATCGCTCTTGGTTGATTTTGACACAGTTGCTACATATAGTTGGGGTTATGCAATATTGGCATTCGTGTACCATGAAATGTGCAATGTCGCAATAATGGATGGTGAGAAGAAGAATTCAGATATGGGTGGATGTCAAATCTTATTACAGTCGTATATGTCTATTTTGTTGATCTAATATTTATCTAAAATGACTCAGAAATATAAGTTTAATATCTTTGCAGATGGAGACATAAGTTGAAGAATGCGGGGGTGGTGCACAACATTGTCAGAGATACAAGACTAAAAATCCAAACAATAGGGAAAAATCAGGTATCATAATATTAGTTTTAAATTTAATTTTTGACTTTGTATTTTTTTAAAGTAATATGTTTCTATTTGTGTATGCATATTATTAATATTTGTGTTTTACAGTTTTTTGGCAGTCATACGCGAATGAAACAATCAAGGCTATATACCAGACAGTGTGCTTCAATGTTCATCGTTGTGGGGTGCAATTGTGCCTTTGATCCATTTTTCTATTGTTGAGTATCATTATGCTGACAGAGTGTTGCGGCAGTTCAACTTCCATCAACCTATTCCTAGAGCTCCACCTAAACATATTCATATTATTCGTAGAGATAGATTCAATGAGAATTGGATTGTGAAGCAAGCCAATTTCATTGAACAGTGAGAGGAAAGATGGATGTGGTGGGATGATAATTTGAGTCCAATTCAAGCCAGTGATTTTGAATTTAATACAGAGTACTATTTATGGTTTTCAGAAAATGGAAAACCATTTATAGTATCTGTCGAAGATGGAAATAAATGGCTTGAAGATCCACGGTGTTCAAGACACCTGCAGTTCTCATCCGAGTATGGTCGGAGCTCTCAAGAACCAACAGACGAATCAAACTCGGGTTGTTCTACGGGTTGGCTTTCTTCGTGGTCTCCGGTGCAATCCCAATCCCCCTCAATACATGTAAGTAATAATCCTTGGGAAGAACCAATACAACATGGGTATCCACCATTTGGCAATGTTTCGGAACAACCACCATTTGGAGAAAGCTCATCATTTCATCAAACATTTGGATTTGGTAATGTTCCGGAACAATCACCAATCAATTTTCCAATTAGGGGCAGCTCATCTTCTTAGCCGGCTTACAATGATGATGAATGATACATACCATAATTTCAGTATCCTCAAAGATTCGTATATGGGAAAGGTATGGGTGTTAGTAGTATGACATCTTTGTTGTCGACTACGACCATTAGCAGCTCATCATTTCATCCGGAGGATATGTATGGTACACCACCTTCTATACAGATGATGGATGATCAATTTATCATGATAAGCAGACTCCAGATCAACCACGAAGAATGGTTCAACCCCCTAGATAGTACGATCAAACATCATCCTTCCACCGGCAGGAATTACCGAAGAGGAGGCATAGGTGGGATTTACCGTAAATTTTATTTATTTGTAATATATTTTTAATTCGAAAACATTGTTTGTTTTAGTTTTGGATTATTTAGTATTTTAATTTAATTAATCATATTTTATTCACATTACATCTATTTCTTTATCTCGATTTAATTTCAATATTTAATTTTGATTTAATATATTAAAATTTTAGAAATAAAAAATGTCGCATCGTAACTAAAAAAGTAAAAAAAACAAGAATGAAATTAAAATAAAATAAAACGAATATAAAGAAAGAAAGAAAGGACGATTTGAACTTGAATTCAATCCTCCAATCATTCAATTCAATCAATCTGACGCATTGAATTGAGTGAGGGGAGGGTTGGACGCAGGCTAGGGGTGGGTGGGTATTAATTTTGGTTCGAATATTAACAGTAAAGAAAATAAATAGTTAATTTTGGTTCAAATATTAATTGTAAAAAAAATAAATGGTTAATATTGGTTCGAATATTAATTGTAAAAAATAAATGGTTAATTTTGGTTCAAATATTGACTGTATATTTTTTCGAACACTTATTTTTTTAATATTTTGGTTCAATATTTAAGTACGTTCTTTAATCTCGGTATTCAAATTCAAATTCCAACTCAAAAATTACATTAACGAAAAAAATATTTACAATAACATAAAATTTACATTAACACAAAATTTAGGTTGATGGTCCGACACGATAGTTGACAAGATTGGATTTGTTCGGAAACTTGTTTTTTGTGTGACCTTGTCCCTACAAATAGTACAATGTTTAATTTGAACTCCCCCTCTCTCTCATCCGGATCATCCATACTCGTATGAATGCGAGTGGACGCCGGTCGACCCTTCAACTTTTTACGAAGCTCTAGATTTGGTAACCATTCTTCGTATATTGGCTCTTGCAGCCAATAATCTTGGTTCGGGATCGTGTTGAACTGAATTCTGTATATATTTGCCATATTCTCCAGTTTATAACACTCATCCGCAAACTTGTAAGGGTCAAGACGAAAATGAAAACATGCGACGTGTGCGTGAGAGTAAGGTTATCTAAATGCTTGGAATGCACCACAATCACACCATCTCCGAAGAAGGTTTTCGGTGAACATTCTTTGCTCACCTCAGATCTTAACTTCGACGGAAAATTGAAAACCATGTGGGTCGAATGTTCTGACTCGCATAGAGGTGACATCTGCGTGAAGTTTGATCATTGAATCCTGCAAGGTTTGAGACCAATTTTGTCTATTGTTTATCTGAGTGTTAACTTCTTGCCCTTTGTCGGACCACACTTTATCCAATTTGAAGTAAGTCTCCCACACAATGCTTGCAATTGGAAGACGACCTTCTCCTTTAAGCACCAAGTTTATAGCCTCTGCAAGGTTAGTTGTCATATGGCCATAACGCTGACCTTCATCATAGGCTTGTGACCATCTTTCCTTGGGTATGTCATTTGCAAAATTAAATACATTTCGACTGTGTCGCTTCAACCTGTTTATCCTCGCGCCGAATTTTGGTTGAACTAGTTCATACCCTATTTAAAAAATAAGTTAAATAAATCAACAGGATCATCTCAAAAAAAATTACTAATTTTTATAAACAACAAATAACAACTAACCCGCGCCTATAATCTCTTTCCAGATCTGATTATTTTCGAAACGCGTCTTCGCATTTTGCCGTAATATACCGTACACAATAAGCTGGATATGCATGTGGAGGCTTCCATAAACTCTCATGTCTGTCAATTATTGATAAGAGCACAGTCTCTTTATCAGAAATCATGCAAATCCCATCTTCTTTTACTACATAGTTGCGTAGATGCTTCAAAAAGAATTCCCATTCATCTGCATTTTCCTTTTCAACTATGGCAAAGGCAATTGGGAATATATTACTGTCTCCATCTTGTGCAACATCCACGAGTAATATATGACTGTATTTTCCACATAGCCAGGTACCATCCACTTGAATCATGCATTTGCAGAATGAAAACCCTTCAATGCACGCATTGAACACCCAAAATAACTTACTAAATATCCTTTTACCAAGAATTAATTCTCCTTGAAAGTTGAGCGCCAGTTTTGTTTCATATTCTACCATGGTTCCCTAGATGAATATTTGCATTGCTCGTAAAAGAGCTGGTAGCTCATTATACGATTCATCTCAATCACCATACACAAGCACCATCGCTTTCTGATTTGCCATCCATGCCTTGTAGTAAGATGAAATATATCCAAGCTGATTCCGGATGGATGCTACTAACACTGCAATCAAAATTCTTGGTTCTTTTTCAACCAATAACCTGGTGTAAGCACGTATTAGATCAGAGTCTAAATTAATGTGGTCTTGTGACAAAGCCATATTTGAACATGTGTGCTGGTAAATGAATCGTGACACCTCACACATCTGACTCCTCTTCTTGTATGAAATTTGTACCCACCAAGGACATTTGCTATTCCAATTAATACACCTTGCACAATATGTTTGATTATTAGACTCAACAATAGAAAATGACGTATAACGTTTGATGCAGTACTCCTTAACTGCCAGCTTGCCAGCTTCTTTTGTTTCGAACTCAGCCTTCAGTACCAATTCCCTAAAGTTCAAAGATGACGAAGAACCAAATACGTGGGCTTAATGTTCCGGATCTCGCATTGCAGTATAGTCCGCCTCATACATGCGGGCTAGAGGTTCATAAGCTGGATAAATGGGTTCCGGTTACTCGGGCTCTGGCTCAACATAACCCAAAACCGATTGCTCATTTCCCAACCCAAGCCTAGCAACAACCGTGACCCAAACATCATCTTCAACATTTAGACCATTACCCTAAGACACATCTGTCATAACAACGTCAACATCATCAGCATCGAGTAAGTGCACGCCATCATCTTCCGTAATAGGCACAATATTTTCTTCATCCTCACTAAAATCATCAAGCGATCCACCCCAATGACCAACTATGGGTTCAGTGTCACAATATGTTGATGACCTCATCCTCTCTAAATATTCAAAAAAATATCATTAAATATTCGAATATATATACAACCAAAAAATATATTAACTTCAAAAATTAAAATCTATACGAATATAAATTTAAAAAATATAAAAACTTACTTGATTCGACGAGAAACTGTCTATAGAGACTTCAACAATAAAAAAGTTATTATCATTCGAATATATCTTCAATCACACACAAAAAATCTACAAACCTTTTATAATTAAAAAAACAATGAATTAATTAAAAAACCAATTACATACATACTTACTTTTGAGAAACTGAGAAGATCTACAAAAATATATACTTCCACAATCTTCATTGCCTTCGAATATATCTTCAAAAAAATAGATATCACCGAAATTTTAACTCAAACTCTCTAAAATTTCTAACTCAATCTCTATCAATATTTTTCTTTTCTCAACCCCTATACACTCAAACCCTATATATATACAAAAAATTAAAAAAAAAATAATAAATGGGTTGACCAACTTTCACGTGAAAGCTGGCTTGATTGCATGCATGCAACAAGCAGCACCTCGCCACCTACACATGGCGAGGTCTCCCTGCATCAGCTCAACCACTAAGCCACTGCACCACACTGTCATGAAGCTGCTGAGCCACTGCCTATCTCCGCAACACTTCGTCACCTCCACATGGCGAGGTCCAATGTGGCCTAATATTGCCAAGAACACATGGTGAGCTCTCGTAAATATTGACCTATTTTACTAAATAAAGACTGAACAACCGTAATAACCTAAATAAAAAGTTAAAGTGAATTATTCCACTAAATTTACCCATATCAAAGCCAGATAAAAACTTTTTAATTTTCGAATTAGGATCGAGACAGTAAAAATCGGACTTGAACCGACCGTGTACATCTCTAGGTAGACTGATATCTCCTCTCTAAGTTTAATTTATTTTGCATGTGATGGAGGATAAATACGCGCCAAATACACCGTTGCTTTGCTGCCTCCTTTTCCTATTAATTTATTGCAATTTCCCATCGTTTGCTTCAATCCATGTTCGCTGGTTCATGCAATAATCCAGTTGTATGACAACCGAATCTTCGCATAAATATATTTCAGTATAAATCTTAAATATATTAAATATTTAAAATCGAGCAAGCACATTTAACTGGTTAGCTAAGCTATTTATCTTTGTTTCCTCATATTTTTTTAGATAATGAGTTCTAAACCTATTAAAAATATCCTTTCCCCCTCTAGGTAGGATTAGAACTAGAATTAAAATTTACCAAAAAATATATTTAAAATCTGATTTCAAATTAACGATGGCAATTCAATTTTAAATATCAAATTTAATGTTACAATATTCGACTTTTTAATTTAATAAATATAAAGGTGTTATTTAATAAATTAAAAAAATAAGTGTTAAAAATTAAATATTAAATAATTAAATGTTGAATTTAAATTATACATAACTTTTGTATTTTGATTAAGGTTAAATATCGAATATAATTGTATTATTTAATAAATATATTTTAAAGAATAAAATAGTTAAAATAAAATAAAATATTGAAAATATTCACCATTAAATGTTAAGGTGGTACTTACACTTAACATATTTCACCATTGAATATAAAAAAAATACTGTCATTAGTTTTAGATCATCAAACATGCTTAAAGTATTAACTTACTAAAATTAATAATTTTTTTAATGGATTATCCAACCGGTCATAACTTAAAATACTTAATTTCACCCTTTCCATCGGTTCGAACTCGTTTGAAAATCTCTTAATCTCCTAAAATATCAATCTAATTCTAATTGAAACAAAAACTAAAAAAAATATTCATCACTGTCAATCTTCATATTAATTTAAAACCAAATTATATTAATCTTCTAACTAAACATATTCTTCCCAGATTAACTTGTCACAACTACTCCGTCATTGGAAATTTGGTCTCTTTGGCAACTACAAATACAAAAATTAGGGTTTTGTTTTACGAAAACTTGACATATTATATTAACAATTTTTAACGACAGCTAACGATATTAACTATAATGAAAGTAAATTAATTTTTCAGTAATGATAATGTATATTTTAAAAGTTCTATAGTTAAATTAAAAATGGTATAAAAATATAGTGACTACGAACATAAAATACCCGTAAACTTTTGGTGTACTGGAAAATTATTTCTTTGGACATACGATTTCTTTTTGTTGTATTTCGATTTTTAGTGTTTTGCTTTGACTAATTCGGATTAATGCACATTGTATATCTAGTTTTAATAGGTGAATCTCCCAAACAAAAATTTTCTATATATACAAAAACTCGATCTTAAAATATACTTAAATGATATCAAACTGCTTATCACTTGAAAATTCGTCCCAGACAACTTTTTCTCTCCCAAAATTAAAAAAAAAAACATAAATGAAAAATAAACTAAAGATGGGGGCATTGGCAAGCGCATCATCAAGTTTAATTTGGAACCGCATTTGTCGTTGCATCGTATACTTATCAACGGCTGAGATTTCATCACATGCATAAACCTTGTTGGATCCCTCCTGGCATGTGGCGGGCATCCCGTGACGCCAACTCCACTTAGAATATCACTCTTCCGTCTCTTTTCACTCTAAACCTAAACCGATTCAACTCTTTCCGATCAATGGCGCCGCCACCGCTTCTGCTTGTTCTCTTCTTTCTCTCCTCCACCGCATTGCTTTCCGAATCAAGGTTGAGCTTAGATTACTACTCCAAAAGCTGTCCAAGTTTCAATCAAATCATGCAAGAAACAGTTACCAACAAGCAAATCACCAGCCCTACCACAGCCGCCGGAACACCCCGTCTTATGTTCCGCGACTGTCTCCCGAAATGGCTGCGACGGCTCCATTCTCATCTCTTCCACACCATTCAACAAAGCCGAACGTGACGCCGACATCAACTTGTCTCTCCCCGGAGATCCCTTCGACCTCATTGTCCGAGCCAAGACAGCTCTTGAACTCTCATGTCCCAACACAGTCTCCTGCTCCGACATCCTCTCGGTGGCCACGCGTGACCTCGTCGTCATGCTCGGTGGCCCCTACTACAATGTCTATCTGGGCCGGAAAGATTCGAGATCTTCTCAAGCTTCTTCAATAGAAGGGAAACTGCCTAAACCCAGCATGAAAATGTCAGAAATGATCGATCTTTTTGCAGCGAGTGGATTCAGTGTTCAAGAAATGGTGGCCTTGAGCGGAGCGCACACGATTGGGTTTTCACATTGCAAAGAGTTCAGCTCAAATATCGCCAACAATACTCATTACAATCCAAGGTTTGCTCAAGCATTGAAACAAGCTTGTTCGGGTTATCCAAAGAACCCGACTTTATCCGTTTTTAACGATATTATGAGTCCCAACAAGTTCGATAACTTGTATTTCCAGAATTTGCCAAAGCATTGAAACAATACTCATGCTTTGTATAATGATCCTAGAACAAAGCCCTTTGTGGATTTGTATGCTAAGGATCAAAACAAGTTCTTTCGAGATTTTGCTAGAGCTATGCAGAAGCTTAGTGTTTATAGGATCAAAACTGGGAGGAAAGGCGAGATTAGGCGTAGGTGTGATGCTGTTAACTGAGTTCTTTCTCTTTTTTCTGGTTGAATTCTTTCAATGGTTTTTGAAGATCTTTCGAAAACATGCATACTTTTGTCTTTGTTTGTATCAATTATCAAATCTGGCTTAAATTTATACATTTTAAACTCCCTTTTTTATTGCTCTTCGCAGTTTCAATTAAAAGCTTCTGATCCAAGTGATTGCGGTTCTGGAAACATGAGATATTGATTATTAATCTATTAGAAACCGTGTTCAGTTCTTTAATTTTCTTTCAACTCCGTTACTAAATCATGTCTGAAACGAATAATAGACACAAAAACCAGATCTCGATAATTTTTCACTTGTTTATTGTCTTTGCAAAAGCAAATGGCCCTCCGCTACAGCCAATTAACATCAGCGTTTATCAGACGAGTTTTGTCCCCTGGCTCTGGAAATCAAGAAACATAGCCTGAAATTCTTTATTCTACAGGCTAGTATACACCTGTCGACTAAGATATATTGAGGGGCCACATTATACAGTCATTGCACAGCAGTGTGACAAACGGTTTAAGTTCAATCCTACATTATTTACCTTCTTTATTTTTCTTCCTGGTATCAGTTTTCAACATATATTCAAACATGAGATATTCGTCCAAATGAAGGAACTTGGAAAAAGTTCAATATATCTATGTTTTTAACACTTGATTTTTGTTGTCGTAAATGTTGTACAAGTGATCGAGACAATGCCTACTAGGTCAAACATTGATCTTGACCATTTCGATTACAACTTTTAGAAGACAAATAGACTTTATTTTATAGAATTTTCATTGGTTTGGAAACCGAAAACTTCGGATTTATTTATAGTAAAGTTTTCTTACTCCAGCAGAATTCTTATTCAACCAAACAACGAGATTTGATACATTTCAATGAGATTCTTCTAGAAAATAAATATAGATGATGGACGAATTACTTTATGATCTATAAATATAGACCAAATTTAACTTTTAAAACTATGAGAGAAGACTTATTTGAGAGAAAATTACTATGAAGATCGTAATCAGTTTTAAACTCTCTTATGCTCGTTCTATTTTATTTTTGCTTTAGTTATTTTCCTGTATATCAAATTTTTAACAGGTTCAAGATATCTACAAGGAGTACTCTGCTTGTGGTTGCTTTTTCTTACCATGTGCTCAAGCCGATTGTTCTTTCTGTTGGAATTTCAAAGATTTGGGACCAAAAGCGGTTAGCGGTGACCATTGAATAAGTTTCTTCGGAAGCCCACCAAAGTTGCTTCCTCCATTAGATCATCAACTAAAGCCTGCTCATTTTAGATCATCAACTAAAGCCTGCTCATTTACGGGGTAGGTTTACGGTGCGACTACAGTGCGACACCAACCGAAAATGTTATAAAACATAAAATTAAAAATGTCATATTTTTTATAACATTTTGAAGTTCGTATTTCACGACAATATTAGTACTTAGAGATAAGTTTTGATACTTACAAAAACTAAAAATGTTATCAGAAGTGATAAATATCGATACTCGAAGTTAAATTTTGATACTTAACTAGCAACTCGTACTGTGGAGTTGTAGCCTTTGTTTTGGGTTATATATAATAATTTTTTTTATCATGATTTATTTAAAAAATGAATTTTCATTCTTGTGTTTTATAATGTAGAGTTGTTTCTTTTAATGGTTATGGTAGGGCGGTGTTTTTCTCCTTTTCCAGGCTTCCGCTTTGTTTAGAATGTGGCCGTGGGACCCAAGGAAGCTGCAAAGGAAAGGGGACCCCTTGATGATTTGATTGTTCAGAAAATATATCTGAATGTTTCTTTAGAGAATCAAATATGCCTTATTCAACAAAAAGAATACTCTAAGGAAGGTATAAACCAGATTAATTCTATGTAAGAGAAAAATATAGGGATGCATGTGGATCATCTTGCACATAGAATAACTAATCAAAAAAATATCCATCTCCTCATTCAATTCAGATAAACAAATCTTAAAAATATTAAATACACTCCCAAACATACGTACGTAAAATGTAGGCATGTATATATAAATGAAATTGAATGTACTTCTCTTTTCACCTTTAATAATGGAAGGAATTTACAAAAAAATAAAATAAAATAAAGGAGAACATCCATGCATGGCCCCTCTTCAAAACAATGATTAACCATAAACATTTGGGATCTATGTTTCTCTTGATCATTCTGTTTGATGGAGAAGATTGGAAAAACACAATTCAGAGAAAAAAAATCATCTTACATATGAACATCATCAGCTTTCATAACAGTGAACTTGTTCTACAAAAAACTCAAATTAAAAGACATCTTATATAACCAATAAAGGGATAGTTCACACTGTTTTTGATGCCTAGTAATAAGATTGAAGCTAAACAATATGGTTTTTAAATCAAAGTCCTAGGTTTCTACTTAAATCAGATTATATATATATATATATAGATCTATCATACAAGGATTCTCTAACACAAAGATGAGATATAAAGGTAATATCATAAGATTTCTTTTCTGGATTTAACACTTCCTTGTGTGTTTTAGTATAGACACAAAGAAAGAAATTAAAGAAAATATTGTATAAATGGAACACTGATCTGATATCATGTCAAGCTCATGAATCATGTGATCAAAGACCAAAATGGTAAACCTAGGTATTTAAGAAACAAAATTGGAAGAAGATAGGCTTGAAGCCTTGATCTGCAAAAACCCTAAAACAAGCTAAAAAAACCACAGTTTCATTTATGAAAAAACATGATAGATCTGTTGATATAGACATAAAAAACCGCTTCAATACATACATACAAACATACTTACATATATATATGATGAAACTTTAGATCAAGAAAAGATCAGCTTGGATGAATCACAGAAAGTATGTTGAGTTGAAGAGAAAGTTCATATATGTAAAAATGAGAGATCTCTTAACAGAACACATAAAAAACACACAAGTAGTTCCAGTTCCTAGTTGTCTTCAATAACACAACAAGAAAAGCAGAAAAACCATACAAAAACTTAAACGATATAAGGTTCGATGGAAGCAAATATTTCGGACCAAGATGCTTGATTCCCCCCAAAAAGAGACTTGGAAAATCTAGAAGAGAAAAGAAAGACCCATCACTCAAAACCAAGAAAAAGACTAGAGCTTGAAAGAAAAAGGTCCTTTTGCTCTTCTTCTTCTCCTCGACCCCCACTTGAAAACATCAACTTTGCTTCTTTAGCTGCTTCTGATTTCCTCTTTCTGCTTCCTCTTCTTCTTTTTGGTTTGATGAAATGATGAGAGGCTTTGAAGAATGTGAAGAAGGTAATGATCATAAAGCAGGTGAGGTGGTGTAGTGGGAACAATGATGGCGACGGAGAGGATACACAGAAACAAGACTTCATCATCATTGCTGTTGGGTTGAAGGAGAAAAAATAAATAAATTAAAGTAAGAATATTCAAGGTTTTTTGTGCTCTTCTCCCTTTTGTCAGATGAGAGAAAAGAAAGCGAGAGATCAATAAAACCCAAGACAAACAGCCCCCTCTCTATACTATAAAGTAGCCATCAAAGTTTTCAACATTTATTTTATTCACTATAACCCTACATTCAACCAGCGTTTAAGCAGCTATCTTTTAAATAATTTAATAAGTTTCGAGTTTGAAGCGTTATGTATATAAAGATAAATTTTGTTTAAAATTTATCTTTAAATTGAATTACACTTAAATCGGTTCGAATTAATTAAGACGAAACTTTAAAAATTAGAAGAGAAATAAGAAAATTTGAAATTTATATCTAATTATTAATACTGTTAAAATTCTTTTTTTTTTATAAAAGTCAAGTTCATTTAAATTTTAAATTAAAATTATTAATTTGACAATATGGAACGAAAAAATAAATGTTATAATAATCTGAAATTAGCAAAAATTTGTTTAAAGATATTAACGATTGGATTTAAAATTATAAAATAAAAAATAAGTGAATTAAATTTTGAAAAATAAAATTAAGAGATTAAATTTTAAATACACAAAAAATATAAAAACTTTGACCATATTTTTAACATTAGATTTTACTACTATATCAATTGTTTGCCGACTCCAAGTTTATTTTTTAACATTATATTTTTATCTAAGATTATTAAAAATTTTAAAATAAACAAATAAAATATTTTTCATATTTCATTTTTATGATTTAAACTAAAACTCTGTAAATTATTTATATATGTTCCTTATTCATTATAAAAATATATTTGAGATCCATAATTGTCCTAATTAATAATATATATTTCAAAATTCTACTGTAAGAGAGAAATAGTAGCTTATTGACTCCATTATTTTTTACAATTTGTATTTTTATTCAAACATTTTAAATATATAAAAAACATTTTCGTATTAGAATAAATAACAAATATTTAGATAAATTTAGATTGTGGCCTTCAACATTGCCTTGTGAATATCCATCCTTTCTAATGTAACTTTTTGGTGATATCTGACGTCCTTCGCATTGCAAACAAACCAAGAATAATCATAATGTTTTTGTGCAGAAAGAAATTCAGGTGATCAACTGTTGGACATGTATCCTCATTTACATGAATTCAATTCTCTCAGCAGTACACTGCAGATATGTTGCAGTAAATATTTGGATATATTATCTCAATTAACAAAGTTGGTGAATAGGGGATGGGAGGTGCTGAATTTCAAAAATAAACTTGAGAAAAGATGTAGTTTTATTAATATAAAAATTGTGGGGTTCCGCTAAGAAGGGTAAAACTTTGATATACAAGCTGTGTAAGTATTTACACTATAAATCAAAATTAAACCTAAACCTTAAAAAATTAAACCCCAAACCTTAAAAAATTAAATCCTAAACTCTAAACCCTAATCTAAACCCTAAAACTAAAAAATCTGTGTAAACTAAAGTTTATTCAGACTGTGTATTGAAAGTTTTCTCTTATAAGAAATAAAAAAATGATATATTTGTTGATGCAAGGATCAAAAATCTTATGTGGTTTTTAGTATTTCTTTTGTTTTAATATTAAAAAAGTAAATTTTATGTTCCAACATTAAATTTTAAATTTTAAATTTTAAACTTTAAACACTAAATCTTAAAAATACATTTTACCTCAAACTCTATAAACTTTAATTCTAAACCCTAACATTAAATCGTAACAGTAAATTTTAAATTTAAACTTTTAGCATGTTACATAAATAAAGACATAAATAGAGGCACATAATTTTTACTCTCAAATTCTGTTAGTGGCTGCTAAACAAACAGCTAAAAGTAATGCTGTACTTGGAAATATGAATGTGTAACATGTTCTCGCCAACGTTTGTCATAAGAAAATTCTTTCACGGAATTTGTTGAACAAATAGCTCGTCAAATTGATAGGAATTTTCCATGCACCTGATAAATTGATGAAAACCATGACAAAAGCATGCTCAATAGTCAATTTTGAAGCCACATCATATTCCAAATTCATTTATATTTTATTGAACTTTTACTTAATTGATTTACTGTAAGATTTTAAAAAACATAAATTCAAGTGTATTTTAATACGTTTTATTCTTTGACCTAAAAATTTTAGCTAGTTTATAACATTGATATAAAAGCAAATCATTGTCAACCATCTTATTTAACTTTGTCAAAACAATGTAAAATCCCTAGTTACATGTTTCAATAATGTTGTTTTACGTAGATTTCATTATACCTATAATGATATCAAAATTTTCTAAATTTCATAATTTAAAGCTCTAGACCTTAAATAACAAAATACTAAATAATAATAATCTTAAATTTCATAAAACTTTAAACCACAGATCAAAAGACTCTGAAATTAATCGTGTATAATTTCTTGTTTGGTGGAAGAAAGCTAAAAGACACTTGTTCAATCGCGCCTTCCCATATTTGTGCCATGTAGGGCGAAATGCGCACAATCAGTCGTAAAAGAGGGTGTTTACAGTAATCTAAAATCCATGACTTAAAAGGAATAAAAATGAACAGATTAGCCAACCGATTAAATATCCAATCAGTCGATCGCGCCTTTTAAAAACCACCTTTTAAAAAAAGCGATATCTAAGCGAAAGTATCCAAACATGAACCGTAAAACCAATATGGATCAAACAAAAAAAATTATGTTTGTTATACAATATGTTTTTAAACAAGTTTAGTTGCTTTAATTTTTTAGTCTCAAATTTCATAAGTAGATATATGATGTTAAAAATAAATTTATAAATAATAATTAGGTAAACTATGTGAGGTACCACCAAACTATTAGGTGTGACTCGTTTTTACCACCAACCTTTAATTGGTCTAATTTTACCACCAAACTTTATTTTTCGACTCGTTTATACCACCGCGCCATTAACTCTTTAACGCCGCGATGACCTGAATGCTAGACCAAAACGATGTTATTTTGGTGCCGTCATTTTGATATTAAATTCCCTAAAACGACATCGTTTTGCTAGAGGAAATAAGAAAAACCATGCACTCAATGAGATTTGAACCTACAACCTTTAGAATCAAAAGCAACCTCCTAACCACTTAGCCAACTTAACATATTTATTTTATTTTGCAGCACAAATAATATATATTCTAAATTGTAGTTTATCATATAAATAAAATTACTCTATATAAATAATATAAATATATTAGTATACATATATTAATATAAAAATAATAAATAAAATAAAAAGATATAAATATTTTTATATTATAAATAATATTAAATATATAAATATATTATTATAAAAACTAAAAGACTAATTTTCAAAACCCCGAATTTTTCAAAAAGCCCAAAATCCAACAGAACCTTAAACCCTAACACTAAACTATAAACCTTAAACCCTAAATTTTTATTCACAAACAAATAATATTAAAATATATAAACAAATAATATATTATTATAAAAACTAAAAAAACTGATTTTAAAAAAATCTAAAATTTCAAAAATTAAAGAAACAAAAAATTCACCAAAACCCTAAAGCTTAAACCCCAAATCCATCCATTTTGGTTGCTAATGGGTTTATGATTTTAGGGTTTAGGTTTTATAATTTAGGGTTTTAAGGTTTATAGGTAAGAATTTAATGTTTTGGTGGATTTTAGGGTTTTTTTTATAAATTTTAGAAATTTTGGGGTTTTTTAAAAATTAGTTTTTTAGTTTTTATAATAATATATTATTTATTTATATATTTAATGATATTCGTAATATAATTTTTTATTTAATAGAAATATTTTATTTATTAGTTATATATATTAATATATTATTATATGTATATTAATAGTATTTATAATATATATTATTTATATAGACTAATATTATTTATATAATAAAATAAATTGAATTAATCTCAACTGCAGTTTAGAATATATATTGTTTGTACTAGAAACACTTTAAAGATATTAAGTTGGCTTAGTGTTTAGGAGGTTGCTTTTGATTCTAAAGATTGCAGGTTCATATCCCATTGTGTGCATGATTTTTCATATTTTCCTCTAGCAAAACGACACCGTTTTGGACAATTTAGTATCAAAATAGCGACACCAAAATGACGTCATTTTGGTCTAGCATCCAGGTCGTCACGACGTTAAGGAGTTAATGACGCGGTGGTATAAACGAGTCGAAAAATAAATTTTGGTGGTAAAATTGGATCAATTAAAAGGTTGGTGGTAAAAACGAGTCACGCCCAATAGTTTAATGGTACCTGACATAGTTTACCCTAATTATAATCATAGATTTTTTTTATAGGCAAACTACGTATGATTTTATTAGAGTGAATCATAGAATGTCATCACATTCAAAGGCCTCATTAAAAACATCCATAAGCCTAATTGGAAGAAAAGAGTACCAATGAATGTGATCAAGAATGTAATACGCCCACAGTACCAACGAAAATAAAACATACGCGACACTTGTAAACAAGCCAATTGCCCACAACTCACGCCACTATTCAAATCCACGTGGAGCGATCAACACCTCCCTTAGCGAGAGTGTCAGCTACACTATTCGCTTCCCGGTAGACATTATTAAAGCACACACATTGCAAGATTTTGTATGCTTCATCGATTTGTTGGAACCATCTCTAATACATCTAAGGTCAGCACTCAGTAAACAAGATTCACGACACAAAAACCGTTGAATCCGATTCAATCACCACTGATGGTACATCTTTCTACTAGAATTCGTATAACAATACTAGCACGTGACATATTACATGTAACTCCGCTTCATTCAAGTCAACAATCCCTATGGGGCCAAAAAATAGTCAGTATACAGCTATCAGAGTTGCAAAACACCCCCCACATCCCGCCAAACCTAGTTTACCGCGAGCAAACCCATCCACACTAAATTTCAAAACCCCCACCGATGGAATTACCCAAGCAATACCTACACGAGTTGCAGGCATCGATGCACGCACCATGCATTTTTTAGGGCCCTCCCACCAAGGTGATTCTAAGATAATATTCGAAGACGACAAAGCACATGATTATAACGATGAAATTTTTTTCATTTTATTTGCAAGTTGCAATAATCAATAGGTTGTATTACTATTTTAGTGATAAAAGTCAAAGGTCAATAATAAAGTTCAATACATGATTAAGGTTTAAGTCAATAATAAACTCAATTAAGTCCCTTAACTCTTCGGGACCAAAATGTAAATCTTTTTATTTATCAACTCTTATTCAGCTTAAGGTTATATTCATTAAATACAAGCCATATTATCATGTCTATAAATTTTTATGTTTATTCAGAATTTGTAACACTTTCAATAGACTCCTATAGTTTCAAGACTTGCACCACTCAATTAACAAAGACTTACACTAGTCAAAAGACAAAGACTTACACCAGTCAAATAACAAAGACTTACACCAGTTAAATAACAAAGACTTACACCAATCAAATGCAGAGCATACTTATACCATACTACATGCACCACATAAACATTATTCCACCTTGTTTAACATGCATAACATATAAAAATCAACATATAACATGTTCACAAATTCCATCACAACATTACTTACGTCATCATCATAACAACTGTATCAAAATCATGACAAAGCATGTAACATCATCAAAATACTATTTCATGTTTAGTTCATATGCCACCATTCTAGGAGTTATAGGAAGAGTATAAATATTACTCGTAGCTTGAGAAGTGACTTGCAACCTCTAAACACGATCGATCCTTAACAAACTTATGACCTGAAAATGCATGTCAATGAAATGTATTAGGCTTACTTAGCCTAAGTGAGGTAATAACCTTGCATAACTTCATATATGAACAATTATGGATTTCAATCAAATCAATCATATATTGGCAACAATATAAACAATGAAATCAAAGTACATGGTGACATCAATGTATACTTATTATATCTTGAGTGCGTCTTATTTGAGTTCATAGTCATGTCTTGAGTATATCTTATTGAATAATTATTGTCATATCTTTAGCACGTCTTTTAATAACGTTCACCTTAGATCATGTTTGGCCATGGATAGCATTGGTCCGTGTTTGACCATATTGATCCGTGTTACACATAGCACAAAGCACAAAATAATGGCTAGTGTTTAAGCATATCAATGAATCTCCTTCTCTCCCATCATCTCCTCCGTACCCCATAACATCGCCATAATCATGTAGCATATATCATGTATCATGCCAAAGTGTCGAAGGACTTTTATTTCATAGGCAACATATACATTTTATGCTTTATTATTCGGAAAGCATTCTTATAACATGATTGAGCCTTAGCTTTCAACATTGTAACTTCATAGTATCTTGTAGCATGAGTGAGCCATTAGCTCCAATGAGCCATGTACTTATCAATGATGAGCACAAAGCTCTAATGATCCATATACATATCAATGATGAGCACAAAGCTCCGAAGCATGGGAATTCATATCTTTTCATAGTATTATGTTTTATAGTCTTTCATAGTATAGTTTCCACATAACAAAATTATTCTTCTACTTCATAATGTCATTACAACATACCATGTCAATACAACAATGCAACCATAATGCAAAACATAAACAAAAGAAGTTTACCAAGCTTTCCATGCCATGAATGTAGCCACCAACCTACTCTATATGAGCCATGTAAACCAGAAACATGCATAAATATAACAATTCATGGAAATAACAATTGGAATGACTCCATGTCATCCCAAACCATGAATTTACACTAGTTCTTCTTTCCCACTTTATAATTCCCGAAATGGATAGCCCCTGCCACCCTTTTCTCTTCTTTCTTTTTAATTAAAAGAAATTAGGAGTAAAATACTAGAAAATGACACCTAGGTGCTTGTTTCATCACTTTTAAAAATGGTTTAAATTATTTCTCAAGTCATTCAACTATCTTTCCTTTTACAAGAGGAAATCTCATGGTCTAATTAATCATGAGCCGTTAATCTTTTCCCTTACTTACACTTAGTCACTCAACTTTCTTACTATTTAGTCATTAGTCATACTTTCCACTCTTATAATTTAGTCATTAGGTGATCTAATTACACCTAGTCCTTATAATCTCTATGTCTTATTTTTATAAATTACTATTTTATTATTACCACATTTTAGCCAATGAACCTTGGTTTCGAAATTTCACAATTTAGTCCTTAATCTTTATTCCTGTGATTTAAGTCTGAGACTTTCTAATTATTCAGATGAGTCCTTCTTAACACTTTCACAAGAATTTACTTATTGTCGGAATTGAATTTCCGATCATCGAAAACCGAATTTCAACTAAGCCGATTTTCGGGGTGTTACATTCAAATCAACCGATCCACACAATTCCCCTGCACCTTATACCGCGACACGCAAGCCTTTAAATCATTCAATTGCTTCACTTCAAAGGAACGTAACTCACGATGAAACAATCCATGCCACTCATCATGAGCCAATCTGCCATCACAGAAATAATCCCTCACAAGTGCCAAATTATTCACTGCCAATCAGAAGAGACGCGAAAAAACTACTTGTAATGGTTCATCCATGCACCAAACATCTCGCCAAAACAAAATACTCTCACCATTCCCCAAGATCTAAACAAATTGAGAGGCATTCATAAACCGTTGCACATACTCATCATCCTGCACCTCAAGTAATTGTCTCTACATAGTCGACATATGCCTCTTCCCCACCGGATTGAACCGCCAATGCAACACTTGAGCACCGTATTTCGCCACGATCAAAGATTTTCACAATGAACCATCCGCACGAGCATATTGCCAACACCATTTGGCCAGCAAATTTCGGGCGTGCAAATCCACCATGCCTAGGCCCCCAAACATATTTGGCCTGCACACAATTTTCCAATTAACTCGACTTAATTTCCGTTTCTCCTTCTTACCACCCCACAAGAAATTTCGCCGGATAAGGTCTAATTTAAGAATGATACTACGTTATTCATGAAATTTGATTGCATCACCGACCATAATTATAATTATGATAATATTTAATCTACTAATAAATAAATAATTAGAGTCAATATAATAATTCTATTTTTAAAGTAAGACATCAATTGTTTTACTGTTATGAAAAAACGATATTTTATTTTTAATTAGAATTAATTTTTTAGGAAAATGATATTAAACTAATTAAAATGATATTAAAAATTAAATTGATCTAAAATGTAAGATTAAACCCATTCTATATTACGACATTTTTCGAGGTTATAAGATTCACTCTATATTACGACAGATCGACACTATTCATGATTAAGAGGTTATAAGATTATTAGAATGTTTTTTTAAATACATTGAAGTGATTACACGATTGTATTTGTTCATATTTTATCTTAACCTTTTGATAAAACGCACACACTTTGCACACATGGTACTCAAACCTGAATTTTTTAAGATGAAAATCATTCTATTTTCCACTAGAGTCACTTAAACTCGTAAGATAATTAGAATGTTAAAACAGCTTAATCTTATTATGAGAATTAACATTATAAACATTAATGTAAGGTTGGATCAGCCAATCACGCCCTTAATAACATATATAAATAGGGGTGAGCAAAACTTGACTTGACTCAAAAAATCAAAATTTTTTACTTGACTTGAGGCAAAAAAACTCGACTCGAAATTTTTTTAAATAAAGTTTGAGTTGTAAAATAAAAATTCAAATAGTTCATTTTTTAGTAATTAATGGATTGATTTTTAATTTCGAGCCGAGCCCCTCGATTTTTCTTGATATACCGATACAAAAAAATGAAGAAATATATGCGGTATGCCACACGAAAAATATGAAGAAATATGCATGCATATCTTATATGATTAGAGAAAGTCATTTAAATTAGAATCAAACTGTACTATAACATGATAAATAATTACAATTAAATTTTTATATGAACTTGAAAACTCGACTCAAATTAAAAAAAATTAAAGTTTGAATTGTAAAATATGATGCGTCAACTTGAATTTTTTAACTCGGCTCGATGAAACACTGACCATCTATAAATGCTTCAAAATGTGTAACCCCTAAAAGCACGTTTTGTTGTAATATTAATTTATGTAATTGAATATCCACAACCAGAGATGAATGACAGACAAAGTCGACCCAAAATGCATACAAAGAAGAACAAACAGGGAGAAAATAACTCATAAGATTTTATAGGTATGAGCTAAAAACCAGGTCAGTGTTTAGTTTTTTTCTTGTTTATTTAAATGAAGACTTAACATATATTGAAAACAACGATATGATCATGTAAAAGTGACCAGCGTCCTATGTTGTCAAATAAATATTATTTAATCTCAAATGAATATAAAAATAATGTAATATAGAGAGAAGATCCACAGAGACTATGAAGCTTCTGATGCAGATAGGTTTTGATTCTGAATTTAGTGAGAAAATAAAAGTAATGGGGGGTTTTGATAGAGTAGAAACTAAAGGTAAAATAATAAAAACGAATTTGGAGAAAATGACGGAAGTAAATATTTTTGAGAAGAAAATTAATTAAATAAATTAGCCTCAAGCTTTGCTTAGCTTCAACTCAAACTGATCATCGAAAAAGGATTTTACTCCGGATACATGCTGGTTACAGTCTACAAGGCCCAACCCTTGTAACTTGTTTTTCTCTCCGGTAAACCGATAATCTAAAATCAATTTTTGAATTTCAGTTTTCTGGTTAGACTAACCACTCTATCGCCGTTAGAATAAAACAGGTTTAAAATTTGGAAAAACCCGACTGAACTATGTTGTCTCAATGAGAATCGAATCCGATCTCAATTTCCCTTAGCGAATCCATCGCTAAGTGTGTTCATAGGAAGTCGAATTTGCTACAAGCCGATCCTTCATCCCAACTATAAATCTGAACAACATTCAAGTCAACGCTAGCTTTCTGAAATGAAAACATAAAGATTTTTAATAAAAAGGTCGGTTGCCGATCTAAGTTTCCATAAAATTGAGAATGTAATACGAAGATGTTGAGTGTTTTTTAATTCTCACAAGGTGAATTGAAGACTCGCTCTAAGCCTTTGGCTAATAGAAAATTTTAGCTAAGCATGATCATGGTAAAAATCATACTTAGCATTATAAAAGAAAAATAAATAAAAACTTAAAGCAAGAACTAAAGAAAAGAAAGAATTTTATAAAACTTCAAAAGTAAAAACAAAACTAAGAATGAGAGATGATTTGTGCTTACCTCAAATGGGGTATTTATAGTATTCTAAAACCCTAAAAATAACCTAAAAATAATAAAAGATAAATCCTAAAAAATATTCAAATAAAATCCTAAAAGATAATTTCCAAGTTTTAAATTTCAAATCTCAGCTGATCTGCTATTCGCTGTTGCTAATGTCACATTCTGGAAGCCGTTGATGTCGCCTTCTAGAAGCTGCTGACTGGATGTCATGTCAGACTTCATGCCCATATTCATGCCCACTAGCCCAGCCTTGAGTTCAGAAAATAAAACTGTAGAACTTTGTCCCTTTTAAGTGTAATTTCCAGAATTAAAGTCATGCAAAGAAAACACATAAAAACATCCGAATCAGCACCATAATCAATCCACTAGAGGCATAATTAAAGATGAAAAAGTAATTATCTAAGCTACTTATCAAATTCCCCATCACTTATTCAATTCTTGTCCTCAAGCATTTCTCAACTAATACATCAAAACTCAAGTTTCTATCCTTCATTTCACAATGTATCTAAGATAACCAAATGACCTAAGATCGAAACAATTATTAAAATTAAGAAACAATCAAGTAAAGGCATAACTAGGAACATTTTTAAGCAAAGCACGACATTCCAACAACTTGTTAATGTCAATGAAGCAAAACTTAATAACCTCACAAGGATTCACTCGTTCCGTTCAAAGTGTTTAGGTTAAAGAATAGCTCTAGCCAGAACTAGTCAAAACATTACCATAAGCTTGTAACTAAATCTAATCTCCACTACTAAAATTTGAACATGATGCAGAAATCAAGGGGTCTTTAAACAATGTTGTAACGAGACTTAGGTAAAGGTAGGGAATAAGGCCAAATATATGGGCTAATGTCAAGACAAAAGATGCAAAATGTTAAAGTTCAAGCCATGAATCGAACCAATATAATAAGACAAGCAAAGAAGTTTAAGTAGCTATATATTTTTTCTTTCCTCTTTTTTTCTTTTTTTTTCTTTTGAACCTTTTTCTATTTTTTCTTTTTTCTGTTCGAATGAAGTTCAAACAATTCTCCCTTTTTTTTCTTTTTCGCATTCCTTTATTCTTTTATTTTTTTATTTTTTCTTGGAACAAATCTTCTTTTATCTTGACAAGGGTATGAAAAAGGGGAAATAAAATAGGAAAAGGCTCAGGTTTTGTAAATATGAAGAAAACAAAGAATCATAACAAGCTCAAAAGTGGCTAACTAGGAGAAATGAATGGGAAGGCAATTTTGGGCAGAGAAGTGGTTAATCCTAAGTGCCACTATCACATTAAAGCACCATATTCAAGTATGTAGCCTCGACAAGTATTACACTACAAGTTCTAAAATGTTGAGAACTAGTTTGGCACACTCAATGAAGTAATGAGCAAGAATGAAAGTATATGCTCGTAAGGATAAAAAACTCACATGAGGTGGAATGTGTACCAAGTTAAGCAACATGTCGACTAACAAATGTATGAAATGTCAAATAAAAATTTATTGAAAATCACTAGTTATGCCCATATCTATCATGCATCCTAAATTCCAACAAAAATAAGATCATAAGTCATAGGGAAATCAGAGAGATAATGTGAGATATAGGATAGGCAACAAAAAATTCCAACATATTATAATTAAGCAAAACTCAATTTCCAACAATCGAATAAGCAAAAAAAGAATTTGACACAAATTCTACTCCCCCTCACTTAAATCATATTGTCCCAATATGTAAATGAAAGCACAAGAGAAGGAATAAAGAAATTCTGTGTCTAATGATGATCGCGGTCGCAGACTGATTTCGGCTTTGGTTCAAGAACACCATATCGTGGCCAGGAACTTGGCGTCTTTTGTGGACCATCGCGGCGGTTGTCAACTGGTGGCGGTTGATGCGCAGAACGCACCATGCTCCACGGTGGTTGGAGCAACGTAGGCGACGAGGTTGCATCGAGGGGTGCGCGCCATGGTGGGTGAAAAGGCAAAAGACGATGAAGGTTAGGGGTAGGGTATGCGGCTAATGGAAAGAAAAAAGAAAAGGGTTTAGGTTTGTTGTCTTATTTGAATCACGTGGGGAAGGTTAAACTAAAAAAGGAAAAAAGATTTATTTAGGAAAAAAGGATTTGGTTTATCAATAAAGTGTGGGGTCCGCATGGAGAATTTAAAATTGATTGAAAAAATGGGTTTAAAATAGAGATAAAGATAAAGATAAGGATAATTGGTTCAAGCAATTGTTGGAATCTGGGGAATAGGTAACCGACAACTTAAAAATTTCCCAATGGGTTATGCTAACTTGTGCCTAGGTGGGGGAGTGGTTTTGCTAACGTGTGCCGTTTAATAAAACAAGGCCAGGGAATTACTGAAACGGTGCGTTCGTGAAATTGGGTGAATTCCTAGCTACTGTTCGTGACTCTACTGCTCTAAGGGTTCGAAATTTTGCTTTATTTGGTCAAAAATATCGCATCTGAGGCGGATTAGCTTCAAACAAAAAATACTTGGGTACCTCAAAATTCAAATACAACAATTCTAAGAATAAATAAATAAAATAAAATAAAAACGAATAGAAATTAAACAAACAAAAAATAGAATAAAATGGGTTATCTCCCATTTAGCGCTTTATTTAACATCGTTAGCTCGACAACCTGATTCCGACTACAGGTACTGTGACAAATACTTCTTCCAATTCATGCGCTTTTTCCAACAGAGAATTTCCCTACGAGAAATTTTACGATTATAGAGTTTCTTCATTTTTTCTAACAAAATATTTTCTTTATTCATCAATTTATCTGGCGGCAATTTTAACTCCAAATTTGGTGCCTGCAAGATGGAAGGTAATGTTTTATATTTTGAAGGAGTTAGGCACAAATCAGAATGAACCAAAAAAATATTTTCCAACTCCCTAATTTCTCTGTCCTGATCTTCCAATTCCCTGCACAAATCATTAGATAATTTAGATTCTATAAACTCTTCAACGGCAGGCTCAATTACATCAATAAAATTAATACTAGCAACATTCTTTGGATATCACATTGCTTTGTAAACTTCAAAATTAACGACCTCACTGTCAAACTCCATTTTAAGAATTCCGCTTCTTACATCTATCTTTGTATTTGCCGTACTAAGGAAGGGCCAACCAAGAAGGATATCAGAGGAAGAGTTGGTTCGGTCATTTTCCATGTCGATGACATAGAAATTCGTCGAAAAAATTAAGTCATTTACCTTAACCAGTATGTTCTGAAGGAGTCTTTTGAGGTAAATGATGGATCTATCGGCGAGCTGGATTGTCACTCTTGTTTCCTTCAAAGGCTCTGCACTAAGTGAATTGTAAACAGAAAGTGACATAATATTTATGAAAGCACCTAGATCACACATAGCCCATTTTATTGTTACTTTACCAATTTTACAAGGGATAGCAAACATACATTGATCCTTTAACTTAGGTGGAAGTCTATGCTAAAAAATAGCTGATACATTTTTACCCAAATTTACCTTTTCATTACCGGTAAGTCTTCTTTTGGTTGTGCAAAGGTCTTTCAAGAATTTGGCGTACCTCGAAACTTTTCGGATTACCTCAAAAAGAGGTGTGTTTATCTCCACCTTTTGAAAATATCAAGTATCTCTTTTTCTTCGGCTTGTTTGTCACGTTTAACCAATCTGGACGGAAAGGGACGTGGCGTGGCATAGGGAGATGGTGTGGGAGGAGTTTGCAATTCATCATTCTTTTTCCTCTAGGATCTTGCGTCAACTTCTTCCTTCTCCTTTTGGGATATCGATTAATCTTCTTTTTGAGACTTTGTGGCAACATCCTCTGGGCTGGTGGTGCGATAACAATACCGGTCTGAAGGGTGATTGCACTAACATTTTCTCGTGGGTTCGCCTCAGTTTGCGACGACAACTTCTCTTTGGATTCTAAACAACTTACGGCCTGAGCCAGTTGACTCATTTGCTTCTTAATTTCTTGAAAGTGTGCTTGGGTCTTTAGTTGGAATTTTTCTCGGGATAGTGCCAACCTTTCAATAATCGATTCCAACGATGGTTTTTGCAGTTGATATTGTTGTGGTATAGGTGGTTAATAAGCTTGATTTGGTCTTTGGTTTTGTGTATAATTGAAGTTCGGATGACCTTTCCATCCCAGATTATATGTGTTTGCGTGAGGATTCTAAGGTCTCTGAGGAGGTCTCGGAAAATTACCTACTGCATTTACTTGTGCGAAAACATCTTCCTGCAGTATCGGACAACAATCCATGGGATGGTCCGACATCGTACATATTCCGCAAAGCCTAGCTTTACTTTTTTGTCCGCAACAAGGGATTGGACTATGTCAGCCAACTTATCAATTTTATTTTCTAATGAAACGGTACTTACCTCGTGAACTCATCGAGAGGGATCACTTGAAGGGCAAAATTGTTGGGAGTTAGCAGCTATAGTAGAAATTACAGTTCTTGTCGTTGTTGGGGTCATGTTCACAAGTGCCCATCCACTTGCTACATCGATCATCTTCATCTCTATCGAGGTTAGGCTTTCGTAGAAGTAATGAAGAAGCGCTTGTTCCGATAGTCCGTGTTGTGGATAATTTGCGCATAATTTATTGAATCACTCCAGTAGTCATATAATGACTCAGTGTCTTTTTCGGATACTCAGGATGCTTTGCCTTAATTCGCTCGCCTTGGCTGCTGGAAAGAACTTGTCAAGAAAATGTCGAGCCATGTCAGTCCAAGTAGTGTAGCGATGTCCCCTTTTCGCTAAAAACGTGTTTTCAAAGTGTTTGTGAATTTTTCGGATAAAAAATGTTTATTCCGCAGGGTTTAAAAAAATCGCATTTTATTTAAAAATTGGAGTCGCCACCGGCCACTTAGGTAGGCCAGACACCATAAAACCAGAGATTTAAAAATTGTTGGGTTCGGGAGTCGGTTACGGATGGGGAAGGATTAGCACCCCAACACCGCCTAAAATTGGTACTTTAATAATTACCGCTTTATTAATATTGGATTTTTCGGGTTAAAGTGACGATTAGTTTAATATTCGGTTATAATTGCGAGTAAATTTTAAAGGCCCCGCTATCCGAGAGTAAACGCCCAACCACTATCACTGCGCCTGATACTGGCCCCGTTTACGCTCGGATAAAAGGGCACCACATTGACATTATATATTCCATTATGCAAACTTGGTGAACAAAATATAAAACATGGCAAATAATTTAAATACAATAAATATTAACATAATAAACTATTAATCGAACATAAATAAAATAATAATCTAAAACATACATGCATACAGATTACTCCTACTCGAGACTAAAAACAAACTTAACATATCACAATAATAAGGCATGGAATAAAAACACATATTACAATAAGATATACATATTACAATAAGATACATTGTAACATATGTAGAACATGGCATTATACATGACCAAGAAAATATACTAACACGTAGCCTAAAAGCAAAGAAAACATGCAATACATGTTGAAATATAAAACATGTTATGTACGAGCCAGCTAAAATATCAGTCTAATATGTGTGGTACGAATGACCGGACAAATGCATAAAAATACATAATCGCCATAAACTTAACACATATAGACATGTAAACATGAAAATACAAAGCATGTACGAGAGACATAATAAAAGGCAAAAAGGCTACATCAACATACACAATCATAATAAACGAACATGAATATTTATACATGGAACAGGACTGAAATGAAAAGAAATAAACATAAGAAACAGAAATTAAAAGACAATAGTATGCAATTTATGGACGAAAATGCAAGTTGACCCGAATATGAAAGGACTAAAACTGTAATTGGACCAAGGGGCAGACTTGAAATGAAAATCTCAAAAACACGGTGGGACTGGTGAGGTAATTTTGCCATTTAAAAACTGATTCAATTTAATTCAGGGGGTTGGATTGCAAGATTTTAGAACATAAGGGGGACTGCAATTGTAAATATCCCATGCGGCGAGACAGAAATGAAAATATCAAAAACGCGGGGGGATTTATTTCCGAATTTACCCATTTCACAAAATAAAGTAACTATAAAAACCCTTTTTTCTGCCCGATTTCAAATTTTCTCAATTTTCCCTAAACTGGTTTTATAATAACCTCTTTTACTCTCTCATTTTCTCTCAATTCTCCCACCCCAAACTTGTGATGAACCCAGAAATTGGCGCCTTTCCGCCGTCCCTTCCGCTTCCGGCCGCCGCTAGCCAGCACCGGCGAACCAAAAGATACACCCAAAACCGACCTCTTTCTAAATCGAACCCGAATATGAACTTAGATCTACGTTAAGACTCACCCCTTTGCCTAGATCTAAGAAATACGAAACGAATTTTTTTTTGTTTGTGTTTAACCAAAATGAAACCGAAAGGGACCTCCCACTCCCTTCAGTTCACCATGTTCAGCTTGGGAAAGCCGAAGAGGCTTGTCACTGGTGAGGGGAGATCCATCGACGATGAAGGTAACGACTCTACATCCCTCTCTTTTTCATTATTACTGCTTATTTTTTATGCATGCAAAGAAGTAAAAAAGAAAAGAACGTTACCACTGAAAACTTTGTGCTTTTCTTTTCTGTTTTTTCTTTCCGATTACCACTGAAAAAAAATGCTTTACAATTACTTGTTTCATACATATATCACTGTCTTTTTGGTTTGGTAGCAAGTAATGTAAAATATCTTTAGATTTGGACTGACACTGACATAGCCTCTTTTTTGTGTTGTTCTGATATGTCTGAACGCGGTGGTTGGAGACCGGAATGGTGGAAGGACGGTGGCGGTGTGGGGGAGATGTCTTCGGCCAGAGGCATTCTCGGCCGTTGGATCAGATTCGATTTAACGGCCGGGATGGCTTGAAGGATGAACGGTCCAGATGAAACCTCGATCGGTGAAACGACTCCAGATCGTAACACGTGGGGCTCAACAGTCGAGGGGTTATAGCGCGTGGGACTCATGCACACATAGGATATCGAAGGGTCCGCGCATGGATCGAACGCGCGCGTGGCATTCGAACCGTCCAAGCGTGTAGTTCACGCGGCCAGCTAGATATTTATCCTTCATTGACCGTGGCCGTTGGATCCACATTTTGATCCAACGGCTCCTGGTCAGCTGCACAAAGATAGAGTAATTAGGGTTAGCTGGGATTTTGGGCTTGGGTCAACCGGGCCTTGTAATTTATGGGTTTTTGTAATAATATGGACATTTAATTTAAGTGGGCTTTTCTATTATTTTTCAAATTTGTCCATACATATTAATAATAATATATTAATATAATAATAAATACAAACACATACATATTTACGTATACATACATACAATTGTGATGAAATACGTTCACACGTAAATATACTTAATAATAATACATGCAACACTTATTCGTATACATTCAATAATAACAAGGACATTAGTAATATATACATGCAAACATATATAAACCTACTTATAAATATACTAACATACATTATACTATACTCCTAACATAAATATAACCATATCACACACATATTAATAGGTACGTAATACACCACACAAATATATGCACCATGCATACATTCACACATATATCATTATGCAATATTACTAACATATACACGCACACACATATATGTAATCATGCACTAATATGTTAATATGATACTTAGAGGTTAGATAAAAATGAGTGATTACAGTTGCCCCTCTTTGCTTGTTCTCATGGAATGGGAACAAAGCAAAGATTCATAAGCACTCATTTTTATCCGACTTCCCTATTTGTAGCTTCGGAAACACGTGCTCTTCTGGAACTCTCCACTTTTCCTTGGCTGAATCTTTGGGCTCGTAAGTCCTTTCTATGTAACTTCTTCCCCCTCCGATCTTGGAGCTACAGGCTCTTCCTATATGGAACCCTTCGCTGTGAAGCCTCAAGTTATGAATCCCCCTATATAGAGTTTTTCATCTTGAGATGGTAAGGCTTGAAGTCCTTCCTATATAAAACTCTTTGCCTTCAACGCGGCTGGTTTTCTTTTCTATATACAACCTTTTGCGCCACTGATGGATTCTTCCGACTGGGAGTTATTCCTGTATAGAACTGCTAGTCTTCAAATCCTGGAGCTGTCAGTCCTTCTTATATAGAACTTTTAGCTTCTGAAATCTCAGAGCTACGGATTATTCCTATATAGAACCTCTCACTCTAAGACAGCAAAGCTCAGAGCCCTTCCTATATGGGACTCTTCGCTTTCAACACAATAGGTTTTCCCTATATAAAACCTTGTGTATTATGGGCGAATTCCTTCGGCTGGGAGTTCTTCCTATATAGAACTGCTAGTCTTCACCCTGGAGCTGCAAGCCTTTCCTATATAAAACTTTCAGCTTCTGAAATCTCGGAGCTAAGGGTTCTTCCTATATAGAATCTTTCACTCTAAGACAGTAAAGCTCGGAGCCCTTCCTATATGGGACTTTTCGCTTTAAACACAATAGGTTTTCCTATATAACCTTGTGTGTCATGGGTGAATTCCTTCGGCTGGGAGTTCTTCCTATATAGAACTGCTAGTCTTCACCCTGGAGCTGTAAGTTCTTCCTATATAAAACTTTCAGCTTCTGAAATCTCAGAGCTAAGGGTTCTTCCTATATAGAATCTTTCACTCTAAGACAGTAAAGCTCAGAGCCCTTCCTATATGAGACTTTTCGCTTTCAACACAATAGGTTTTCCTATATAACCTTGTGTGTCATGGGTGAATTCCTTCGGCTGGGAGTTCTTCCTATATAGAACTGCTAGTCTTCACCCTGGAGCTGTAAGTCCTTCCTATATAAAACTTTCAGCTTCTGAAATCTTGGAGCTATGGATTCTTCCTATATAGAATCTTTTACTCTAAGACAGTGAAGCTCAGAGCCCTTCCTATATAAGACTCTTCACATTCAAACACAACATGTTTTCCTATATAACCTTGTGTGTCATGGGTGAATTCCTTCGGCTGGGAGTTCTTCCTATATAGAACTGCTAGTCTTCACCTTGGAGCTGTAAGTCCTTCCTATATTAAACTTTCAGCTTCTGAAGCCTCGGAGAGGCAGATTCTTCTTATATAGAACCTCTCTCTGCAGGTGCTTGAAAACATAGGCCTTTTGTATGTAGAACCTTCATCTTCACATTTGGGATTCACACCACGACGGCTACCGATGTCTCTTTGAATCCATAGATACATGTCTGAGATAAACAAAATGCTATGACAAATGAATTGACATGCTCTTAATCCTAGTGATGTCAACTATTCACGCTGCATGAGTGTCAATATCTTGGTGGGCTTGCTTTAGTCCTCAGTCGATCTCGACTTCACGTTGTTCACTTTCTCCCTTTTTATGGGCGGCGATACCCCATTTCACTATCGGGTTCAACCATTCCAACCTTTTTTTTTCAATTTCCGACTTGGGGTTTTAAAGTGCCCTTTCGAGTTTTCGCTTTAGAGTTTTTTTAAAAAAAAGGGTGCCTTTCTGGGTTTTCAACTGGGAGATCTCTCTTGTCATCTCTCATTCTTTCTTTGAATAAGCAGGGCGTACGCTATTGGTCATCCTATCCTGTTGCTTAAAGCCTTCCGCCTTCCCTATCAATGGCCGTTATGTAGGGAGTTAAAGGGTAAAATTAACATCGTCTTCTAATCACCTGCATCTTTAAGGTTAGATCACAAGTAATGCTTTAAATCTCTTGTTTACCCTAAGCCTATGTTAGCTTATTTGCCTGAAATTAACAAGAAGACAAGGAATGGACGCTCAAAAACACGATTTTATTACGATTAAGGGTTTGGGACACTTTGAGAGAGTTATGACACATATGAGGAAGAAGAAACGCTAAATATGAAATACAAGATCCCTCATTATCTTCTGTATGACTGATACATGATCCTGTCAACCGGCGTAGAATCTTTTGCCTGAAGCTCCCTCTTCACAGTGTTCATGGGGATGACCCTTCTCTTCGGATATCCAACCTTTCAATTTATCAGAGCTGCCCT
This sequence comes from Hibiscus mutabilis, assembly GCA_019671005.1. Taxonomy (NCBI): domain Eukaryota; kingdom Viridiplantae; phylum Streptophyta; class Magnoliopsida; order Malvales; family Malvaceae; genus Hibiscus; species Hibiscus mutabilis. The sequence goes on from CM033711.1 coordinate 66,271,074, forward strand.
TTACGGGTTTTCAACTCGGGTCCTCCCTTTGCTTCAAGACGCCCTATTTCGGGTTTTCGCCATGACCTCTCCATTTTTGTTCTTTTCTTCTTTTTCTTTTTTCTTTTCTCTTTTTTTTTCAAACATAGTATTTCTTAACAGCATTAGAATTTATAGGGTTTTTCAGCTTTTCTCCATCCATTTCTGTTAAGATTAGGGCTCTTCCTGAGAAGGCCTTTTTTTACCGCGTACGGCCCTTCCCAGTTGGGCATGCACTTTCCTCGAGAATCTTTCTGAATCGGGAGGATTTTCTTGAGCACCAGATCCCCATCTCTGAATTCTCTTGGGCGCACCTTTTTGTTGTATGACTGCATCATCCGCTTTTGGTACATTTTACCATGACAAATGGCCTTTAGTCTCTTTTCATCGATGAGATTTAGCTAGTCGAGTCTGGCCTGCACCCATTCGGCTTCTTTCAATTTTACTTCATTTAAGACCCGGAGAGACGGGATCTCTACCTCGATGGGGATACTGCTTCGGTACCATACACCAAGGAGTAGGGTGTTTCCCCTGTTGATGTGCGAACGGACGTCCTATAGGCGAAAATGGCAAATGGTAACTTCTCATGCCAATCCCTGTAGGTATCCGTCGTCTTTGCTATGATCTTCTTTATGTTCTTATTTACTGCTTCCACTACCCCATTCATTTTAGGACGATAGACTGTGGAATTATAGTGTGTTATCTTGAATTGAGTGCACACGTCCGTCATCATTTTGTTATTCAGATTGGAAGCGTCGTCGGTGATGACCCTTTCTGGCAAACCGTATCGACAAATAATCTCCTTCTTTAAGAACTTACATACTGTAGTCCTTGTGATGTTGGCGTAAGACGCTGCCTCTACCCATTTAATGAAATAGTCTATGGCGACCAAAATGAAACAGTGTCCATTGGAAGCTTTCGGATGAATCTGTCCGATGACGTCTATGCCCCACGCCGCAAAAGGCCACGAAGAATTCATGGTGTGTAAAAGCGATGGGGGTGCGTGAATCTTGTCCGCGTAAATTTGGCATTTATGGTATTTCCTGGCGTAATCGATACAATCTCCCTCCATGGTCAACCAAAAATAGCCATATCTCATAATTTTCCGGGCTATAGATAACCCGTTGGCGTGCGTTCCATAGAGCCCATCATGTACCTCAGCTAAAATCTACTTCGCCTCCCGGGCATCCACACATCTCAGCAATGTCTGATCATGACTTCTCTTATATAGGGTCTCCCCATCTAGGACATATCCTGTTGCCATTTTTCTGAGTGTTTTTCTGTCATTGTCATTTACCCCTTCCGAATACTTTCGAAGCTCGACATATTGCAAGATATCATAGTACCATGGGTTCCCATCAATCTCTTCCTGTATATTACAACAATGAGTAGGCCTTTCAAACGTCTGCATCTTAATGGGCTTCATTTCTTCCCTAGTGTTTGTTTTAAACATGGATGCCAAGGTCGCCAAGGCGTCTGCCATCTGATTTTCTTCTCGGGAAAGGTAATTGAAGCTGACCTTTTCGAACTCCTTGGTGAGCTCTTGAATCAATTCATAATATTTGACCAACTTCGGGTCCCTGGTTTCCCATTCCCCATGCAATGGGTAAATTACTAAGGATGAATCTCCGAATACTCGAAGTTCCTTAACCTTTCTTTCAATAGCTGAGTTTAGTCCCATAACGCAAGCTTCGTATTCAGCTATATTGTTGGTGCAGAAGAATTCTAATCTGCTGGTGAAGGGATAATAGACATCCTCAGGAGAAATTAGCACGGCTCCTATCCCATGTCCAAGGGCGTTAGAGGCTCCATCGAAGTAAAGTTTCCATGATTTATCATTTGAAACCTCTTCCTTGGTTGTAATGCACATCAAGTCTTCATCTAGGAAATTAAAGTTCAATGCCTCATAGTCGTCCGAAGCGCGACTAGCTAGGAAATCTGCTACGGCACTCCCTTTTACGGCTTTCTGGCTCACGTATACATTATCAAATTCAGATAAGAGCATCTGCCATCGGGCCATCCTCCCCGTTAGTGCTGGCGCTTCCATTAAGAACTTCAATAGGTATAGCTTGGATATCAACCAAGTAGTATGGTACAGCATATACTGCCTAAGCCGCTTGGTAGCCCAAACTAGAGCACAACACAGCTTCTGAACTGGAGGGTACCGCGTTTCGTAATCATTGAATTTCCTGCTTAGGTAATAGATGGCTTGCTCCCTTTTCCCTGACTCATCGTGTTGCCCCAATACACATCCCATTGAATTCTCAAAGACTGTCAGGTAGAGAATTAATAGTCGATCTGGTACTGGTGCGACTAAAATTGGAGCATTTGTCAGGTACTTTTTGATCTTTTCTAGGGCTCTTTGACATTCCTCATTCCACACACCAGGATTATTCTTTCTAAGAAGTCTGAAGACCGGGTCACATCGGTCGGTTAATTGGGAAATGAAACGAGAGATATAATTCAACTTCCCCAGGAAACCGCGAACTTCCTTCTGAGTGTGGGGTGGTGAGAGATCCTGGATGGCTTTCACTTTATCCAGATCGATCTCAATCCCTCTGCTGCTTACCACGAACCCTATGAGTTTTCCAAAAGTAACGGCGAAGGTACATTTGGCAGGATTGAGCCTCAGCTGGTATTTTCATTAGTCTTTGGAATAGTTTTCTCAAGTTCTGTAGGTGCTCCTCCTCTGTTCGGGACTTGGCAATCATGTTGTCCACGTATACTTCTATTTCTTTGTGCATCATGTCATGGAAAATAGTCACTATTGCTCTTTGGTACATTGCCCCTGCATTCTTGAGCCCAAAAGGCATCACCCGATAGCAAAAAGTGCCCCACATGGTTATGAACGTAGTTTTCTCCATGTTGTCAGAGTCCATCTTTATCTGGTTATACCCTGAAAAGCTGTCCATGAATGAAAACCATGAATATCCTGCGGTGTTGTCAACCAGCGTGTCAATATGTGGTAAGGGGAAGTTGTCTTTAGGGCTGGCTCGGTTTAGATCCCTATAATCTACACACATACGAACTTTCTCGTCCTTCTTTGGCACTGGTACGATGTTTGCAACCCATTCGGGGTATTTGGCTACCTCCAAGAAACCAGTATCAAACTATTTTTTTACCTCTTCTCTGATCTTGAACAACATGTCTGGTCTCATTCTCCGAAGTTTTTGTTGTATTGGTTTGCACTCCAGCTTTGTTGGCAATTTGTGTACTACTATGTCAGTATTCAATCCTGGCATATATTGATAGGTCCAAGCGAAAACATCCTTAAATTCCTGAAGTAGGGTTATCAATTCGTGCTTGGTTTTCGAGGAAAACGTCGTCCCTATTTTTACTTCTTTTCTCTCTTCTTCAGTCCCAAGTTTACAACTTCTGTTTCTTCTTGGTGGGGCATGATCTGTCTTTCTTCGTTGGCCACTATTCTCTTCAATTCTTCCGGGACCTCGCATTCTATCTCATCATCTTCTTCCTCAATTCCCCCTGAGATCTTAGGGCATTCAAAATTCACTCCGGGATTGGATCCGGTATCATTCATATAGTCAATCATAAGCGACCTGCATTAAATGAGAATGAATTGTATGGGGAAGATGATGGCTTTATATGAAGGGAATGAACATGAAGAATGCATGAATGAAATAAATGAAATGTTGGTCATTCAGGAAAGTGGGGATATTTTCATTTCAACAAAAAAAGTTAACATAGGTGCCCTATACAAGAGATCCCCGTTGTTTATGGGCAAAAATAAAAGGTTGATTCGGAGCATTACTCTGATCTATTCCTAAAAACCACAGGTAGATCAATGCAGCTCCAGTTATCAAGTGTTTCCCCAGGACGGCAGGGGCGGATGTTGGTCAACATTTTGCTGCCTTGGTCCTTTCCAGCTATCATGTTGATGTACATCCCTTCAAGTGATTCATTGAATATCTCCTCCTGGTTGAGTACGTCATTTTCCTTGATTGCCTCTTCAACTTCTTGACCTAGCCGGTAAAATCCTCTGGAGATAAAAGTGGTTTTCAAACTAGGGAAGGACATTGGTCTCCATGGAATGTCATCTCCTTTAAATCTGGCTTTTCTTTGCTCTTCTTTTCTCTTGTATTCCTCTTTTCTCTGTTGGGTACTTGGTTTGTAACCCAGCCCAAAACGGTCCTTCTTGGTTATCATACTTTTGGCTCTTAGGCTCCCTTGTAATTTCTTCCCCAACCCTCTTCCTACTTTGGCTCCTCGGCCCAAAGTTTCTGCGACGGACATCTTGGTACAATTAGATAACCTGGGACAGGGGATCCGACTTCCCACCGTGACGAACATGGCATTCACTAGCTCTAATGCTCGAAAAGAGCATTCTGCAGCATCCTCGTCATTTTGAATATAGGGGGCATCCAATGTCACTGAAGCAACAATTTCCTGCTCAGCCTCTACTGTGACCAATTTGCCTTCGACTAAAAATTTTAATTTCTGATGCAATGATGAGGAGACAACTCCTGTGGAGTGGATCCATGGCCTTCCCAATAAGCAGCTGTAAGATGGTTTTATGTCCATTACCACAAAATCAATCACATACTCAGTCGGTCCGATCAATAGAGGCACCTCAATTTTTCCCATTGTTCATCTTTGTGTACCGTCAAAGGCTCTTACTGAATTGTGGCAGGGCTTTAGGTGAGAACCATCTATTGGTAGTTTCGGCAAGGTTACCATAGGCAACACGTTCAATGTTGATCCATTGTCAATCAGTACCCCAAGTACTACATACCCTTTGCAGTGGGTTGTGATGTTAAGGGCTTTGGTGGACCCTATTCCTCCCTCGGGGATCTCATCATCACTGAATGTTATATGATTATAGGCAGTGATATGCCCCACTATCCTGTCCAGATTTGTCACATAAATATCCTGGGGCACAAAAGTTTGATTTAGTACTTTTAATAGGGTTTCACGGTGCCTTTCTGAACTCAAGAGCAATTCCAGCACTGTGATCCTAGCCGGCTGCTTTCGTAGTTGTTCCACTACGTTGTACTCGCTATGTCTCAAGAACTTCAGAAATTCTTTGGCCTGGGCCTCAGTTACCGGCTCATTCATCTTTGGGGGAGGTTCTTCACCGAATATCTGAGTGGGGCTAACCGCTGTATTCTTTCCCTTATCTTTGACCGCTTCAGCTGCTCTCAAACCCTCAGAGGAATAACATCTGTCGCTCCTCGTGAAATGGCCTACCTCACCAACGCTCACATCGTTCTGGTCTTGTTCGTCTTTTAGCGTAGGCTCTTTTACCTGACGTTCTGGCTTTTCTGGCGTGGTCACATTTATAGCCTAGTTCCAGGGAATTTGCCGCATATCCTTGAATGGGAACGGGGATGGTGCTGAAATGGTGATCTTGGGATTTATCTTGTTGGTTTCTCCTTGGGAGGCACCTGCATTCCCTGGCCTGGAAGAGATGATAAAAGGTCTATCCTTCCCTTATTTAGATTTGGGGCTATCCGTCAAATGTACGTCATGGGCTCTTCGAAGAATTTTATTTGCTTTTCATTCATCAATTGTTGTACCAATCTCTTGAACTCATCGCACTTTTGAATGTCATGCCCTTCATCCTGATGGAATTCGCAATACACTTCACATCCATTCTGCCTTATTATCATGCCTTTGTCGATCACACGGGCCATGCATAATTGTTGAAATACCCACCGCAAAGGAGATTTGATTTCTGACACATCATCCTTAATCTTCCTGGTAAAGTATTCTTCAATAACATTTAATCCTCTGTTCCCATGATTAGGTAGCGGGTTAGTAGCTACACTTGGTTCTTCGAACTTCAATATCCCAGAATCAATCAAATTCTGCACAAGTTTTTTGAAGGCAAGGCAGTTCTCGGTGGGATGTCCAGGGGCACCGCCGTGATAGTCGCAATGCGCGTTCGGGTTATACCAAGAAGGGAATGGCGGTTTGAAAGGAGTAACGATGTATGGATGGACCAGGTCTGCTTCATACAACTGGGAGTAAAGCTCCGAGTACGGAACGAGTAGGGGAGTGAAAGTTCTCATCTCTTTCTCTTTTCTGGAGGTTCTCTCCTCTCTTTGATTCGAGTTTTGTGTTTTTCCCACAGGTGCCTGTGGCTGTGAGACTGTAAAATTCTTCGGGGCGGCGTAAGTGCTGGTGGCGTTTACTTTATTCTTCTTGCTGTATTTCCGAGACCCTTCTCCGCTATCAATTCTACCGCTCTTAATTGCTAATTCAAGGGACTCCCCAGTCCTAATTAAATCAGCAAAACACTGTGTTGTGTTATTAATGAGGCGATCGAAGAGTGCCCCTTTCAAAGTATTAACAAATAACGGCGTAATTTCATGTTCCGGGAGGGGTGGCTGGATTTGGGCGGCCACTTCCCGCCATCTTTGAGCATATTGTCGTAGACTTTCGTTGGTATTCTGCCCCATATTTTCCAACATAATTCTACTGGGGTCATATATGTTACATGCTTATATTGCTCAATGAATGCTCTTGACAGATCTTTCCATGTCTTAACATTTGCCTTGCTCAACTGGGTGTACCACCGTAATGCCGCTTCAGTTAGGATGTCTTGGAAACAGTGGATCAGTAGCTTCTCGTCCTTAAGGTAGGCCGCCATCTTTCGACAGTACATTGTTATGTGTGCGGAAGGACACATGGTTCCATCGTATTTGTCGAACTCTAGTGTTTTAAATTTTGGCGGTAGGACAAGGTCGGATAGTAGACTTAAGTCACTAACGTCATTTCTTGACTCTTCCATAGATTGTAACGTTTCAAATTTTTCCTCCATGAGGCGAAACCTCTCCTCCCACTTTTTCTCTACCTCTGTCCTGATCCTTTCGACCATATTCAGGTCTGGCACATTCTCTTCATAGAGTGCTTCAGTGTCGAGGGGCTGAGTTTCAGGTGCCTCTGTCTGAAGACTAGCTGACATTCCTGCAGGGTCGATATACACATTTCTAGTCGGATTTGGCATAGCTGGTTGAACCTTATAGTAAGCTGGGGTACCCTCTGGTTCTTGAACCGTTTCTCCTTCCACTCTTTTTCCAAGACTTTTAGCCAATAGTATGGTTATGTCGGATACTATCGATGCTTGTGACTGAGCAATCTGGTCACTGAGGCTTCTTTGAGCCTCTTCAAGCCTTGCCTCGAGCTCTCTTTGCCACTTTTCTAGACTGATTATCATGTCTTCCATGAGCTTGCTTTGTAATCGGATAAGGTATGGATGATGAATGATTGCGGGTTAACTTCTATTTTCACACACTGCCACAATATTCGTAACATTAATATGGTTGCAAGAAAATAAATGCATGTATAATGATGCAAATGTCATGATGCAATGCAAGAATGTATGCAGATAAGGTACTGATTCCGCTGGTAATCACCCTTTTGAACTACTTCCACGGGAATTAAAGGGTCTAGATTACAACAGAGTTCGTATTACAAAATGAAGATTCCTAATACAAAAGAGCTAATTACAACACAGAGCCCTATAGATAAGCCCTAGCTCTATCTTCTAATCTTCCAATTGCCCTGAGCAACTTGATGAACCTGGGAGCTTCTTCCATTTTTGGGGCTATGAAAGGTCGGAGTGTTTCAGCCTCGATGGCCAAATCATTCACATGCCTGGCGACTCGCTGTATGTCCACCATCAGGTTTGCGTAATATTGGTCCCTATCTTGTACCATCCAGGCAGCGTCACGCAGTCTCCTTTGCCAATAAGTGTCCCCTCCGGCTGTAGCCTCATCGAATACACTAATTCTTTCCTTGTAATCTTCAACAGTTGCTTCAAGGGACTTAATTCGGGCTCGTAACATGCCTACTTCGCGCTCTCTTTCTTGTAGCTTAGTGAAGCCATTTCTCTGGCAGTACGTTCGAAGGGAGTGTTCTACTTCTACCATCTTTTCTTTCAATTCGTCATTCTGACTTCGGCTTTGATCCAGACTTTGAATAGTGTCATCGTACAACTCTTGCATCTCTAACAGTCTATTCCGACTACTCATGGACTTTCTTTTCTATAAGGCGACGTTCTCTCTCTCATGATTGACTGCTTGTTTTCCCTTGCTGATTTCTTGCCTGAGTCTTCCCTTTTCTTGGTCAATGGCCTTCTTGGAGGACCATTTTTCTTCCCCAATAGCCGACCGACAGCTTTCTATCTCCTTCTCGATTGCTCTCTTGCTGATTTTTCGTTCTTCTTCCACCAAACGGATACCATTCTTTCTTTCTTTTTCCACGGCCATGAACTGACTTCGGCCGGCCTTCTATATTTTTGCTTGTAGTAGAAGGGCATTTTTTTGATAAAGAGCGTTCTTGTCGCTCAAATCCGCATTTAGTTTCTTCAACTGCCTAATGATCCCATCCCGTTCGTCAACCTCTAAGCTTGCCTTATAGAGCTCACTCGCATGTTGAGTCTGTTGGGTGTCCATTTTCCTTTTAATTTCTTCGAGTTCATTCCGTAAGATGTCAGTTTCAGACGGTACCACCCTTGTAAGATCCTCGAGCGACACTACTGGTCCTTGATCAGATTCAAGAATCACATTATTAACCCTCAAACGTCTCTAAAGATCGTAGTCTGGGGTAGTCATGTGCTCGGTGTCTCCTTCCACCCTGATCTGGTGACAATGGTCCCAGGCCCTCATGATGGTCTGGATTTTTCCTTTGAACTCCCCTTTGAAAAGAAATTCAATTTGGCTTAACCTGGCGGTATTGGGAATGAACTGTCATGACCTGAACTGTCGAGACACCAAAAGCGGAGCACAAGCAATCCCTCAGTGTAATCCCAACATCATCAGCCAGTTGAAATTGATGCAACTGTATAAAAAGTAATTACCTTTGCCGAGCCATGGGACCCTCCATGCTATGTCTTCGTCTTGAATATTCCTGAAGAAACTAGTCCACATTTTTGTTTTCAAGTCCTCTCGCCATTCTTTTGCTAAGTACTCCCGTAAAGGCGAAAAACCTTGGAAGGATATCCCTGGCAGGACCCTCGTTGGCGTCTTCCACATGTGACTCTGAATCCACACCTGTAACAGCTGTGCACATCCTCAAAAACGTCCTTCTTCATGCTTCCGGCTGGCATTTAAAGAAATGAAGGTCTCGGCCAAGATTGCTGGTACTGGTTTGCTCTCCGTTTCACACGCTCAAACAAGTCCAGAATGGCTATGTCAATGTTCCCAAGTACCCTCGGAAAGATCACCAAGCCATATATCCCTAAGGCGAATAGGTTCATCTTCTTTGCCTCATCTGGATGTGTCGGTATGATGTCCCAAATACTTTCCCATGCAAAGACTTTATTGTCTCCTCGGAGCTGAAGCAGGCCATTAACCCAATCGTCACTCATTCCTGCAAAGGTTTTGAGCTTCGCAGTGTAATTCTGATTCCTCAGAGGCTTCGCGTAGATCCAATCTTCTTGAATGTTCTTCTGGTTAAGTAAAGCAGAGTATTCTTCTACTGTAGGTATCATGTCCTGCCCATTGAAGGTGAAGCAGCAAAAGGCAGGATTCCAGAACTAAAAAATAGCTCGGAGCAGGGGCTGGTTAACCCGAACATATATCAGTTGTACAATGTCGCCGTAACTATCGCAGAACAAGTCATGTAGTCTGCGGTCCCATCTTTCCCAAATGCTTTGAAGATCGCATAAGTTGTTCTGTTGGAGACTCACATAGGTGTACCCTGCTATTACGCGTTCGTTCGGCGAACTGTCCCCTTGGGCTTTCTGGTTGACCTCCGACCAATGTCTGACTGACAAATTAAGCTCTTCTTTCCTAAGACACCTTTTTTCCATGGTGAAAGACTTTCTGATCGGGCAAACCACTTGATCCAGTACCTTTATGTGATGCAAATGTATGATGTATGAAAAAAGACAAAAGCAAAAAAAGAAAACAAGTCAGTACCAGATAAAATTAATAAATATATAAATAAAAGGACAAAATTAAACAGAATAAACACATAAAACAACCCTATTTATCCCGTCTAAAACCCTAAGGTTATCCGCATGGCTCTAAAGGGGTAGGTTTCTATGTATTCTCTACATGCAGTCTTGGTTCTAGGAGGTACCTGAATTGTCCTTGCTGTCCTCTACTAAGAGTAGCAAGGCCCCCGATCATCACCCATTATAGGCTCCTTCCAACCGGGTTCAATTCAGGGGGACCCATTCGCTTATGCCCGTACGAAAGAACGATTTCCTTACGAAAGCATAAGGTACTCGAGCCCCGAAGGTACTTGCTAGGCCCATACGGGAGAACGATATCTCCACGAAAGCATTAGCGTTTTCCCCCCACTTAAAAAACAGGTTTATATGCCATATTTTAAATGCATTAAAATAAATGCGCAATTATAACCGAATATTAATTTAATAATCACTTTAACCCGGAATTTCTAATATTAATAAAGCGGTAATTATTTTAAAAAGCTTGACTCTCTTTTTGTTTTCGAAAAACAAAAAAATGTCCCCAGTGGAGTCGCCATCTGTAGCGATGTCCCCTTTTCGCTAAAAACGTGTTTTCGAAGTGTTTGTGAATTTTTCGGATATAAAATGTTTATTCCATGGGGTTTAAAAAAATCGCATTTTATTTAAAAATTGGAGTCGCCACCGGCCACTTAGGTAGGCCAGACACCATAAAACCAGAGATTTAAAAACTGTTGGGTTCGGGAGTCGGTTACGGATGGGGAAGGATTAGCACCCCCACACTGCCCAAAATTGGTACTTTAATAATTGCCGCTTTATTAATATTGGATTTTCCAGGTTAAAATGACGATTAGTTTAATATTCGGTTATAATTGCGAGTAATTTTTAAGGGCCCCGTTATCCGAGAGTAAACGCCCAACCACTATCACTGCTCCTGATACTGGCCCCATTTACGCTCGGATAAAAGGGCACCGCATTGACATTATATATTCCATTATGCAAACTTGGTGAACAAAATATAAAACATGGCAAATAATTTAAATACAATAAATATTAACATAATAAACTATTAATCGAACATAAATAAAATACTAATCTAAAACATACAAGCATACAGATTACTCCTACTCGAGACTAAAAACAAACTTAACATATCACAATAATAAGGCATGGAATAAAAACACATATTACAAGAAGATATACATATTACAATAAGACACATTGTAACATATGTAAAACATGGCATTATACATGACCAAGAAAATATACTAACACGTAGCCTAAAAGCAAAGAAAACATGCACTACATGTTAAAATATAAAACATGTTATGTACGAGCCAGCTAAAATATCAGTCTAATATGTGTGATACGAATGACCGAACAAATGCATAAAAATACATAATCGCCATAAACTTAACACATATATACATGTAAACATGAAAATACAAAGCATGTACAAGAGACATATGAAAAGGCAAAAAGGCTACATCAACATACACGATCATAATAAACGAACATGAATATTTATACATGGAACAAGACTGAAATGAAAAGAAAAAAACATAAGAAACAGAAATTAAAAGACAATAGTATGCAATTTATGGACGAAAATGCAAGTTGACCCGAATATGAAAGGACTAAAACTGTAATTGGACCAAGGAGCAGACTTGAAATGAAAATCTCAAAAACATGGTGGGACTGGTGAGGTAATTTCGCCATTTAAAAACTGATTCAATTTAATTCAGGGGGTTGGATTGCAAGATTTTAGAACATAAGGGGGACTGAAATTGTAAATATCCCATGCGGCGAGACAGAAATGAAAATATCAAAAATGCGGGGGGATTTATTTCCGAATTTACCCATTTCACAGAATAAAATAACTATAAAACCCCTTTTTTAGCCCGATTTCAAATTTTCTCATTTTTCCCTAAACTGGTTTTATAATAACCTCTTTTACTCTCTCATTTTCTCTCAATTCTCCCACCCCAAACTTGTGATGAACCCAAAAACTGGCGACTTTCCGCCGTCCCTTCTGCCGCCGGCCGCCGCTAGCCGGCACCGGCGAACCAAAAGACACACCCAAAACCGACCTCTTTCCAAATCGAACCCGAATATGAACTTAGATCTACGTTAAGACTCACCCCTTTGCCTAGATCTAAGAAATACGAAACGATTTTTTTTTTGTGTTTAACCAAAATGAAACCAAAAGGGACCTCCCACTCCCTTCAGTTCACCATGTTCAGCTTGGGAAAGCCGAAGAGGCTTGTCACTGGTGAGGGGAGATCCATCGACGATGAAGGTAACGACTCTACATCCCTCTCTTTATCGTTATTACTGCCTATTTTTTATCCATGCAAAGAAGTAAAAAAGAAAAGAGCGTTACCACTGAAAACTTTGTGCTTTTCTTTTCTGTTTTTTCTTTCTAATTACCACTGAAAAAAATGCTTTACAATTACTTGTTTCATACATATATCACTTTCTTTTTGGTTTGGTAGCAAGTAATGTAAAATATCTTTAGATCTGGACTGACACTGACATAGCCTCTTTTTTGTGTTGTTCTGATATGTCTGAACGTGGTGGTTGGAGACCGGCATGGTGGAAGCATAGTGGCGGTGTGGGGGAGATGTCTTCGGCCAGAGGCGTTCCCGGCCGTTGGATCAGATTCGATCTAACGGTCGGGATGGCTTGAAGGATGAACGGTCCAGATGAAACCTTGATCGGTGAAACGGCTCCAGATCGTGACACGTGGGGCTCAGCAGTAGAGGGGTTATAGCGCGTTGGACTCACGCACGCGTGGGATATCGAAGGGTCCGCGCGTGGATCGAACGCGCGTGTGGCATTCAAACCGTCCAAGCGTGTAGTTCACGCGGCCAACTAGATATTTATCCTTCCTTGATCGTGGCCGTTGGATCCACATTTTGATCCAACGGCTCCTGGTCAGCTGCACAAAGATAGAGTAATTAGGGTTAGCTGGGATTTTGGGCTTGGGTTAACCAGGCCTTGTAATTTATGGGTTTTTGTAATAATATGGACATTTAATTTAAGTGGGCTTTTCTATTATTTTTCAAATTTGTCCATACATATTAATAATAATATATTAATATAATAATAAATACAGACACATACATACTTAGTATACATACATACAATTGTGATGAAATACGTTCACACGTAAATATACTTAATAATAATACATGCAACACTTATTCGTATACATTCAATAATAACAAGGACATTAGTAATATATACATGCAAACATATATAAACCTACTTATAAATATACTAACATACATTATACTATACTCCTAACATAAATATAACCATATCACACACATATTAATAGGTATGTAGTACACCACACAAATATATGCACCATGCATACATTCACACATATATCATTATGCAATATTACTAACATATACACGCACACACATATATGTAATCATGCACTAATATGTTAATATGATACTTAGAGGTTAAATAAAAATGAGTGATTACAAGTAGTAACCGAATTAGAAGGCAAATCAAATAACCAATCTTTGGCTATATCAGCTAAAGAGAAAGGAAAAGCTCGGAGTTTAATTTGGTCTTCAGATACTTCATGTGATTTTGTGCTTAAGCAAACCATGTGAAATTCTTTAAGATGCTTATGGGGATTTTCATTGGGCAGGCCATGATAGGTTGGTAGAAGGTGTATTAGGCCCGTCTTGAGTGCGAATGTGTTTCTCCATTCGGGAATATAATGCATAGTGGTTGTTGATCATTCGGTGCCGCGACGAGTTCGCAAATAGTTTAATCTTCTTCTGCCATCGAAATCTGTTCTACGTTGTTGTACTCAAAGTGTGTTTCAGCTTCTGAGGATGTTTCTAGGTCTTGTTGAAATTGTTGTTGTTGCTGTCTTCTTTCCCGAAGTGTACGTGCGTGCAGTCTTCGAGCTACAGCTTCAATTTTTGGTTCAAAATCTGATAATTCGCCCGAATTCTTCCTGGTCATAAATCAAAACAAACATTAATCAGTAACTTTGCCGAAGTCATCGACAACGACGCCAATTTGACAATCGTCATATGCTGTCAAATAAATATTCCTTAATCTCAAATGAATATAAAAATAACATAGTATAGAGAAAAGAAGGGTCAATCCACAGGGACTATGGAGCTTTTGATGTAGAGAGGTTTTGATTCAAACTTTAGTGAGAAAATAAAAGTAATGGGGGGTTTTGATAAAGTAGAAGCTAAAGGTAAAATAATAAAAACGAATTTGGAGAAAATGACGGAAGTAAACATTTTTTAGAAGAAAATTAATTAAATAAATTATCCTCAAGCTTTACTTAGCTTCAATTCAAACTGATCATCGAAAAAGTATTTTACTCTGGATACATGCCGGTTACAATCTACAAGGCCTAACCCTTGTAACCTATTTTTCTCTCTTGTAAACCGATAATCTAAAATCAATTTTTGAATTTTAGTTTTGTGGTTAGACTAACCACTCTATCGTCATTAGAATAAAACATGTTTAAAATTTGGAAAAAGCCTGACTCGGACAATATTGTCTCGATGAGAAACGAATCCGATCTCAATTTCCCTTAGCAATCCATCGCTAAGTGTGTTCAGAGGAAGTCGAATTTGCTACAAGCCGATCCTTCTTCCCAACTATAAATCTGAACAACATTCAAGTCAACGCTAGCTTTTTGAAATGAAAACGTAAAGATTTTTAATAGAAAGTCCGATTGCCGATCTAAGTTTCCATAAAATAGAGAATGTAATACGAAGATGTTGATTGCCTTTTAATTCTCACAAGGTGAATTGAAGCTTCGCTCTAAGCCTTTGGCTAATAGAAAAATTAGCTAAGCATGATCATGGTAAAAATCATACTTAGCATTATAAAAGAAAAATAAATAAAAACTTAAAGCAAGAACTAAAGAAAAGAAAGAATTTTATAAAACTTCAAAAGTAAAAACAAAACTAAGAAGGAGAGATGATTTGTGCTTACCCCAAATAAGGTATTTATAGTATTCTAAAACCCTAAAAATAATAAAAGATAAATTCTAAAAAATATTCAAATAAAATCCTAAAAGATAATATTCAACTAAGAACGAGAGATGATTTGTGCTATCCGCTGTTGCTGATGTCACCTTTTGGAAGCCGCTGATGTCGCATTCTAGAAGCTGTTGAGTGGATGCCACGTCAGACTTCATGCCCACTAGCCCAACCTTGACTTCAGAAAATAAAACTATAGAACTTTGCCCCTTTTAAGTGTAATTTCCGGAATTAATGTCCTGCACAGAAAACACATAAAAACATCTGAATCAGGACCACAATCATTCCACTAGAGGCATAATTAATGATGAAAAAGTGATCATCTAAGCTACTTATCCAAAAGGAATAGTTATTTCAGAAAACCAAGACATATTGATCTATCATCTTGACAAACGTTGTAATTGTCAAACAAATTATTCTTAATCTCAAATAAAATAGATAAATAATGCAGTAATAGAGAAGAAGGGTCGATCCATAAGGACTAAGGAGTTTCTGATGTTAAGAGGCTTTGATTCTGACTTTAGCGAGAAAGTAAAGAAAATTAGGGTTTTAATTAAAAAAGTAATGTAGAAAATAAATGTAAAACAATAGTAGCGAATTTGAAAATAAATTTAGAGAAAACGACGAAAGAAAATTTTGAGAAGAAAATTAATTAAATATAATTGCCTCAATTCCAACTGATCGTCGAAGAAGATTTTACTCCAGATACATGCCCATTACAGCCTACAAGGCTCAACCCTTGTAACTTACTTTTCTCTCTAGTAAATAGACAATCAAAAGCCAACCTTTGGAAATCAGTCCTTACTTGCACCAATATAGTTTAAGTGTTAGAAAAACCCGACTCGGGTTATGTTGCCTCAATGAGAATCGAACCCAATATTAATTTCCCTTAGTGGACCGTCGCTAACTGTGTTCACAGGAAGTCGAATGTGTTAAAAGCCAGTCCTTCCTCCCAAATTCAGAACAACATTCAAACCAATGAGCTCTTTTTGAATTGAAAGTGTAAAAATTTTAAAGGAAAGACCGATTGCCAATCCAAGTTTGCAGAAAATTGAGAAAGATATATGAAGATATTAGGTGTTTTGCAATTCCCACAATTGAAATTGAGTCATCGCTTAAGCCTTTGGCTAATTGGAAAATTAGCTAAGCATGATTGGAATCATACTTGCATATTTTAAGGAAAGTAAAATAAGAACTTAAAATAAAAATGAAGTTGAAAAAGAAAAACTTTTATAAAAGTAAAAACCCCAAGAACAAATAAAAGCCAAGTACATCATTCAAGCTTCACCCTAATGAGGTATTTATAGCTTGAGATAACCTAAAGATAAAGAAATATTTAAAATAAAATACCTAAAGATAATCCTAAAAATATTCAAATAAAATCCTAAATAATAAAATGATAATTCCTAAATATTTAATTTCAAACTTATTCTTAATTCCTAAGTAATTGTCGTCCGCCCATTCTTCTAAAAAATCTGGCTGGATCGCCTTCTAGAAGCTACCGCTAACTGGACTGCCAGAATCTGCCACGTCGGACATCGTCATGCCCCAAGTCATGCCCATGTGTCCAGCCTTGATTCTAGAAAATAAAAAAATTGTAGAACATGCTCTTTTAATGTTGTTTTCTGAAAATTGAAGTCATGCGCAAAAACGAATAAATACAACTCAAATCGGTAATATTAAGAAATCAACAATGAATAATTAACGATAAAATAATAACAAAATAAGACACTCATCAAATTTCCTATCACTTATTCAATGCTTGTTCTCAAGCATGCGTTAATCAAATATCAAAATCTCAAGTTTCCATCATTCACCTCACAAAATATCAAGAAAACCAAATGAGTCAAGATCACAACAAGTATCGGAAGCAAAGTAATAATCAAGTAAAAGGCATAACTAGGAACAAGTTCAAGCAAAACCAAGATATCCCAATTGTCTATCAATTTAAATGTAACAAAACTCAATACCTCACAAGGATTCACTCATTTTCGCTCAAAGTGTTTTAGGTAAAAGAAGTCGCTCAAGCTGGAATCAAATATGACAATACTATATGTCGCGACCATTTTTGTGACTGAAAAAATAAAAGGCGTAGGAAAATAGCTCGGCGATCGATTCTTTTAAAAATTAGGATTTTTATTCATTTGAATTCACTTAATCTTGAAATTAGGTTTCTTTTACATTAAAACCTTTATTTAATTTAGAAAATAATCTGGAGCCGCCACCGGTCACTTTGGTAGACTGGACACCATAAAAAACAACCAGAGATTCATTTTAAAACGATTTGGGTTCGGGATTCGATTACGTGTGGGGAAGGATTAACACCCCCACAAACGCCCGTTATCGGTACTTTTTTAATTCCAAGTGGCATTTTGGCATTTTCGAGTAATAAAATGAATTTAATTTGATCATTAATTGCTAATTGAATTTCTTTCCGAATGAGGATATCCTTTTGTAAGAAAATACATTTTTAAATGAATTTGAATTTTTGAAGTGTCCAGTTACATTAGGAAACTTCGATTCATACTAAAAAAATGTATCTCAACACAAAAGGTTTAAATGCATGACAAATTATTTCATGGTCAATTTTAAGTATAAACCTAATCAAGGCTTCAATTCATTAATTAATTAAAATTCTATGAATATCATTAGTTTCTGGACTTGTGTGATAACACCCAAATGATTGGGCACTACCCATATTAGGCCCAAAAATACATTATTCTTACTATTAATGATACTAACTAGTTAATCCTAATTTGAATTTTATTGAACTAACTATCCAATCACATGTAATAACCATATTCTAAGTTTGAATGAAATATTAAATATTTCACTAAAACACCCCATTTGAATAACTTCTCAGTACAACGTGGTGCTAATCAACCTAGGGCATTAAAGTGATCATTTAATATCTATTCATTTTCTACAATGATCTTCCTTTTCAATTTCAAATCATTCAAAATAGAGAGCCTAATTTTAAGGTTTTAATTATGCTAATAGTATTTAAGGTTCTCTAAACAAATATACTACATGATTATTTAAAAACATGCATCATACAAATAATTAAATAAATCAAATTAAAAGTTATTAAAATAAGGAAATTGAACTGCCCAAGACCAAATTGAATTAAATTGGAAATTTAAAGGTCGAATTACAAAGAATTAAGTGCCCAAAATTTAAAGCGGGACAAACTAGAGGGCCCAAATCCAAACATATTAAAAATTTGGTTCACAAACCGGTCTAAACCAAATCAAACCTGCTGGTTTAAACCCCAAACGGCCCAACCCGTTATAATCGGGTCTTGAGTCAGACCGCGACCCTATTCCCAGACCTGTATTAGAAGCACGCAGATCTTTTGACCCGGCACCAAAATGGTGTCGTGTCGACTCGGCCATAAATAGGCCATTTCTGAGTTAAATCGGTTATTATAACACTTCACACTCTCTCTCTTCTCTCTCTTTATCCCACAAATCCTCTAAACCCAACAGAAAAAAACCCAGAAAAACCAACGAATTTTCGATCAAAATCCCTTTGTTCATCCTTGTTCTTCCTCTGTTCTTTATTTTTCCTTCGTTCAATCCAACATCAACACAAAAACACCTCTCATTTCCTGTTTCTCAAATATCAAACCCCTATTTTCTTAAAAACATAACCCCAATTCTTCCAAACTTCATAGCTTCAATCTTCAACCACCATCAAACCTTAACCCCGGCCTGTTCCTTGGCCGTTGGAGGCGACACCAACCATTAGTCGTCGTCTCCGGTCATCCCTTCCGATAAACCTTGTCTCTCCAGCCTAAACCCTAAAAACTCTAAAAATATTCCATTTTTTCCATCTTAAACCCTAATCTAAGCCCCGATTCATTAGAATTGCCCTTCTTCCCCATCCTAAACTACCTACCTGAAACCAAAAACCAATCTCATATCATTTTCAACTCCTCCATGAATCCTATCATTCATCCTACTTCAATCACAACATCGACAATGCTCACATCGATAGAGACTCAAGATAAGTGTCTGAAATCCTTTTTAGTTTCTGTCTTCGTTTCCATTTTTAGATTTGGTGTTTTTTTAGGTTTCTGACTTTAAATTTAGAATTTTCTAGGTTTAGGATACTGATATAATTGATTTTTAAATGTTTGAGGCCTGGATTTAGATGTTTTGCTCGTTTAATTGCAGGAAAAGAAATAACAGAGGCAGAAATATACCTCTAGATGTGTATCAACGGCTCTGGCGAATCTCAGCGGTGAAGCAACTATTCCGATCGTCTTCTCCGAGTGCATCTTCCTTTCAGGTAATCTTTTGGACTTCTCTATCTCTCCCTTTTCAATTATTACACAATCATTAATTAATTCTGAATTTCTCTCTCTTTTTTATAGTAGGTGATGTGGCTGACGTCAGCTATGCTCTTAATCCATGTGCCGGGGTTGTGGACCAATCCAATAGCATCACGTGGTCGAATTCGGCGGGCTCAAGAAACATATTTGTGTTTCTTGGGCTGATGAAGATAGATAATGGGCGAGAATTCATTTGAAAATGGGCTGTAAAATTTGTAATTGGGCCTTTCAGATTTGTAGAAGGAAATTTACTGTAATATGGACTATTTATTTAATGTGGACATTGGGGTATTATATTGACTACTTTATTGTTTATTATCATTTGGCCATATGTATAGTGAACATGTACATATATAGAAGACCTGGACGAAATTCGGGTATTACAACTACCCTCTTTGCTCATTGCTGTAAAACAGGAATAGGGCAAAGACTAAAAGACAAGAATTTTGTCTGCCCTTGTTAGTTGTTGCTCTGAGCCACAAAACTTTATTCAAACCTTCTTTCTCCTCTCCCTCTCTGAAAGCTTTACTAAGTTCTTCTCACTTAGAACTTTATCTTTGCTTATCGAATTCTTCTCATTATAAATTCTTTCTTTGCTGGGGATGAACTCTTCTAATTTAAAATTCCGTCTTTGCTAACAAACTTCCTAGATTAGGAATTTGATCTTCACTGGGCGAACCCCTCACATTGGGAGCTCTATCTTCATTGGGAGAACTATTTATATTAGGAGTTATGTCTTTGCTGGGCGAAATCTTCACATTAGGAGTTTTGTCTTTGTTGGGCGAACTCTTCACATTAGGAGTTCTCTCTTTGCTGGGCGAACTCTTCACATTAGGAGCTTTATCTTGGTTTCCTGTCAAGACAAACTAAAATGCATGTATGAGGGTTATTATGGTCATAGTTTCTATATGATGCATTGATTGTATCTCATTGAGATCAATCAATTAGCTGTCACTCCCTGGGGAATTTCCTTGATGCTTTATTTTCTTATTTCATCTCACGTTTAAGATTAGCCATCAGCAACCCCCTCCTGCGTTTATGGCCCCTTGCTCTAAAGTGCCCTTTCGGGTTTTCACTTTAGATTACTTTTTCTCAAAATGCCCTTTCGGGTTTTCACTTTGGTTTTTTCTTTGTTTCTTTTTTCCTCTTTTTCCTCAAGGCGCCTTTTCGGATTTTTACCTTGGTTTTTTCTCCTTTCTTTTTCTCTATTTTCTCCTTTTTTAAAAACATGTCACAAAAAAAATTTGGAACAAGCACTCAACTAATTACTATTTACAGTCTTGCCAATTCCAAGAGCCTTTACAAAATAACGAATCAAATTTCATTCTCAACAGAAGAACGTGAAGCCATGCCTATTTTGACTCAGCCCGGGAGGTTGAAGGATGGCGTAGGCTTCCGGTAAAGAGATCTCAATAACGCTCATTTGGCTCTCATACCGATCACGTCATCCTGAGCGTTTTAAGACTGATTTTTAGCGACACCCTTTATGTGCTTCCTATCTATTGGGTCCAATGGTACATTTTATTTTATACACTCTTCTTCAATAACCCAGAGTGTTAAAGTTTACTTGTATCTTTCAAAACATAGTAATACCAAGAAATTATCTGCTTTATTCACTATGTTAATCATTTAATGATGCTTTGGAATAAAAGAAAGGCTTCGAAGAGAATACATGATCTTTATTGAAGCTTATTAGTACAACTTTAATGGAATTTTAACTAGTCATGGTAAACCAAAACAACAAAATCAAGAAACCATATCAGGTTTTCAAGCATTCATAGCATGAAGGATACATTCACCCCATTGAACAAAAATAGTCTTGAGCTCAACCTTTGTCCAATAGACTTCGAATGATGTTTGGATGGTTACAGATGTGAAATCCCTTCTGAAATACTGGGTAGTGTCTGAGAGGTTTCAACCGACGAATGCCTATTCTTAGCCCTTCACGGGTTTTCAACCCGGATCATTCTTTGGTTTCAAGACGCCATTTGCGAATTTTCATCTTGAACCCTTCTTTCCTTTTTCTTTTCCTTTCTTTCTTTTCTTCTTTCTTCTTTTTTTGTTTTTATTTTTGAATATCTATAGTTCCCTTTCAGGTTTTCACTACAGATATATTATTTTGCAAAGTGCCCTTTTCGAGTTTTCACTCCGCTTTTTCTTTTCATTTTCTTTTTCTCTCTTTTGTATTCTCCAGGCATAATACTTTTTTACTAAATTAGAATTTACTGGTTTCTATAATTCTTTGCCATCCATCTCGGTCAGAATCAATGCTTCTCTAGATAAGGCCTTTTTAACAACATAAGGTCCTTCCCAGTTAGGCATCTATTTTCCACGATCATCACGGTGTATCTGTAAGATCTTTTTGAACACAAGATCTCCTTCTCAGAATTCCCTGGGTCGAACCTTCTTAGCATAGGCCCTCATCATTCTTTTCTGGTACATTTAACCATGAAAAATAGCCTTCTACCTCTTTTATTCAATCAAGTTTGACTGATCAATCTGAGCTTGTATCCATTCCGCATCATCCAACTTTACTTCTGATAAAACAAAGGGATAGAATTTCAACCTCGATGGGGAGTACTGCTTCTGTCCCATAAACTAGAGAGTAAGGAATTACCCAGTTGAAGTTCGTATCGAGGTTCGATATGTAAACAATGCAAAGGGAAGCTTCTCATGCCAATCTTTATATGTCTCTGTTGTCTTCGATATGATTTTCTTGATGTTTTTATTTGTTGCCTCAATTACCCCATTCATCTTTGGGCGATAAGTTACAGAATTGTGATGTATAATTTTGAACTGCTCACATACTTCTGCTATTATCTTATTGTTAAATTGGTAGCATTATCAATAATGATTCTTTCTAGCAATCCATATCGACAAATGATATATTTCTTCAAGAACTTGCATACTGTGGTTCTTGTGACATTAGCATAAGAAGCTACTTCCACCCATTTAGTGACGTAATCAATAACCACTAGAATGAAACGATGACCATTGGAAGCTTTAGGGTGAATCTGCCCAATAACATCTATGCCCCAAACGGCGAAAGGCCATGGTGAATTCATCGTATAGAGTGGCACTGGTGGAGAATTGATCCTGTCAGCGTATATTTGACATTTATGACATTTCTTTGCATATTCAATGCAATCTTTTTCCATGGTCGCCCAGTAATATCCATATCTCATAATTTTCCTGGCCATTACGTAACCGTTTGCATGCGTCCCACATATTCCATCGTGTACCTCTGTCATGACGCTTCTTGCTTCGTTAGCATTAACACACCTCAACAAGATTTGATCTCTGCCCCTCCTATACAGGGTTTCCCAATCCAGCACGTATCCTGAAGCCATTCTTCTGGTAGTTCTTTTATCATTTTGCCTCTAGAGGATAACTTTGAAACTTGAGGTATTGCATGATATCGTAATACCAAGGATTTCCATCTATCTCTTCCTCAATGCTATAACAGTGAGCATAAGCATTGTAACTTTGCATCTGGATTGCCATCATGTCCTCAGGTCTGTTGCCTAAGAAATCTGAAGCTAGTGTTGCTAAAGCATCTGCCATCTGATTATCTTCTTTGGGGACATGTGTGAAAGTAATCTCTTTGAACTCTTTTATCATTTCAAGGATCGGTTTTCGGTACTCAATCAGCTTGGAATCTTTTGTTTCCCACTCTCAACGGAGCTGGTAAATAACCAATGCTGAATCTCCATATACTTTTATACTCTCTATTTTCCTTTCAATGGCAGCTTGCAACCTCATAACACAAGCTTCATACTCTGCCATGTTATTGGTGCAAAGGAACTCTAGCCTACTTGTGAAGGGATGATGTTCATTGTTTGGGGAGATCAGTACTACCCCAATTCCACGTCCTAGGGCGTTTACAGCCCCATCGAAATATAACTTCCACGTTTCACCCCCGGAGATTCTATTTTCTTCCATGGAGATATTTATCACATCTTCATTGGGGAAATCAAAGTTCAACGATGCATAATCCTCTGAAGCACGACTTGCCAGGAAATCGGCTACAGTGCTCCCTTTTATTGCCTTTGACTTACATACACGATGTCAAATTCTAACAAAAGCATCTACCAATGAGCCAGTCTTCCGGTCAATGCTGGTATTTCCATCATAAACTTCAATGGGTCAAGGCGGGAAATCAGCCAAGTAGTGTGATACAATATGTATTGTCAAAGCCTACGAGTTACCCATACCAGAGCACAACACAACTTTTGAATAGGTGGGTATCGCACTTCACAATCTGTAAACTTTTTGCTTAAGTAGTAGATGGCTCTTTCTTTCCTTCCCGTGTCATCATGCTGCCCCAACACACATCCCATTAAATTTTCATGAACTGTTAAGTAAAGAATGAGTGGCCTGTCTGGAACTGGAGCAACCAGTATCAGAGCATTCATCAGGTACTTCTTAATCTTATTGAATGTTTCCTAGCACTCTTCATCCCATTCTCCATATTGTTCTTTTTAAGCAGTCTGAAGATTGGATCACATTTATCAGTTAATTGAGAAATGAACCGAGAGATATAATATAACCTCATGAGGAATCCTCAAACTTCCTTTTGTGTTTTTGGTAGTGGTAAGTTCTGGATTGCTTTTACTTTATCCGGATCTACTTCGATCCCTCTTATGCTGACGACAAAACCCATGAGCTTTCCCGATGTGACTCCAAAATTACACTTATTTGGATTGAGCTTTAACTGGTACTTTCTCAGCCTCAAAAACAATTTTTTTAAATTCTGAATACGTTATTCTTTGATCTGGGATTTGGCGATCATGTCATCAACATACACTTCGATCTCTTTGTGTATCATATCATGAAATAAAGTCACCATCGTCCGCTGATAAGTTGCCCCGGTATTCTTTAGCCCAAAAGGTATCACTTTGTAACAGTATGTTCCCCATAAGGTTATAAATTTCATCTTATTCATATCTTCTAGGCTCATCTTTATCTGATTATACCCTGAGAATCCATCCATAAAAGAAAACCAAGAATGTCCTAAAGTATTATCCACTAAGATGTCTATATGTGGCAAAGAGAAATTGTCCTTTGGACTAGCCTTATTTAGATATCTGTAATCCACACACATTTGTACTTTCCCATCTTTCTTTGGCACAGGAACTATGTTAGCCACCCATTCTGTATACCTCAAGAAAACCAATATCGATTTGCTTTTGCACTTCTTCCTTTATCTTCAGTACCATTTCTGGCCTCAGCCTTCTAAGTTTTTGTTGTACTGGTTTACATTTCGGATTTATGGACAGTTTATGTACCACTATGTCGATATTCAGTCTGGGCATGTCTTGATACGACCAGGCAAAGACATCTTTAAACTCTCGCAACAAATTAATCAACCCCTGTCTAGCTTTTGACGAGAAGGTTGTTCCTATTTTTACATCCCTTCTGATTTCATCAGTTCCTTGATTAAGGATCTCCAATTCTTCCTTATGAAGTAGGATCTGCTTGTCTTCTTTTTCCACCAACCTCAGTAATTCTTCAGGGATTTCACATTCTGCTTTATCTTTCACCTCATTGATTTCAATTAAACATATTGGCCGCTCAAGATCTACTCTAGGATTTGGTTTAGGATTATTCATGCTATCAACTAAAAACCTGCAAAGGAAATTATAGTGTATATATTTGAAAGGAATGTGAAAAAGAAAGCAAGAAACATGTTTTCCATTTGTGAATCGGTATTAAAAGCATCTTTATTTAAATGAAATGACATAGTGGCCCTTAACAGATAACACTCTACACATGTGGGCAAAAGTATAGAGCTAGTTCTTAATATTTACTCTACTTCATTAGATACATCATCAAACTCCTCAATTTTCCAATTGCCGAGTTTTTCGCCAGGGAGACACAGACGGATTTTCTCCAGGAACCTTCAGGTTGAGTTCCCTCAAAAATTCCTCCGACGAGAAGCCCTTCCAGCTCATTGCCAAAGATTTCTTCTTCGCGCATTCTCGCGGTCTCTAGGTTGACCTCCATGAGTTGTTCCT
Organism: Hibiscus mutabilis; assembly: GCA_019671005.1. Taxonomy (NCBI): domain Eukaryota; kingdom Viridiplantae; phylum Streptophyta; class Magnoliopsida; order Malvales; family Malvaceae; genus Hibiscus; species Hibiscus mutabilis. The sequence continues at coordinate 66,296,379 of CM033711.1, forward strand.
CAACGTTCTCAAACCCTCTAAATTTAAAGATACATGTTAAATCCACAAAAGGCATGGATTCAGAGGAGGCTTCGAATCCCAACAGACGAGCTCTCCTATGTTCTCCCATTTTCGTCAAATCTTTCAGCCTATCCTTGACATTGAGCTTAAATCCCAACCTGAAATGAACCTTCTTTATAACCATTGATTTTGGACGTAAACACCCCTGGAGTCGGTTGCCTAAGCCTTTTCCTGTTATTGCACCTCTTCCAGTGTTTCTCGTACAGTTATCTTGGTGCACTTTGATAGCTTCGGTCACGGGAAAGGCTTGCCTTCAGCAACGGAGGTAGCATTTACAAACTCCAGTGCCCTGAAAGAACATTTAAGGACATTCTCGTTGGCTTCAATATAAGGTGCGTCAGGGGTTACTGATGCTATGATATCTTCTTCTACTCCTACACTGACCAGCTTCCCTTCAATCACAAATTTCAACCTTTGATGTAGGGACAATGGTACTGCTCCAGCCGAATGAATCCATGGCCTTCCCAGCAAGCAATTATACGTGGGTCTTATATCCATCACCACAAAATCCACATTGTAGACTGCCAGTCCAATCAACAATGGCACTTTAATTTTTTCGAGCACCTCTCAAGTAGTCTCATCGAAAGCCCTTACTGTATTCTTATACATCTTCATGTGTGATTCATTAATGGGTAACCTTTGTAGCATTACCATTGGTAGAATATTCAAGGCAAAACCATTGTCTATTAGTACTCCTACCAGTACATATCATTTACAATGCGTGGTGATCACATTCCTCCCTCAAGAATCTCATCATCAGTGAAAGTAATATAGTTGTCAGCAATTATATGGTTCACTATCATGTCCAGTTTGCTTATGGATATGTCATTTGGTACAAATGTCTGATTAAGCACCTTCATTAATGTATTGCGATGCCCCTCTGAACTTAACAGCAATTCTAGAATAGAGATCATCGCTTGTTGCTTCTTCAACTGCTCAACAATATTATACTCACTATGTTTCAAAAACTTCAGGAATTCTTGAGCATGCTCTTTCGTCACCGGCTCATTTATCCTAGGTGTTGGCTTTTCCCTAAAAATTCTCTCTGGTGCAGTCACAGCTTTCCCCTTAGCTTTCTCCACTTCTTTGGAAACTTCCGGAGAATAACACCTCTCATTTCGAGTGAAGTGCCCCACCTCTCTTACTGTTTCAAAATTTGACTGATCATTTTTACCTCTTTTTGCATCAACTTCGTTTCTTCCAACAATTTTTCCTCCTCCTGCAATTTGCCCTCTTCAGGTATGGACACGGTTGCAGCATAATTCCAGGGCACCTTGTGTGTGCTCTTGTAGACAAATGGTGCAGGAGATAAGATCACAACCTTGGGAGTCGTGATAGGCTTTGTGTCTGCAGAACCCCCAGCTTTGGGTCTAACAACAACAACCAAGGGTTTATGTATCCTATATCTGACGCCTGCCGGCTCAGAAGTACAAACTTCCACTACTTTCTTCTCATCCGACTTTACAAAAAACTAAATTTCTTTATTGTCCATCATCTTTTATATCAAGCTTCAGAACTCTGGACAGTGTTGAATCTCATGATCATGATCTTGATGATACTCACAATATACGTCAGACTGTATTTCCTTTTCTACTTTCATGCATATTTCAATTATCTCGGCATTATACAACTGTTCAAATACCCATTTCAAAGTAGATTAATTTATGACACATCAGTCTTCAACTGCTTTGCTTCATCGTCTTCCTCTATGGCATTAACCCCCGCCCTCCATGGCTTGGCAGTGGATTTGCTGCAATGCTAGGTTCATCAAACTTCAGGGTCCCCTTGTTGATTAGATTCTGCACCACCTTTTTGAATGTTGTGCAAGTCTCAATCATATGTCCCGGTATCCCAGCATGAAATTCACAAAGAGCATCAGTCTTATACCACTGTGGATAGGGAGGCTGTAGAGGAGTTAAGTAGTACGGCCTCACTAAATTTGCTTCGTACAATTAAGGGTACAACTCAGCATAGGACATGGGTAGTGGTGTAAAATTCATTCTATCATTCCTCGGGCCACGAGCATCCTTCTTGTTTAAACCTTAAACTTTTCCTGCCGCCACTCCTAGTGAAGTAATAGTCACATTCTTAGGAGCCTCATACGCGCTTGTACTATTCACCTCATTGTCTTTCCTCTTGTAATTCTTTCGAGAGCTTTCTCCACTCTCAATCCTCTTACTCTTGATTGCTGCTTCAATCAACTCTCCGGTCATTACTATATCAGCAAAATTCTGAGTAGCATTATTGATCAATCTTTGAGCAATGGTCCATTCAGAGTTTGTACAAACATATGGACAACCTCGCTTTCCATCAACGGAGGTTGGACCTGTGCCGCTACATCCCTCAATCTTTAAGCATACTTCTGAAGTGTCTAATTATTTATTTGTTCCATGCTCTGCAACATTACACGGCTAGGTACCATCTTTGTAACATGCTTATAATGTTCCAAGAAAGCATCAAAAAGATCCTTCCATGAAAGGATATTTACACAGCTTAGCCGTGTGTACCATTGAGCAGCCGAACCGGTCAAACTATCTCGGAAACAATGTATCAATAGCTTTTCATCCTTCAAATGAGCAGCCATCTTTCGACAGTACATTGTGAAATGAGCTTTGGGGCATGTAGTCCCATCATACTTTTCGAAATTTGGCATTTTGCGGGAGTTTAGGTCAGCCACCAAACTCATCTCAACTGCACCAGGTCTTGTTTCATTTACCTTCTATAATTCTAGGAAACGATCTTCCAACGCCTTACAACATTCCTCATACTTCTTCTCAATCTCAGCACGAATTTTTTTCCTATATATTCAAGGTGTTCAGATCAGGGACATCATCATTACTCCCAAAATTTGCCCCAATGTTCAAGGGATTGTTTGGTGTTGCTCCCGTCAGATTAATTTGGACCTTCTTCGCAGTCGGAGGTCCTTCAGGGGGCACCCTTACATGAGATGTGGTTTTTGCTTGGTCATTTATTTCATTAGAAGCACCCTCAATTACTTTAGCCTTTCCTGATTCCTTTAGCCCCAATAGAGCGGTCAGTTGATTGATTATCTCTCTTTGGGTCAGAGCAAAATAATCCTTCATAGATTGCTCTATTCTGTCGAAATGGTTTTGTGTTTCCGCTCGATCATTTTTTAGTCTTGCGACTCGATCTTCAACAACCATAGTCTTTGAACGTAAACGGGTTCTGTAAGAATGTGGAATGATTGCGGTCTATGAAACAAATTGTCATAAAACTTTCCTTTGTTAAACCAGAAACTTTGTAAAATATACTTTGAAAGGTGAATGCGCAAATGCATGATTATGCAAATGCATGTATGCATGTATACAAACAAGAGATCAAGTTTTAAGAAACAGTCTTTAGAAACATTTATTCGTTAGAAGTTTCAAATACAGGAAATAAAACAACTCCATCTATAGGAAGCTACTAGCCCTAATTCCTAAGTTGGTCAGCTCATGTAGCAGAAGCGCAATGGCCTCCCCATACTCTAGCTCAACATTTGGTTGCTTCAGCAGAGTCGTAGCTTGCCTCAAGAGTATCTGTACATATGAAGCTATACTCCTAATCTGCTCCTTGAAATTCACCAGCTCATTATTCTGATTCTGGACAGTGCGTTCCGCAACTTTATACTTGGTCTTCAATACTCCACTATCTTGATATAGCATTCCTTCATAGCTTGCAAGTTTTCCCTTCAATGACTGCACTTCATTTTCCAGTTCCGATATCCTTTTCTGTAATCCTTCCTTCTCACGCTCCATTTGAACCTTATCTTCATTGTGATATCTTGTCACTAATTCCTCTAGCTGTGTCACCTGTCTTGTTAAATCAAAATTTCAGGCTTGCTCCTCTTCTATCTTCTTCTTTGCCTTGTTACTCGCTTCCTTACTTTCTTGAGATTTCTTTTTGTACAGCTTTTCATAATCATTTCGTTCCTTCGTCATGCTTTCCAACTTCTCTGATAAGTCTCGTATTGTCTTACTCGTTCCTCCTTTTTGCTTAGCTTTATAATCATTATGAATCTCTTATAACTCTTTCAAATCTTGGCTAATCTTCTTATTTTACGCAATCAACTCTTTCTCTTGCCCTTCATGAATAGTCACTTGATACTTTGCCAAAACGGTGTCGTGTCAACTCGGCCATAAATAAGCCATTTCTAAGTTAAATCGGTTATTATAACACTTCACTCTCTCTCTCTTCTCTCTCTATCCCACAAATCCTCTGAAGCCAATAGAAAAAACCCAGAAAAACCAACGAATTTTCGATCAAAATCCCATTGTTCATCCTTGTTCTTCATCTGCTCTTTATTTTTTTCGTTTCTTTCAATCCATCAGTAACACAAAAACACCTTTCATTTCATGTTTCTCAAAGATCAAACCCCTGTTTTCTTAAGAACACAACCCCAATTCTTCTAACCTTAATATCTTCAATCTTCAACAGCCATCAAACCTTAACCCCAACCTATTCCTCGACCGCCAGAAGCGACGCCGACCACTGGCCGTCATCTTCGGTCATCCCTTTCGATAAACCTTGTCTCTCCAACCACCGTTTGGCCTAACTTCGATCAACCCTAACCTTTTTCTGACCACCGTGCTTCATCGTCTGAGCAATTTCTGGCCACCGCCAAAACCCTAAAAACTCCAAAAATGTTCCCTTTTCCATCCTAAACCCTAATCTCAGCCTTGATTCATCAAAATCGCCCTTCTTCCCCATCCTAAACTACCTACCTAAAACCAAAAACCAATCTCCCATCATTTTCAATTCCTCCATGAATCCTATCCTTCCTCCTACTTCAATCACAACACTGACAATGCTCACAGTGGCAGAGACTCAAGATAAGTGTCTGAAATCCTTTTTAGTTTCTATTTTCGTTTCCATTTTTAAATCTGGTGTTTTTTAGGTTTTTGACTTTAGATTTAAAATTTATCTAGATTTAGGACACTGATATCACTGATTTTTAAATGTTTGAGGCTTGGATTTAGATGTTTTGCTCGTTTAATTGCAGGAAAAAAAAGAACAAAGGCAGAAATATACCTCTAGATGTGTATCAACGGCTCCGGCAAATCTCCAGCGATGAAGTAGCTATTCTGATTGTCTTCTACGAGTGCATCTTCCTTTCAGGTAATCTTTTCAACTTCTCTCTCTCTCCTTTCAATTATTGCACAATTATTGCATAATCATTAATTAATTCTAACTTTCTCTCTCCTTTTTATAGTAGGTGATGTGGCTGACGTCAGCTATGCTCTTAATCCATGTGCTGGGGTTGTGGACCAATCCAGTAGCACCACGTGGTCGAATTCGGCGGGCTCAAGAAACACATTTGAAAATGGGCGAGAATTCATTTGTGTTTCTTGGGCTGATGAAGATAGATAATGGGCGGGAATTCATTTGAAAATGGGCTATAAACTTTGTAATTGGGCCTTTCAGAGTTGTAGAGGGAAATTTAATGTAATATGGACTATTTATTTAATGTGGAAATTGGGGAATTATTTCTATTTAATAGACTACCTTATTGTTTATTATCATTTGGCCATACGTATAGTGAACATATATATATACACAAGACCTGGACGAAATTCAGGTATTACACCATATGCTTGTAAGAAAATCAAGTCTCCGCCACTAAAATGAACAAGAAGCATTTAATCAAAGGGTCTTGAAAATGGGTGTAATGAGGCTTAGATTAAGGTAGGGAAAAAGGCCAAGAATATGATGAAATATCAAGACAAGAGATGCAAAAATATATAAGTTCAAGCCACGAAACAAACAAAGTAAACAAATGCAAAAAAAGTGTAACAAAAATCAAATAACCAATTTTTTTTTGCTTTTCTCCTTTTTTCGAATCTTTTTCTTTTGCTATTTTTTTGTTCTGTTCGAGCAGAGTTCGAACCAGATTTTTTTTTAAACATTTCTCTTTTGCTGTGTTTTTCTATTCGTAGAACAAATCAATCTCTGTCTTGACAAGAGTAACGAAAGAGGGTAAAAATAAAAGGTTTCAGGTTTTCCAATATGGTAAAAACAAAGAAAAGGGTAAAGGCACAAAAATAAAAGGTTTCAAGTTTTAGACTATCGATATTAGCCCATCACACTCAATCAAACAAATGAGCAATAATGGAAAGATGCTCGTTTAAGCTCAAATCTCATAGGAAAGTGTATTATGTATCTAGTCAAGAAACATGTCAATCAACAAACGCATGGGATATCAAGCAAAATTTAAAGAAAATACTAATCATGCCATTTCACTATCATGCACCATAATTCCGATAAAAGTGGGATCACAAACTCATAAGGTAATTAATGAAATAAGGCAAAAGTCAGAATCGGTAACAAAACATCTCAAAATATCAAGCAAGGCAACTCAAATCAAAATATATAAACAAGCGAGAGAAAAAAGTGATGCAAATCTCTACCCTCTCATTTAAAGTGTATTGTCTCAATATAAAAATTAAAACGTAAGAGAAGGAATAAAGATACTCCCCGTGTCTATTGACGGTCGCGGCTAAATGGCTGGTAGATGGTGAATGGATAGGCGGGGACAAGTAATGGCTTGGGTTTGTCCGGAAGAGGCGGAGATGCTTGGTGCCGACATCCACTATGATGAGGAGGAAGAGATGATGACGCAAAATCGGAATCACTTGGCACTTGGACGAACACCGGAGCAGCAAACCGGTGATGTCTCTGAGAACAACCGACGGTAGAAAAATGGATGATCTGATAAACAAGGGGTGCGGACGATCCGATAAACAAGGGGTGCGGTGGTCAGTAATGGTGAAAAGAAGAAGAGAAAAAAAAAGAAAGGGTTTTAGGTTTAATTAATCACTTGGAGGAGTTATAGATAAAAAGAAGAATTTGTTTGGGAGGGGGAACATGGCCGGTCAAATAAGTGTGGGGTCCACGGATAGAGGGTTTTTAAAATTTAAAACAAGGAATGGTAAGATAAGTGGGCTCAAAATCAAGATAAAGATGGGAAGATAATTGGGTAGAATGGGGGCTGGAGAGGGAATGTTAGGATTTGGGGGAAAAAGAGAGAGAGATGGGCGAAAAATAGACAAAAGCTGGATTTGGGTTCGGCTAACCTACGTCGAGAGGGGTGAGAGCTTGCTAACGTGTATCGTTTAATAAAACGGTGTGTACAGGTTTCTCCACTTCTGTTTTTCGCGTGAAATATTTCCATGGATTGAAAACTGTACTTTGTTTGACCAAAGAATATTGAAATTGACTCCAATAAAGTTTGATTAAAAATATTTGGGGTACCTGAAAATTTAAAGAAAAAATAAAATAAGTCTGAAACCAAAATAAACAAATAAAATAAAATCAAAAATAAATAGAAATTAAACAACCAAAAAATAAAATAAAATGGGTTGCCTCCCATTGAAGCGTTTTGTTTAACCACATTAGCTCGACAAATTGATTCAAACTACAAGCTTTGCGAGAAATGCTTCCTCCACTTCTTACGTTTTATCCAACTGAGAACTTCCTTAAGAGAAATTTTACGATCATTGAGTTCGTTTGTTTTTTTCTTGTAGGTTCGTGTATTCGCATAAGTTTTTTCTCATATTTCTTCCATCTTTGAAAGCTTGCTCGAAATAATCACCGGAAAGATATTTTTTTCGCCCAAAAATATGTACTTCAAATGTTCCAGCATTGGTTTCAACTCAATATCTAGTGTCTACATAATGGAGGGTAACATTTTAGTTTTCGAAAGAGTTAGGCGCAAGTCATAATAAATAGAAGAAATATTTCCTAACTGCCTAATTTCTTCACTATGATCCTCCAATTCCTTGCACAAATTATCAGCTACGTTAGTTTCCACAAGTTCATCAACTAAAGGCTCATAAATATCAACGAAGCTAATGTTTGTCATAGAATATTGATATTTTATCGCCTTATAAATGTCAAATTTAACAACATTACTGTCGAATTCTATGGTAAGAATTCCACTCCTAACGTCAATTTTAGTATTTGTCGTGCTCAGAAAGGGTCGACCAAGTAGAATTTCAGAGGAAGTGTTGATTCGGTCATTTTCTATGTCGATCACGTAGAAATCTGCCAAAAAATTTAAATTGTTTTCCTTAACCAACACGTTCTCAAGGAGCCCTTCAGGGTAAATGACAGATCTATCATCGAGCTGGATTGTCACTTTTGTTTCTTTCAAAGGCTCAGCACTAAGTAAGTTGTAAACAGAAAGTGGCATAACATTTATGGAAGCACCAAGGTCACACATAGCACGTTTTATTCCTACCTTACCAATTTTACAAGGAATAGCAAACATACCTTGATCCTTGTACTTAGGTGGAAGCTTACGTTGAAAATTGGTTGAAATGTTTTCTCCCAAGTTTACCTTCTCATTACCGATAAGCCTTCGTTTGTTTGTGCAAAGTTCTTTCAAGTATCTAGCATACCATGAGACCTTTTTAATCACATCAAGGAGAGGCATGTTTACCTCCACTTTACAAAACACATCAAGAATCTCCTCCTCCTCGGCTTCTTTGTTACGTTTAACTAACCTCGATGGAAAAGGAGGTGGAACGACATATAATGAGGGAGTGGGAGGATTTGTTTGCGCTTTCGGTTCTTTCTTCTTTTCCTTAGACTATGCGCCATTTTTCTTTGAGATCTTGGTTTCGACTACAGTACCGCTTCGAAGGCTGATGGCGCTGACATTTTGCCATAGATTATGTTTTTTTATATATGGCAATTTCCCTTTGAATTTTAAACGACTCATTGCTAACGTAAGTTGACTCATTTGTTTGTCAATTTCTTGAAAGTGTAGTTCAGTCTTTAGTTAAAACTTTTCCTGGGATAACGCCAAATGTTCGACAATTGACTCCAACGACGGTTTTTGCGTTTGATATTGCTATGGTATGGGTGGTTGATAAGCTTGATTTAGTTTGGATTTGGTCCATAGTTGAAGTTTGGATGGTTCTTCCACCCTGAATTATAAGTGTTGGCGTGAGGGTTATCTGGTCTTTGGGGAGGTCCCATAAAATTTCCTATTACATTTACTTGTGTGGTAGCATCTTCTTGTAACATTGGACAACAATTCGTAGGGTGGTCCGACATTGTGCATATCCCACATAGTCTAGTTGTACCTATTTTGCCTGCAACAAGAGATTGAACTATATCAGCTAGCTTACCAATTTTATTTTCTAAAGAAACTGTACTTATCTCGCGAACTCGTCAAGAAGGTTCACTGGAAGGGCGAAACTATTGAGAGTTAGCGGACATAGTAGAAATTAAATTTATAGCCGCATTCGGGGTCATGTTTACAAGAGCCCCTCCACTTGCTGTGTCGATCATCTTCATCTCTATAAGGAGTAAGCCTTCATAGAAGTATTGAAGAAGTGTTTGTTCTGACAGTCCATGTTGTGGAAAATTTGCGCATAGTTTCTTGAACCTCTCCCAATAGTCATATAATGATTCAGTATCTTTTTGTCGGATTACTAAGATGCTTCGCCTTATTTCACTCGCCTTGGCTGCAGGGAAGAACCTGTCAAGAAAAAGTCGAGACATATCATATGTATTAACTGAATTAGACTGTAAATCAAATAACAAATCCTTAGCCAAATCAGCTAAGGAAAAGAGGAAAACGTGGAGTTTAATTTGGTCTTTAGATATTCCCTATGGTTTTGTGCTTAAACAAACCATATGAAATTCCTTAAGATGTTTGTAAGGGTTTTCACTGGGCAGACCAGGGAAGGTCAGCAGAAGATGGATTAGACCCATCTTAAGTACGAATGGTGTTTCTCCATTCAGGAATGTGATGTACAACAGTTGTTCCTCCTTAGGTGCCGCGACAAGTTCTTGAATAGTTCTACCATCGGAATTGGCACTTCATTGTCGTGTATGAATTGAGATTCTACGTCAGATGTTGCTTCGTGATTTAGATCTGATTGGTGTTGTCTTTCTTGTTGTAGTCGTTGTTGTCTCTTTTCTCAAAGTGTTCGTCCGTGTAGTCTTCCAACTAATGCTTCGATCTCAGGTTCATAAGCTAGTAATTCTCCTAGATTTTTCCTGGTCATAAATCAAAACAAAATCATATCAATAACGTTGCGGAAGTCCTCGGCAATGGCGCCAATTTGACAAGCATCGTAATTGTTAAACAAATTATCCTTAATCTCAAATAAAATAGATAAATAATGTAGTAATAGAGAAGAAAGGTAAATATCCACAAAGACTAAGGAGCTTTTGATATTGAGAGGTTTTGATTCTAACTTTAGTGAGAGAGTAAAGAAAATGAGGGTTTTAATTAAGAAAGTAAAGTAGAAAATAAATGAAAAACAATAAAAGCGAATTTAAAAATAAATTTAGAGAAAACGCCGAAAGTAAATTTTGAGAAGAAAATCAATTAAATAGAATAGCCTTAAACTTCACTTTGCCTCAATTCTAATTGATCATCGAAGAAGATTTTACTCCGGATACATGTCGGTTATAGCCTACAAGGCCCAACCCTTGTAACTTATTTTTCTCTCCAGTAAACCAAAATTCCAAAGCCAATCTTTGGAATTTAGTCCTTACTTGGACTAACCACGACTATTGTCGCTAGCACCAATACAGTTTAAGTGTTAGAAAAGCCTGACTCAGGTTATGTTCTCTCAATGAGAATCGAACCCGATCTCAATTTCCCTTAGCGGACCGCCACTAAGTGTGTTCACAGGAAGTCGAATGTGCTACACGCTGGTCCTTCCTCCCAACTTTAAATCGGAAAAACATTCAAACCAACGAGCTCTTTTTGAATTGAAAGTGTAAAATTTTTAAAGGAATGGCCGATTTTCAATCCAAGTCTGCAGAAAATTGAGAAAGATAACTGATGATATTAGGTGCTTTTCAATTCTCACAATCGGAATTGAGTTATCGCTTAGCCCTTTGTTATATCTATTTGTGAATGTAAACCATCTAAATAAACCCAAATCTTTCCAAAATTTGGGGTTCGGGTTACGAAATTCCTTTCATCTCCGGATGCTTCGCGAACAGGGCAGCTCGAGCAAATTCCGACTCTTTCGAGTTTGCATCAACTGGTACCAACTAAAACGTTACGAAAGCACAATCAAATTCGGTTTAAGAATCATTACAAAAGGTCATTTCCTTCTACTTCAATTGTTTTTTGTTTTGTTGGAATGTAAAAAACCAGCATGACATTACCATATGATATGAATCAAATTAACAAACGCACGCACACAATTGTATGTGGTATTTATAGCAATGTACCTTTCCTGTCAGTGTGATTTTTGCACAAACAGGGTTCTCAGGGTCTTCTTTGCCGCAAGTTCCGAGCGGATACTCACTGATAGTGAGCGAGGAACGGTGGTCTTTCAATGCACTTCTTGCTGTCGGATCAAGTGTAATCAAGTATAAATATGGGACGACGGTTCTTTTGTCTGATACTCCATCGCTAAATGAAACAACATTCCTGCAGCACAAGTTAACGCAGTTGTTGAATGGGGGGAAATGCAGGGTCATTGGAAAGTATCACGACATGTTCCAACAAGTAGTAGCACTGAGTACCGAATGTTCGAACATTGCAAATGCACATCAAAGATCTTGAGTTGGTGAATTGTAAACGAAAATTCTGAAAGCATAAAAAATGAATCCGTTATCCATGCCGATAAAACTAATTGGAAATTCGAGTCAGAGTAGTCTCATTCATTCATTCGTTCATTTGAATAACCTTGTAAAACTAATTGGAATCTAAACGATCCCGAATATCATTCATTCTCATCAACTTGGCTAAGAAGGAGAAAATATAAGCGTAAGGTATTGAAAGGAACCAAGGTGGGAACATGAAGAATATCTTCATTTCATTAACAAAGCATAAAATGTAGGTTAAGAAAATTTACCCAAATGGTGCTCCTTCCAATTCGATTGATAGTGTACTGCAAAATTAAAAAATGGCAGAATAAGTTAAACAAATACAACATCAATTGTGTTGTGATGAGGGGAAAAGTAGAAGAAAGATGATTACTTTAAAACTCCCCAAGTAGTCTGGGAGACCAACCAACGAGCATAGGCTGCGGCATTATCTCTGTTAGGTTTCGATGAAGCTAACAACCTTCCCTCGCAACAATCTTGAAAACCCAGAAAAAACAAGACCCAAAAACAGTAAATAACTTCTCGTTTCATGTTCTTCATTTCTCTCTCTGACTGTAAGAAAATAGAGATAAACTGGAGCGGACAGTATCTGTATTTATGCTCAAAGCTTTGGTGTTTTAAAGACGGGTATGGGGGCAAAGGCAACGAGTTTATCGTTTCCTGTTGTTTATGCTTTCAAGTTATCTATTTGAACAAAGATCACGCCATGGAACTGTTTAAAAGATGGGGGTGTTTTGCTTTTAATCCTAAGCTGTGAAGAACACATTCTACTTGCTTCTTGTGATTGTATCTTTTGCCAAGTCACCACATTTGCTTAGATGTATGCTCTTAATATACCATGAACAGAAATCCTCATTTTTTATCTCTTCCTAAGCTAAATATTAAAAATTAAACTCTATATTATAATTATTATTTTTAAATTTTAAATTATAAATTTTAAAAATTAAATACTACACCTTTTTATTTAAACTTTAAATTTAAATTTAATTTTAAAATTTAAATTTTTTGACGCGTACAAGGAGACACCAAAAAAAATAAAAAACTTATATTCAAGATACCATCCTACCCATTTGTTTTTTAATCGAAATCCTACCCATATAGTTCATATATAATTAAACATGTTTGAAATATTCATTTCAACCTATACAATTGCAAAAGATTTATCGGAAAAAATGGTATAAGGGGTTAATATTTGTTGCAAAGGTAGTCCACAAGCATGCATAATTTAATTTTAAGGTAAAGTATTAAAATGTTCACTGAACTTTATTTTAAAAAAATAAAACGGTAATCAAACTTTTAAATGCTACAAAATAATAATTAAAATTCATGTTTTGTAACAAAATAGTAATTCGGCCGTTAAAGGCCGTTTAATACTTAACGTGACTGTTATGAAATTTTATATAATAGCACATTTGGTCCTTCATATTCAATTAATTTAGTCTTAATTCGAAAATTTTAATAAATTTAACCCTCATTATTTACATATTCTTTCAATTTGATCCTATTTATAATTGGAAATAATTGGTAATTCTAAGTTATAATTAGAGTTTTGTAGCAACTGCTGTTACCTTGTGGATGGAAATTCCTCCAAATCTGGATTGAATTCTCAACGAGTTTTGATCTCAAAACTACATTTCTTTTGGTGTCCAAGCCATAAGTAATTCTTTTTGGTGTAAACAGCACCCAAATTTATTAGGGAAAATGCATATTTAGTACCCTAACTATGTTCGCATTACTGTTTAGGTACCCTAACTATTATTTTTGGCAAAATGGTACTTAACGTTATGTTTTTGTTCTGTTTTGGTACCTCCGCCATTTAAAATTAACAGAAATGGTGACGTGACTTGGGTTAATAATAGTTATAGTCCAAAAACTTATACCAATCCATCAATTTAGTCTAAAATTTTATCGATTTAAACATTATTTTAATTTTTGGATTAAAATTGTAAATTCCTCATTTTTCTTCTTCTTCAAGTCGAACACTTTTTTAGGTTTTGAAGTTTAAAAAACAGACTAGGGATAAATCAGAACGTTGGGATTTGGGGATCAATGAGGTGCTAATGCGGGGTCTATTAGAGGACCCAAACTCCGTGTTCGGGATACCAGCAAGAATACGAGGGGGTGAGAAAGGGAAGAAACAAAAATTTATTAAAATTAAGATGGTGTTTTAAATTGATGGATTTTGGACTAAAACTATGATTATACTAAGCCACGTCATCATCTCTGTTAGTTTTTAATGGTCGGGTACAAAAAAAACAAAAACGTAATGTTAAGTACCATTTTGCTAAAAATAATAATTAGGGTACCAAAACAATAATGTTGGCATAGTTAAGGTACTAAATATGTAGTTTTCCCAATGTATTAATCCAAATATATATCCCCACTGAAAGCAATCTAAATAGATTTTTAAGTACACATTAAACAGGGGCCATAGACCCATATTGATATGGCTAGACAATTAAAAAAAAAAAAACTTTGATTCATTTTTATTACAAAAGCACGATCATCCCCATTATAGCCGGCCTTGTTATTTCTCAATGAATCAATTTATTGAATATTATTTCTAATTATAAATAGGGCAAATTGAAAGAATCTGTAAATAACGAGGGCTAAATTTATTGATTTTTTTTTGAATTAGGGTTAAATTGATTGAATATATAAATATGAATGACTAAATGTACTATTATGCAAAGTTTCATAAGTCACGTTAAGTATTTAACAACTTAGTTACCATTTTGTTACAAAGTATTCAGTTTAATTGTCATTTTGTATTTAAAAGTTTGGTTACCATTTTATTTTTTTAACAAAGTTCAATGACCATTTTGGTACTTTACCCTTAATTCTAAAAACTAAAATCTAAATCTCTTAAATGCTAAATCTTAAACCCTAAACTTTAACAATAAATGCTTATATCACAAATAAGTACTTAAATTATACCAGTTTTTTTATTTAGATACATAAAGTAATTTTTGGTCAAAAATAAGTACCTAAACTATTTTTTTGTCAAACTAACTACCTAATGTATTTTTTAATCAATGCCACATGTCAACTTTTAGGAACTTAGATGAAATATATATATATATATTAGGTACCTATTTTGACAAAAAAAAAACTCTAAGTACGTATTTTGATCAAAAAGTTTTTAGGTACTTATTTTGACAAAAAAATATACTTTAGTACGTAAATGAAAGGTACTTATTTTCACCATCAAATTGCTTTAGGTATATAATTTGAAGACGATAGTTATAAATTAGAATGAGAGTCATAATTTTCACCATCAAATTACTTTAGGTACAAAAAATACTTTAGGTACTTAATATTCGGAACTCACTTTTCCTCCAAAAATCCTCAATTGAACCCTAATTTTTTTAACATTCTAGTTTCACAATCAAATTATCAGTTTCTATTAATCATGCCCCATGTTAATAAAACCATTATAAAATGGTTATCCGCCATGTAAACACTGAAGTGTATTATGTAATTATATAATGTGTCATAAGCGATCATTTAAGAATGAAGTTGAAATATTCAAATATTTAGGGACCAATTTAGAATGAAGGTCACAGTTTGAGTATAAAATTAGAATGATAATAAATCTAGGGATCAATTTAGAATGAATCATAGTTTGAGATTGAAATTAAAACATTTAAAAATTTAAAGAATAATTTAAAATAAATATCATGATTTTAAAACGTTTATTTGATTAAATTGATCCGATTTCTATAACATTATTATAGTTTGCTTTTAGGCATTTTGCCCTCTTTTATTTTCCCATTGTCCGCTTATTCGACTCAATGTTCAGCGCGACTTGACTCATTTTTTAGATATTCGAGTTTCGAAATGTGTTTTTAAAAACCGGGAATTAAAACCTTGAAACAAAGAGAAGAAGGAAAGTGTGGAATACTTGATCTTTGGTGATTTAAATATGGAAAAAAAATTAATACACAGGCCGTGTAAATTTTAGTTTACACGTGTCTTTTAGTTTTAGGGGTTAGAGTTTTAGTTTAGGTTTTAAGGTTTAGGGTTTAGGTTATAGGGTTTAGGTTATAGGGTTTAGAAATTAAGGTTAGTGTTTAGAATTTAGTATATATGATTTAAGGTTTAGGGTTTAGTTTTTTAGGGTTAGAGTTAAGAATTTAGAATTTGGACTTTTATAGTATAAATACATAGGCTTGTATAAAATTAATTTTACACATAATGCGTATCAAAGTTTTACCCTTTAAACATTGTCTCTTCTTTCGGTGATACCACTGTCTTTTTTGTTTAAACAAAATGGACCGTTATAAGTTAATTCAATGCATTAAATATTTATTCCTTTATTACTTCTTTATATATTCAATAGTTTGTTTATTTATTTATTACTTAGTTATAAAAGTTTCATGGTTTGTTTAGAATATTTCTCTTAAAATTATTTTTTCAATAAAATTATATTCGATTAAATACCGACCCAATTAACAATTACAATTTTTTTAAAAAAATAAAATGGAACTCGCCGGACGAGGTTTAAATATTATATTTGATTAAATACCAACCTAATTAAATAATAATAAACAATTTTTAATGAACTTTAAGAAAAGTTATTTAATGGAAAATAATTTTATATGAGTGTCAGAATAATAAATAAATTATTTAATGGTGATATTTGAGTGAAAACCCCATGAATATCTATATCGTGTTTAACCTTAGCAGTTATAGTACTGACTTTGGGTTTGGAGAATTGTGAATTGCGACAGTCACATAAATCACGCGTCATGAAATATTCAGTTGCTAAAATTGGAGGACAATGGATTGATTCTCTCAAGCTTCATTAGCAATCGAAGTGTCAAGAAAATCATGAAAATCAAGAAAGAGATGAGAAAGTAGGGAAGAAATTGAGAGTTTTCTGCAACAGAATAAGCATGCCCCTTTCCTCTACTTGGATCTGCTATATTTCCATTTTTTTATAATTTCGATTGGACATTCAAAGAAAAACTATGTTTCTGTTTGACAATTAGCGGATAGCTGATAGTAGATTATATTAGCCGATAGTGAATAGCTGATTTGATTAGTGGATTGTATTAGTTGATTCTATAAAAATATTTGGTAAAATTAGCTAATAGTTGATAGCTATTTGATTATTTAAACAATCAAAGTGATATATAAGGATATGATTATATTTTATAATTGTTTAATTAATTTGATTATGAAAAATATTTTTAATATAATATTACTAAGCATATTTGAAGGAGACATATATTAATTTATTTTTATATAATTATTTTTAATACAATTTAATTAATTATTAAATTTAAACACAAATATAAATGTGTGAGAATAAAAAAACAAAAAAATATTAGTTTACAAATGTCACAATGTAAACATGTGGGTGTGAAGAATTAAAATAAAAAAAAGTTAAATTTGGGTTATTTAGAGATTTTTTATAATTATTAATGGTAAAATGGTCTTTATAACTCTTATGTTAAAACCTCTAATTTCAAAAACCTCCTATTAACAGCTTTTTCAAAATTAGAGATTTCACTCCAATCCGTTATTCCAATCTGCTATTCATCAAACATTCAAATTAGAGGATACCATTAACTGTTTTAATTAGTTTTGAAATTATAGGAACCAAAAGTGTTATTGTCCCCTTTTAGAATAAAATCTTAAAAAATAATTTTATATTACTTTTTTAGATTTTCTTTTATTTTTTATTTTAAAAAATAATTAAACTTTTATTGCTATAATAATTCCTACATTCACTTCAATTTAAGGAGAAAGTTCATGAATGATCACTAAACTTTAATCAATTATTCAAATTGATAACCAAACTTTCAATTATTTCAATGTTAACATTAATCTTTTAGTTTTGTTTCAATTTGGCAACTGACCCATTAACAACCATTAAAAGAGTGATGTTGTTGTTAAAATATTTTGTATAATAACACACTTAGTCCTCCATGTTTACACATTCAAATAATTTAGTCCTATTCGAAACAAATAATAAATTTAACCTTATTTTTAGTTAGAGATAATTTAATATTTTATTTTGATCTCACAATTATAGCTAATGTTATCTTGTCCCTCTCAAGTCCCAACCATACCCGATCCATCCTTTAATTTACCTAAAGTTCAAATTCTAAGTTCCGAATTTGCATAGGAACCGAATAAAAGCAAGAAACACAAACTCGATCAGAAACACGAATGCAAAAAGTCTTTTTTGGACTTGAACGAACCCTTTTGCATTAAGTAAGTCCTAAAGCTGATAGGGGAAAAGTGTTAAATGTTTAGATCAAAATCAACCCTTTCCCCATAATAAAATTCACTAGTAGCACAATAAGTGTGAATTTTATAAACAAAAATTTTCTGATACCTGCTAATATTCTATATTCAAGTTAAAAATAAATTTCAAAATTTTGAGCATTACTTTTTCTAAAACATCATCTGAGCAAATTTAAGCATTTCCACATTCAAACACAAAAGTTAAAAATAAACATTCCTGACGAGGGAGCTTTCGCAAAGTTGTTAAAATAAATACCTAAAAAACATTCCTGATGAAGGAGCTCTCACAACTATGGGAATAACTTGCAGATCTTAAGCATTTTCACTGTGATTTTAAGACTCTTTTCTGATTTCGATAAATTTATAGCTAGTGGTTTTGATAAAATAGAAATAATTTGTTGCTAATTTAACTTCTGGTAAATTAAAAGAGTAGTACGGAACTAATAGACGATGATACAAGAAAAACAAACTAATTGGGATGTGGGCCGCAAACATGGATTTGTAAGTAGGAAATTGTTGAAGACTATGATGATGGGAAAAAGGGGATTGAAGGTTTTTTTAGTAATTTTATAAAAAAATTCATTTTAATTTATATATATCGAATACAATTTCATTAGATGATTATGATTTATTCTTTATGAAAAATAGTATATTGGGTATGGATGTGAATTTTTCTGAAAAATAAAATTTTATAACTTTAATTACACTGAGTCAAAAATGACAATTTAAGTATCGTTAAAAAATCTCTTTAAATTTAATAAAAGAAAAAGAGTGCTGAAGTCAAAGCCGTTACACTAACAACCCGATATAACTTCGCACAAGAACATCCAGCGTTAACTGCCCCTTGCACTTCCTTAGCGCCCACAAAGATAAACAATAACCCAGTTTAGCTAAAATCTAATGTTCTCACACCCTATAGGAATAAAACTGCACAAACAAAATAGCAAAGCAACATGCTAATATTACACCGACTGCACATATCAGAATAGCAGACTAAGGAAGCATCAGCAGCACAAAGAACAAACTGCACGCTATACCCACGGAAATTCCAGTAAGCAGAAGGCCAAGCTAGTCTTACCCAGGCCAAATGAATTCGAAACTCTAATTAAAAATAGTCAAATTAAAAAAATTGAAATTAATCATTATTTTTGTAATGATCCAAAGTTTCGAGTCATGTTGATGTCAGTTCGTTTTTATACTTTAGATCGTTTCTTTGCTTCCTTTAAGCTCTTGCTCACGTTAGTAATTCATTGTATACTTGTTTGGTTAGTGAAACAGTTAGGAGCCTTCTAGTGGAAGAGAAAAAGAGGTGTAAGCTAGTTGAAAAAAGGGGCTTGATTTTGTATTTAACATTGAGGTTGTACACTTTAAACTTTAAAATACTCTTTGTTTTTCATAAATGTAATGCCTTGCTTATTGGTATTAGGCATGTTGGGTGTTTAAGTGCTTCACTTGCTTAAAGGATCAAAGTTGGGAGTTTAACGTTAAAAGTTATTAAAAAATGGTGTTATGTAACACCCTTTTCCCGACCTGGTCAAGAACCTTGTCGGAGAGTGCTACCGGTAAACGATGCAGTGATCGATATGATAAATTTCAATCAATAATCGAAGTTTAATGAAGGCATGCATTTCGAACATTATTAAACTATAACTTAAGTCTAATTATTCAATCAGAACAATAAATAATCATTTAAAACCAATTCTTAAGAATTTACAAGTTTTAGGGGCTAAATTGTAATTTTGATGTTCTAGAGATCCTTTTGCAGAATTAACGTTGCTACAATGAAATTTAGTCTATAAACAACCACTGCACAAACTTTCATGTTAATCGGAGTTCAATTCCCCTCTCAATTATGATCTATAACATTCCATGACTAAAATGCAATATTTCAAAACTATTTCGTAATACTTATAACTGAATTACCTGTCACCGTACCGATACTCGGATAGCCGTATTGGTACATGATGCTTAATTTAAGAATTCCAAATTCAATGGAAAAAAACTCGTATCGATACGGTTGGAGACCGTATCGATACGAGTTGACCACGTTGACTCGTATCGATACACCTTAAGACCGACCGATACCTTTAATTTTTCCGGATTTTAGTAACCAAAATCCGTATTGATATGCAGTATGCAGTATTAGTATGCCCTGTTTACTAAGTCTAATTATGCAAACCCGTATCGATACGCCTTAAGATGTATCGATATGCCTGCACTGTAATGACATTTTGTCAAGTTTTTAATCAAATTAACCTATCAAACATTGTCTGAATGCAATGAAACTTTACCAGCAAATCTAAAACGCTATAATCTACTAGCATGTCGAATTTCACATATGTTCGAATCCGTTTACTATATTTTTTACCTTTTAGAGCCAAATATGATATTTTAGTTACTTTTAGAAAGACTTAAAAGTCATTTTAGGGTCTTATAACCTTACACAAAGCATAGACAATATACACACATCCAAAAGGCCATAAGTGACTAGTTTAACTACTTTGCCACCATTCTAGGAGTTTATAAAGACAAAATACTTTACTTTGACTTGCAAGTGACTTGTCAAGCTTCCAACTTCTCCGATCTCGATTCAACAACTTGCTCAACCTGAAATGCATGAGATGAAATGCATTAGGCATACTTTTCCTAGTAAGGTAGTCATAAACAATGCAATTAACAACGGAATGCATAACAACTCATGCTCAATAACATCAATGCTATATCTCATATTCAATATCATTTAGTTCATAGTTCAATATTAATCCTTGGAATCGATTCAACAGAGTGGTTACGCGAATTCCCTACGCCTCACCAAATCAATGAATAGTCTAGTCCCCTTCCTCGCCAATGTGACCAATATCATAACACATCCATTTGCCTCGCAAAATTAATATAGGTCGTAGCCCTAAGACTGTAGTCCACTCGTACACTGAGCTCATGAATTCTATAGCATGCCAATTGTATCCAATGTCTTTCAAATCCAAAAACCGGTGACAATATCAATAACCCATATTCAAAAACCATGATAATATTCAATGTTCTTATCAATAAGAAATGTTTCGGTTCCAATGTTCAATAGCAATATCAATGACAATGGAAATGTTCAGTGGTTTCAATGGCAATGGCAATGATCGATGCTTCATATTCCATGTTCCGATAACAATATCTATATCGATATCAATGTTCAATGACAATAACAATAGCAATGACCATGCTCTATGTCCGATGTTCAATGCTTCAATAACTAAATGACCATATCAATGGCGAAATCAATAACAGTGATCAATGGCAATGACTATAACAATATCGATATCCGATATTCGATTCAATGACTTACTCTACTTACCAACGACATCCACTAAGTGGTTCAATGCAATACTACTTAACAACGATGTTAGCAATACTATATATAATGACAAACGGAATCGGGAAAGGCACATAGCCTAATCCTGAGACTCTGACTACACTCACCTCGATTCTGAAGCTCTTACGGCTCTTGGATGGAAATTTCTTTATTCCTAGCTTTCGTTAGAGATGACGGGTGATCTTTCTCCAATTCTTGAGCTAGGGTACAATAATAGGAATTGATTAGAATCGATAATATTATATCAAAATTAATATAGCAATGTCAAAATCAATATCAAAGCTTAAAATAGCTATTGGCTATCAAATTTCATGGATGACCAAAACCCTAGCTTAAGATTAAACTTGGTTTACCCATTGATTCCATCAATAGTTTTGGGGTTATAGCTTACATGACCGATAGCAATGATTTGATATCGATAAACCAAAGAAATCTCAAGCTTTCCAAGGTTCAACAATGAAGGTGTGAGCTTAGAGGAAGGAGATAAGATTGAGGTGCGAGCTTGTTAAGCAATCGGGTAAGGTTTCTTACTTTCCTTTCTCCTTTTAATTTGTGTTAGCCGAATTGGCTTTCCTTCAAGTGAAGGGGCTATTTCCTATTACCCACGTGGGTAATGACTATGTTTAGGGATGGCTAATTGTCAGGTCAGTCCCCCAACTTCCTAAACTTTATGTTGTTGTCCTCCACGTTTCAATATTTTACAATTAGGTCACTAATTTGACTATAACAGACACTCGTATCGATGCGCCTATGACAATATCGATACAATTAGTCAAAGTTTGGTAAGTTAGTTAGAACTTGAAGAACCGCACCGATACGAAACCAATCGTATCGATACACAAAGCTTGATTTCAATATTTCAGATCTTTCAATGAAACTCCTAACCATAAATAGACTCAATTAAGGTTCATTACCAACATAATCAATACCAATGCAATATTTAGACTCTTACAGTATAGGATTTCTGATTGCCAAAACCAAATTTTGACTAGACCGAATTTCGGGGTGTTACAACTTTCCCCCTTTAAGAAAAATCCATCCTCGAATTTTACCTGAACCGAAGAGATGTGAGTATTGTTTCTTCATTGTCTCCTTAGGTTCCCAAGTAGCTTCCTCGACGGTGTGGCTCCTCTAGAGGATACAGATTTGTTATGAAGCCTTTTAACTTTCTTTGCAAGAATCTGAACCGGTTCCTCTTCATAGGATAGGTTAGGTTGAATCTCAACAGAATTAGGCTCGATGATATGCAAAGGGTCATAACGATACTTCTGTGGCATCAATACATGTTACATATTGTGAATCTTGTTCAGTTCTGAGGGTAACAAAAGTCGATAGGTGATAGGGCCAACTTTTTGAAAAACTTCAAGGGTTCAATGAATCGGGGACTCAATTTCCCCTTCTTGCCAAACCTCAGAACCTTCTTCCACGGTGAGACTTTAAGAAAAGTTTTTCTCCAATCTCATACTAGGCCCCCGACTTACTTTGGGAAACTGAATAATGGGTTACCATCATCCATGATTGCTTGAAAGCTGCCTTCGATCGACACAAAGGCCTCGTAGATCTTAAACGAATGGATATTTAACATCTTGCCTTTACCAAGTTCGGACTAACACAATGGAGTTATGCAATATCTACCATATAATGCTTCATACGGTGCCATTTTAATCGAAACTTGGTAACTATTGTTATAGGCAAACTCAATGAGAGGTAGGGACTTCTCCCATGATCCGCCAAAATCAATGTATACGCTCGTAGCATGTCCTCCAATATCTGTGGAGAAGGATTCAATAATGATATATTTCATCGATGATTCGAAAGAATGAGTTTTCGATGGTTACTTGGATTACTCTTTCTGATTGGCCATCAGACTGAGGTGAAAGGCGATCTAAGATTGATTCTAGTGCCTAGAGCTTCTTGTAATGTTCTCCAAAATCGAGAAGCAAACAGTGGATCCCGATCGGAGATGATAGATTGTGGCACTCCATAGAGTCGAATAACTTCATTGATGTACAAGCCAACTAACTTTGGAAGACCATAGTCCATTCTAACTGGTAAAAAATGTGCTGACTTGGTGAAACGATCCACAATGACCCAAATAGCATCGTGTTTAGCGGGAGTTAAGGGCATACCACTGACAAAATCCATTGTGATCTTCTCCTACTTCTATTACGGTAATTCAATAGGTTGTAGTAACCTGGTAGGGATACGATGTTCGACTTTAACACGTTGGCACGTAAGACATTTGGCCACAAAGTTAATTATGGCTTGCTTTATACCTGACCACCAATAGAGCTCACGAAGATCCTTGTACAACTTCACAGATCCTGGATGACAAGAAATTGGACTTGAATGAGCTTCCTTAGTGACTCATCATTAGGCACACAGACCTAATTATGGAAGCTTATGAGTCATTCAGAATTGATTTTATAGTCGGGATCATCTTGATACTTAGAGACAATGGATTGAAGTTCTGAGTCTTGAATTTGCAATGTCTTGATTCTTGAAACAATGGTAGATCGAACTTGAAGTTCAGCTACAAGACAATGATGCTTCTGAAGTCAAAAGTGAGCATTAATAGCTCGAGGGGCTACAAAACAATGATGCAATAAGTCGAACTGCTATAGAATGCTTAGAATTCAATATCTAATGACAATACTTTCTAGACGTAGGTTTGCAGTTGAGTGCACCAGCCACAATGTTAGCCTTGCCCGGATGGTAATCAATGATGAGGTCATAGTTCTTAAGGACTTCCATCCATATCTTTTGCTGAAGATTTAGCTCTTTCTGGGTGGTATTTAAGACTTTTATGATTAATGAAGAGATAACACTTTTCTCCGTAGAGATAGTGTCTCCATATTTTCAACACAAAACAACCACACCAATTCCAGATCGTAAGTGGAATAATTCATCTCATGTGGCTTAAGTTGTCTCGAAGCATATGCAATAACCTTGCCCTCTTGCATCAATACACATCCTAACCAAGATGTGACACATCACTATAAACTATGTAGTCCTTCCCAAACTTGAGTTGGTTTAGGATTGATGGGTGAGTCAACACTAGTTTCAATCGGTCAAAGCTTCGTTGTTGTTCCTCGGTCTAAACAAATGAAGGTTCTTTCTAAAGTAGTTTAGTCATTGGGGCCGCTAATATATAAAATCCTTTGATGAATCTCCTATAATAGCCAGCAAGACCAAGGAAACTTCTCACCTCACCAACGTTCTTGGTGGATGCCAATCAAGAATGGCTGAATCTTTTTAGGTCAACTTAAATGCCCGTAGTCGATACAATATGCCCAGGGAAGGCAACTTCAGTAAGCCAAAACTCATATTTAGAGAATTTGGCAAACAATTGCTTCTCTCGAAGAGTTTGAAGCACAATACGGAAGTGATCACGGTGTTCGCAAGCATTCTTGGAATAAATTAGAATGTCATAAATAAGTACCAATATGAATTTATCGAGATAGGGCTTAAAAACTCGATTCATTAGGTCCATAAAAGCTGTCGGTGCATTGGTTAACCCAAATGGCATCACCAAGAATTCGTAGTGACCATATCTTGTACAGAAAGTAGTTTTGGGTTACATTACAATCTTTAACTCTCATTTGATAATACCTGAACCTTAAATCGATCTTGGAAAACACAGAGGCATCATTGAGTTGATAGAATATGTCATTTATCCTTAGCAACAGATACTTGTTCTTGATGGTAACTTTATTTAGTTATCGGTAGTCAATACATAGCTTCATAGAACCGTTATTCTTCTTAAAAAAGAGGACTAGGGCTCCCCAAGGTGAAAAGCTCGTTCGTATGAAACCTTTATCAAGAAGATCTTGAATTTGGGCCTCTAGTTCTTTCAATTCAATAGCTGTCATCTGGTAGGGCATAATGGAAACCGGACACTTTAATACCAAATTCAACCTTACGGGTCAGGGTCAACCTTACGGGTCAGGGGTAAACCTGAAAGCTCATCTGGGAAGACATCAAGAAATTCACATACAATATCAATGTTTGACAAGCAAGGTTCATCTTTGGATTCCAATGTCAATGCATACAACGAAGGGTTTCGGGAATCCATTAGAGCTATGCTCTCCTTGCCAAGGCCTCGAAGATATAACTTCTTCTTACTACAGTCTACCCAAGCCTAATGTTTACTGAGTCAATCCAGACCTAATATAACGTCGAACTCGTAGATCGGTAAGGCTAATAAATCAGGCAGAAATGGAATCCCTTCAATCATCAAGGGCTAGTTCTTGCACACACAACTTACGGTGACATAATTACCTAATAGATTAGTCACAGAGATCTTCGATGCTATAGGTTCAGAACACATGTTATATTTTTTGA
The DNA here is from genome assembly GCA_019671005.1 of Hibiscus mutabilis. NCBI lineage: Eukaryota > Viridiplantae > Streptophyta > Magnoliopsida > Malvales > Malvaceae > Hibiscus > Hibiscus mutabilis. The sequence continues at coordinate 66,321,991 of CM033711.1, forward strand.
TCAATACAGTGCTTATAAAAGAATGGGTGGAACCAAGGTCAATCAATGCATATAAAGAGTAAGAATACAGTTCAATAGTACCTGCAATGACATCAGGTTCATCATCTTCCTCCCGCTACTCACATGATACATCCGAGCGGATGCCTTCAATTCTTGCCTATTTGGTGGTTTCCCTGAGCCACTAGGTTTCCCTGTAGCTCCCAACAATCCTTGCTTAGATCTCTTGCCCTGAAAAGATTGAGCAGGGAAGGCAACATTTATCGGTATAACTGTAGACTTGGTAGCACCAAGAGGGCAATCATGAATAAAATGGCCTTGCTCACCACAATAGAAATAGGCTCCAGTCTGCTTATGACACTAACCCGCTGGATGTCGCTTCTGGCAATAGTTGCAAACTGGATTCTATGAACTTCGATTAAAGCCCCAGTGCTTTCAACTATAACAGTCTTGACAAAAGATTGTGTCACGGTCTGAGGTCTCTCAATATTCCCAGGATGGGAAGGCTATGAGTGCGTATTCTACTTGGATCCTTGGTACTTGTCCTTCTTGTTCCACTTAGGAGGTCGAAGGTCATCTATAAACCTCTTCTCGGACCTGCCTAGTCCATCAGCCTTTTGAGTTTTCTGTGCTGCTTCAATGGCTTTGACACGATTCACAAAATCTTGGAAATTAGTGATACTCAAGGCAGTGAACATAGGACGTAAGTCATCACTAAGCTCGACAATGAACATCCTACACTTTTCTTCCTCTTTCTTGATATATTTTGCACCATACCGGCAGTACTTACAGAAGTCATGGATATACTGCTCGACAAGGCGGCCACCTTGCTTTAGATAAAGAAATATGCTATGCCTTTCTGCAAGATAATACTCGCTAATATACTTCTTCCGAAATTATTAAAGGAAGAACTCCCAAGTGATGATTTCCTCATGAATGATAAGAATAGTGGTTTCCCACCATTGAATGGCTTCATCTACTAGCAATGCAAGGGCGCACTTCAACTTGTGCTTGTCTGAACTGCAATTGTTTATTTAGAACTCTCAATGTATTGTCCAACCAGTACTCAGGGACTTCAGGATTATCATCATCTTGTCCAACTAATCAATAGGGGCCCGAACGTACTGGACAACAGGTCAACCATGCTCCGGTAACACTCAGCCTAGACTATAGACAATTATAGCTCAGCATTTTAAGGTGAGGGATTAGGTGGATTCGGAAGGTCTCCCCTTATTTCCTCGCCGTGATTCGAGGAGCGGTCCCAAGCTCATTTATGTGAGCTTCATTAGTTTCAGACATAACTAGAATATAAAGAGATCGAATTAGCCGGCAAGTCATCACACACAATAAAACAACTCCTAGATGGAAAAGTAATACAATAATAATACAACAGGCTTTGGTTTAGTCCTAGAATCGACTAAACTCTAGCTCTGATACCACAAATATAACACCTCCTTCTCGGCCTGGTCAAGAATCAAGTCGGAGAGTGCTACCGGTAAATGACGGTGTGATCGATGCGATAAATTCCAATCAATAATTGAAGTTTAACGAAGTCATGCATTTCAAACATATTAAACTGTAACTTAAGTCCAATTATTCAATAAGAACAATAATTAATCATTTAAAACCAATTATTAAGCATTTACAAGTTTTAGGGGCTATATTGTAATCTCGATATTCTAGAGGTCCTTTTTCAGAATTAAAGTTGCTACAATGAAATTCAACCTATTAACAACCATTGTACAAATTTTCATGTTAATCAGAGTTCAATTCCCCTTTCAATTATGATCTATAACATTCTGTGACTAAAACGCAATATTTCAAAACTATTTCGTAATAACTATAACTGAATTACCTGTCACCGTACCAATACTCGGATAGCCGTATCGGTACATGATGCTTAATTTAAGAATTCCAAATTCAATGGACATAAACTCATATCGATATAGTTGGAGACCGTATTGGTACTGAAATCGACCACGTTAACTCGCATCGATACACCTAAAAAAATCCGACCGATACCTTTAATTTTTCTAAATTTAGTAACCAAAATTCATATTGATATGCAGTATGTAGTATTAGTATGCCCTGTTTACTAAGTCCAATTATGCAAACCCGTGATCGATACGCCTTAAGATGTATCGATATGTCCCGCATTGTAATGACATATTTTGTCTAGTTTTTAATCAAATTAACCTATCAAACATTGTCCGAATGCAATGAAACTTTACCAAAAATCCAAAACACTATAATCTACTATCATGTCGAATTTCACATATGTTCGAATCCGTTTACTAGATTTTTACCTTTTAGAGCCAAATATGTCATTTTAGTTACTTTTAGAAAGACTTAAAAGTCATTTTAGGGTTTTATAACCTTACACAAAGCATAGACAATATACACATATCCAAAATACCATAAGTGACTATTTTAACTACTTTGCCACCATTCTAGGAGTTTATAAAGACAAAATACTTTACTTTGACTTGCAAGTGACTTTTCAAGCTTCCAACTTCTCCGATCTCGATTCAACAACTTGATCAACTCGAAATGCATGAGATGAAATACATTAGGCATACTTTGCCTAGTAAGGTAATCATAAACAATGCAATTAACAACGGAATGCATAACAACTCATGCTCAATAACATCAATGTTATATCTCATATTTAATATCATTTAGTTCATAGTTCAATATTAATCCTTAGAATCGATTCAACAGAGTGGTTACGCGAATTCCCTACGCCTCACCAAATCAATGAATAGTCTAGTCCCCCTCCTCGCCAATATGACCAATATCATAACACATCCATTTGCCTCTTAAAATCAATATAGGTCGCAGCCCTAAGACCGTAGTCCACCCGTACAATCGAGCTCATGAATTCTATGGCATGCCAATTGTATCCAATATCTTTCAAATCCAAAATGGTGACAATATCAATAATCCATGTTCAAAAACAATGATAATATTCAATGTTTTTATCAATAAGAAATGTTTCGGTTCCAATTTTGAATAGCAATATCAATGACAATGGAAATGTTTAATGGTTTTAATGGCAATGACAATGATCGATGCTTCATATTCCATGTTACGATGACAATATTTATATCGATATCAATGTTCAATAACAATGACAATGATGATAACAATAGCAATGACCATGTTCTATGTTTGATGTTTAATGCTATAATAACTAAATGACCATATCAATGGTGAAATCAATGAGAATGATCAATGGCAATGACTATAACAATATCGATATCCGATATTCGATTCGATACAATGACTTACTCTACTTACCAAGGACATCCACTAAGTGGTTCAATGCAAACTACTTAACAACGATGTTATCAATACTATATACAATGACAAATGGAATTGGGAAAGGCACATAGCCTAATCCCGAGACTCGACTACACTCACCTCGATTTTGAAACTCTTACGGCTCTTGGATGGAAATTTTTTATTCCTAGCTTTCGTTAGAGATGACGGGTGATCTTTCTCCAATTCTTGAGCTAGGGTACAATAATAGGAATTGATTAGAATCGATAATATTATATCAAAATTAATATAGCAATGTCAAAATCAATATCAAAGCTTAAAATAGCTATTGGCTATCAAATTTCATGGATGACCAAAACCATAGCTTAAGATTAAACTTGGTTTATCCATTGATTCCATCAATAGTTTTGGGGTTATAGCTTACATGACCGATAGCAATGATTTGATATCGATAAACCAAAGAAATCTCAAGCTTTCCAAGGTTCAACAATGAAGGTGTGAGCTTAGAAGAAGGAGATAAGATTGTGGTGCTAGCTTGTTAAGCAATCGGGTAAGGTTTCTTACTTTCCTTTCTCCTTTTAATTTGTGTTAGCCGAATTGGCTTTCCTTCAAGTGAAGGGCTATTTCCTATTACCCACGTGGGTAATGACTATGTTTAGGATGGCTAATTGTCGGTTAGTCCCCAACTTCCTAAACTTTATGTTGTTGTCCTCCACGTTTCAATATTTTACAATTAGGTCACTAATTTGACTATAACAAACACTCGTATCGATACACCTATGACAATTTCGATACAATTAGTCAAAGTTTGTAAGTTAGTTAGAACTTGAAGAACTATATCGATCTGAAACCAATCGATCGATACACAAAGCTTGATTTCAATATTTCAGATCTTTCAATGAAACTCCTAACCATAAATAGACTCAATTAAGGTTCATTACCAACATAATCAATACCAATGCAATATTTAGACTCTTACAAAGATAGGATTTCTGATTGCCAAAACCAAATTTTGACTAGACCGAATTTCGGGTGTTACAACTTCCCCCTTTAAGAAAAAAATCCATCCTCGAATTTTACCCGAACCAAGAGATGTGAGTATTGTTTCTTCATTGTCTCCTTAGGTTCCCAAGTAGCTTCCTCGACGGTGTGGCTCCTCTAGAGGATACAGATTTGTTATGAAGCCTTTTAACTTTCTTTGCAAGAATCTGAACCGGTTCCTCTTCATAGGATAGGTTAGGTTGAATCTCAACAGAATTAGGCTCGATGATATGCAAAGGGTCATAACGATACTTCTGTGGCATCAATACATGTTACATATTGTGAATCTTGTTCAGTTCTGAGGGTAACAAAAGTCGATAGGTGATAGGGCCAACTTTTTGAAAAACTTCAAGGGTTCAATGAATCGGGGACTCAATTTCCCCTTCTTGCCAAACCTCAGAACCTTCTTCCACGGTGAGACTTTAAGAAAAGTTTTTTCTCCAATCTCATACTAGGCCCCCGACTTACTTTGGGAAACTGAATAATGGGTTACCATCATCCATGATTGCTTGAAAGCTGCCTTCGATCGACAAAAGGCCTACGTAGATCTTAAACGAATGGATATTTAACATCTTGCCTTTACCAAGTTCAGACTAACACAATGGAGTTATGCAATATCTACCATATAATGCTTCATACGGTGCCATTTTAATCGAAACTTGGTAACTATTGTTATAGGCAAACTCAATGAGAGGTAGGGACTTCTCCCATGATCCGCCAAAATCAATGTATACGCTCGTAGCATGTCCTCCAATATCTGTGGAGAAGGATTCAATAATGATATATTTCATCGATGATTCGAAAGAATGAGTTTTCGATGGTTACTTGGATTACTCTTTCTGATTGGCCATCAGACTGAGGTGAAAGGCAGTGCTAAGATTGATTCTAGTGCCTAGAGCTTCTTGTAATGTTCTCCAAAATCGAGAAGCAAACAGTGGATCCCGATCGGAGATGATAGATTGTGGCACTCCATAGAGTCGAATAACTTCATTGATGTACAAGCCAACTAACTTTGGAAGACCATAGTCCATTCTAACTGGTAAAAAATGTGCTGACTTGGTGAAACGATCCACAATGACCCAAATAGCATCGTGTTTAGCGGGAGTTAAGGGCATACCACTGACAAAATCCATTGTGATCTTCTCCTACTTCTATTACGGTAATTCAATAGGTTGTAGTAACCTGGTAGGGATACGATGTTCGACTTTAACACGTTGGCACGTAAGACATTTGGCCACAAAGTTAATTATGGCTTGCTTTATACCTGACCACCAATAGAGCTCACGAAGATCCTTGTACAACTTCACAGATCCTGGATGACAAGAAATTGGACTTGAATGAGCTTCCTTAGTGACTCATCATTAGGCACACTGACCTAATTATGGAAGCTTATGAGTCATTCAGAATTGATTTTATAGTCGGGATCATCTTGATACTTAGAGACAATGGATTGAAGTTCTGAGTCTTGAATTTGCAATGTCTTGATTCTTGAAACAATGGTAGATCGAACTTGAAGTTCAGCTACAAGACAATGATGCTTCTGAAGTCAAAAGTGAGCATTAATAGCTCGAGGGGCTACAAAACAATGATGCAATAAGTCGAACTGCTATAGAATGCTTAGAATTCAATATCTAATGACAATACTTTCTAGACGTAGGTTTGCAGTTGAGTGCACCAGCCACAATGTTAGCCTTGCCCGGATGGTAATCAATGATGAGGTCATAGTTCTTAAGGACTTCCATCCATATCTTTTGCTGAAGATTTAGCTCTTTCTGGGTGGTATTTAAGACTTTTATGATTAATGAAGAGATAACACTTTTCTCCGTAGAGATAGTGTCTCCATATTTTCAACACAAAACAACCACACCAATTCCAGATCGTAAGTGGAATAATTCATCTCATGTGGCTTAAGTTGTCTCGAAGCATATGCAATAACCTTGCCCTCTTGCATCAATACACATCCTAACCAAGATGTGACACATCACTATAAACTATGTAGTCCTTCCCAAACTTGAGTTGGTTTAGGATTGATGGGTGAGTCAACACTAGTTTCAATCGGTCAAAGCTTCGTTGTTGTTCCTCGGTCTAAACAAATGAAGGTTCTTTCTAAAGTAGTTTAGTCATTGGGGCCGCTAATATATAAAATCCTTTGATGAATCTCCTATAATAGCCAGCAAGACCAAGGAAACTTCTCACCTCACCAACGTTCTTCGGTGGATGCCAATCAAGAATGGCCTGAATCTTTTTTAGGTCAACTTAAATGCCCGTAGTCGATACAATATGCCCAGGGAAGGCAACTTCAGTAAGCCAAAACTCATATTTAGAGAATTTGGCAAACAATTGCTTCTCTCGAAGAGTTTGAAGCACAATACGGAAGTGATCACGGTGTTCCGCAGCATTCTTGGAATAAATTAGAATGTCATAAATAAGTACCAATATGAATTTATCGAGATAGGGCTTAAAAACTCGATTCATTAGGTCCATAAAAGCTGTCGGTGCATTGGTTAACCCAAATGGCATCACCAAGAATTCGTAGTGACCATATCTTGTACAGAAAGTAGTTTTGGGTTACATTACAATCTTTAACTCTCATTTGATAATACCTGAACCTTAAATCGATCTTGGAAAACACAGAGGCATCATTGAGTTGATAGAATATGTCATTTATCCTTAGCAACAGATACTTGTTCTTGATGGTAACTTTATTTAGTTATCGGTAGTCAATACATAGCTTCATAGAACCGTTATTCTTCTTAAAAAAGAGGACTAGGGCTCCCCAAGGTGAAAAGCTCGTTCGTATGAAACCTTTATCAAGAAGATCTTGAATTTGGGCCTCTAGTTCTTTCAATTCAATAGCTGTCATCTGGTAGGGCATAATGGAAACCGGACACTTTAATACCAAATTCAACCTTACGGGTCAGGGTCAACCTTACGGGTCAGGGGTAAACCTGAAAGCTCATCTGGGAAGACATCAAGAAATTCACATACAATATCAATGTTTGACAAGCAAGGTTCATCTTTGGATTCCAATGTCAATGCATACAACGAAGGGTTTCGGGAATCCATTAGAGCTATGCTCTCCTTGCCAAGGCCTCAAGATATAACTTCTTCTTACTACGTCTACCCAAGCCTAATGTTTCTCGAGTCAATCCGGACCTAATATAACGTCGAACTCGTAGATCGGTAAGGCTAATAAATCAGGCAGAAATGGAATCCCTTCAATCATCAAGGGCTAGTTCTTGCACACACAACTTACGGTGACATAATTACCTAATAGATTAGTCACAGAGATCTTCGATGCTATAGGTTCAGAACACATGTTATATTTTTTGATCAATACAGTGCTTATAAAAGAATGGGTGGAACCAAGGTCAATCAATGCATATAAAGAGTAAGAATACAGTTCAATAGTACCTGCAATGACATCAGGTTCATCATCTTCCTCCCGGCTACTCACATGATACATCTGAGCAGATGCCTTCAATTCTTGCCTATTTGGTGGTTTCCCTGAGCCACTAGGTTTCCCTGTAGCTCCCAACAATCCTTGCTTAGATCTCTTGCCCTGAAAAGATTGAGCAGGGAAGGCAACATTTATCGGTATAACTGTAGACTTGGTAGCACCAAGAGGGCAATCATGAATAAAATGGCCTTGCTCACCACAATAGAAATAGGCTCCAGTCTGCTTATGACACTAACCCGCTGGATGTCGCTTCTGGCAATAGTTGCAAACTGGATTCTATGAACTTCGATTAAAGCCCCAGTGCTTTCAACTATAACAGTCTTGACAAAAGATTGTGTCACGGTCTGAGGTCTCTCAATATTCCCAGGATGGGAAGGCTATGAGTGCGTATTCTACTTGGATCCTTGGTACTTGTCCTTCTTGTTCCACTTAGGAGGTCGAAGGTCATCTATAAACCTCTTCTCGGACTGCCTAGTCCATCAGCCTTTTGAGTTTTTTCTCGTCTTTGCTTCAATGGCTTTGACACGATTCACAAAATCTTGGAAATTAGTGATACTCAAGGCAGTGAACATAGGACGTAAGTCATCACTAAGCTCGACAATGAACATCCTACACTTTTCTTCCTCTTTCTTGATATATTTTGCACCATACCGGCAGTACTTACAGAAGTCATGGATATACTGCTCGACAAGGCGGCCACCTTGCTTTAGATAAAGAAATATGCTATGCCTTTCTGCAAGATAATATACTAATAATATACTTCTTCCGAAATTATTAAAGGAAGAACTCCCAAGTGATGATTTCCTCATGAATGATAAGAATAGTGGTTTCCCACCATTGAATGGCTTCATCTACTAGCAATGCAAGGGCGCACTTCAACTTGTGCTTGTCTGAACTGCAATTGTTTATTTAGAACTCTCAATGTATTGTCCAACCAGTACTCAGGGACTTCAGGATTATCATCATCTTGTCCAACTAATCAATAGGGGCCCGAACGTACTGGACAACAGGTCAACCATGCTCCGGTAACACTCAGCCTAGACTATAGACAATTATAGCTCAGCATTTTAAGGTGAGGGATTAGGTGGATTCGGAAGGTCTCCCCCTTATTTCCTCGCCGTGATTCGAGGAGCCAGTCCCAAGCTCATTTATGTGAGCTTCATTAGTTTCAGACATAACTAGAATATAAAGAGATCGAATTAGCCGGCAAGTCATCACACACAATAAAACAACTCCTAGATGGAAAAGTAATACAATAATAATACAACAGGCTTTGGTTTAGTCCTAGAATCGACTAAACTCTAGCTCTGATACCACAAATATAACACCTCCTTCTCGGCCTGGTCAAGAATCAAGTCGGAGAGTGCTACCGGTAAATGACGGTGTGATCGATGCGATAAATTCCAATCAATAATTGAAGTTTAACGAAGTCATGCATTTCAAACATATTAAACTGTAACTTAAGTCCAATTATTCAATAAGAACAATAATTAATCATTTAAAACCAATTATTAAGCATTTACAAGTTTTAGGGGCTATATTGTAATCTCGATATTCTAGAGGTCCTTTTTCAGAATTAAAGTTGCTACAATGAAATTCAACCTATTAACAACCATTGTACAAATTTTCATGTTAATCAGAGTTCAATTCCCCTTTCAATTATGATCTATAACATTCTGTGACTAAAACGCAATATTTCAAAACTATTTCGTAATAACTATAACTGAATTACCTGTCACCGTACCAATACTCGGATAGCCGTATCGGTACGCCATGCTTAATTTAAGAATTCCAGATTCAATGGACATAAACTCATATCGATATAGTTGGAGACCGTATTGGTACCAGTCGACCACGTTAACTCGCATCGATACACCCTAAAATCGTACAGATACCTTTAATTTTTCTAAATTTCAGTAACCAAAATTCATATCGATACGCACTGTGTAGTATCGATACACCCTGTTTACTAAGTCCAATCATGCAAACCCGTATCGATACGCCCTAAGAAGTATCGATATGTCCTGCATTGTAATGACATATTTTGTCTAGTTTTTAATCAAATTAACCTATCAAACGTTGTCCGAATGCAATGAAACTTTACCAGAAAATCCAAAACACTATAATCTACTATCATGTCGAATTTCACATACGTTCGAATCCGTTTACTAGATTTTCACCTTTTAGAGCCAAATATGTCATTTTAGTTACTTTTAGCAAGACTTAAAAGTCGTTTTAGGGTTTTATAACCTTACAGAAAGCATACACAATATACACATATCCGAAAATACCATAAGTGACTATTTTAACTACTTTGCCACCATTCTAGGAGTTTATAAAGACAAAATACTTTACTTTGAAGTGCAAGTGACTTTTCAAGCTTCCAACTTCTCCGATCTCGATTCAACAACTCGATCAACCTGAAATGCATGAGATGAAATACATTAGGCATACTTTGCCTAGTGAGGTAATCATAAACAATGCAATTAACAACGGAATGCATAACAACTCATGCTCAATAACATCAATGTTATATCTCATATTTAATATCATTTAGTTCATAGTTCAATATTAATCCTTAGATCGATTCAACACAGTGGATACGCGAATTCCCTACGCCTCACCAAATCAATGAATGGTCTAGTCCCTCCGCCTCGCCAATATGACCAATATCATAACACATTCCTCCGCCTAGCCAAATCAATATAGGTCGCAGCCCTAAGACCGTAGTCTACCCGTACACTGAGCTCATGAATTCTATGGCATGCCAGTTGTATCCAATATCTTTCGAATCCAAGGAATGGTGACAATATCAATAATCCATGTTCAATAACAAAGACAATATTCAATGTTTTTATCAATAAGAAATGTTCCGGTGCCAATTTTGAATAGCAATATCAATGACAATGGAAATGTTTAATGGTTTTAATGGCAATGACAATGATCGATGCTTCATATTCCATGTTACGATGACAATATTTATATCGATATCAATGTTCAATAACAATGACAATGATGATAACAATAGCAATGACCATGTTCTATCTTTGATGTTTAATGCTATAGTAACTCAATGACCATATCGATGGTGAAATCAATGAGAATGATCAATGGCAATGACTATAACAATATCGATGTCTGATATTCGATATTCGATACAATGACTTACCTCTACTTACCAAGGACATCCACTAAGAGTTTCAATGGAAAATTCCTTAACAACGATGTTATCAATACTATATACAATGACAAATGGAATTGGGAAAGGCACCTAGCCTAATCCCGAGACTTCGACTATACTCACCTCGATTTTGAAACTCTTACGGCTCTTGGATGGTAATTTTTTTACTTCTAGCTTTCGTTGGAGATGACAGGTGATCTTTCTCCAATTCTTGAGCTAGGGTACAACAATAGGAATTGATTAGAATCGATAATATGATATCAAAATCAATATAGCAATGTCAAAATCAATATCAAAGCTTAAAATAGCTATTGGCTATCAAATTTCATGAATGACCAAAACCATAGCTTAAGATTAAACTTGATTTATCCATGGATTCCATCAATAGTTTAGGGATTATAGCTTACGCGATCGATAGCAATGATTCAATATCGATAAACCAAAGAAATATCAAGCTCCCCAAGGTTGAACAATAGAGGTGTAAGCTTAGAAGAAAGAGAAAAGATTGTGGTGCTAGCTTGTTAAGCAATCATGTAAGGTGTCTTACTTTCCTTTCTCATTTTAGTTTGTGTTAGCCGGATTGGATTTCCTTCAAGTGAAGGAAGTTATTTCCCATTACCCACGTGGGTAATGACTATGCTTAGGGAGGGCTAATTTTCAGGTTAGTCCCTCAACTTCCTAAAATTTATGTTGTTGTCCTCCACATTTCAATATTTTACAATTAGGTCACTAATTTGACTATAACAAACACTCGTATTGATACACTTGTGGTAGTTTTGATATAGTTAGTCAAAGTTTGGTAAGTTAGTTAAAACTTGAAGAACTATATCGATACAGAACCAATCGTATCGATACACTAAGCTTGATTTCAATATTTCAGATCTTTCAATGAAACTCTTAAACATAAATAGACTTAATTAAGGTTCATTACCAACATAATCAATACCAATGCAACATTTAGACTCTTATAGTATAGGATTTCTAATCGCCGTAACCTAATTCTGACTAGACCAGCATGTTAAATGACATTTTTAACTTTCATAAGCTTTAGTAATCAACTAGGGTCACAAAATAATTTTTTAGAGATGTATTGAACTTGATTTTTGTGGTTGAAATGTAGTTTTTGGGTTCTAGTACGAGTACTCGTTCATACAGTATCAATATTATATGAACACTAGGAAAACTAGGCATAATTGGGGGTGAGTATAGATATTGTCTTCATAGGGTATCGATATTTTTCATCCACTATTGATACTCAAGGGATGATATGATAATTTTATAAAAACATCAGATATTATTTTGATATCAATATTCGAGATGAGTATTGATACTCTTGGATTCAATATTGATACTCATAAGTTGATATTAATATTGATTAGAATTTTGGAACATTGAAAGTTTAGTTTAATATCAATACTTGTAAGTGTGTATCAACTCATACATTGGTATCAATACTCATAGATGAATACCGATACTTAATATGTTAATATATTGTTATCCTTCTACAAGTGCCAGCTAGTAATGATTGTTAAGTCTAATCAATGTTTACAATCTGCTAAATGATAAAAATTTTCTTGATTAATGATTAAGACAAGAAAAAAATTTAATTGTTAATAAGCATTGTGATAACTCGTGCTAAGTGTGATTTGATGGTCGAGATGTGTGTTGGTTGTTGTGTGGCTTTAAAGGCACTACTTGCTATGTGGTGGTGTATGATGTAAGGTCTGAACACTCGAAGATTGTGTTGTCCGCTGTTTAGGGTCCCTGAATACAACACACGTATATATTACAATGTGAAAGTAATACTTGTTGCTTAGTGTGTCGTGGATGCTCCTACCTGTTTTAAAAACATGTTATTTAGTGTATCTCATTATTACTATTACTAATACTGTTATTGTTGTGTGGTTTGATTATTGTTGTATTCCTTGGTTGAACATTACTATATGATTGTTTTTTTGTGTGATGATAGTTGTAGACTCATGCCTATATATTTATACTTTCATTGCGTGCTTATATTTATGAATCGCACAAAGTATAATAAAGTAGAAGTTTTTCATTGAGTTTGTAAAACTCAGTTTTTTGAATGTTTTTGTTGCATGGTAATAGGCTTGTTTGTGTCGAAGAGTAATAGGCTATGAATTCACAAGAACTTACGATATTTTCAGGTTTGTAACTCTATTGTACTATTATTTTTTATATGCACTATATTTTACTTTGAGCTCCATACTTTTCACTACATACTATTTTACTAATATTATGTTTAGGGTGTAAAAAATTGACTTGACCTGGAATCTAATTGAAATCGACTCGAGTATGAAATGGTTGTGAGCTGAAGTGATGATGACCCAAAATCGGCCGAGTCTGACCTAATGTTGACTCAAACCTGCATTGGACCTAATGTCTTTGGATCTGAACTTGACCTGCACACAACTTGATAACGACTCGAACCCGAATTGAATCAGATAATTTGATAATTGAACCTAACCTGCACCCAAACTGAAATTAACCTTTTAAATATTGATATAACTTGACTTGAAAGGACTCGAGATCCAATTTTACATGACCTGTTATCAACACGATTTGTTGTTTAGTCGACCTATAAATGGCCCGACTTGTTGTTGACACGACCTGTAAATAAGTAGAGCAAGTGATACCTTTTGTATTTAGTTTAACACCAAAAATCTTAATTGTTTTGAAGGAAAATTACAATCCAATCCAAAATTCAATTATTTCATTTTTTATATACCAAAACTCTTAATTGTTTGCGAGGGAAATTACACACTCAATCTAAAGTTTAAGTTTTCTTTTAATTTTTTTTCATATATCCTAAACTCTATAACCCAAATTTTCAAGCCATATACTCTAATCCTTGACCCCAAATTCTATAGGCTAAAACATGTTATAATCATCGTTGTTATTATTATTAAAATTAAAATATTGTTTTTTGTTATTAATTTATTATTATTTAAAAATAAATATAATTTGTTCATGTTTACTTGTTAATTTTTATTATTGTTCGTGTCATTATTATTAAAATAAAAAGTACCTCTTATTGTTAAAGTAAGATTATAAATTTACAATTTATAAATTATGAAAGTATCAAAATTAAAATTGAAACAACCAAAATTTCTAAACTTATTATACATAATAAAATTACTATTAAATTTCATATAATTGAATAAATCTAAAAAAAAAATTAACCAACAAGCATAATGTATATAAAGCCTTTTTGAACTTCTAAATTTTTGTCTATGTTTTACAATTTGAGACTTCAATCTTAATCACGCATTCAAAACTATCCACCACATTTTTATTTTTTTCTTTCAATTTAGTCCTAATTAAGCCCGTAAACACAACTCTATAACCTTAAACCCCTGAACTCTAAACTTTAAACCCTAAACCATATAACCCTAAAAATTAATAATAATGATGGTGTTGTTATTAATTCATTATTAATTAAAAATAAATATAAATTTTTTTCTAAATTTTAAAATCTTAAATCTTAAATCCACTCTAAACTTTAAACATGAACAGTAAAATTGAAATTTCCAAGTTTTAGACCCTAAACCCTAGTATATATATACTTACGTAAACTACATTTACATTGGCAATGTATCAAAAAAAATTCTATATATAATATACCTCTTTGTATAAATAGTATAACGTGTTGTGATATTGATTTTGATATAACTTAAATGAAAAATATTTTTAGACTTAAACTAATTTGTAAAAATATTTCAAAAGTCCATCAACTTGAAAAATATGGTTGAAAGGTTTTCAAGAGTTTTTGACATGTTTAAATGTTTTTAAATAGCCAAAACGTCAAAAATTAGCTGTGAGTACCGGTACAGATGTTTTCGTATCGATATCGAGTTGCCCGTACCGATATAGCAAAGCTCGTACCGATATACCCTTTATTTCCTCAAGGGTTTTAGTTTTCCAATATGCAAATGTCATACCGATACAGCTAAGCCCATACCGATACGCGTGGGCCTGTATCGATATCAAAGTATCGTGTACCAGTACAAAGTGCAAAAATGTTATAACGACTTTTTCTACTTTAAGTTGCATACTGATACCCGACATCGCGTACCGATACTCAAGGTTGCAGAACTGCATTTACTTTTGGAATTAAGTCCCCAACGGCCATAAACGGCTAGTAGCTCATTCCACACTTTAGAAGAAGACTTGGACACTTGAAGAACAATGAGAGAACACATCCAAGCATAATGATCAAGAGAAATAGCTTTTAAGTCTTATGTTCTCATTTCTCTTGTATATAGTGTACTGAGAATGATATCATTATTTTATTCTTTTTAGTCTTGTGAGTTTAATTCTTTTAAACACCCACCTTGTGAGCTTTTCTTTGTTTACACAAATTACCTAATAAAAGGGAGATGTTTTAGTTTAGCCTAAGGAAAAACTAGAGGGGTTCTATCTTAGCCGTTAAAAGATAGAGTTGTAAAGGTTACTCTTGATACTTGAAAAAGAAAGAATTCATAGTAGTGAATTGGTAATCCTTAGTGGTATGCTAAGGTAGAGGATGTAGACTTGGTTTAAAAGTTGAACCACTCTAAAATCGATTGTGCAAATTGTTTACTATTTTCCGATTTTTCACCAATTCATTTGAAAAGCATTTAAACCTCATTGGCGGTATTCGGTTGATAGGTTCGAGCCCAACATAATGTTTTTCTTATATTATATGCATGGACAGAGCCAAAAAAACCTATATTACAGTGTCAAATGATGTTAATGTTTTTTTAAAGGGATGTAAATCTTATTTTTAATATTTTATATTAAATATTATAAAGTATTTTAAAAAAAACCAGGTGTCAGAAAGTATTTTTAATATTTTATATTAAATTGTAACGACCCAATTTTTCGGATGACAAATCGGGTCTCGGATCCGGGTTGTAGATCTTTTAATCTGGTGAGTCAATTTAAAGAAAATTTTAAAGTGAGAAGCTTATTTGGGAAGAAATTATTTTGGGATCTTCATTTAAAAGAAAATTAAGGATTAAATTGATTAAGGAAGTTAAAGTTGAGAGCCTAAGTGGGAACAAGGGGAGATTGGTGTTTCATAATTAGTTTATTCATTTTCTTGGGAAGAGGCGTATTTAAATTAAAGGTGGCTGAAAAGAGGGGAAAAGGAAAAAAGATGTGACATTTTGAAGAGAGAAATGAGAGAAAAGTAGAAGGAGGTGTTTAGAACCCTGATCTGTTACCGTTCAGACCGTCGTGCACAACACCACCGTCACCATCACCTTCAGCTTGACAAGGTGAGCCAGCTGGTGATCTTTCGACCGTCATTGAAGCTGTCATTTGCTGGAGTAAAGAGGATGAAGTTTCGGAGAAGCTGAATCGTCAGGTTCTAGTGGTCACCGTCTAGAGCCATTGTCGCCATCCAATACACCAGCTCAAGGATAGTTGACCGATGAATTTTAGTCACCGTCCACCATTGGAGGCCACTGCATGTGCCGCTGTCAAGCGTGGGCATGAGCAACAGCAGGCGTATACACGCTGCTACGGTGCATCGTGCCATATAGTAACCCGTTCTGTTGGGTGCACGTACACCAACCCATACCAGATAACGACTTGCAGGTTCATCGTTCTATCGTGCACTGTGCTGCACAAGATTGGCTGGACAGCTGACTAGCCGTTAACTGAGTCGATGGAGCCGCTGGTCGAGCCAGCCGAGCCATTAACCAAGCTGTTGACCGAGCTGACCGAGTCGTTAACTTTTTTGAGGACCCTACTTGGGGGTGTTTCAACGTTCTGAGTCCTTTGTCATAGTCCGTTTTGCCAAATTAGTGCCCTATAAGCTCGTTTTAGACATTTTATACCCTAAAGTAGTTTGATAGTGTAGAATGACTTATGTAGTCATATTTGTTTTATCTGAGGTTTTAGTGGACTTGAATATTGGAATAAAAAGATGATTGGAGGAGCTTAGATGAGGATTTATCGTTTTGTCTTAAGATTAGTACATCTTGAACTCTTATTACTTCATGAGTATCATAAATGTGGTTGCTTTGCGTGTTAGTATCTACAAAATAGGTAGACGATGAATAAACATGTTTGGAGATCGATAGTACGAGACTTGATATCTATGAGATGCATGATGGTGTTGCGAATATAATAAGACTCATGGAGGCTTTAGAAATCGTTTAATGTCATTTGAGATGCCTGCATGATTATTTGATGATTGATTGATTGGTTGATAAATTGTGATGCTTTGTATGTTTGTTCGAATATATTGACGTAATTTGATGGAAATCATGCTTAAGGGATGCTACTGATAAATACCCTATTAAATGATTATGAAGCTGGTAATTAATATTAATTGAATGAATGTGTTAGTAAACAAACCTTAATTACTTTTAAGCTTTAGGGATCGAATAAACATTGTAATAGAAATTCGAGGAAATTGTGTGAACTTGTGAATAGGGTATCAGTACGAGCTTTGGCCGTATCGGTATACGATTGGGGGTTATATCGATACGAGTCGACCCGCATCGGTACTTGTAGAATTCTAGGATTTCTAGTAAGCAATATCTATATCGGTACATGTATGAGTACCGATACCTAAGGTACCGTATCGATACTCATGTTCGAGTACCAGTACCCATTGAACAAAATGCTTTATAATGCTAATAAATGGTGAAAATTGATGTGGGATGCTAATGAGGTAATATGAGTTAATAAGTATAATTAATAAGGATGATTAATGTACACTTTCATAATATATTAACAAGTTGGTAAACCAAAAAGGGTGGTTTGATAATTGTTAGAAACCATAAAGTTTGGTAATCATGTAAATGTTGTGTGTTGTGTGGTAATCGTATCCATATTGTGTGTTGTTTGGACACTTAATTGGTTGTGTTACCTTTGATTGATGGGATCCGGGTACCCAATGAGCAAGTGTTGCAACCCCATGATTAGAGATGTCGAATGCACGTTCCTAAATATGTGTGGCACCATGTCTTATTCGCAGATGCTCGACGAGAGATTCTAAGCATGGGTGTACGTTCCCAAAGCTATGTGGCACCATCTCTCACCCAAAGAGTGTGCATTCCCAAAGTTGTGTAGTATCGGGCCTTACTCTAGGTTTGTGGTTATGACTTTGTGTGCTTTAGCTCATAAGATCTGGTGTGATCCCGAGTATGGTTGGGCCTTGTGGGCCATGTATGATGTTTTGCTATGTTGAGAGCATGTGTTTAGATGGCTAGTGGTAGCGCCACATGTTTTTTATCTCTCCTTATTGCTCGTACTAGCTTGCATGCTTATGTTTATGATTGGCATGAAGTATAGTAGAGTAGATGTGTACCACTGAGCTTTGTAAGCTTAGCGCTCGAAATCGTTGTTTTGTGTGTAAGTTGATCGTTGGATCGCATGATCGATGGGTACTATCGGTACGAGATTCTAGCATGTGGTGATCTCCAGAGTACTGTACTTGTCTTTATTAGACTGTGTATTCATATGACCTTATGTGATAGAGTCTGTAATCCTTATTTTTGAAATTGTATTAACCAATTGAATGTTCAAATGTTTTAAATTTAAATTGAAGGTCATTTGTAACGTTTTGATTATTTATCTATATTTTCCACTGTTGCTTTTAAATGTTTTTGAGAAATACCTTTTGGGCTAAATCGAATAAAAAACATTATGGTTTTAGGTTGGGCTTGAGACCTAAATGTGACATCCAGGTCGAGGGTATTACACAACTTAACTAATTGTAATTATGTAATTGATAGAACATACATTTTTAGGTAAGGATATATATAATATATATGTTTATAATAATTTTTCGAGGATGTATAATTTAACTATTATTAGTGAATAAAATTATGATATGACATCAAAAAATTTAAAATTAAAATTTTTTGGACAAATAATTTAAAATTAGATTCAATCATATTTATTCTTAATAATGTATTATTATCAGGTTTATTATCGATGTATAGCTTATCGACTATTGATCCACTTATTTATTCTTCCTTTTATATTTTAAATAGATAATCAAGGTTGGGGTTGAAGGGAATAAAATCACAACAAATTATGTACACAAGCAACTCGATGCTATGTACATATCAGATGCATTTCATGCTCTGGATGATTACGGAGGCATTCAACATTTAGTGCGAAGGCACGACACTTAGCAATAGCATCTAAGGCTCCTAATTAGTTCAATTAAGTTTTAATAGATTTATAATTTCATGCTTAGTTGTTTTTATATAGGGTAAAAAGAACATATAATCATTTGAGCTTGGAAGGGAAATTACTCTCCCAATCCAAAATTTAATTTCTCACAATTTTTTAATTTTTTCAGATACCTAAATCTTAGAGCCTAATTTCTGAATCCATAAGCCCTATATATGCTATGTAAAAGGTATAACACATTACGTATATTGTAAATTGCAATAGAATAACTTAATCTGATATCTGAAATGTCTTGAACTTAATTCAATACCCGAAATGACCTAACCTAAAATCCATCTGTACCCTTTAAGACCCAACTTGAAGTTCTTCTGTACCCTTTAAGATCCGACCTAAATTTCACTTGAAATCGATAGTACTTGACTCGAATTTTATCTGAAATCGACATGACCTGACCTGAATTTAACCTAATACCCGGAATGACTCGACCTGAAGTCCATCAAAACTCGAATTTATCGCTCGAACCCAAAATGTTTTGACCCGAACCCAAACACAAAGCGATTTTAAGTTATAATCAACCCGACATTGACCCGAACCTGAGTCGACCTGAAACTAAACCAATTGGAATCGAACCATTAACTTGACCCGACATAACTTGAATCCTATATAACCTGATTTGATCCGACCTAGAATTTATCCGAATAACTGATTTTACATCTCTAGTAAAACCTAACACTCTTTAACTTATCTGAATACTTCGGAGATTCATGGTGTTATATTATATTGGTTGTTTAAAAATTTTATTAATATTTTGGCTAAACTGGTTTTGAAAAATGTTGATCGGTTACTTTGATGATATAATATAACACGTTGAATCTCCGAAGTATTCAGATAAGTTAAGAGTGTTAGATTTTACGATCATTAAAACAAATTGATCTCATCCTTCGTTAATGAAGTCGAAAAGAAGGGTCTAAACCGAATATAAAATTTAAAATTGAAATCTTCGATTAGAAGTGCCAAATATAAATTCTTATTTAAGTCAGAAATTAATAGCCCAAAAGAAGGGTCTAATCCAAGAAAAATTGGGCTTTTTTCTAGCACTGGAAAGTTCCGGGTCGGGTTAGCAAGATCCATATAACACATGAAGCTTCCAAGAAATAGAATTGCCATTTTTTTTTCTGGATCAAAAAACTCATACATGAAAAGTCAAAGAGAGTATAAGAAATCGGATTTAGACATCAGACCAAGGAACAACGACAGACTATTTGTTTTGATTCCAATTTCCAATCTGAATTTCCCAGGGAAAACAATAGAAAGACGCCTCAAGCATCTTAAATTCAGCAAAGATTAAAAAAAGAAAATCTCCCACGAATTCAGAGAGAGAGAGAGAGAAAAGAAAACACAAAAAAGGTTCCAACTTTGTACAAACATCAAGGATGGGATTTCTCACCTACGGCGTTGCCGGCGTTGGTTTCATCTTGATCGGCTTCTGGGAATTCATCAACTCCTTAAACCCAACCCGAAACCCGAAACCCTTTCCATCTTCTTCACTTGCAACCCAGATCAAGTCTACCTCTACTTCAAAAAACGAAGGAGCCCCATTTTCCTCCTCTTCCTCATCTTTCATCCTCGGATCAATCTTTTCCCTTTTGATCCTCTTGAATTCTGTGGTTTCAATCTTCGATGCTCTCGGTTCAAAGGATCGGGTCGGTTCGGTGCTCCAGTTACAAGTACTCTCTCTTGCACTGCTTTTTTTGCTTTACTCCGCTCTGGGTTTTTTAAACAACAAGAAAGGTTCATGTTTCTGGCCTGATTCTGTTCTTGGACTAGTTCTGCTTTTAGCTTTTGTTGAAGAATTTTTGTTTTATTACTTGCAAAGAAGGGATACGAGTGGGATTGAGAACAGATACTTTGATCTTCTGTGTGTTCCCATAGCAATATGCGTGGTTTCTACAATGCTAGAATTGAGATCAAACGGGTCGATTTACCCGAAATCGGTACGAGGTGTTGGGTTGATTTTACAAGGGACATGGTTTGTGCAAATGGGGTTTTCGTTTTACACGAATTTGATGGTTCATGGATGTAGTCTACATGAAAAGAGTAGAGGGAATTATACTATTAAATGCAAAGGTCACCCTGAGTATCACAGAGCAAGGGCTATTGCCACATTGCAATTTAATTGCCATCTTGCTTTGCTTGTGGTTCTGGTTGTCTGGATGCTATCCGTTATCCGAAAAAGAAATGGTGTCGCTGCCGGTGGGTCGGGGGATGGTTTGCGGTACAGGCCATTAGGGGCAGAAATGCAGCAGATGGATAACAATATGGGGAGTTTCACTTTGGATTCCGATGACGATCTCGACAGCGGGATTAAGGAAGAAGATGATTTGGTGAGAGAGAAGCCAGCTAGTGTGGAATTGAGTGTTAATGGTCATGGTTCACATGTCTGAGGAGAAAGATTTAGTGGTTTTCTTATGTAGTAAAGAACTGATGATTGCCTTTGCATACACGAATTGATATATGTTTTGTGTGTTGTTTCGATTCAATGAGAAATGCGAGTTCTATCTTATTATGATTCTTGTATGTTATTGCAGTTTTCCAGTTTAAAATGGCATTGAGTGGTTGTCTATCATGGTATGTTCCTCTAATATATGAACAGATTTAGAAAAATCTACTCACCACCAAGGTTAGAAATCGAATTTGAACCTTGGAGACGGGAGAGCCACGAATCTCGAAATGGACCATAAAATTAACATACACTGTGACAAGTGATGTTGCAGTTGATAATATTGACATAATAACAAATTTAAATATTCTACAATTTAATCCATATTAACCGTGCCTAACAGCAACAGCCTCCTCCTCTGGCTTCATGGGCTCTGTAGTTAAAGCAACTGTAGCCTCTTTGAGTATGCTAATAACATGCGTCTTTAATCTCAGTTTCAGCTCATTAGTCATTTGATTTTCTTAATTAAAAGGAAACCCAGTTTTCTCAGTTCCAAATTTCTACTTTATTTAAAAATTACAATGGAGAAACATGTTGGGGTCAGCTGGTTGAAGATTTTGGCTTTGGATACAGATATTTCTGTAGTTTTAAAGAAACATAATTTGGTAATAAGCTTAGATTGAGTTCTCTCAAAATAAATTCTTTCTTTCTTCTATTAACTCGTTTGTGATAGTAAACAAAATTGAAGCATAGTTTTAGGGAATATTGAATGCGTTTGTAGGTCTCTGAGATCAGCTTCCCTTTCTCTCCTCCATTGTTGTTCCAAATGTTCTCTCTTTCTTTCACCATGGGAACTAAAGTAAATGGCCCTAAGAAACAGCAAAATAGAATATGAATATTGAATATTTGTAGGGAAAATAAAGAATTTGGATGACTTGCATAGTTAGCTAGTCATATCCAGAAAGCATTACCTCGTATAAACGTAGAATATGCAAATCATGAGGCACAAGAGAAAAGAGCCCGATCGATATTTTGTTGATGAGTTATGCATATGATTTGTTGAACTCAACCCGACATAAATAAAAAAAATTATTATTTTTTATTATTATTTGATAAAATAGAGAGTTAATTGAAAAATATATATAGAGAGAGGAAGATTATCGTAATTATACTTAAATATTTAAAATAAAATTAAACTATTATTTCAGATCGAGTAAGATAATTTTTACCTTAAACCCAAGTTCAACCCAAACCCAATTTTTTTATAAAAAATACGACCTTATAAATCGTGTCGGGTCAAAACTCATCAGATCTTAGTCAAATGATCATCCTTGTTTGCGTTGTAAGGGAACCTAGGAACGTATACAGAGAAGAGAATTTTATTTTATTTCCATATCAACAGAAACCATTGCAACAAAACGGTATCAAACAGATCAAAGTAGAAGAAAGCTTATTTACAATTTCCATTTTCGAGTTCACTTCTAGTTGTATAGAAGTTGCAGAAAATTGCATAGAGCAGTAAACTCAATGCACTTGCTAAGGCTAAAAGCCAGTAGTATTTATCGAGTCCGTCTTCTCTCATGTCATCGGAAAACCAGCTCTGTCTTCCTTCCGAACCTGTGAAGGCTTCAATGACTGAAATCATCAACGCACTCAGGAAACTTCCGAGCCCGAAAACACTCGTGTATAGGGCGAACCCCATTGTTCGCATCCTAACAGGTACTTCATTGTAGAAGAACTCTTGCATCCCCACAACTGTGAAAATGTCTGAAATTCCTAGAAGAACATATTGAGGAAGCAACCAAAAGATGCTTAGTGGCACTGTTTCGGATTCAGGGGAACTCATCTTCCTGCTGATCTCGAGCCTCTTGGTTTCTACAACTGCAGCTATGATCATAGCAATGATGGAAAGAAACATACCGACTCCCATCCTCTGCATTACGGTAATGCCTTTTCGATTTCGGGTAATCATCTGGGTGATTGGGATTAAAACTTTGTCGTATAAAGGCATCAACAGGATTATAGACAATGTAATTGCACTTTGTAGGGTAGCCGGTGGGATCTTGAAGTTCTTCCCGATGTTCCTTTTCATTGTCATTCCTTGCTTCGTGAAAAATGTTGCAGGTTGTTGGAAAATTACAGCAAACATAAGAAGCATTGTCCATATTGGCAGAAGCCTGAGTACTACTTTTGTGTTTTCAAGCAGGTAAGTATCGTTTCTCGGATTCCTGTCGAAACCGCTGTTGCTGCCGAACTTTTGATCACAAAGAGGTTTCTCTTGAAGCCTATAAAACAAGCAACGATGATATAAGAAACTCATGGGAAATCCCAACATGAAAACATGATTGAACTTACTCAAGCTCGAATATATCAGGCTCCTCATCTGGCAAGCTGATTCTGATTCTGCCACTGACAAGCTTTGATGCTGTTACTTTGATTGCTTCAAGTATGCTGTGAAGGGGCTGACTGTCAATGTTTTTATCTGGTTTATATGCATAGATTCGGCTACCACATACGAAAATTGCAACTGATATAACCATTGCAAACATGGGGATGGCAAATCCAAGAACCCAACCAAAGGTGTCTTGGATGTAGGACATAAGTATTACACCTAAGAGACACCCACTACAAACACCAAAATACCACCATTGGAAGAATAAACTCTTTTTGTTCGAGCTTTTGTCATCTTTGGTAGAGGGTAATTCTTCATCATGGTCCAGTTGATCAGCTCCAAAGGCTTGCAAAGATGGGTTATATGCACCTTGGCCCAATGAAATCAACCACAGAGACCAAAACAGGAATGCTGGGGAGCTTTTGTTGCTTGGTGGTGACCATGTCCATATCAATGCTGTTGATGCCACTGCTCCAAGACCCTTCAATTTAAAAAAGATATCATAAACCGATCAGGTTCAGCCACTTTCCGAAAAGGTTAAAATACTTTGGAAAAATAAAAAGTTGTGATGAGTAAGGGTCCAACATCTTTAGTGCTAAGAGGTTAGTAACCCCTTTGTCCCATTTGATTGATAATGGACAAATATGGTTCTGAAAATAGACTGATTCAGAGAATCAAGAACCGAACTTTAACCCTAAAATGAAGAAGAAAAGCAGAGTTGACTCACCAAAACATAGAGGAAAGATGAGGTCAAAATGGTTGAATACCTATCCCAAAATGTGTCGGCCAAGGGTGCCACCAACAGTGGCAACATTGAAGTGAATCCGCACCAACTGTTCACTGTCTTGGCCGCTGAGGAATTGCTCATTTTCGCAACATCTGTGAGATAAGTAACCAAATTTGATGCCACTCCTTTGAATGCAAACCTCTCCATGCCAGCAATCACTATACACACAAACATACCCAAATCTTAAAATATTTACTTCGAATAATGGTTTGGTTACTAGAAAACATATACTATCTTATAATCTAAACATGCATGCGGAAATAATACTTTCCAAGAAATCTCCAAATATATATGTAGAAAATTTTAAAAAATTAAACATAATCGTGTTGAACATGCATCTGTGTCTTAAACCCCTGAAAATCAACAGATTGTTTCATGTGGAAATGCATGCTTGCTAACCAGCAACCTCAGGTTAACATATAATATACATACACACGTGTGTATACATATACATCTGGGACGATAATATATAGTTACCTATAAGAAGAATACATGACCTGGAAAGTCCCTGGATTCTTCCAGTTCCACCACCAGCCATGTTAAAGAGAAAACAATCTGCTGAAGGAAATGGAAATGGATTATATATGTGAAGACCCAGCCAACTGATTCAAAACAAAACACAACAGGCTGCTGTCTTGTCAGAGAATTAGGGGCTGCTAAAACACCAATCAGAGAGACTGCCTACAATAAGAAGATTTTATTGCAGAAAACATAGAAAATGGAGTAACAATTTAGCTTTGGTTGAGTACTCACAGTCGCAGTTCTTTATAGTCTCCAAAAGCAAGCTCCTCGTAGTTTTTTTTTTTTTGGGAAAACTATCGACCACTCAACTATTAGCCGCGACATGTTTTGACCATCCAATTAAAAACTTTTAAAATTTGACCACCTAATTATTTAAATAGACCTATTTTGACCAAGTGACGTATCAGTTAAATTAAAATTTATATACTTACACTTTTAATCTCTTCTAATTATATATATATATTTGTCACCACTTGGTTAAAAAATATTCAAGAAAATGGAACATGGGCATAGCTTGGTTTGAACATTTAACCTCTTGGGGGGAAAAAGAGGCTTAACCATTAGACCAACCACTCCTTTGTAATATAAAATGCATCATTCTATATATATCTTATAATAAAGTAAGTGTTAGGGAAAAAGAAGAAAAAATATTTGAGAGGAGACTCGAATATGGGTCACATGAGATATATAAAAATAGGCATATTAAATATTCGATTTAAATAAAAAGAAATTTGATTTTAAAAAGTATTCCAATATTTTTAAAAAATATTCGAATATTTGACTTAAAAATATTAAATCAAAATTTAAAAATATTTGAATACTTTTTTAAATCAAATTTATTTTCTTTTAAATTGAATATTTAATATTTTAATAAATATTCGATTTAATTTAAATATGAAAAAGAAAAAATATTCGAATATTTTAAATCGAATTTCATTTCTTTAATATTTTTTAAAATTGAATATTTAATAATTTCATATTTTAATTAAATCGAATATATTTGATTTAGTGATATGCGTGTTTTTATATATCTCATGTGACCTATGTTCGAGTCTCCTCTCAAATATTTTTTTCTTCTTTTTTCCCTAGCACTTACTTCATTATAAGATATATATATAATGATGCATTTTATATCATAAAGGAGTAGTTGGCCTAGTGGTTATGCCTTGCCTTTTTCCCCCAAGGGTTCAAACCACATCATGGCCATATTCCATTGGTGATATGTGTCACCACTTGATTGGAGGAAAATATATATAATATTAAAAAAATTAAATTAAAAATTAAAATAAATTCATTCAATAGGTGTATTGTTATTTGATTATTTTTAAATTTTTTTAGTTGGGTGGTCACAATGATAGTTTTCCTTTTTTTTATTAATGTACAATCTGGTTTACCCTTTATTTGTATATATTTGTATTTGTTTGGTTAAAAAGAAAGAATATATTCGTATTTGTTTGGTTAAAAAGAAAGAATATATTCGTATTTGTAATCGTATTTGAAGTTACATATATTTAAGGTAATGAGTGTACGATAATGTCTGCAGATCTAAAAGAAGAGTCACTTTCAAGTTAATTATGAAGAAAGGCAAACATGTCGACATTATTTTAGCACTTAAATCCAATGTGAGGTACACGTCCTTCATCTTTGACACGTGGTGTTCCATAGTGAAGTTTTCCAAGTGAATGGCAAAGTAAGGTAGATTATTTGATTACTATGAAATGACAAGCTAGAAACTAACCAAACAAAAATATGGAATTTTGCCAATGTCAATGGAATGTGAATTTTATTAAGAATTTAAATAGGCCATAAATATATTAAAAATTGGGTAAACTACACTAGTAATCACTAAACTATTGTTTCTTTCTTATTCTAATCATTGGACTATTTTTTTGACAAAAACATTACTATCGTTACTTTCGTTCTTATTTTGGTCACTGACGGTTTAATATTTAACGTAGATTGTGACGTGACAGAAATTGTGGCGTGGCATGGTTTATAACAATTTTAATCTCCAAACTTATATATTATATCAATTTAATCCTAACATGAAATAACATATCAAATATTTGAACTAAACCCCAAATTTCCAAACTCATTTCTTCTTCCTATACAACACTACTCTTTCCCCTTTTGTTTTCCCACCTCATCGATTCTTAATCCTCATACAACTAAAACCAATTGTCATTTTTTGACCTACAAACAAGCCACTAGAATAAACTCGATAATTCAAAACACTAAAGAATCAATATTCCAATTTTATGGCAACCAACAAATTTGCAAATCCAATGATCCGCTGATTTCTTTTCTTTGAATATTTTAAAAGGTTTAGTTATCGTTCTCGTTGAAGGGGCTTGAACTGAAGAAATTCTATTTTACTACTATTTATCTAAAGAAACATCTCTCGGAACGAATCTGTAATGCCTTAAACTTGACGTCGCATTTGGGACTCAAGCCCAATCCATTGAAGAAAATTATGCAACTAGATTTAGCCCAAAACATAAGCATTTCCATAAATCCAACAACGTTTTGAAAAAGTCAATACAAAATATTTAAATCGTTTGCATGGGAGCTCCAATTTAAAACAATGTAATTAAAAGCACTCGACATGATTAATAAATCCAAATGGAGTTACAGACATAAATTAAGGTTCCTATGAATACATTGTACGACAAGTCTAAGTATTGTACTCTTGATCACATTGATGAGATGAAGTCCTACTCCGATGGGCTCTTTCAATGCAACGTAGCCACCTAAAAACCTATGAACGGAAATAACGACTCCGAACGCTGAGTTCACAAAGCTCAATGGATACACCTCTACTCTACCATGCTTCATGCAAATCATAAGTACATGCATGTAGCAAGAAAGATGATATGGCATTGAAAACAAGTATGATATTACTACAATACATACGTACATAGCGTGGCATCATAACATCTTATAACAATCATATCCACAAACCTGGAGTGAGACCCGGGGCCACACAGCATCCGGAACGCACACTCAAGCGAGACCTGGGGCCACACAGCATCAGAAACGTACAGTTTATACTCAGAATCCCCCATCGAGTATCTTTGAATGAGACCCGGGGCCATATAGCATCGGGAACATACATTCGGGAAAACATCTTATCATGTTGTTAAAACACTCTCACTGGTATCCGAATCCCACCAAACAAGTGCCCACATGGCACATAACATCGCGACATAACCATACCATCCTATGGTTTATATTAACAAATAAGTCACACAAGGCATTTACCGTGTTCTTATGTTTTATGCTCGAGTATAGGGTGATTTCTCAGTTTTATAGTTTTACAACTCATTTTAGGCCATTAGGGGTCTATTGGATCGAACAATATAATTTTTCAGCCTTCTGGGCAAACGTCTACATTTTTGGGCAGATTGCCTGTGGGTACCGGTACAGGTCCTCGCGTACCGGTACAGGTACCATTTGGGTACCGATACTCATAGCATACCGATACTAAATTACTCACTAGAATTTTCTAAAGCCTTCACGTATCGATACGAGTTGACCCATACCGATACTTGATTGCATGACATATTGGTACAAGTTAAACATCGTACTGGTACCCTCTACGTTGTTTATCCAATGGAACAATGTTCTTTAAACCCATAACACTAGGGTATCAGTACTACCTCTCCGCATACTCATACCAAAGCCCAAAAATGGCTTCCTAGGCTCGAGAAATCACTTCCCAAGCTCCCAAAGCACAACCTTTAGCTCTCTTTTAAAAGTATGAATTTATTCATTGAGTTTTACAAAGTGGGACATAAATGGATGCCTCATTAAAAAACCTCCCTAGACCTAATGAAGAAAAAAAGTACATTGCATCTATGCCAAAAGGAACAATGTGCTTAGAGCCCCAAGAACAAAAATGCTCATAAACTACATTCAAAAGGTTGTAAAGATCATGTCAAAAATTCACCCAAATGCTCCACCTTTGCAACACCCCTCCCCAAAGACCATTCAGACTGATCACACTCCTCCACCCTTATTGCAGAGGAAGAGCGGACTAAGCCAAGACAGTACTCCATACAGATCACAGACATCAACATTCAAACCACTCGCACATTATGAAGAATCACACATCATCAACGCGACCCAACAACCTGCTAATGTCAGGCCTTAGTTGTTGTAGATGTCATATATTTTAATACAGCTGTCAGCCATATTAGTCCCAAATTTAGCAAGCTTGTTGGCTAAGGTGTTAGAATCTCTACCTACTAGTGAAATTCTCCAGTTGAATGATTTCCTTACTTCCAAATAGGACATCACTAGTTGCGAAAACACTTGAGACAGGGTATGAGGTTGATTAAGCCATGAAACAACGTTATTACAATCTGATTCAATCACTAATTGCACCTTATTTACCTAATCAGACTTGGAGAATAGTGCAAGAGCCTCTTCAATATCCAATAACTCAGCCGATGCTGGATTCGTAGTCCCAATTGATTTCGAGAACTCAAGGAGAATTTCTCCATGCTAGTTTCTAAGGACTCCCCCTATACTTGCAGGCCCGAAACTCCCCGATACTACACCATCAGTATTGAATTTCAGCGAGCCTTGAACAGGAGCCGACCACTGGTCCTAGTCCTTTGAAATCATTATCAGTTTAGTTATAAACCACAACGAGGGGTTCTCCAAAAACTCAGTTATTGTCAGAGGTATTTTTAGGGACCCACTTTCATATCACACCCATTGCATCATAATTAAAGGACGACCCAATTTTCTTATCACGATTCTTGACTACGTTAAAGTCTCCTCCTATGAGCCATCCTACGATCGGAGGTATCATTTGGCGTATAAATGTTTACAAAGCCACAAACCAAGTTCCATCGTGCTACCTTACCCATAAAAGCAAAAAAGTTAAGGTGAACAAAGCTCAATTCCATCTAAACAAACTCGCAATCCCATATGCAAACAATTCCTCCCGCAGAATCCTCTAGTTGGCGACGCTAGAAAGCTATCTACCCCAGAACCCCAGACTGATTTTACCAATATGGCATCAAGATCCTCAGTTTTTGTTTCTTGTATAAACAAAACATCAATTTTGTGATTCTTCACCAAATTCTTCAGCACACTCTATTTTTTCGGCCTTTTTAGGTCACGCACGTTCCAGGATAATAAGTTTAAGAAACCCATAACAAGAATTACAAAAAACCCCAAGAGGAAACAAGGATTACCTTAGGCTCTTTCCCCCCTTCTTTATCCTCCAAACTCGTTAACTGCTTCATCAAGAACCTTGGTTCCCCGCTGAACCTAAAACCAACTCTTTCCCCACGGCCAGTGCAGATAAAGCTTTATTTAGATCCCACAATTGGTCACAAGGTTGTACACCCTTAGGCATTGATGACAAAGATGGGGTCGATTTATTTGTTCTTGGCTACCAGAGAGACTCCTTACTAACCAAAGGCTTTGATTCATTCTCTTGACTAATTGGAGATTTCTTATGCCTTTTGGGACTAGAATGTTGGGTTATTTCCAATGAATACCATCACTTGAAACACGCGAGACCAATCTCCCTTTCCCATTCTTACGTGCCACCATTAGGGATGGGCTATAGGCCTGGCAAGCACCGCCAAAAAATGAGCAAGCCTTGATCATTACGAACTCATAAATTTGATTCTTCACTATTTGTGAATGGCATATTGACTATTGGAACATCGTGTAGCCTCGGCTCAAGAAAAAGGCCCACAAGCCACCAAAGCTCCAAGACCTACCCTAGGTTGATTTCCAGGACCTTTATGAGATGAAGACCCACTATGTAATATTTCACATAGGTCAACCATTTAATCTTTATCTATCATCGGATCAATAGGATCGTTTGTACCTTTATTTAATTTACACTCTTGATCTCTAGGAGGATTGACTTGAGTCACTCCCCCATCAATGCACTTTTCAATAGCAACTAACGGTACAAGATCATTTTCAGATTTTGAATCCTATATGTTGCTCCAACTTCTATCGTCGTTACTTGGGTCGGCCCTCTCTTAGCTATTCACATTCTCACTATCAATTCAAACCACCTCTTTTTCGTACTCCTCCGTGCTAACCAGGATTTTGACCTTTCTACTATCAATACTCACATAGACATGGTCAAGAATATCCACCTTGCTTTGGATAAAGAATAGAATCCTTGTCTTGTCCAGCCTTATTTTTCTCGATCGTTTGATCATCGATTCTAATAAGGGTCCCTTATCTGGTGCAAATGCAATTGAAGAATTCTCTGTGCCATATCCTCAATGGAACTTCTTCAAGGACCAACCAAAGCTTAATTATTTTGTTCAAAACGAAGACTGTTACTAGTTCAATGTAATCGAACCATTCGTCTAATATCTCATCCTTTCTTCTCCATGCCCCGTTAACTAAGAGGTTTGACTCAAAGCAAACTAGAGATAGAGGGCCATGACAAGGGCTAACTCTACAACCAAAACCATTTGCACTAATAGCTTGCTACACAATCTCCATGTTATACATATCCTTAACCTTACTAGCCATGCAACTACAAATCCACATCACCTCATCCTTTGGTATATTAATTTGTGCTATTGGTTTCAGATTCACTTCCTTCGTGGTGACCCATACGAAGACTTCTAGCGACTCTTTGGCTTCATCAGCAACGCCCTTGCTTCTGTCATCCTCAACAACTTGAGTTTTATTAGAACATTTCATAAAAGCCTTCTTATACGTCTTACCGACCCTAACTCTAAATTAGAGGATGCCACTCTTCATGTTATGTCCAATATTCACCATCGAAGCCCTAACCCCATCTCTTATTGTGTCTCTTTTTTAGGAATTTGGCCTCCAAAATCGATATGAAGAACCCATCTATTCTCCTTTTATTACCTTGCTCGATTGCCTTGGTTATCCCACCCTTCGATCTAAACCTAACAAAAGCGAAGGTAGTTCTTTGATACCTCTATTTCTGGTTTCAGTGCGCGATATAGACGTCGCAAACATCCCCGTATGCGCTGAATGCTTCCCTGAGAGTCGACTTGTGAATTCTCTTGCTCAGTCCATCTACAAGTTATTAACACAAAATCCAAGTTTCACCATTAATACCCAAACTCAAGCATTCAACACACAAATCATAAATCAAGCAATACAAAGCACCATCCTTAGGATATGCACGAAACAAGGGCGTTAGAAGTGTACTGACCTTCTTTCAAACATCGAAAGGAACCTCCTTGCACCAGCATCAAGCCCTCCCTTTCCTTGAGCTTTAGAGTGCTCTCCAACCTCCTTCACTACAAGGAGATGTTGTAAAACGAGTTACAATATTGATAGAAGGTTAAGAAAATAAAAAGGAACTTTACAACAGAAAAATAGAGTTAGATCCTCCATTCTCGTTCTTCCTCTTCAACCTCCACCAAACTCTCCCTTTTTCCAAACTCCACCAAACTCCTCTATTTTTTTGTACTCCACCAAAACCCTTCATTCTTACCTAGCTAGGTAGATCACTTGATGCTGATAACCTTTACATTCACTTGTACTCCAAAAGTTCAACTCAATAAGACAAAGATTGGACATTACCTTTGAACCTCCAAAGAAAAATGGTGAAGAAGGATGAGAAGAGATTGGGAGACAAGGGTGAGCTCATCCTTTTAGCTTTTCTGCAAAAATTAAAGAGCCACTCTTCTCTCTTCATTCAAAAGTGACAAAATTTACTTCCCTACCCTTTTATCACATTCTCACACTTAGACAACCCAAATCAAAGTCCAACACACACATAAGAAGCCCACATAAGCCCCAAAATTCTTGGCCCAACGCCCAAGCCCCAAGTGCTCAAGTGAAATGACTCGTGGATCTCGAGATCCGGGTCGTTACAGAATCCCTCAATGAATCCCTTCCCCTCAATCTCAGTGTTAAAATTTCTTTAAAAAACTTCAAATTGAAGTCAAATGCATTTCAACAATAAAAAAGGTAAGAACTTTTGAAGGAAAAAAACAAGGTTTTTTAAGTTTTGATTGGTTGGTAATGATGATTTTGCGAAATGAAAAGAAATGGAAACCACATCAACCAAACTTTTCAACAATTTAAAATATGGAGTAACAACTCCTATAAATTTGGGGTCATGGAATCGTAGGAACAAACAAAGCATAATAATAGAAATTAAAAAAGGGCGAATTTAAAAAGAAAAAAAAGAAAAAAAATTCTTGAATGTTTAGTGTTGAAAAACATAAGCTTTTTCATAGCCTTAAACTCCATTTTTACTAACGAAACCTTCCCACTTTTTCAATCTTGGTCTCAAATTTGTGCAGCTCAAGTTTGTTTTGGGGTGAGCCATTTGAAAATCTGAGGAGGGATAAATGAAAAGAGATTAAGAATTGGAGAAGAAGGGAAACAAAAGGTCCAAATAGGCAAATACTATACCTACTTGATATAATGTATTAATTTTGGGACTAAAATTGTTATTAAACTATGACACATCACACTCTCAGTTAATTATTTAACGATCGGTGATCAAAATAGAAAAAAAAACATAATGTTAGTGACGGTTTTGCTAAAAAAACTAGTTCGGTGACTAAAATAAAAAATAAACAATAATTCGGTGACTATTGATGTAGTTTACCCTTAAAAATATTGCTGATTTGAATTATTAGGTCAAAATTCAACGTTACTATACATATCTAGGGAAGTGCAAATTTTGATTTGGTTTAAAAAAATTAAATTTTATAAATTTAAATTATATAGTTTGAGTTATTTGAACTTTTGAGTTAACTTGGATAAGTAGTTCAAGTTAAATAATTTGGTTCGGTTTGAAATGTACAACTCAAAGTATATGAATAATTCAAATAATTAACGAATCTATAATTCATCTTACTTCATTTTCATAGTTTTGATAAAGTCAACGATTAGAAGACCATTTATAATCTGATTGAATTTAAAAAAAAAACAATAACCAAAGGATTCTTAGATTATAGTTTTGAATGGTCAAATTAGTAGGGTGTTCGTTATTCAGTTAAAACTGAATTAATCGATCGAACCGAAATTTATTTCAATTAATCAATTAATTAATTAAATGTTCAATTAGTTAACAGTTAAAGTTTTTTTAAATTAATTATATATTAATTTGGTTCGCAACCGATTAATTAATCGGATGTATTAAATATTTAATAATTTATATGTATTGCATATTTATTTTTAGCCTTGACCCACTAAGATGTCAAAAAACCTTTCTAATTTTTCATCCTAGACCCATCAAAATGTTGAAGAGAAATAGCAAAATCGTAAAAGAAGATTTGAAATTATTTACAATTTGAAATCTGAGACATCCTAAGTTAATGATTTACTGTTTGAATTTACAAGTAACGGATTAATGATTTTGAGCTAACAAGATTTGAAAATTTTGGCTGGTAACATCAATGACCTAGTGTGATATTTTGGATCATTTAAATTAATCGGATCGAATTTAGTGTGTTAGAATTTTTCTATAAAAAATTATTTTATCTAAAAGGTGAGAAACCCTCTCGCGAAACGTAAAGGGAAAAACTTCATTTTGGGGGAAGACCGTATGGAGGTTCCATCGAAATCGAAAAAAGGTAGTCTTGAAAGGCCTTTTAAATTTATTCGTTCGGAGAAATAGAGGGAGGAATATTCGTTTGTTTATTTTTAAAGGTATTTATATTTAGTTCGTGCTCGTTGTGTTCGTGTTTGTTTATTTATTTTTGAAGATGTTCGTATTGGTTTATTTAGTTTTCACGAACGTATTCGTTTAAGTGTTCACGAACATGTTCGTGAACGTATTCATTTCAGTGTTCACGAACTTATTCGTTTATTCGTTCGCGAACTTATTCGTTTATATGTTCAGAAATATTAACTAAATTCACAATAAATAAAAAATAAAATAAAAGCAACAAAATAAAATTTATATTTCAACATAAACTTATATAACATCCTTAACAACAACAAAAAGTAGTATTTAGATACATCCACAAGTATTTTCATACTATAAACGAGCCTATAAACGAACCTGTTCGTGACGAACCGAACACACATTTGTTTGTGTTCGTTCGTTTATTAAACAAACATAAAAATTTTGTTCATACTCATTTATTTAACTTAATAAACGAACATTGATGAATCTTATACAAACGGTTCGTCGAACGCTCTATTTATCTACACTCCTAAATAAAGGTTGAATTTATACTTAAAAGGAGAAGGGAGTTCGAAAAGTAGGGAGCTTTAGATTTTCTATCGCCAACGGACGGCGGCCAATTTTAAGAACGGTGGTTGACACGATACGAAGCTCATCGATTTTTGGGAGGTTCATATAGAATATCGTATAGAAAATTTTTTTAGTTCGATTGAGAAAATTGTTTTGTTTGGGTTTTCGGCTTTTATATTGTTTCATTTGAACGACGTTATTTTAGGCGTTAACCATAGGTCTAAAATAACGTCATTTTAGCCTCAATTCATGATCCAACCCAGATTCTGAATTAGATAAGTATATTTTTATCGGATTTGGGATATTTTTACTTCAATCGTTCCGTTTATATTTTCAATATAATTTCATCCTTTTCTACTTTGGCTTTATTTATCTTTTTTCCCTTTCATGCCATGCATTTTCGTCTTTTTATCCATTTATATTTATATTATGTAGTTTATATATCCCTTATATTTTATATAGTTATATATATGATAATATATAGTATATGTATATTATTATTAATATTATTATCGATAAATTTTAATTCTAATCTTTCCTAGAAGGAAGGGGAAGTGGAAACTTTAGGGGAAGGAAGAGGTGCTCCTACCAAGTCTAAAACCCATGGCCTACAAGAATGTAAGAGAACAAAAATGACCAGCTTGACCAATCGGCCAAATGTGTTTGCTCTATTATTATATATAGTCTATTTATTTATATTTTATACACAATTTAATATTATATAGTATTACTTTTTGTGTAAATACATTATATAATACATATAGTTTTATATATTTTATAATTTTTTATTTAAATTAAATATATCTAATCCTATAATCTATGTAGTATATAGTTTAATTCTTATTATAGTTAATAAGGTTTATTTCTTAGATATAGTTTTATTATATAAATATATATCCGTTTCCTTATGTATGTATGTATGTATGTATGTATGTATGTATGTATGTATCTATGTATGTATGTATGTATGTATGTATCTATGTATGTATGTATGTATAGTATTATATAGTTGCATAACTCATAATTATAGTGAATATATATGTATAGTTGTTAATATATATTATATATAAAAATATTTTTATATGAGTTATATAAATTTATTTTCACTACCACTAACTTTTTACTATATTTATTATATTTTTATTACTTTTAATAGTTTAATATATATAGTTTCCTCTAGTTTTAAGACAATGTTCTTTTGTTAGAATGATTCATGGAAGTCTCTTAATCGTTGGAGTGAACTTCAATATTTTGAATAAACTCCTCGTATATTAATAAAAAACGGTTCACTTTTCTTTTGAAATTGTATGTTATTTTTGCAATCTTTAGTACCTTCTTTCATTTAACATATCACATTATTATCATTATGTTCCTTACTTACATTTTGAATATCAATTTTCGTTCTTGTTACATGTTATTTTCAATTTGTATGACATGATAATTTTGTTTTCCTTGATTTAGAGTTTAGAATTAATGTATATATATATATATATATATTAGAATTTAAACGTAATTAATTGTATAATTATATTTTATATCGTCAAACATAACATATTAAATTAAGATGAAATTATATTTTCATGTAATTACAATGCAGTGTCCAAGCAAACCTTTATAATGTAATGACGCTTTGTTTATAAACATGGGTTGGAAATACACGATGTAATTACTAACCTAATAAATTTTTTTTTGTAATTACTCTATGATCTAAACTCATTTGGAAAACCATCGTGTAATTGGATTTCAGTGTAACTAAATGTAATCACATAGCTATAGCATGTTTGGACATCAATTGTAAGTTGTGGGTTCGGTTAAATTGTGTGTAACCGGAAGCTCTCAATTACACTTTATTTCTTAGAGGTAATGGTAAGAATTGTTATAATTACGCGCATATTTACATTATTTAAATTTATAATTAATATCATTTTAAAATTTAAACTTATGTATTATATAGTTACAATTTAAATTACCAAACATGATATAGAGAATTAAAATATAATTACACTCTACTAAGATAATAATTATATTTTTATGTAATTACAATATGATAGAAAAAAATATTTTTTATTATTGAGCTAATATACGTAGCGTAAAAAAATATTTCTATTTAGACTATCATACTATAATTTTAATCCTAAGTTAATCATGTTTTTTATCCGTTTATAATGGTAAATATTCAGAAAATAAAATTCATAAAAAAGTAGAAAGACGGCAACCGGCATAATAAAAAAAAATCTAAAAACATCGTATTTTCGAAGGGTAAATATATTTTTTTACATGAATTTGGTTTCACGGTTAAATTTGGTATTAATTTTTTTTCCAATTAGATATATGAATTTGGTCTCACTGTTTAATTTCGCACCTAAACTTTTTTGGCCCAATTAAATACATATAAACTTAGTTTTCTTCTTGTTCAAATAGGTACTTACAATTTTAAACAATTTGAATAAAGAAGCTAAGTTTGTTTACTTATTCAAACAAAAAATCTAGTTCATATACTAATTCATAGTCAAAAATCAAGTTCAGGTACGGGGTACCTAATTGAAAAAAAGTTTATGTACCGAAATGAGCCTTGAACTTAAGTTCAAATATCAAAATATGTATTAACCATATTTATGAATTATGACAAATCATGCATAAAAAAATTTAATTATTTTTTGTCAAATTTTGAATTTTAACATTTAATTTATAAATTTTGAAAAGTTAGTTTCTCTATTTTAACTTTTCAAAATGCAATTCTACTATTTTACAAAAATTTAAAAGTTAATCCAATTATCAATAAACACATAAATGTAGAAAATTTTATAGTTTGTTAGATATGAATTGTTGAAATGTAAAGTTTTGCTAATTCTTTGTATGTATGTATGTATGTATGTATGTATGTATGTATTTGTTTGCTTTTATTTTTTACATATAAATCGATGGAATAATAATTTTTAGGTCAACAATTCTATGACAACATTTAACATTTACATCCAATTAGACTATTTTTTTTTACTTTTTAATATGGTGTCATGTCAATATTTGTTCTCTTTTAATCATTAATAAAGTTTCGATTTTGATCCAAGGATGAGTCTAGAGTAAATGTCATGCACTGATATGTACAATTAATCATATGCACTGATATGTACCACTAACTATTCTAATAATTTTTAAAATCATGAGAACTTAAAACGTGATTATTCTTTTCTGAGAATAAAATATATTAAAACACTTTTGTGTCATTTTTTAGATTTTTTAATTGTTAATAAAAATGATTTTTTGAGGGGATAATAAAAATGAAATTTAAATTTTAATAAATTAAAAATAACTAATATCGTTAATTATCGCAAAGTAAAACGATGAAATTTATAATTAGTCCTTTTTAAACATAATTAGTCCTTTTTAAACATAATTAGTCAAGAATTTCACTGTCTTAAAAAGTTAAAACTCAAGCATGGCACATGCATACCAAGGTATCCCACACGAAAACAACACTCAGCAAAACAAAGACGCACTCTCCTTATGATGACATCAAACATTGGGTGCTTGCTTACTGCATTCTCCACCCCGACCAGAACCAATCATCCCCATTTGGAGAAAGAACCAACACAAACTTAGAGGTGTTCATGGTCGGAAATTTTCTTTTATTTCCTATCCCAAACTCAACTGGGTCAAGCCTATGTGGGCTCAAAAACCCGAATCACGGTATAGTAATTTATCATTAAATTTAAACAAAAGTTCTTTCTTATTAATTAGTGTTACAATAATATTCTCAAGACAAATGTCAATATTCGACTCATACAAAAGGTAAAGTGGATGAGCATTGAGCATCCATGACCACTGGATCATTTAATGGATCTCTAAACAAAATTTCTTTTTATTATCAAATATCTAACTTAAAATTCATGAAATTTTTTCCAAGATCCTACCCACTCTTGAATACTTAATTAGTTTCAATTTGACTGTTTTTTTAGAGATTAGAGTATCCTAAAATTCTGAATCACGTCATTTTTGAAAGAAGAAAAAAGTATTGAGTGTTTGATGAGAAAGATATTACTTTACCTTAAGATTGGTACCACCACAACTTGAACCAAGAAAAAGAAAAGAAAAATTAATGGCCTTTGAAAGATATGGCAAAAAGCACCCACTCTCTGCAATATGCTTACTTTAAGATTGAGGAAACTTTGTTCAAGGTCCAAACTTTGGTCCAAACCAAAATCCATGACA
Organism: Hibiscus mutabilis; assembly: GCA_019671005.1. NCBI lineage: Eukaryota > Viridiplantae > Streptophyta > Magnoliopsida > Malvales > Malvaceae > Hibiscus > Hibiscus mutabilis. The sequence goes on from CM033711.1 coordinate 66,361,651, forward strand.
CACGAAAAATGGTGTGGGAAATACTTTGTGGTTAATACACACAAGAAACTGAGTGGAGACAACATTTTGAGACATGTAGAAGCAAATAAAAGGATTGAAGGAAACATATGATGGCACAAAGCAACGTAACATTCGTCGCAGTATAAAGATTGCATAGACATAAATTATAATGCATGCTACTGACGAGCTCAAATGTATTCAAATATAATAGAATATCGTAAGAAACCATAAGAAAATAAATAATAATAAATTAAAAAATAATCTGAAATCGGACGGAGTTGAAAATCAGTAAAATTTTGTTGAGATCTATATAAACAATTTCCTTAAGACAAATTCGTCATCTCCTCATCTCCTTGGTGCTTGAGTAACGTTAGACGTTTATCTCCTTCGATGCAACAACAAACGTTCACAGCAAGGATGTGAATCCCCTTTGTTCAATTGGTTAAGGCATCAAGTCATCATACATGGGGTCACGAGTTCAAGTCTCCTTGCTTGCAAATCCCTGTTGTTTTCCTTTTTATATATAACATTTTGGGGGTGTGGCAACTCTCCTCTCCTTAAAAGAAATTTCGTCATCAAAATTTACATGTGTTGAACAGATATGGGAGCTACTCCCTCACTGATCCGTCTTCATATAGCTTCTGCAAGGCTACAATTACTCCACTGAACCATAACCATCAGAATATGTTTGCTCCTCAGAATTCTCTCGTCATGATTTGAAATTTATACGAGATCCTCATCATAAGACATATCTGACCTTAGTTTCACATATTCAATCTGAATAATATGACTCAGACCCGGACGGTATAACTTAAGCATAGATATATAGAAGACATTATGGATACGACTAAGCTGAAGCAACAACTCAAGCTTATAAGCATTTTGTCCAACTCATTGAAAAACTCTGGTAAACTAGAGCTTTACTAGTCCATACATCTAAATCCCAATATTTTCCCCTACGAGGAAACTTGAATAATACGTAAACTGCACTTGATGCCACAATCTGTCAAATTAACACAAGGCTCTTATTTTACAAAGGCCCTACTCAGACAAACACATATAACATTTAACCAATTGGGTTGTAAGGAAAAGCTTACTCATCTATATATATACACCTTCGAGGACCATATCTTATACATAACAGTTACAAAGCAAATCGGTCAATCCAAAGCATCAACATAAACTTTACATGATTAGCATACAGAATTTCATTGCCTATCTCACGAATTATGCATCCAACATAACCGAAACCTTTGGCATATATAACTTGTTTTCCTATAGTGAACATTCAAACATATTACTTCTTTTCGGATATAAAAGAATCACTTCAGAATGTACACTGCCGCGGATACGAACACATTCCTTTCAATTTCATAATACTTTTATCAAATTTCCATCAGAATATTCTCAAACATAATCATTATCACCGAACAGCCTTACATTTAATCTTATATTTAAACTTTTATTCTTAATCTGAATTAGATTTCAATTTCACAAGCATCAACCATCTCAGGTTCTTTATCCAGATTCACATCCATTAGGTTAATCCAAATCACAGAAGAACGGTACATACTTTTCTTTCCAGTACGGATCGAGCTATAGTGGACAGAATACTTAGATTCACTTATTTCAAGAAAAAGATTCAACATCAGAGTTTCGGCTCGGAGGAGTATGATTATGATCTAGGGGCATACACAGACCAGACACCCTATGGCAGACGATCGACTGATCTACCCAGAAAGATGCAACTCTAAGCTCTGATACCACTAAATATAACCCCCTAGACTCGCCTATGCGTTACACCTAATTTTAGAAGGTCACATTAGGGTCACAAGAGCGACCCACAGTAAAAACCCAAATAAAATTTATTTTCTTTCTAATACATTTAAAATCGTAAAATAAAAATCTTTGTCAAAACATCATTACAGGAAACCATAAAACAGAAATCCAAAAAGTATATTACAGACTCTAACATAAAATAAGATACGACATATATGCCCACTAATTGTACCAGTACCATACTCTGAAAACAATGCCGAGAGAACTCCAAATACTGATGTCGATAACTATACCATGATAGATTTCTTGTAACATGCGATGGTAAAAATAACGTGAGCTTGGAAAAGCTCAGTAATACAGAACTACCAAGAGATTCTATAGACAATGATACGAAATCTAGGATCAAAGAAATTACTCTAAATATAGGAACCCTCTAGATCACAATTGATCTAGAAAACTCACTAATATGATCCGAGAAAACCTCAAACTCCAAGTTCAGCAGACTGGTAAGAAAACATGATCTTGATGTAGAAAACGAGATAGTTGGTGGTGATGTTGGATAGATTTGTCCTTGGCACTCTCCTAACCACAATTGAATAGGCAAACACCTATAAACGGCACAAATCTTTCCGATGAATGGATGATGGTGAAATAGATGTTTATCCTTGACACCCTCTTAATCGCAATTAACCAAGCAAGCAACCTCAAGCGGCTCTAAACTACCCTCTTATACACGATTACCTAGGCAAGAAAGAGTGTGAAGATTACCTCCATCACAAGAACTTGACGAACTTATGTTGAAGAAAATTTCTTATACGAAAAATAACAAGGTGAATCCATCTACCTTGAAATTAAAATGGCACATGGCCAAAGATTTTTGTAACTCACAAATTCATGATGTTATTTTATTAATGAAGCAAATATGTCTTTAAATTGTTGGGAAACGTCGGTACACCCCATGACGCAGCAGAAAAATTATCCGACGTAATTCACCAGTGATCTATGTACAAGGGACGAATTTGGGGTGATGAAGGATGAAAAGTTACCTTAATAAATCTGGAATCTGGAAATCCGTAGGGAATTCAGAATAACCAAATCAAATCCGAGTCGTCACAATAGCGTTCCAACCTCTACGCAGTCCACCTGAATGAAACGAACAATATTTTCTCTTCTTTAACTATTAGAGAGGTTTTTTCAAAAATCGGAATAAATGGCTGCTAGACCTTATGCCTTTATATAGCATTTAAAAACCTAATTCTAATTAAATTCAGATTCTTAAATATACAATATATTTAACCAAATATAATTAAATATGTAGAATCTGGTTCTACTTTAATTAGGTTTCTTTTAGATATATATATATATATATACTTTAATAATATTTGATAATTACAATAAATTATCAAATATTAACATATATATATATATACGAAATTATCCATAATTACAATAATTATAACAATTTCGGTTTCTCACTAATTACGTGTACAACAAGTTTGTACACATGCTATCTAATTGATATTTGTTCGTTTCAATCATAGGGTGTGACCCTTGTAGGTTCATGTAACGTTAGTAGTAATATCCAGAACAATTCTAATATTACAAGAAACGAGTGGCATTTAGCAATACACCATTGCTACCTAAGTTACATGAAATCGTGGTTCGATTTAACCTTTTTTCGTGATTAACTTATTTTATATATTTCATCCTTTTGTCCTCTTATCTAGATCAGACACAAGTCATGGATTAGTCACACTTGTATAGTCCATCTAATGTTTCTTGATATCTTGAGTAGACTATTATAAACGAATAATTATGATATCCCATATCAATTTATTCGAGCATGACCATGCATTTTCTAGTCTCACTCAATCAAGTGTCCTGTGATATTACTCCTATTATGTAAGAGGGACAAATCTTATCTTGATCAACCATATTTCGCTACATGGATTATGACATATCCAATATCAGTCTTTATAGTGTAGTCAGTTACGACACATGTTTGACCGTATCAAAATATGTCACTCACGATGTTGAAATAATGATGATCTCAAGTCCGAGGATCATACATGTAGTTATCACCATAAGCAATGTTGTGAATGTCACATAATAATCCAAGAAACATGCTCATAGTGGGTCAGTCCAGTATGTTGTTCCCTAACACATACTTATGTATTGATTTTGACATCTTCGTGTCAATGACAACACTTTGTCATCAATCAACTATATATTAGTCTTAATACATTATTGTTGTCCAAGCCCACAATAATTCTTGACTAAGGACATTGAAGAATAACTATATTATTCGAAGGACTTTATTATAATTCAGTTTATTTGTAGATACACAGAATAAGACTGAAATAACAATAATGGCTTTATTTTAATAAACAAGATAAAATAAGTATGTCTTTTACAACCATCTCATGATTGGTCTTTGGGCATACTCCAACATAAATAGGCTACATATAAAGAGTTCAACTTGGACTAGGAAAAGTAATAATAATAATAATAATAATAATAAAATAAATAAACATATTTTATCTAACCTAAAAAACTAATAAATAAATAACAAATCTAATCCTAAATGATATAAATATTTTTATAAAGAATCCTAGATTGAATTAAAATACAAATAATCAATAGAATTATTGAAAATTCGTAATAAATAATAATTCTCGTAAATCTGTATAGAAATTTTTGCTCACACAACCTTCACTAAAACAGACATAACTTGTGCTCTCGACGTCAGATTAAAGCATTTCAAGATGTGTTAAAAAGCTAAGAGACAGACACATATGTTTGAAGAAGATATGTAGACCCAGACTACCCGGATCTCATCTAAAAATTTGATGTATGTCGGCTGAAATGCATCGTTTTAGCTAAAATGCATCATTTTACCCCTCTCATGCATGTATTAGACAACATGCAAGTATAAGGTAAAACATAGGATAAACATAAAGATCATGACATCAACAGGTTCCCATTATGGTATAGAATCTCATATTATGTCATACTTAGAGGCAACATGGTTATTCGATTCTTGAACTTTTGAATATCAGTCGGGCGTTCTATAATCCAAAATATTCCAAAAGGAGAGACATTTTACAAGAATTGAGCTAGGGGGTTTGGTATGTCCCAATAGTCGTAGATCGAGAAAGATAGACAAAAAGTTTCAGAAAACTGAAGAATTTTGATAGAGGCAAAGGAAGAGGCAGGAAACATTTGGTATCTACCTAACTACCCTCCAACTGAACTTCAGCATGCAGTTCCTCATAACTATGTCTATATAGGCGTTAACCTATGCCCAATGGGCGTAGGTACCGACCTAAGGGGTTACCTTAGGTCCCAAGCAGAATTACCCTAGCCGAAGCGTAGGAACCAAATACAGGTGGAATTACCCTAGTCGAAGCATATGAACCAAATACAGGCGAAATTACTAGCCTGATCAAGGCTGAACCAACATTCTTCAGTCAATATTCCAGTACCCAGTATGACAGTTTCGAACAGTAACAATCATCTCATTAATTAGTAATAGTATGTTAGTAATAAGGATATAGACCGATGTTTAATCAGTGAAACCAGAGTATCATGACCCATGATTCAAGTATACTTGTATCAAAAAATTAGAAACCATAAGTCGAGTTTTTAATTTAGATAACATGATAACTTGGGATCAAAATAGATAGTCTTGATTTCTAATCATAGAGGTTATTCATGTATACGTGGTACACACTAGATGGTCTAGTTTATCACACGGAGGTCCTTGATAATCACATAAATGAGGCACTACACTATAGTCCATTCTAGAAGGATTTCATAATCAATAACCTTATTCGAAGAAATTCGATAGATGTTGACTTCATCCAAGTATTTATGAATTATACCTTAAGATCCTTTAGAATTTCTGGTATATCATGATTATACAAGAATTCAGATATATCAAGATAGATTTTAGGAATTCAAGTAGATTAGGATCAATCAAGATTTTGGATATATTAGGAAGGTTCTAGACAATTAGCTCACAAGAGCATTTTGATCATTTTAACTTTTAAGGGTAATTTTGTAATTTAGCCCAATAAGGGTAGCATAGTTACTTGCAGTATCCAAGACTTCTAACGGCTTATCTATCCTCCAAGTCCACTATAACTGAACATTTCTTATTATCGTGATACTTACCAAGTATTCAGACATGTGCATTTCACACGAACTCAAACCTTAGCACCAAATGTACCTTTTAGAAGAATCAAGTTACTCTTATAATTAACAATTTACTTTCTCTAAATAAATCGAACATACCTTCATATAGTATTCTTCCAATATTACATTAGATCATAAACGACCAACAAACATGGGTCGTGTATTACAACTTTTAGAGCCATTACACTCATTTGTTTTTTTTTTGGTATTTCTTATTCCAAGTCTTAGAGGTGTTTTTAGTCATTTTAGTATTCGAGGGTATTTTAGAAACTTCGTTGCCCGATAGTGTTTCAATTATTCTAATCCTTTTGGTTCTTTCAATTGTTTATTTATTTCAAATCTCGAGGGTAAATCCATCATTTCGGTTAATTTAGAAATTTAGAGCCCGAAGATATTTCATTCATTTCAATCAATGTAGTCTTTTTTTTCATTTTAATTTATTCAGACTTACCATCATTTGAGTTAATTTAGAAATTTAGTGCTTGAGGATATTTCAGTCATTTCAATCAATTTAGTCTTTTCAGTCGTTTTAATTTATTTCGACTTACGAAGAACTCTCATAAAATTTATCCTTAGAGACTTATTCTAAATTCAGGAAAAAAAGCAAGTACTTTACATTCTGGAGGTATAAATCTTGTTAACATATCTTTCCAAGTAAATAGAGGTTTTTAGATGAATCAGTTGTTTTACCAAATCAAGTGTAGATTCCTAAATTACTTTTATGGTCAGGGGTATTTTAGTCATTCTTGCACCTCAGGGGCATTTCTATCATTTATTAACTTAGCATTTCAGAAATTACATTATAACCAGATTTAAAGTATAACAGTCTTATCAATTATTCTTAGATCTCAGAAGTTCTTACAAGTCACCCATCTTTCTAACCAAGCATTTTAGTCCTAACTAGTTTACTATTATTTCTTCGTAATCGATTAGGCATTAACAGAATTAACCATACTCTTAAACATGATCATGCAAGCATTTATCGGATACCAATATGTTTCATAAAGCATACATGAGGTAGTAAAGTATCACCTTGAATCCTTGCAATATCGATCGGCCCTTGATACGAAATTGAATCACTCTTGAACTTGGATTCGACGTCCCTCAAAATCTCAAATACAAGGAAATATGATTACCTTCAATTAATCAAAACCATAATCAATTTGTATTCACATTGCACTTAAACTGAATAATTGAACACATACATTATCGGGTTCAAGGTCAGATTTTGAGGTTTTTGGGTTATAATTTTGCAAAATAGACCTCAAAAATGAACTCGGGACTTCCAAAAACATAAAATAAGGGTTTTCAAAAAAATTGACTTTTCGATCAAAGTCAACGCTGACGTCATCGATCAACATATCACGGGTTAGATCAACGGGCTGAGTCAAGTCCTCAAGTCACGAATTGTGATTAGACGAGTCATATTAGTTATTGGGCTTAGACCGACTTGGTCCCAATCTAAGGCCATTGGGTATAAAAACAGGCCAGCCCATTGGCGTATAATAAGTTTTACTATTGGTACAATAGGCCAGCTCATCACTGAACCAGTTCGATTCAAGGGTGAACCGACGATGGTGGTCAAAAATCACCTTCGGTGGTGTGTGGTCGTAACGCGCAGCCTAAAAGACTAGAAACATCACCGGAACAAAGGCAAAATCGACAATAATCTCAACTGTTTCAACCATAAACTGATATTAAGTCAAAATCCTTACAAATTACCCAAAACGGATAAAAGAGATTAGAAATGATGCAGCTTTGGCGAGGCTTTAAACGGTGATGGACTAGAGATCGGCGGTATGGGTTTTGCTCACCTTGACACCGGGAGTTGATGATGCTGGTGGTGTCACACTCCGACATCGAACGATGGTGAAAACTATGAAAAACAGAGGGGAAAAAGCTTTTAGGTTCACCGAATCTTTGAGGTGATCTCCACGATGGATGATACGGCTTCACGATGAGTAGTGGGCAGGGTTACGGTCAGAGCACGGAGAATGTCCTGGTGGTGTTGACGGTGATGACCACGAACCGATAGAGAAGTAGATCAGGGACAGTGAAGGTTTGGGGAAAGCATGAGAGTTTTCTGGATTCCTCCATTGTTTCTCGATGCAGATTCGAGCATTTATTATACATGGGTAGCTGAGGAATTATTTAAAATTGATATAACCCACCAAATAATGCTTAAGATTAAATTATGGTAGGTTTGAATCAAAAATAACCTTAGCTAAATTATGTATATATATATATTATTCAACATTTCTGGGTGTGATAGATTGAGTGGATGCAACTTTAAACAAAAAATTAGTAATACTATTCACCTAGTGGCATGACTTATTATTAGCATTAATACATTCAACTAATCCATTATTTTTTCCCAACAATCCCCTACATGAATGAAATTGATGGTTCAAAAACCTTGACTCGATGTGGTGATAAATTCTATGTTTAATATTTGCATAGAATAGGTAGGCGTCCCCTTTTGAACCTTTCCTTGCGAAAATATGTTTACCTTACTGGCTACCTAGTGGAAGTGATGCCCATGAACTCTCATTCCCTTTGTGTAAACGATGACATACCTCACACAAATACCTCATTGACAAGAATTTGGTTCTCATGGTTATGTCCTTATAGCCTTGGACATCTCATAGTTCTACAAGAGCTCAGAGAACTATGCCCCAATAGTCTCATTGAAGCGGATTCACTTCACTCTCACATAGGTGACTTATGTTGTTCTGCTTATCAAACCACACAATTGTCATTAAAAGCATTGCTTAACTTTTTCACATTTTTAGTCACTGTTTACGTCATAGGAATGGACTTGGGTAGTGACATCAAAAGTTCTATGCAAGTAGGTTATCCCATTTGTAACCCCCTTGACCCGGTCTAGACCCAAGATCGAACCGAGTGAACTACATTGGGTTTGCCGAAATAAACCTGTAAAGTTTAAAATCGAATTACGTTCATTGTTTCTTTTATCTTATCTAGATGCAACATTATAAACTATGGTGTGCATACTGGCATCAGGTGAAATTTCAACTCAATCAGGCATCGAATCGACTTCCAATTACATGCAATTGCAATTTAGGGACCAAATTGCAATTCTGGGAAATTACAAGGTCTTAATCCATTTTGAAGTTACCAAACCTTAATTAGTCAAGTTTCATGCCCACATGTCAAATTACAGCTTCAAACAACCATCCAAGCCCATTCCATTACGTACATAACACTCAGGGACCATAATGGAAGAATCTCAAAACATAAAATAATTCATAACTGCGTATTGGTACGCGAGCTACAATAACCAAAAACTAGATTCCAGTAGTTCAAAATCATACCGATACAGCTCTTGACGTATTGGTACGCCTTGACAAAATACAACGGATCCTACTGATACGAAGCCCTGCGTATCGGTACGCCTGGACCTAAAATGTTCACTTTTGTTGTTTTTCATACTTTCATTGATTCGAACACATTCTAACATGTCTCAAACATATTCACAAATACTCTCATGATCAAACCACATCAAAACATCATAGAAACAAGATCATAACATGGCATCAAACTTCAATCGACATTTCAACAAACATTTCAAGCTAAGTTTAAACCCCCAAAATAAACTTTAAACCATTTCAAAGCTGAAATCCACATTCTCACTCATCGACAATGCAAAACTTCATTCGCCGATGTAAAATCAAACGTCTGAAGCCTCCGAAACCTCACCGATAGCTATAAGATCAATCTCCCCTATTTTAACCACATAACAACAATGGATTAATGCATTATCATGCATCCATAATCCCAGCTACACAACTCCCCAACTTCGCCTCATTAAAAACCAACAAACGTCTTCCGAAAACAACCGAAAACACCTTCCAACTTAATCTAAACATAACTCAGCCATAATCTAGCCATTCAAGCCATTAATTACCTTCAATTAACTTCCAAAAACAATCCAAAATAATCCTTATACCTCCAGCATACATAAAACCACCATAACTCCTCAAAAACTCATAACTAGCTACCTAGAAAATTAGAGATTCACATAGTTCCAAGATTCCAATGTTAAAATCAATTTATTAACATTATATAACATCAAAATCATGATTGAAATCAATCAAGAACTCAGCAAAATAGATTCAATTTGAAAATCACATAATCTCATCAATTAAACCTTGATTAAACAAAATTTTCATAATTAAATCATCAAAACTCAGTAGAAAACATATATAAAGGATCAATAACTTGAGAATTTTAGTAAAGAACCATTCATTATAGGATAAGAATAAACCTCACCTCTAATGAGTGAATTTCCCCTCAATTGGATGTTTAATCTTGAAAAACAAAGAAATACAATAAGATTTTGTAAAACCAAGATTGAAGAATCCATTAGAAATAAAATGTTTGATAAATCAAGATCATTACCTCAAATCTTTGATGAAAAAGAGTGTGTTTGACTGAGGGAATTTTGAGAAAAAATTTGAGAGAAAGAAAGTTACGTTCCAAAAGTGTTTTTAGGAAATAACCACCTCTTTTAATTAATTCCCTTTAATTTCCTTAATTAAAAACTCATTAAAATAATCCCAATTAAGACGAAAATCAAATTAAATACATTAGGTAAAATAACTCCTTAAAGATTTAAAGTTTCGATCCTTTTTCAAAACAGTCGCTAAAACAGTTTTCAAGCTTTACATTTTGATCACTAACCAAAATGTCCAAATTCCAATTTCCAAAATTGACTTCACCAAAAATATCTATATATAAAATAATGATTTTTAGATATTTTTCCAATATTTTTCACGTGTCAAAAATATTTATTCCAATTTAAATATCGAACCCAACGCGAATCTCTGATCCCGGCCCATCGGACCGTCTAGCATATATGTTAGAAAATCTGATCGAAAGGATTTTAGATATTCAATCCATTAAGTTTTGTGCTCTACCCAATGTTTCTTGGTTATCACAATATATACATATTGTGGGCACATGCTTTGGTTATACTGGAATATCCTCCAAAGCAATTCGTGGTCATTCAACCTCTAGCATATATGTTAGAAAATCCGATCGAAAGGATTTTTTTACTCTTGCCCTTTTACTTCTTTTTGGTTCTACCTCGACAACAACCTCTTGCTGAAAGTTTTGACAATTTGCATCAATAGTTTCTATAGTTCGTTTCGTTAAACTGGTCTTGCTTCTGGAAAATGCTTGAGTTACATTTATGACCACGCAAATGCTTTGCTTTAGTTTACTCGTGATTCACCTCTTGTTTAAGCTAATGTCATGGACTGTCATGCCATATTTTATGTTAGATTATCATATCGTTTGCTTTATGTAGACTCCATTTTATAGTTCTATATTACTGGGCTTTCAAAGCCTAATATTCGAAATTTTCACCTTTGCAGGTTTATATATAGGTTTGAACTATTTGGGACATCGACATCATATTCGGTAGTTCCAGCTGCATTGCTTGAAGGGTATTATACATGTATATTAGCGGGAATGTATGTCATAACACCTAGTTTTAGATTTGAGTCTGTACTCATATTTGGAATTTGACGTTTGAATAAATGTTAATCTTGTTTGAGAATTTAAACTTTAGTAAATATTTTATTTTAATTTAATCGAAATGGTTTTAATGTTTATTAAATTGTCTTGAAAATTAAAGTATTTTGTGATTTTGCTCTTGTTAACTAAAGTGGCTCATTGAATCGGGTCGATTCTTCTGTTTCGAGTCTAGGGTGTCCCTGGTCTCCACCTCTCTACGAGTGCAAAATTATATGTTAGTTACACCTTACAACCTCTGACACTGGAGAAGAACACTCAAAACTGGATTGGCTTATGTACCCCTTAGGAGGGGTGTTCAAAAATATTCAACCCGAAATATTCGATCCATTAATTGAATGACTTGGTAAAAACGAAATGTATTTTTTTTTAAAAAAATATTCCTGGGTGAGGTACCCAACCCGCTAAATATTACAGGTTCATGGGTCGGACTCAAGCAGCAATATTAGACTTAAATTGGTACCTTACCCGACCCAAGCTTTTTTTTTAATTTATTTTTTTATTTGAGATTAAGTGTTTATTTTAGAATTTAGTATTTATTTACTTGTAATTAAAAATATAGAGTAAAAACAATTTTAATTATTAAGGGAAATTAATAAAGGATTAAGATGCTAAAACAATGATAAGAAGAAAATAGAAAAACTCACAAATTCATTTTTTAAATATATATATTTTTAAACTATCAATTTGGTCGAGTAAGACATCGATAAGAGACTTAAAAAATTAACATCACAATCTAACCAATAAATATATCTACCTAAAAAAGATGAAAATGTGCATTTATATTTAATGTACTAACGACACACAAATCTAAGCATTAACATTAAACTCTTGTGGTAACACTGTTTGAAAAGTTTAATTATTTAATTTGCTTTTATATGCTACCTAGATTTTTTTATTTTTTATTTTAGATTAAGCTTTTATTATTGAAAATCCCTATTTTTATCTCCAAATTATTTGACTCTAACATTATAAATCTCTAATTAACGAATTTTGATAAAATTAAAAAAATCCAAAATTAATGATTTAATGAGATAACGATTATACTAAAAATTTAAGTTTGACAAAGCATGGATAAAGTTTTGTTTTGATCAAATAATATTCCCTTTCCTTTAGTTTTAATTAAGTATGTTTGGATTATGTAATTTAGACCTTTTAGTTGTATTGATTTTTTTTTAAATTGTATGATTTGTAAAAATATAAATAAAAATTTAATTCGGGACCTAACATGTGGGTGCTCGATCTTCACGGGTCGAGACACGGGCTAACTTTTTTACTACACGAAGCTTCGAATATCCAAAAATGCAAGAACCCTTTTACGAACACCCCTACCCTTTAATGTAGTCGGGGAAGTTTCTTCACATTGTGAATAAATAGATCGAGAATACAATCATGTTAATTTAGAATAATGGGTTTTGTTATATGCAACCCTTATGGCTGTAACTATCAAGATTTCTATCATTAATGATTATTTTATTTTTAATAGAATCTACTATAATGTAATCAATTATATACTTAAAAAGTTTTATTCCATTAATTTATTTACTTTGCTCAATATCGTATGATTTATTCAAGTGAAAACCATGCAAAGAAGATCATCGCATGCCTCGTTAAAAAGCTTCCTAACCTAAGATGGAGGAAAAGAGTACAATACGATGATCATAAAACCCAAGTACAAAACCATCGAACATGATCACACAACATAATCAGGCAAACATCAAGCTGGCACTCGTAACCAAGACAACCTGTCAACCTCATCCTTTGCCAAAGCATCCGCCACCGCATTCGCCTTACGACGCATATTGTGAAAGCGTACACACGGCAACACTCGAAACGCCGCATCGATGCTTTGCAACGAATTACACAACAGCCAAGGCCTTCGAGCCTTATGAAGGATCCAAGCCACAACAACCGTCGAATCTGACTCAATAATGATCGAAGGATCATCCCGCCATTGCAAACTCACCAACAAATCCAAGGCGTATTCAATTGCACAAAGCTCGGCTATATTGGACTCCAATTCCCCTAACGAACCCGAAAATAATGCCAAAATCTATCCACTCGAATCTCGCAGAACACCGCCACAACCAATTGGCCCCGGCATACCCTTAGCCGATCCATCCACATTAAATTTTAGCGAACCTACTACTGGGGCACCATTCCACATGTATCCGACCAGCTTGTGGCAATGTAACACCTCGAATTTGGGTCTAGAAGTTACCCGGATAGACTAGACGGTTCGAGCAATCTGAATTAAGTAGTTCAGACTAGTTTCGGGAGTTAATTCAAATTAAATGGTTTTTGTTCGAAATCATTATTTAATATGTGAATATTTTTTGTGAGATAAATTTTGGGAAACGGGTTTTGGGAATGTGATATTTTGGCTGGTGACCAAAATGTAAAGTTTGAAAACTATTTTTAGTGACTGTTTTGTAAAAGAGTCAAAACTTTGAATCTTTAAGTAAGTATTTAGCTTGAAACGCTATCTAAGCTTATAAGTAAGTATTGGAAGATTACGCTCTCGTTTTCGGTTCCCATTTAAATACATTCTCATGCTCTTGAAATAGATTTGATTACCTATTGTTAAATATAAGTTTTAGAATTGAAAGAAGTTGCAAATGATCCCATGATGATGATTTATGAGTTTAGAAAATGGTTTGCAACATGATTTTAGAAAATGCTTATTACATGGTTTCTTTCATTTGAAATTGGATATTGGAAATTGTTTTGTTGTTGCATATTTAAAACAGTGTGGTAACATGGTTTGAAACTTTATATTGGCAAGTGACAATGATTAACTGTTATTGGATATAGTTGGCTAGTCATAGGGTTTGAAGTGCACTATAATAAGTCACCTCATGTGGGTTAGAGGTAGCTCCCCCATGGGAAACGCAGTGGATGAGGTAAAAATTAGATAGATTCTCCCGCTGGTGGATATTATACATCGTAACCATTGAGGTGGTAATTGTTCTGATGCTCCAGTTCAAGGATGTATTTAGAAAGTGGTAGAGACGCCACTTGGGAATTCTGTGCATCCGATGTGATTTTGCAAATAGAAATGGTTTTGTTTTGGGTCACTTCAAATGCCAATATATATGAATTGATGTATCATTATTTGTATATGGAATTCGTATAATGTGGTTTATACATGAGATTCTCTTTAAGCTTTGTTGTTAGATGAACAAGCATGTCAAGGCTTAAATTGAGGTTTGCTTTTGGAAATGCTAGAAATCATTGATACATGTTTAGAAATAGTTTATCCAACTTGTTTTAGAATGAGAATGAAGCATGAGAAATTTTGGGCATGATTCTAGAATATATGGTTTTAAACAAATGGTTTTAAAAAGCATTGTTGAGTGTCCCTCACTAAGCTTTTATGTTTACGATCTCATTTCTCATCAATACAGATAAGTAAGGTTTTTGAGGCAACAAGCGAGCAAGAAAGGAAATCCAAGAGTTGAGATTTCACAAGTATGGTTTTAAAACTATTTAAGTAGTAATAATGGCAATGGGGGCTCATTGTTGTTTGGTAGTATGTTTACTAAACTCCCTATTTTGGAGAAAGTTTATATTGCTGGTTTAAAGTTGTAAATGGCCTATAATATTTTGGTATTGTTTTGGTTTATTTTGGAGTGTTGAATGTGTTTTTTCATAGGAGTCATGCCTATAGATTTACATTTCATGAACAATGCCATGATTGAAGCATGTTTTGGTATTCTCTTGAGGTGGATTGATCTCTAGTATGTTTCTATGTATGTTGGAAGCGTGTTGGAATATAATTGTCTTGTGGAAAGCATGTAAAACCAACAAAATTGGACCTTACAAATCCAGGCATTTCGATACGCGTGCTTCCCTACCAGTACGGGTAAGCCATTTTAGTGGCCACATTTCGGTACGCGGGCTACTATTTCGGTACGAGTTCAGACAATTTGGGCATAGTGTTTCGGTACGTGAGGAAGTGTTTCGATACGGGGTAGTGTATTTTGGCATAGTGTACCGATACGCGTAAGCGTATTGATACGGTTTTGAGCTACTAGAAATTGGGGATTTTGAATTGGCCAAAGTGTACCATTACACCCCTTTGTGTACCAATACAACTAGCAGTTATATTAGTTATTTTGAAATCTTGAAGTTTCTGTTCTTACGTTTTGGTCCCTAAATGTTAAGCATGCAATTGTAAAAGTTTGGATTGTTGTTTTAAGCTGTAACTCGAGCAGTGTGCATGTAATATGAATAATTAAGGTTTGGTAACTCTAATATTGACTAAGTCCTTGTAAAAGTGTGCATGTAATATGAATAATTAAGGTTTGGATTGTTGTTTTCTGTTTTGCAAATTAGTCCCTATATCGTGTGTATGCTTAATTGAAAGCCAAACCAATGATTGTTGTAATGAGTTTTTATCTAATACCCGTAAGTTCACCATAGGCTCTTTAATTGCATCCAGATAAGGAAAAAATTGTCGTTTATCGAGGTGAGCCTTCACGGGTTTTCTTCGGTGAACCCAATGTAACTCGCTCG
This sequence comes from Hibiscus mutabilis, assembly GCA_019671005.1. NCBI lineage: Eukaryota > Viridiplantae > Streptophyta > Magnoliopsida > Malvales > Malvaceae > Hibiscus > Hibiscus mutabilis. The sequence goes on from CM033711.1 coordinate 66,377,704, forward strand.
CCTCGGTACAACGGTTAAAATGGGTTAAAGGGGTTACATTTGTTGGTATCAAAGCTAGGTTTTTGATAAATTGGAGGTAATTTGTGTTGGTTGTGATGTTGTTGATTGAATTGTGAGTTATGCACGGTGTTTGATAACATGATTCCTTGGTTAATATGTGCTATGTTAGGGTAAAAACTTGGGGACCCATTGCCTTATTACTACAAGTAAGAAATGATTTTGATTTGAAATATGAACAACTTGGATTCTTGCGCTAGTTGGCCTAATTGTTTATATTCTTGCATTTTCATGCCATAGATTCATATTGTTTTAACATAGGATCGAGGAGAGAGCTACGATTTGGTACGATTACTGCTGTTGTTGGGAAGGGAAATCAGGAGGAGGTTGTATCTCTTGGAGGGTTGCCACCCTCTCCACTTATTCCACCTGAGAATGTGGAGCAAGAACCATCTGCGCCGCCTGGGCTAGTGTTTGGTGATATGGCACCTTTGATACAGGCGATGATTAGAGCATTTCAGGCAATTGTGGCTGGAGTGCATGTGGTTGCACTGGTACTTGCACCTGTTAATCATAGACTTATGTTGGAACGTTTTTGTATCTTGGGAGGTACTGAGTTTGGAGGTTTGTCTCTAAAAATGTCTAAGGAGTGGTTTTCGAGAACTCAAAGGATTCTTGGTTAGATGGAGTGCACGGATGCCCGTACGTTGGGTTACACGGTGTGCCTGCTTTAGGGTGATGCTTATAGTTGGAGGTTGACTACTATTTTTGGGATAGCACATGTTGATGTGACGTGGGAGTTCTTTGGAACTACTTTTCGGAAGAAGTATATGGGTTCTCGCTATCAGGATGAAAAGAAGCATGGGTTTATGGCGATGGTTCAGGGTAACATGATCGTATCGAAGTACGAGGTTCAGTTTGTTCGGTTGAGTCAGTATACCCTAGAACTAGTTCCCGACGAACGTCAACGATGTGATCATTTATGATATGATCGGGTTAAAGAAGTGAAGACTTACATGTTGGCTTCAGATTATACAGATTTTAATGTTTTGGTTACCCAAGCTAAGGATATATAGCAGAATTTGGGTATATCCTATCGTTCAGGGAATTTTAGCTTGGGAAAGAGAGTTGCTGAATCAGATGTTGGTGGTGGTCGATATAAGAATAATCGAGATAAGAGATATTGCCTTGATCAGAAATGTGGTAGTGGTAATATTAGGTGTGAGCAGCAAGGTCAGGACACTTTTGTTCGAACACATGATTGTGGCCGTTGTGGGAGGCAATACGTGATAGTGTTGGGGAACTCTTGGAACTTGTTGGAATTATGGTTCTCAAGATCACATGAGGCGTGATTGTTCGTAGTTGGCTAGAGATGGACAAGCTCCTGCACCTACTGTTGTGCTGTAGAGAGGCTGTAGGCGTGGTCGAGGTAATTTCCAGCGTAGAGAGGAAGGTCAGAGGGTTGTTGCTCATACTGTGGCTGTTCAACCTAAGGGATGAGGACTTGCGATGGTGTATGCGCATCGTGAGGGAATGAATGACACGGATGTGATTGCAGGTACTCTCACTTTGCAATCTATGTCATTAATTTCTTTAATAGATTCTGGTTCTACACATTCATGTATTTTGCGTGAGCATGCATAATTACTTGATATATATGTAGAATTGTTGGGTATGGGTATTTGAGTAACAAGTTCTTTTGGAGAAACAATAGTGGTTAGGAGGATTTAGGAGATTTCCTTTAATGGTCCAAGGTCATGTGTTTGCGGTTGATATGATAGAGTTGTCATTCTATGGTTTTGATGTGATCTTGGCTATGGATTGGTTAGCTGAGCATAGAGTTGCGGTTGATTTTGAAACCAAGCGAGTTTTATTGAAACTTGCCGATGATTATGAAGTTGTGGTGGTGGGTGAGAATGTTAAATTCTTCTTCAATGTTGTGTCGGCATTGGAAGCGCGAAAGTTGTTGGAGTTTAGGCGTCAAGCATACTTTGCTTATGTTATAAACCTGAATATGAAGGAGATACGTCCCTAGGACATCTGAACTATTTGTGATTTTCTGAGAGTGTTTCCAGAAGAATTGTCTGGTTTGCCACCGAATAGGGAGGTAGAGTTTTGTATCGAGACGTGCGCAGATACGACTCTAGTGTCGATTGTTCTGTATCGTATGATACCTAAAGAGTTTAAGGAGTTAAAGATGTAGCTTCAAAATTTTTTGGACTGTGGTTTTATCCGACCTAGTGTTTCGCCTTGGGGAACTCCAGTGTTGTTTGTGAAAAAGAAGGATGGCACTATAAGAATGTGTATAGATTATTGGCAACTAAACAAGTTGACAATTAAGAACAAGTATCCTTTGCCACAGATTGACGACATGTTTGATCAATTTCAAGGTGCTACGGTGTTTTCTAAGATTGATTTGAGATCATGATACTATCAGTTAAAGGTGAAAGATAGAGATGTACCAAAAATAACTTTTTGCATGTACTACAGGCATTATGAATTTTTAGTGATGTCGTTTGGGTTGACGAATGCGCCTGCAACTTTCATGGACATGATGAACCGAGTGTTTTATGAGTTCTTGGATCAGTTTGTGGTAGTGTTCATTGATATCCTTGTGTACTCACGTACCGATGAGGATCATGATAGGCACTTGTGGATTGTTTTACAAGCTTTGTTGGATAATTAGCTTTATGCTAAGTTGAGCAAATACGAGTTTTGGATTAAGGAAGTGGTTTTTCTTGGTCATGTTGTTTCAGCTGAAGGTATTCGTGTGTATCCGCAGAAGATTAAGGCGGTTGTGAATTGGAAACAACCTAAGTCAGTGATGGAGGTTTGTAGTTTCTTAGGGTTGGAATGTTATTACCGTTGCTTTGTTGATGGGTTTTCAAATGTTGCTGCTCCTTTGACTAAGTTGTTACAAAAGGATGTTCGTATTGAGTGGACGAAAGCTAGACAACAAGCTTTTGAGATGTTGAAGGAAGCTTTGATGAAAGCTCTGATATTGATTCAACCTGATTCAGGAAAAGAGTTTGTGGTTTATAGTGATGTATCTTATGTTGGTTTAGAGTGTATGTTGATGCAAGGTGGGAGAGTTGTGGCTTATGCATCTAGGAAATTAAAGGTGCACGAGCGTAACTATCCTACACATGATATCGCGCTTACCGCAATGGTTTTTGAATTGACGATTTGGAGACATTACCTTTACGGTGAAAAATGTGTTGTGTACACAGATCATAAGAGTTTCAAATATCTGATGTCGCAAAAAGAGTTGAATCTTAGGCAACATAGATGGTTGGAGTTGCTTAAGGATTATGATTTGACAATTGAGTATCATTTGGGGAAGGCTAATGTGGTAGCCGATGCTTCAAGTAGAAAAGTTATTGTGGAGTTGAGTGTGATGTTTGCACGGTTGAGCGTGATGCGAGATGGTGGTTTGTTGGCTGAGTTACAAGTGAAGCCGTCATTGGTATAGTTGATTAATGAGAAACAACTGTGTGATGATTCATTGGTACCACATGCTGAGAACATAGCGGAGGGTAACCCAACGGGCTTTTGCTTTAGTGATGAGGGTATTTTGTGCTTTGGGAGTCGAATAGGTGTGCTAGAGGATGATGAGTTAAGGCATACTATTCTAACTGAAGCTTAATTTATTCATTTTTCCATGCACTCGAGAAGTACAAAGATGTACCAAGATTTGAAGAATGAATATTTTTGGGTTGGCTTGAAAAAAGGTATAGCGGATTTTGTTGCTAAGTGCATGGTTTGTTAATGTGGTAAAGTTGAGCATTAGTTTCCTTCTAGGTTGTTACAACCGTTGAACATACCAGAATGGAAGTGGGAGAGAATCACTATGAATTTTGTGTTGGGGTTGCCTTTGACGCCTCTAAGAAGAATTTTATATGGGTAATTTTGGACCGTTTTACGAAGTGTGCATATTTTCTGGCTGTGCATACGACGTATACGCTAGATAAGTTAGCGGACTTGTATATTGCGAAAATTGTGAGGTTGCATGGGGTACCGAAGTCTATAGTATTGGATAAAGATCCTTGTTTTACAGTGAGGTTTTGAGAGTGTTTGTATAGAGCTTTGGGTACATGATTAAACTTTAGTGCTTCGTATTATCCTCAAACGGGTGATCAGTCCGAACGTGTTATCCAAATGTTGAAAGATATGTTACGATGTTGTATCCTTGATTTTCAAGAATCGTGGGAGAAGCAATTACCGTTGGTAGAGTTTGCTTATAATAACAGTTATCAAGCAAGTATCCAAATGGCCTTGTACGAAGCTTTGTATGGTAGGAAGTGTCGTACGCCTCTTTGTTGGGCTGAAGTAGGTGAAAAACAAGTTTCTTTGCCTGATGTGCTGAAGGACACTAATGAAAAAGTGAAGCTTATTAGTGATCGATTGAAAGTAGCTTTAGATCGACAGAAATCCTATGCAGATTTGAAGCTTATAGAAATTGAATATGCAGTTGGTGACAAGGTGTTTCTGAAGGTATCACCTTGGAAAAGGGTGATGAGGTTTAGATGGAAGGGCAAGTTGATTCCGAGGTTCATTGGACCTTATGAGGTGTTGGAACACGTTGGTCCGGTAGTGTATAGATTGAGGTTACCTCCAGAGTTGGAGAAGAGACATGATGTCTTTCATATATCACTTCAGAAGTATAGATCGAATCCATCGCATGTGATGCCTGTTGAGGAGATTGATTTGAATCCAGATTTGACCTATGATGAAGAACTAGTAGAAATCTTGGATGTTAGTAGCAAAATTCTTCGAGGTAAGACCATCGAGTTGGTAAAGGTGTTGTAGCGACATCGAGGTGTGGAGGAAGGCACGTGGGAAAGTAAAGAAGACATGAAGAAGCAGTTTCATTATCTTTTTCTACCAGGTAAATTTTGAGGATAAAATTTCTTAATTTGGGGGAAAGTTTTAACGCCCGTAATTTGGGTCTAGAAGTTAGCTGGATATAGACTAGACGGTTCGGACAAACTAGATTAATCGGTTCAGATTAATTTCAGGAATTAATTTAAATTAAATAGTTTTTGGTCGAAATAAATATGGAAAAAAATTCTAAAAATTATTATTTAATATGTGGATATTGTTGGTGAGATCAATTTTGGGAAACGAGTTTTGGAAAAGTGACATTTTGGCTGGTGACCAAAATGTAAAGATTGAAAACTATTTTAGTGACTATTTTGTAAAAGAGTCAAAACTTTGAATCTTTAAAGAGCTATTTGCCCAAAGTATAACATCAGAATTTATTTCTTAATTGGCGATTTTTAAAATGGTTTTGGAAAATATAAAAGGTTGGGATAATTAATTTTATAATTAATTACTTAAAACAAAACTTTACGTAACTACTTTCTCAAAAATACTTTCTCTCAAATTCTCTTCAGCCAAACACTATTTTCTTCTTCAAAATCTCAAGGTAAATTCTTTTTTTCTATAATCTTTTGTTATCAAATGAATTCCTATTGGTTTCCTATCAAAACCTTATTGTTTTGATCTTATTTTTACATGTAATCCATCCAATTAAAGGGAAAAGCATCCATTAGAGGTGAGTTGCATTTTTATCCTCTAATGTAAGGTTCTTTACTGAAATTCTCAAGTTCTTGACTCTTTTGACTTGATTTTAAAGATGATTTGATTATTCAATGATGCAATATTGTTTAATTGAGTTTTAATGAGGAAATTTATTGATATTGTTGATGGATTGAAATGGTTGTGGTCTTGATTTTTTTAGATCATATCTAAAGTGTGTTTTAATGATATGAAAAGAGATTTACAAAACAAATCCTGAAACTAATTGAATTGATATTTTTTTAGGTTGATAATAGTTAAGTTTTGGGGTGTTTATGTGGTTAGAAGGCTGCTGGAGTTATTTGATGGTTTTGATGATGCTTTTAGATATTAAATGATGTTGATTTGATGATCAAATCATTGGGTGATGGCTGGGTTATGTGTAGATTGAAGTTGACGATGTTTTTTATTGTTTTTAGAATGCGATTGTTGGGTTTTAGTTAGGCAAAGTGAAGAGTTGTTGTTGCTGGGATTATAGATGCATAGTGATGCATTAATCCTCTATTGTTATGTGAATAAAATAGGGGAGGTTGATCCTTCATCATTCGACGAGGTTTCGATAGTTTCAGACGCTTGATTTTTTTATTGGCGAGTAGAGCTTGGTGTTGTCGGTGAGTGGAAACATGGTTTTCAGCTTTCTAAAGGTTTGAAAGTGATTTTGGGAGTTTAGATTTAGCTTGAAACGCTAATCTATGCTCGGAAGTAAGTATCAAAAGATTTCGCTCTCATTTTCGGTTCCCATTTAAATACATTCTCATGCTCTTGAAATAGATTTGATCACCTACTATTATATGCATGTTTTAGAATTGAAAGAAGTTGCAAATGATCTCATGATGATGATTTATGTGTTTAGAAAATGGTTTGCAACATGATTTTAGAAAATACTTATTACATGGTTTCTTGCATTTGAAATGGGATATTGGAAATTGGTTTGTTGTTGTGTATGTAAAATAGTGTGGTAGCATGGTTTGAAACTATATAATGGAAAGTGAAAATGATTAAATGTTATTGGATATAGTTGGCTAGCCATAGGGTTTGAAGTGCACTATAATAAGTCGCCTCATGTGGGTTAGAGGTAGCTCTCCCATGGGAACTACAGCGGTTGAGGTATAAATAAGATAGATTCTCCCGCTAGTGGATATTATACATCGTATTCGTTGATGTGGTAATTGTTACGATGCTCCGGTTCGAGGATGTATGTAGAAAGTGGTAGAGATGCCACTTGGGAAATCCGTGTATCCGATGTGATTTTTCAAATAGAAATGGTTTTGTTTTGGGTCACTTCAAATGCCAATATATGAGAATTGATGTATTATGATTTGTATATAGAATTTGTATAACTTAGTTTATACATGAGATGCTCTTTAAGCTTTGCCATTAGATGAACAAACATACAAAGGCTTAAATTGAGGTTTGTTTTTGGAAATGATAAAAATCATTTATACATGTTTAGAAATAGTTTATCCAACTTGTTTTAGAATGAGAGTGAAGCATGAGACGTTTTTGGGATGATTCTAGAATATATGGTTTTGAACAAATGGTTTAAAAAGCATTGTTGAGTGTTTCCTTGAGCGTTTCTTACTAAGCTTTTATGCTTACGCTCTCATTTCTCATCAATACAGATAAGTAAGGTTTCCTAGGCAACAAGTGAGCAAGAAAGGAATTCCAAGAGTTGAGATTTCACTAGTATGGTTTTAAAACTATTTAAGTAGTAATAATTGCAATGGGGGCCCATTGTTGTTTGGGAGTATGTTTACTAAACTCCCTGTTTTGTAGCAAGTTCATATTGTTGGTTTGAACTTGTAAATGGCCTATAATGTCTTAGAATTGTTTTGGTTTATATTTGAAGTGTTGAATGGGTTGTTTCATAGGAGGCATGCCTATAGATTTACATTCCATGAACAATGCCATGACTGAAACATGTTTTGGTACTCTCTTGAGGTGGATTAATCCCTAGTATGTTTGTATGTATGTTGGAATGTAATTGTCTTGTGGAAAGCATGTAAAAGCAGTAAAACTGGACCTTACAGGTCCAAGTGTTTCGATACGCATGCTTCCGTACCGGTACGGGTAAGCCATTTCAGTGGTCGCGTTTTGGTACATGGGCTACCATTCAAGTACTGGTTCAGGCAATTTGGGCATAGTGTTTCGGTACGTGAGGAAGTGTTTCGGTACGGGTAGTGTATTTTGGCAAGGTGTACCGTTACGCGTAAGCGTATCGATACGGTTTTAAGCTACTAGAAATTGGGGGTTTTGAATTGGCCAAAGCGTACCGTTACACCACTTTGTGTACCGATACAGCTAGCAGTTATGTTAGTTAGTGTGAAATCTTAAAGTTTCTTTTCTTACGTTTTGGTCCTTAAATGTTAAGCATGCAATTGTAAAAGTTTGGATTGTTGTTTTAAGCTGTGACTTGACCAGTGTGCATGTAATATGACTAATTAATGTTTGGTGACTCTAATATTGACTAAGTCCTTGTAGTTTTTCTATTTTGCAAATTAGTCTCTATATTGCGTGTATGTTTAATTAAATGCCAAACAAATGATTGTTGTATTGAGTTTTTGTTTGTTGCCCGTAAGTTCACCATAGGTTCTTTAATTGCATCTAGATAAGGAAAAAAATGATCGTTTATCGAGGTGAGCCTTCATGGGTTTTCTTCGGTAAACCCACTTTAGCTCGCTCGGCTCGGTATAGCGGTTAGACCGGGTCAAGGGGTTACATGCGAGACCTGTGGGATACAAAACCTCTGGCAATCCCAACATTGTGACTCAACGACCAAACTTGCCTCTTTCGATGCCTTGATCCAATATAACGTTTGAAGTTTAACCATAAAAAACACTTCACCGACCCCCACTCGTGTAGCATTAAAAATTCGGTTGTTTTGAGCCAGCCACACTGAACACAGAAATGTTGCACACCCAGCTAGGCAGCACTATAGTAGCAGCCCCCCAAAGCCACCATTCGCAGCTTGCTTAAGGAATTCAAGCAATGATCGCGGATGAACCCAAGCCATATTCTACCACTGGAAAAACAGGTCCCAAACTGCAATTATGAACCGACAAGAGTAAAGGATATGGTCTGCATCGTCCTCTCCCTCATCCCACCAAACACATGCACTCAATGCACACGATCTCGTATGAAACACAAAGTTGGCAATCTTTGCAGGCTTACAAACCACAAAAAACATTAAACTTTTGGTGGTACCTCTAATTTCCAAACCAAGAAAACATTGAAAGGAGCATCTTCCAAACCGAAGGAGGACGTCAACAACATAAGTTCCTTTATCGAAAAATGCCCATGTTGATTAGGACACCACAATAAAGCATCATCCACCTTTGGATTAATGACATAGTTTTCCATGATTGCCCGAAATCCATTACCATATCACATTCAAAACCACACAGTGAATGACTAAAGAAAAGGACCCCCCCCCCCCCGAGCATACAAGCCTTGCCACTCGGAACAACCGTGGGAAGAGAAAACACAAAGGCTCCGATGCGCACCAAATATCATGCCAAAATAGAACATTCCAACCTTTCCCAATGTGCCAACAAAAGAAATTCATATCCGTAAATCGCGCCACACGCTCATTGTCTTGGACTTCAACGATCTGTTTCCATACTACCGACATCTTTCACTTCCCCACAACATTAAATCTCCTCCAAAACCGTTGTTCACCATACTTCACCACAATTAAGGTTCTCCATAACGAATCCGAAGTTAATGCATAGAGACATGCCCATTTAGCAAGCAAGGCCATATTTCTCAACCTAAGATCAATGATGCCTAGCCCTACGCACCGTTTCGGCCGACAAACCATGGACCAATTAACGTGATTCATCTTGCGTTTCAAATTTGAATAACCCTACAAGAACGCTCGACGTATACGATCAATTTTTGCAATGACACCCTTTGGAACCGTATACACTCCCATATAATACAGTGGGAGTGAAGACGAGACTGAATTTATTAAAGTAAATTGCATGACAAATGATAATGTACCTCGCTTCCAACCCGCAAGGCTATTTTTCATACAATGTATCAGTGGATCCCACATCTTTAAAGAACGTGGATCAATCCCCACTTGCATACCAAGATAGGAAAAAGGCAATTCCCCAACCTCGCAGCCCAAAATCTCGGCCATGTCACTAGGAACTCCACTATCCATCTCCACTGCATACAAGCAAGACTTGGCGAAATTGATTCCCCAAGTAGTATTCAAAGCAAAGCAAAATCCTCTTTAAATTACAAGCCCCTTCTACGTCACCATGGATGAACAAAGTTGTATCATCCGCAAACTGCAAATGTGACAACGATAAATCCTCTGTCACCTTGACTCCTCTAATCAGCCCCTTACTTTCGACCGTAACCAGAAACTGGTGCAACACTTCTGTGACTACCACAAACAAAAGCGGCGACAACGGATCACCCTGCCGGAGACCTTGCTGCATCCTGAATTCCCTTGTTGTTGATCTATTTAGTAACACGGCCAACCTAGCTGTAGTCACACATTCGCGAATCCATCCTCGCCAACGATCACCGCATCCAATTTTTATCAAACCAAAATCCAAAAACTCCCAATTTATGCAGTCATAAGCCTTAGCAAAATCAAGCTTTAATAGTATACCTCCCTCCCAACCTCGTTTATGTTGCAATGAGTGAATAATTTCATTAGTTAACAGGATTCCATCAACAATTTGCCTATTTTGCACGAATGTCGATTGCGTGTCACTAATCAAGTCTCTCAACACTTTTTGAAACCTTGCTGCCAGCACCTTCGCCACAATCTTATATGCTGGATTTATTAAGCAAATAGGTCTGAAATCCCCAATCTCCATCGGGTTCTCCTTCTTCGGGATAAGAACTACAAAGGATGAATTTAATCCTTTTGGCAAACATGCATTCAAATAAAATGATTCAACAAACACATCACATCATCCTTAACGAACTCCCATCCTTTCTTATAGAACTCAAATGTGAAGCCATCCGGACCCGGCGCCTTCGCGCCCTCGCAGCTCCAAATTGCTGCCCGTATTTCCTCCTCTGTGAACTCATGTTCCAACGATTTTTGCTGCTCCCATTAATTTATGGTGTTTAATGTAATTAATACTCACCTAAAAAGGTTTAGAATGTATGATTTTAGGGTTAAAAGTTTTAGGATTTTAGGGTTTAGGATTTATGGTTTTGAGGTTTTAAGGTTTAGTGTTTGGTGTTTATGGTTTATAGTTTTAGGGTTTATGGTGTTTAATGTAATTAATACTCACCTAAAAATGTTTAGGGTTTAGTGTTTTATGGTTTATGATGTTTAATGTGATTAATACTCACCTAAAAATGTTTAGGGTTTAGTGTTTTATGGTTTATGATGTTTAATGTGATTAATACTCACCTAAAAGTGTTTAAGATTTAGTGTTTTAGGGTTTAGCACGGTAGGATTTAGGGTTGTAATGTTTTAGTGTATATGGTTTTAAAGTTTATGGTTGAGTGCTTTATGGTTTTAAAGTTTCAATATTTAGGGTTTAGATTTTTTAGTTTTGAGGTTTAAAGATTAAGGTTTAATTACATTAAACATCCTAAATTAATGGAGTATAACTTTTTACGAATGTAATTAATTATATTATAGTATATTCTATTGAAAAATAAAATAAATATTAATGATATGAATCTTGATAGTTATTATTGATATCTCTCACAGCTGCATATTGCAAAACTCTAAAATAAATATAAATTGTTTAGTTAAAATACAATATTAATTAAATTACAATTAACACAATTTATTAGTAACAAAATTAGTCAAGTTTCTTAGTTGTGCTTTGCCGAGGTATCCCGTTGAACCTATTTGGTAATTGTCTAGTAGTTCTGATATTAATATGTGTACTCTTTTCTTCCATTTAGGTTTAGAGAGATTTTTAATGAGAATCGTATTAATATTTCCCTCGTGTATGATCATTTAGGAATGGAATCGTACCTTTTCACCAAAACAATATAGTTTTCTTACCGTATGTGGTTGATGGGTCAAAATGCGACCCACATTCAATCTAAACATTTCTATTTTAGTTGTAATATATTGAAAAAAATATATTGTTACAATATCATCATTATTCTTAAAATAAAAATAAATTATTGTATTAAAAATATAATAATTACACAAAAAATTATTATTATTTAAAATTATATTACGAGAAATAAAATACAATTGTTATTTAAAATAATAAAATATATTAACTATATGAAAAAAATAATACAAATAATAAATTAACTAAACAAAATATTAAATTATAACATAGGATAAAACAAATATACTAATGTGATACGCTCCAACTCTCCAGTTTGGTGTTGTAGAGAGAAGCTTTGATTGTCCCGACCGTGAATGCAAGCAAGCCTTGTAATCTAAATGCCTTGAAGATAGATGGTGATGATAGTTTATGGTGTGAAAGAGTTTAGGGTGGTGTATGAAAGGAAATGGATGAAAAGGAATGAAGTGGTTAAGTGTTTGAGGGATGGTCCGGATATGGTAAAGGAAATGAAAAGAAATGGTGAAATGGAATGGAAGAAAGGTGATAGTATTCAAAGGATTCAAAAGATAAACCTATGCTATAAGAGCATAAACTCAATCTTTACGAGAATAACTTTGAGAGTGGTAGGAAAAACTTAGACCTGTTGGTTATAGAAAACCAAGAACCTGAAGTATGGTGGAAATGAAGTGACGCCACAAGCAAGAAAGCTTGATAAGTTGGATAGTTCTAAAAAGAACAAGTTTGAGAGATAAACTCACAAAAAGGATAATTTTATATATTTCAAAGATGCGTTTTACAAATGAAATTCAAGTCCTATTTATAGATTTCTAGGGGGTTGCCGAAAGGGCATGATAGTTAAAAGGTGACCAAATGGTCATGGTATCTTCTCATAAAGGTGCTTTGATGATTCGGCTAAAGTGGTGCCTCCCTCCAAGTGCATTTTGGTGCCCAAAATTAGATTTCTCTCCAAGGAATTGGCGCCACTTTGGTGTTCCCTCCAAGGGTGATGGACATGTCTTTTGGGAGGGAACATGACCCTTGAGGTGTCGAGCTGGCATATGAAGCTTGAGCTAAGATGAGCTATCAAGCTAGATTTGAGCTTCCATGAGCTGCCTTTGAGCTAGGTGGGCTTCCCTTAAATGCCTTTGAGCTGCCTCGATTTGATTGGAGCTGGTTGGAGCTTGTTTAAGCTTGATTCGAATGGTTAAGCTAGGATGAGTTGTTTTGAGCTTCTTGAGCTAAAGTTGATTTGCCTTTCCATCCCATTGAGTATGTGGATTATATGACCTATAAAGGAAATCAGAAATAACATAAGTAAATGCAATTAAATGTAAATGGTTACCAATGATAGAAAAATAAAAGAAAACTTAAGTAAAAATATGGCTAACTTAATGTTATGCATAATAAAATGTACGATGCATGAAATGCATGTGGATAGAAAGTAAAGATGTGGTCATATAAGATATGCATGCATGACATTACTTGATATGCAAAATGTAGGGTATGATGTATGGAAATGCATTATAATACCCAAATACATTTTGAGTCAAGCATAGTCACATTTTGAGTATGGATGATATGAGTAACTATGATGTGTGCATGTATAACTAATAATAATAGTAATGTGTGTTAGGATATTTGTTTTGATATAGTAATTGAAAAATTGTTTTGGACTAAATTGAAAAGATTTCAAAAATGATTTTAAGTCCAAACAACTTGAAAATATGTTTGATGGATTTTATAAGGTTTTGGAATGATTTAAATATCTTTAACGTATCCAAACCTGAGTTTTTCAAGTAATCGTACCGATACGGTATTCCCCGTATCGATACGCCTTAGGGTTTCAGCTACAGTCTATTTGAAACTGTCAAAACCTGTATTGATACAGGTCTCGCCCGTATCGATACGAAGATGGTCATTTCGATATGCTTCCTAGCATTTCGATACGCCTATGTGGGAAAAACCCCAATGACCAAAACCCCCAACGGCTATTTCCCAATAGTCTTTTAAATTGTAGGTCGTACCGATACGCTCTTACACATATCGATACGCATCATCTGGAAAATATCCAACGTCTAGTTCTAAAGAAGGGCGTACGACGAGTGTTCAAAAGTAATATTTTTATGACCCTTTTTACTCATATTATTGTTATACTTAGACTCATTCTAGTTGCATTTTTAGTCATTCATGCATAATTGCATAGTTTCCTTTATTGTCATGCTTGATTTCATAATCTAGTTGTTTTTGTGGAAAAAATTACTGCTTTGGTGTGCTTTTGTGCGCAAGAACTAATTGCCCAAGCAGTCGGGAAATTGTCGAGGCAATTGAGGATAAGATGAGGTGGTAGCCGATTTGATGACTAGATAAATCCAACAAGTTCGAGATAAATGGCATGAAACAAAGGAGTTGGAGTTCCATGCAGAGATCAAAGGGAGATTAAATTCTAAGAGTTTTATGAGGAGTTTTTCGAGGAATACAAATATAATAATAAAAGAAATTTATTTCTTTTATTCTATTTAATTTCAACTTAACTTCCTCTTCAAGAAAGACTTTGACCTATCCATCTCCTATAAATAGAAGACCTAGCCGCCTACTTCAAGGGTATGTGCGATTTGGGAGAGAAAAATAGAAGGCTACTCGACATCATCTTCTTCCTCTTTTTTCAATTAGATTCATGCTAGGGAATTTTTATCTTGTGTTTATTTTGCACCCGACCATGAACTAATTTTATTTGGCTTGGGTTATTGTGTTTTTGTGGTTGTGAGAACGATTGGATTTGTTTAGGTATTTGAGTTTGCAATTTTAATTCAAAGTTTGTTCATTCTTGGTTCTTAATTTTGCGCGTGAATTGGGAGAGGATCTCGTGAATTCGTCCATTTATCTAATATCGGAAGAGTTGTATTCAAGAAACGAATGAGCATGGTCTTTATTCAATCAATCGATGGTGGAGAATAATTTGACTTAGGGATAAGTTGGAATTTCAACGGCTAAAAGGAGCGCAAGATAGGTTGTTGTCCACCCTTGATTCACGCAGGGATGTATTATGAAGGCATGCACAATTAATAGTGTTTCTGTAATCACTAATTTTGTCTGGGGTTAACCTTTTTATTTTTATTTTTCAATAACGGGCTTATATATGTTTATCTTATTATTAGGTGATTATAAAATGGGCTTATGTGTGTTAGTATACATATGAAGTGTATATCAAAAGTGTATGATTATGAGTGTCTATTTAAAACATGAATATATATGTGTTGTTTGTCCAAATTGCATGTGATATATGTATATGTTATTAGTATCTTATGTGAGTGTGCATATGTATGTATTTGTTAATCCAACGCCATTAGTACTTAACTATGAACGTATATTGTATGTATAATTGTATGTACGTACATGTGTATTAACATACGAATGTATATGTGTTTGCTAGGATTACTATAATGTGGGCTGTTAATTAATTAAAAATATATATATAATAAAAATAAAAATAAAATATATAAATATAAAATGTATAAATATGTGTAAACAGATTAAGTATATATATAATCTAGACCCAAATATTTATAAGAGACCAAGTCCATTACATATCTAAAATAAAAAAATAATAATATACACATTAAGCCCATTTTTTGGCCCATACCCAATATAAACAAAAACCCTAAAAAGTCTTATTATCCCTCTCTATTTTTCTTGCAGCCGCCTCAATCTGGCCGTTGGATCAGATTTGATCCAACGGCTCAGATGGCACCGAAGCCGACTATCCAGGTTCACCGATCTGCCCATACGCCGACGCGCTGTCCTCCACGCGCGCGTGAAGCCCACGCACAGTCGCTTTATCATCCACGCGCTGCTGCCGATTCATCCCCCGGCCATGTGGCTTCGTCGCCGGTAATCTCGGGATATTATCACCGACTCCCAACCACCAGCACGGGCAAAAACAATAAAAAATTCAAGGTTAGCAAAACCTAATTTTAGGTGTAATCAGCCACAGTTACTCAATTAATGTTTGCTTGAAAGTATGAACAAAGATTGGGGATAAAAGATGTAATCAGAGATGTAATTTGCAGTTTTTCAGATTCAAGAAATAAAAAAAAAACATTATGATTTCCCCTTTTATTTTCCTTGTCTTTTTTTCGAATATAATCACAGCAAGCAACAAAAGAACGATCAATCATGCATATACAATCCTTCGTTATCGTCTTAATCTTTTGAGTTCGAACATATATATATATATATATATATATATATATATATAAAAGAAAAATAATAACAGAAAAGGGGAAAGTTCACCTTAGTTTGGGCTTGGTAAACCCTTTACCCTATTTATCTAATGGCAGCCCATATTTTTTTAGGTATAACATGTTTTATTTATCTTTTTTTGTTATTAAAGGTTGTATAATACATGTATTTTACATAGTATTTAGGTGGTACATAAAATTTAATATTTAGTTTATAATATACTATACATGTATTTTTATTCAAATAGGTACCCCTCTAATATCAATATTTTATAAAAGCAATAGTGTAAAAATTTTAATGATTGTATATATATATATATATATATATATAATATTTGTAATACATGATGTATAACTTGTTAACATAATATATGATGTCTATATGTAATATTTTTAAAATGAACTATACATAGTTTTTAATACATACCTTATAATATGAATTTCTACCGTGTATATAAGATTTTAAATACATGATTTTTTTACGAATAAAGATAATATATTTTTCATTACTGTATATGTTTTCTTTGAAATAAAATATTAGTATTATTATGAATAAAGCTTTTCTCTAAATGCTAGTTTTATGTAATAAAAAGATCATAATATGTGTAGTTTCTTTTTTATATAGGATTCATAATTTTTGAAAGTCCATAATATATTTAGTTTTTTTAGGGACAATAATATTTATAATTTTTAATGATTGTAACATAATCTCAAATTGTATTTTGATAACAAACGTATGAAAATGTTTATGAGCCCTAAGCTTTTTGATTTGGTTTTTAGTAGTTTGGGCTTTTAGTTTTGGGCCTAATTTTAATAGTTTCAAGCTTTTGGGCTTAGGTTGGGAATAACCAAATTAATTCGAACAAGTCATGTGCTCGTATTATAGGGACGTAGTCCTAAAATTTATCAGATTAGTCTTAGTTTTTAGAATATTAATTAGATTAGTGTTTGGATTAATTTAGTGAATTTAAAATTATCCTTGGCTTATTGGGGTAAATGTTAAATTCATTAAATTAATTAAACAATTTTCAATTACTTTTAAAAAATAATAATAATATCGATTTTAAGCCTAACTTAGCATTAAATTGCAATTTAGTCTCCATAAATTGGGTTTCTTAATCTTTTAGGGCTAAATATATAATTGAGCTATATGTTAAATTGGGCCTTTATTTTTTAGTGTTTATATTTATGCCCTTGCTTGTCATACTTTAATTGACATCCATATAATCTTTAATCTTAATTGCGTATCTAATCAATCTCAATTATAAAAGAGGTATTTATTAATTCAAATATTTGTGTCGCAACAGTCCGAGCTTAAAGGATGTTAACCAAATATTCGGATTAATTCTTACCGTCCCGAGGTAAATGGATTAAAAATTAATAAAATCATCATATCATACTTAAATGATTGCATCATGCATAAAGGTGACGTACGGAAGTCAAACCATAAATTAACACGGCAGTCGGGCTTATTCGATGTCGGTTTAATCTATGGTCCGACATATCGTCAAGCTTATTAATTAAATGTTTCATTAATTCGAGTCTACCAATTCGATAAGGCCCATGAAATCAAGGTTAATCTTCATCTAAGAACTTCAAGTTAAATTCAATTTAAATTTTAACAACTTTCATTCTTTTAAGAGCAACAAATTTTCTAGCACCGATCCTCGGGCGTGATAGGGATGCTAATCCTTCCCCACATGTAACCAACTCCTAGACCCTTTTCGCAACGAATCTCTGGTTTTATGGTATCCGGCCTACCTTACCCAAGTGGCCGGTGGCGACTCCAAATTTTCACCATTTTGGAAAATTTAAAGTTTTCAAAGGAAATTCCCAATTTTCCAAAGGATTTTCGTTAACAATTCATAGGATAATTAGTAGCCGACTTAGTTTCTAAACAAACGCCATTAATACGGCAAAGGCTTTTTTAAAGAGGGAAGAAAAAAGGTCGCTACAGTTTGGCGACTCCGCTAGGGACTCGTTTTTTTAAACAAAAGAGATTTAGGGCAAGGAAAAATGGTTGCTCTGAGATAATGAAAATTATTGGGATTTTAATTGATTTTAACTAGGATAATTCTTCCTTAAAATGTGATCGAGATTGCACGGGCTTTGATAATTGGTGGTTCTTGAATTAACTCTTCATTTAATTTCTAAGGAGTCGCCGACATGTGTTGCATCATATAATTAAGCTCTATACCTGAGCTTCTTCCCTTAAGTATGAGTGAAACGCCACATACCCACGTGATTAGCCCTCCACGGGTCGGTAATTCACTTCTGGAATCCATGTCTTTTGACACGTGAGCAGCTCTCCACGTCATCAGGTCGTGCTTTCCATCGAATCGAATCCAATTTGCAAGCTTGTAATGGGCCAGAATTGGGTTCTTATTGCCTTAGTAGGCAATAAGATAGGTTCGGGTACCTTCAATTAGAACCGAACTCATGTGTGAGAATTTAAGAAGCCCACCTTTATTAGAGCCATGCGGATAACCTTAGCGAACTAGAACCCATGTGGTTAGGTTTCTTTCTAAATTGTTTGTGTTTATCCTTTCTTACTTTTTTGTTTTTATCCCACGATTAACTCTTTTCTTTTCATTGTTGTTCTTTTGTTTGGCATATTATCGTCATATCATAAAGAGCACATTGAGTTGGAAATAGTCTAAAGTTAAAGGCTAGACTGATGGGAGACCTAGTTCGTAGCAATGATGAAAAGAAATCTGACGTAAAGATATGGTCCGAAGGGGAACAGTTGCATGAGGGAGACGGTATTCCTGCCGGGTTTAGGTCAACGTTGGTAGCAGAGACATTCATGAATATAGAATACAATGATACCTCCGGGCTAAAGACAGTGTGGAATAGTTGGGACTTGGAAACAAGATGCATTTTCAGAAGGGAATATGGTGACATTGCATATTTGCTAGATGCTCCGGTAGATCAGGCACTGCTGCAAGCCTTGGTGAGATTTTGGAACCCCGCCTGCAGTTGTTTCACGATCGGTAACTTCGACTTGACTCCTACAATTGAATAATATCAAGACCTTTTGAACTGTGAGAAGATTGACGAGACTCGGGTATATTCGAAGCCTATTAAGAACAAAGCTTTTCGGGCTAAGCTTAAGAGATTCTCGGACATGTTAGAATCCTGGGTCGAACATAAGGTCATTACTTGGAATGGTAAGGAGTGTCTCGGATGAGTTGGGATTCTAGCTCTGGCTTTTGTACATCCGGTAGGCCAAGTTTAACGGGATCTCTTCGCGTTGTTAATTTATAGGTTAGTGTTTTTTCCCCGGGCACGAAGGTTAATTGATCCAACAGTCTTAGACCTGTTTGACCGTTTGAGTGGTGGAACTAATCCGGTGCCCGTGATTTTAGCTGAAACTTTTTTATCTTTGAGGTTTTGCTGGGAGCATGGTGGCGGTCGTTTCCATGGTTGCTCACAGCTTTTGACAGTCTGGTTTTATAGTCACTTGTGGTCAGATGCCAATTTCTTGATGCCTCTCTACAATAGCAGCTTCTCACCTTTAGAAGAGTTTCTACGAAAGGTAGATTGGCCCACCAGAAGATCCGAGGAGGTTTGGGTAGATGTTCTCAGCAACCTGAAGAAGGAAGATATAGTTTGGAGGGCTCCGTGGCTTTCTGCAAGGAGTACCCTCTATAGGTACGGGGTACACTCTTGGGTGCCATTACTTGGACTTTGTGGGCACACTGCTTATGCTTCTCTCCTAGTTTTGAGACAGTATGGTTCGAAACAGTTTGTTCCAGCTACCAAGGGCTTGAATGAGTTCAACATGAATTATGAGAAGGAAAATGGATACAAGGCAGTGGTGTACGATGTTTCTTCATCCTAGAACAACGTGAGATGGGTCAGAGTCATAAGTGCTACCCACATGACCACTCCCGAGTATGAGGCTTGGAGATTCAACCGCGTCAATGGCAACATTCCCCAGTTGAATCCCGATAGAAAAAAAGACAATGGAAGAGAGGTTGGCCACACTTCCTACTGAGGCTGAGTTAATGAGGATACAACTTGAAGAGGAGCATGAAAGGTATCTTAAACTCGAGGAGAAAGCACGCCAAGAGAAATTCAACTTTGAGTTGGTGAAGACACAGTTTGAAGGAATGGTTAAAGGTGTGCAAAAGAGAAAGGATGAATTGGAACTCGAGCTCAAGTTAGAAAAGGAAGAGATCCAGAAACTCAAGAGGCTAAGTAAAAGCAAGAGAGTTATAGAAGACGGATCAAGCGAGGGGATAGAGCTCTAATTCAGGGAGGAGAAAACGAGAGCAGAGAATTATAAAAGTATGTATTGTGAGAACAGAGACCAGGTGCTCGCTTTAACCCAAGAAATGAAGAACTTGCACACTTCCCACTCTAGGTAGCTTGAGAAAGAACGTCACCATAACGAAGCCTTGAAGGATCAAGTTAAGTGTCTGGAGAGGTCTCTCTTCAAGCACATGGGTTCGACTAGCAAGTTAAAAGAAAGCAAGACGGAGAACCAGGCTTTAGAAGCTCGCATTGAAGATTTGTAAACCAAGGTTCAACAGCTCAAGAATCATGTGGCAAGCTTTAGGGGAGCAATTCAAGTGCGTCCAATGCCAAGTTTGGAGCAACTACAATTTACTGCCTACACCATTTGGAGACAAGAGCAGGAGTTAGCACAGTGGATGGTTCGGATGCAAGGAATCACCCAGAAGATACTACTCTTGGCAGAAGACGCTACTGAACTTCATGATTGTGTCGATGATGACTCTGAAGAAGTAGAGAGGATTGTTTCGATTTTGAGAGAGATCATCGACCTCGATGCCACCCTGAAGTCATATGCTTAGTTGGCTTTCTTTGGATTATTGTACCAAGACTATTTTCTATTAATGAAAGTCATTCAGTGTTGCTCATTGCATTCATGCATAATTCATTTATTTGCATTCTTTGCTTTGTTAACAAATAATTGACTAAAAAGCTTTCTGTTTCAGAAACAAAAAAGATTGCATTTTGGTTCTTTAAAATTACCATCATTCTACATCCATATCATACCCGTTTATGAATAAAGCAAATGGAGGAAAGTTTTGCTAAGCTGGAAGCTGATCTACATAGTCAAATGGAACGAACCCAACAAGAATTGAGGGAAACCATTCTCAAGTCCCAGTAAGACATGATGAGGGAGATATCACAGCAGTTGCAAGCTCAACTGAGGCAAGAGTCAAGAGATAAGGGTACCATCGAGAGCCCTGCCCAGAACTCGGGGGATCGCCTTTATGCCCAGACCATTAGGAATTCTCTGCTCATCGATCCTTCGTCAAACACTACACAAGGTGCATCTACTTCTCATGCCGGTGCAGCAGCTCAAACTCAACTAGGGGTGACCTTCAGGAATCCCGAGGTTATTGGAGACGGTATTCCAGATTTTGATGAATTAGAAAAGCTAAACCAAATGAAAGCGGAGTTCACTAAGCAACTAGAAGACACTCGGAATGACCTAGAAGAAAAGCTCCGAGTGAAAGAAGATGAGGATGACCCTTTGGGTTAAGTGCTAGAGAACTCAGCCTGGTCCCAGATGTGGAGATCCCATACAAGTTCAAAGCTCCGGACTTTGAGAAGTTTGACAGAAGTACCTGCCCATCTACTCATATAGTGATATTTTGCCGGAAGATGGTCGGTTTTACCAGCAACGAGAAGCTGTTGATTCACTATTTTCAAGACAGCTTAGTAGGGTTTGCTTTGAGGTGGTATAACCAACTGACCAGGGCTTAGATCAAGTCGTGGAGAGATCTGGCAAAAGCTTTCACCGATATAAGCATGTAACCGATATGGTTCCTAATTGACTACTGTTACAAGGCATGGAACAGAAGTGCAATGAGACTCTTCGTGAATATGCTCAAAAGTGGCGTGATGTGGCACTTTATGATCGGTTGATCAGTAACCCTATGTTCGTACACACATTGAAAGGGGCACTTTATGATCGGCTGATCAGTAACTTTGTAGAGATGGTCATGACTGGAGAACGTATTGAAGCGGCCATCAAGAGCGAAAGGATCGATGAAGGAGATCATTCATGGAAGTAGTTCAAGAAGAATGATCATAAAGTGAACAACACCAACGCTTTTGAAAAGACCAAGAACTTCACCATTTCCCAGCCGTAGGCTCCAGTAGGGAATTCCAAAAACTTTAACAAGAGAGACGACAATGACCTAAGAAGGAAAGGGATGATAGGTCTTTCACACTATTACCAATTACCTATAAGGAACTCTACTCATAACTATACAAGGCCGATCTGGTTCGACCATGCCACGTTACCCCTTATAATCCACAGTACCCGGCTTGGTATAACCCTAAGGAGCACTGCGAGTATCATGCTGATGTCTCGGGTCACTCGACCAAGAATTGTATAGCTTTCAAAAAGTTCGTTCAGAATCTGATTCGAACTAAGGTGTTACAGCTAGGGGAGCCCAGCACGGCCAATAATCCATTGCCAAACCACAGGGTACAAGGTGTAAGTGCCATTAAAGATGAGTGCACCGAGAAAGCCAAAAAGAGCGTGTCCGAGGTCTAATCTCCCTGAGATGGGTCTTTCAACAGTTGTGTATGGCACGTCTCATCAATCGAGGGATGGAGTTGGTCAAAGAAGGATGTGGCATGTACTGTGAGTACCATCAGTTAGAAGATCATGATATTCAGCATTGTGAAGAATTCCGTCATTTGCTTCAAGCTATGATGGATAACAACGAGATAGAGTTTTTTGAGAAGGGGAAAAGAGTGAAAGAGTTTGAAGTCTGTGCATCAGAAAGCCAAGAAACCAGATATAGTGCGAAGATACCGCTTGTCCTCGGTCTCAGTACAAATGAGGCAAGTGAACCAAAAGTGGCTCCCAAAATCATAATTGCTGCCCCAAAGTTTTTTCCTTTTAAAGACACCAAGATGGTTCTGTGGAATTACGTCGCGAGCGTCACGATCCCGGGATCATCCAGTGCACAAGAGGATGATAGAAACGAAACATGCTCAACCAGGTGGCAGAGAAGCAAGCGATGTGGGGCATCTAACAAGAAGTGGTCGATGCTACATTCTAGAAAACTTGAGGGATCCAAAGGAGAAAGCCCAGGAAGCTGGAGCAGGACCTGAAAGGTTGTTTGGAGAAGACCCACCTGCAAAGATCAAGGAGCCCGTCACAGAAACGCAAGAACAAGAGTTTTTGAAATTTTTGAAGCACAGTGAGTATAATGTCATCGATCAACTCCGAAATCAACCAGCTCACATTTCAGTTATTGATCTATTACTGAATTCAGAAAAACATCGAGAGACATTGTTAAAGGTTTTGAACGAGACCTTCGTTGCAAAAGAAATTTCTGTTGGAAGATTAGATCAGATCATAGGACTACTGATCAATCACATTACCTTCAGTGATGACGAGATTCTAAGGGAAGGCACGGGGTCCGTCAAGGCCCTGAACATTACTACCCACTGTAAAGGTTATGTGCTACCAAGCGTATTGATCGATAATGGCTTTGCATTGAATGTCATGCCATTAGCCACGCTACAACGACTACCAATCGATAGCTCGCACATGAAACCATGTCATAATACGGTACGAGCCTTCGATAGGACTCAGAGAGATGTGGTCGGGAAAATAGAAGTACCCTTGCTCATTGGTCCCACTGAATATGTGGTCGATTTCGTGGTCATGGATATCTAGCCATCTTACAATTTCTTGTTAAGAAGACCTTGGATGCACTCGGCCGGTGCCGTGGATATCTAGCCATCTTCATGGGATAATTAGTAGCCGACTTATTTTCTAAACAAACACCCTTAATACGGAAAAGCCTTTTTTAAAGAGGAAAGAAAAAAGGTCACTACAGTTTTGAGTTAGGGATAACGAGAAACCATTGAAGAACGCTTCGCCGAACTTTGAAGGTTGTCACCCAATTGCCCAGGCAATCGCTCCATTCCCAATTGCACATGCAATCGCAGAATTACCCAGGCAATCCGACTGGATTTAATTGAAGAACAATTGAGCTACTCTAGAACTCAATTACCACGATGGTCCGTCCAACTATCACGCCACGACTCACAATAACCCGACCTACTCTATCTCTTATTCGATTACATCTTTCTTTTATTTAATTGCTCTTTTATTTTACTTGTTAATTAGAACTCCTACAATCACCAATTTGTGTTTTTACTTTCAGTGCAAGAAGTTAGAATCCAGAAGTAGCACCAATCCCTGTAGAGATGATATATATTCTATACTATAACTTGCGATGTGTATACTTGCACCAATTGTGAAGCACTCAATACGTGCAACAGCGTACCAATACGGCTACCTGTGTACCGATACGAATAGCTTCAGAACTGCATTTAGTGTGGGAAATAAAAGCTCCAACGGCTCCAATTCAATCCTAATAGTCTCCAACGGTTAGAAGCTCAATTGGGAGTATAAAAAGAACCTCTAAGCATCTATGGATGACTAATGCTTCAATTGTCAACAACATTATGATGTCAAATGTGTCTTAGTGCTTAATTCCTATTCTTTGTATAGACAAACACTTGTGAGCTCAAATTGTCAATGTATGCTCAAGTGTTATAGGTTTTGGGTAAGGGCTTTAGTGTGCAAACATCAACCTTTAGAGAAGGATTTTTTTTTTTGCTAAGTTTTCTCTTTGTACAAGAGTGTTCCCAAAGCTCGGTTTGTGAGTTTTGGTTGCTAGAGTTTGGTATTGAGTTTAGGTTGTAAAAGGTTGCCTCCTAAGCCTAGAAAAGGGGAAGAATTCTTAGTGAATTGGTGAAATCCTTAATAGGAAGCTAAGGTAGTGGGTGTAGAGCTTGGTTAGAAGCTCGAACCACTCTAAATCTTGTGTTTAATTTTTCCTATATTTCGCTTTCACCACAATCATCCAAATTACATCTTCTCTACTACTTGACAAGTAATTCGATTGAAGATATCGAGCCTAACAATTGGTATCAGAGCAAGGCTCAATTCGAGAATACTTACATCCTATTGAGGCAATCCTGGCAAGCTTGACCGACAAATAATCAACTGAATCCATGGCGCAATCTATTGACCAACCACCATTCTTTGACGGGACTGACTACTCCTATTGGAAGAATAGGATGATGTATGTCATGAGAGCCAAGGATTATCATCTTTGGGACATTGTTGAAGACGGTCTATTCGTGCCACAACGAGCAAGGCAGAATGGAGTGCGGATGATCGCAAGAATATGGAGCTAAATTGCAAGGTTTTGCACATTCTCTTTTGTGCTTTTAGCCTGGACATCTACGTGAAAATGTCTTCTTGTGAGAGTGCCAAAGAATTACAGGACAAGCTTGAAGTTACATACGAGGGAACCAATGACGTAAAGGAGACCAAGATCGGCCTTCTTAACCTTGAGTACAAGAAATTCAAGATCATTTCTCCATAATTATCAATCAACTCAAAGGTCTTGGAGAGGATATTTCGAAAGACAAACTCGTTCGAAAGTTGATCTACTCACTTCCCGAATTATGGGAGTCCAAAAAGACGACCATTATAGAAGCAAAAAACTTGAAGGAGCTCAAGCTTGACGAGTTCGTGGGATATTTGCTCACCCATAAGATGATGTCTCAACCCTTGGAGAGGGAGAATGAGAAGAAGATCAAAGAGCAACGCATTGATGTGAATGGCATTGCTCTTCCAACCTCTAAATGCTAATATGTAGATTCAAGTGAGGATGATAGTGAAGATGAAGAGGTGGCCAAGCTCTTCAACAAATTCATCTGATTCATGAAGAAAGAAAATGAAGAACTTAGACAAGAATCAAGGATGAAGAAGAATGGGCCAAGCTCTTGAAGCCATAAGAAGAAGGCTTATATGGCTACTTGGAGTGATGACGACTCCACTGAAGATGAACAAGTCAACCTTTGTCTTATGACCATCGAAAAAGATTCAAGGGTAACTTCTAATTCATATTCTTTTGATGAATTACAAGATGCCTATGATGATTTGGTTTTAGAGTTTAAAAATCGCATTTTGAAAAACAAGAAAGTGATTTCAAATTTGAAAATTCAAAATGATTTGATTTCTAAAACCAAAACTGTACTTAAAGCAAAACTCAATGAATTTGAGCAAAAGTGCATAGATTTACAAAATTTGTTTCATAAAGTTCAAGAAGAAAATGATTTGATTTCCAAAGAGCTTGAAAATAAAACCAATTTTGGGAAATCAAATTTTTACCAAAGACAATCTAGTGCCCCTAGATTTTTTAATGGAAAATGTTTTAAAAGTATTTGGGTCCCAAAAGGACTAATTACTTCAACTAAAAAGGATGAAATTGAAAAATGGATTCCTAAGGGGACTAAACTTTGTGCTACTAACGTTTATGGATCCAAAGCAATTTGGATACCAAAAATTACTTGATTTTCTTATTTTAGATGTGATGGAGAATGATCAACAAAGTACAACATTGAGGGGGAGCTCCATAGATGTGATGGAGAATGATCAACAAAGTACAACATTGAGGGGGAGCTCCATACACACAAGGAAAGCACTTTAAAAAGGAACGCTTCACACCCTCCCTTTAGTTCAAGTATGGTAAAATTTAGTTGAATTTATTTGTTTTAATTTTTTTTAATTTTTTTTCAACTAGATTATCATAAATTGTTGAACTAACATTTGTTGATGCTTGAGTAAGGGGGAGCCATGTTTAAACCAAAAATCTTATTTGTGTCAAATTTTTTTAACCTCCGTTGTTATTTTGAACTTAAAGTTACAAATTCTTTTTGATATAACAAAAAAGGGGGAGAATGGTTTGAAAATTTATTTTTTCAAGTGAATAAGGGGGAGCTTTAACTACATTTCAATTTTAAAATCTCTTATTCAAATTTTTAAATACTAAAGGGGAGAATCGCAAACAATTTTTCAAGTTGGTTTTATTATATCAAAAAGAGGGAGATTGTTAGGATATTTATTTTGATATAATAATTGAAAAATAGTTTTGGACTACATTGAAAAGATTTCAAAAATGATTTTAATTCCAAACAACTTGAAAATATGTTTGATGGATTTTATAAGGTTTTAGAATGATTTAATTGTCTTTAAAGTAGCCAAACCTGAGTTTTTCAAGTAACTGTACCAATACGGTATTCCTCGTATCGATATGCCTTAAGGTTTCAGCTACAGTCTATTTGAAACTGTCAAAACCTGTACCGGTACAATTCTCGCCCGTATCGATACGAATAGGGTCGTTTCGATATGCTTCTTAGCGTTTTGATATGCCTACGTAGGAAAAACCCCAACGACCAAAACCCCCCAACGACTATTTCCCAACGGTCTTTTAAATTGTAGGTCGTACCGATACACTCCTACGCATAATGATACACATTATCTAGAAAGACTCTAACGGCTAGTTCTGAAAAATGGCGTACCAATACGGCTACTCGCGTACCGATACGGATAGCTTCAGAACTGTATTTAGTGCGGGAAATAAAGGCCCCAACGGCTCCAATTCAATCTCAACGGTCTCCAGCGGTTAAAAGCTCAATTGGGAGTATAAAAGGAACCTCCAAGCATCTATGGATGACTAATGCTTCAATTGGCAACAACATTATGATGTCAAATGTGTCTTAGTGCTTAATTCCTATTCTTTGTATAGACAAACACTTGTGAGCTCAAATTGTCAATGTATGCTCAAGTGTTATAGGTTTTGGGTGAAGGTTTTAGTGTGCAAACATCAACCTTTAGAAAAGGATTTCATTTTCTATGTTTTCTCTTTGTACAAGAGTGTTCCCAAAACTCGGTTTGTGAGTTTTGGTTGCTAGACTTTGGTATTGAGTCTAGGTTGTAAAAGGTTGCTTCCTAAGCCTAGAAAAGGGGAAGAATTCTTAGTGAATTGGTGAAATCCTTAGTAGGAAGCTAAGGTAGTGGATGAAGAGCTTGGTTAGAAGCTCGAACCACTCTAAATCTTGTGTCTAATTTTTCCTATATTTCGCTTCCACCACCATCACCCAAATTACATCTTCTCCACCACTTGGAAAGCAATTCGATTGAAGATATCGAGCCCAACAATATGTAATAATAAAGAAGGTAAGTAGATTCTCCCTCGTCCTTCATCCATATAAACAAAGATGAAAGTGTAGTGAACAATAGCAACTAGTGGATTAGGATCGCATCATCTCCCCCTTTTTAAGGCTATTTATCCTCAAATTCAAGCTTCTCATTTTTGGACATTTCTTTGTTGTTAGGGTAGTCGAATCCTCATCTTTTCCCTTCAATGGAATGCTTTCTTTATGATCAATCTGTAAAACAAAGAAAGAAACATTTTCTAGTTTTTGGTTAAGAAAAACAACATTGATCATAGGTCGTATCAAAAGACACTTCCTAATCATCTCATTCTCCGAATAGGTGCATGTCCTTTGGTATTCTCTTTTGGAATCATTACATCTTGTGGTGTAGAGATATGCCCTTTGGCCTGGATCATCACACCTCTTTGAATATGAACTTGCTCTTTGAGTTCCTTCTTTATGTTGTTTGGAAGCAACGTGTCATTTGGTGATGAATCTTGTCCCTTGAATCACTTCATGGTTTGAAACATCATGGTCTTTGTTGGAGGTACGTATCTCTTCATCTTTTCTCTTTGATTCATCATGATGGTTGATGAAGAGTCTTGACTTTTATAAATTTCTATCAAGTAGGTTGGTAACATCAACTCCCTTGAGCTTTGTACTTTTTAAATGATGATCCTTGAGTAGGTGTATAATGCTCGCTTTATATCCTTGAAATGATTAATCTTGGGCTGAATAAATGTTTGTATTTTGGCCTTGATTTTTATGCACCAACCAATCTCAGAAAGAAAATTGTCATCATAGATTGATAGGATAACGCCATATAGGTGAATCGCCTTGTTGCAAAACAAACCATGGTCAGAAGGAGAGAAACTTATAACAAAATGAAAAGAAACTGCAACCCAAAGAGGATGTTTGATGATTTTAAGGGGCATTTGCTGCTTGGTGATGAGGAACTTCTTCGAAACACCTCTTGAAATATTCTCACCAATAGCATTGTCGATATATGAAGGATGATAGATTATCTTCATAATTGGCAATGAGTTTGGAATGTCTCTTGAAAACTTCTTTTCATCATTCTGTAATAATAGCAAATCAATAATAGGAAGAAAAAAATTGTTAGTGACAAATAAATCGTGTTTTCCTCCTCCACACTCATTCTCCTCATTCCTTCTCTAAATTTTCTTTTCACGCTCATACTCTTCTCTTTTCTCATTTTCAACTCTATCCTCGTTCTCATTCTTATTTTCAATCTTTTCTTTTTCAATCTCGTCTTCTCTTTCTTATTTTTCAATTTGCTCAATCTTCTTCATGGCCTCAATGCTCTTTTTCAAGTGAATTCGATCATCTTTCACTTGGTTGAGAGATAGAAGTGCTAAGGTGATCTTTCTACCCTCGAAGGAAAATGTATACCGGTTGGCATATCCATCATGAATTACTCTTTTATCGAACTGACATGGCCTCCCCAATAATAAATGACTTGTGTGCATTGAGACTATGTCACAAAGTACTTTGTCTTTATATTTTCTAATGGAAAATGGAACGATAACTTGATCGATGATTTCAATCTCATCATCATCATTAAGCCACTGAATCTTGTATGGATGAGTATGCCTCGTGGTCTTCAAACCAAGTTTTTCAACCATAAGACTGCTGGCGATATTGGTACAACTCCCACCATCTATGATAACGAAGCACACTTTGCCTTGGACATGGCAACGTGTCTGAAAAACGTTTGAACGTTGTAGATCATCTAGCACATTTTGGATCTCATTTTCTCCTCCTCTTGAGGTTGATGGATTGTTGAAAGAATCATGTGACATGGTTAGTGAAAGTAAAAAAAAAATAAACCTCACCAATGACACACACAAAATCCTCACTGTTCACTCCAAAGAAAAAAACAAGATATCACTCCACTCAGTCACTTGTGTTTCATTCTGGGAATTATGGATTTTGCTTCCCCTTTTGTGCTCACAACTCTCTATCTTTTACCACTCGAATCTCTCGATACAAGTTCTTAATAGAACTTATCAAACCTGTCAGAACTTTAAAACTTGATGGCGTTTGGGCTGAAATTTATGTTAGGCTAATAAAAATACAAAGGGATTAAAGGATATGAAATGAAAAGAAAGAAGAAATAATACAATTAAAAGAAAGTAGAAATGGAATGAAATAAGAATAAAATAAAATAAACGCACCACAAAACTCACTTACAACTCGATCGAGAACAATCAAACTTGATGAACTTCTCTGAGTTGGTTGTTTGCTCATTTTGTCTTGCCTTCACCACTTTCATGTTTTTCTAATTTTGTTTCTTTTTTACTTTTATTTTTTTATATTTTCAAATTCTTTGAGAAATAAAGAAAGAATTCTAAATTTTTGCTTCTTTTTTTTCTTTTTTATCAAAAATTGTAATCACAAAAGATAGGCTTACTTGATTCTTCCTTTGTTCTGATACCACATGATACGCTCCAACTCTCCAATTTGATGTTGTAGAGAGAAGCTTTGATTGTCTCGACCGTGAATGCAAGCAAGCCTTGTAATCTGAATGCCTTGAAGATAGATGGTGATGATAGTTTAGGTGCGGAAGAGTTTAGGGTGGTGTATGAAAGGAAATGTATGAAAAAGAATAAAGTGGTTAAGTGTTTGAGGGATGGTTCAGATATGGTGAATGTAATGGAAAGTTGGTTATAGAAAACCAAGAACCTGAAGTATGGTGGAAAGGAAGTGACGCCACAAGCAAGAAAGCTTGATAAGTTGGATAGTTCTAAAAAGAACAAGTTTGAGAGATAAACTCACAAAAAGGATAATTTTATATATTTCAAATATGCGTTTTACAAATGAAATTCAAGTCCTATTTATAGATTTCTGGGGTTGCCGAAAGGGCATGATAGTTAAAAGGTGACTGAATGGTCATGGTGTCTTCTCATAAAGGTGCTTTGATGATTCGACTAAAGTGGTGCCTCCTTCCAAGTGCATTTTGGCGCCCAAAATCATATTTCCCTCCAAGGAATTGGCGCCCTTTGGTGTTTCCTCTAAGGGTGATGGACATGTCTCTTGGGAGGGAACATGTCCCTTGAGGTGTTGAGCTGGCATATGAAGCTTGAGCTGAGATGAGCTGGTCGAGCTAGCCTTGAGCTAAATTGAGTTGGTTTGAGCTGACCGAACTTGCACTCCTTCATTTGAGCTTCCATGAGCTGCCCTTGAGCTAGGTGAGCTTCCCTTAAATGCCTTTGAGTTGCCTCAAGTTGATTGGAGCTTGTTTAAGCTTGAATTGAATGGTTAAGCTAGGATGAGTTGTTTTGAGCTTCTCGAGCTAAAGTTGAGCTACCTTTCCATCCCCTTGAGTATGTGGATTATATGACCTATAAAGGAAATCAGAAATAACATAAGTAAATGCAATTAAATGTAAATATTACCTATGATAGAAAACGGAATGAAAACTTAAGTAAAAATCTGGCTAACTTAATGTTATGCATAATAGAATGTATGATGCATGAAATGCATGTGAATAGAAAGTAAAGATGTGGTCATATAGGATATGCATGACATTACTTGATATGCAAAATGTAGGGTATGATGTATGGAAATGATATAATACCCAAATACATAAGGCATGAAGTCAAGCATAGTCACATTATGAGTATGGATAATATGAGTAACTATGATGCGTGCATGCATAACTAATAATAATAGTAATGTGTAATCATAAAGAAGGTAAGTAGAATCTCTCTCGTCCTTCATCCATGTAAACAAAGATGGAAGTGTAGTGAACAATAGCAATATATATATATAACGCAATATATAATAACCATATGCAAAATAAAATAATTTAAAATTAAATACTATTTGAAATATTATATACCTAACACTTAAAATAATATAATTGGTCAATTAAATATCTAAATAAATATTATTAAATAAGAATTTATTGAAACTTACAAAAACTTAAATCACACCTCTCTTTCTTTCATAATGAAAATAACATTTTTTTTTTCATTGTCCGCTTTAAAGGGTGGAGGAACGAGATTTTATAGACATGGAAGGGGAAGGGGATGCGTTCCGCTTCTCACGTTTTCAATTTCTTAATTTAAAATTAGAAATTCTTGAAAGATGTATTTTTTCAACCGTGCCTTTCAAGTTAATTTGAGTGTATTTAAAAATTTAGCGTATGAATTACCATGTAAAACAAAGTCGTATCTTGTCAAACGCACTTTTAAAAACATGTATATGGTAGACCGTGTCTTTATTCGATGTATTAAAAAAGAGTATTATTCACGGATATGATCTTAGGAGGATATTATTTTCATAATTAATTTTTTCAAAATATTTAGGTAACAACGTATTAAAGGACAACCAATACACTATTAGAGGTGTTCATGGTTGGATTATTTTTATCTTAACCAAACTCAACTAGATCAAGCCTAAGTGGACTTAGAAAGCCTATTCTATTTAATATTTTATCATTCAATTTAAACAGAAGTTCTTTTTATTATCAAATGTCCAACTTAAAATTCATGAATTTTTTGTCCAATATCTTACAAACTCTTGAATGTTTAAATAGTTTTTCTTTCACCAGATTTTTAGGAGATTAGAGCATCCTAAAATTTTCAATCACATTATTTAAAAAAAAGTATTGAGTGCTTGATGAGAAGGATATCACTTTATTATAGGGTTCATATCACCACAACTTGAAAGAAAGAAAAAACAAATTGCCTTTGAAAGATATGGCAAAGCACCCACTTTCTGCAATATGCATGTCTTTGCTTCTTTGCGAATATTTTGTCGTTTTAGCTTTTCAGTTCATCTACCTCTTTGTGCTGCCTTAGACCTGATTTTGGTTATTTTTTTTTAGTAAATTTCACAAGTTTATTAAAATAGGATATGACAACGACGTATTTTAATTAAAAATCGATAAACTACAACAATAGTTGCAGTATGAAAAAATATTGTTTTAGTCCCGGTTTTTCAAATTGTTGGATTGAACAATCAATGAAAATAGTCAAGAAGGGGTAAATTGGCAATTAAAAAATTGGTAGAAACAATGAGCAAAAAGAAAGAAAATTTACACAAGTGGTTAGAGTGGTTCAACCTTCTAAACAAGGCCTACATCCACTACCTTAACTATCCACACAAAAGATTTTCACAAATTTACTAATTTGTCTTTCCTTTTAGCTAAAGAAAATAATCTCACAAACACCTAGGCTTATACCCCAAAGTCTAGTGGTCTTTTTTCCTAAAGGTGAATACAAAGAAGCAAACTATGAAATCTTCTAAAGAATGTATGTTTGCACAATTCAAAGTTCACTAAAATCTCAAACTAGATGAAAAAGAATTACAATAAAATATCACTTAAATAATAGCGTTAATCCAAGAATAAATAATAAGATAAAATGTTATTATTTAAACGAGCAGTACAAAAATTACGGGCAATACAACAATAAATAAATCAAACCGATTAGAAACGAAAACCAAAAGAAACGTGTTGAGGCCTGAACGAACGCAGTTCTCCTAAGACATATTCGCTCGCTCCTATGGTGCTTGAGAAACGTCGGACGTCTATCTCTCAAGATACAACAAAATAATGAGCACAACAGTAGCACGTCTGTAGTGATCAACGAACTGTAACCTCGCCTTCCCCTATTACCAAAACCACTTTTAAAATCACAAAGTAAAACCATAGAAAATTCTTTGTGTTTTCAGTTGTATAAAACCTAGAAGGTTTACTTCCTATTTATAGGAGTGTCATGAGGGTATAAGTGGAAAATTTGACCTAATGGAGCATTTAATATTGAGAATCAATTGATTCTTCTATAGAGAAATTTCTAAAATTACTATTTGAATTAAAGGCAACTTTCAATATTTACCCTTTTAATTCCAAGATAAAATTTGGCAAATTTATGCTCTTACTTGAGGTAAAATTCATTTCAAATTTGGGTCAAAATATCTGCAAGCCCACGAAGGACCAGACTGGTTCAGACATTTGCATTACCCACGTCGTGCACGTCTGCACATTTACGAACCAACAAATGGTTCCACATTTTCCTCAACAATGTTTGAATCAATTTCTTATTCAAAGCTCCAAAATTATCGAATTTTTTCAACAATCCCCCACGTGAGTGAAATTGATTTAATCAAAAACATTTTAACTCGATGCGGTGATAGATTCTACGATCGATAGTTGCATAAGATAGGTAGGTGTCCACCCTTGAACCTTCCCTTGTGAAAGTATATTTACTTTACTGGTTGATCGGTAGACGTGATGTCCTTGAACTGTCTGTCGTTTGTGCAAACAATGATATACCTCACACAACTACCTCTCTAACGAGGTTTTTAGTTTTCATGGTTATGTTCATATGGCCGTGAACATCTCTCTAATTCTGCAAGAGTTTGAGAGAACTATGCCCCAATAGTCTCCTTGAAGCGGCCCTACTTCACTCTTACATAGGTGACTTATGTTGCTTTACTCACCAAAGCACACAATGGTCATTAAAAGCATTGCTTAGCCTAAACCACTTTGATCACTATTTACATCATAGGAACGGACTTGGGAGAATAACCCCCACAGTGATCGTACAAGGTATATGCAATTAGGTTGTCTCTTTGAACCTAGATCTTGAGATCTCCAGTCAACTAGGTAGGGTTTTCCTTCACATAGCACCTTAAATTTCCTGGGCTTTAGTCCCATTCCTTTCGTTGTTTTCTCAACTTGATCTAGATTTAACCCTTTGGTTAGTGGATCCGCAACGTTATTCTTTGATTTCACAAAATCAAAAGAGATAACTTCATTTGAAATCAGTTGTCTAACGGTATTATGTCGATGATGCATATGTCTCGACCTACCATTATACACAAAGCTCTATGCTCTACCAATTTTCGTTGGTCATCATAATGTATGCACATTGTGGGCATTGGCTTTGGCCATTCAGGAATATCCTCTAAAAATTTTTTGAAGTCATTCGACTTCTTCTCTAGACATGTCTAGAACTACAAACTCTAATTCCAATATGGATATGGTTATAATCATTTTTCTTGAGGATTTCCATGACACGGTTTCTTCTCCCAAAGTGAAGACATATCCACTTGTACCTTTGGTATCTTGAATATCAGATATCCAAGTACCATTTGAGTATCCTTCTAAACAGTAGGATTTTTGGAATAATGCAATACATAGTTCCGAGTATATCTGCTTAAACTGCTCACAGTAAAAGCAATATCTAGTCTAGTGCAACTCATGAGGTACATTAAACTGCTTATTACCCTTGTATATTCCACTTGGTCAGCATTTTAACCTTTATTCTTGGAAAGATCTTGGCTCATGTCTATTGGAGTTCTGGCTATACCAGAATCATCCTTGCCAAATTTCTTAAGAATTTGTCCACATAGTGTGACTAAGTCAATATGAGACCTTTAGGTGACTGTTTGATTTGGATGCTTAAAATCAATTATGTCATTCTCACATTTTTCATGTCAAATCTTGAATTTAACATGTCATTGGTACGTTTACCATTTCATTGTTACTTATAACAATGAGTATGTCATCAACATAAGATCATATATCCTAATGTCGATAGGTTTGACATACAC
Organism: Hibiscus mutabilis; assembly: GCA_019671005.1. Taxonomy (NCBI): domain Eukaryota; kingdom Viridiplantae; phylum Streptophyta; class Magnoliopsida; order Malvales; family Malvaceae; genus Hibiscus; species Hibiscus mutabilis. Next base: position 66,413,141 of record CM033711.1, read on the forward strand.
ACATTTGTCACACTTATTTGTCATCATAACAATATCCTAATTTCAACCTTTTGTTGAACATCTGGACTATCTTCATTGATAATCTCTAAGTTCGTTTCGTTGAACTTGGATCAACTTCCTTAGTTGTACAAGGATATATATTTTCAAAGAATGAATCATTCTTTGATTCCACTATCATATTCCTGTAAATCTTAGGATTATTTGATTCACGCACAGGAAATTGATATGTATTGCTATGTTTCACATAGCCAATACAATCCACCATTTTTGGGGATCTATTACCTTTGCAAGACACCCCCCACATTTTCAAGTAGTTGTAGGAAGGTTTAATTACATTCCATAACTCATATGGTGTCTTGTTTCTTTTATTGTGGAAAACCTTATTAAGGTAATTGATAGAACAACTTCCTCCACATGTTAGGCACATTTTGAAGTTTCAATTCTTATCTTCAAAATCATTGTACCCTTTGATGTTACGATGTTACTCACATATAGTTTCCCCCAAATTAATCGATTTATTAATTTTGGATTTCAACATCCTACTTATAGAGAATAATTTCTCTATAGTATCTTTGCATTTAAGAAAAATACTGGTTTGTTCTATCATGAAGGTAACAATTTTCCTTCAAACAATCATTCGTCATATCAATTGTTATGACAAAATTTGTCACGACATTGATCTCGTTTGGGAGTCTATAGTCCAAAAACTTGTCCCCTATCCTATGACAATTGAAGCATTTCCCATGAAATTTAGCTTCTTGAACACACCGCTTTTTGTTCTCATGCACTTTTCTACGGTTTGTTTTTCTTGAAGTCCTTGTTGACTTCTATTACATTTGCCATGGCAATATTTGCCTTAGCAATATTTACCTTAATAACATTTGAAGATGGTAACAATATTTACCTTATATTCTCTAAATTATAGGAGGATCATCTTTCAGATCTTTGACCAAGTTTATCATAGTCAAATATACAACATCTTCTATTGCCACGTTTTGAAATTCTTTCCAATAAATTTCACTGGTTTTTTTCATTGTGTCACATAGTCACAAACCAAAGTATTATGAATCTATTGAGCATCATGAATTTAGCCAAAGACTAAAAACCCCAAAATAATAATTCACGCGGTCTTAATAGAAAGAACAATAATGAACAGTGCACCAGGTAGGTAACTTATGAGAGAGAGGTGGTGCACTAGGCACGCTTAAATACCAAGTCTCTCAAAGAACCAATCCTAGACATGCATTTTCAAATTGTTTTTTAATCATCCGTTTATGGTCCAACAACCCTCACAATTCTTTAGCCATTTTTAAACACTGTGCACTTCATAGCATGCATCAGAATAGGCTTTAAGAATTTAAGTTTGACATAGAGAACCAAGTTCTTCTATGCTTTGATTCGAGACCTCAGTCGGAATTTACTTCCAAAATAAATTCACCATTTATTTCCAAAATAGAATCATACTTGATTCTTTAAAAAAATAATAACTTTAAGTCATTTATCTTTCCAAAATAAATTCATCAATTTATTTTAAGATTGAATCATTCTAGATTCCCACGAAATTAAATCCAACGATTTATTTCCCTTAACAAGTTAGAATCAACGCATGATTTTAGCATAGAAATAAATTTAATGATTTATTTCTTTTGTTATATCTTCTGTTAAACAATAGAGATATCAATCCAACTTAATTCTATATAACCAACAGAAATTAAAAGGAATTAATCCTTTGAATTTAATTTCATTGATTCTTGTTTGGAAGATCAAGTAAACCCATTAAAACGACGAGAATTAATTCTCGAAACGAATTATTTACAAGATCTTTGTTTCCAAAACAAATCACGAAATTCCTCATGTTTATCCTACACTTTTTTATGGAAAATTATTGGTATAATAATAATCCAAAGTGTATTTCCCAAGAAAAAGATATTCCTTTTTCATGCCATATTTATCCTTCAATATTACGGCCAATAAAATTGTCTTGATCGTAATAATATTATAATAGTATTATCAAACTAATACCACAATTTAAGGTATTTATATAAACCATTGAGGTCAAAATCGTTAAGGAATATTACCTTAATAAGATATACACATATATGGTATTGCAACAATGATACCATATTTAAGGCCAAACTTATTTAAGGAATAAACGGTTACCTTAAATATATGCCATAATCATACTATGAATTAAGGTATTAATTTACCAAATTCATACACACGTGTATTATTTATTTAAGGGGTCCGCGATTACCTTAAATACACATATATAGTTTTAATATTACCATATTTTATAGCAATTTAATCACATAATGAATAAATGCCATAATAGCTCGTTAGTTGCCACCAATAGCCAACCTTGCCTTAAACTTTTTTCTCACATGATTAGGGTTTTACAATACATGCCAACATGTATTTTACATATGATTTTAATCCTTTCTATAAGCAAAGGTATTAAATCAAGTGTGTATCCTCATGATACATATCATTTCGTTTGTTTTGATTTTGATATTTCACAAAATTTGTAACCTCAGTTACTTCCAACGACAATTTTTGTAAAACAGAATTGTCCCGTTTATTTTTGAGATCTAAGCAAACCCGTTAAAATGGTAGGATAATTCCTGAAAACGAATTTGTTTGCTTTCTCGCAACTGTACTTGTTTTGAATCGCCTTAGATTAATTTATTCATCTCTATAAAATTTCTCAAAAAAAATTATTAGTACAAGAATAAAATCTATAATCCATATACATGTCATATTTAATATTTCATATTAAAAGACCAAACTTATTAAGGAATATTAAGAATTACCTTAATAAACATGCCACAAAGATACCATAAATTACGCAAAGCATGGTAACATACCGTAACTTATACACATAGGGCTACTTTGAATAGGGCTCCCAATTTGGCACTCAATTAACCTCCTTACCTTTATTCCATGAAGTAATTTTATTTTATAAAAATATAGTTGCTCAATATACCAACTATTAACCGTGAGGAAGCCCTAAACTTTTGCTTCATTGTTTCTTAAAAATGAAGAACAACAATGTAAGTTGTTGAGACTGACGAGAATTGAAATAAAAAGGATGATATTTCTCATTGCTTTCTCTCTCGATTAACAGTGGCATAAGAACTCCGTAAGACACGTCCTTTAAATATCTGTTTGTCTTGGATCAAACTTAAGTATTTGTCTTAAGATTGTTGGAATAATAGCGTTAATCTAAGAATAAATAATCAGATAAATTATTATTATTTAAACAAACATTACAAAAATTACAGGCAATACAACAATAAATAAATCAAACTGATTTGAAATGAAAACCAAAGGAAACATATTGAGGCCTGCACGAACGTAGTTTCTTTAAGACTGATTAACCCGCTCCTATGGTGCTTGAGAAACGCCGAACGTCTATCTCTCAGGATATAACAACATAATGAGCACAGCAGTAGCACGCCTGCAATGATCAACGAACTGTAACCTCGCCTTCCCCTATCACCAAAACCACTTTTAAAATCACAGAGTAAAACCATAGAAAATTCTTTGTGTTTTCAGTTGTACAAAACCTAGAAGGTTTACTTCCTATTTATAGGAGTGTCATGAGGGTATAAGTGGAAAATTTGACCTAATGGAGCATTTAATATTGAGAATCAATTGATTCTTCTATAGAGCAATTTCCAAAATTACTATCTGAATTAAAGGCAACTTTCAATATTTACTCTTTTAATTCCAAGATAAAATTTGGCAAATTTATGCTCTTACTTGAGGTAAAATTCATTTCAAATTTTGGTCAAAATATCTGCAAGCCCACGAAGGACCAGACCGGTTCAAACATTTGCGTTACCCACGTCGTGCACGTCTGCATATTTACGAAACAACAACGTTTGAATCAATTTCTCATTCAAAGCTCTAAAATTATCGAATTTTTTCCAACAAGTGGGTTACAAGAATTTTGCAATAAAAGCTCTTAGAGGTTGGATATGTGCTTGAATGCTTTTGGATAGTTGTCTTGTTGTTGAAGAAGCTTTGGAAACTTGATTTTATACCACATCATTGATTTCTAGTCGTTTGGGTGGTTGGGATATTGAATATAGTCGCTGGGTTGCATTTTTTCTGCAATAGATGTTGTTTGGCAACGCTGGGTATCAATACACGAGCACTTATATCGGTACCTGCCAAAAGAAGAAAGAGTCGTTGCATCAAAGGGTACCGGTGCGAGCAGACTTATCGGTACGGAGTGAAAATTTAACAAAGGGTATCGGTACAGGCCGGTACTTATTTTGTTCACTGGAATCCTTAGAACATTTTGTTAAAATATCGTATCGGTACTCATATAAGTGTACCGGTGCGCTTTAACAATTTTAAAAAAAAAATTGGTTCCAAGAAATTAGACAAGGCAGCGGTTAATGAAAAGATTTTAAAAATCTTAACCCCGTACCAATACATCATAGGTCGTACCGGTAGTCGTAGCTCAATTTGAAAAATAGATTCAAAAAGTTGTACCGGTACGTGAATAGCCGTATTGGTACCCTTTAGCCATTAGACACAAGTTTGGTTTTTACCGGTACTCAATTATCAAATTGGCTAAATTGAGTACCAAAACACTTGGAAAATATTTGGGGATTCAAAGTTTGACTTAGAAATTTATTTAAGTTTGAATGTCTGTCAATTTAGTGAATAAATTAAGTACCTTGAAAATTTATTTAGTTTACAATTTAGTCTTTGTTATATCAAAATCAAATATACGTTTAACACAAAGTTACAAAATGTTTATTAAATTTATCGAACTGTTATAAAATGATCATTGAATGTTAAAAATTAATACAACAACTAGATTAATTTAATGGCCATTTTGAAACAAATCGATAATATATAATAACCATTTATTACAATTTTATAAATTTAATGACCATTTTGTATATACTTGATAATTCGAATGGTCATTTTATAACTTTTGAAAAGTCAATGAACTAAAAGGTCATTTTATAACAATTCGATTAATTTAATGGCCATTTTGAAACAAATTGATAATATATAATAACCATTTTATAATAATTTGATAAATTTAATGACTATTGTACCCATTAAAAACATAACATGGGTGTTTAAACGCTTAAACTTTGCTTTGTATGAAGGATGAAAATTTTATTAATCAAATAATGAAAATTCATAATCACTTTCTTAAATTAAATCTTAACCATTTAATTAACAATTTTTTTCTCCTTCGTACCATGATGATAAGTTAAGAAATCTTATAGTGTTAGTTCTTTTAAGGTGGTTTTCTTTGCTTTACTAGTTTTATGTTAATTTCTAACGCTTTTAAGAAATCTTATGGTCTGTTTCGTTCCGGAAAATAAAGTTCGTTTTTATTTTTTATTTTTTTGGAAAATGAAAAACAGTGAAGAAAATTAATTTAGTTAAAAAATTAGAAAATAATTTTTGAAAAATAAAAACAAAAATAAGTGAAAATTTAAAAACATCAAAAAGTGTTTTCATTGAAAATATTTTAGTAAATTAAAAAATATGAAAACAAGAGTTTTATTTTACTTTTAACGCATGTACGAATCATTCTAATGTTATTTTTCTAAAATTTTAGTTTGTTTATCATATTTTATTTATTATTATTATTATATTATTATTTTTTAACTATATTTTGTTTTAATTATTATTTTTTCATTTTTATTTTAAAAAATAAGATACCAAACACATTTTTACTATTTTCATTTTTGAAATTAAGTTTCTATCTCGGTTAACCAAGCATGTTTTCTAATTTTTAAAAAACCGAAAATAAAAATAATTTTTAAAAAATAAAAAAATATTTTCTAAAATTAAACAGAACCAAAATATATAAATAAAAAGTACTATGATAATATATATATATATATATATATATATCAATGAAACACGACGTACACATAAATTATGTTATATAATTTTGCATTTCAAAAGTTAGATGTTGCTGTCAAACATAAGCACCTTATCAATATATCTTTGAATTGAATTAAAACTCGGAAAGACCAATTAATACATATGAATTTTAAAATATATAAGTAATATACAATAAATAAGCAAAGATGGTGGTATTAGATAGGGTTGTGCATTCCATTGAGTCGAGTTAAAAAATTCCGAGTTAGTTGAGTATACGAGCCTTATTTTATGATTTAAACTTTTTTTGAAATTTTTTCCGATTCGATTCAAGTCAAGTTTTTGAGTTTCTATATAAATTTAATTTAAACGGCTTTCTATATTTATATACGATATACATATATATGTCTTTATATTTTCACATGTGTTATACGTAATAAATCGGAAAAAAAATTGGCTCGACTCAATCTTGAAAACTAATTAACTAATTATTAAAAATGTCGAGTTATTTAAATTTTTATTCTATAACTCGGACTTTGTTTGAAATTTTTTCAAGATGAGTCGAGTCAAACTGAGTCAAATTTTTCTGCTTTGAGTCGAGACGAATAATTCAATTTTTCTAAGTTAAATCGAGTTTTACCCACCTAGTATTATTTGTTTAAAGCATGTGTGTCAACTACTTAATGAAAATTTGAATATATATTTATATAAGACTCATATCTAATTTTCACCTTTTTTGATGCCAAAACATGATTAGGACAGCTCGAGCCGACGTGTTTTACCACTAAAAATTAATAAAATGAGGAATTATATGTTGATATATTTATGTTTTAGCAACATTTGAATCGTTTCTATTTGGGGTGCAAGAGGAAAATATATTTCTAATAAATATTGAACCTACAATTTAAAAAACAAAATGTCAACAGAACAATTTGCCACTACAGTAAAGTTAAGTTGATAATAAATGGTTTAGCAACATTCAAATAAAAGAATATTATTAAATAATAATTCGTATAGAACAGTGTTACCCAAATTGAGGAAAACTTTATTAAATAATAATCCAACCTTTGGTCCAAACCAAAATCCATGTGTCCAAACAAAACGGCCCAAAAATAACTAAAATTTTTCCAGTCGTTCGGCTCAATTTCAGAGCCGATGCCTAGCCGTTATTAGGTACTTGAAATCCATAAGAAAGTTAGAATAATTGTTGAAGTGTGATTCGTAACAAGTTTGATTTTTATGAAAATTCAAAAGATCAAAAGAAGTTGGGTGAATCTAATTCCAGCCCAGCAGAGGTCGAAGGAAAATTCATTTCCAAGCCTTTACGATTAAAATTAGGGCAGTAAATGAGACAGATCGCGAGCTAATCGAGTTTGACTCAGTCAAAGTTTAACTCGATTGGACTCGACTCGAGTTCTTAATGAGCCGAGACGAGCTACTCAATACATGACTCGAAAAGCTAGAGAGCTACTCGAAAATATAATATATGATACTACATTGATTAATTAGGATTTAATATTGGGTTTTGGGGGTTAATTTAGGGTTTAGAGGCTAGTTTGAGGTTTAGGGTTAGGTTAGGTTAACAATGACTTATAGGTTTTTGGGAATAAAGGTAAGTAAATTAGGGTTTAGTTCGAGCTCGAGCTCCAATTTTTATTTTTAAGTTTGATTCAAGCTTGATAACTTCGAGCTCGTGAGCTTTCTAGTCGAGCTCGAGCTTCAATTGAGCTTGAGCTCTAACTTAATAATTTTAAGCTCGCGAGCTTTCGAGCCGAACCGAATTTAACCTTAAGCATTTTGAGCTCGAGTCAAACCTAACGATACTCGAGCTCGACTCGACTCAACTCGTTTACGTCCCTACTCATAATAGTGGAATTTGAAGTATTTGCTGATATTAAATGTGGCAAAGTTGCAGTTTTTACTAAACATGGTATTGTGGTTATAATATAACCCATGGATTTGGTTGAGAGCTCAGCCACATGAACGGCCCCCACTTGTTGATTGTTTTAGGAGTATGAGGGATTCATTGATTTCTCACACAACAATGGGCCGTTTACCGACTTTCTTTGTTCATCCATCACTTCCTTTTCCTATTTTGGCTCTTTGTTTTTATAGGAAGAGATGATTCCTTGCTAGTGTCAATTGTTAGGTGATTCTTGATGTTGATGGTGAATACAGGTGTCTGAGCCTCAGGTCAATATCAAGAGGCTTAAATGAATAATAGGTACTTAACGTATATTTTTAAAAAAAAATTAAGTGTTTAAAATATTTTTTGTTAAAAATAAATATCTGAAGTTCATATCATTGTAATTTTAGGTGTCTGGCCGTTAAGAGGTATTAAAAAAATTGATTGGTTGGCAATACTTGACACGTGGCACTAATTTGAATTTTTTAAAAATTTCTTAAGAAAAAAACCAGAATTTTTAATTTTCAAAAAATCCCCAAAATTTTCAATTTTTCAAAACAATCCCTAAAATTACCCAAACCCCCAAATCGCCGCCGCTTCCGCTACCGATCACAGCCTCTGAGCACACTCCGTTGGTCGCAGGACCTAGGTGGTCACTTCTCCCAATACGATGTCGCCAGAAACACTGAACGGCGTGCCAACCGAACATCGAATGCGAAATCAACGTTCAACTGGTACGCCGTTCAGCGTTTTCGGCAACACTATGTTGGGAGAAATGACCGCCTAAGTCTGGCGAAAAAAGTGGTGTGGTCAAGGGTGGAGATCAGCGGCGGCGATTTAGGGGTTTGGGTTTGGATAATTTTAGGGATTTTGGGATTGTTTTGTAAAAAATGAAATTTTTTGGATTTCTGAAAATTTGAGAATTATGGGTTTTTTCCTTAAAAATTTTAAAAAAAATTAAATTAGTGCCACGTGTCAAGCATTGATTGGTTAACAATTTTTAACACCCCTTAACGGCCAGACACTTAAAGTTGTAACACTGTAAACTTTAGGCACTTAAAATTACAACGGTGTAAACTTTAAGCACCTATTTTTAGAAAAAAATACTTTAGGCACCTAAAGTTCAAAAGATGTATACTTTAGGCACTTATTTTTCATTTAAGCCATATCAAGATTATTTTATTTTTCTTATTAAGTTTCTTTTAAAATAATAAATAAGATAGGTTATTATTATATACAAGGTTTAATACTCAAATAAGTAATTTTAAGTGTCTAAATTATAATTTGATAAAAAAAATAGTATTTAACGTTTAATTTCGTTAATTTTAAGTGTCAAATAGTTAAATGTTGTTACTTTAAAAATAAATTTATTTTTTATTTCTTTTATTTATTTAACTTAATTTGAAAAACCTCTAAACCTCCCAAAATTCACAAAAGGCTTAAAGGCCCCAATGGCCATAAAGTATATATTTTTTATCAAGTTGACCAGTTAAATATTGCTATTTTAAAAAATAAATTTATATTTTATTCCTTTTATTTATTTAACTTAATTTGAAAAGCCCCTAAACCTCCCAAAATTCACAAAAGGCTTAAAGGCCCCGGTGGCCATAAAATATATATTTTTTATCGAGTTGATCCCTAAAGAATTTTTCGGGACATTTTATTCCCTAAACTATAAATCAAGACCTTAATTGCCCATTTCATTAACTTCTGTTAAAAAAATTCATGGACCAATCAGAAAACCCAATAAACAAAAAAACAATCGGCTGACTTTAATAAAGGGTAAATTACACGTTAAGTATATCAATTTTTATTTTTATTCAATTTAGTCCTCCAAATCTTTATTTAATCCAAAATTGACCCCTATTGCTTTATAATTTTTAAATTTTCCCAATATTTTAAATATAATTTTATTTTTGTCCAATTTTATCCTAACAGTCTATATTTAACCCAAAATTGACCCCTATTTCTTTATAATTTTATAATTTAGTCCAATATTTTAAATACAATCATATTATTGTTCAATTTGGTCCTAAAAATCATTATTTAACCCGAAATTAACCTCAATTTCATTCTATTTTTTATAATTTAGACCAATATTTTAAATATAATTATATTTTTTTTTAATTTAGTCATAAAATCTTCATTTAACCCAAAATTAACCTCGATTTTTTTTATTTTTTAAAAATTTAGTCCAACATTTTAAATATGATGATATTTTTATTCAATTTGGTACCAAAAAAATATTTATTTAACCCAAAATTGACCCCATTTCCTTTCTAATTTTTATAATTTAGTCTAATATTTTTAATATGATGATATTTTTTATTTTACTCCTAAAAATATATATTTAACCTAAAATAAACCCCTGTTTCTTTATATTTTTATAATTTAGTCCAATTGGAATTTCGGGTTAAATATTTATGACTAAATTGAACAAAAATATAACTATATTTAAAATATTGGACTAAATTATAAAAATAGAAAGAAATTGGGGTTGATTTTGGGTTAAATAAATATTTTTAGGACTAAATTAAACAAAAATATAATTATATTTAAAATGTTGGACTAAATTATAAAATATTATTAGGAAATAAGGGTCTATTTCGGGTTAAATATTGATTTTTAAGACTAAAATAAACAAAAAGATCGTCATATTAAAAATATTATACTAAATTAAAAGGATTAGAAAGAAATGGGGGTTAATTTAGGGTTAAATAAAGTTTTTTAGGATTGAATTGAACAAAAATATCATCATATTTAAAATATTGGAGTAAATTTAAAAAGTAGAAAAAAATCGAGGTTAATTTTGAGTTAAATAAAGATTTTTAGCACTAAATTGAACAAAAATATAATTATATTTAAAATATTGGACTAAATTATAGAAATTAGAGAAGAAAACCGGGGTTAATTTCGGGTTAAACAATGATTTTTTTTACTGAATTGAACAAAGATATGATTATATTCAAAATATTGTACTAAATTATAAAAATTATAAAAAAATAAGGGTCAATTTTGAGTTAAATATAGATTTTTAGAACTAAATTGAACAAAAATATAATTATATTTGAAATGCTGGACTAATTATATTAATTAGAAAGAGATTGGGGCCAATTTTGGATTAAATAAAGATTTTTAAAACTAAATTAAACAAAAATAGAAATTTAACAGACTTAACATGTAATTTACCCGTTTTATTAAAGTCATGTGATTTTTTTTTTGTTTATTAGTGATACATGGGCATTCTGATTAGTATATAATTTTTTTAACGAAAGTTAACGGTAAGGACAACTGAAGTCGCAATTTAAAGTTTGAGTAACAAAACATCATGAAAAACACTTTAGGAGCTAACTTGGTAAAAAACGTATACTTTAGGGCCGTTAGGGCCTTTAAACCTTCAGTAAATAACTTCACATTCGAAAACCTTAACACCCAAATCCCACGTCCTGTACAAAAATTGAAGCATTGAAATTTCTATTACACCGTTCAAAACCTATTTTTATACAGATTTGAAAAATCCATTTTTTATGGAATTCGTTAAACCCATATTTTTCACGGGAGAGAGAAGCAACGAGGAGGGTGACGTGAATGGCATGACATACGACAAAGATGGAAAAAAAAATTCCCCTGTTTTGAGTACTTACCGCATTGTAATGGCTGCCAAGAAGAGAAAGTTTCAGCAATGACAGTGACGAAGTTGGGTTGAAGAAGATGGTAATTTGTGAAATTAAAGTAAATAATAACAATAATATATTTTAGATAATTTTTTTCTAAAAATAAAAATTAATTAAAAGAAATTAAAATTTAAAGCAAGTTGCGTGTCACGTTTTAATTGATTAACGAATTTTTTTAACAACAATTAATGATCAAACACCTAAAATTAACGAAATAAAATATTATGCACCTATAAAGAATAGTTTGGACATTCAAAGCTAAAAAGATACATAATTTAAACACTTGTTTTTATATTAAGCACGTATACAATCATTATCGAAATGATTTTAGTTTCTTATTAAGCTAATTTTTTTGACTTAATTTGTCGCAGGAATTTTATTAGAAAATCAAAAACAAAATACATTGAGGTTTAAAAAGTAATGACACTTAAAAACGCAATGAAGAAAAGCAAATTAAAGCATAAAAAGAAAACCAAAGAGACTCCAACTGTAACTACAAACTAAAGCATCCCAAAAAACAGCAATGAGCCTTTTCGTCCCTCGAGACGATCCTGTAAAAAAAACCACTAAGCAAAACGAAGAGTCGAAAAAAAGATTCAATAAAATCCCCTGAAGAAAAAACAACACCCAGAGTCAAGGTGGGTCAATCATCAATGTTTCGACGGTCTGTTGCAGCTAGATCGAAGACCGCCGAAGGAGCATCTTTAACCTAAAAAAGTCACTCGATTCTTTTAGACCTTGAGAGACCAAAGCATGTGCTGCTTGGTTTGCATGTCTCGGAGTGAACTGGAAATGACACTCCCGAAAATTTATTGTCCATTCAATTATGCCCCTTAAACTCGGTAAAAACATTATATCTTCAAAGTCAACTAAAAAAATTCAATCTAGTTTTTTGTCATGTCATTATCAAATATGTACTGTCATATTAGCATCGTGAGCCACCATATCATCACCGTTAACTGACACGTTAATATTGTACCGATCAACGTCTATTAAGGGGTAAAATTGATGCAATTCACAAACTAGAGGACCTAACCTGCATTTTTTCACGAAGGGCTAAATTGCTTATTTGGCTCGAAGTCAAGAGAAAAAATTTACCCCTTTAGCCAAAAGTAAATGTGTCTTGTGAAAGCTGATGAGTTTTTCAAAGTAAAAATTTGAGTGCGATAATTTTAAAACAAAAAGTGGTAACTTTATTGGGATAGACTACCCAGGGAGTATCTCATTCTTGGTAAGGGTAATATCACCATTGGTCTCTAAATTATTCTCGCTTTCATGTTTGGTCACCAAATTATTATTTTTGGCAAAACAATTACTAATGTTATATTTTTTCCTATTTTGATCACTCATCGTTAAAAGTCTCACAAAAAAAACAGGGAAGCAAGAATAATTTAGTGATCAAAATAGGAAAAAAACAATAGATTAGTGACAAAAATACGAAAAAATAATATTAGTGACCAAAATATGAAAAAACATAACGTTAGTGATAATTTTTTACGAAATAATAATTTAATGACTAAAATAAAAAACAAAAATAGTTTAGTGACCAACGGTAATGTTTACCCTTTCATTTTTGGTAAAAGACTAACTGTTATTGGCAGAATAAAGTTAACATTTTTTTTTCCTCCTTAAATTATGTTTTATCTATTTTTACCTTTAAATATTTCGTCGTTACTTATTTTTCTCCAAATGTATCTGCTTATCCTCATCGAATTCGAGAATTTTTTTGTACGTTCCTTCTTCTTTTCTTTTCGAAAAGTCAGACTCTACTTTTTTTTGACCAATTAGAACATGTCACATCATTTTTTATTTTTTATTTTATTTTAAAATAAAAATATTAAATATATATATATTAAACTATACCCTAAATTCACCTAAATCCCCCCGTCTTCTTCCCCAAACCTTATTTCCCATTTCATTCATCTCCAACCCCATTTCTCTGATTTTAACCCCCAATTTCCAGATTTTAACCCCCCAAACTTTGATCTCGAAAAACAACTCTTCCACTCATTTTATTTGTTTTTCTCGATCAAAGTAAAAAAAAAAACTCAAGAACACCAATAATGTTTATCCTTTTTTCTACTCTTTGATCCACTTAAACACCAAATCACCAACTATTTCTTATTTCCAAATATCAAAACCCCTAGAATTCTAAGTACAACTACTCGTTGATCTTCCTTTGCTAAACTCTATTCCCGATTGATTTTTTTATATGCCTTAGAATTTCACTTATTTGTGTTGTAGGTTTTTTTCTTAAAGTTAATTTAGTTACCGATTGAAGAATTAAATCGAATCGAGATTTCTAGTTGAACTTCTGGAGTCCATTTTAATTTCTTTTAGGATTTTGAATCGTAGATTTTCAAAGAATTTGGATTTTTCTGCTTATAATGCAATTATTGTACCTGTTTAAAAAAATAATAATTAATTTGTAAAAATAAGTACCGGTAATTTGTGGAGATTATGCTGAATTTTATTGAATGAGAGAACTGGCTTTGGATGAATTTGGGGAAGAAGACGCGGTGGGCTTGGGGAAGAAGATAGGGTATTTGGGTAAATTTAGGGTATGGTTTAATATATTTATTTTATTTTAAAATTAAATAAAAAAATGATGTCACGCATTTTGATTGATCAACACAAATTTCTTTAACAGTTTTAATTTTTTAGAGTAAAATAAATAATAACGAAATGTTTAGAGGGTAAAGGTAAGTAAAATATAATTTAAGAGATAAATTAATAAAACAGATAAAATTTAGGGGGAAATGTTTTAAGCAAAAATAATATTAATGTTTTTTTTTTCCTTTCAAGAATAGAAAAATAAGCTTAGCAGTTGGCAGCAGCCCGAAAGAAAAATACGGGTAAGAAAACTGGAGGGGAAAAAAAGGAGAGCTGTTGAAGCTCTCAATTCTCCCTCATGGCATCGACGACAGCCTCCGATCGAGCCGCCATCTTCTTTCGCATTACCGCCTTCTCAGGGAAAGCTCTCCCACCGTCCTCTCTCACTCGTTTCCTCCCTAACCGCCGCAACCGCCCCTTGTCCGCCGTAATTTTGAGCTGCTTAAACAGTGGCGAAGTCTACGACGACTACTTCGTATCAACCCAGCAATCACATTTAGATCGTGGATTACTGGTCATTTCTAATATGTTGAAGAACATCGAGCCTCTCGACAATTCCGTTGTTTCCAAGGGAGTTTCTGACTTCGCCAAGGAATCCATGAAGCGGACTATCTCCACTATGCTAGGGATTCTTCCATCCGATCAGTTCTCCATTTCGGTTTCCATCTCGAGACCTCCCCTCCATCGCCTCCTATTCTCTTCTATCATCACAGGGTAATATATTTTATTTTCGACCTCAAAAAAGATGAAATTCTTTATAATTAATTGCATTTTCCCTATAAAAGGCTATTTTTTAGCTATACGTTGTGGAACGCGGAGTATAGAGTTTCATTGATGAGGAATCTAGAAAGAGCAGCACCGGTAGAGGAGACGGCGGAGGAGACAGAGGGAGCTATTAGCCGGCAGCAGGGAGAATTGCTTGAGGTGAAAAGGGAGGAGAGAGCGAGTAGAAGTGATGGATTTCGAGAATTCAAGAAGATAAGGCCGCGGATTTTCGGAGATTTGTCACCAGAGGCTTTGAGGTATATTGAGAAATTGCAGGCGGAGTTATCTGAAGCGGAGGAGGTACGAGTGAAATGATGTTTGATATGATTATATGAACTATTTGTAGGTATTTAAATTCTAGTTTGTTCATTGAGTATGTAGGCTGAAGTCACAATTAGACCTGAAAATTTGTATATCCCTGTTGTTTCACGTTTATGTTGTATTTTAGTTGTTCTTTTTTTTTTTATGCCGTGCTGGACTGCTGGTATTGTGTTTGAATTTTGATATACCAAGTCCAGCAACAATCATGTTTTAACAATCGATTTAATACACAAGTGTTTATATTGATCATGTTCATGCTGGTTTTCCGAAGTCTTACATAAGATGACAGTTATTTAAGGGTGATCGAGAAGAGTCTGCCCTTCCCCCATTTGGTGGATCATGGTAATCAATGGTGTGCCACGCTGGTTATTTATGTGTATAATTGCTGTGTTTGTATTATGTGATATTTTGAGGTCTATGAAAATCATGTTTCCGCAATCAATTTTACACTGCCCTTCTTTTTCCTTGTTATGTGCTAATAATAATGTTTATGTCGGTCATCTTCATGCTGGTTTTCTGAAGTTTGACATAAGCTAGCAGTTGTTTTACGGTGATCGACAACAATCCATCCTCCCTCCATTTGGTGGATCGTAGTACTTAACACATTGTCAATAGTTTGGTATATGTATGTATGTATGTATGCTCAAAAGTACATTAATTCTTTATTTAGTTATTTTTGGTAGTTGATAATATACTTTGTTTTGTATATTACCTCTATATAAGCTAATGCCTAATTGTTTTATTTTGTTTCAGGAACTGAATGCACAAAAGAAAGAAAATATGCAAATAGAACGTGAAAGAGAAGATGGGAATGATTTGTTAGAGTATTTAAGATCCTTGGATGCTAACATGGTAATGACTGAAAACGTGGATTTTATTAGATTATCTTGTTCTGAAATTGAATTGTCTTAGTTTGATCTCACATGAAATTCAGAAACCTTCTTAGTACATATAATTTTTGTTGCCAGGTCACGGAATTATCCCGACCATCATCAGTACAAGTCGAGGAAATAATCCACGAGCTTGTTCAAAACTTATTGCAAAGGCTCTTAAAAAACGAGCTTATGAGGGATTCAGGGATAGTGAACAAAGTAAACCATCAAGATACTTCCGATGAAAATTCTGGAGCTGTTGGTATTTCCCGGGATTACCTAGCAAAGCTACTTTTCTGGTACGCATTTTACAAGTTAGTTGTTAAAATTTGCTAACAGTGGGTGCATTTGGCTTTTCTTGCACTCAAGATGATGCTAAACGCACAAACATGCCATTGTCCACATGTATGCACGTCTTAGTTGTTGAGAATGAGATAAGGGATGGATGACAAAAATATTTTCCTTTTTCTCATTTTCTGTGTTTTCTCCATCTATATTTGCCTTGCGAATTGTAACATAGAGATTGATAAGCACTCCACCATTGTAATGTATCCAATGTAGCAAATTGTTTCCGTTTTCCTCACTTTGTTTGCGTTTTCTGCATCGATATATTTTAGGTTTTTCTTTTCTTCTGGCAGGTGTATGTTATTAGGTCATCATTTGAGAGGCTTGGAGAACAGATTGCATCTAAGTTGTGTTGTGGGATTATTATAGAGTAAGGTTTATGAAAATCTATATTCTTTTTTACATTATAGTCTTTGGTTTACCCAGTAATGTACTTTCTTCTCCGTTAAACTATTTATAAACTTATATTGTTTCAACTCTTTCATTTTTTTAAAGTATGTGTCCCATCCATTGCTAATAACTTAATTTTGGCAATGTACTTTCTTCTTCACGAAATACGAATAGGAGCAATTGATAAAAAAAGTAGCTTGCTCGCATCCTTCTCAAATAATACTTGATGCACTAACTCCTTATTCTGATGGTAAATGGATTCACAGATTCAGATGAACTAAGGGAGAATTAATAGATTAAACTAAGGTAAGATGGATATTTGTATTTCTAGAGAAGAAAAGAGGTGAAGACAACAGATAACAATCCTCAAAATCAGGCCTACCCAAACTGACCTGATTTTTTTTCTTTTAAAGACATAGGAACGACAACGCTTCGATAATAAACTTAACTCCAAAACACAGTAATTATTTAACTGAATAAACTGTAATTAAAAGACCCAATATCAATATTCCCTTCTTTGAGAAAAGTCCTTGTCCTCAAGGATTAAAATGAGGAAAATCTGCCTGAAGCTTGTGAAAAAGTTCCCAAGTGGCATCTTCCAGGAAAAGAGTTGGTCCATTCCACCAATACCTCAGTGACTGCTCTATTTCTCCTTTTAACCATTCTCCGATCCACAATCCTCAAAGATTCCTTCACCATTGTTCCATCATTCCCAATCACTGGTAAGTTTGATTGAACTGGAGCCGAACCAACATGTAACTTGAGCCGAGAAACATGGAAGGTTGGGTGCACCTTGGACCTCATTGGAAGCTGTAGTTTGTATGCAACATTACCAACTTTTTCAACAATACGAAATGGTCCAAACCATTTGGGGCTGAGTTTCTGATTATTTCTAGCTTGAACCGAGTGTTGCCTATAGAGCTGAAGCTTCAAGTAAACCAAGTCCCCACAACAAAATGCCTATCACTTCTATGCTTATCTGCTTGTTTTTTCATCCTCCCTTATGCTCGATGCAAGTAAAACTTAAGCATCCTTATAGCCGATTCTCTAACTTGTAAACTCCTATCAACAGAAGCAACCAATGATTCACCAGCCAAGTAAGGTAAATGAACAGCAGGTTCTTGACCATATAGTGCTTGATAAGGGATCATATTTATAGAAGAATGATAAGAGGTGTTGTACCACCATTCCGCTAATGGAAGCCAATTAACCCAATTCTCGAGGTGATTCTCCAGTCATACATCTCAAATAAGTTTCAAGGCACCTATTTACAACCTCAGTTTGGCCATCTGTTTTTGGGTGATATGTTGTAGAAGGGTTTATAGTCACACCAAACTTACCAAACAGTTCCTTCCAAAAAGTGCTCATGAACACTTTATCCCTATCACAAACAATAACTTCAGGCAGTCCATGTAATTTAAAGATGTTGTCCACAAATAATTGAGCCACTGTTAAAGCTGTAAATGGATGTGCTAAAGCTATAAAGTGAGCATATTTAGAAAGCCTGTCCACCACAACAAAAATTGTGTCTTTGGCTTTCGAAAAGGGTAAACCTTCAATGAAATCCATGCTGATTGAAGGCCGTGTCTAGAATTGGCAGTGGTTGCAACAGTCCTGGTTTGGCATGATTATCATATTTGTTCTGTTGACAAACTCCACATTCCCTTACCAATCTTCTAATAGCTTTCTTCATTCCCTTTCAATACAAACAAGTTGACATTCTTTTCCAGTAGCATCTGCTCCAGAGTGACCACCCAAGGGAGTTTGATGAAAAAGTTCAATCAAATTTCTTTTTAACCCATCGTCATCACCCACAATCAACTTTCTCTTCCTCTTCAACAATCTGCCATCCCATGAGTATTTGGAATGTGGTGTTGCATCATTCTTTAACTCCTCAATAATCTTCTGTAATTTCGCATCTGTTGCCCAAGTGTGACAAATTTTATCAACCCAACCAGAATTAAAGCTACTAATGGCCATCAATTTTCCACTGCCAAACTTTGGATCTCTTGAAAGTGCATCAGCTACGTATAGCTAGGCCCTTTTCTGTAACAGATTTCGTAGTTAAACCCCATCATTTTGGCCACCCACATTTGCTGAGCTGGTGTGATGGCTTGATTTTCAGTTAAAAATCGTAAACTCTGGTGGTCAGTTTGAATTTTGAAGTGCCTTCCCACAAGGTAAGGTGACCATTTCTTGATTGTAAGTAGAACTGCTAACTTTCTTTTTCATAAATCGATAGTGCCTGATGTTTAATTCCCAAAGCTTTACTAAAGTAGGCTAAAGGTCTGCTCTCTTGTAACAACACAGCCCCTACACTATAACCAGAAGCATCAGTTTCCAAAATAAACTCCTTACTAAAATTGGGTAAGGCTAGAACAGGAGCTTTCACCATGGCAGACTTCAACTTTAACATTGTAGATTCAGCTTCTGAATTCCAATTCCATGCATCTTTCTTTAATAAGTCTATCAAAAGTTTGACTAAACCTTCATACCCCTTAATAAATCTCCTATAATAACCAGACAACCGCAAACACAATTCAGCCTGCTTGTCCCCCTTAATAAAAACACTTCAAATGGAAGGGGGGAAATTCAAAAACGGCGAGAGGTGGTACCTTTCATCACTAGTCAGCAAGCAATTAAAGGGTGCAACCGCAAACACAATTCAGCCTGCTTGTCTGATGTAATAACCTGGAAACTTCTCAAACTTGTCCCGACAAAATGCATGTTTATATGCACACCAAATGCCAAAATGCTAGATTCATGAAGTCTAGGTTGCATGAAACATATTAACTAAGAAGCATTGTGGAAGATGCATGTGGTTACTCCACTACGGGCAAAAGGGTTCAAGTAAACAGTATAAATATATATGATAACTCAAAAAAGAAAGAAAACCCATCAAAAGCAATGGCAAAAATCCTATATTCATATGAAATGCATTGAAAAAGATTTAATAAGAGCACGCAACGGAAAAATATTACAAACTGTTTGGATCAGAAAGAGAGCAACGCAAGCACTGAAAGCAAAAGTCATCATAAAATCAAGATCACCAACCACAGTACTTGGATTCAGATATCCGCATCTATTTCTTACAGTAAAGCATGCAAAACATTATGCAAGTAAATGAAACTAATCTTAGCTTAATTCAGCTTCAGGTCACTTCAGCAAACTGTTTCTAGACATTATTAATATATGGAGAGATATGAGACGTGCATTTTATTAGGAGGAAGAAGAAAGAAACATTCCTCCAATGCTCTAGGGCTCATTCTACATAAATAGGCTAGTTGAAAAGCAGCTCATCTAGTGAAACGTATATTCCTATTTAGGCTATCATAATGTTTCCTACATCCAGGACACCGCCCATCCACTTCAAGAATCCTTGTGTGACAGAAGAGGCAAAGCCGAAATCCACATGAGCAAGGGAGAAAATTAGAGTCTGTGGCATCCAAGTCCTCATAGCAGATAGGGCATGTCGAAGGGTGAGACATAATACTCCTTTGTACCCGGGTAACAGTCCCATTGCCATTACGCCAATCTGAATTCATAGAAATATCATGCTGTTTCGAAAGGCTGGGAAGACTTTGAGGACGCAAAACATCATCAGGTCTCCAAGCTCGACAATTTGTCTGTGAACCATAAACTGTTTGCCTACTCTCTGAATTTGACTGATCTATTCCTTGGTCCTTGAACTGTTGGTCAGCACTGGCAGATTCAACCATTGTTTCAGATTTAGCAGGAGAGTTCATGGCTGAGTCATGTTGGTTGTCATCTGCACTCAAGGCATCTGCAACATCCTCCCAATTGTCTAGGCACCCATCCTTATCTTCGTCGCTGACACTTCCAAAACAAGAACCACTGCTACTGCCACTGCAACTATGCGCACTAATAGCTTCTTTTGAGTCATTATTACCCAGATCAGTTTGAATGGAGCAGTTCAAGGATTCCACATCACTGTCATGGATGCTCATGTCTTCACTTTCCTCATCCCTCAACCTTGTTTCTAAATTGCGCAATGATTTGTTTCGCTCATCAGCTCTCTTTGTGGAGAATGGAGGAGACCCAGCACCCCCATTCAAATCCACCTTGCAGTCCTTGTTCTTTACTGCATTTACAACCCGACTCCATTATAAACTCAATAGATGAATTTGCGGAAAATATAACTTGGTAAATTTTGCCAATCCAAACCCAAAAGCCATCTTACCTTTTAATCCCATAAATAAGATAAAAATCACTGCTTTCAAATTAATTCCTAGATCCCACCAATGAATTTACCTTGGTTCAGAAGCTTTCTGCTTTTATCATAACTCAATCCCTATGGTTCTATGTATGTTTTGATATCCACAAATCACAATGTGCATCCATCAATACCTCCAAGGTATATATATATATTAAATGCTTAATAATAAAAGAAAGACATAACCCAACAAAACTAAGTCGATCAATGGAATTAGTTTGGTTTAAAAGAAAAAGAAAAACCTAACAATAAGTTTTAGAATACCCAATTTATTTTCCTATCACATGTACTCACCGCACCTTCCGATATAAGGGATTCATTCTAACAATTAATTTTTTTTGCTTAAAAATGCTCCATTGAGTTCTTTGTGAAGGGAAAAAAACTCAATCTTTCTATTTAAAAGATTCACATTCAAAATAAAAGAATGTGATGATTGATATTAAAAACAACAACAGAGAAAAAGAGATTACCTTGAGATAGCCATTGCTCACGCCTAACATCGCGCTTACATTGCTTCAATTTAGCCAATCTATTTGTCTATATCAACAAAAAAAAAAGAACCTCAAAATATGAAACTAATTTACATTTTCTCGAGAAACAATCAGAAATCATTAAAAATAAGAAAAAGAAAAATTACTCACTCTCTTCTTCTTGGAAGGGCAAGGCAGAGAAGCATTGTAGGTGAAATCAGAAACCATGGTGAGAAGTTGAGAATAATTTAGTGGTGTTTGGCGAAGAAGAAAACTCAGTATCGGAAAATAGATTGGCGCCGGGAGAGAAAATAACCGATTACCGGAATGAAAATCAAAGGGCTGAAAATGATGGAAATAGAGAGATAGAGAAACTTGCTTAAATTATATTTCATGGAACTCCTCGAAATTGATTTCTTTCAATTTATATAATTGCTACTTACTATAATGCCCTCCATTTTTTGTTTTTTTACCAAACTATTTATGTTCTTTTATTTAGAAAAAAGACAAAATAATTCCTTATTATTTACTTAACTTTAAATAATGGGAAACTATTTTTTATGATATGAATGAAATTTTATATTTATGATTAGAGAATTCATTAGTATAAAGTTAAAATAGTTATATATACTTTTATGATTTTTTTTCATAACTTTTATATTTTAATAATTTAATTGTTGAATTATTCTCTTTATTAATATAAAATTAATAGTTATTTTTATATATAAAAATATGGGTAAAATACTTAAATCATCACTCAACTTTGCTCTATGACTTATTTTGGTCACTGAACTTTCAAAACGCTCAATTTACTCATTAAACTTTACTTTCTGACCTATTCTGATCACTCTAAATTATTTTATTAATATTTTGATATGACGTTGCATATTTTATTATTATTAAATATAAAAAAATATAAAATAAAAATAAATTATTTGGGTAAATTATAAAAACCATCACTAAATTTTGCTCTCTGACCTATTTTGGTCACTGAACTTTCAAAATGATCAATTTACTCATTAAACTTTATACATTGACCTATTTTGGTCACTCCTCCAGTTTCTCATTAATAGCCCGATGACGTGGCTTATTTTATTAATATTTGGTTGTGACATAGATTTTTTTATTAATCTTTAGTTGACATATAGGATTTAAATATAAAAAATAAAACTCTTAAATTCTACCCAAACCCCACCGACATCACCCTCTCATCCCCAAAACTTCACCATCTCCTTAAACAGCTTACTGCATATTCATCTTCACATCGATGCATTAATCCAAGCTCTTTACATGAAGAAGACAAGTTGAGACAGGAAACAACTTCCATGGCAAGTTATGGCTTTTCTGGTGAAGCTGGATGTTTTGGTCTCTTTGGAACCTTTTGTTGCAGATGTCACAAACGAATGTGTTGGTTGTTATGAGTGTTTTGGGTGAAAAAGCTATCACTTCTGCATATAGGTTTGGTCAAGGAAACAACCAAACCAAAACAAAACAAAAAAGATGTACTACATCCGTCCCACTGAATATGTCCAATATTGACTTTTTGGGTCAACTTTTTTAAATTTTAACTATTTATTGCTTTAAATTTATTATTGGTAAAAATATGAAAATATATTTTAAAAACTTTATATCAAGTAGTTTAAATATATATATTTTATAAAATTTAATTAATTAAAAAATTTAAAATAATTGCGGCCAAAGTTAAAAATTTTAACTTTTTAAAAGTCAATCTGGATAAATTTCGTGGGATAAAGGGAGTAGTAAAATACTAAAAAGTAATTAACAATGCTTTTTTTAAGATAATGGTTTTTGAAGTTTGGACAGAAACCTGAATTGCCTGGTTGGTTTCTCGTTTTTCGACCAGACGAGATTGAGGTGGTTGGTTGGCAGTGCCACCGACACTGTTCCTTGAAGAAACACTTGCTTCGCCAGATGCAGATGTCAAATTAGACATGTTTTCGTCCAAAAATTGATGCGTTACTGTTGGTGAAATATGTAATCTTTCATTTCATCAAATCTTTGGTGACGACGAATGAAGAAGGATATCAAAATGACGTCGGCGACGTTGAGAAGACTCATGGCGGCTAGAGTTTTATTTGAGAGAAATAAATGGTTTTATAGGAAAAATTAAAGAAAAGGTTTTTATAGGGGTATAAAACGACGTCGTTTTGATGCAAATTAAGTTTTTCCAAAACGTCATCGTTTTGGTTCTGTGTGCCATGTCGTAACACAGTTAATTATTTAACAACGAAGTGACCAAAATAGGTCAATGTATAAAATTCAATGAGTAAATTAATCGTTTTGAAAGTTTAGTGACCAAAATAGGTCGGAGAGTAAAGTTCAGTGATGATTTTTATAATTTACTAATAATTTATTTTTATTTTAAATTATTTTTATATTTAATAATAATAAAATATGTCATGTCATACCAAAATATTAATAAAATAATTCAGAGTGGTCAAAATAGGTCAAAAAATAAAGTTTAATGAGTAAATTGAGCGTTTTGAAAGTTCAGTGACCAAAATAGGTCATAGAGCAAAGTTGAGTGATGATTTAAGTACTTTACCCTAAAAATGTAGAATTTTTATTTACTTGAAACTTAAAGTTCATACAATCTGACAGAAGTTTGTTGATGGTGAAAGTAGATGATTATTTTCGACGATTCACTCAATATGGTTTGGGCGGAGCTACTATTTGTGGGTGGATTGCATGAAAGGATGGGAGACAAGGAAGGAGAGTTTGAGAAAAATGACGAACAAGAGTCTCATGGTTTTGCCCTTTGTGCATTAAAAAAATTTAGTTAATCGATCGATTAATTTTAGGTATGATTGGTTAACGATTATTTTTTTTTAAACTTCAGATATTAGTTAAATTAGTTCGAAACCGATTAATTAATCGAATTTATTATATATTAAATATTATATATATTACATATATTTGGCCACTGAACTTTTAAAATTATAAATTGATCATTAAATTTTTTATATGTTATAAAATGTCATTAAACCTTATCAAATGATCATTAAATTTATTGAATTATTATAAAATGGTCATTAAATTTTTCAAAACTTATCAATAATTTATAACCTACAATGACCATTTGTAATTAATAAGTTTAATAATTATTTTATAACTTTTAAAAGTTTATTAACAAAAAAATTCATTTTAGCGTAATTTAAAACTATTTTTCACAGTATTTTTTAAAAATAATATTAAACTAGCCGTAAAATTATTTTTATTTTAACTCGAGTAAATATGTGAATATATTATTTTCTCCGCAATTAAAAGCTCGTGGCAGTTATTTAAAGTTACTTGCGAAAATACTGCCATCATCAGTTTATTAAATAATCATTTAACATTAATAAAGAAAAAGGAAGTATATAATTTTCACACCTTTATTTGGTTAAAGGCGGAAATAAAAGAATTTTTTATTATAATTCAGGTTAGAGATTAAGAGAAAGAAAATAGTAACCTACATGAATGCCCACTTAATTGTGGGGAAGTTTTATTTTGACAAATCATCTTTCAATTTATTAATCAAACCACTAAACTATTTAAAGTAGAGAAAATGTTCGATACACAGTTCGTGTAAATTAAAGTTTATACGTACTTTTTAAATTTAAGGGTTTAGGTTGTAGGGTTTAGAATTTAAGGTTTAGGGTTTATAATTTAGGGTGTTAAGGTTAGGGTTTTAGATTTTAAATTTTATAAAAGGGTTGAGTAAAATTATTTTTACACGGACTGTGTATCAAAATAAAACTGTAAATTAAGCCACAAATTGTTAAAAGTCAACAAATGAATCACAATTAAAAAAATCTGTATAATTATACTCATATTACTTTTAGACAACCTGTGTGGGAATAGAACCTCAACTGTGCACGAGTAAAGGTCACACTATAACCATTGGGCCTACTAATGCATTTATGACATGGATTACAACATTTAATATATATCTTAAATTGTATTTAATGTCACAAAAAAAAAATAACAGTGATTTAGAGGGGACTCAATCATGAAATCTGCGTAACATAAAAGAACCAAAACCACTAGAACAAATCTAATACATTGTTTATAGTTGACAATATTTTATATATTTTTTAAAATATAGTTTTTAATATTTAAAATAAAAATGGGTTCAACATTTTTAGATATTTAAATTAAAAAATTTCACATTTATTTTAACAAATTCATGTTAATAATCATTGATAAGTTTTTTTTTTATCAATTAACGACATTCAAAGGGCGAGATTGATACAGTTCAGAAATTGAAGGCTATCTTGATGAAATCAAAAAGGAGGGAAACATTGATAATTTTGGAAAACTACAAGGATTAAACTAATGTAATAAAAAGGTGTGTTAACATAGTTGATTTAAGATTACTACACAAACAAAATTATTATAATAACATATACAATTGAATAAATATATAATACGAAAATTAAAATATAAACTAATGTCATTATAAAGAATCATGATTCATAAAAGAATCATTTTTTAGATTATCTTGTTTCTTTGAAAGATTTTTAGGGTAAACTATATGAGATTATTTAATTATGAGTTTATTAAAGAAAATGTTATTTTCTCTCTTTAAAAGTTACAAACATGTCAAATCGACAATTAAAATTAAACAAATGTCTAATGTGGCTTGATATAATAATATTTTTAGTCTCCAAAAATTATACAAATTATTATTTTTCACAATTCGAAAGAATTTAATAAATTTAACTATTTATATTCAAAAAATTTATCAATTGATTTTTTTATGTATTGTCAAAACAAGTGTGCTCGTCAAATCAAAAAATTAGTTGGATAATTGCATTATGCCATAAAACAACAAGTTACTGTTAAATTGTTATTATACCAGGAAAGTAACATAATATTTTTGCAAGAAAAACAAAGACTAAAATGGTGAAATTTTTAAATGTAAATGGTTATTTTTATTTTTAAAATTCAAACTAAATTAATAGAGTGTGTAAGTTTTAAGGACTAAAACTATTATTATATCAAATCACTATTTTCGTTGATAATTAACAACTAATAGTCTATTTGTAATAATATTTAATTGAAAATTTTGTTTGTAACTTTTTAAAAAATAGCATGTTTATTACTAAACTCATAATCAATTGAGCAATAATGTAGTTTAAACTTTTTTTTTAAAGAATTACAATGAAGTCAATTTATAATACCAGTGTCAAATAAGAAAAAAATGATAAGTTAGTAGGGTAATTTAGGAAAATAAAAGTGTTTTCTTTTTTAAAATTGGGATAGCCTCATAGAGGAAGAAAACAAGCATGCTCTCACAAATGGCCATGTGGATGGTCCAGGTTTATCATATTGACTTCGGCTGAGTAAATGACAGATGGTTTAGAATTCACGTAGCCTCCCAAAAATGCCTTCGGCTTAGGCTTATTTCCCAAATATCTGTCACTTTATTAGCCATGGGCCGAAAAGGGCCCAAATATTGGGCTAAATTACATGGTACGGAAAATGTCCGTATTTAATTTTTAAGTGAATTGCACAGTTGGTTATCCAATAATTTTTTTCTGGACATTGAGAAAGAAATTTTTGTAAACATGTTACTAAAGTTGGGTTCCGTTTTCATTCTAGTTACCGATTATCGATTAATTTCTGTTGGTGATGAGAAATTATTAGATAAACCCTGTTTACCACGTTATTCGTGATCTAATCAATTAGGCTCGTTCATATTAAAATAACTACTAAATAACTAATTCTCTAATACATGTAGGAAAGAGGTGATGATTCACCTTGGAAAAAAATGAGATGGACGAACTTGATTGGTTGGGACCACGGATGACGCGGTGAACATGATTCATCTAATAATTTTTCGTTGGTGACATATGTCATTATAATGTCATGATATATGTCAAAACTTGTTTAGTTGAAAATTTGTGAAAAATAAATCCTTTGCCTTTGAGGGTTGTTGGACCTGGGATTCAAACCCAAGTCATCACCCGGAAAAGAAAAGCCTTATAATCTGAAAAGTCTTGGATTCATATTAAGTATGTTAATTGTGTAAAAGGTTCAGGTTAAGTTACAGGTTGCAGACTGACCCGAGACTCGAATTGATTTCACTCGATCTAAGATTTGATATCGACCCGAACATGATGATCCAAAATCTGAAATAAATCAAAATTGATTCAATTTTTCGTTGAACTGATATGGACCCGATCCAGTTTTCAAGCGAACCGAACAAACCCGAACCGAAGACAACCTAAAATAAAGAAAAATATTAAAAGAAATAAAGAAATATTTGATGTGAACTATCGCACAAATCATCTAAAAGTCAAATATATTGGCTTTATAAAACTATTTATAGGTGTAAAAAACTGATCCAGCCTAAAAACCCGACTAAAACATATTGATCTCCTATTGAACCGATATTGACCCGACCTAAAATCAACGGACCCCAAAATACCCGACCCGATATCAATCGACCCAAAAAGCAATTGAACTGATGTGACTTGACCCGATACCCAACCCGAATCATTATAGACCCAAATTAAAATTGAACCAGACCAGAGCTGACCCAAATTGAACTGAAACCAAATATAGTCAAAACCAAACCTGACCCAAACCGAAATGACCCGATTCGAACCCGACCCGAATTACTCGTTTGCCACCTCTAGGTTAAGTTATAGTTAGGGATGAGAGACGACAAAATTTGGCGGGTTTCGTACTACACCCGTCCAGTTAGGGCAGGGATGAGTATGAGTTTAGTAGGTATTGAGCGGGTGTGGATATCAAAAGTCATTCCCGCTGTGGGTAGTGGATAGGTGATGAATTTGAGACCTTACCCGTCCCTTATCCGCCTACCCCATAACTACTACCCCGCTTTCGTCTGCCCACTATATTATTTTAATAAAAATGAAATATTATTTTAATAAAAATGAAATATATATATATATATGTATTAGGTGGTGTGAGGGTGGATGAATATGTTTATTGTCTTTCATGTGAAGTATGTATGTATGTATGTATGTATGTATGTATTAGGTGGTGTGAGGGTGGATGAATATATTTATTGTCTTTCATGTGAAATATATTTGTAATCATTTAGAAGAATTTTGGAATGATTATTGGAGTTAAAAACAAAGTTTATGAAATCCGTCTAAGATTTTATGCATAGTGAGTTCGAAAAAATCACTAAAAATTTCTCTTTAAAACTCGCAAAAATCAACCCCAAAACCAAAACTCACAAATCCCCTAATCACTCCTATCTACAATCTTCACTTTCCAATAAGCGTGGAATGAAGTCATATAGCTCGTCTCCTCCTTTTCCACTTTCTCACTGTTTTGAAATAAGATGATAAATTGTCAGGAAATCAAAGGGATTTTAAAACTAGAAGTTTTTTCACAAAAAAATAAATAAAATTTTGGGGCCTTTTTATAAATTTGAAAAGACAAATGTTCAATCATAATGTTCACTACTTAAGTTCAGGTTTAATCAGTTTTTCGGTTAACAAAATCAACCCAAATGAAAAAAATTGACACATATAATATTCTAAATATTTGTATAATATATAATAAATTAATTCAATTAATTTAGTTAAATATTTGAACTATTTTTATAATATATAATAAATATATTTTATTTCCTTAAATTATATTTTTTTGAATGGTCTAAAGGTGGTTACAAAGTAGTATCTATTCATATATATTCTTAACCCTTGACAATGCACATATACCTTGTAGACAAAGCGATTTGAACCAGTGCCTCCTAGGATGAACATCATCTGCTTTTCCACCGGGACACTTGTTGGGTTCATTTTCTTAAATTATAATTAAGATTACATTCGTAAAACATTTATATTTTTTTATGGATAAAATATTTCCTTCAACTCACGTCGTAAGTGTGACAAAATCTAAACTATTATAATACAAATACAATTAAGACATCTCTAGATTTTAATCATTGCCTTCCAACTATGTTTTTCTTATCAAAGACGTATTATTTCATCGACGCAAAAATCATACAAGAATCATCCAAAAGCCTCATTAAAAACCTCCTATCTTAAATTGGAGAAAAAAGTACTTTCGAATGATATCGAACGAAACAAGCCAACATCACCATATAACAAAAGACAAACCAAAAAAATATGTATCCACAATCACAAGGACCCCTAATACTTGAAACAAAACCCCACTAGAATCTTTTATCACAAGCACCCCAAGCTTGCACCATTGAAGCCTTCTACACACCCCACCCTAGTGCTCACAGTGCCGCGGCAAAGACCAATATTGATGCAAAAAGCACAAACTAGACAATGCCAAACATGCAATCACGTTTGCACGCCTTCCATCTACAACATCACTCGAAACCACGACGAATGCTCAACCCCACCCTTTGCCAAAGTATCCGCCATCATATTCGCCTCTTAGAACACATTCGTAAAGCACACATATGGCAATTGCTGATATACCTCATCGATAACACGAAAGCATTGCCATAACCGCCATGGGCGATGTTCAATTTGTAAAATCCACGAGAGAGCCACATGGGAGTCTGACTTAATCAAAATCGGAACATTCTCCCTCCATCTCGACTCCATAATCATATCCAGTGCAACCATTATTGCTCTAATCTCAACTTTATTCGATTCTATAACACCCAACAGACCCGAAAATATCGCTAACACATATCTTGACAGACTTAGCTTACCATGTTTCGAACCATCCACATTAAACTTCAGTACTCCAAGGGATGGCAGTTGCCATATCGTGTGTGGCTGATCCAATGATAAATTGGACAAAGTATAGCATTGCCAAGGGCACTCCCACCATTTAGATTCCAAAATTGTTGTTTCGTCCGATGCCGCTTTTACCCAATACAACGAATATAACTTAACCAAGAAGAATAATTCATCCAATGGCATTATCTTTTTGTTAAAAAGTAACTCATTCCTCGCTGGTGGACTCGATTCCCTTAACCGTTTTGATTGCCAAGTGGTGGAGGAGATGTAATTTGGGTGATGGTGGTGGAAGCAAAATATAGGAAAAATTAGACGCAAGATTTAGAGTGGTTCGAGCTTCTAACCAAGCTCTACATCCACTGCCTTAGCTTCCTACTAAGGATTTCAACCAATTCACTAAGAGTTCTTCCCCTTTTCTAGGCTAAGGAGGTAACCATTTACAACCTAGACTCACTTACCAAGTCTAGCATCCAAAGCTCACAAACCGAGCTTTGGGAACACTCTCTAACAAGAGAAAACTTAGCAAACTAGAAATCCCTCTAAAAGGTGATTATTTGCACTTTAAGCTCTCACCCCAAATCCTAATACACTTGAGCATACATTGACATTTTAGCTCAACAAGTGTAGTCTATACAAAGAATGGGAAATTAAGCACTAAGACATTTCTTAATCATATGATTGTTGACTTGTGGATCATTAGTCTTTCATAGATGCTTGAAGGTTCATTTTATACTCTTAATTGAGCTTCTAGCCATTGGAATTGAATTGGAGCCATTGAAGCCTTTATTTCCTACAATAATTGTAGTTCTGAAGCTGTCCGTATCGATACACGGGTAGCCGTATCGATACCGATTCTTCAAGAACTAGCCGTTATGCTTTTCACAGTTGATGCGTACCGATACGCGTAGGAGCGTATCGGTATTTCCTGCAATTTAAAAGACCATTGGGAAATAGCCTTTGGGAAGTTTTGGCCGTTGGGGTTTTTGTCACGTAGACGTATCAAAACCCTAAGAGGCACATCGAAACGACCCCTCTCCGTATCGATACAAGCAAGCCCTGTATCGGTACAGGTTTTGGTAGTTTCAAATAGACTGTAGTTGAAACCCTAAGGCGTATCGATACAAGGAATACCATATCGGTACGGTTACTTAAAAAACTCAGGTTTGGCTACTTTAAAGACATTTAAATCATTCCAAAACCTTATAAAATCCATCAAACATATTTTCAAGTTGTTTGGACTAATTTTTTTTTTGAAATCTTTTCAATTTAGTCCAAAACTATTTTTCAATTATTATATCAAAACAAATATCCCAACAATCTCCCCTTTTTTGATATAATAAAACCAACTTGAAAAATTGTGTTTGAGATTCTCCCCCTTAGTAAAAATAAGTTTTGAATAAGAGTTTAAAATTTAAATATTCATTTGAAAAATTAATTTTTCAAACCATTCTCCCTCTTTTTGTTATATCAAAAATGGTTCAAATTAAAGTTTGAAAACTTTTAAGTCCATAACAATAGAGAGTTTAAAAGTAAATTTGACAAAATTTGTTTTTGCTAAAAGTTGGCTCCCTCTTACTCAAAGCATCAGCAAATGTTAGTCAAACAATTTATGATAACCTATTTGAATTAAAGTAAATAAACCAAATTAAAGCAAATAAATTCAACTAAATTTTACCACACTTGAACTAAAAGGAGGATGTGAAGCCTTCCTTCTTCATGTGCTTTCCTCGTGTGTATGGAGCTCCCCCTCAATGTTGTACTTTATTGATCATTCTCCATCACACCTAAAACAAGACAATCACAAATGTTTTGGTATCCAAATTGCTTTGGATCTATAGGCTTTAGTAGCACAAAGTTTAGTCCCCTTAGGAATCCATTTTTCAATTTCATCATTTTTAGTTGAAGTAATTAGTCATTTTGAGACCCAAATACTTCTAAAACATTTTCCATTCAAAAATCTAGGGGCACTAGATTGTCTTTGGTAAAAATTTGATTTTCCAAAATTGGTTTTCTTTTCAAGCTCTTTGGAAATCAAATCTTTTTCTTCTTGAACTTTATGAAGCAAATTTTGCAAATCTTACACTTTTGCTCAAACTCATTGAGTTTTGCTTCAAGTTCAATTTTGGTTTTAGAAATCAAATCATTTTGATTCAAATTTGAAATAACTTTCTTGTTTTTCAAAATGTGATTTTTAAACTCTAAAACCAAATCATCATAGGCATCTTGTAATTCATCAAAAGAATATGAACTAGAGTAGATGAATTAAAAGTTACCCTTGAATCTTTTTTGATGGCCATAAGATAAAGGTTGGCTTGTTCATCTTCGTTGGAGTCGTCATCACTTCAAGTAGCCACATAAGCCTTCTTATTATGGTTTGAAGAGCTTGGCCCCTTCTTCTTCATCCTTGATTCTTGTCTTAGTTCTTCATTTTCTTTCTTCATAAATCAGATGAATTTGTTGAAGAGCTTGGCCACATCTTCATCTTCATCTTTCCTTCTCACTTGAATCTATATGTTGGCATGTGGAGGTTGGAAGAGCAATGACATTCACATCAATGCCTTGCTCTTTGATCTTCTTCTCCTTCTCCCTCTTCAAGGGTTGAGACATCATCTCATGGGTAAGCAAAGATCCCACGAGCTCGTCAAGCTTGAGCTCCTTCAAGTTTTTTGCTTGTACAATGACCGTCTTTTTGGACTCCCATAATTTGGGAAGTGAGTAGATCAACTTCCGAATGAGTTTGTCTTCCAAAATCTCATCTCTAATACCTTTGAGTTGATTGACGATGGTGGAGGAACGGTTGAATATCCTCTTGATGTCTTCATCCGGGTCCATCTTGAAATTCTCATACCCAAGGTTAAAAAAGTCCGATCTTGGTCTTCTTTACGTCGTTGGTTCCCTCGTATGTGACTTCAAGCTTGTCCCATACTTTATTGGCACTCTCACAAGAAGATATTTTCGCGTAGATGTGTGGGCTAAAAGCACAAAAGAGAATGTGCAAAGCCTTACAATTTAGCTCCATCTTCTTGCAATCATCTGCACTCTATTCCACGTTGCTTCCTTGTGGCACGAATAGACCGTCTTCAAAAATGTCCCAAAGATGATAATCCTTAGCTCTCATGAAATACATCATCCTATTCTTCCAATAGGAGTAGTTGGTCTCGTTAAAGAATGGTGGTCAGTCAATGGATTGCGCCATGGCTTCGGTTGATTATTTGTCGCTCGAGCTTGTCAGGATTGCCTCAATAGGATGTAAGTCCTCTCGAATTGAGCCTCGCTCTGATACCAATTGATGGACTTGATTCCCTCAACAGTTTTGATTGCCAAGTGGTGGAGAAGATGTAATTTGGGTGATGGTGGTGGAAGCAAAATATAGGAAAAATTAGACACAAGATTTAGAGTGGTTTGAGCTTCTAACCAAGCTATACATCCATTACCTTAGCTTCCTAATAAGGATTTCAACCAATTCACTAAGAGTTCTTCCCCTTTTCTAGGCTAAGGAGGCAACCATTTACAACCTAGACTCATTCACCAAGTCTAGCATCCAAAGCTCACAAAGCGAGCTTTGCGAACACTCTCTAACAAGAGAAAACTTAGTAAACTAGAAATCCCTCTAAAAGGTGATTGTTTGCACTCTTAAGCTCTCACCCAAATCCTAATACACTTGAGCATACATTGACATTTTAGATCAACAAGTGTAGTCTATACAAAGAATGGGAAATTAAGCTCTAAGACATTTCTTAATCATATGATTGTTGACTTGTGGATCATTAGTCTTCTATAGATGCTTGGAGGTTTCTTTTATACTCCCAATTGAGCTTCTAGCCGTTGGAGACCGTTGGGATTGAATTGGAGCCGTTGGGTACTTTATTTCCTGCAATAATTACAGTTTTGAAGCTATCTGTATCGATACACGGGTAGCCGTATCGATACTGATTCTTCAAGAACTAGCCATTATGCTTTTCACAGCTGATGTGTATCGATACGCGTAGAAGCATATCAGTAAGGCCTGCAATTTAAAAGACTGTTGGAAAATAGCTGTTGGGGTTTTTTCCACGTAGGCGTATCGAAATGACCCCTCTCCGTATAGATACAGGCAAGCATTGTATCGGTACGGGTTTTGGCAATTTCAAATAGACTGTAGTTGAAACCATAAGGCGTATCGATACGGGGAATACCGTATCGGTACGGTTACTTGAAAAACTCAGGTTTTGCTAATTTAAAGACATTTAAATCATTCTAAAACCTTATAAAATCCATCAAACATATTTTCAAGTTGTTTGGACTTAAAATCATTTTTGAAATCTTTTCAATTTAGTCCAAAACTATTTTTCAATTATTATATCAAAATAAATATCCCAACACCCGCTAACCAAGCTGCCCAAAGAACCGTCGTACACCCGGCTATCCACCATTTACGGATCACCCCTGCAAACATCCACGCGCGTTGAACCAAAAAGACTCCAATGACCGTGGCAACACCGTATCCACCCCCACCAGCCGAAAAACAAATATCAAAGAGCCTTAATTATCACACATGAAAACAATATATGGTCACTATCATCGTTATCTTCATTACACCAAAGACAAGTCATCTCCATATTACCCAAGTTTACCCCTCGCTCCACCAAGAAACATAACGTCGACAATATTTTTAACGATATAAACCATAGAAAACATTGTACCTTAGGCGGTACTTCGACCCCATACACTGAGAACACTGCAAAACCATCATCTAACAAACCAAACAAACTCATTAACCTCATTAATTCTATAACTAAGAAACTGTCTTTGATGTTCGGGCACCATACCAGCCAATCACCAACATCCACAACCAACCTCGGACCAGCTGCTATCTCAATCAACTCGTGCACCTGATGTTGCTAAAAACACACAACTCACAACTGAAAAAACAACTTAACCTTCATGTACCAGAGCCTCCTTAAAAACATAATTCTCCACAACTGCCACCTTATCAATCGTAATCCAAAATAAACGCGAATACAACACCCGCAATGGATCCTCTGAGCACCAAAGATCGTGCCAAAAAAGGACTTTCTCTCCATTCCCAATCACCCAATAAAAACATTGAAAACCCATAAATTGTTGTACCTTTGAATTTTCTTGTACCTCTACAATTTGTTGCCAAATTTGGGACATCATATTTTTACCAACTGTACTAAACCGCTAATTCAATATCGCTGTCCCATATTTCGCCACCACCAAAGACTTCCACAATGAATTTGGTTCCACCGCGAACCTCCATGCCTATTTTGCCAGCAATGCCAATTTTTTAGTCCGTAAATTCACCACGCCTAAACCACATAATCTTTTGGTTTACATACTCGTTCTCACCCTACTCTACTCATTCTCTTCTTTATCTTATCTGAACACTATAAAAAGGCTATACGTATTTTATCGATCTTCCCAATAACCCCTTTTGGCATAGTGAAAACAACCATGTAATAGGTTGGCAAAGCCGATAAAACCGAATTCACCAAAACCACTCGTGCTGCGAACGATAATGAATTTCTCTTCCAACCCGCCAGCTTTATCCGCAGCTTATGAAACAATGGTTCCCACACACTATGAGATCGCAGATTAACCTCAATTCACATTCCCAAATATTTAAAAGGCTACATCAAGTGTACACCCCAAAGTCGCACCTGTAATACCTATTTTATGTTCAGGCCAAAGCCTAAAATCAAACCTAATCCAAAACCAAAAAATATATATATCAAATCTTTTTATTTCTTTAACCCATACAAATTAAAACCCATAAACCTTACAAGCCCATACCCAAATACCCATTAACCCTAAACCCAAAAACATATCAAGCCCAATACCTAAACTAAACCCTAGCCCACAACCCAAAACCTAACCCTAAAAAATAAAACGTAAAAACCCTAACATCCTCAGCAACCACCGCCCCATGCCCCTTCATCTCCCCCTGGCGCGTGCATGCCAAGCGCCAACTCTTCGGCTGACGTGGCTTGCACGCACACCATCGACCACCGCCCACCGTCCTGCTCCATCGCCCTGCAAAAGAAAAAGAAGATATCATTTTAGATCTGACAAGCAAACAAGTGGACCATCTCTTTAATTTTTTAACATTGTAAATCGGGTTATAAAAACCATGAATAGCTGAATGTAAAAGGCGGGATTCTGATTCGAAATAAAAAAGAACAAAAAATTCTTAGCAAGCTTTCATATCCTATTTGAACTAAAAACACAGAAATAGAAGAGATCAAAGAAGAAAAAAGCAACACAAAAATGTAAATAAAATAAAAAACAACATTCGATTTTGTTAGATCTACTCACCTAGGGCTCAATTTCTAAAAAACAAGGCCGAATCTGTGCCTAGGACCAAAAACTGAATCGTTCAGAATCTTTGCTTGAGCTCCGGCCGCCATCCACGGGGGATCTCCATCGCCGATCAGTGGCGGTCCACGACAGACGGTTCGGTGGCGTACGACAACGTATAGACCGAATTCTGAGCAAGGTCAGGACTAGGCAAAGAGAGTTGAGAGAGGTTGGAAACTTTTTTTAATTATCTGATGAAAATGAAGTTTTTTTGGCAAAAAAGGTATTTAAACCTTTTTCAAAACAATGTCGTTTCATGTTTAACCAGGCGCAGACCCAACCTGGATATGAGGATCCGCACGTTTTGATGAATTGGGAAATTGCATATTTGGTCCTCCCGTTTATGTATCCTTTATTTTTCCGTCCTTCGATTTGCGTTTTCTTTCATTCTGATCACTATTTTTTATTATCTACTATTATTAACTAATATATATGTGTATGTATTGTAATATATTATATTATATATGTTAATTAATATATATGAATTATTCTATATATGTTTGAGTTTTTATATATGTATATTAATTAGTACGTTTTTCCTCTCATATTTATTTTGTATTCCTTATTTATTTTTTTTATTTTACCTTTGATATTACCATTTATGTATATATTATTTAAGGTATACTTTTGAATCATGTTATATATGTAAAATACCGTAAATATGAATATGTAAAGTATTAATAATTTATTTATATATATAAATATATATGTTTCTAAAAAAATGTCTAGATACGTAAAGTAATATATTACTTTTATATATGTATATATATGTGTACCATATAATATTATATATGCATATTGTTTTACTATTTCGCTTCGAGAATCTTTATATTTTTCTTTAGGTTTTAAACCTATTTTAATATTTAAGGGATATTTTTCAATTTATTTCGGGAACCGGTTAAGAAGTGATGCCCTGACTTATTCAGGTGTTATCTTCCTCGGTTTTTGTAAATAAGGAAATATTCTCCTTAGACCGCTTTTTAGGATTAAATTTTAAATTAAATTCGAATTTTGGTTTTCTTGCAAAGACAACACTAAATCAACGCGGTACCAATTTTGGGCATCGTGGGGGATACTAATCTTTCCCCACACGTAAATGAATCCTGATCCCAAATGTTTAGAATCTCTCGTTAATTGTTACGGTGTTTGGCCTACCAAAGTGGCCGGTGGCGACTCCATCTCCCATTTTCAATATGTTAAAAAAAAACCTGATTACAGATGGCGACTCCGCTAGGGAATTTTTTAGAAAGTCAAACCATTGTTGATTTTGTGTTGTCATGCAAAAAATTAAAAATTTGATTTAATTTTTAATCCATTTGCATTCATGCATGAGCTATCCGAGCTCCATGACCACTAAGTGGGAGTGATTACTTTGTCTCCTAGGGTCTTCACATTCGTTTGACATTATAATTCATTTTCGGGGTACCAACCTTATATCTTGTGGGGTTTTCACCTCCGTATGGTATAAGGGGAAGTATCCTCCCGAATCGAAGTCCTAGCGACAATTCAGGTACTATTTTCTGTAGATCCTAACAGCATATAGTGGCCATAGAGCCCACCTTTTAAAGTTATACCGGTACTCTGCCCATTTAGCAGTAACTCTATTAGGCCTTGCTTGCTTATTCAATACCTTTATTTGCTATTTATGTACAATTTTTTACATATTTTAATTTTTACTTTATTTATCATTAATTTATTCATTCATTTTAATATGAATTGACCTATTTTCTCTTTTTGATCACATCATGTTAAACTCATTCATTTTGCATTAATTGCTTGACATCATTATCACATTTTAATCCTTGCATTTCACGAGCATGAAATACTGATTAACAACTGGTTTTCAATTAAAAAAGAGGATTTGTCATCGGGAGAAAATCTAGTACCCTAGATGTCAATGCAACATTCAAAGTTGCAAATGAATCTCGTGAGTTCAGAATTGTGTGCCATGAGAACTATTTTTGAATCAGTACCTTCGCATCTAGAACATGCACCTTGCATTTACATGCATTCATTTTTGAAAATTTAAAACTGATTCTTGGGATGCCCTGTGACAGTGATACTGGATAGAACGAAAAGCCAGCCAATCCAGCAACCATACAGAACTCGACACAAGACCAAAATGATGAACGAAGATACATTGGACAAAATTGAGCAAACTCAAAGGGATATGCAAGCAGATCTGGCTAAGAATTTGGAAGACCAGTTAGCTAAAGCCCAACAAGATATGAGGGAACAAATCAAGAAATGCCAGCAAGACATGCTAAGCCAAATGAAACAAATGCTAGGACATAAACTCCGCGAGCAAGAAGAGGTTGTTGTCTCAAATCCGACAAAAAATCCCACTGATGGGAACGAAGGCCATGTATATCATTTGGGGTTTACTCCTACTCATGCTAATGTTCGACTTGACCCTCAAATAATAATTTTTTCGAGGGAAGTCACTACTTCATCAGGCCCCCGCCTCTTCCTATGTGAATATACCTACTACATTAGAAGCTAAGCCCGGGGAAAATCAAGCTGAAAATTTTGTCTCAGAAATGAATCAGTTGGTCGAGATTGAGAAAAAAAATGGAGACTTCAAAAGAGATCGATGACCGTTGCAAGGGGCCCGAGAAAAAGATGGAAGCCATAGAGGTAGTAGACACCTTTAGTGGGTTTGATGCTAACGAACTTAGCCTTCCAGACTTGGTGCTGCCCTCTAAGTTCAAGGTCCCCGAATTTGAGAAGTATGATGGGACGAGTTCTCCCCGTACTCATCTTACCATGTTTTGCCGAAGGATGACGGGTTATGGTAGAGATGACAAGTTTATTGATCCACTGTTTTTAAGATAGTTTAACTGGATCTGCCACCATATGGTATAACCAATTGAGTCGTCTACAGATAAAATCATGGAAGGACTTGGCCAAAGCCTTTCTAGAGCAATACCAGCACATCAGTGATATGGTACTAGA
The DNA here is from genome assembly GCA_019671005.1 of Hibiscus mutabilis. Lineage (NCBI taxonomy): Eukaryota > Viridiplantae > Streptophyta > Magnoliopsida > Malvales > Malvaceae > Hibiscus > Hibiscus mutabilis. The sequence goes on from CM033711.1 coordinate 66,452,622, forward strand.
CCGTTGGGCTTTACAACACATGAAGCAAAAATCCAATGAAAGCTTTAGGGAATACGCACAACGCTAGAGGGACGTGGCGGCACAAGTTCAATCCCCGCTTGGCGAGAAGGAGATATTGGTCATATTTATCCAAACGTTGGAAGGCCAGATCGCCTTATAGGAAATGCAACTACCAACTTTGTCGATCTAGTGCTATTTGGTAAGCTCATCGAGAATGCTGTTAAAAATGGTAAGATCGACGCCGATGAAAGTTCATCTCACAAGAAGCTATCATATGGGAAGAGGGACAATAAAGTGAACTCTTTGGGAATTTATAATATGGGTTTTTTGAAATAGATGACAGTGAGACAACCCAAAGCTACGGGTTCCCAAAGTTCCTCAAGCCAAGATTCTGGACAAATGAGGAATGCAGAGAAGATGGAGTTTACGCTGCTACCAGTTTTCTATGGAGAACTGTACAAACAATTGTATGAAAGTCATATGGTGGCACCCTTCTACCAAGCTCCAGTACAACCTCCTTTCCCAGCATGGTATAACGCCAATGCGAGATGTAACTATCATACGGGACATGTAGGCCACTCGATCGAGAACTGCATAGGCTTTAAGAAGCTTGTGGAAAAATTTATTAAGCTTGGGGTGGTAAGTTTTAAAGACTCAGCTGGGCCAACCACAAACAAAGACCCCCTACCGAAGCATGAAAATGCTTGAGTATGCCAGTGATGCCTTTTTGAGAATGACTTGTATGAAAGTAGCCCATGCTTAACAAGCTTAGATATTACACTGTTATGACCATAGTAGGTCCTCTTGTAGTTTTCATCTCTTTCAAAGTGATGTTTTGTGTATCTCACTTGCCTAAGCCCCAATGGCAGTGAGAGCCTTTTGTAAGGGCCAAAAACTACAAGTTTCAATGAAAGATACCTTTTGTTCATCTTAGTCTAATTGTACCCGTGCATAATGTAAATTGGAAGCTATATATGACATACATCCTGATTTAATATGACCATGACATGAGCCATCATAATTTCCAAGCAATAAAGTATGAATTTGCTACAAAGCATTTTTTGATGGGCACACCCCCGATAGAGTAACTTTAAAGAAAGACAATTGAATCTGAGGAAGGTTGGGGGTATCCTTACATACAAGGCATCGAGCATTGTTTAATCAGAAGCAAAGATCTAACCACCATAGAATCATGGGCATCCGTTTTGAGGAGCAAAACAGAATTTGTCATTCACACGTTCATTGAGATCATTCTTCATTAACTGCATACATCGTACATGTATTTAAGTCGTCATGCATTTAGGCTAGACACATGCATTAAGCACAAAGTCAGGTACATCCATAAAACATTTATTTTTGGCTTAAACATACAAACAAGTCCATGGAAGAGACCAAAGAACCTCAACTGTGGGGGCAACGACGTGATGATCAACCTTTAACCCCAAAGGAGGCCGGATACGCAAAAAGCTCAAACATCCAGATAACAACGGTAAAATTTTCTGAACAAATTACTAACTAATGTTTTATTTTGTTTTCAGGTCATGACTCCTCGCCATAGAGTAGCAAAATCAACTTTTTCTCGATCTCGCCTTCGTTAGTTGTGGTGGGCCAGTTTAATCCAGATTATGCCTCTCCGTAAATGGTGTGGCAGATCAAAATTTTGAAGATCTTGTTTCTCCATCAGTGGTATTCAGATCAAATTTTCCTCTAGATATCATCTCCCCGTTAGTGGTGTAGTGGATCCTATATTCTCTAGATTTTGCCTCTCCGTTGATGGTGTAGCGGATCAAGCATTTTGCAGTTTATGCCTTCGTTAGTGGTAGTAGACCAACTTAGTTCAGATCACGTCTCTTCGTCTGGTGTAATGGATCAAACCCTTTTCAAGTCTTGCCTTTTCGTCAGTGTTGCAGCTAGATCAAACTTTCCTCTTCGGTATCACCTCAGAATTATAGCTACGTTCAAAAAATAAAAAAAACAAAAAGAAAAAAAAGAAAAGATCAAAAAAAATCAAAAGGAAAAAATTCAAAAATTAAAAAAAGAAAAAACAAAAAATCAAAAAAGAAAAATTTTGTCAGATCCTGCCTCTTCGTCGGTGTTGCAGTTGGATCAAAATTTTAACCTTTAGACCTTGCCTCTCCGTCAGTGTTGAAGCTCGGTCAAATTCAGGTCTTGCCTCTTCGTCTGTGTTGTAGCTAGACCAAATGTGCTAATTTTTTGATCTTGTCTCTTCGTCGGTGTTGTAGCTGGAGCAAAACTTTTTACCTTTAGAGCGTGCATCTTCGTCGGTGTTGTAGCTTGGTCTAATCCTGGTCTTACCTCTTCGTCGATGTTGTAGCTGGACCAAATGTGCCAAAATTATAATCCTGCCTCTTTGTCAGTGTTGCAGCTGGATCAAAACTTTTACCTTTAAACCTTACCTCTTCGTCAATGTTGTAGCTCAGTCAAATCTTGATCCTGCCTCTTCGTCGGTGTTGCAGCTGGATCAAAAATTTTAACTTCAGACCTTGCCTCTTCATTGGTGTTGTAGTTAGGTCAAACCTTACTAACTCTTGGTCTTGCCTCTTCGTTGGTGTTGTAACTAGACCAAATTCACTAACCTTCGATCATGTCTCTTTGTCAGTGTTGTAGTTTGGTCAAAATTTATTGACTTTTAAATTTCTCTCTCTTTCAATGTTATAGCTAGAAAAAAAGAAAAGAAAAAGAAAAAAAGGAAAAAGAAGAAAAAGAAAATTTTGTTAGATATTGTCTCTTCGTCAGTATTATAGCTGGATAAAATATCAGAACCTTCATCATTCGATCCTACCTCTTCGTCAGTGTTGCAACTGGATCAAATATCAGAACCTGCACCCTTCGATCCTATCTCTTCGTCAGTGTTACAGCTAGGTCAAATTTTCTCCAAGTATTGCATCGTCGTCAGATTCGTAACAAATCAAACTCATTTTATCTCCCTAACAGATCCTTCATTTTGAAGATTTTGCCTCCAAGGGCGGTGATAAGATCGTGATCAAGTGAATACCAAGAAGGAACAGTGGCCAGAGAAAGGAACCCATACCTGACCGGACATAAAATGCTTATTCTTTTATCTTTGCTTTATTCCTGTTACATAACAATGAGCAAAGAAGGGCAGCTGTAATACACATTTTATGTTCGGGCCTAAGCCCAAAATCAAACCCAATCAAAAACCAAAAAAATAATAAATAAATATATCAGATCTTTTTATTTCCTTAACTCATACAAATTAAAAACCCATAAACCTTACAAGCCTATACCCAAATACCCATTAACCCCAAACCCAAGAACATATTAAGCACAATACCTAAACTAAACCCTGGCCCACAACCTAAAACCTAGGAACCCTAACATCCTCACCAGTCGCCGCCCCATGCCCCTTCATCTCCCTTGGCACGTGCATGCCACGCGCCAGCTCTTCGGCTGCTGTGGTTTGCACGCACACCACCGGCCACCGCCCTGCAAAAGAAAAAAAAGATATCATATCATATCATATCTAAAAAGCAAACAAGTGGATCATCTCCATACTTTTTTATATTGTAAATCGGGTTATAAAAACCTCGAACAGCTGAATGTAAAAGGGGGATTCCCATTCAAAATAAAAAAACAACAAAAAATTCTTAGCAAGCTTTCATATCCTATTTGAACCAAAAACATAGAAATATAAGAGATCGAAGCAAAAAAACAACAACACAAAAAGGTAAATAAAATCAAAAACCACATTCGGTTTTGTTAGATCTACTCACCTAGGGCTCGATTTCGAAAAAAACTGAGGCTTGATTTGTGCCAAAGACCAAAAACTGAATCGTTCGGTATCTTTCCTTGAGCTTCGGCCACCATCCACGGCGGATCTCCGTCGCTGATCAATAGCGGTCTACAGCGGACGACTCAGTGGCGTACGATGGCGTACATACCGAATTCTGGGCAAGGCCAGGACTGGGCAGAGAGAGTTGAGAGAGATTGGAAACTTTTTTAATTATCTGATGAAAATGATTTTTTTGGAAAAATGGGGTATTTAAATCCTTTTTAAAACGACGTCGTTTCAAGTTTAAACCGGCGCAGACCCGACCATGATATGAGGATTCGCACATTTTGATGAAAGGGGAAATTGCATATTTGGTCCCTCCGTTTATATATCCTTTATTTTTTCGTCCTTCAATTTGCGTTTTCTTTCATTCTGATCACTATTTTTTTATTTTCTACTAACTAATATATATATATATATATACGCATGTATTATAATATATTATATTATATATTATAATTAATATATATGAATTATTCTATATATGTTTGAGTTTTTATATATGTATATTAATTAGTACGTTTTTTCTCTCATATTTATTTTGTATTCTTTATTTATTTTTTTTATTTTACCTTTGATATTACCATATATGTATATATTATTTAAGGTATACTTTTGAATCATGTTAGATATGTAAAATACTGTAAATATGAATATGTAAAGTATTAATAATTTATTTATATATATATATATATAAATATATGTTTCTAAAAAATGTCTAGTAAAGTAATATATTACTTTTATATATGTATATATACATGTACCATATAATATTATATATGTATATTGTATTACTATTTTGCTTCAAGAATCTTTATGTTTTTCTTTAGGTTTTAAACTTATTTTAATATTTAAAGGATATTTTCCAATTTATTTCGGGAACCAGTTAAGAAGTGATGTCCTGACTTATTCAGGTGTCATCTTCCTCGGTTGTCGTAAATAAGGAAATGTTCCCCTTAGACCGTTTTTTAGGATTAAATTTTAAATTAAATTCGATTTTTGGTTTTCTTGCAAAGACAACACTAAATCAATGCGGTACCAATTTTGGGTGTCGTGTGGGTGCTAATCCTTCCTCACACGTAACCGACTTTCGATCCCAAATGTTTAGAATCTCACGTTATTTTTTATGGTGTCTGGCCTACCAAAGTGGCCGGTGGCGATTCCATCTACCATTTTCAATATGTTCAAAAAAAAAACCAGATTACAGCAGCCATAGATGTCACCACATCCTCCTCAATTTCAATTGCATAAATCGAAGATTTGGAGAAGTTAATAGACAACCTCGTGACATACTAAAAAGTAAGTGAGCAACATCTTCAAGCTTCTTGCCATCTCCACATTCCCCCGTAAAAATATAACAGTGTCGTCTGCGATTTGCAAATTTGATATACGAAATTCTAGAGCCACAACACCCTCAATGCAACCAATCTGTTCAACCTTCACCATCAACTGATGAAATACTTCCGCGACCACAACAAACAGTAACGAAGACAATGGATCTTCTTGTCTTATCCTTTGTTCAATACCAAATTCCTTAGTAGCACTATCATTAACCAAGACCGCAAGTCTCACTGAACTAATACATTCCATTATCCAACGACCCCATCTTTCCTCACATCCCATACGCAGCAACGCTTGTTCAAAACACGCCCATTGTATGCAATCAAGCTTTGACAAAATCAAGAATTATTCCTCCCTCGCCATATCGCCGATGCTTCAATGAATGCGCTATCTCATTTACTAGTAAGATCCCATCCATAATTTGCCTTTATTTTATAAAAGCCGATTGAGTGTCACTAATCAGATCACCAATTACACATTGGAATCTATTTTCTAAAACCTTCGCCAAGATTTTATAGATTGAGTTCAAAAGGCAAATAGGGCGAAATTCCCCAATTACTTCTGGATTCTCCTTCTTCATTATTAATAATACTATAAATGTCAAATTCATACCCCTTTACATCTTGTTTGTATTATAGAAATCCCACAGCAGCCTCATTATATCATCTTTAAGAAAATCTCATCCTTTCTTGAAAAATTCAAAATTATATCCGTCTGGCCTTGGTGCCTTCGATCCCTCACAACCCCAAATCGCCCTCCTAATCTCAGCTTTTGAAAATTCCACAATTAACCACTTTGTCTGCTCATCCAAAAGACATCAGAAACTCAAATCCTCTTCAATCAAACTCCTCCTCTTTGACTTCGTAAAATACTTGCGAAACTCCTTGCATACATATTTCTTCACCCGTTCCAGTTCCTTCAGCCATGACCCATTAATTTTTAGCCCTTTCAACTGATTCTTGTTGCCTCTAATAGCAGCCGACTTATGGAAAAAGTTAGTGTTTCTATCACCTTCCTTCAACCATAGTGCACACGACTTCTGATGCCAAATAGACTCTCTTGATTTACATAATTTTCATAGCCCAAGTTGTAATTGCTTATTTTCCTCCAGATGCTTTTCCAACTCCATCCCATCGGCTATTTGTACATCTAACTCATCTAACAAGGATGTAGTCATGTCAATTTGATCATCAATGCTTCCAAAATCCTTCCTATTCCACTATCGGAGGAAGTTTCGGAATGTGTGTAATTTATCCATTATGTTCAAATCGCCATCTGCCTAAGACATCCGACGCCACTCCTCTTCAATACGCTGCACGTGAATCTTCTTTTCCAACCAACAATTAAGAAACTGGAATGGGCGAGGTCCCCAATCCTTCAATTCACGAGTCAATCTCAACGGTGAATGATCCAATAATCCCCATTGCATATTTCACTGTGTCAAATCCGAGAATCTCAGCATCCGGGCACTCTTAATGACAAATCTATCTAACATGCTGCATTTATTTCCCGCCCCAAACCATGTTAATAGCTTTTCGGAGCAAACCAATACTTTCAAGAAAGTCATTAAAATTAGCCATCTCACGTACATCACTCGCCTCATAAACACCAAGGTCCCTCCATTTTGCTCATACATTCACGCAACACCCCCATACCCGCACCTGATCCTCCAAATCACATGGCGCGTAAATCGCCCCCATACCACAACCCACACATCTCCAATCCATCAGCCTCTTAGCAAGACAAAATTAACTTGTACTAATGCTTCCTCTAACACAAAACAACCAGCTTCCCAAGTCACAACCGAACTTTCTTGCGAAGGGGAAAAGACAAACTTAAATTTATCCGAAAACCATACCTTTCTGATCACACTTTTAGTTACCATGTCCAACTTTGATTCTAGGATGAACGCCATGTCACAATGGTGCTGTCGGATTAATCTCTGTACTGCTCTCTTTTTCGATGCGGCACCTAACCCCCTAACATTCCATGACAGCACCCTTATCTCGCTCGCTATTTGTGATCTCTCCTGGCCATACCTGTACTATTGTTTCCTCATTTCCCACTATCTTCGCCCTTAACAAATTCCCTAACTGCAACGTTTCCTCGGCCTCTTTTAATAACTTTCACCTAATAATCTCATTGTTTTCACTCCCAACTGTAAATTTTCGTTGACCCTCATCCTGGTTTTTTCGCGGTCTACCCTTTCCTGATTTCTTTTGTTTCGATACTCCCTTTTTCTATCCCCAGAGAGTCCCAACCCAAGTATAATTATTGCGTATTAGAGTCCTTTGCCTTCAAAACTCTCAAGTCAACGTTATCCCCCATTCTCATACCCTCTAGATGACCCACTTGTTGATCTAGCAACGTTTGAATCAGTTCAACCACCAATACACTCGTATCTGGTTTATTCGAGAATGGACCAAACCTTACTGGACTGTCCACCAGCGTTTCCTCGGCATCTCCTATCCCGATCGCCCTCAATTGTGATGATGTTTCAAACCTTGTCACCATTCCAACCTCCTCATCAGCCTTCCAAGACCTCTCACTTCTTGTATTTACTCCCTATACGCACTTCACCCTGCTCTATTCCCTGCCACAATTGGTTCGTCTGCCATATCGGTAATCCTCCACTCTCCTTTCCTAGCTCTCCACTCCTCTTCGAATGTACCTCCTGTTCCACTCTCTTCTAGAGCTATTCATCTTTGATTTCTCCAAACTTTCTTTCCCTACCTCAGCTTGATTATCCTCAACATGAATCTCATCATCCTCATTGCTATCCTCCGACCCGCATGCCATTTCACAATTCTGGCATAATTGGTCATCCATAAGTGGTTCGAACTCGTTGACATAAACTCGAAACAACACTCATTTTACCTCTATCTCTATCTCTATCTCTATCTCTTCTGCTATTTCCGCCCTATATTCTGTTTCGATCGGAATATGGCCCCTTTCAAATGAATTTGGATTTACCACTGACTCATCAAATCATTATAACCTATAATGACACCAGATTGTCGAATGTCCCTTGCGACCACGCATGCATAGGCACTTCACTAATCACCAACCAAACCCTCTGATTACCCTTATCAATTACCGGATCCCATTCTTTCACCTTTGAGAACCATTTAAGTAACAAACTATTATCTAAAACCCTTATTCTTGCTTCAACGCTCTCAAAAATCATTAAGATTCTCGATCCTGAAATTCGCATCAATGAGAATCCATCCAAATTGTCTTTTTTCAATTCTTTGGCAAGAGTCGCAATACCCATTGAATCTCGGCACCACGCAATTGCACTACAACAAAGGATCTCAATTTTACTCTCATCCTCCACCCCTTTGATTACTCTCGATTTCCTTTTAGGTTGCGTTTCGCCATTCCAGATCTCCCCTTTTTCCCATTTTCGTCTCCTTCATCCCCTCTTTCTAGTCCAAAAATATTTTTGATTCCCCCATTTAGCCATTGATACTCCCAATCGGGAGCCGTAGATCCATTTCCCATCTAATCGCTCAATTGCCCTTCGTGCATCTATCTCTGTTGCCATCAGCACGTATCCAAATCGCAATCCATCTCGTGCCCTTTTTGTTGGTAAAAAACATCTTTTACTTGTCCATGTCGATCAAACACCTGCCACACACCTTTCTAATGGATCTGGGTCGATAGGTAAATGATGAAGATCGTCCACCATTACCGACGGCTACTCCCATTGCCTACAGCTACTCCCATCACTGACATTTTCGAAGTGTTAACTTTGTGCATCAAATATAAAATCTATTCATTATACTTAAATAAAACATTTCATTTTGGAATCAACCAATGTAAGCCTTAACATGAATAAAATTAGTGACGGTTCTTGTTTGCTTTTAAAGAAAATTAATATTTGAGGTGCCTAATATAAAAAAAAAAACACTAATACAATATATTCAATTCGAGTTTTAGTTTATATGAGAAAAAGAATTGCAATTATTTAAATTAAACTAAATTATAGTTTTTATTTAATTTTGAGTTTTTGTAATATAAAAAGGGTAAACTACTTTTTCCCACTCAACTTTACTCATGTTACTGTTCTGGTCACCCAACTTTACAATTTTTCAATTCATGACTTAACTTTTGAAATTGTTTTTTAAGTCACCCAGGCGATAAGTTTAACTACAACAAGGTGACGTAGGATATTTTATAGTGATGTGGACTTTTTTTTGCTGACATGGAAACCATGTGTTGTTTACTTTTTTTTCCTTTATTTCACTTCGTCGTCTTCTTCACATATAAGAACTTTAAGAGTTTCATTCCATGTCACGTAATTGCCAAAGTTGTTTTTCAATGTCTATTTCGACCACTTAAGATACCGACGAACTTCTCTCATCATCCCCTTCTACTTTTATCAATTTAAATTTTCTCAAAATCTCTTTAAAACTCGTAAAACTTTAATCTAAACCTAAAAGAACATGACTTTGATATATAGTTTCCACCTTACTATCAACGTGAAATTATGATATATTGTTTATCTTCCTCTTTTTCACCTCTCATCATTAGAATTTGAAAAAAGATGCTCTAACGTTGAATAATTAAAGGATATAGAAAAAAGATTTACAACTTTGGGAAGGAAGTTTACAGGGATTTTTTTTCTTCATAAATTAGATGAAAGTGTTTTGAGGTATTTCATATTTTTTTTTAAAAAAAGATATGCTCTATCATAACGCCATTAAATAATGGGTGGCTTAAAAAACCAATTTCAAAATTTGAGTAATGAAATTGATTTTTTTAAGTTGAGTGACCAAAGTAAAAATACAAACAAATTTGAATGATGAAAAAGTATTTTTCTCATATAAAAATATGTATTCTAGTTTTGAATTGATGTAAAACTCATACAAAAGGCATTTAAAAAAGGAAAACCAGATATTCACAAATTAGCTTAATAATTAAGGATGCTCATCTTGTCTTATTTTATATGGGTTCGAATTTCGGCATGAGAATATAATATCTTACTATTTAAATTAAAAAAGGTGGCAAACCAATCGATCAATGTTGGATGTAATAGCAAGTTGCACTGCATTTTTCAATAAGAGAACCCATATTCAAACATTAAAAACAACATTTGTTTCAGATGCCAGTCATGAACTTAAAACGCGGTCAATAAAACAACCTAAAAAATTGACGAACAAAATCAAACAGAATCAATTAACTTGATTTAGGCTCCCTTTGGATGGGCACTAAGATAGGGGTGTGCAAAAAAATTTGATTTGATTCGAAAATTTGAATATCTGATTTATTTTTTATTTTTCGGATAATTTGGATCAGATACAAATTGTTATTTCATATTTAGATCAGATATCTGAAAATCTGAAAATTCAATTTTTTTTATGTATACAAATCTTGTTATATTTGATATTTTTCCTAGTTATAGATGAAAAATTAAAAATTTTCATGGATACAAATCTTGTTATATTCAATAATTTGTTGCTTGTTATATTAGAAAATTCAATTTTTTTATGGATATGACATTCAAATTAAAAAAATACTTAAATCAAGTTATAACTTCGGATATTTGAAATATTCGCATATCCGATCCGAAAATCTGATGTTCAAAATATCAGACATCCAATTTTTTCGAATAGAATATGAATCGCTAATTTACCGATCTAAAAATTTCGGGTTGGATCCAATCCGAAATCTGAAATGCACACCCCTTCCAAGGATATTGAAATAGTGGGATGATAAGATTAGTTATTGTAGCAATGAGATTAAAAGTAACAACGAATTGTGCATTTGAATTCACATGTATCAGTAAATGTGAGATTAGAATGAAAATTGACCATCAAGGACATTTAATTTAAATATAAATATATAATAAATAATTAAAAATTAGTTTTAAATGAAACAATAAAACATAAATTAAAATGATATTTTCTGAAATTATAATTAAACTATATTTATATTAAAAACACTTTTAATATATTAACTAATAAAGTACATTAAAGTTAAATAATAATAATGATTTTAAAATATATTTATATTTAAATCAAAAAAAAATAAAGAACAATAATAAAAGAAAAAGTGAAGATAGTAAAAGAGTAATTTTCCCTTTCTGTTGTGTTTCAGTGCATTCACCGAAGGCTTAAGCTCCGGTGCAAATTGGACTTTCCACTGCAGTTGACAAAAACCATTGAAGGATGACACATAAGCTTATATTAGAGGGCGAAACTAGAACCTAGAAAATTTTATGAAATCAAAATAGATTTTTAATAAAAAAATTTAAATTACATACAAAATTTAAAATCTTAGGGGGGACGAGTGCTCCTTTTAACACCGTCGGTCCATCCCTGATTGAAGGTATGTTAAAGGAACCAAACTCAGTTTGTTTTTCAGTGTACTTATATCTTCTTTCTAAATTTTAAAAACAAAATAAACATAATACTTATATCATATTAAAATGGTTTATAAAACTATATTTTCATTAATAATATATCAAATATTATCTCTCCATAGAATTAATTCTATATTTCAAGAAGTAAATCTATCGAAGAATTCACATCTTAAGCGACAAGATTCTATTCCATAACAATCTATTGGTCCCGATAAAAAAAAGGCAGCTATGCCTAATTGCCTATGGACAAAAGGCATTAAAAAGACAAGAACCAATGGCTTGAAAATTATTAGATGAACAATGTTTATCACGTCATCCGTTGTTTCAATCAATCATATTCGTGAATCATTATCTTTTTTTTAAAGGTGAATTATTATCTTTTTTCTATATGTAATTAGAAAATAGATAGTTATTAAGTAGTTATTTTGAGATGAACGAACCTGATTGGTTAGACCACGGATGACTTGGTGAACAAAATTTTTCTAATAATTTCTCAGGCTTCCACTTTCATTATTGTTAGAATCTGATGAATGAGAACCAACAAAATTTAGCTTTATCGGTGGAAGTATTTTCAATTTGTCTAATTTTTATTAATATATTAAACAATTTAATAATATAAATTAAGTATTTATAAAATTTGATGTAAAAAATTCAGTGTGAACAAAACCTATTGGGTAACGGTAAAAGTTTTTTTTATAAAAATAAAATTTCGGTTAATAATAAATTTTGGTTTCCTATAAAAAATTAGTATTTATTTTTATAATTTAGCAAATAAATTCTTATATTAAATTTTATTATACTGAATCAAAAAGCATAATCATTTTATTATTTATTACTTAATTAATATTAAAACTAATGTTTAATATAGAATTTTTATATGAACTCACACACCACTTTGTCAGCTTTGTAACTCGAATCTATTAACATAAGTTGAGGGGACTCGCTCGTCACTAGACCAATCAGCAAGTTATATATTTTAAATTTAAACGGATATATTCAACTGATATGAAAAAAGTAGGGGTGAGTAGACCTGTCAAACATAACTCGAGACCCAAAATCGAACCGATTTATTTGAACTGAGACCCAAAATCGACCCGAACATGATAACTCAAAATTTGATCTAAAACTGAAACAAACCGAACCGAAACGGATTCAAATTTTAGTTGAACCGAATGGACCCGAACCGAAGACAACTTGAAATATAGAAAATATATTAATAGAAATAAAGAAAGATGGGATATGAACAGTCGCACAACTCACCAAAAAGTTAAATATATTGGCTTTATAAATCTATATATAGGGTGTACGTAACAAATTGACCGACTTAAAAACTCGATTAAAACCGACCGATCTCCCATTAACCTGAAATTGACCCGACCAAAATCAATCGAACTGAAATAACCCGAATCGCAATAGACCCGAACTAAAACCGAACTGAACCGAATAATATCAGACCCAAAATGGCTCGAACTGAAATGAACCGAACTGAGCCCGAACTGAATGACCCGTTTGCCCCCTCTAAGGGTGAGAATCGGGCGAGGCATGGACGATTTTATATTCCTTATTCCATCCTCAACACGTGAGAGTATGGTTTTGGGGAATCCCTATTAAATGTGTCAGAGAATTTTTCGTCCCCATATCCAGGCTCATCGAGTCCCACGATTTTTGGGGAATCTCTATCCCAAAAAATTAAACAAAATGTATTACTTTACTAACTAAAATATAGGGTCAATTTCAATCTACAAATCATATATTTATTACACTTAAAAATAACCAAATTACTTCAAATGATATAGTAGCAATATTCAACTATGAAGTAGGTAAAAATAAAGCAAATTAAATGATAGAATAGCAATATTCAACTATGAAGTAGGTAAAAGGAAAGCAAAGCAGAGAAGCAATTTACTTCGATTGATAATTTATAAATATATAATATTGTAATACTCGTATTTTGTCCGGGTACTTATATACGCATATTCTCTATAAATAAAACCCAAATAATAATAAATAATAAGAATCCATTATATAAAATAAATGTTTATAAGAGTCCAATAATACAAAACAAATACCTATTATACATTACAAGTCCACTTTTTTACATCCAAAAAGCTCAAATTACAAATTATAAGCCCAACACATAGCATATCCCGCCCAAATCTGCCTAAATTGGATAAAATAGCACACATGTGCTTTCTCAACCCGCCATTTTTGCCATATGGCGGCTCTTTATTAGTCCATTCAGCGTTCACGCGGATAATAGCTCCGCTGATGTCAGCTGACCCACTAAGCTATAAATAGAGAGAGAGAAAATCGGGGGGCAATTATGAGTGCAATTATTAGACAATAATTACTGAAATAATTAGGAAAGAGAGAAGAAAGCTTGAAAGCCTTACCAGAATGTGAACCGACGCCGGGGATGACGACCAGAGCCACCGCATCACCGTTAAAGCTTGCTGGAAGGTAGCTTTTCTCTTTCTAATTTCATTTCCTGCATCAAAACACCAAAATAGATTACATCAAACTCTAGAATCTAAAACAGTAGCCACATTGAAATCTTAATCTAAGCCCTAGATCAAAAAAAAAATCAAGATCACAGCAAAGCTTGAAGCTTATCTTGTAGTTGTTAGGGTAGTTTAAGTCACCGGAGGGTTTAAAAGTAATGGTAGAGTCGAAGAGGTAGATTTAGGATCGGTTTAGGTAGTTAGGCCTAGGAAAAGGGTGAAGAAGGGAGGATTCGATTGAATACGGGCCTAGATCTAGTTTTAGGATGAAAATCATGGGAAAATAAAGCTTTTTAGGGTTTTGTGCGGTGGCAGACGGTGGCCAAAAATTGCCTTACGGCGATGATCGGTCATCGGAGATGAACCAGCGGTGGTCAGGGTTATGATGCGGTCGGAGAAGATGATCGGAGACGACGACCGGTGGTGGCCGGTGTCGTCTCTAGCATCCGTTGAATAGGCCATGGTTGATCGATAATGGGGGTTAAAGATTAGAACGACGATGTAGGAGGTGGTGATGTGCCAGAGTTTTGATGTTCATCACGTTCATGATGAACTAAGATGAACACCAAATGGTTTTTGGGTGTTTGATCTTTGAAAACACGAAAATGAAGGGAGTTTGGTGTTATTTTAGATCGAAATGAAGAAAATGGGATGAACTGGGATTGAATTGGTGATGAACTTATGTTTTTTGATCGAAAAGAGTGTGGGTTTTTCTGGGTTTAAAATGTTGGAGTTGAGAGCGTTTTAGTGGGGGGTGAAATACGAAAAATTGAAAAAAGGAAAACAAGCGTCGGAGTTGGTCTTCTTATAGACCGAGAGGTCGAGCTTCAGGGCCCGCGAACCCCCATGGAAGCCCGCGCCTTACTTTCATGGGCTTCATACCGCGACCCTCCTATTTCTATTTCACTTAATTTGGTCCTAAACCTTTGTAATTTGGCACTCTAGTTTGCAATTTAATTCAATTCAATCCCTAATTTCAGTTTTAATTTAATTCCAATGCTTTCAATTATTGTATGCTTGCATGATTTTAAATAGCATCTAGTATATTTGCTAGATAACATTAAGCACTTAGTACAATCAATTAGGGCCTTAGTATTTATGTTCTCTTATTCATTTTAAATGTTTAAAATAGAAAGATAATCTTAGAAAATAAATGAATATTAAATAGAAACCTTAATGTTCTAAGTTGACTAGTGTCTCATTGTAATGAGATGTTAGCCAAGGGGACATTTTGGTAGAATATTTAATATCTCATTTGAAATTAAAATAATAATTACATATAGTTAGTTTAATTAAACCGGAATTAGGAATAAATAATTAGAGACATTAACAATTGGGAATATTATTTTAAGGCTTAATATGGGTAATCATTTGGGTGTTATCACATAAACCCCAAATTTAATAGTATTCATAGATTAATTAACTTAATCAATTGGAGCCTTAATTAGGTTTTGGGACTTAAAATTGTCAAGAAAATAAATGGACACGCATTAAAAACCTTTTGTGTTAGAATACATTTTCGAATATAAATTAAAGTATCCTAAAGTAACTGGATGTCTCAAAACTCATATTTGTTAAAATGTATTTCCTTACAAAAGGATACTTCCATTCAGAATGAAATTCATTTAACAATTAAGTGTTCCATTAAATTCAAGTTATTGCTCGAAATACCAAAATACCACGTGAGATTAATAAGGTACCGATAACGGGCGTTTGTAGGGGTGCTAATCCTTCCCCACACGTAACTGACTCCTAAACCCTAATTTTAAAGAATCAAATCTCTGGTTGTTTTTATGGTGTCCGGTCTACCCAAGTGACCAATGGCGACTCCAAATTGATTTTTAAAATTAAATAAGCAAAAATCATATTTTAATATGTAAAACCCAAATTTACAAGATTAAATTTAAAATGGTAAAATCCCGATTTAAAAACCCTAATCGTCAGGCTATTTTCCATATTCAGTTTAAAAATGGCCGCGACAAATATATACTACAAAACAATAATATTTTTTACGGTTAACTACAAAACAATAATATATATAAGAAATTAATAAAATAGAAACCACATTTATATATGTATAAGATAAGGTATTTTGATGTCACATAAAAAGATCAAATACGTTCCAAGTTGCCTGACAGTTGAGAAAGAATGATGACGTTGCCTGCTTGAAGGAGAATAAAGTTTTGAGTAACATGAATGACAGAAAGTGGGAAATAAAGAGATTATATATTCTTAATTAACAAAAAATGGTAAATTACTAGAGAGGTCACCCAGACTTAATAAGGTTTAAACAAAAGGCACAAATATCTTGATAGACTTGAATATTGCTAATAAGATAGATATACAAGTAAATGAGAGTTAAGTATATACATATATATATATATTTAAATTTTTTTGCAAAATATTGGGGATCCTTGCAGATATTTGGGGATCCCCACAGTTATTTATACGGTTACAGTTCGGTTATCCCTACAATTTGGATATAGCAATCCTTGTCTTCATCCCCATTTGAGCTTCGGTGATAAAACTCTCCACGTCCCTGTCCTCGTGGGTGAAGATTTCAACTATTCCTCATCCTCATCGATTCAGATCCCACGATTCTTAGATATTCCTTACCCAATTTTCACCCCTAGAAAAAACATATGGTTTTGGTCAAATATTATTATTCTTAGTAGATGTAGCAAAAATGAATCCGAGCCAGAAAACCCAATTATAAAAATTTGAGTCTAAACCCGTTTAAACATGTATAACCAAAAAGTAAAAAGACAAAACTCTCTCACATTTTCTCACTCTCACATTTTCTCTGCAGCAGTTATCATTTTGGTTGAGAGTTTCTAAGTAGTTTTTTTTTTAATTTTTTCAAGCCAATAGTGGCGACTTTGGCCGTCTACCAGCGATTATTTCTTTTTTTGTTTCTTTGTTTTTTTTACTTTTATTTCTTCCTTTATTTTAATTTTTTTCGTCGCCTATTTTGGCTTGCTCTTCGTCTACCGTTATGACACATTCTTTGTCTGCCTCTATGGCACGCTGATATTGAAGATATTTACAACTTGGTGCATGTTACAATTGAATATTGCCGCACAACATTGCGTGGGTTGGTTGTTTGTGGAGTTAACCAAGACGTTTTCTCTCTTTTTGTTGGTTGGAGTAATTCAATGATCTGTGCTCTTCCAGTGAGCACTCCAAGATTTGGCTATGGTGTTAGATTTGAAGAACAGTACTAATGAAGATTTTATGAGAAGATTTAAGTTCGCTATTCACGTTTGCATACTCTTTGCTTTTTACATTTATTTTTGCATTTTAGGGATACTTATCCAAGTATTTCTTCTTATTATTTTAATGAAATATGGTGTTTGATTCAAAAAAGACAAAACCTGAAATGGTATAAACTTGAAAAGGTTCATATTTGACACCGATATGAACTCAAACTCGAATTTAGTACCTAACTTTTGAGTTCTTTATATATTTTTTCATTCATTTCATTCGCATTATTTAACATATGATTCTCAGAACATATGTTTATATTGGTGCAACCCTAACCCTAAACCTTCCTCTATTTTTTTCATCTATGCGTGGCCATCGACAACATTAATCTTAGTGCTAGTTGTCGACCGTCAATAATCATTTTTTCTCTTTGTTTTGTCTTTTGTTTTTTAGGTTTTAAATTCAGCAATTATCATTGTGACGTACTTTTCTCTATCTTTTGGTACGTTTCCTCTGCCCTTTGACATTTTTTTCTATATCTTTTGATATGTTTACTCTACCTTTTAGTACGTTTTTCTTGCCTTAATCGGTCGTTTGATCGTTACTTTTTTTATTTAATTTTCTATCAAGGTTGGATTTGATGTTGCCATGACTGATTAAGATAGCGCTCTTTTGATTATCTCGTTGATCTCTCTGTTTTGGACCCTCAAATAGGATTTGGATACGAGCTCACAGTCATTGCTCTTGTTCGCAATTGAGATGTAGTAATGATCGTGTTGTCAACGTGCCTTATTGTAATATGCATTTTTAATATTTTTTTGAACAAATGCATTTTTCTAATGTTGTTTATTGTTAATATTTACCTTTCACCATCGAGCTTTGGTGATGTTTATATCTATTTTGTTTCGAGTCTTTGAGTTAAGGTTATTATCTTTGTTGGTAAAATTACTGCAAAAACAAATTGTTAGCACTGACAGGATAATCTAAATCAAATAAAAAGACAGATTAATAAACTGTGTCGTGGTATAAACCATTGCCTTAGAAACAATTTCACCTCGATGTGTGTAATCGTTGCAGTAGGCGGTCGTCCCCCAAGGTTAACACAGTAGCTCCGATAATCACACTCAAAGATTGGAGTGGACAATGATGGAATTGCTCTTCTCACAGAAAGAATAAATGAGAGAACTAAAAATCGAGATTTCAAGATACCTAGAATTCTGAAAAACCTTCTCTATTTATAGGCTGTATACCGAAGGTTACGACAAATAGAATCAGTCTTAAACACTGATTTTCGTATTAATCGCCTGGTCAAACTGCTGGAATTACTCCACACATTAATTAGGTAATAAGAATTAGAAATTAATCCACAGATCAATTCTGATTTTAGTCTAATTAATGGATAATTCACAAGTGATTAAATCGCCTATAAATTAAGTTCAGAAAACAGGTCTAAAACAATTATTTGAAATTTTCTCTAAAAAATAAAACGCGCGCGGACGTGTCAAAGACACATGTTACCACAAGCCGAGCCAAATAGCGGCAATGGTGCGAGCGCGTAAGAGAGTTATTTAACCACATTCAACAAGAGAAAGTAAGGAAGACTCTTTATATACCCTTCCCAAGGGATGTGCCCTCCCAATGTGGGATACATATAACCAACAATCTTTTCTTTATATGGTGCCGTTTATGATCTAGAAACATTAATTTTTGTGTTTTTTGGTTCATAAGAATGTGTCTGAATCAAATTTATTTACCTAAGTTGTAAACTCATTGTATTTTTAGATTTTTTTCTATTTTAATAAAATTAATAAATATAGGAATTATTTATATATTACCGACCAACATCTCAAACCACAACAACATAAAAAAGCAAATTTGAGAAATATAAAATCTAAAAATTAAAAATAAGGTTTTAATAGAAAAGGATAGATAATATTAAAAATAAAAACACATGACTAATAAAAATAACGAATCTCGATCAATACATAAATAACACCAAAGATATATGTAATTTGCTCAAATTTATAGGTTCATGTAAGAAAAATTTAAAACTGTCATGAAGGTTTGGTACTTCAAAATATTTAAATTTATAGGAATTTTCTGTTATGAATAAAAATTTATTGGTACTTCAAAATTTATTAATCATTCATCAATATATTTTTATGTTATGAATGAGAAAATGTCTTTAAACTTTTATTAGTGGATCTAAATAATTTTAATAAAAGTATATTTTTTTTGATATTATATTACAATTTTAAAAGTGTACTAAAAATAATAGTATATTAATAATTAATATTGAGGTATTCGGTATTCCTTTATGTTCGGCAAAGAGAAAAAACTCACAGAAAATAAAGAAAATAATTGATGTTCTTTGGTGGCTGTCTGGTCAAAGAATTTTGCAAAATATTACTGAATTTTATTTTTGATATATAAGTTTGAGTTAAATTTAAATTTTAAAAATTTAATTTAGAGTAGAAGGTTTTAGGCAGTAAAATTTAGAATTTAATATTTAGTGTTTTAAAATTTAAAATTTATAATTAAAAAATATTATATATATATATATTACATTATTATGTATCAACTATGTTTAAGAACGGTTGTTTCGTAAATTTAAAAAATATGGAGAGAAATAACATAAAAAACTGAGAGTTGAATGTTGGAGCAGAGTTCAGACGCTCTCTTACAGATTTTCCCACTAATCAAAATCAACACAAATAATCAAATCAATGATATTGTTTGGTAATTTCTCACAAGACATATGATATATCTTCCTCCTTAGACTATTCCGCCCTTTGAACACGCAAATTTACTTCCTTCAAAGTCATTGTCTTGTCTGAGTCTCTCTCCAAAACAAAGAAAATTCAATCTTTCTCACAAGACATATGATATATCTTCCTCCTTAGACTATTCCGCCCTTTGAACACGCAAATTTACTTCCTCCTTAGATTTTCTTGTTTCATTTGTTGGTGATAAACAATGAAGGGATCATTTCCCAGCATCGTTGTTTTGGGTTGGATGTTTTTCCCATGGCTTGTTTTGTCAGCTGTAACTGAGGACGATATGAGGTGCCTTGAAGGTGTCCAGAGTTCACTACACGACCCAGATGGAAAAATAAGCAGTTGGAATTTCCACAACAATTCGGTTGGTTTTTTATGTAATTTTATCGGAGTTACATGTTGGAACCAAAGGGAAAACCGGCTGTTACGTCTTGAACTTAGCGGCATGAGCCTTTCCGGACACTTACCTCAATCTTTGGAGTACTGTGGGAGTTTGCAGGTTTTGGATCTGTCGGCCAACAATCTTTCTGGTAATATCCCTCCTCAGATATGTTCCTGGTTACCTTATTTAACTACCCTCGATTTGTCTAGCAATGATCTGTCAGGTCCCATCCCTTCTGAATTATCAAATTGTGCTTATTTGAACGATTTGGTACTGTCGAGTAATAGACTCTCAGGGCCAATTCCATACCAATTATCTGGTTTATCTAGGCTGAAGAGGTTTTCAGTAGCAAATAATGATCTTACCGGTGCTATTCCTTCAGCTTTTGAGGGACATGATATGGCAGATTTTGCTGGGAATAGTGGTCTTTGTGGGGGTCCTCTCGGAAGCTGTGGGGGTTTGAGTAGGAGGAATTTAGCCATTATAATTGCAGCTGGGGTTTTAGGTGCTGCAGTTTCGATGTTGTTTGGGGTCTGGTGGTGGCACCATTTGAGATGGGCGAGGCTGAGGAAAAATGGGTTTATCGGAAGGGATGGTGACAGTGGTTGGGCTGAGAGGTTGAAGGCTCACAAATTGACTCAAGTTTCATTGTTTCAGCAGCCACTTGTGAAAGTCAAGTTGGCTGATTTAATGGCTGCCACAAACAATTTCAGTTCTGAAAGCGTCATAGTTTCCACTAGGACCGGAGCTACTTACAAAGCAGTGCTTCCTGATGGATCGGCCCTTGCGATCAAGAGGCTAACAAATTGTAGGATCAGCGAGAAGCAATTTCGTATTGAGATGAACCGATTGGGTCAGCTTAGGCATCCAAATTTGGCACCCCTTTTGGGATTTTGTATTGCAGGGGATGAAAAGCTCTTAGTCTATAAGCATATGTCAAATGGGACTCTATATTCCTTTCTACATGGTAGTGTTGCAGCTTTAGATTGGCCAACTCGGTTTCAGATCGGTTTGGGTGCAGCCAGGGGTCTTGCTTGGCTACACCATGGTTGCAGTCCTCCGTTTCTGCAGCGGAACATCAGCTCCAAAGTGATTCTTCTCGACGAGGACTTTGATGCCAGGATAATGGACTTTGGATTGGCAGAGCTTTTGAATACCTCAGATGTTGACGAGACTAGTTTCATGAAAGAGGATTTAGGTGAACTTGGTTATGTTGCTCCTGAGTACTCAGCCACTATGATAGCTTCAGTTAAAGGAGATGTATTCGGATTCGGAGTCGTGCTTCTTGAATTGGTAACTAGGCAAAAACCCCTGGAAGTTAATGCAGGTAGTGAGGAAGGATTAAAAGGGAACTTGGTGGATTGGATAAATCATCTCTCAGACTCTGGCAGAACGAAAGACGCTATCGATGGCACTCTTCACGGAAAAGGGCACGACGAGGAAATATTGCAGTTCCTCAAAATAGCATTAAACTGTGTCAACCCTCGACCAAAGGACAGATGGTCAATGTACCAGGTTTACGAGTCATTGAAAAGCATGGCTGAAGAAAATGGTTTCTCGGAAGAATTTGATGATTTCCCACTGATCTTTCATGAATCAATGTAGTCTTATAGACTAAAATTGGGAGATATCTGCAGAACTTTGTAATGCATACAAACTTATATATATTTGTTATAAATAGTGTATAGTTGTATGATGCAAATAAACTCTGATAAATCTGTAGGTTCTTAAATCTTCAAGAAATCTTCTTTGATCCTTGTTTAGCAATGAAATTTGATAATGAATCATAGTGCTCATAAAAGTTCTTTTTAGACAATTTGATATCCTGTATTGTATAGTGCAACGAGATTGTTACAAGGGTAGGGAGAAAAATGCAAATGCTGGGATTTTGAATCAAAACTTACCGAATGCCACTGCATAAAAATGACTCCAGTTGTGTAAAACATCAACTTAAAATCTCCAAGGTATTTATAATGCCTGCATATCCATTTTTGGCACAATCTAACCAGCTTACCTCTGCATTTGGAAACACCATCTCCCCACCATTCTCAGCATCGGAGGACAAATACATCAGTACAGTGGCAATACGATGACCAACCCCATCTCTGGGTTAGCTTTTTCATGGACTCCCATTCTCTGTCGGCAATGCCGGTGAAAAAAAGTCTGTAAACACGGATTAACAAAACACACAGTAACAATTACAACAAGAAAGCAACACAATATACATGTTGGAAGGGAGGTCTATGCCACAATCCTAGCTTCTATATCAGCAACTACTGCATGCTGCAAATATGAAGCAAAGGACACAACATAAGCCTTTTAAGTTCAAGAGTCAACACATGCAACGCATTTCAAAACAATAAGCATGTATTAAACAATCTTTAAAGTTTATGAAACACACAACAAATTCTTGCATGCACCCAAGACATTAGTTTCAAGGTGTAAATTAGCAAGAGCCGATATGATAAACTCTTATGTAGTATGCTTTTCAGCTGTTCTTCGATGAGGAAACAGATTCTTTTGGTAAAGAACAAGCCCTGAGGTTGAGATTAAGTTGGGGTGAATCATATAATGCATCAACTTTCTTTATGAAGAATACAGAAAAAGCAGAATATGATTTCTTGTATAGAGCATCACTAAAGAATTCCCAGCAATTCTGTCATTGAAAACTCATAATTTATTCTGCAAACTATTAGTTAATATGATCAAATTTGTTCAATATCAAATGCAAGTTAGCTAAAAATGGAAACAGAACAGAAATCTATGATTGGCTTGGCTCCAATCGGCAGTAGAATCTCAGACGGTTTGAGTAGGAGGAATTTAGCCATAATAATTGCAGCTGGGGTTTTAGGTGCTGCAGTTTCGATGTTGTTTGGGTTTGGGGTCTGGTGGTGGCACCATTTGAGATGGGTGAGGCTGAGGAAAAATGGGTTTATCGGAAGGGATGGTGACAGTGGTTGGGCTGAGAGGTTGAAGGCTCACAAATTGACTCAAGTTTCATTGTTTCAGCAGCTACTTGTGAAAGTCAAGTTGGCTGATTTAATGGCTGCCACAAACAATTTCAGTTCTGAAAGCGTCATAGTTTCCACTAGGACCGGAGCTACTTACAAAGCAGTGCTTCCTGATGGATCGGCCCTTGCGATCAAGAGGCTAACAAATTGTAGGATCAGCGAGAAGCAGTTTCGTATTGAGATGAACCGATTGGGTCAGCTTAGGCATCCAAATTTGGCACCCCTTTTGGGATTTTGTATAGCAGGGGATGAAAAGCTCTTAGTCTATAAGCATATCTCAAATGGGACTCTATATTCCTTTCTACATGGTAGTGTTGCAGCTTTAGATTGGCCAGCTCGGTTTCAGATCGGTTTGGGTGCAGCCAGGGGTCTTGCTTGGCTACACCATGGTTGCAGGCCTCTGTTTCTGCAGCAGAACATCAGCTTCAATCTGATTTTTCTCGATGACTTCGATGGCTGGATATTGGACTTTGATTTGGCAGGTCTCACGAACACCCCAGATATTTTAGGTGAATGTGGCTATGTAGCTACAGAGTATTCGACCACTGCGGTAGCTTCACTTGAAGGGGATGTATTCGGATTTGGAGTCTTGCTTCTCGAATTGATAAGTAGGCGAAACCCCCCCGGAAATTAATGCAGGTGATGAGGGAGGATACAAGGCTAACTTGGTGGAATGGATAAATCATCTCTCAAACTCCGGTAGAATCGAAGACGCTATCAATTACTCTCTCCGCGGAAAAAGGCACAATGAGGAGATGTTGCAGTTCCTCGAAATAGCATTAAACTGTGTCAATCCTCGGCCGAAGGCCCGATGGTCGATGTACCAGGTTTACGAGTCATTGAAAAACATGGCTGAAGTAAATGGTTGCGCAGAAGAATTTGATGATTTCCTACTTACTTTTTAGAGTATCAGTGTAGCCTTATGGAGTAAAATCAGGACAAATCCGCAGAATATGGTGATGCATACAAAATTATATGTTCGTTATAAAGAATTTATTGTTTCACTTTAATACCAAAAACTGCTAACGAGGACAGTTGATACACATACCAAATGTCCAGATTATTGGAAAACCTACGTTGTATGGAAACAAAGTCCACTCTACCAGATCGCAACTCAATTATCAATTATATATACAGCTATTCATGATTAACCATCACTCTTCACAGAACCCGGAAAGGCCTCTTTCTAGGAGCATACGTTACAGCTCTTTCTACAATATCCGGGAGAGGCATCGGTACCCACCATGTAAGAAGGGTTCTTTTTGCATTCACCTGCCTTTGCCCAGACAGAGCATTTCTCATTCTCATCAACACAATCCCCCACTGCAGATCGCCTGTTAGAATGCTGTTTCGATCTACGGAAGGCCCTCACATGGATCCACTTCGTTGCTGACCATTTCTCACCCTTTATCACCGGGCAGCTTCCATGCAAACTTTTAGCATCAGTGGTTGCATCGGGATGCAGACTGAAGAACAGTAATGCATCGCCTTTCCGGGGTTTCACTGAAAGTATTGGCAGTACAGTTGTGTCAAACACCAACAACTACATGGTTGGGGTTCTAGTGCAACAATTAAATAAGTGCAAGATATGGCAGATTGGAAGTAGTAATATCTGCGGAATTCATTGGAATAGCAGATCACTAGCCATTCAAAGTTGTCGGACCATATACCGCTACCGTAATTAAATGATTCATGATGATTCAGATACTTGTTCAACGTTTAACTGAGATTTTATTACTTAGAATCAGGAAAAAGTTCCATTATCACGTTCATGTGATCTAAAATACTAACTTTAAATCTCCTAGGGTGATAATAGTACCTGCAAATCCGTTTTTGGCACAATCTGACCAGCTTTCTTCCTTGATATGAGTAAGTTTTCCCTGCAGAAGGGAAAGAGAGAGCGCTGAACTAAATAAAATGGAAATGTAACAATGTCGTATACCAAGAAAGCGTAAAAGACAGGCAGAGACTAGATTTCACATGCAAATGCTTACATCTGCATTTGGAAACACAGTTTCCCCACCACTCTCAACATCAGACAAATACATCAATACGGTAGCAACACGGTGACCACCCTGCTCTTGGTTAACCTCGTCCTGAAAATAGTCGAAATGTGGCTCATACTTCTGACCATGCTCATAGTGTAGTATTTGTATGGCCTCTCCATTCTCTGTTTGCAATGCCGATGAGAAAAAGGTCTGGCCACACGGATTAAGAAGTCATAGAGTAACAACAAACAAGTAAGAAAAACATACCTATTGGAAGGAAG
This sequence comes from Hibiscus mutabilis, assembly GCA_019671005.1. Classification (NCBI taxonomy): domain Eukaryota; kingdom Viridiplantae; phylum Streptophyta; class Magnoliopsida; order Malvales; family Malvaceae; genus Hibiscus; species Hibiscus mutabilis. The sequence goes on from CM033711.1 coordinate 66,478,288, forward strand.
GTCCATGCCGAAATCCTGGCTTCAATATCAGCAACTACTTCATCCTGCAAATGTGAAACAAAAGACATGACATAAGCCTTTTAAGTTCATAAGGCAGCACATAAAAACGCATATCGAAACAAATAAGCATAGACAAGAATTACTTCATCCTACACGACATTTCACATGGTTCGACTTTGTCTAACTCCACATATGAGATTACAAAATTCAACTTAATTATCGATTAAAATTTGGTTAATACCTGAGCTTTCTTAAGGAACGTGCCGGAGCTGGTTCGAACATTACTTTCAATGCTTTTACCTGATACATTATCTGACACCATTGGTTTCTCTAACTTATCCTTAGCCTGAATTTGATACGATTTTGTTTTTAAAAATCAAATAATAAATACAAATTCTTCAAAAAAAGGTATTAAAAAAAACAATATTGTCGCTTACCAGAGTAATAAGGTGGTCACATTCCTCAGTCGTTAAAAATCCTTTGTAAATGAAAGCCCTGCAAAAAGGAGGGAAATGAATCGTACATTTCCCAGTTTTCAATAAATTAAACTGAGAAAAATAAATGTAAATAAAGAGAGAGAAATTAAATTTACCTAGGATGCCATGAGATTTGAGAAACATGAGTGGGATCAAACGGAACCGATGATCCTGCTTTCATCCTAAGAACCGATCCATTAATCTCAGCCGAAGCCAAACACAAATGAAGGAAAATGAGAGGGAAGAATCCCAGAAAAGGCCGAGAATCCATGTGGGAAAAGAAACAAAAACAAAAATGAAATGGCTCCAATCCGTTCTAGAATGGCAGGGATTGAGGGAAATGTCAAAACAGTAGGGGCGTTTCTTCCTTTTAGGACAAGACATAATAATTTATTGGGTAAACTACAACGGACATTACTCAATTATAGGTAAAATTATATTTGGATTACCGAATTATTAAAATTACTTTAGGGTCACTCAACTACGGGCAATGTTATATTTGGGTCACCCAATTATTAAAGGTTATATTTAGGTCACTCAATTATGAGTAAGGTTACATTTGGGTCATCCTTCATAATTAAAAATTATATTTCAATTTGTGTATTAGGTTAATTAATGATTTCAAATAAAGTACTCTAGTGCTAACGAATGTATACAAGTGATTTGAACGAAAAAATGACTAAATTTATGTACTTTTTTAAATATGAAGGGTAACCAAAATGTAACCCTACCCATAATTAAGTGACCCAATAGTAACTTTAAATAATTCGGTGACTCAAATGTAACATTGCCCATAATTAAATGACTCAAAAATAACTTTTAATAATTAGGTGACCCAAATATAACCTTACCCTTAATTAAGTGGCCTTCATTGTAGTTTACCACACTATTTATTTAAAACTCACTTCCCAAAATCCAACCCTCCGTTTTGCTTGATGGATACTATTTGTACGGACCAAAATTTGAATTTTAGATAGACACCATATTAATTATGGATGCAGTATTCAAGAAAAATTTTGAGTTAATCAAGCTGAATGGCTTTATTTTATAATTTAAATTTTATTTAAAATTTTTAATTAAATTTGAGTTTATAAAATTTGAGTTGAGTTGTTCGAATTTATATTCAAATTTAATATCAAACATTTATAATGATATGATACTAATTAAAAAAATTATTTTAATGTACAATTCGAGTCTTAATTTGGTCTAAAATTTTGGTTTTTAGAAGCAACGAACATAGTATAACGATATTGGTTTGAGTCATGAGCATCACATATGTGTAATGTAGACTCCATCCCATCAATTTTAAATTGTACGAAAGAACTTCATAAGAGATAATTGCTCTAATACAAAGTTAATTTCACTGAACGATGATAGACTCGAACGGGCCGGTATATAATGATGTACAACTACATAATGATGTAAATATATATATATATAATGATATGAAAATAATAAGTATATAAATATAAAAATGTATGATAATAACATATATTTATACATATAGGTGTATTACATATTTTTTAAGAAAAATAACATATATATATAGGGTAATTTTCACCTTTGGTCCTTTTTGTTTAGTTTTTGTTCTATTTTGATAACCCGTTTTGAAAAAAGGTTATTTTTGCCACTTTCGTTTACGATCGTTACTATTTTGGTCACCCGAACATTAACCTCCGTTACATGGGCAACGGAGAGCTGACATGGCGCTTTAAAAACATTAAAAAAAATCACGTGTGTAATACGCGTCATTTGTTTAATTTCTCCTTCAATCACCTCATCTCCTCCTCCTTCAACCACCTCAACACCTCCGCCTTCATCCTCTGCCCCTCCGCCTCCTCCCGCCACTACATCTTCATCGGTCCACGCCCACCATTTCTGTCAATATTGTCAAACAAAAATCAGAAAGTAAAATGCCAAAATCCCCAAACTGAAACAAGAAAAAGTGTGCTAAAGAAACAATAACCATATCGAAACACTTATGATCTAAAAGGAAATTCTATCCTTTGATCAAACCTACATAACCATAAACATGTTAATGAGACAAAAACACTTGGTAGCAATAGAAGCTTTCCATGTTGCCTTATGAAGAGAGTCGCATTTTTCTTGATATTACAGTAGGAAATGAACTTGCGGCTCATCTAGTTGTTTTAACAGGGAAAATATAGTGTGTTATTTTCTACAAAAACAACTGTGTTTTTGGCAAGTATACAAGAAGCAAAAATCAAAATTGGTCCCAATGACCATGCTTTTCCAGTACGTAAAGAGCCATAATTTGTAGTGCAAACCAAAAGATCCTCTTATCCTTGCCTTGTGAATCTTGGGTCAAAGAATCTATAACCCACCCAAAAGGAAAATTACAAGTACTAAACTGTATTTGAACATCTCAATTTTATAACAAGCCTTACGCTGGCAACTTTGAGGTAGTTGGTTGGATGGGAATTTTAGGAATTCAACTGCGTCAACGTTTCCTTTGAGGGCAAGGTTGTTCTTGACCATGGCGAGACCCATGCCATGATAATTGAAGGTATGGTGCGATTCGTATAAGCTCATTGAAGCCTTAGCCAAGTTCCTAGACTGCACAACCATGTTCCTAGCCATTTGAACCGCCTCTGCGATTAGTTCTTGAGATGAAGATGTGGCGAACGACATGGTTAAGAGAAGAAGAAGGAAGGTGGTAACGCTTGTGGATATATTTGATTAATTGAAATCGGTAGTGAATGACATGCATGAACTTCACGGATGGGGTTTTGTCTTTTATTATATAGCTCGATGAGTAAGGAAACACATGGATGATGGACCATATGTAGCCCAGGTGTCATTTGCAGCATGTTGCCATGACATGGAGGAGTTGGTATTAATTTAAGAAACATCTCAATTGAAACTACACCAAAATGGAGCGTCTTTTCAAAAGAAAAAGAAGAAAAACGTAGAAGGAGAAGAACCTTACTACCTTGAGATGGGGGTGGAAAAAAATAGAGCATCTTACTATGACCTAAACGATGATGGAGGTAGAGATGTAGTGGCAGAAAGAGGTGGAGAGGCAGAGGATGAAGGCGGAGGTGATGAGGTGGTTGAAGGAGGAGGGGATGAGGTGATTGAAGGAGAAATTAAACAAATGACGTTTATTACACGCGTGATTTTTTTTAATGTTTTTAAAGTGCCATGTCAGCTCTCCGTTACCAAGTAATGGAGGTTAACGTTCGGGTGACTAAAATAGTAACGATCGTAAACGAAAGTGGCAAAAATAATTCTTTTTCAAATAGGCGATCAAAATAGAACAAAACCTAAACAAAAGGACCACAGGTGAAGATTACCCATAAAAATATACACAATTGAAACAAAGAAACATCTAACCAGCGCAAAGTAAAATGAAACAGGAATTTAAATAAACAAGTAAAAACTTAAATTTAAAGAAAATCAAATGCGTAAAATAAAAAAGAAAGTGCAAAATCAAAAAGAAATAAAATAAAGGGATCAAATAACTAAAAATGGGGCTAGATATGTTACTAAATTAGGGTAGAGGAGTTTTCACACATTGTAACGCCTTGGATCTTTACTATTCTTGAAGCAAGAAAAAAGACGAAATCTCGAACAAGAATAAGATAGAAAAAACCTATGCTTTTTATTTCTCTCAAGAATGATTCTTGTATTTTTCGTGTAGAATACTGTCTCTGTGTTTAGTTGTGTGGTGCGAATGTACTTTGTTGTGAAAATTACAAAAGAATGAAACCTATTTATAGGCTTCAAAAAACCCTAAAATAACTTACACATTAATGCTAAATATTTTTCCCCGAAAAAAGAATAATGCCTTTACTTAGGCATCAAACCACTTTCATTACACACAAAATGATCCTAAATTAATTAGAACAAATAGGGAAAACCTAAATTTGACTTTAATTACAAATAATCAATAAATTCATTGAAAGTTGTAATAAAATCAAATTCCCGTATTGGACCCGTATCCAGATTTATGCACACGCAGTAAAACAAACATATCCTGAGTTCCGATGTCCAATTGAAGCGTTTCAAGATGCATTGGAAAGGTAACTAAAAGATGGCCAGTTCTTAAGAAGACATCATGGCCTAAAAATGCTCGGATCCTAACGAAAATTTGCCATGAGTCCGCAGTCAGAATTTCTTGCACATCACTCGTCTTCTCATATTTGTTGGACCAAAATCTCTTGCAATCTTCCCATATTTGACATGGTTAGGATCTTGTGTGATCTAAAAGAATAACTAAAATACATTAATAATAATAATAATAATAATAATAATAATAATAATAATAATGGGCCAATTGGGCCTTTACTCATGTACATGGACTTCTTTTTTATTTTTTAATAGACTCTTTTATGGAAATTAATTTATATACGGACTCTAATATATTTACAAGCATAAAACTTAAAGGGCCAAATAAAATTGGTGACTATAGTTGCCCATTTTTGCTTATTTTGGTGAAATGAGGATAGAGCAAAGAATTAAAGACATCCATTTTATCTTGTCAAACTATTCAATGGTAACCGCGGTCTTGTCCCAAAATGTTAGGGTTTCATTTGCCTACTAATCTGGTTGAAGACAATGTCGAAGCAATAGGGTGTCGTTCACCTACTGCTCTTGTTGAAAAAGGAAGTGGCATAAGGTGTCGTTCACCTATGACCTCTTCTGAAGATATGATGTCTCATCCCGAAATAATAAGGTGACATTTGTCTACTACTCCGGTTAAAGACATTGCTGAAACAATAGGGTGTCGTTCGCCTACTGCTCCTGTTGAAGAATAAAGCGACATAGAACGTCGTTCGCCTATGACCTCTTCTGAAGATAGGACGCCTCATCCCAAAATGATAGGGTGTCATTCGCCTACTATTCTAGTTGAAGACGGTGCCGAAACGATAGGGTGTCATTTGTCTACTGTTCATGCTGAAAATGAAGCAGCATAGGGTGTAGTTCGCCTACGTCCTCTTTTAAAGATATGATGTCTCGTTCTGAAATGATAGGGTTGTAACACTCCCTAACCGGTCTAAGAGTTAAACCGGATTAAGAAGTGTTACCAAACGAAAAGCCAAACAAACAAGTAATGTCTTAGCACATCACAGCTAAGCAAGCATTCAAATAACAGGGTAATTTAAAACTTTTTATACAAATGTAAGGTCTAACCTTATCTTTTAATTTATGCACAAACACGATTACATGCTTAAGCAAAGTACTTCGACTATCAATACAATTTCTTCATTAACGGACACCTTATTAATCTTAGACAGATTATGAACATGCATATTTCAAATGATTTCTAAGGCATATCAAACAATTTCATAAATAACCTAGCTTAATCCATCGAGCAATCGTCAGGCATTTAAAAACCATTCTTAAAGGTGATAGTTACAAACAAAATGCAAGATCAAAGTCATTTCAAAGCTTGCACCAATCATATCCTTTTTCATATATCTTTGACATAGCATTACCTTGTACGAGTTCATTGACTTACTTACCAATTGTTTGATTTAACTATCAACTTAATCATTTGACTACATTATTTTTTTAATATATATATATATATATATTAGCCTTCATATGCGCATGTCATCAAGGTGGTCTAGAACTTAGATCACAAGTAAATATTTAATCAACCATACGATCATGCTAACCATACGAATCATATAGCAAGCAATCATAAAATAATTATAGGCCCCTTTACAAAACTTTGAACACTTATAAGGCTTATAAACATATGAAATCAACAGGGATTGTAATGTACAATGCATTCCTAACGAACTATGTGCCACCATCTAGGAGTTTTTAAAGAATATCCACGAACAACATGATACTCGTGATCTCGTCCGAGCTCAGAGGTTCTCACAAACAAGTTCATCCTGAAATACATTGAAAGGATAGAGTAAGCATAGACTTAGTGAAGTAGCTTAAAGAAATTAATAGTATGAAGCAGTGAACTATCTTTTCCTCAAATTCTATACAACCTACTTCTTTTATTAGAAAAAAGTACTAGGCTTGGACAAGAGGTTAGCCCATTTAGGGTACGCAAGCAAGCACATATGTTTATACAAGGTATTCATATCAGACATGTATGAACACACACACAGGGATCAACAAGCTTATACATGTATACTTGATTACTCACCCAAGCATATTAAAGCTATAGTTTCTTATCACACAAGCTATTCAACGTAACATATCAGAGAAGGTGATACTTATCACACAAGTTATCCAAACTAGCATTTTGTTAACATTGTTACTTGGCTTATAAGCTAACAATCTAGCATACGAACAATCAAGATACTTGGCACATGAGGCTTTAGGCATATCAAGTCACATTCATGAAATACTCATACATTTACAAAACATTCCAAGACATATTCATGTTCTATCAAATTGTCCATTTAACATGTATACACACTTATACACTGCAAAACAGTACATGTATAATTAATTCCAGTCAAACAGTCCAATAGACATGTATACACACTTATACATTGCAAAACAGTCCATGTATAACTAATTCCAATCAAAACAGTCCAATAGACATGTATACACACTTATACATTGCAAAACAGTCCATGTATAATTAATTCATGGCAAAACAGTTCAATAGGCATGTATACACACTTATACATTGCAAAACAGTCCATATATAATTAATTCATGGCAAAAGAGTCCAATAGGCATGTATACATACTTATACATTGCAAAAAACAATCCAATAGGCATGTATACACACTTATACATTGTAAAACAGTCCATGTATAATTAATTCATGTCAAAACAGTCCAATAGGCATGTATACACACTTATAAATTGCAAAACAGTCCATGTATAATTAATTCATGGCAAAACAGTCCAATAGGCATGTATTCACACTTATACATTGCAAAACAGTCCATGTACAATTAATTCAAATAAAACAGTCCAATAGGCATGTATACACACTTATACATTGTAAAACAGTCCATGTATAATTAATTCACGGCAAAACAGTCCAATAGGCATGTATACACACTTATACATTGCAAAACAGTCCATGTATAATTAATTCATGGCAAAACAGTCCAATAGGCATGTATACACACTTATACATTGCAAAACAGTCCAATAGGCATGTATAAGTAATCCATGGCAAAACAGTCCAATAGGCATGTATACACACTTATACATTGCAAAACAGTCCATGTATAATTAATTCATGGCAAAACAGTCCAATAGGCATGTATACACACTTATATATTGTAAAACAGTCCATGTATAATTAATTCATGGCAAAGCAGTCCACTAGGCATGTATATACAATATACTTGCTTCAGTCAGACCCAAATATACTTGTTTACATACCAAACAGTCTACAGGACTTCAAATCATAGCATCTCGTATACATATATTACTTCTCATTAAATTATCAAACATAACAAACCATCATGTAGCTACTTATAAAGCAACCCCTTGAACAACACTATTAATAACATGCCTATTCAACTAGCTCAAGATTAAACATTCTACTAATTCAATAACATGTAAGCTTTCAATAGAAACATATCTTTTCAATAAGGACTATTCAAGTTTCATTGTGAACACTTTTCTTATTAAGCAAATTACCACAATTCATCATTTTTAGCTTATAAATTCTTGCTTTCTTATTAACATAGCCTTGAGAATCAAACTTCAGCCTAGGTACACGAATCCCCAACCAACTGTCACCCATAAGATGGTACTCGCAGTACCGTTCAATCCCTCATACTGTCGCCAAGTGACCACACACACACATCCCTCCTACTATCGCCAAATAGGGACCACTGTCCCGGACCGTAGTCTACCCCAACACTGAGCTTTATGGCATGCCAACTATACCTAAGACTGACTCAAGATCAAGGCTTTAACATTTATCATCTTTTCACAGAACAAAGTGATCATAGCTCATTATCATAACATCATATCAATATCTCATTACCCCTTTTCAAATAGGGTATGTGTTCACCTCATGTAAACTTCTCATTATAGATGAGCATTTGCTCTAATATCTTATTATCATGCCACCAAGGCTCATTAGGCACATATATAAATATATATAAATCCAATATGATCATAGCTCCATTTTCAAATAATCAAGTGGTCATAGCTTATAATCTTATCAAGTCAATCACATTTATTCACATTGGTCATTTTTCGAAGTGAGCATAGCTCCATATCATTGTATTTGATCAATGTCTTAATACTCCTTTTTTATTTGGGGTACAAATATTCATCTCATATGAATCTCAGTATTTCAATTCTCTTGTTCGAATGGCCTTATGACCATTGTCACTTTTGTTAAGACACTCATAACTCTCTTTGTATTCAAGATATCAAATTCTCAAAAAGCTAAGCATGATCAAGGATTGTTCATCATTCCATAAAACAAACATTTACATCCATATATGCCTTTCAAATCAAACAAGCATCTCATAACATTTTAATTCATAGTCATGCTTTCAACTACATTTCAAACCACAAAGTACTTTACACTAAAGTACTTACCTTGCATCCAAGCTTGCTCATTCATAGCATAATTTAACCATTTCAATGCTCGGGAGAGTTATTAGCCCATCCTGAGACTTTAAACTACACTCACCTCTTATCCCGAAGTTACGGGATACCTAAATCCTTAATCATATCTTGCTACTCATTCGAATATTTTCCTAACTTCTTCTTAGTCTAAAATAAACAAGAGTGCAATGATGCATTAGAATAGGTCTTAACATCCATTCTCATGTAAACTACTCAATCCATATGTGCATCAATAACTTCATGAAAATCAGTTCATTAACATATGCAATTACACGTATACATATAGACACATTAGAACAACTTTTAGCTTATTTGTTTCCTTCCAAAAATAGTTCACAATTGACTCCCCTAGATGCAAAACAAATTTCCAGTTCATATGCATACATTCACATGCTCAAATCGGTCCATTTATGCTCTTATATACTCAAAACAATCTTCTAGTGTTCTTAACACATATAAAACAACCTACTACTTACAAATACAAATGCATATGTATCAAACAATCCCAAATATTTTTATATATAAGAAAAACATCTCTCTAATCGCAATTACACGTATACATGCTTCCAAAATAGTCTCTTAAGGTTCTTATGATTGAAATTCTACCATGTTTCTTTTTGTACATTTACATGCCTCAAAATAGTCCCCAAAATGATCATTCACCCACCAAAATAGCATGGATATCATCAAAGCAGAATTTCCCCTATTTTTAATACTAGAACAGTCCACTAAATTTACATACAATCAAATTAGCCTTTAAAACTCATGTTCAAGCTAAAACAGGTTCAGCTTTATACACATATAATTATATGTACCAGAAATCAATTTTTCTCATTCAATTGATTCGAATAGCCCCTAATACTAGACTATAATCCATAGAAACGTTTTTGCCTATCCATTCAGACTCACATCACTACATGTATCTAAGCATTCGAACAATCCATTGAATAATCAAACACTCATATTTCAATCCTTACATGTTATTAATCATACAAACAGTTCACATATCATCCAAATTCATACAAGCTTTCTAACAATTACAATCTCATGCTTTCATGGAAAAGAATTTCCTAACAATTCAACAATGCAAACTGATTTAATGAATCAAGAAGGAAAATTGAAAGCTTACCCTTCAAACATGGGTTGACTGAAACTCTCTAATCCTTTAAAACCCAAATCTTAGATAAATTCAACCTCTCTCTCTAAGCTCGGTTAGATTGATGGAGGAAGATGATACAGCAAATTTTCAATTGTTTCCTCCGCCTAAGCATTAATTTCCTCTCTCATATACACATGGATTGCTAAATCCATGACACCTATTCAAGCCCTTAATATTTTAGAGTATCTACATGCATTCTATCAAAGTTTATATTTGTTTCGGTTTGGCCCTCCCATTAATGGTCACCTATTTCCTTTTTAATTTGACTAAGGTGTTATGCAAACTTCATAATTTAGCCCATAACTCACAATGTTTCAATTCTAAAGATAGCTCAAATGCTCCTAAGTTATAATTAAATTAGTATCATACTTCCAAGCTACATTTTGGGTGTTACAAGGGTGTTGTTCACCTACTACTCTTGTTGAAGACGGTGCTGAAACAATAAGTGTCGTTCACCTATTGCTTTTATTGAAAAACGAAGCGACATAGGATGTCGTTTTCCTATGACCTCTTCTGAAGATATGATGCTTCGTCCCAAAATGATAGGGTTTCGTTCGCCTACTATTCTGGTTGAAGACGATGCCGAAGCGATAGGGTGTCATTTGCCTAATGCTCCTACTGAAAAATGAAGCAGCATAGGGTCGCCTATGACCTCTTCTAAAGATAAGATGTATGTATTCAGGGTGAGAAATTTTCAACTTCTGCTCGATATTTGCATATCTGGTTGCTCCATCATTTGGTGGCTAACAGAATCATGACTCGTGTTGCATGTTTTGAGTGCTACACAAATGGTGCAAGTGAACACATCGCAAGTAATAAATGATAAGTATCGAGTATCATCTCCTCAGAGATTGGTTTGGGCCACTTTGTTTAAGTTACTGCATTGTAAAAGAAATAAATTGATGGTGATGAATAATAAGTAAAATAGACTAAGTAAATAGGAAGAAAGGAAAGAGTAATCGATTAAATAGAGTAGGCCGGGTTATCGTGAGTAGTGGTATGATGTTCGAATGGATTGTCTTGGCAATTGATTATTGAGGTAACTTGATTGCTGAGGCAATTGTTCAATTTCCAAGGAAACTGGTTTCCTTCCTTCAAAGCTCAGCGAAGCATTCTTCAATGGCTTCTGGTTATCCCTAACCGAAGCACTAGTTAATTGTGCATGATTTTATCATCATCGAACATTATCAAAGGTGTAGTAATTTTGTTTTGTCGACCTGAGTAGCCCGGGAGATCTTTATCAGAATCATCTTTTTCACAACACTCGATTGATCTTTACCAGAATCAATGTCACATCATGCAATTGATATCCAGGGATCTACAAGAGGAAAATGAGATATGCATATATATACTCATGGTTTCAAGGTCATTGCATGCTAAACAAAAATGCATATTTATTTAAACTGAAAATTCACAGACATAACATGTGCTCTTACAAAAAGATCTCTACTATTTTTGGGTAAAAATAGCAAACTTGATTCCATGCATTACTTCAAAAGAAAAATCCAAAATGCAGGGAGACAAACACTTATAACATGGAAAACATGGATAAGATGCAGTCTCAAAGGTAATCATTCATTTATTTTGGTTCTCCAATCTCTTGGATAAAGTGCTAACTTGCCCAGTGAAACGTTTTTTAGGAACCACTCCCACCTGTCTTGGAGTCGTTCATGTTTGCCATGGCCTTGAAGCTTTTGATTTTTACTCAACCAAAAAAGGGGAAAAATTAGTAGCTACAAATGGTCCGAGCCAACGAAAATGAAGTTTACCTAGCTTGAAGCTTTTTTTGGAATCCAAGCTTCTAATCCCACTGCACCATGAGAAAATATATTAGTGACTATAAATGGTCTGAGCCAACGAGAATGAAGTTTACCTAGCTTGAAGCTTTTGTCTGAATCCAAGCTTTTAATCCCACTGCATCATGAGAAAATATATTAGTAACTATAAATGGTCTGAGCTAACAAGAATGAAGCTTACCTAGCACAGGCCTTGATCGGGCGTTATATAACAACTCCTCTTGACCGGCCTTAAAATGTTTTGAATCATCAATAAGATACGAAATGCGATGCACAAAAAATGGATATGTAAATGAAAAGAATGCATGACTATTGGTATTCCGATATCAAAAGTACATTTCATCGATCATGAAATTTTCGTATACATTATACATAAAAGAAATAGCGGCTTAAGACAACTCGATTATTCTCCTGCTCCCTTGAGACGCTTCAAGGCTGGTTGTTCAATCTCTAAGACTGGAACTAGGGCGGCTTCTCTCTCTATGTGTCCAAAGAATGAGCTCATCTGCTGGTACTTCTAAATGGCCTCATCTAGAAATTTTAGCAATATTTTTCCATCTTTCCTAGTTGGGAGGAATTTTTCTCTTAGTGCCTTGGCTCGGTTCTTCATTTCACGGGCTTCGGCGACCACCTTTCGCAACTGAGTAGTTAGGTGGTCTCTTTATAACGTCTCCCTAAGAATGCAACATTGATGGCTCGTTTAGAGTCAGCCCACTAGATTTTCTCATAATCCCAATCGTCTAGGAGAGTGTGGATGTGACCCTTATGTACTTGCAATTGTGCTTTCAGATCTTCGATGTCGTAACGGAGTAACTCAGCCTCAGCGCCTTTTATCTTTTACTCACTTAGCTTTGCTTGTAGGTCATGATTCAACTTGTGTATTTTCCAAGGCTATTGTGGGCCTCAAAGTGCTGGTCCTCTAAGTGTCGCCTTTCATCGGAAAGCCAGTCTACCTTTTCCTTTTTTTTGGGCCTCACGTTGCTAGTGTTTGAACTCTTTCTTTAGCTCCTTGATGTAACACCCTCGACCCAAATGTCATATTTGGGCCTCATGCCCAACCCAAATGCATAAAATAGTACAACTAGATTTAGCCCAAATCACATCTATTCGTTAAGTTTAAATATTTGAAAATAGAATAATAGTTAAATCGTTACATGAGGAGCTCCATTTAAAATACATAAATAAAAGCATTTGACACTTAAGTTAAAATCCAAAGTATGAGTTACAAACAACCATAGGGTCCTATGAATACATAGCCAAAATAATCTAAGTACTATACTCGGACACAAGTCGATACTAAAGTCCTACTCCAATGGTGCTCCAACGATGCACGTCACACCTACTAACCTACAAATTGAAACAAAAATTCCAAACATTGAGCTAACGAAGCTCAGTGGATATACTTATACTCGACCATGCTTCATGTAAATCATAAATAAGAGCATGCAACTGAAAGATGATAACATGGCAATAATATCATATCAATAGGGCGCTACCTGAAGCCGCCTAAACATATGTATCCAAGGATAAGAATGCAAGAATCTCACATAGAAATCATACATATAATACCAACAAACCTGGAGTGAGGCTCGGTTCCCCTAAGCATCGGTACACACACTTTGAGTGAGGCCCAGTTCCACTAAGCATCCGGTTCATACACTCATGCTTAGAATCTCTCATTGAGCATCTTCGAATGAGTCTCGGTCCCACTAAGCATCAGGTTCATACATTCAGAAAATCTTAAACCATGGTGTTGCAACACTCTCTTTTCTCACGGGTATACAAAATCCCATCAAACAAGGTGACTCAACCATAATAACGCCCTTACGTGGCATACATTTACTATTTGATGCACTAGGGATCCTTATTAAAGCAACACAATAAGTCACCCAAGCTTTTAAATTAAGTTATTACCCATTAAGCTCATATATGAGGTTTAAATCTCAGTTTCTTGATTTTACTATTCATTTTATCACTTTAGAGGCCCATCGGGCCTTAGTCCTCGAATTATAGGTCCCTCGAACTTAAATATTATTTTTTAGACATATTGTCCAGTGAGTATCGATACCCACTTAAGAGTATCGATACACTCCAATGGGTACCGATACCCACCTACGCATATCGATACTCGATTTGCTCACTATAGAGGTTTAACCAAAACTCGTACCTATACACAGGGCCATGTATCGATACCCCAAGTGTACCGATATGCTCTCAAGCATACCGATATCAATTTTGGCTACTGGAATCTGATGGAACATGGGGTACCGATACCCCCTCAGGCGTACCGATACACCTCTACAAAATGGCTTGATTTTGTTAGTTTTAACATGGGGTACTGATACGTGTTCAACTCGTATTGGTACTCGAACCCAAAACTTGTTTTTTAGAGTTTGAGAATCATCCCCCAAGCCCCCAAAACCCAAAGGCAAGGTCCCAAAACAAACCTAATTATGGGAAATGGTTTAAGTGGTTTCCTACCATTTTAAGCCATATTAACATCAATATTTTGATTTGCCATTTTAGGGGCCACAAGTATTCAAACAACCAAATTATCAACTAAGCAACAAATCAATCAGATTCATGATTTCCAAAAATACAAAGGAGTTAGTAGTGCATTAACCTTGACTCCACAACAGAGCATGAAGCCCCTAGCCCGAGCTTCAAGCTTTCCTCTTCCCTTGCTCATTGGAAGAGTTTCCAACCTCTTTCACTTGGAAAGTAGATCCTTGAATGATGATTCAAACACCCTTGACTCAAAATTTGAAAATCCAACTCAAAACTACAAAGTTCTAACCTTTGCTTGGGTATGGGAGTTGGGAAAATGATAGATGACTAAGGGAAGAAGACAAGGGGAAATGGTGATATCACCATCCCCTTTTCTGCAGAGGGAAGTTAAAGCCGCTTCCCCCACTCTTCAAAAGTAGACATTTACCATAATACCCTTCCCTCACCATCCTAACACAATACCCAGCCAAAAACTCAAGCCCAAACCAAAATATTTGCCCACTAAGGCTCTCAAAGGCCCTAATTTGCGGCCTAAGTGCGAAGCCTATTCTTCGGGTTAAACCGACCCTCAGATTTCAAAATCTGGGTTATTACACTCGAGTTGTGCCTTTTCTTCTTTTGAGGGCCTGGAACTACTGGCTCGTGTCACCTTTAATTGGTTATTTTCCAGGGTTAACTCCCGGATGTCTTTCTAATAGAGCTCATGTTGGGCCAATAATTTTTTCGTATTTTTCTTATAGCCCCCTCTAATATTCTTCGACAACTAGTTTTCCTTTGAGCTCGATGATTCTCTTCCACAGTGTGTCTTTTCCCAAACTAAATTCCATGAGGGTCACAACACATTCCCCAAACTTCCATGAATATATTCCAAGTTAAAGTCTCATAACAGAAAATACTTATATGCCATAGAATAAAATACCAGACATTTAGTCTAAACCATATCGCAACTTTAGTTACAAAATAAGGCCATATTCAGCAAATTAGTAAAGTATACAATATCAAAATATAAGCTCATGTCACCCAAATAAAGACAATATGGCGGATAGAAACATTACAACAAAAGATGAGTACGAATGTGTCGATCCTCCAAGTGCCAAGTCCCAGGGTAGCCTATCCAAAAGTATCTGAAAGGGGAAAGATTTGGGGTGGGTATGAGCTAGGGAGCTCAGTGTATTTCAATAAGTGCAAAAGAACATATATATATATATATATATATATGTATAAATCATTTCAGATCATATTATAAGTGCAACCAAGGTTCCATTATAACCTAAGTAACCTCCGACCGAACACCAAAATGCAATCCCCATGAACTGCACACTGAAGGACTTATCTCAGGCCCGTTGGCGTAGGAGCCTACCCAGAAAGACTTACCCTAGCCCATTGGGCATAAGAGCTTAGTCAAAGATTTACCAGCTGGATCAGGGTTGTTCCTGTAGACACTTCAAATCATACCCCAAGAGTATACCCCAAGTAAAACAATTCAGTTTAATATGCATTATCATCAGGATTTGGATAGCAGACATGTAATTATTTCTATTATATAGAAATCAGATATCCCAAATTCAGATCAGACATCAGGCGTACTTCCAAACATATTACGTAGTCATGCTTTCAAACAGAAAGTAGTCATTCTTTCCAAACATAAGGTAATCATGCTTTTTAGACATGAAGTAATCATGCTTTTCAATTTAGAGAATATTTCATAATATATTCAGAGAAATCATTCCAAAGTTCACATAAAACAATAATATAGCACGCACGGCACACACCTCAAAAGCTGGTTAGAGAGGTCTATCGGGCACCTGCCTCACTACGTTCTACCACCATGCTAGGTCCTAAAACATAATGGATTAAGGTTACTACGAGAAATAAACTCTAACTTGAATTGATCATAAAGTTTACAAGATCATACTAGTAACTACGGGAGCGCGCGGATGAGCGAATCAAGAGGAGTTGGGTTGAGTAGACGAACAGTCGGGGAGTCTCGGGTACCTTTAAACAGATAAAATTTACTTCAGTCCTTTAATTAAAATAACCATTCTAAAGTAACAACTTATTAAATAAGCATGTTCGGGTTTAAGGTCAAATTCAGAGGCTTTCGGGTTAGAATTTTGTGAAACAGACTTCGAAAATGGACTCAGTACGTCAAAAAACATAAAATAGGTGTTTCAAAAAAGTTGATTTTTTGGTCAACGGACAACGGTCAGAAGTCAAAGTCAACATTAACGTCATCATTCACTGCTTACATCATCAGTCAATAGGTCAACTGAGTTGACTTGGATGAGTTGACTCATACGAGTTGACTCTGTGAGCTGACTCGGTGGGTTGGGTTATGGGTTTGGATCGGTTCTGGCCAGACCAATTTAACTGAGTTGGGCTGGTTCTTTTATCCTACACAATCCGGCTGTCGGACGGTCACAGAAATGGTCGCCGGAGACCCAAAATTCCACATATAGGTTAAAATACGAACGAAAATCAAACCAAAACCTCAACTAACATTAACTTGAAGCAACAAAAGGTCAAAATCATACCCAAACTTACCTAAACGAAAAGGAGGTGGCTGGAGACGACGTAGCTCTAACGAAGCCCTTGCCGGAGTCGAATGGATGATTTACCGGTTGGGCTTTGCTTGGCTCGACGTGGGGAGTTCGGTGGTGGCAACAATGATGTTTGAGGATGACAAACGGTGGTGCAATCGCAAAAAAATAGATACGGGTTGTTTAAGAACTTTTAAACCGTTGCCCATGGCGAATAGCGGATCCGATGCACGAGTGGCTGGTGGTGATGGGTTCGGGGCAGAATGACACACACACCAATGGCGGTGGTGACATGCACGGCACGGCGGTGGGGGAGATCGGGTGGTGACAATATGGAGCTGGTAGGAGCATTTAGGGAAGAAAATTTTGGTAGATTTGGATATGAGGTATTAATTTTTGGTAGGTGGAAAGGTAGATCAGGATAATAATTAACCTTGGTAAGGAGACCGGTAAGATTCAAACGAAATTCGGGGGAGACTTAACAATAAGAGCTACTCAGCTCAGTTGGCTAGGTCACTAGCCAAGGCACCATAAAGTTGTGGGTTTGAGGCTCTGCATAACTTCCATTTTTCTTTCTTTCCCTTTCTTTTTCATATTTTTATTACTTAATTAAAATTTTGGGTTTTACAACTCTCCCCCCTAAGGAACATTTCATCCTCGAAATTTACCTGAATTGAACAGATGCGAAAACTGCTCTCATGGATCCTTCGACCTCCCAAGTAGCTTCTACAGGGCTACGATTACTCCACTGAACTTTAACCATCGGAATACGTCAGTTCCCCAGAACTCTCTCATCTGAATCTAAAATCTATATCGGCTCCTTCTTATAAGACAAGTCTGGCCTCAAGTCCACATCCTGAACCTGGATAACATGACTCGAATCTGGGTGGTATTGCCTCAACATGGACACATGGAAGACATCATAGATACGGATAAGCTGAGGAGGCAACTCAAGCTGATAGACAACCGAGCCCAACCCTCTTCATAATACGGTACGGCCCAATAAATCTCGGACTCAGTTTACCCTTGAACCCAAATCTTATAACTTTCTTCCAAGGGGATACTTTCAAAAAAACCTGATCACCGACCTCAAAATCAATATCCTTTCTTCTCCAGTTAGCATAAGATTTCTATCTGTCAAAAGCCTCCTTCAGACGATTACTAATTAATTCTACAGTCTCCTCAGTCTCTTGGATCAACTCAGGACCCAAATTCTTTCTACCATACAACTCAGTCCAACTAGATAGGAGTACGACACTTACGACCATACAGAGCCTCATACGGTGCCATGCGGATACTAGCCTAATAATTGTTATTATATGCAAACTCGGCCAAGGGCAAGAAATTTTCCCAACTACCAAAGAAGTCAATCACACAACCCCGTAACATGTCCTCTAGAATTTGAATCACCCTCTCTGACTTTCCATCAGTCTGCGGATGAAAGGATATGCTGAAATTTAGGCGTGTACCCAAGGCCTCTTGGAGGGCCTTCCAGAATTGAGAAGTGAACCTCGGATCTCAATCAGAGATGATAGATAAGGGTATCCCATGCAGTCTGACAATCTCTGAGATATACAGCCTAGCCAACCTTTCCAAAGAATAAGTAACTCGAACAGGGATAAAGTGAGCTGACTTGGTGAGTCGGTCAACAATCACCCAGACATAATCTTTTTTAGAAAGAGTCAGAGGCAACCTGGTAACAAAGTCCATCGTGATACGCTCCTATTTCCACTCGGGAATCTTAATGGGCTACAACAGACCAGAAGGATGTTAATGTTCCGCCTTAACCCTCTGGCAAGTCATACACCGCAACACATAGTCAGAGATATCTTTCTTCAAGCCAACCCAAGTATACCTCTATCTTAAATTCTGATACATCTTATCCCCAACGGGATGCATGGCATAGGGATTGTCATGAGCTTCACTGAGAACGGTTCGCTTCAAGTCAGCGTTATCAGGAACGCAAAATCAACCATTGAAATATAGAACCCTATTCTGATCAAAAGCATAGACAGAGGTAGATCCTTGCTCAACCTGTTGTATGATAGGAAATAAGAAGTTGTCTAAGAGCTGTTTGGCCTTTATTTCCTCGGCTAAAGTTAGTTTAACCTGCAACTCAGCTAGAAGGATGCCATCATTAAAGATGCTCATCTTGGCAAACATGGATCTCATGTCAAAAATAGCCTTACGGCTCAAAGCATCTGCAACAACATTGGCTTTCCCTAGATGGTACTCAATTTCACAATCATAGTCTTTAAGAAGCTTAAGCCAATGACGTTGCCTCAGTTTAACTCCTTATGGGTAAGAAGATACTTCAAGCTCCTGTGATCAGTATAGATATAACACTTCTCCCCGTAGAGATAGTGCCTCCAAATTTTCAGAGCAAAGACCACTGAGTCTAACTCAAGGCCGTGGGTAGGATAATTACACTCATGCGGCCTCAACTGACGCGATGCATAAGCGACTACCTTCCTATCCTGTATTAGTACACAACCAAGCCTGGGGTGTGAATCATCGCTATAGACTGAGAAGTCATTTCCAGACTCGGGTTGTGTCAGAACCGGAGCTTGGGTCAAAGCTTTCTTCAGCTTATCAAAACTAGCCTGTTGAGTGTCAGTCCAAACGAAAGAGATGTTCTTCATTAACAGCTTTGTTAAAGGGGTGGAAATGATGGAGAAACCCTTGAAAAAACATCGGTAATAACTAGCTAAACCCAAAAAGCTACGAATCTCTGAGACATTCTTGGGTTGCTTCTAACTGGCGATGGCCTCGATCTTACTTGGATCAACCCGAATACCTCGAGAAGATACAACATGCCCCAGAAATGTCACTTCCCGAAGCTAAAATTCACACTTACACAGCTTAGCATATAGACGACGCTTTCTCAAGGTTTGCAGAACAATCCTTAGATGCTCAACACGCTCTACCTCTGTCCGAGAGTAGACCAAGATATCATCGATGAACACCACCACGAACTGGTTTATAAAGGGCCAGAACACACGATTCATCATGTCCATAAAAGCAACTGGTGCATTGGTAAGACCAAAAGGCATCACTAGGAACTCGTAATGCCCATATCTGGTACGAATAGCCGTCTTAGCAACGTCATAACCTTTTATCTTTAGTTGATAGTACCCAGATCAAAGATCAATCTTCGAGAAAACTGTGGCTCCCCAAAATTGATCAAACAAGTCATCAATCTTGGGTAATGAATATTTGTTCTTCACGGTCAACTTGTTCAACTTCTGGTAATCATTGCATAACCGAAGTAAACCATCATTCTTCTTAACGAAGAGGACTGGAGCTCCCCAAGGTGAAGAGTTGGGTCGAATAAAACCCCTATCAAGCAGCTCTTACAACTAAACTTTTAGCTCATTAAGTTTCTTAGGAGCCATACGATAAGGATTCATGGATACAGGTGCAGACCCCAGATAAGTCTCAATTTCAAACTCAACATCCCTGTCAGGAGGTAACCCGGGCAATTCTTCTGGAAAAACATCAGGAAACTTGCTAACAGTGCAAATTTCCTCAATCTTGGATAAAGAACCTTGCGTGTTCAAGAAGCAAGAAATGAAGGTTTCATATCCCTTCCGGATCATCCTGTCAGCAGTCAAAGTAAATACCACGTTAGACAGGTAACCTCGATGCTCACCGGCTAGAACCACCGATTGGCCATTAGAAGTCTTCATGGTAGCCATTTTTGACTCACAATCCAAATTAACCCGATGCTCCGTCAACCAATCTATACCTAGAATCAAATCGAGCTCCTCCAACAGAAGTTCTATGAGGTCGACCAATAAAATTTCCTCTTGAACCTCAAGAGGACAGCACCTAAACACCTTATCCACATTCACTGACTGACCCACTAGGCTCATGATTGTAACAACACTCTCTATGGCTTCTATGGGAATATGAAGGTCTCGGGATACAAATCTCGAAATATAGGAGTGGGTGAAACCATTATCAAGCAATGCAAAATATGGAACAGAGTAAATGGTAAAAGTACCTACAATAACATCTGGCTCATCTCTATCATCCTGACGTCTAGTAGCATACACAAGTGCTGGCTGCCTAGCCTCAGATAAAACTGGTCCCCCACTCTGATATGGTCGGGCTCTAGTGTCAGACCTGGCAGAAGATGCAGAAGGTCTACTCTGAATACGACCCCTAGCCGGAGTCTGAACTAAAGTCTGTGAACATGTAGGAGTCTGGGAGGATGTCAGAAATATAGATGGTGGAACTGGGCAACTCTTCAAGAAATGATCCCCAGATCCACAACGGAAACAAGTATCCATCATCTTCCTACACTATCCTCGATGCCATTTACCACAATGCTCACAAAATAATGTTTGAGAGAAACTTGACGAACCACCTCGACTAGCTGCCGGGGCTGAAGCCTTAAAGCCGGTGTCACTCCTCTAAGGTGCAGTAGTATGAGCCTTCTTACCCACACGTGCTGAAGACTCAGTGCTAGAAGGCCTCTTAGATCGGTCACAATCTACTCTGTCACCCTCCGTGGCTATCAACTCAACCTCCTCTAAATTTTTTTCCAACTCTATCACCTTATCAAAATCTTTATCAAGATGGCCGATAGCCTGCACACACAACTCATAACAGAGACCAAGTACAAACTTGCGACACTTTTCCTTTTCAGTGGGTACCAAGCTAGATCCATACCTCAAAAAGTCTAGGAACTTCGTCTCATACTCAGATACAATCTATCCCCTTATGTCAGAGTCCTGGATTGCTCTTGCATCTGTCTCAAAAAATGCTATCCAATGAATCAGCTCCTGAAGCGTTCCTTGAAGAAATCCCAGGTCAGACGAGTAGCAGGGACATTGCTCACAATAGACTCCCACCAAGTGTGGGCATTCCCATAAAGCAAAGAGATAACTCCCAAATACTTCTTGGGTGGTTTAAGGCCCAACGAATCCATGCGTCTCTCAAGATCATAAAGCCACTCTTATGCCTCAGTCGGAGCTCCACCATTAGGGCCATCGAATGTATTAGCCCCATTAGTGATCAGGGTTTGAGAAATAGGGACCTCAGGTACGACCCCAATAACTCGAACCACACCATGAATCAACTATAATAATTGTCTGTTGAGAGCCTCATCAAACATTATTGTCGATAACTCAATACGAGATACAAGTGCTCCTCTGACTGGAGTCGTCATATCTATACCAGAGCAGGCGGTGGGTCTACCAGAGTTGTGGAACCTCTATGAGCAAGAGGATCTATAGGGGCAGGGGGAACTACTATGACCGGAGGATCACTAGTCACATCATCTACCGAATCAAAGAATCTAGCAGCTCGACCTCACCCACGGGCAGGTCGACGACCTCGTCTAGTGCTCATCAGATGACCTCAGCTCTACAAAAGGTACAACCTAAGGTCAAAACTGGCACTAGACTACCGAACACAGTTAAACATATAAAACTTGGTGACATGGCCTTTTTTTAAAAAATGTTTTTTTACATTTTATAAAAAATATAATATTTAGGACCCATTCACAGTCTGAAGTTTATAAAACCAAAAACTATGATACCAAATAAATGTAACATCTAATACCTGCCTATGCGTTACACCTAAATTCCATGAGGGTCACAACACATTCCCCAAACTTCCATGAAAATATTTCCAAGTTAAAGTCTCATAAAATATAATACTTATATGCTATAGCATAAAATACCATATATTTAGCCTAAACCATATCAAAACTTTATTTACAAAATAATTCCAAATCCGATAAATTAGTAAAGTATACAATATCAAAATATAGGCTCATGTCACCCAAATAAAATAGTATGACAGATAGAAACATTACAACAAAAGATGAGTCCGAATGTGTCGATCCTCCAAGTGCCAAGTCCAAGGGTAGCCTATCCAAAAGTATCTAAAAGGGGAAAGATTTGGGGGTGAGCTAAGGAGCTCAGTGTGTTCCAGTAAGTGCAAAAGAATATATATATATATAGATCATATATGCATAAATCATTTAAGACATAAATATTTATATCATGTTGCAAACCAAGGTTCCATTATAACCTAACTACCCTCCAACTGAACACCAAAATGCAATCCCCCATGAACTGCATATTGAAGGACTTATCCCAGGCCCGTGGGCGTAGAAGCCTACCTAGAAAGACTTACCCTAGGCTCAATAGGCGTATGAGCTTAACCGAAGAATTTACCAGCTGGATCAGGGCTGTTCCTGAAGACACTTCAAATCATATCCCAAGAGTATACCCCAAGTAAAACAGTTCAGTTCGATATGCATCATCATCAGAATTTAGATAGTAGACATGTAATTATCTCCATTATACAGAAATCAAATTTCTTAGTTTCAGATCAGACATGAGGCATACTTCCAAACATGTTACATAGTTATGCTTTTCAACAAAAAATAATCATGTTTTCATACATAAGGTAATCATGCATTTCAATTCAGAGGATATTTCATAATATATTCAGATAAATCATTCCAAAGTTCATATAAAACAATAATATATCACGTACGGAACACACCTCAAAAGCTAGTTAGAAAGGTCTATAGGGCACCGGCCTCACTACGTTCTGCCGCTGTGCTAGGTCCTAAAATAAAATGGATTAAGGTTACTATGAGAAATAAACTCTTACTTAAATTGATCATAAAGTTCACAAGATCATACTAGTAACTACAGGGGCGCGCGAATGAGCGGATCGAGAGGAGCTGTGTTGAGCAGACAAACAGTCGGGGGAGTCTTGGGTACCTTTAAACAGATAATATTTACATAAGTCCTTTAATTAAAATAACTATTTAAAAGTAGCAACTTATTAAATAAGCATGTTTGGGTTTAAGGTTAAATTCGGAGGCTTTCGAGTTAAAATTTTGCAAAACGGACTTTGAAAATGGACTCGGGATGTTAAAAAACATAAAATAGGGGTTTTCAAAAAAATTGACTTTTTGGTCAATGGTCAACTATTAATGGTTAGAGGTCAAAGTCAATGCTGATGTCAGCATTGATTGCTAACGTCATCAGTCAACAGGTCAACTGAGTTGACTCAAACAAGTTGACTTATTAAGTTGACTCAGACGAGTTGACTCACTTAGTTGACTCGGTGGACTGACTCGACGGGTCGAGTTGAACTGAAACGGGTTGGGTTATGGGTTTGGACTGGTTCTGGCCAGACTAGTTTAACCGGGTTGGGCCGTTTCATTTACCCTGTTGATGAAGCCTTGCCGGCCGATCACCAAAATTGGTAGCTAGAGGCCCCAAGTGACACGATTCTACAAGAAACAAAGAGCTCATTACACAAGGAATTAAACAAAACCTAGAATACGTTATTACACGCCGAAAATCTTACTAGAAAAGCCCCAAATTCTCAAATTTGGCTAGAAGATCGCGTAGTGCTGATGAGGCCTCTCCCAACGTTGGAACGACGGTCAGACATGGGGGTTTTGTTCTCCTCCACACGTTGAACACACTTGGACTGTCGGCAAAGGAGGACAACGACGATGACGGTCAGAATCGGCGAGAAACCAAGCGGAGGCAATTTAGGGTTTGTCGAAGCAATAGCCACAATCTGTAACGATCGTGGCAATGTTAAGGTGAGTGGTTGAGTGGGTTAAGACCGGGGTGAGTCGGCGAACACTCAGGTAGCGGCGATGACATGCACGGCGCGACGGTGGAGAAGATCGGCGATGGCCGAACTGGGTTGGTAGGAGAAGCAATAGAGCCTTCTAGAGATTTGAATCATTTAATTTTGGGTAGTTGAGGGGTCAGATGGGTTATTAAATTTGACTTGAAATACATTCCTAGCTAAACTCAACTATTATTTTAATAATACCTGACAGTAATGAGTATTTAGCTTAGATGGTTAACCTTTTATTCTATCAAGCCAAGGGGCACGAGTTCGAGTCCCCAAGGCTGCATAACTCCCATTTTCTTTCTTTCCCTTTCTTTTTCATATTTTTGTTACTTAATTAAAATTTTGGGTATTACAAAGCGTGCACCATCTTTTTAACTCGTACTGCCAAATCACTATCCTCGTATGAAAATTCCTCTTCTTGTAGTCTCCAAGTGGTTGGGATCAACTGGCGAGATCCATACCATCGCTGCACAAGGGAAATAGCATAGCTAGTGGCTCCCTATAGGCCCATGAGAGGGACCTATTTCATTTCTCCATACCGGTATAGGATGGGCACAAGGTACATCCATGGAGCTCTCTATGTCTGTAATGACCTATATTTTAGAGTTCGAGAGTCAGTTTAACACGAGTTATGGTCCTTGGGTGAGTGGGCCGCGACAGGCTCTTGGGGGATTTTGTGGGCTTCCATGTGTTGTTGGGCTTGAGTATGGGGTTCTTTTGTTGAGGTAGGAAGAGGATTGTAACACCCTAAACTTGACCTAAGAAGGTTACCACTATCTAAACTATAGACTAATTGAGTTATGTGGTAATCAAATTAAGGAAGAAAGAACATTAGCCATCCTTAAGATTAAATAAGTATAATTAGAACCAAATTGAATTGAAATTAAAACTAGAAGGCTTAAATGGAAGGATGAAATTGTGATCATGCAAAACTCTAGAGTTTGCATGCAAATTGAATAAAATTAAAGGCCTTGACACATGTTCTCAATTGATGAGAACATGTGCCTATTGGAATGGTGACTCACGACACTAGGAGGGGAAAGATGAACAAAAATTGTATCATCCTCTTCCTTCCAATATCCTCCATGGCCGAATGTTGAGAGAGAAAGGGGAGAGAAAAAGCTTCATACATCACATTCAATTCAAGTTTCTTGATCAAATTAGCTTGGAGAAGGTATAATGCTTGATTCCTACATGTTTTAGAATGCTTGAATCTTGAAATGATGATGTTCTTGTTGCCTAGATTGCTTAGGATGATTGTTATGTATGTTAGGATCATGTTAGCTTCTATTAGTACTTGAAATTGTGAATGCTAGTAGCTAAATTGCTAATGAGAATGTGTATGTTTGAAAACAGTTTTGATTAGGGATTGTTTTGCTTGGTGAAAATGTGTGAATAGGCTAATTGTATATAATGCCCTGATTTGGTCACATTGCTAGATGAATTGAGGCTTGAATAGAGTAAATAGGTTACTGGAAAATGAATGCATAACATTGGATTAGTTAAAACTAGGTAATGGACTGCTCAAATGATGAATTAGAAGTATGATGTTGATCAAATAGATCAAATTGAACTTAACATTATAATGCCCTGTTTTAAGCACATTGCTAAGTGAATTAGACTGACCTAGACATGTAAGAACATGAAAATAAGTTGAATTGGAATGTTAGAATCTTGTTTAGATGAGTTATGAAGCTAGAAACTCAACCTAGTGTAATCTGCCCAAAATACTATGTTCTGGGCAGTAACTTTTAAAAATCACCATAAATTGTATAAATGGAATTTAAGGCTGAAATTTATATGGATAGTACCTTAATATGTCTAAATTCATTAGGAGAAACAGAACTGAATTCTGGATTGTAGAATGAATTGTAGAGAAGAAACACTAGGGACAGTGCAAACTGTCCAGTGTTGTAAATTGCCATGTCTTTAAGTTAAAAACTGTATTAATTGGCAAAGAACTAAAATGCAAGGCCTATATAGTTATAAAGAAAATTATGTTATCTTTCCAACGGTGTAAACCAATTGAAATTTCGACATACGGAATGAAAGTTATGCATGATTAAGTGAGTAGAGTACAAGTTGCATGACAGCAGCAGTATAGGCAATTTTGGACTGTTGAAAACAGTTTTGTAAATAGTTTTGGGACAATGGTTACTGCCCAGTTTTAATGAATTAAAGTATAGACAAGTGCAGTTATGTATATTAAAGAATATATATGAGCATGCTACTAGATTGGTATATGTTGTGTACTAGTAATATTGTCTTGGTTGAATGATTATGTGAACTTGTTTTAACATGTATATACTTGTGTAATGTGATAGAACCAGGAGTGAACTTGGTGGAAGAGGAAAGGGTGGAACATCCTAAAGCTAAGAATAAAGGAGTGTGGATCCAAGACTAGCTAAGCTTGGAGTATTGTGAGTGTAGTTAATTCTAGGGTTAGGACTAGGTCCTAACCAATGTATGCATGCCTACATTCTTGTGATGTTTAAATTGATCTAATATGGACTTGGCCTAATAAGGGAAGAATGATTAAAGTATGCTTGAAATTTTGATCACATCCTTGAATTCATGTATGACTCGATTGCTAAGCATGTTTAAGTGGTAACATAGGTGCTTGTATGTGTGATATGGCATGTGATCAAATGTTTAAAGAAATTGCTTGAATTGTTATCCTAAATTGATGAAATGAACACATGAGAATTACATGATATGTGAGCTATGGCTCAATTGGCCTAAGGGCCTAGTGCATAATGAACTTGCTACTTGACATGATCTTGAACTTGAAATACTTGCATAATGGCTAAAATTGAACAACCTTGGTAGCTAGTTGGATTAGGTAAAAGGACATGCCTTAGAGTCTAGAGCTCATTGTGTTAGGGTGGACTACGGTCCAGGGCTAAGGCCCCTATTTGGCGACAGACGAAGGGTACATATGTGGTCTTTGGCGATAGTAGGAGGGTTGACCAGCACTACGGTGCATCTTGTGGCGACAGTTGGTTGGAGACTCGATTAGCTATACAAACTAAGTACCAAGGGGGTTGTTTAATTGATAACAAATGAAATAACAATCCTATAATATATGTTACTTGTCTTGAAAGTTATATAATGAATGTTACTTGACATGAAAGCCTTGAATTGTATGTTACTTGTCATGGAAGCATAAATTGCTTGAGACTTGATATGAGATGTATTGTTACTCTAATAAGACACAATACATGCCTATTGTTTGCTAGATTGTTTGAATGACTTACCTACTTGGTGATTGTAATTATTGAATGACTTGAAATGCTTATAAACCTTAGTTAGGAAGACTTGGTAAATGGATAAATAACATGATAAATGGTTAGAACTAGTTGCTGCCTCACTAAGTACATTCTTGTACTTATCACTCTTGTTTTCATTCTTCCCAACTACAGGATAAGAGATTCGATTGTTGCTTGTCTTGAAGCATGATTTCTTGAGTTCGAAGCAAGACACAAGTATAGCTAAAGTATGGTTCATACTTGTTTTGTACTCCCCTAATTGGTGGCACTTAGATTGTATATAGTGAACTATGCATGCATTTGGAATACTTGAACTTGTATATATATATATATATGTTCTTGAATGGGCCTACTATGTTATGAACTTCGTTGATAATGTGAAACATGTATTGAACTTAAATTTCATGTAATGGAATGATGTTTTGCTACGCATATGGATATATATATACAAATGGAATGATCAAGTGTTTGATCTAGTTTACATTGAACTATTCGAAGGCCTTGGTAATTATGTAGACACTTGTGTGTGAACATACCTTGTTGTAAGTGTTATTGTGTATTTGTATGGTAACGGCCGAATGGTCTAGATGTTTGGAAACTAGTTACATGCAATTGTATGTTTAAATGATCAAGTTTAGTAATTTAGGTATGAAATATTACATGTATAAATCTAGGAACAATGAAATGAAAGGAAGCATGCCTGTACACTTAGGCCATTCGAATATTGTATGATATCATGGATTGAATATACAAAATGAATCATGAAAGTAGTAACCTATAATGTAAGCATGAAAGCAAACATTTTAATGGCCTATTCGAATGCCCTATAATGACTTGAAATTGAAATATAGGATTGCTTGCTAGTTAAGTAACTCATCTAATATGGATGAGTTAATCTATTCTTGCCTTGTTCTTGCTTGTATTGTAATGCCTTGTTCTTGCTTGGTAATGCTCCCGAGCCAGTTTGCTACTAACCCGGGGTAGGGGTGTTACAAGGATGAAGGGGTAATAATGTAAATTCTTGCCAATTCAAAAGAAAGGGCTGAATTTCATTTATGTTTATGCTGAAAAGAGAAGGATGTGACCTCATTCTTTTTCCTTTCCTCCGCCATCCCTTTTCTTTATCTTGGGCAAGAAAAGGAGAAGGTAAATGTTGAATCTTTGTTCCCTTAGTGTCGTAATCTCAGATTGTGGCTTGAGGAAGAGTTGTTTAGCAATCAAGGATTTATAATCCAAGGTAAGAATGGCTTAAAATGGTGGAGGAAGAGGTTTTGGTGGGGGTGTGTTAGGAACAACTTGATTGTGTTTTAGGGCCTCAATCCTTGGGTTATGTCTGTGTTTTAGACTTTCTTAATTTCCCCAACAATGTAATAACACGTTTTGCAGCCTCCCTTTGTAGCGAAAGAGGTTGGAGAGGCATCCAAGGTCCAAGGGAAGAGCAAGGCTTGAAGCTTCAAGTTTGGGGTTTTTCTCTCAAGATATTATCAAGGTTAGTACACTACTAACTCTCATGTATTCCTGGAAATCATCAAAGTGATTGCTTGGTTGCTAGATTGTTAGTTTGGTTGTTTGAAAAGCTTGAAACTTCATTTATGGAAATTCTTAGATTTGGTGTTAAAAAGATGTAAAAATGATAGGAAACCACCTAAACTACCTTTCATAACTTGTAGGCTTATTTTAGGGTTACACCATGATGGTTTAGGGATGTTGGGAGTGAATTTCGAACTCTAGAAACTAATTTTTGGGTTCGAGAACTGATACAAGTTGAACACGTATCAATACCCCTTGGTTTAAATCATTGAAACCAAGTCAAAGTTGAAGGGCGTATCGATACAACTGAGGGGTATCGATACCTTTTTCCCAACCAAATTCCAATAGCCAATTTCAGTATCCATACGCATCGGTGTATCGGTACGCCTTAGGGTATTGGTACACGACCTCGTGTATCAATATAGGGTGTAGAGTTAAACATTTTCTGAGATAAACCTAGTACCGATACGCGTAAGTGGGTATCAATACCCACTAGAGCATATCGATACTCGTGGGTGGGTATCGGTACTCACTGAGTAATCTGCCCGAATTTTTATGTTTTGAGTTTGAAGGGCCTGTAATTCAAGAGCTAGGGCCCAATAGGCCTCTAAGGTGGTATAATGAATAATAAAATTGTGAAATCGAGTTCTTATCCTCATATACGTACATAATGTGTAATAAATTATTTAAAACCTTGATGACTTGCTTGTGTGGAATAATAAGGATCCTTGGTGGATTGGTTAAATGTTGTGTGCTATTTAAGGGCACTATATGGTTGTGTTACTTTTGATTTATGGGATTTGGATACCCAAGGAGAGTGTTGCAATAGAACAACTACATGTTTCTCGAATGTTCATTCCCGAAGTTTTGTGGCACCGAGTCTCATTCGAAGATGCTCAACGGGAGATTCCGAGTATGGGTGTACGCTCATGAAGCTGTGTGGCACCTGGCCTTAGCCAGGACTATATATTCCTGAAGCTATATGGCACCGGGCCTCACTCCAAGTTTATTGGTATGGTATTGTGTGATGAGTGAATGGTTATTCTCTCCCTTGCTCGTTATGTGTTAGGCGGCTAGTGGCAGCGTCAGTGTTATTATTTATGACATGACTATCATTCTTAACTACTGCTCATATTTATGATTTGCATGAAACATGGTTGAGTGGAAGTGTATCCACTAAGCTTCGTTAGCTCAGCGTTCGAAATTGTTGTTTCCATTCGCAGGTTAATAGGTTGACGTACATCGTTAGAGCACCATTAGAGTAGGACTTTAGTATAGACTTGTGTCCAAGTACAGTACTTAGATTATTTGGGCTATGTGTTTCTAGGACTATATGTTGTGTTGTAACTCATATTTTGGATTTTAACTTATGTCTCGAATACTTTTCAACTATGTTTTTAAATGGAGGTCCCATGTAACGTTTTAATTGGTTTATCAACCTGAAATATTCAAACTTAAATGGAATTTTATGAAATGTATATGTTGGGCTAAATCTAGTCGCAAAATTTTTATGCGTTGGGCTTGAGGCCCAATTTGTGGCATCTGGTTAGGGATGTTATAACAGTGGTATCAGAGCCTAGGTTTAGTGGGTTCTAGGAAGCCTCGGGGTTGTCTAGAGAGTTTTGTATAGGTGTCTAGCGAATGCGTGGCCTATAATTCTAAGTCGTACTTATTTAAGTTGAATATTCGATGGTGTAACCTTATTTTTTTGTGCAAAAAGGAATCATGCTGAGAAGGGCACGAGATCGAGAGAAGAATTAGGGCTCTTAAGGAGATAGTTATGATGAGGAGTATGTCCCTGGTTCAGAGAAGATATACGAGGACGATAGAGGTTGAGGGGCAACTATTTCTCCCATTTGCACCAAGCCCTTCATCGAATTATGAGGGTCATACCTAGGCGAAGCTACTCTTCGTGAGGCACCAATTAAGAGGATGTGTCACCATGGTGCTACGAACTTTCTTGGATCGGGACAAGATAATCTGATGAAGTCAGATTGGTGGTTGACGGACACTCGTTGGATCATACGTCAGATGAGGTTGGGATCTGTGGACAAGTTGACATGTGTTCTTTCCCTGTTGAAAGAGAATGCTCGTGAATGGTGGGAGACAATAGAGTTGGGTTGGTATCCTAACCAACCTACTTGGGACGACTTCTTGGATGATTTTGAGAAGAAGTATGTTGGTGAAGCCCACATTGATAGCTTGAGAGACCGGTTCAACTATCTTATCCAAAGGAATCGGCCAATCTTTGAATACGAGAAAGAGTTCTTATAGCTAAGTGAGTTGGTTGCCATCGAGAATATGAGATGCAAGAGGTTTCTAAAGGTTTTGAGGAAGGAGATTTAGACCTACTTGACTGTTGCCTCACTGAAAGTGATTTTAGAGTTGACTGCTAGTGCCAAGTCGCTTGAGCAAGTGCAGGGTTTAACCTATGGCCCGTCTGGGGGGGCAAGGAAGCTCGAGTAGGAGAATTCAGATCTTCTCTAACAAGTCGTAGTCTTATTTCAGAAGGAATAGAAATTGTTGGAATCAAGGAAGAGGATCTTCGAATCGGAGTTCGAGATCAGACCGTATGTTAGAGTCTGCTAGCTGTAGAGGGCCTTTGTCATCTTCGGCCATGATGAGTCTAGAAGGCTCTTAGGGAAGTAAGGGCGCACCTATTTATGGATAGTGTGGACGTAAGAATAGGGGTGAGTGTTAGGCTTGGCCAGAGTTTGCTTTGAGTTTGGATCACCAGGCTATTTTGTGAGGAATTGTCCGGTAGCTGCCAACACCAATTAGGTTCAGACTTGGAGAACCTCTTATCCAGCTTAGAGGGGTTAGGGTTTTGTTAGAGGAGGAGCAAGCCATGTGTCTCGACATCAGAGTGGGGGTACGGTTCAGTCTACTACTAGGACACCAATGAGGCACTATGCAGTTAAGGCCTAGAAGGATTGTGAGGCTACCAACGTTATCTGAAGTACGTTCACATTATTTTCAGTTGCTATTGTTGCTCTTGTGGATTCAGGGTTTACTCATTCTTACATCAGAAGTAGAATATCTCAACAGTGGGGTATTCCTACCGAGGATCTTGAGGTAGGAGCCCGTGTGATGACTCCCTTAGGGTATGATATTTTGGTGGATAATGTGTATTGAAGGTGTCTAATTGAGGTTTAGGGTTCGATCTTTTCGGCCAATTTGATGGTATTACCATTCTAAGAGTTTGATGTTATCCTAGGGATGGATTGGTTGTTTGAGCATGATGTGCGGTTGGGTCGTAGAGCAAAGAGTCTTAAGCTTCGTGGGTTGGATATGGAGAAGTTGGCAGTGAGGGTTGAGAGGAATCCTTGCCTTTCCAATGTAGTGTCAGACATGGTGGCATAAAGAATGATCCAACAAGGATGTAAGGTCTTCTTAGCTCGTGTGGTTGACAAGAGTGTTGAGAGTCTGACACTAGAGGGCCTTTAGACTGTTAGAGCGTTTGCCGATGTGTTCCCAAAAGAGTTACTCGGGCTTCCTCCAAATTATGAGTTAGAGTTTTGAATAGATGTAATGCCTGGCACAACACCTGTATCCATTGCACCTTATCGCATGGCATCAACATAATTAAGGGAGTTGAAAAACCAGATCCAAGAGTTGTTAGAAAAGGATTTTATTCGACCAAGCATATCACCTTAGGGTGCGTCAGTCTTGTTCGTTAAGATAAAGGATGGGTCGATGAGGATGTGTATTGACTACTGTTAGCTCAACAAGGCGACGGTGAAGAAACGTTATCCCTTACTGAGGATAGATGACTTGTTTGATCAGTTGAGGGGTGCCCATGTATTTTTGAATATCGAATTAAGATCGGGTTACTACCAGTTAAAAGTAATGGAAGAGGATGTTCAAAAAACCGCTTTCAAGACGTGGTGTGGACATTATGAGTTCTTGGTAATGTCTTTTAGACTTACCAATGCACCTGCAACTTTCATGGATTTGATGAACCAGATCTTTCAGCCCTACTTAGATCAGTTTGTAGTAGTCTTCATTGATGACATCTTAATTTACTCGAGTTCGGAAGAGGAGCATGATTATCACCTTCGTATCATTCTTCAAACCTTGAGGGAGAGACAACTTTTTGCTAAGTTTAGTAAATGTGAGTTTTGGCTCTTTGAGGTGGTGTTTTTGGGCCACATAGTTACAGTAGATGGGGTTCGTGTTGATCTGCAAAAGGTTCAGGTAGTGGTGGAGTGGAAACCACCTATGATTATCGGGGAAGTCTGTAGTTTCCTTGGGCTTGCCAGATATTACCGCCATTTTGTCAAGGGTTTTTCTATCATAATGACTCCTATGACCAAGTTATTACAAAAAGGAGTTCCGTTTGAGTGGAATGAGAGAAGACAACAAAGCTTTAAATTGTTGAAAGATTACCTTACAGAGGCTCTAGTTTTGATGCAACCTAGACCGAGAAAGGATTATATTATGTTTAGCGATGCTTCTTTGAATGGGCTTGGTTGTGTCCTCATGCATGAGGGTAAGGTGGTTGCTTATGCCTCATGACAACTTAAGCCTCATGAACGGTATTACCGTACGCATGATTTTGAGCTTGTCGCAATTATCTTTGCTTTGAAGATTTAGAGACATTATCTGTATAGGGAAAAGTGTTACATCTATACCGACCATAAGAGTTTAAAGTATCTACTCACCCAGAATGAGCTAGATTTGAGGCAAAAGTGATGGATTGAGTTGCTCAAAGGCTATGATTGCATCATAGAGTATCATTTGGGTAAAGCTAATGTGGTGGCTGATGCCTTGAGCTAAAAATCAATGTCAGATTTGAGGGCGATGTTCACCCGTTTGAGGATGACCGAGAAAGGTGGGTTGTTAGCCGAGCTTCACACGGAGCTTACCTTAGTGCAAGAGATCAAGATGACCCAAGTATTAGATGAGGAGTTGACGGTAAAGATTGAGATGGTTCAAAGAGGCAAGGTGTCCAATTTTGAAGTACGAGATGGTGGGATCTTGTACTTCAAAGATCGATTATGTGTTTCAACTTTGGAAGATTTAAGAGAATGCATCCTACAGAAGGCGCACTATGCATTCGAGGAGTACCAAGATGTAACACAACCTTCGTCACTTCTATTGGTGGCTAGTATGATAAGAGATGTATCCGAGCTTGTGACGAGATACCTAGCATGTCAGCAAGTTAAGGCCATACATCAGGTTCCTTCAGGATTGTTTCAGTCTCTCTAAATTCCACCATGGAAGTGGGATTGTGTAACCATGGATTTTGTGATGGGTTTGACATTGAACCAAAGGAAGCATGATGCCATATGGGTAATAGTGGATCGTTTGACCAAGTTTGTTCATTTCTTGTCGGTGCGTATGGA
Organism: Hibiscus mutabilis; assembly: GCA_019671005.1. NCBI lineage: Eukaryota > Viridiplantae > Streptophyta > Magnoliopsida > Malvales > Malvaceae > Hibiscus > Hibiscus mutabilis. The sequence goes on from CM033711.1 coordinate 66,513,093, forward strand.
TTTTACGCTTAAGAAGTTGGCTCAGTTATACATTTAAGAGATAATAAGGTTGTATGGAGTGCCATCATCGATCATATTAGATAGAGATCCACGTTTCACAACAAGGTTATAGAAGAAGATACACGAGGCTTTGGACATCAAGTTGCATTTTAGTACAACTTTTCATCCTTAAATTGATGGTTAGTCTGAGCGAGTTATCTAGATTTTTGAGGACATGCTTCGTTGTTGTGTCATTGATTTCAAGGGAAGTTGGAAAGAGCAGTTACCGCTTATTGAGTTTGCTTACATCAACAGTTTCTAATCAAGCATAAAGATGGCTCCCTTTAAGGCCTTGTATGGGCGTAAGTGTAGAAAACCATTGTGTTAGACCGAGCTCAAAGAGAGAAGAATTGTAGGATCAAATTTGATTGGACAAACCAAAGAGAAGGTTCAGATAATCAATAAGGGATTGCAAGTGGCCTTTGATCTTCAAAAAGTGAGTGCAGACCTGAAGCGTAAGTACATTGAGTATGAGGTTGGTGACAAGGTTTTCCTCAAAGTGTCGCCATGGAAGAGAGTAATCCGCTTTAGGAAGAAGGGCAAGTTGAGCCTGAGGTTTATAAGACCATATGAGATTCTTGAGATGGTCGGACCCATAGCGTACCGACTAGCTTTGCCTTCGGAGATAATACGAATCCATAATGTGTTCCATGTGTCCATGTTGAGGCGTTATCATTCCAATCCTTCGCATGTCATCCTGCTTGAGGAGATTGAGATCAACACCGACTTGACCTACGAAGAGGAACCGATAAGAGTTTTAGACAAAGAGGTTAAGGAATTGCACAATAAGTGTATACCTCCGGTCAAAATGTTGTGGAGGAACCATAGAGACAATGAGGCCACGTGGGAAGTCGAGAAGGACATGCAATTTCTCTATCCGCATTTGTTCCTAAAAGGTAAATTTTGAGGACGAAATTTTCTTTAAGGAGGGGAGAGTTGTAATGGCCAGGATTTTAGAGTTTGAGTGTTGGTTTAACTTGAGTTGTGGTCCTTGGGTGAGTGGGCCATGATTTTGGGCTGCGGTGGGCTTTTATGGGCTTTCATGTGTTGTTGGGCTTGATTATGGGGTTTGTTGTCGAGGTAGGAAGAGGATGGAGGGGTAATAATGTAAATTTTTGCTAATTCAAAAGAAATGGTTGAATTTCATTTATGTTTCTACAGAAAAGAGAAGGGTGACCTCATTCTTGTTCCTTTCCTCCGCCATCCCTCTTCTTCATCTTGGGCAAGAAAATGAGAAGGTAAGGTTGAATCTTTGTTCCCTTAGTGTCGTAATCTCGGATTGTGGCTTGAGGAAGAGTTGTTTAGCAATCAATGATCTATAATCCAAGGTAAGAATGGCTTAAAATGGTGGAGGAAAAGGTTTCGGTGGGGGTGTTGGGAAGAACGTGATTGGGTCTTTGGGACTCAATCCTTGGGTTATGTCTGTATTTTGGACTTCCTTAATTTCCCCAAAAATGTAATAACAAGTTTTGCAACCTCCTTTTGTAGTGAAAGAGGTTGCAGAGGAATCCAAGGTCCGAGGGAAGAGCAAGGCTTGAAGCTTGAAGTTGGGGGGTTTTTCTCTCAAGATATTATCAAGGTTAGTACACTACTAGCTCTCATGTATTCTTAGAAATCATAAATGTGATTGCTTGGTTGCTAGATTGTTAGTTTGGTTATTTGAAAAGCTTGAACCTTCATTTATGGCAATTCTTAGGTTTGGTGTTAAAACGATGTAAAAATAATAGAAAACCACCTAAACTACCCTTCATAACTTGTAGGCTCGTTTTGGGGTTATACCATGAAGGTTTGGGATGTTAGGAGTGAATTATGAACTCCAAAAACTGATTTCTAGGTTTGAGTACCGATACGGGTTGAACACAAAGTTGAATGGTGTATCGATACACTTGAGGGATATCGATACCTTTTTCCCAACCAAATTCTAGTACCTAATTTGTATCGATACGCTTATGAGTGTATCGGTATGCCTTAGGGTATCGGTACACGGCCTCATGTATCAATACGGGGTGTAGGGTTAAACCATTTCTGAGATAAGCCCGATACCGATACGTGTAAGTGGGTATCGGTACCCACTAAAGTGTATCGATACTCGTGGGTGGGTATCGGTAATCACTAGGTAATCTGCCCAAATTTTTATGTTTTGAGTTCAAAGGGTTTATAATTCGAGAGCTAGGGCCTAATGGGCCTCTAAGGTGGTATAATGAATAGTAAAACTGAGAAATTGAGTTCCTAACCTCATATACGTACATAATGGGTAATAAATTAATTAAAACCTCGATGACTTACTTGTGTGGAACAATAAGGATCCTTGGTGGATCGATTAAATGATGTGTGCTACGTAAGGGCATTGTATGGTTGTGTTACCTTTGATTTATGGGATCTGGATACCCAAGAAGAGTGTTGCAACACCACAGCTAGATGTTTCCCGAATGTTTATTCCTGAAGCTGCATGGCACCGAGTCTCATTCGAAGATGTTCGATGAGAAATTCTGAGCATGGGTGTACGTTCATGAAGCTATGTGGCACCGAGCCTCACCCAAGAGTATATGTTCTCGAAGTTATGTGGCACCGAGCCTCACTCTAGGTTTATTGGTATGGTATTGTGTGATGAGTGAATGGTTATTATCTCCCTTTCTTGTTATATGTTAGGCGGCTAGTGGTAGCGCTAGTGTTATTATTTATGCCATGGCTATCATTCTTAGCTACTGCTCGTATTTATGATTTGTATGAAGCTTGGTTGAGTGGAAGTGTATCCACCAAGCTTTGTTGGCTCATCGTTCAGAATTGTTGTTTCTGTTCGTAGGCTAGTAGGTTGACGTACATCGTCAGAGCACCATCGAAGTAAGACTTCAGCATCAACTTGTGTCCGAGTATAGTAATTAGATTATTTGGGCTATGTATTCGTAGGACGCTATGTTGTATTGTAACTCCTATTTTGGATTTTAACTTATGTCTCAAATGCTTTTCAATCATGTCTATTAAATGGAGCTCCCATGTAACGTTTTAATTAGTTTATCAACTTGAAATATTCAGACTTAAATGGACTTTTATGAAATGTATATGTTGTGCTAAATCTAGTTGCAAAATTTTTATGCGTTAGGCTCAGGCTTGAGGCCTAATTTGTGGCATTCGGGTTGGGGATGTTACAATGTCACTTCATCACTAGTGATGTTCCAGAAAAAAATTCTCCTACTGATCTTGACTTCTGTCTCGTGGTCATCTTTTCTTGGTGATTTCTTTGATCGGGACCAAGTCTCGTGAAGTTGAGTGCAGACCAATCTTCTTGCCATCCCAAAAATGACTCCTCAACCATAGGTAAAAGAGCTGTGAGCATCTGGTGAAGCGATCGCTCATACGGGCTCGGTAATAGTCCAAGGACCTGACTGTCTCGACTAGGATGGTTGGGATCGTGTTCATGCCTTTCTGGTCTAGCAACTCAACCACGACTATCTCCACATGACCTAGGACCTTTGGGAAAATCACTAACCCATAAATCGATAAGGCAAGTAAGTTCAAGGCTTTTTCATGCTTCAAATTCTTCGTAATTTAGGAGCAAGAAAATTCTGCAATAAGGCACTGACTTTGTTCTTCGTTAAGGCTTGGGCCTCTATTTCCTTGACTTTTATTCAGTGAGACTTACGAGCTTCCTCCGATGGTCTAAATTCTGGTCCTTTGAGTAAATTACATTATGCCATTCCACTTCCAAGCGTTGCAAGACCATATACTCCTCGATGGTGGGTTTCATGTCCCATTGAAAAGATGAAGCATCGGTATGCGGATCCCAAAACTTAACGGTCTCTGAGATAATTGGTTCGTCCACTTCCACTTTGAGCAACAAGGCTATGTCTCTGAATTTTTTTTTTGGCAAAAATGGCTTAGTCCTAGGCCTTCAAGTTTTCCCATAAAGTGACCTGTTTGGACAAGTTGTTTTGTTGTAGGCCCATATGTACTCATTCTAGCAAATTCTGGATTGTTTCCCTCTGTACCTATCACCATGTCGACGTTAGAGCTTCAAGGCTTCACTTTTGATATCTATGTTCGAACAGCATGTCCCGGTGCTAGATAATGCCACTTGAAGGTTCATGATCAATGATTGACTTTTGTTTCAGAATACCAACAGTGTATAATATGATGCAAGCTAAACAAATACAGAAATAAACACATAACAAAATGAAGGGGTTAGTACAACATAATAACTTATTAACACATGACATATTACAAAAATATAAACCCTAGTTTGCATGCATGGCTCTAACGGGGCGGGCTTTCTAGAACATTTATTCTTATGGGTTCATGGTCTAAGGGGTACTCAAACCGACTCATCCCCTAGTAAGGTAGGTGACAAGTTCGATCCTGGCCCATCATAAGCTTGCGGATCAAACACGGTTCGAGGGGTGCATTGCTTACTCATGAAGGCATAGGTAGTTTGAACCCTAAAAGTGTTCACTGGCCCATATGAAGGATTACTCACGAAAGAATAGCTACTAAATTCCACCTAAAAGAATTAAGCCTAGGTATGAGGCCCATGTCATGATGCACTCTGAAAAGGAAAAAAAGAAAAACATTAATTAACAAATATATTCAAAAAATAAAAAGAAAATAAACAAACAAAAACCAAAATGTAAAAGAAAATACCTCGTGAGCAAATAAAAGTCGCCAAGCTGTGATAACGGAGTCGACACCAGTCCTTTTTTAATAGTGTTGTCACTAGATTTTCACCTTTGTTTTAATTGTTAATTTAGTATTAGCGTATTGTAATTATATGATATTGATAACATAGTTAATGTGTTCAGTAGTAAATATTAATGTTACTAATAACCTAGTTAGGGGTCACATGGTATACAGTTGATGTATTTAAGTTACAAGATTAATATAGTTTAGGTCTAATATAATGTGTTACAATGTGAATAATTGTTAGTCTATTAATGTACCGTACATAGTTGTAGTTAGGATTAACATAAATTGCATATTGCATAGTAGTTAATATATTAAAACCCAAAAACATGAAATGCATAGCCCATTTAATAAATAAAATGTCCATTAGGAATTAATTTTAAATCAGAACCTATTAGGAAAATACAAAAAATAGTCCAATGTACAAAGGGTCGTTTGGCCCGGTTATAACAAAAACCCCTAATTTATATTTTTATTCTTTTGTGCAGCCAAGGGGAGACCGTTGGATCTGCCTGGAATCCAACGGCGCAGATCGCGCCAGCTGGGGAAGATATAGCGCCTCAGCATCTCAGCCGCAAGATTAGGATGTTATCCAATGGCCCATATTGCTTCGAAGTGTTCACGCAGATCACCACTCGCGCGTGGCAGCCACGCAGGTGACGATTTAGCTCCGACCGTCTGCTTCATCTTCTCCGATGTATTACTCGCTCCGATTGTTCCTCACCGGCACTGTTCGAGTCATCAGAAACATATAAACAGAGGAACAAGAGGGTTAAAACTAGATTAAAGCCCATAAATTCAAAGGGGAATAAAATCCCTAAATTGGTGCCCTAGCCAAAATCAAATTGCAATTAGATATTAACAAATATGCAAAAAGGAAATTTAGAAGACCATAATCTCCAAATCGGTGCCATGGTAGGAATCAAGCAAATCAGAGGGGAAGAAATCAAGGATTTAGGCTTAGGATTTTTGGCAACACTTGTACTATAAATAGGACTGTAAATCATTGTAAACAACAAGAAACATTTGACACAGGAACAATTCTACACAAGAATCACACACAACCAGTAAATATACTAGCACTCGGAAGCAGTAAGAGCAGGAAGTTGTAATCGACATTCAAAGGCAACAAAGAGCAAGTTCTGGTAATTCTTCCTACCTATTTACTTTCAATCTTAGTATAAATAAAGAAGAAAAGAATTTTTTTTACCTTTTTTGTGTTTGAAATGTCATCGGAATCTAGAAACGTCGCCGGAATCTAGAAATTTTGGTCAGAATCTGGGAATTTCGCTGCCGGCACCGATGGATGGAGGCCGGCACGACGTATGTTCATCGTGTTCTTCATAAAATGAAGAAAACGATAAACTGGGCAGAGAGTTTAAAGAGGAAGCATTTTGATCTGTTTGGATGAAATATGAAAGAATGAAAATTGTTTTTTATAACAGCATACTGACCCGTTTGACCGACCCAAACCCAGCTATAAACCGCGCCCTTCTTTCCCGGATCTCACGCCGCAACTCCTCAGCTTTTAATTGTTTCAATTTTGTCCTTTTTCCTTTCAATTCAGCACCAAAATTTTAATTGTTTTTGGATTATCCCCACATTTTGGTTTTCTTTCAATTTAATCCTTAATACAAATTTTTTGTTTTAAAAAGATAAAAATCTAATTCTTTTACTTTATTTAATCTCAATAATTGCTTAGTTATTTATTTCATGTAATTAATTTTTTTCTTTTATGCCTTTTATGTATATAAATTTGTATGTATGTAAAACCTTAGGATTAGGGACTTTAAAGTTAGATTAGTGACATGTATGTTGTAAAATATTCTTCATTTCAATAAAATACACTTAATTATATTTAATTCTTAATAATTAAAAGGAATGTAGATATTTCTTAGGATTATTCACTTCTAGATTTTAATTAAAAGATTTTAACACATTTAATTGCCTTGTTTGTTTGTTTAAAAAAGTGAAAACTTAATTAATGCGGCGTCTTATCAAACGGGAATGACGGGTTAGCGCCAGAAGTGTTGGCGGTGAATAAAGTTCATTTCCCGGGCGATAAGGCCGTTAAAATAGATTTACATTCATTTTACGGACAAATAAATCGAAATTTTGTGAACTTGCAAATTCCAGTTCTAAAAATGTTTTTTTTTAAATCAATTAAGGTACCAATTTTTTGGGCATTGTGGGGGTGCTAATCCTTCCCCGCACGTAATTGACCCCTGAACCTATTTTTTCATGTTTTCGTGGACCAAAATGTAATTTTGATAAATAAAAAGTTTTTATCAAAATACCCTTGTTTTAAAAGTGATCCAATCACACTTTTTTTTTCAAAAAACGATTGGCGGCGACTCCTTAATTTTATAAAGTTTTCCAAAACGTCAAAACCTTCCTAAAAAAGGGTTGCGACAGCTTGGCGACTCCGCTGGGGACATTTTGTTTTGTTTTAAACAAAAGAGGGCCAGACCACAAATTGTTTTCAAAATTTTTTAGAGAAGGAATTTGCAAGTTCACAAAAGTTCCAATTTATTTGTCCGTTTAATGAATGTAACTCTATTTTACGCATTTCAAAAAAATGTTGCAAAAAGCTCTATTCCTGAGCTCCACCCAATTGCTAAATGAAGGGAAAACGCTTTGCTCATGTCAGAATATTGATTCTCCGTATGAGCCTAGCAAGTACCTTCGGGATTCATATACCTCATGTCTTCGTAAGGATACTGATTCTTCGAGAAGACATAAGAAGTGAGTCCTCTTGAGTTGAACTTGGTTCGTTTGAAGCCTATAATGGGTGAGAACCAAGGGCCTTGCTACCCTCAGTAGGGGACAGCAAGGACAGCTCGGGTACCTTTTAGAACTCAACTGTTTGAGAACTTAGAGCCCACCCCAATAGAGCCATGCGGGAAACCTAGGGTTTTGAGTCTAGTCAAGATCGTTCTAGATAATCCATGGAGACATGTCTTGGAGTGTTGGAATATACTGCCCAAAATTATTTGTGAAATTATTTTGGTCTCTTTGTGTTTTCTTAATTCTGATCTTTTTCTTTTTGGTCTTGTTGTTTTGCATATTCATGCTTCAACATTCCATTTCATCGGGTTTTGATATTCAATAAAGCTATTTCTAAAAGTAGATATTTCGTTGAACCAATGTTCTTTTGTTTGCATTCATGCATTTGCATCATTCTTCTGTTTGTTTGGTTGTTTTCTTCTTTGCTTCGCATTGCATTCCATGCATCCATGACATAATAAGAATCTAACTTAAATAAAAAATGACAAAAAATCAAAATAGCAAAAATAAACCACAAGTACGGTACTCGGTCTCAAGTTAGAGCAATGGAAGATAGAGTGACAGTCCTAGAAAGTAACCACAAGAGTACCCAGGATAGGTTAGACAAGCTGGAGACAGATTTGAAGCAACAGGTGGAGTTAGTTCATCAAAAGACAGTTGGTTCAATTGCAGCCATGCTAGGTTTTAAGGACCCTGATGTGGTAGAAACTGGCGAAGAAGCTAATGCTATGCCAAAATTTCAAAGGATGGCCTTTGTTCATCCGAGCATACAAAGGGAAGCTCAATCGTCCAAGGTTAAAATTTCTCCACGTTTTGCTGAAACTTCAGCATGGAATGATAAGAAACTAAGCTCTGAGAAAGTCATTGAAGTGCCTGATCTCGATGAAATTGCCGACAAAGTGACAACTGAAAAGAAATGGGAGGATCATTATGAGAAATTAGAAGAAATGATTAAATCATTCCAAGAAAAAGGCATATATGGAGGAGTGGATGCTAGGGATTTGAGCCTGGTGGCTGATCTGATGGTGCCACCGAAGTTTAAGGTCTCTGACTTTGAAAAATATAATGGAACGACATGCCCTACAACACATCTAACTATGTATTGCAGGAAGATGTCAATGTATCTGGAGAACGAGAAGTTGCTTATCCATTGCTTCTAAGACAGCTTAGTAGGGTCAGTTGCGCGCTAGTATACGTAGCTAAGTCGAGTGAACATCAGATCATGGAAAGATCTGTCCAGAGCCTTCAGTGAGCAGTACAAGCATGTTTCAAACATGGTACCAACTCATTTAGTTCTGCAAGGGTTGGAGAAAAAGCATCATGAAAGCTTCCGGTAGTACGCACAGAGATGGAGAGATGTAGTTGCCCAAGTTCAGCCACCATTGCTGGAAAGTGAGATCACCCCGATGTTTGTGGAAACTTTGAAGGGCTCTTTCTACGATCGTATGCTCAACCATGCCACAAAGAGTTTTGCGGACATGCTTATAAATGGAGAATTGATACTTGCGGCAATGAAAAATGGACGGTTGGACAGTGGGGAAACTAAGAAACCCTAAAAAAGAGAGATAATGATGTCAATGTTGTTAATATCTATAATCCTAGCTATTTGAAGGGGTAGTCTTCAATAAACCCAATGTCTCGACCACAGCTCTAGCAGTCACAAATCCTCCAAAAGAAGAACGAAGGTATCAAGGGAGCTCGAAACCATATTTTCCTTCTATCCCGATGACATACGTAGAATTATTTGCTGAGTTGATCAAATCCCAGATGGTGCTGCCAAGATATGTTCCTCCATTCTCACCATCATATCCACAATGGTATGATGAGAAGGCACAATGTGAATATCATGCAGGAGTTAAGAGGCATACCATAGAAAACTGTACTGCATTCAAAAGGGTGGTAGATGACTTAAGAAAATCAGGGATGCTATCATTCGATACGTCAGAAGATAAAGGGAACCCCCTGCCAAATCATCAAAAGGCAAGAGTGAATGCAATCTTTGAGGAGGATAATAAGATGGTCAAGGAATATGTTGCTGAAGTTAGAGCTCCCATGAGGTGGATATGGGCTCAAATGGTGGCAACAAGGGTGTTAGAAAAAAGGGACCCAGAAACTGAAAATTGTGGAAGAATCATACTGTGAGTACCACATGAAGGAAGCATATGAGATTGATTGTTGCTTGGAGTTCAAGCAACTAATTCAGGACAAGATGAATAAGAAAGAACTTGAGTTCTTTGATAAAGAAGACAAAGAATGTTTACTGGATGTATGTGCATTAGAGGAGTCATCCTCTAGAAGAGACTACATCGGAATAAAGCCTTTAGTGATTAAGGCTAAAATAAGAGTTGGTGAGCCAGCAAGGAATGTGACCCCACGGCTCATAATTAAGGCACCAATGCCATTTCCCTACAAGGATAGCAGGTAGGTCCCTTGGAATTACACTTGTGAAGTAACTGCCCCGGGAGAAACATCTATTCAAGAGAAAGGAGAGCCGTTCAATGAAGTGAGCCGTTTCACGGGGAGTGGAAGACTCTATTCCCATCCAATAACAGAGGATAGAGATTCAGCACAAATGAAGGTTGCTGCTGAGGAGCCCAAAAAAGAAGATGACAGAGATTTCATCAAGGAAAAACTGACAACATATCATGAGCCTATAAAGGAATCCAAGGCTCAAGAGTTCTTGAAGATCTTAAAACATAGTGAATACAGTGTCGTGGAGCAACTCCACAAGCTTCTGGCTCGAATATCTATGCTGTCATTGTTACTAAGTTCTGAGGGCCACCGTGAGGCCTTGTTAAAGATTTTGAACCGGACGTTCGTGTCAAAGGAGATCACAACTGATAAGACGGATATGTTAGTTGGTAATATTGCTGTCAACAACTTTATCTCGTTCAATGATAAAAAGATACCAGGTGAAGGAACGGGATCTTGCAAAGCTTTGCACGTCATCACCAGATGTAAAGGGCATATGTTACCAGGTGTCCTAATTGATAATGGGTCGGCACTGAATGTTCTACCATTAGCCACTCTGAAGAAACTGCCAATAGACAGTTCTTATATGAGGACTTATCAGAACACGGTAAGAGCATTTGATGGAACTCAGAAGGATGTGTTAGGGAAAATTGAGGTGCCTTTGCAAATTGGACTAGTAACCTTCGACGTTGAATTCGTGGTCATGGATATAAGACCTAGCTATAGTTTCCTGCTTGGTCGCCCATGGATTCATGCAACAGGAGCGGTCTCATCTATTTTACACCAAAAACTGAAGTTTGTGATCGATGGACAATTAATAACTGTTGGTGCGGAGGAAGAAATCATTGCATCAGTAACCACTGATGCACCCTTCATTGAGATTGATGAGGGTGTGCTCGAGTGTTACTTTAGGACATTAGATCTAGTCAATGTAACCTTTGTCATCGAAGGAATCAAGGTGCCAGAACCGGAATTATCAAGCTGCGCAAAGATGCAGCTAAAACAAACGCTTGGGAAATGAGCTGAAATTGGAAAAGGACTTGGAAGAAAACATCAAGGAAGATTGTATCCTGTAGTAATCCAAGCAAAAAAGGATCGGTTCGGTTTGGGTTTCAAGCCCAACAAATGGTAAAAAAGTGCGAAGATCAGAAAGCATCAAGAGAGGAGAAGAGCTAGATTGAAGGGAGATGAAATCGAGTAGGAGCCGATGACTTTCCCTCCCTTGAACCATAACTTTATATTTGGAGGTATGCTGGATCCAAATACCTCAGCCAGTGAGAAAGGAGAGAGCACTATGTGTGAAGCATTCGAGAAGCTAAGCATCAATGATGTGACTGACAATGAAGAAGAGAACCAGTACCTGTCAATGATCCGCCCTTGCTCCGAGCTTGAAAATTGGACTGCTGAAGAAATTCCTGTAGTCTTTAAGACATGTCCAGAGTAATTCTCAAACTAACTTCTTTGCTCCAGGCCCGGAAACAATAGGGGATCTTATGTAAAGGGCCTATGTCAAAATTTTAATTTTGAAATTCAATAAAAGATGCATTTCCTTAAATCTTGTGTGGCAAACTTTCCTTCCATAACCAAAACCAAATAAAAACCATAAAATTTAAAGCATAAAAATATTCCATTCATTTTGTTTCTTTCTTTGTATATATCTTTTGCCTATTTCCTTTTCAGGTCTTCAGATATCATTAATCTAAATGAATCTGAATCTGACTTCAAGGTGGATTTTGAATTACCTCTATGCTTGGAAGAAATTGGAAATATTGACGATGAGGAAGAATATGATGTACCCAGTGATATGCTCAGAATGGTCAGAGAAGAGAAAAAGCAAATTCTAACACATAAAGAGGAACTAGAGATATTAAACCTCGGAACCATAGAAGAAAAGTAAGAGGTAAAGATTGGTACTACCATCACGGCGAAAACTAGACAAAGTTTGATTGAGCACTTGAAGGAATTTAAAGATATTTTTGCTTGGTCATACCAAGATATGCCTGACCTTGACACATACATCGTCATGCATAGGCTCCCTATAAAGGAAGGATGTGAACCAGTAAAACAAAAGTTGAGAAGAATGAAGGCTGAAACACTCCTCAAGATCAGGGATGAGGTAAAAAAGCAATACAGTGCAGGATTCCTTGAGGTAGCTAAGTACCCAGAATGGGTGGCGAATATTGTTCCAGTATCGAAGAAGGATGGAAAAGTACGAATGTGTGTTGATTATAGGGATCTCAATAAGGCAAGCCCAAAGGACAATTTCCCACTCCTACATATTGACACTTTAGTTGACAACACAGCTGGCCATTCACTTTTCTCTTTCATGGATGGTTTCTCTGGATATAACCAGATCAAGAATGCAGGGGCAACGTATAAAGTGATGCCCTTTGGACTTAAGAATGCAGGGGCAACCTATTAGAGGGCCATGGTCACTTTCTTCCATGATATGATGCATAGAGAAATACAGGTATACGTCGATGATATGATCGTCAAATCTCGATCTGAGGAAGAACATTTGGTCAATTTAGAAAAACTCTTCCTAAGACTGAGAAAGTTCCAGTTAAAGCTTAATCCGACTAAGTGCACATTTGGAGTCACATCTGGCAAGTTATTGGGTTTTGTTGTAAGCAGAAGAGGAATTGAGATCGATCCTGATAAGATAAAAGCCATACAGGAACTTCCCCTACCTCAAACACAAAAGGAAGTTCGAGGTTTTCTGCGACGATTAAATTACATCGCACGCTTCATTTCTCAGCTAACTGATAAGTGTGATCCAATGTTTAGGTTACTCAAAAAGAATAACCCTGGGATATGGGATGAAGAATGTCAAGCGGCCTTGGAAAAGATCAAAGAACAGCTGAGCAATCCTCCAGTATTAGTACCACCTGTTTCAGGGAGACCATTGATCTTGTACTTAACGGTCTATGAAAATTCCATGGGTTGTGTGTTAGCAAAACATGATGATACTGGAAGAAAAGGCGATATATTACTTGAACAAGAAGTTCACTGATTGTGAAACCAGATATTCGTCAATTGAAAAGCTATGTTGTGCTCTGGTTTGGGCGGTCAAAAGGTTACGAAAATACATGTTGTATCACGTTACATGGTTAATCTCAAAGTTGGACCCACTGAAGTTCATGATGGAAGCTCCAGCCTTATCAGGAAGATTAGCATGATGGCAGATATTATTATCAGAGTTTGATATCTAGTATGTGAGCCGAAAAGCGATAAAAGGAAGTGTTATAGCAGACTTTTTGGCAAGTCGCGCCTGTGATGACTATGAAGCATTAAACTTCAATTTTCCTAATGAAGACTTGATGTGTATCACAGAAGATGATGAAGCTTCAATAGAATCTTGGGTTATGAATTTTGATGGTGCAACAAATGCATTAGGAAGAGGTATAAGGGCAGTTCTGGTTTCACCGGAAGGAGATTATTACCCTTTTACCAGTCGATTGAAGTTCTTCTGCACTAATAATATGGCGGAGTACGAGGCATGTATAATGGGATTAAGAGAAGCTACAAGAAGAAAAATTCGTACCCTAAGAGTTTTTGGGGACTCTACATTAGTCATTTATCAGATACGTGGTGAATGGGAGACAAAAGATGTAAAGTTGGTGGAATACCACAAGCTGGTCCTCGAATTGACCAAGGAATTTGATGAGATCACTTTCAAATATCTCCCCAAAGAAGACAACCAAATGGTGATGATTTAGCCACCTTAGCTGTCATGTTTAGGGTAAATAAAGGATTTGAGATGATGCCCATCAGGTTATATATGCTTGACTCTCCAGCTCATTGTTATGACGTGGAAGAAGAAGTGGATGGATTGCCATGGTATCATGACATCTTGCAATATGTAAAATTCTGGCAATACTCGCCTCAAGCTACAGAGAATGAAAAGAAAATGATCAGGAAGATGGCAGCAGGGTATGTCCTTAATGGAGAGATTTTATACAAGAAAAGTCGTGATCAGATGCTTTTAAGATGCGTGGGGGCAAAAGAGGCACAATTAATTGTAGAAGAAGTTCATGAAGGAATTTGCGGAACTCATCCTAGTGGCTTCACCATGGCCAGGAGAATCATGCGATTTGGATACTATTGGTCAACCATGGAGGGTGATTGCATCAACTATTCTCGCAAATGCCACAAGTGCCAAATTTATGCTGACAAGGTTCATACGCCACCTCAACCTCTTCATATTATGACAGCCCCTTGGTCGTTCTCCATGTGGGGCATTGATGTCATCAGTCATATTCACCCTAAAGCATCAAACGAACATCATTTTATCCTGGTAGCCATTGATTATTTAACGAAATGGGTAGAAGCAGCCTCGTATGCAAATGTCACCAGATCCACGGTTTGCAAGTTTTTGAAAAAGGAAATCATTTGTCTATACGGCTTGCCTGAAAGTATCATCACCAACAATGCTTCAAATTTGAACAATAGGATGATAAGTGGAGTCTGTGAGCAGTTCAATATCAAACATCACAATTCTGTGATATATCGCTCGAAGATGAATGGGGCAGTGGAGGCTACGAACAAAAACATTAAGAAGATAATCGCAAAAATGACTGACACCTATAAAGCTTTGCATGAGAATCTGCCATTTGCCTTATACGCTTATCGAACTGTAGTAAGAACTGCCACTGGGGCAACACCTTTTTCATTGGTATATGGAGTAGAAGTAGTGCTACCCATTGAAGTTGAAATACCATCGCTCGTGTCTTAATGGAAGCAAAGTTGGAAGAAGCAGAATGGGTTCAAGCAAGATGTGATCAACTGAACTTAATTGAAGAAAAGAGATTAAAAGCACTATGCCATGGGCAAATGTATCAAAAAAGGATGATAAGGGCTCATGAGAAGAAAGTTAGCCCAAGAGAATTCCAAAAGGGGGATCTGGTGTTGAGGAAGAAGCTGCCAATCCAAAGTGATGCTCGAGGAAAATGGACACCGAATTGGGAGGGACCTTATATTGTAACAAAGGTTTTCTCAGTAAGAGCATTAATTTTAGCCGAAATAGATGGAGACGAACTCCAAAACCCGATAAATTCATATTTGGTCAAGAAGTATTATGTTTGAAAAAGAAAAAAAGAAAAAAAAAAGAAAAAGGAAAAAAAGAAAAAGAAAAGAAAAAAGAAAAAAGAGAAAAGAAAAGAAAAGAAAATGAGGGTTCAAAATGAAAATCCGCAAAAGGGCATTTTGAAACCAAATGAGGATCTGAGTTGAAAACCCGTAAAAGGCGGCTAAGACAATTTGTAAATAAGACCTTCCTCGGAGATTGGCTTAGGGAAATTCATATCTTTCCGCATAATCAGTGTTTTCGGAGTCCGCTCAGCATGGTGGACATTCAAGGCATCTTATGAAGTCATGACAGGAGAAGTTTAGGTTTATGATATCTGAATGCCTATTCATTTCCTTGTAATTTCTTTTTGTGTTTGCCACAATACCAATAAACTTTTGTTGTTAGACCTTTTCTTTTCCTCCTTTGACACCTTTCACAAAGCATCTTGCATTGAAATGAAAATTAAAATTTGACATCACTTGAAATATTCATAAGATTTTTGAGCATTACTTTGAAATTTGTCTAGAAGAGTATTGGAACTATGAGGTATTCAATGGTCAAATTTGAAGCTTAGGGCATAAAAAAGCATCAAAACTTATAAGGAAATACAAGATGGAAATATGTTTTTCTACAAACCTTGGTGGAAAGCCTCAAGAGATGCTTCGACTTTGCTTTAAGGAAGCATGTTGCAAAATAGAGTTGCTTACATAAGATATTCTACTTTCTACAACAATGAGAACAATTTTACAAACATCGAAGGAAAAGCTAAATGAGACATTGGGAAAGCAACAAGTTTCTAGGAGGCTTGTCACTGAATATTGATGTATCAACTACATTGATAACAGAGTGTTGAAGAATATGAGGATGAAGTCAGTCCTTCTAACCAGGAGTACAAGATAACTGGATTGAGTGAGAAAATGTGCAAAGATCATATGAAGCAAAGAAGTGCTAAGAATGGCAATGGTAAAACAGAAGCGATTGAGGTGACTACTTATGATTAATTATCGAAGCATACAGTAACTCTGAGTTAATGATGGAAAACCGGTGCATTTCCCATATCCCCACAGAGTTTCGTTCTAGGGCATCCTAGCAGCAAAGAGCTTCCCTGTTTGAAAATCATGACAGAAGTCGCAAGAAAAGATGAATGTATTGTCTAAAATGGCATGGCTGATGAAGGGTGGACAATGGTGAAGATTGCTCTCCAAGGAATAGACGATGGAATTTTAACAACAAGAAATTGGTAAAACCAACTAGTATGGGAAAACCGTCCTTTTTGATAGGATGGGCCAAAGCATACACACTATTAGTTGCTAGAGTTGAGAAAATGTTTGAGATGATATAATCCAAGTTTCCTAGAGCTTCACAGTTTTCTTCTTTGTTAATTAAAGAAAACGTTAAGAAAAAAAGCAAAAGAAATAAGACATGCATCCATGACTAGCCATCCCTAGGGGCATATGCATATTATTTGGATCATTTGCATTTGTTTTGACATATTTTAGAAGCTGCCTATCCGTTCGGGCATTTGGAGAATGGAACCTGCTTATCTATTCGAGCACAAGGAGAATAGAACCTGCTTATCTATCCGAGCATGAGGAGGATGGAACCATTTTTTGAACCTGCTTATCTATTCGAGCACGAGGAGAATATAACCTGCTTATCCATTCGATCATGAGGAGGATAGAACCCCTTCTTTGAACCTACTTATCTATTCGAGCATGAGGAGAATAGAACCTGCTTATCCATCCGAGCATGAGGAGGATAGAACCCTTTTTGAACCTACTTATCTATTCGAGCACGAGGAGAATAGAACATGCTTATCCATCCGAGCATGAAGAAGATGGAACCCTTTTTTTGGAACCTGCCTATCTATTCAGGCATGAGGAGAATAGAACCCGCCTATCCGTTCAGGCATTTGAAGAATGGAACCTGCTTATCCATCCGAGCATGAGGAGGATGAAACCTTTTTTGCAAACCTGCCTATCCATTCGGGCATTTGGAGAATGGAACCTGCCTATCTATTCGGGCATGAGGAGAATAGAACCCGCCTATCCGTTCAGGCATTTGAAGAATGGAACCTGCTTATCCATCCGAGCATGAGGAGGATAGAACCTTTTTGCAAACCTGCCTATCCGTTCGGGCATTTAGATAATGGGACCTACCTATCTATTCCAGCATGAGGAGAATAGAACATGCCTATCCGTTTAGGCATTTAAAGAATGGAACCTGCTTATCTATCAGAGCATGAGGATGATGTAACCTTTTTTGCAAACCTGCCTATCCGTTCGGGCATTTGGAGAATGGAACATGCCTATCTATTCGGGCATGAGGAGAATAGAACCCGCCTATTCGTTCAGGCATTTGAAGAATGGAACCTGCTTATCCATCCGAGTATGAGGAGGATGGAACCTTTTCTGCAAAACTGCCTATCCGTTCGGGCATTTGGAGAATGGAACTTGCCTATCTATTCGAGCATGAGGAGAATAGAACCTGCCTATTCGTTAAGGCATTTGAAGAATGGAACCTGCTTATCTATCCGAGCATGAGGAGGATAGAACCTTTTTTGCAAACCTGTCTATCCGTTTGGGCATTTGGAGAATGGAGCCTGTTTATCTATTCGAGCACAAGGAGAATAGAACTCGATTGTCTTCTCAGGCACAAACGGTTTGGTAATCGATGAAAATTAATGTCTTCTTTTCTTTGCTCTATTCCCGTTTCACTGGAATAACCAAAGAGGGGCAGCTGTTGTCACTAGATTTTCACCTTTGTTTTAATTGTTAATTTAGTATTAGCGTATTGTAATTATATGATATTGATAACATAGTTAATATGTTCAGTAGCAAATATTAACGTTACTAATAACCTAGTTAGGGGTCACATGGTATATAGTTGATGTATTTAAGTTACAAGATTAATATAGTTTAGGTCTCATATAATGTGTTACAATGTGTATAATTGTTAGTTTATTAATGTACTGTATATAGTTGTAGTTAGGATTAACATAAATTGCATATTGCATAGTAGTTAATATATTAAAACCCAAAAATATGAAATGCATAGCCCATTTAATAAATAAAAGGTCCATTAGGAATTGATTTTAAATTAGAACCTATTAGGAAAATAAAAAAAACAGTCCAATGTACAAAGGGTCAGTTGGCCCGTTTATAACAAAAACCCCTATTTCCGCTTTATTCTTTTGCGCAGCCAAGGGGAGACCTTGGATCTGCCTGGAATCCAGCGGCGCAGATCGCACCAGCTGGGGAAGATATAGCGCCTTAGCATCTCAGCCGCACGATTAGGATGTTATCTAATGGCCCAGATTGCTTCGTAGTGTTCACGCAGATCACCACTCGCGCCTGACAGCTACGCGCGCGACGATTCAGCTCCGGCCGTCTGCTTCATCTTCTCTGATGCGTCACTCGCTTCGATCGTTACCCACCGACACCGTTCGAGTCATTAGAAACATATAAACAGAGGAACAAGAGGTTTAAAACCATATTAAAGCCCAAAAATTCAAAGGGGAATAAAAAATCAAGTTGCAATCAGATATTAACAAATATGCAAAAAGGCAATTCAAAAGACCATAATCCCCAAATCGGTGCCATGGTAGGAATCAAGCAAATCAGAGGGAAAGAAATCAGGGATTTAGGCTTAGGATTTTTGGCAATACTTGTACTATAAATAGAAGTGTAAATCATTGTAAACAACAAGAAATATTTGACACAGGAACAATTCCACAAAAGAATCACACACAACCAGTAAATATACTAGCATTCAGAAGCAGTAAGAGCAGGCAGTTGTAATCGACATTCAAAGGCAATAAAGAGCAAGTTCTAGTAATTCTTCCTACCTATTTACTTTCAATCTCAATATAAATAAAGAAGAAAAGATTTTTTTAACCTTTTTTGCGTTCGAAATCTGGAAATTTCGCCACTGGCAATGGCAGCCAGCGCCGGTGGATGGCAGCCGGCACAATGGATGTTCATTGTGTCCTTCATAAAATGAAGAACACGATGAACTGGGTAGAAAGTTTAAAGAGGAAGCATTTTGATTTGTTTGGATGAAATATGAAAGAATGAAAATTGTTTGTTATAACAGCTATTTATACCAACCCGTTTGACCCGAACCCGGCTATAACCCGCGCCCTTCTTTCCTGGATCTCACGCCGCAGCTCCTCAGCTTTTAATTGTTTCAATTTTGTCATTTTTCCTTTCAATTCAGCACCAAACTTTTAATTGTTTTGGATTATCCCCCACATTTTGGTTTTCTTTCAATTTAATCCTTAATACAGATTTTTTGTTTTAAAAAGATAAAAATCTAATTCTTTTACTTTATTTAATCTCAATAATTGCTTAGTTATTTATTTCATGTAATTATTTTTTTCTTTTATGCCTTTTATGTATATAAATTTGTATGTATGTAAAACCTTAGGATTAGGGACTTTAAACTTATATTAGTGACATGTATGTTGTAAAATATTCTTCATTTCAATAAAATACAATTAATTATATTTAATTCTTAATAATTAAAAGGAATGTAGAAATTTCTTAGGACTATTCACTTCTAGATTTTAATTAAAAGATTTTAACACATTTAATTGCCTTGTTTGTTTGTTTAAAAAAGTGAAAACTTAATTAATGCGGCGTCTTATCAAACGGGAATGACGGGTTAGCGCCAGAAGTGTTGGCAGTGATTAAAGTTCATTTCCCGGGCGATAAGGCCGTTAAAATAGATTTACATTCATTTTACGGATAAATAAATCAAAATTTTGTGAACTTGCAAATTCCAGTTCTAAAAATGTTTTTTTAAATTAATTAAGGTACCAATTTTTTGGGCATTGTGGGAGAGCTAATCCTTCCCCGCACGTAATTGACCCCTGAACCTATTTTCTCATATTTTCATGGACCAAAATGTAATTTTGATAAATAAAAAGTTTTTATCAAAATACCCTTGTTTTAAAAGTGATCCAACCACACTTTTTTTTCAAAAAATGATTGGTGGCGACTCCTTAATTTTATAAAGTTTTCCAAAACGTCAAAACCTTCCTAAAAAAGGGTTGCGACAAATAGGTAAATCGAAAACTTAAAAGCAAATCAGGGATTATGAAATCTCAGGGTTTGAGGGCACGGTTACATGTGAGGAAGGATTAGCACCCCTGATAAGTAGTCTATTTGATTACTATTTTATCTTTAATTATGTCTTAAATGATTAGTTCATGTTACTGATTTGGATGTTTTTGTGCATTTTCTATGCAGGACTTCAATTCTGAAGATTGCACTTAAAAGACAAAGTTCTGCAGTTTTATTTTCCGGAATCAAGGCTGGGCTAGTGGGCATGAAGCGTCTGACGTGGCATCTAGTCAGGAGCTTCTAGAAGGTCCAGTCAACAGTTTTTAAAAGGTCTAGTCATCAAGGACGGATGAGCAGAATCAACTGCATTTTAAATTCAAATTAGAAATTATCTTTTGTTTTTAGGATTTAATTTGAATATTTTCTAGAATTATATTTTATCATTTCTAGGTTATTTCTAGGGTTTTATAAAACAATAAATACACCCTCGGGGTAAGCTAGAAATATATCTCATTCTTAGTTTTGTTCTTGGTTTCTAAGTTCTATAAATTCTCTTTTTCTTTACGTTCTTATTTTTAAATTTTCATTTATTTTCTTTTAAAATTCTGAGTATGATTTCTACCATAATCATGCTTGGCTAATTTTCCAACAAGCCAAAGGCTAAAGCAACAACTCAATTCTGATCGTGAGAATTGAAAAGCACTTTATATCTTTGAATATATTTCTCAATTTTCTACAAACATGGATTAGCAATCGGTCTTTCTTTTTAAAATCCTTACACTTTTAAATTCAAAAAGGGTTTGTTGGTTTGAATGTTGTTTCGATTTATAGTTGGGAGGAAGGATTGGCTTGTAGCACATTCGACTTCATGTGAACACACTTAGCGGCTGTCCGCTAAGGGAAATTAAGATCGGATTTGATTCTCATTAGGACAATATAGTCCGAGTTGGGTTTTTTCCAAATTTTAAACTGTTTTATTCTAACAACAATAGTCGTGTTTAGTCTAGCAAGAAAACTAAAATTCAAAAATTGATTTTGGATTATCGGTTTACCGAAGAGAAAAGCAAGTTACAAGGGTTAGGCCTTATAGACTATAACCGGTATTTATCCGGAGTAAAATCTTATTTGATGATCGATTGGAAATGAGTCAAAACGAAGCTTGAGGCTGTTTACTTAAACTGAATATCTTCTTAAATTTTCTCTCATTCTTAGATTTAAATTTTATTTCTTCGTTCTATTTAAATTAAACTCTTGCGATCAAACCCTCTATTTAATTTATTTTCTCGCTACAGTCAGAATCAAAACCTCTAGATATCAGAAGCTGCTTAGTCTTTGTGGATCGACCATTTCTTCTCTTTACTACGCTTATTAATTATTTATTTTGAGATTAAAGATAATTATTTTGATAGTTAACGACACATATCAAATTGGCGTCGTTGCCGGGGACTTCAACAAAGTTTCTGATATAGTTTGTTTTGATTTATGACCAGGAAGAATCCGAGCGAACTAGCAGATTTTGAACCAAAAATTGAAGCATTAGCCCGAAGACTACAGGCCCAGACACTTCGAGAAAGAAGACAACGACAATAGCAAGAACAGGGACAACAACAATCTGAACCAGATCTAGAAAACCCTCTAACGTTGAAACACACTTTGAATTTGACGACGTAAAATAGATTCTAATAGCAGACAACGAGCAAACTATTCGAGAACTTGCCGCAACACCTGATGAGCAACAACCGTTGTGCATCACATTCTTGAATAGAGAGATGCCATTCGCACTTAAGACGGGTTAAATTTATCTTCTGCTGACTTTTCAAGGTTTGCCCAGTGAAAACCCGCACAAACATATCAAGGAATTTCATATGGTTTGTTTAAGCACGAAACACAAGGAGTATCCGAAGAACAAATTAAACTCTGCGTTTTCCCTTTTTCCTTAGCCAATTTGGCTAAGGATTGGTTATTTGATTTACCGTTTAATTTGGTTACTACATGGACTGATATGGCTGGACTTTTTCTTGACAGGTTTTTCCCTATAGCCAAGGCGAGTGAACTAAGGCAAAGCATCTTAGGAATCTGACAAAAAGATGCTGAATCATTATATGAGTATTGAGAGAGATTCAAGAAATTATGTGCAAATTGTCCATAACACGGGCTGTCGGAACAAACACTTCTCCGATACTTCTGTGAAGGCTTACTCCCTATGGAGATGAAGATGGTCGACGCAGCAAGTGGAGGTGCAGTAGTAAACATGACTCTAATTGGGGCTAGAAATTTAATTTCTACTATGGCCGCCAACTCTCAACAGTTTTACCCTTCCAGTGAACCCTCTCGACGAATTCACGAGGTAAGTACAATATCTTTAGAAAATAAAATTGATAAGTTAGCTAATATATTTCAATCTCTTATTGCAAGCAAAATAGGTACAATTAGACTTTGCGAAATTTGCACAAAGCCGGACCACCCTACAGATTGTTCCCCAATGTTACAAGAAGATATTGCCACACAAGTAAATGCAATAAGTAATTTTTTGGGACATCCCTAAAGGCCATACAACCCTCATGCCAACACCTATAATCCATGGTGGAAGGACCATCCAAACTTCAACTATGGACCAAATCGCAAACCAAATCAAGCTTATCAACCACCTACACCACAACAATATTAACCGTAAAAACCATCGTTGGAGTCAATTGTCGAACGTTTGGCGCTATCCCAAGAACAATTTCAACTAAAGACCGAAGCACACTTTCAAGAGTTAGATAAGCAAATGGGTTAAATGGCTCAGGCCGTAAGTCGTTTAGAATCCAAAGGGAAACTACCATCTCAAACCAAGGTGAACCTACGAGAAAACGTTAGTGCAATTACCCTTCGTAGCGGCACTGTTATCGCACCACCATCCCCAAATGATGTTACTGCAGAATCCCAAAAAGAAGACGAATCGAGATCCTAGAGGGAAAAGGAAGAAGTTGATACAAGATCCCAGAGGAAAAAGAAGGATGAGTCGCCAACTCCTCCCACGCCACATCCCTTTCCGTCGAGAGTGGTTAAACGTGATAAACAAGCCAAGGAAAAAGAGATACTTGATATTTTTTGAAAGGTGGAGATAAACATACCTCTTCTTTAGGTAATTTGAAAAGTTCTGAGATACGCCAGATTCTTGAAAGACCTTTGCACAACCAAAAGAAGATTTACCGGTAATGAAAAGGTAAACTTGGGTGAAAACATATCAGTTGTTTTTCAACGTAGGCTTCCACCTAAGCTAAAAGACCAAGTTATGTTTGCTATTTCTTGTAAAATTGGTAAAGTAGGAATTAGACGTACTATGTGTGATTTGGGTGCTTCCATAAATGTTATGTCACTTTCCGTTTACAATTCACTTGGTGTAGAGCCTTTGAAGGAAACAAGAGTGACAATCTAGCTCGCCGATAGATTCATCATTTACCCTGAAGGACTCATTGAGAATGTACTGGTTAAGGTAAATGACTTAATTTTTTCGGCAGATTTCTATGTCATCGACATGGAAAATGACCGAACCAATTCTTCCTCTGATATCCTTCTTGGCCACCCCTTCCTAAGCACATCACCTACCAAAATTGACATTAGGAGTGACATTCTTACCATGGAATTTGATGGTGAGGTTGTTAAATTTGACATTTATAAGGCGATGAAACATCCAGATTCTATGGCAAACATTAGCTTCGTTGGTATTTATGAACCTTTAGTTGATGAATTTCTGGAAACTAACTTATCTGATGATTTGTTTAGTGAATTGAAGGATCACGACAAAGAAATTATGGAGTTGGAAAATATTTATTCTGACTTGTGCCTAACTCCTCGAAATCTAAAATATTACCTTCCATTTTGCAGGCACCAAATTTGGAGTTAAAATTGCCACCGGATAAATTAAAGAGTAAAAGAGATATTTTGTCAGAAAAATGAAGGAATTCCATGATCGTAAAATTTCTCATAGGGAAGTTCTCAGTTGGACAAAGCGCATGAATTGGAGGAAATATTTGTCGCATTACTTATAGTCTGAATCAAACTTTATTTTATTTTTTGTTTGCTTAATTTTTATTCGTTTTCAATTTAATTTTATTTATTTTGGTCTCAGATTTATTTTATTTGAATTTTTAGGTACCCAAAATATTTTGAATCAAACTTTCATGAAGATAATTGCGGTGATTTTTGATCAGACATGGCATAACATCCAGTCCATGGAAGTACTTTACGCATGGATCACCAGTGGAGGAACCATTTTATAAAATGGTGCATGTTAGCAAAACCTCTCCCCCACCTAGGCGCAGATTAGCATAACCCATTGCCCAATATTTTTCTTGCCACTCACATTTTCCCCACAATTTCAACAGTTGCTTTAGCCAATTATCCTATCTGTTTCTTTATTTTAAATCCACTTTTCTTTATATTTTAAACCCCATGGACCCCACACCTATTGGTAAACCATGTTCATCTTTCCCTCATGGTTTTCCCACAAACATATAGTCGTAGCCGAACTCTCTCCCAAGCCCACCACCCGTTCGCTCCTCCTTGCTAACCACCAGCCGTATACCTTTACGCAGCCACCATAACCGCGACCACCACCCCTTTTTACCCCTTCAGTTCGCGCACCTCTACAGCATCGTCACCACCCTACTCCGGCCATCGCGATGGTCCACACAAGACGCCAAGGCCCTGGCCACGGTCTAGTCAATAAACATGAGGAGTATCTCTATTCTTTCTCTTGTGCTTTAATTTTTGTATTGGGACAAGACACTTTAAGTGAGGGGGTAGAGAATAATTGCATCGATTTTCTCTTACTTATTTATATTATTGGAATTGAGTATGCCTTGGTTGATATGTTGAAATTTTTGTTGACGATCCTAATTTTTACCTTATTGCATTGATTACCTTATGAGTTTGTGATTCCACTTTTATCGGAAATAGGGTGCATGATAGTTAAATGGCATGATTTGTGTTTTTCTTTAAATCTTGCTTGATATCCCATGCGTTTGTCGATTGATATTTTTCTTGACTCAGTACAAATTACACTTTCTTGTGAGATTCAAGCCTAAATGAGCAAACTTTTTTATTTTTGCTCATTTGTTCGATTAAGTGTGTCGGACTAATATTGATATTCTAGAACTTGTGAGTGAATACATATCGAGACTACATGTTTTGAATTTGATGCTTTAATATGATTTGAAAAAAAGAAAAAAAAACTTGTTCGAACTGTGCTCGAACATAAAATAAATAACAGAAGAAAAAGATTCGTTTTTGTTACACTTCTTTGCATTTGTTTACGCTGCTTGGTTCATGAAGTGAGCTTATATATATTTGCATCTCTTGTCTTGATGTTAACCCATATTTTTGGCCTTTTCCCCTACCTTTACCTAAACCTCGTTACAACCTTTAAAGACCCTTTGATTAATGCATCTTGTTCATTTTTAGTGGCGGAGACTTGATTTTCTTACAAGCATATGGTAATGTCATATTTGATTCCGGCTTGAGCGATATCTTTTACGTTAAACACTTTGAGAGACAATGAGTGAATCCTTGTGAGGTATTGAGTATTGTTACATTGAAATTAATAGACTATTGGGATAGCTTGGTCTTGCTTGCACTCATTCCTAATTATGCATTTTACTTGATTGTTACTCTATATTTTATACTTGTTGAAATCTTGACTCATTTGGTTTTCTTTTTATATATTGTGAGATTAAGGATGGTAACTTGAGATTTCTTTTATTTGGCTAAGGCATGCTTGAGGACAAGCATTGAATAAGTGAGGGGGAATTTGATAAGTAGTCTATTTGATTACTATTTTATCTTTAATTATATCTTAAATGATTAGTTCATGTTGCTGATTTGGATATTTTTGTGCGTTTTTTATGCAGGACTTCAATTCTGAAGATTGCACTTAAAAGGCAAAGTTCTGCAGTTTTATTTTCTGGAATCAAAGCTGGGCTAGTGGGCATGACTTTAGGCATGAATCATCTGACGTGGCGTCCAGTCAACAGCTTCTAGAAGGTCCAATTAGCAGTTTTCAGAAGGTCTAGTCATTAAGGACGGACGAGCAGGATCAACTGCATTTTAAATTCAAATTAGAAATTATCTTTTGTTTTTAGGATTTAATTTGAATATTTTCAAGAATTGCTTTTTATCATTTCTAGGTTATTTTTAGGGTTTTAGAAAACTATAAATGCCTCTCGGGGTAAGCTAGAAATATATCTCATTCTTAGTTTTGTTCTTGCTTTCTAAGTTCTATAAAATTCTCTTTTTCTTTACGTTCTTATTTTTAAGTTTTCATTTATTTTCTTTTAAAATGCTGAGTATGATTTTTGAATTTTCCAACAAGCCAAAGGCTAAAGCAACAACTCAATTTCGATCATGAGAATTGAAAAGCACTTTATATCTTCGAATATATTTCTCAATTTTCTGCAAACTTAAATTGGCAATCGGCCATTCTTTTTAAAATCCTTACACTTTCAAATTCAAAAAGGGCTCGTTGGTTTGAATGTTATTTCGATTATAGTTGGGAGAAAGGATCGGCTTGTAGCACATTCGACTTACTGTAAACACACTTAGCAGCGGTCCGATTGAGATCTGATTTGATTCTCATTGTGACAACATAGTCTGAGTCGGGTTTTTCCAGATTTTAAACTATTTTATTCTAACGGCGATAGTCGTGGTTAGTCTAGCTAGAAAACTGAAATTCAAAAATTGATTTTGGATTATCGTTTTACTGGAGAGAAAAACAAGTTACAAGGATCGGGCCTTGTAGACTGTAACTGACATTTATCCGGAGTAAAATCTTATTCGATGATCGATTGGAAATGAGTCAAAGCGAAGCTTGAGGCTATTTACTTAAACATGATATCTTCTTAAATTTACTCTCATTCTTAGATTTAAATTTTCATTTATTCGTTTTATTTAAATTAAACTCTTGCGATCAACCCCCATTTACTTTATTTTCTCGCTACAATCAGAATCAAAACCTCCAGATATCAGAAGCTCCTTAGTCCATGTGGATCAACCCTTCTTCTCTTTACTACGCTTATTAATTATTTATTTTGAGATTAAGGATAATTATTTTGACAGTTAACGACACATGCCAACCCCCACAATGCCCATAAAAACGACGCTTATTTAGTCAATATTTTCTAAAGTGTTTTGGGTTTATACATGCATGTGTTATATTCTAATTAAACCTAAAGTCTATTTATATCAAGAATCTAACTAATTCTAGTGACTTTTATTTACAAGTGATTACTCTAATTAAAGTTCCTAGTTTATTATTTACAAGATCATAAATCTGAGGCTCTATCTAACATACTAAAAAACTAACCTAAGAAGCTTGTAAGTAATCAAGGGAACCTATTCTAAAGTATCTAACCTAAGTGTAAATTTTGTCAAATAACCAAATTAAATCATCGTTATAGTTAATGATTTTATTAACAGAAAGTAGTGCATAAATTAAGCAAATATATACATGTAAAGAAAGAATCATGCTTAATTAATAACATATTAACATTAAATTAAATTAATTACAAATTGAATTAAAATAGTCAAACTATTATTTACTACATGAAATTAATTATGTGATCTAATAAGCTAAAGATGTTTAAAATATACAATATTTAATTTACATAAATATACGAATTTATTCACAAAAATAAAGAGAAATAAATATACACGCAGAAGAATTAAAGAATATGAAAGAGATCATAAATTGTCAAATTATATACAATTTAAAGTTACCAATAAAATCATACAAATTAAATTAAGGTGATCGAATTGTACTAAACAATTAAATAAATAAATAACAGGCATACAATATCAAATTAAACATGCTAAATTTAATTCAACATATATACATATAGATATGCTAGTAATAAATAAATAAAATGGTAATAACTTTAACTATGCCATAAAAATATATAATATATAGGAAATTAAATACCGAAATTAAATACCATAATATTATAATATATGTATTAAATGAAACAAAATCAATTATTGTTATAGTAAAAAGGATATAAACAAATATGTAAACTATAAATTAAAAATATTAAAAGTTAACAAATTAAATTTAAACCAACAAATATATAATAATAACATATAAATACATATAAGTGTATAACATATGTTTTAAGAAAAAGAACAAATACATATTATATACAAATATACACAATTGAAACAAGAAAACGCCGAACAAATTATTAAATTGCAATAGTAATAAAATAACAAGCATAAAGTAAAAAAGAAACATGAATTCAAATAAACAAGTAAAGGATTAAATGTAAAAAAAATCAAATGCGTAAAATGAAAAATGTGCATAATCGAAAAGAAATAAAACAAAGGATCAAATAATTAAAAAAGGCTAGATATATTATTAAATTAGAGTAAAGGAATTTTCACACGTTGTAACGCTTTGGATCTTCATTATTCTTGAAGCAAGAATAAAGACGAAATCTCAAACAAAAAGAAGATAAAAAAATCTCTACCTTTTATTTTTCTCAAGAATGCTACTTGTATTTTTCCTGTACAACATTATTTGTGTGTTTTATTGTGTGTTGTGTGGTGAGAATGTATTTCGTTGTGAAAATTATAAAAGAATGAAGCTTACAAAATAGGCTTCAAGAAAGCCTGAAACTTTGAAATAACTTACACATTAATGCTAATTTTTTTAAATAATGTCTTTACTTACGCACCAAACCATTTTCCTTACACACAAAATGATCCTAAATTAATTAGAATAAATATGAAAAAATTAAATTTGACTTTAATTACAAACAATCAATAATTTCTTTGAAAATTCGTAATAAAATCAAATTTTCGTATTGGACACGTATCCAAATTTCTACACACGTTGTCTGCAGTAAAACAAATATATCTTAAGCTCACGACATCCGATTGAGGTGTTTTAAGATGCGTTAGAAAAGTAACTGAAAGACAGTCAGTTCTAAGAAGACACTCTGGCCCAAAAGTGCTTAGATCCTAACAAAAATTCGCCATGAGTCTACAGTCGAAATTCCTTGCACATCACTTGACTTCCATATTTGTTGGACCAAAATCTCTTGCAATCTTCCTATATTAGACATGGTTAGTATCTTGTGTGATATGTAAGAATAACTAAAATACATTAATAATATTAATAAATAAATAAAATAATAATAAAAAATGGGTCAATTGGGCCTTTACTCATGTACATATACTTCTTTTTATTTTTAGTAGATTCTTTTATGGACTCTAATTTATATGCGAGCTTTAATATATTTACAAGCATAAAATTTAAAGGGCCGAATAAAATTGTGACTACACTATAATGAGCCATTGCAGTACCCGATCTAAATTATTCTATTAATAGATTGGATGCCAATAATTAAAGCAAAAAAATTATATACAATCAATAATAAGTCAAAACTTTTAAAATAATTAAATCCTTTAATTTTAACTCAAAACTGTATATTTTTTTTACAATAAGTTCAAAACTGTATTTATCAAATAGGGTCAAAGCGAAAATAATTTGATGATTAATGACATTGCTTATGCTATTAAGTTTTAAATTGATTAAAAATTTGAATTTACTAAGAAAGCTATTATTGTAAATTGCCCAGTCCACCAACTCGGGAACAGTTAAAAATCATATTCAAATTCAATGGAATCATTTTCTGTTTTTTACTTGGATTAAAAAAGTGCTTCTATTTTTTATATAAAAAAATTGAGACCACCAATGGCAGCCAATTAAATCTAAAACTTATCATCAACAAGATGTCAAAAAAAGGAAGGGCTGGTTTCTAAAATCATATAACTTAAATTCAAATTTTAAAATATTTTTAACTTGAATAAAATTACTCTTTGAAATAAATTTGGTACTTTCATAAGTCGTTTATGTCTTATTAGCCTAATTGTCTTGAATCGAGCATAACGGTATTGGTGTTGTTTCAAATGCCTTGTTTTATTTTCAGAAAATTTGAACAGCATTTGTTATCCTCCCGTGAATTGGGTCCTCCGTCCTCTCTTTCTCTCCTGTGCCTCCTTGTTTTGTCTGTAAGCTGTAACATGTTCTGGGACTGTAAGAGAGAAAGAAAAAGACTTGAAAACCCCCAACACAAGCCTTGGGTTTATAAAAAAAAACAACAAAAAAACAAAACCCCTTACCAGTTATCACCTTCTTTATCTTATACAAATTCTTTAATCTCTTACCTTACTGTTTGAAATTTGAAAACTATTTAATTTTAATCGTTCTTATTTTTTATGTTTCCAACTCCCCATGTTTAAGCCCGCGTCTCACTCTCTCTTTCTTTGACTACCTCGGTCACATCACCCCCCCTCACTTGACCATCAAGCTACATTTTTTTTTAACCCTCTGATATTCCTTCTTTTTCCTTTGAGGCAGGTTTCTGATTTCAAACATGGATGAACAGCCTCAGAAAAATGAAAAGCTTGAAACTTTTCCCGTCACCAACACTCTCAAAGACCTTTGTTTGCATCATAACAATGTTAGCATTTCTGGGTCTGATTCTCTTATTAGTTGTAACAGCAGTAGCGGCAGTTTTCAAGATGTTAACGTCAATAAGAACAGTGTTAGCATTAGTTTATGCAGCAGTGTTTCTGAGTCGGCTAATAACAGTAGTGTTAGTAAGAATGCCGAAAGTAGTGACTGTGAAGAGAGTGAAAAGAGTAGTTTCAGGAGTTTTTGCCCATCCAAACCTCACAAAGGAAATGACAGAAGATGGGATGCCATACAGCATGTTAAGGGCAAGGATGGGGACTTGGGGTTGGCTCATTTTAGGTTGTTGAAAAAGTTGGGGTGTGGGGATATAGGGAGTGTTTATTTAGCTGAGTTAAGAGGGATGGGGTGTTTGTTTGCAATGAAGGTTATGGATAAAGGGATGTTAGCTGGGAGGAAGAAATTGGTGAGAGCACAAACTGAGAGAGAGATACTCAGTTCATTGGATCATCCATTTTTACCAACCCTTTATTCTCATTTCGAGACCGACAAGTTTTCTTGCTTGTTGATGGAGTTTTGCAGTGGTGGGGATCTTCATATTCTCCGGCAACGACAGCCGGGCAAGCATTTTACCGAACCTGCGGCACGGTTCGTTTCTATCTTCTTGTTTATAGTTCTAGTTAAGGAAATGTTATTGAGGAGTTTTAAATATAAAGATGCGTGGATTATTTGTGTTGAACCATAGTTTAGATTGGATATATTCAACGTGCTTAGGATTATCGTCTGCAAAGCGCACGAGGTTTCGTAAATTTTCTGATAATATTTCAATCTTATTGCAGGTTTTATGCTTCAGAAGTCCTTCTAGCCCTTGAGTATCTACACATGATGGGGGTGGTGTATAGGGATTTAAAGCCTGAAAATGTATTGGTGAGGGAGGATGGCCACATTATGCTATCGGACTTTGATTTGTCATTGCGATGTTTAGTCAATCCTACTCTGGTGCAGTCCTGTTCCGAGCCATCATGTACAATCGCTTCCTACTGCATTCAGCCAGCATGCATTGATCCAGCATGCAAATTACCTGTATGCGTAGAGCCTGCTTGTTTGCAGCCATCTTGCTTTAAGCCTCGGTTTCTCAGTTCCAAAACAGCGAAGCTGAAGAGTGAAAGAACAAATTTGGTGAATTCAGATTCATTTCCTGTACTTATTGCAGAACCAACTAACGCCCGCTCCATGTCATTTGTCGGGACACATGAATATTTAGCTCCTGAGATTATAAGAGGAGATGGCCATGGCAGTGCTGTTGATTGGTGGACGTTTGGTATTTTCTTGTACGAATTACTACTGGGACGGACGCCATTCAAGGGCAACGACAACCGGGAGACGTTATTCAGTGTGGTTGGTCAGTCCCTAAAATTTACAGACGGATCATCGATCAGTTTTGCTGCAAAGGATTTAATCCGAGGGCTGCTTGCAAAGGATCCACAGAAGAGATTAGGCTTCAAAAGAGGTGCCACCGAGATCAAGCAACACCCTTTCTTCGAAACTTTAAACTGGGCTCTTATCCGCAGCACGCATCCCCCGGAAATCCCTAAACCCGTCGATATCCCATTGCTAAACCAAGCATTTAAGTCGTCAGTGCCTCCAAATGATAAGGCAGCCACAGACTCGAACAGGTCATCTGGTCCTTATTTAGATTTTGAGTTTTTCTGAATTCCGGCGGGAAGCTTAGATTATTGATGTAATCTTCATGTTCTCAATGAAATCTGTATTTCCTTTTTGCCACGTGACATGCCCTTTTTTTCCCATGGAATCTAATGGCGACGAAACGGAGAACCGACACGAAAACATGAATTCCTGGACAAAAAATTGAAGCAACTTTTGCAGCGAGTTGTCCTTCATTCCCCCTCTTTTGATGTGCTTAGTATGGAAGAGTCTCTCATTTGGGGACCTCACCTCCAATGGCGGGGCTTTTAAGCCCTTTCCATTTTCACTCCTTGCTATCAAACTTTATCAGCTAAAGAAACTGAAACATGAAACAAGACAAGAGACAAGTCATAGTAAAGGCTGGTTGTTAACTGTTTGATGCCTACGTTGCCACATTGTTCTGCTTTTTTATTTTTATTTTTCCGACACCCGTTTTTGATACATCCTCCAGCATAGGTATGAGATTGACCCTTCAAATGCATGAAAAAAGATTAGAAAAAATAGAATATGTTCGTCACTTTCCTATTCATATTTTGTTTCTTATATCTGCTTTTCAACTTTATGTAGCTCTACTTTGCTTGAATGGCTGTGCTTTATTTACCCAGGAAATGCACATTCTTTTCCAGAATCCAGGCTTTTCCTTTTCTTCATTTTTCTTGCAGATAATCCTTTATTCGAATACAAATATCGAACACAAATACTTGAAAGGAAATAAACAGCTTGAATTACATAGTAGGGAGATTGGAAGAGAGGGTTGATAGTGATTGGAGAAGAATGAGAAAGAGTGATTCCTGACATAATTTAGAATATAGAAATAACAAAAACTGACAATGTCTTTGTGTTATTGAAGTTTTTAACTCTTTATCTGAATTCTGTCCTTAAAAGCCACGGCTGGCTTTCGGAGTTTGTTTAATAACATGGACTTAAATATCACAGTTTCAGTCATAAATGAAGTTAAAGTTTGAATCATGCTTAAGAAATGATGCCTTGAATCATGGCGGTCCATTCAAGAACTGCTCTTAGAGCCCTTAAATCTATATTAATTTATAAATTTGGCTTTAACAAACCACATGTCCATTCTTTTGACTTCTTGGGAACATTTATCTAATACAAACAAATAGCAAAGGTAAACTATTTTTTAGTAGTCTTTTTTTTTCGTCTTACGGTTTATATTCGAAATCCGTGGCTTATATAATTCTACAATAAATACAATGCACAGCTTTGTATCACTAATCATGTGTACCGCTATATACTATTAACTATTTTAATTACTTTTGGAATCATGAGACCGAAAGCGTTATTAACCCTTTTTAGAATAAAAAATTGAAAAAAACATTTTTATGTTATTTTTTCAGATATTTTTCTTTTTTGGGAAAAGTACAACTATGGTAACTAAACTTTGGCAAAATATTTAATTTGGTAACCAAACTCTTAATTGCTTCAATGCTACCATTAAACATTTAGTTTTACTCCAAATTAGTCACTGACCCGTTAACAACCGTTAAAAGAGTGACTTGACTGTTAAATTATTGTGTATAATAACATATTTAGTCCTCCACGTTTGCAGTTTAAAACAATTTTGTCCTAACTAAAAAATAATAAATTTAACCCACATTATTTACATATTATTGCAATTTCACCCTATTTTAATTAAAAATAATTTAACCATAAACCCTAAAACCAAAACCATAAACCCTAAACTCTAAACTCTAAACCATAATTTGGTTTATTTAACTCCATATGATATGTATTAACCTTAATATGAATCAAGCTTTCTAATTGAACTTAAAATTTCACCTAATTATGAAAACGGGAGCAAGTGTGATGGTTTATTTTCCTCAGAGCTTGGATTTTTTAGTTAATAATTGTATTCCAGGTTGTACCTGTTTTTAGTTTATCTGAAATTCGAGAATTTGGAAGAAAGGACGAACTAAAAGTTTAGGACTATGTTTTAGGATAAAGGAATGAGAATGTTTCCAATGGTTAGTTCACGATTTCGATGCACTTATATAGAATGAAGGAGATCGGTTAGAAATGTTTGTTTGATAAAAGTGGATCTTTAATATTGCAGGATCAAGTCTTAGATTGAAATAATAAAGATGTCAACTGAGTCATCTCGTGAGAAAAATGTTTACATGGCCAAGTTGGCTGATCAGGCCGAGCGCTACGAGAAAATGGTTAAGTTCAATTACAAAACTTGATTCATATTAAGCTTAATACATATTATATGTTAAATAAATCAAATTATGGTTTATGGGTTTAGGGTTTTGAGTTTATGTTTTAAGGTTTATGATTAAATTATTTTTAATTAAAATAGGGTGAAATTAAAATAATGTGTAAATAATGAGGGTTAAATTTATTATTTTTTCTGAATTAGGACCAAATTGTTTTAATGTGCAAATGTGGACTAAATGTGTTATTATACAAAATATTTTAATTGTCACGTCACCCTTTTAACAGTTGTTAAAGGGTCAGTGACTAATTTGGAGCAACACTAAAAATTTAATGGTAACATTGAAACAATTAAAAATTTGGTTATCAAATTGAATATTTTACCAAAATTTAGTTACCATTTGTATACTTTACCCAAAAAGAAAAATATTTGAAAAAGTAATATAAATTTGTTTTTTAGATCTTATTCTAAAAGGGGATAAGAATACTTTTGATTTCATGATTTCAAAAGTAATTAAAATAGTTAATGGTACATAAATTTTACGTGACTATAAAGAATCAATTAATTTTTTCATACTCAAGTACAAATTTTACGTGACTCGCATATATGTTAATTAAATTTTATTTAAAAACTAAAATGATATTTTTAATTTAAAATAATTTTTAAAATAATTTAATCCTTATATCTTACTTAAATAATATTATAAATTTATTTTTTTAATTATTTAATATTAATTTTATAAAAATGATGTGAAAAAAATCATGTCAGCATCATTATTAAATTTTTAATAGTCGACAACTAAAATAAAAAATATAATATTAATGACGATTTTGCCAAAAAAAAATTTGGTGATAAAAAAAGGACGAAGCCCTTTATATGGAGAGAGGAACTTCTTCTCCCAAGACACAACTTTTTTACACTACTATTTGTAATCACTAATTTTATCTGGAGTGATAGCCTGTTTTACATTTTGCAACAAGGGGGTGTGTTTATCTACTTTACTTATTTTTGTGTATGGTAAAAAACCCAAAACGCAGAAATGTTACTAATTTTACTTGTTAAGTGTTAACAGTCTAGTGATATATATATATATGAGTTGCTATCATTATACGTTATTATCTATTAATGTTATATTATCACCATCATTATATTCATGTATTTCATCATTATTACTAGTTTTATTACTATTATTGTTGCCATTATTATATTTATTACATTATTATAATCTATTATTACTGTTATACTATTATTATCACTATATTATCGTCACTACTATTATTATTATTATACTATTATTATTATTATTGTCTAATATTGATATTATTAAACTAAAAAAATAAAAAGATTAATTAAAATAAATAAAGCCCGTAAATAATAAAATCTGTCCACAAATA
The DNA here is from genome assembly GCA_019671005.1 of Hibiscus mutabilis. Lineage (NCBI taxonomy): Eukaryota > Viridiplantae > Streptophyta > Magnoliopsida > Malvales > Malvaceae > Hibiscus > Hibiscus mutabilis. Next base: position 66,548,926 of record CM033711.1, read on the forward strand.
TATATACAGTCCATTAAAAAAACACAAGCCCGAAGTTTAATAAAATTACATAAGGCTCGTTTGGCCCATAATTAAACCTAAACCCTAATCCAATCTGCCCATTAACTTTTGCAGCCACCTAATGTCAGCCGTTAGATCCGGATGAGATCTGACGGTCTAGATGCAGCCAAGGGAACCTTCCAGATTCCACACGCGCGGCTTTATAGCTCTCCATGCGCGACTTTACAACTCCCCACGCGCGCGTGCGTCACACGTCCGCATTTGTTGCTCTTCCAGCAGGGCCTCCACGTCGGCCGAAAGAGCCAGTGGCCCAACGCCACCTCCGCACCGCAGCCACATCGATCACCTCTTCTGGTCCCCTCCTTTCCTCGCGTTTGGCCACCATGCACAAGAAAACAAAATTGTCAGAGGACAAATGCGCAACAAAAATGTTCCCAACGGCAAATATCAGATTGTAGGGACAAGCTGGCCAAATCAGAAAGGCATTTGAATCCTAACAAAATACCAAACAACCAATAGCTGATTTTCTGTTTTCATTTTCATTTTTCAAGATATATGTAATTCGAGGGTATATAAACACAGTGCCCTAAAAATATTGTAAGCATTCGAGATTTCACAAAGCAATAGAGCAGAAAGGCAAAAAACCCTCAAGTTCTAAGGTATACTTCTTCTCTTCCTATTTTTTTGAAAAGTATTAAGCATGCATATAATAGGGTTTTGAGTCTTTTACCTTCGATTTTTGTGTCCTTTTTCATGTTGGTTCATCTTCGGACGCTTCTCCTTCTTCAGTTGACATATTTCCACGCTGACGACAAGCCTACTGGCCCTTTTGAGGCCACGAATGGTGAGTCAGACGAAGGGATGGTTTGTAGGAGTTGGTGTTTCTGTTTTTCATAAAAGAAAAAAGGGGTTCTTTTAAAAAAATGAGTTTGAATATGGTTTTAGGAGTGAAACAAAAGGTTTTTTTAGGTTTTCGGCAGCGGCCGGAGCGGTGGCTCGCGGCGGCCTGTCACCGATTTCTAGAAAATGTGGTGGTTTCTAGGTTTGGGGATGAACACCGTGGCGACGTTTCATCCCTGTTTTAGAGGTTGAGGGAGGATTTGGGGAGAGCTCAGCGGAGTGTTCTTACCAAAAGAAGCAAAAAAAGATTAGATTTGTGTTATATAGCCGGTTCCCATTTTAAAAAAAGGGTTAATTTTCTTTTAAAACCCTCCGCCCCATTTTAATTACGCTGAAAGGGTCTCCACATCCCTAAATAACAATTTTAATCCTTCTGCGTGGGTAAATTACGCATGAGAAGGGTTTTTGCCTTTTGTAATCCCGTCCTTGATCTTTTAGATTTTATAAATGTTTGCGATTTCGTCCCTCTTTTATTCAAACTTGTTTTTCTTCAAATATAGTCCTTTGATTTTGTTTCTTTGCAATTTAATCCATTTTCCAGTATCATGTTTCCCTTATTTCATGCTTTAATTTCCTGTTTTGTTGTTTAATGTGCTTGTTCTTGTTGAAATTAGTAGATCCTTTGATTCGTGGTTGATAAAGAATGCTTCTTGTGGTTATGGTTGATGTTTTTATGTATTTGTATAATGTGTGCTTATAACATATAATTTATGTCTAATATATAGTTTTTGTATAACCTATGGTTTTTTTATATAACGTACATAATATATGTTCTTTATATAATGTATCATACATATAGTTTCTATATAGTGTATAACATATGTAGTCTTATAATATATATTTAGTATATAGTTTCTATATAATATATATGATACATGTTTTATATAATATATAGCATATAGTTTTCTTTTTGAAATATTTAATATATATAGTTTTTTTTATATATAATGATATATGTAAGATAAGATTATTTTGTAATATATAAGGTTTTCATAAGTCTTTTTGTACAATATAAAGCTTTGTTTTGAAATATATATGATATAAGCTTCCTTATAACATGTATAATGTAGAGATGTTATAATATATATAATAGATTTTTGAACATATAATATATTTTTATATCTAGTATATAATAGGTAATTGAAACTTTTTTTATAAAAAAGTACACATGTGTTTATATATATATATATATATATAGTTGTTTGGGCCTTTTTGTGTTTCGGGCTTAGGATTAGCTTTAGCATAGTGGGTCTTGGGCTTAGTTTAGGTGGGCTTTGTGTTTGTTAAGGCCTTTGGATTAGTTTAGGAATTAATTTAATTAATTTAAGTCGTGTGCTCGTCTCATAGGGGCATGATCTTTAAATTAATTAGATTAATTTAGGATTAGCCTTTTAGAGTCTTAGTTAGATTAGGGTTCGAATTGATTTAGTGAATTTAAATTTACCGTTGGCTTATTGGGATAAATGTTAAGTTCATTAAATTAGTTGGACATTTCTTAATTACTTTTAAGATAAAATTAACACGGAGATTATATTGACATTTAAATTAAAACCATGATTAATTAATTCGATTTACTTTAAATAGTATTCTTGGCTTATTAGAATACTAGTTTAAAATCGATCGGATTAATTATCACGTTACAAGATAAATCCTAATTTTTTAGTTTTTATTCTTTTTAGGGCTAATTAATTTAAGGTTAATATTAGATTCACCTAATCAATAGCTAGATCACTAATTGGATCTTCTGTAACTTGGGCCTTCATAGGTTAGGGCCTTAGGTGGGCTTTTGTGTGTTTATCTTTAAGCTTTTATTTGTCATCCCTTAATTGTCATTCATGGGACTCTTCATCTCGAATAAATTAATTTAATTCAAAAAAGTGAGGTATCTATTAATTCCGATATTTGTGTCATAACAGTTCGAGCTCAAATGATGTTGACCAAATATTTGAATTAATTCTTACCAACTCAAGGTAAAATTAAAAGTTAATAAATCATGCCATCGTAATTAAATGCTTGCATCGTTGCATAAAGTTGATGTACGGGAATCGAACCATAAATTAACACGGCAGTTGGGCTTATTCGATGTCGGTTTAATCTATGGTTCGATGTATCGTCACCCTTGTTAATTAAATGCCTAATTAATTTGAACCAGCCAATTTGATAAAGCCCGTGTAATTAAGGTCAAATTTTTAATTAAAAGTGTCGAGTTAAATTCAATTCAAATTCCAACAAAATCCATCAATTTGAAAGCAACAAATGTTCAGGTACCGATTTTCGGGCTTGATGGGGGTTCTAATCCTTCCCCACGCGTAACCAAATCCCAGACCCTTTCATAACGAACCTCTGGTTTTCTATGGTGTCCGACCCACCTTACCCAAGTGGTTGGTGACGACTCCTAGTTTTCAATCGTTTTTCAAAGGAATAAGAGTTTTTTAAGAGAAATCCATTTAAACTAAGATTTCAAAGAAATGATTTTGGGGATAACCCATAGCATCGAACTTATGAAACTTGTATTGTTTTTAAAAAGGAAAAATTGTCGCTATAGCTTGGCGACTCCGCTAGGGATCTGAATCTATTTTTACAGAACAAAAGAGAGTTAGACCAAAAGAATATTTGTTGCCTTAAAATGATGAAAGATGTTGGAATTTCAATTGATTTTGACAAGGTCGATTCTTTCTTGGAAATGTGATTGAGATTACACGGGCTTTGATAATTGGTGGACTTCGGATTACTTTTTCATTTAATTTCTAAGGAATCACACAATATGTTGCATCATGTTCATCAAGCTCTATACCCGAGCTCCATCCTTTTAAGTAGGAGTGAAATGCCACATACCCACGTGAGTAGCCCTCTACGGGTCGGTAATTCACTTCTGGAATCCACGCCTCTTGATACATGAGTAGCCCTCCATGTCAATAGGTTGTGCTTTCCCTCGAACCGAAACCAATTTGCAAGCTTGTAATGGGCCAGGATTGAGGTTCTTGTTGCCTTAGTAGGTAATGAGATAGGTTCGAATACCCTCGATTAGAACCAAACCATGTGTGAGAATCTAGGAAACCTACCCCGTTAGAGCCATGCGACAACCCTAGCGAACTAGAATTCATGTGGTTAGGTTTGTTTCCTTATTTGCTTGCCTTGTGCTTATTTTGTTTTGCGTTTATCTCTTCTCATTTCCGTTTTATTGTTTATCGTATAACTAATGTTTCTTTTTGTTTTCTTCTTTTTCCTCTTTTACCCTTTTTGCATATCTTGTCATATCATGAAGAGCACCTTGAGTTGGAAATAGTTTGAAGTTAAAGACTAGAGCAATGAGAGACTTAGTCCGTAGCAGTGATGAAAAGAATTCTGATGTTCAGATATGGTCGAAAGTGGAGCAATTACATGACGTAGACAGTATTTCCACTGGGTTCAGATCAGCCATGTCAGCCATGACATTCATGAATACATAGTTCAATGATGTGTTCAAACTAAAGCTAGTTCTGAACAGTTGGGATTTTGAAACAATGAGTACTTTCATAGAAGAGTATGGTGACATCGCGTACTTGCTAGAAGAATGCGGGGATCTTATAAATTGTAAGAAGATTGACATGAATCGGATATATTCTAAGCCAAGTAAGAACAAAGATTTTCGAGGAAAGTTAAAGAAGTTCTCAGATATGTTATCATCTTGGGTCGAGCATCAAGTCACTACTTGGAACAATAAAGAGTTTCTTAAGTGGGAGGGAATCTTGGCCTTATCTTCTGTGCATCCTGTGGGCTGAGTTTAGCGGAATCTCTTTGCTTTGTTGATCTATGGATTGGTACTCTTTCCTCGAGCATTGGGACTCATCGATCCATTGTTTTGGATCTATTTGATCGTTTGGATAGTGGGACTAATCTGATACCAGTAATTTTGGCTAAACTTTTCGATCTTTGAGGTTCTATTGAGAGCATGGTGGAGGTTACTTTTGAGGATGCTCGCAGTTTATGACTGTTTGGTTTTACAACCACCTTTGGACTGATCCCAGTTTTTCAGGCCCTTTTATGATAGTAAGTTCTCGCCATTAGAAGAGTTCCTACGAAATAATGATTGGCCAACCCGAAGATCCTAGGAAGTATGGCAAGATGTCCTTCAAAATATAAAGGAGGAAGATGTAGTTTAGAGAGCACCGTGGTTGTTGGCAACAAACATTCTCTATAGATGTGGAGAGCATTCATGGGTACCATTACTTGGCCTTTGGGGGCATACTGTATATGCACCTCTTCTAGTTTTGAGACAGTATAGTTCAAAACAGTTTGTGCTGGCCAGTAAATGTCTAAATGAGTTCAATGTGGATTATGCAAAGGAGAAGGGCTACAAGACGATGGTATACAATGCTTCTTCAACTTGGAACAGTGCAAGACGGGTTAGGATCGTAAATGCTCCGTACATGGTCACTCCCGAGTATGAAGCGTGGCGATTTAATCATATCAACGATAACATTCCCCACTTAAATCTCGATAGAAATAGATCTATAGAGGAGCGATTGGCCACGATTCCTACTGAGGCCGATTTGATGAGGAAACAACTTGAAGAAGAGTGAAAGAGGTACCTCAAGCTCAAGGAGAGAGCCCATCAAGAAAAGTTCAACCTCAAATTAGAAAAGACACAATTTGAATTAGTGGTTAAAGACTTACAAAGGAAAAGAGACGAGTTGGAACTTAAACTCAAGATAGAGAAGGAAGAGATTCTGAAGCTTAAAAGGTTAAATAAGAGCAAAAGAGTCACGGAAGGCAAATAGAGAAGGAAGAGATTCTGAAGCTTAAAAGGTTAAATAAGAGCAAAAGAGTCACGGAAGGCGGACCAATTGAAGGGTTAGAGCTCCGATTAAAGGAAGGGAAAGTGAGAGCTGATAACTACAAAAGAATGTTTTACGAGCACAAAGATCAAGTGCTTGCTTTAACCAAAAAAGTGAACAATCTATGAGTCTCCCACTCGAGACAGATCGAGAAGGAACAACACCAAAATGAAACCTTGAAAGACCAAGTGAAATGTCTAGAAAAATCTCTTTTCAAGCACAAGGGTTCAACTAGCAAGCTGAAGGCCAGCAACTTGGAGAATTAAGTCTTGGCGACTCACGTTGATGAGTTAGAAACTGAGGTTCAACAGCTTAAGGATCACGTGGCAAGCCTTAGGGGAGCGATTCAAGTATGCCTAACGTCGAGTTTGGAGCAACTGCACTTTGCCGCCTACACAATTTGGAGGCAAGAACAAGAGTTGGCACATTGGATGACTCAGATGCAAGAGGTTGCCCGAAAAGTATAGATTTTGGCAGAAGACGCTACCGAAATCCATGACTGTATGGACGATGAATCCGAAGAAGGAGAGAGGATTGTTTGGATTCTGGGGGAGATCATTGACCTTGATACTACCTTGAAGCCATATGTGTAGTTGGTTCTTTTTAAACTATTGTAACAAGACAATGTTTCCATTAATAAAAGTCATTTAACGATGATATTTGCCAAACTAGTGTTGCTCTTTGCATTCATGCATGATTCTTTCATTTGTATTCTTTGATTAAATCTAATTAGTAAATTTGTTTACATTTTTGATTAAATGCCATTTATTAATTGAAAAGCTTTCTGTTTCAGAAATATTACATTTTGCTTCTTAAAATTATCATCATTCCACACCCATATCTCACTCACTCACGGTCAAAGCAAATGGAGGAGAGTTTTGCCAAGTTGGAAGCTGACCTACGTGGCTAGATGGAACAAGCCCAACAAGAATTAAGGGACACCATCATCAAGTCCTAACAGGACACGATGAAGGAAATATCACAGTTGCTACAAGCTCGACTAGGACCAGATCTGAGGGGCAAGAGTACCATTGAGAATCCTACCCAAAACTCAAGGGATCGCCCTCATGCCCAGATCGTCTAGAACCCTCTACTTGTTGTTCCCTCTCTTAATCCTCCACAAGGGGCATCTTCCTCTCATATCGGTCTAGCTCTTCAAACTCAACCGGGGGTGACCTTCGGGAATCCTAAAATTGTCGGGGATAACATCTTAGACTTTGATGAGTTGGAGAAGTTGAACCAAATGAAAGCGGAATTCACTAAACAATTAGAGGATACTCGGAAAGACCTAGATGAAAAGTTTCGAGTGAATGAAGACGAGGATGGCTCCTATGGGTTAAGTGCTAGGGAACTTAGTTTGGTCCCCGATGTGGAAATCTCGTATAAGTTTAAGACCCCGAAATTAAAAAGTTCGATCGAACCACCTGCCCTACTGCTCATATAGTGATGTTTTGCCTGAAGATGGCTAGGTTCACCAACAATGAGAAGTTACTAATTCACTATTTTCAGGACAACTTAGTGGGATCTGCTTCAAGGTGGTATAATCAGTTAACAAGGGCTCAAATTAAGTCGTGGAAGGATCTAGCAAAAGCTTTTATTGATCAGTATAAGCATATAACCGACATGGTTTCCAACAGATTGTTGTTGCAAGGCATGGACAAAATGCAACGAGACATTTCGTGAATACACTCAAAGATGGCGTGATATAGCGGCGCAGGTTTAACCACCGCTTCACGAGCACGAGATCTCCCTAATGTTTGTAGACACCTTAAAAGTGATGCTTTATGATTGATTGATCAGTAACCCTATTAGCAAATTTGCAGAGATGGTTATGACTGGCGAGCGCATCGAAGCAGCTATTAAGAGTAGAAGAATTAATGGAGGGGATCATTCACGCAAACAATAGAAGAAAAAGGACCATTAGGTGAACAATACAAACACCTTCAAGGCAAACAAGAACTTTACTATCTCCCAGCCCCAGGCCACAGCGGGGAATTCTCGAAACTTCAATAAGAGAGAAGATAGGAGACCCAAGAAGGAAAGGGAGGAGAGATCCTTCACTCCTTTGCCAATCTCTTACAAAGAGCTATACTCACAATTGTATAAGGCTGATTTAGTTCGTCCTTATCATGTTACTCTTTACAATCCACCTTACCCTGCATGGTATGACCCCAAGGCACATTGCGAATACCATGCCGATGTTTTGGGGTATTCGATTGAAAATTGTGTGGCATTCAAGAAGTTCGTTCAGAACTTAATTCAGACCAAAATGTTACAGTTCGAAGAACCGAGCACGGCCAACAACCCCTACCAAATCACGGAGGCCAAGGCATGAATGCTGTCGAAAACAAAAATACCAGAAAAGCTAGAGCAAATGTGTCCAAAGTTTGATTTCCGTTAAGGTGGGTTTTCCAACATTTGTGTATGGCATGCCTCATTGATCGGGGAATGATGATTGTGCAAAAAGGTTGTGGCCCATATTGTGAATACCATTAATCAGGAGATAATGAGATTCAAGATTGTAAGGAGTTCCGTCAGCTGATACAAGCTATGATGGATAACAAAGAGATTAAGTTTTTGAAGAAGAGAGAGGAAGAAAGTGGAAGTTTGTGCATCAGAGAGCCGTGAGACCATGCATAGTGCCAAGAGATCGCTCATCCTCAATCTCAAGCTAAGTGAGACAAGCGCACCAATGGTAGCCCCAAGATGATAATTGCTTCTCCAAGGTTGTTTCCTTTTAAGGATACGAATATGGTTCTATGGAACTACACTGCAAGGATCACAATGTCGGGATCCTCTAGTTTACACGGAGAAGAAGACGTGGAAATAAGGATAAAACCCATTCAAGAAGAACCTTTGGAGCTAAAGGCTGGAGAGAAAAAGAATGTGGGGCATCTCACGAGGAGTGATTGATGCTATGCTCTGGAGAACCAAAAGGTACCGAAGGAACCAAAAGAGAAAGGCAATAAAATCAGAGTTGAACCTGAGAAAGTTTTCAGAGATAACCCACTACCGAAGACCAAAGAGCCGGTCATGGAGACTCAAGCACAAGAGTTTTTGAGATTCTTGAAGTACAGTGAGTATAGAGTCATCGACCAACTTCGGACACAACCAGCTTGAATTTGTTGCTTGACCTTTTACTAAACTAAGAGAAACATCATGATGCTCTACTAAAAGTTTTGAATGAGACCTATGTCACAAAGGATATCTTAGTTAGGAGGTTGGATCAGATTGTCAGCCATATCACCGACATTACTCACATTACCTTTGGTGACAACGAAATTCTATGGGAAGGTACGGGGTCCACCAAGGCCCTAAACATCACCACTCAATGCAAAGCGGGCGTGCTAATTGATAATGGCTCCGCATTAAATGTTATGCCTTTAGCTACATTACAACGACTGCCCATAGACAGTTCATATATGAAGCCGTGTCATAATACGGTGCGAGCTTTCGATGGGACCCAAAGAGATGTGGTTAGGAAAATAGAAGTACCCCTACTCATTGGTCCCACCGAATATATGGTCAATTTTGTAGTCATAAATATTTGACCATCTTACAACTGCTTGTTAGGGAGGCTATGGATACACTCGGCTGGCACCGTTCCGTCTTCACTTCATCAAATGTTGAAGTTTGTCACCAAGGTGAAATTCGTAACAGTGAATACCAAAGAAGACATCGTCGCTTCAATGACTTCGGATGCACCATATATCCATACTGATGAAGAAGAAATGGAGTGTGCCTTTAGAGCCTTGGAACTTGTCAATGCTACCTTTGTTGCCGAAGGAAGCAAGATTCTATGCCCTAATATGTCCAATTGTACTAAAATAGTGGTATACGAAACATTAGGCAAAGGAGCAAAGAAAAAGAAAGGCTTAGGAAAGAATCTGTAAGGACACCTTCGTCCCATCAAGGTGATCCACAAAGTTAACCACTTCGGACTCGATTACAAGCTAAATTTCTTACAGAAAAGGCAAGAATGAAAGAAGAAGCAAGAGCAAAGAAAGGCTAGGCTTAGAGGGGAGGACATTCCTTGGGCCCCTATCATCTACGGAGACTTTAAGAGTGTCTTTATATATGGCAAAATTCGAAATCTGAAGTTGGATGTCCAAGAGGCGAATCGAGAAGGCGAGAGGTGCCTCCAGGAAGAGGTGATCAGTGAGGCTTTCCAAGAAATGAATGTGGATATGATCAGCAACGAGGGTGAGGCTAATCAATTTCTAGCCAAGATTCGCCTTTGCCTCCTAAGAGAATAGCTCAATAATTGGACCTTTGGGGACGTACCAGCATTTTTTAGGAACAAATCAAAGTAATGCTCAGAACAATCCTGTTACTTTTACTGAAAGTAACAAACATCCTTTGTAAAAAGGGCAACTATGTCATATCTATCTATTTTAAATAAAATATACCATGTCTACATTTTCCGTCTCAAATGGCAAACACAACATTCATTCCATTCCATTCCATTTTATTTATTTATTTATTTATTCATTTGTTTATTTATATACTTATTTGTTCATATTTTGAGCTATACCTTTCCTTTCCCAATACACACTTTCAAAATCGTGCAGGCCTCTTAATCTAAACTATATGAATAATGCGAAACCTAATCCTGAAGTAGATTTTGAACGAACCACGTACTTGGCGGAGGTAGAAGAGGAGGATGATGGGATTCCCGATGAGTTTCTAAGAATGATGGCCAGTGAGGAAAGACAAATTCTCCCACACCAAGAAAACATAGAGATTTTATATTTGAGGACTAACAAAGAGAGGAAAGAAGTAAAGATCAGAGGTACCCTATCACCAAAAGTCAAGCAAGAGTTGGTGGGATTGCTTGTAGAATTCAAAGATGTGTTCGTATGGTCATACCAGGATATGCTAGGCCTAAACACAAATATTGTAACACACAAACTCCCCATTAGGCCGGAATAGAAGCTTGTCTAGCTAAAGTTTCAAAGAATGAGGATAGACATGTGATTGAAAATAAGATAAGAGGTAAAGAAACAGTTTGAGGCCAAATTTTTGAGGGTTTCTAAGTACCCAGAATGGGTGGCTAACATAGTGCCGGTACCGAAAAAGGATGGGAGGGTGCGTATGTACATAGATTATAGGGACCTTAATAAGGCGAGCTCCAAAGATAATTTCCCTTTGCCTCATATTGATACTCTAGTTGACAATATTGCGGGGCATGCTTGGTTTTCCTTTATGGACGGCTTCTCGGGGTACAATCAGATCAAAATACATCCCAAGAATATGGAGAAGACCACTTTCGTGACCATATAGGGCACGTTTTGCTACAAGGTGATGGCTATTGGGTTGAAGAATGTCGGGGTGACGTATTAAAGAGCCATGGTGACCTTGTTCCATGATATGACGCATAAGGAGATTGAGGTCTATGTAGATGACAGGATAGCTAAGTCTCGAACCGAGGAGAAGTACCTCCAAAATTTGCGAAAACTTTTCCAAAGGCTAAGAAAGTATCAGTTAAAGCTCAATACCACCAAATGTACCTTTACGGTAACGTCTGGGAAGCTTTTGGGTCTCGTGGTAAGTCAGAAAGGCATCGAGATTGATCCTGACAAGGTGAAAGCAATCCAAGATCTTCTGCCACCTCAAACTCAAAAGGAAGTCCAAGGATTTTTGGGAAGGTTGAATTGCATCTTTCGGTTCATATCTTAGTTGACCGATTAGTGTGACCTTGTCTTTAGACTAATCCGAAAGAATAACCCAGGGGATGCAGAATGTCAAGAAGCACTAGAAAATATCACGAAGTATCTGACCAAACCTCCAATCTTCGTGGCACTAGTACCAAATAGACCGTTGATTTTGTACTTGGCCATTTTTGAAAACTCTATGGGATGTGTGTTGGGACAACACGATGACTCGGGCAAGAAAGAAAGAGCGATCTATTACTTGAGCAAGAAATTCACCGAGTGTGAGACGCGATACCCATTGATCCAAAGGTTATGTTGCACCTTGGTATGGGCTGCTAAGCGGCTTCGGTAGTACATGTTGTATCACACCACTTATTTGATTTCCCAAATATATCTATTGAAATTTTTGATGGAAGCACCATCTTTGACCGGGAAAGTGGCCCGTTGGCAAATGCTTTTGTCAGAATTTGACATTGTTTATATGAGTCAGAATGTGGTAAAAGGAAGTGTGGTGGCATATCTGTTAGCTATCCATGCCTCAGACAACTATGAGCCGTTGGATTTCTGTTTCCCAAGTGAAGATTTGATTTGTGATCTATCCGAAGGGACGTCCACTGTCGTGAATGAAGGATGGAGGCTTTATTTTGATGGGGCATCGAATGCCCTAGGCCATAGAATAAGGGTAATTTTGGTCTCCCCCGACAATGTCTACTACCCTTCCACAAATAGGTTGGAATTCTTTTGCACCAACAATATAGCCGAGTATGAGGCTTGTATAATGGGAATCCGAGCAGCCATAGAGATAAAGGTCAAGGTGCTTTGGGTTTTCAGAGATTATTCTTTAGTAATCTATCAGCTTCGGAAAGAATGAGAGACTAGAGGTCCAAAGTTGATCAAGTACTACAACTTGATCCAAGATTTGATCAAGGATTTTGAAGAGGTCAGTTTCACTTACTTGCCAAGAGAGAATAATCAAATGGCCGACGCCTTAGCAACTTTGGCCGCCTTATTCGAAGCAAGTTGGGCAACGAGATAGGGCCAATTGAAATACAAACCTTTGAGGTACCAACCCATTGCTATAATTTGGAAGAAGAGGAGGACGGTAATCCATGGTATTTTGACATCCTCCAATACATCAAGTTCCAGACTTATCCAAAGGGGCTGATGATAATGACAAAAGGACTATCAGAAGGTTAGCTTCGGGATGCGTCATTGATAGGGAAATCTTGTACAAAAGAAGTAAGGATCAGATACTGTTGAGGTGTGTCAGTGCTCGAGAAGCTGAAACCATTTTAGTGGAGGTCTACGGAGGCTTATCTGAGACCCACGCTAACCAATTTTGGATGGCAAGAAAAATCATGAGATATGGATATTTCTTGTCAACTTTGGAAGGAGATTGCATCAATTATGCGAAGAAATGTCACAAATATCAAATCCATGTCGATAAGATACATTCCCCGCCGGTGCCTCTCCACACCATGAATTCACCGTGGCCCTTTGCTACTTGGGGAATGGATGTCATTGGTCAGATACACTCGAAGGCTTCCAATGGGCATCGTTTCATCCTAGTGGTTATTGATTACTTCACCAAGTGGGTAGAAGCCGCCTTATACACTAACGTCACAAGAATGACGGTCTGCAAGTTTCTCAAGAAAAAAATCATATGTCGCTATGGTTTGCCTGAGAGGATTATCACCGACAATGCTTCAAACTTGAACAATAAGGTGATGGCCGAGGTGTGTGAGCAATTCAAGATTGTGCATCACACTTCTACTGCTTATCGCTCCAAGATGAACGGGGCGGTAGAGGCAGCAAATAAGAATATTAAAAAGATCATAGCAAAAACTATAAAGATATTTAAGGATTGGCAAGAGAGGCTCATTTTTCTTTGTTTACCTATCGGACGTCTGTGAGAACTTCCACCGGGGCAACGCCGTATTCCTTCGCATACAACACCGAAGCAATACTACCAATCAAAGTGGAAATCCCGTCACTTCAAATTTTGAACGAAGTAAAGATGGATGGAGCCGAATGGATGCAAGCCATGTTTGATCAGTTAAACCTCATCGATGAGAAAAGTTTGAAAGCTATTTCCCATAATCAGATGTATTAGAAGTGAATGATGCAAGCTTATAATAAGAAAGTTCACCCGAGGGAGTTTTAGGAGCGAGATCTGGTGCTCAAAAAGATCTTGTTGAATCAAAGAGACTTCCAGAGAAAATGGATGCCAAATTGGGAGGGGCCCTATGTCATAAAAAGACTTTCTTTGGGGGAATGTTAATTCTAACGAAAATGGATGGGGAAAATTGAGCAACCCAATAAACTCGGACTATGTCAAGAAGTATTACGCGTAATAAGAAAAAAAGAAAAAGAAGAAAAGAAAAGGGGAAAAAGGAAAATAAAAAAAGAGGGTTTAAGGTGAAATCCCGAAAATGGGTGCCTTAAAGCCAAATGAGGGTCTTAATTGAAAATCTGAAAAGGACAATTCAGATAGATTTAAATTTTGGCATCCAACTGATGGGCCTCGTTTCGGTTGAGGGTTTATGCATCGGTCTTCATATCATCAGGGGAAAAGTACCAAGGATGGCCAACGAGAAATCTGCCGAGGTCGATGGGTTCTCATCATTCATGCATTGGATACTATCTAAATCTTTTTTCGTTTTCTCGCGTTTTCCAAGGATTTCAAAATTATCCTAATATTTCTTCAAGTTTCAATAAAGTATTATTTTAGTCCCTATTGTCTGTCTCACAGATAGGTTGCATAGAATAAAAAAACAAAGGATTTCTTGGCATTACTATGATTTAACCTATTAAGTGCAGGTTTATTCCCAAATAGGAAAGAAGTTCGCCAAAATTACGACAAGAGGACATTGGAGGCAAAGTTGATAAGATCTATCGAGGAAGGACATCGAACGTTGTTCATGTTGAAATTCGAGGGACTAGAGGCAAAAACTCGCAAGGGTGCCCAAAGAAGAAAAAGGAAAAAAGAAAGAGAAAGAGAAAGAGAAAAGAAAAGAAAAAAAGAAGAACAAAAGAGAAAAGAAAATAAAATTTCTAAAGGGAAAACCTAAAAAGGCGCTTTAGAACAAAAGGTTCAAGAGTCAAAAATGGGGCATAAAAGGTGAACCCGAGTGAGGGAGGAAGCACCGCCATCGCGAAGAAGAAAAAACAGAGGACACGAGTAAAAGGGGGCAAGAAGAGAAATTGCTCGAGAAAGTTTAAAATTGTTATCATTCATGCATCACGTCTAGTTAGGCATCCTTAGGTTAGGAGCATGCTAACTTATATCATCACAGTTTTTCATGACTTCTCACAGATATCCAAAGGAAGATCGAGTACCTTTTGAGAAGAGGAGTCGACGACAAAGTAAAATCTGGATAGGGTTTTAGGCGAGGGACTTCAAGATTCATCATATCAAGATTTCAGAGCAAAAAGACACAAATACCCATGGCTCAAGAATTTTCAAACAGTAAACTTAGAAAGCTCATCCATGCCCAAGAAGGTTGAAATCTTCGTTTGAAGGGTTTCTATCTAGTCTGTTCACTACCGCTTCAGAGGAACTCATCTATCTGCTCACTACCACTTTGGAGGAACATGTCGTCTCTGTGGGGTCTTATTTCTGCCACTTCAGGAAACAAGTTCATCTACCATTTGAGGACATTGGATTCATTCACTGCTGTTTTGGAAGAATAAGTCATTTGAGGGTTAGTTGGCTCGTCTGCTGCCATTTCAGAAGGACATGCTAGTGCCGCCTGTTTTCTTTCTGTCGTTTCGGGAAAGCAAAGTTATTTGGATTCATTCACTGCCGTTTTGGAAGAATGAGTTGTTTGAAGGTTAGTCAGCTCGCCTATTGCCGTTATAGAAGGACATGCCAGCACCACCCAGTTTGTTTTCTACCGTTTCGGGAAAACAAAGTATTTGGATTCGTTTACTGCCGCTTCAGAGGAATGGATTGTTAGCCGTTATGGTTCATCCATTGCCGTTTCGAAAAGACATGCCAGTGTTACTTAGTTTGTTTTTTCCATTTAGGGAAAACAAGATATTTGGATTTGTTCGTTGCCACTTCGGAGGAGCAAATCGTCTAACAGGGAAGTAAGATAAAATCAATGCTTATGGTCTTTGCTTTATTCTTGTCCCACAAGGATAAGCAAAGAGGAGCAGCTGTAATCACTAGTTTTATCTGGGGTGATAACTCGTTTTACATTTTGCAACAAGGGGTTGTATTTATCTTCTTTACTTATTTTAGTGTATGATAAAAAAACCCAAAACACCAAAATGTTACTAGTGTTACTTGTTAAGTGTTAATAGTCTAGTGATATGTATATATATATGAGTTGTTATCATTATATGTTATTATCTATTATTATCTATTAATGTTATATTATCATCATCATTATATTCAGGTATATCATCATTAATACTAGCTTTATTACTATTATTGTTGCCATTATTATATTTATTACATTATTATTATCTATTATTACTGTTATACTATTATTATCACTATATTATCGTCACTACTAGTATTATTGTTATATTATTATTATATTATTATTGTTATTGTCTAATATTGATATTATTAAATTAAAAAACAAAAAGACTAATTAAAATAAATAAAGCCCATAAATAATAAAATCCACCCACAAATATATATTATAGTCCATTAAAAAATACAAGCTCAAAGTTTAATAAAATTACATAAGGCATGTTTGGCCCATAATTAAACCTAAACCCTAATCCAATCTGCCCATTAAACTTTTGCAGCCGTCTAATGCCAACCGTCAGATCCGGGTGAGATCTGACGGTCTAGATGTAGCCAAGGGAACCTTCCAGATTCCACACAGCTCCCCACGCGTTCGTGGGTCATGCGTCCGCATCCGTTGCTCTTCCAGCACTGCCTCCACGTCGGCCAAAAAAGCCAGTGGCCCAACGCCACCTCCACACCACAGCCACGTCGATCGTCTCTTCTGGTCCCCTCATTTCCTCGTGTTTGGCACCATGCACAAGAAAACAAAATTGTCAGAGGACAAATGTGCAACAAAAATGTTCCCAACAGCAATATCAGATTGTAGGGACAAGCCGACCAAATTAGAGAGGCATATCCCAACAAAATACCAAACAACCATTAGCAGATTTTCTGTTCTCATTTTCATTTTTCAAGATATATGTAATTCGAGGGTATATAAACACAATGCCCAAAAAACATTGTAAGAACTCGAGATTTCACAAAGCAATAGAGCAAAAAGGTAAAAAAATCCTCATGTTCTGAGGTATACTTCTTTTCTTCCTTTTTTTTAAGTGTTAAGCATGCATAGAATAGGGTTTTAAGTCTTTTACCTCCAATTTTGTGTCCTCTTTTGTGTCGGTTCATCTTAGGACGCTTCTCCTTCTTCGGTTGACAACTTTTCCACGCTGACGACAAGCCTACTGGCCCTTTTGGGGCCACAAACGGTGAGTCGGACGGAGGGATGGTTTGCAGGAGTTGGTGTTCCTGTTTTTCATAAAATAAAGGGGAAATGGTTCTTTTTTTTAAAAAAAATGAGTTTGAATCTGGTTTTAGGAGTGAAAAGGAAGGTTTTTAGGTTTCTAGTGTCTGCCAGCGGTGGCTCGCGGCGGCTGGTCACCAGTTTTTGAAAAATATGGTGGTTTTTGGGTTTGGGGATGAACACTGCGGTGACGTTCATCCCCGTTTTAGAGGTTGAAGAAGGATTTAGGGAGAGCTCAGTAGAGTATTTTTACCGAAAGAAGCAAAAAAAGGATTAGATTTGTGTTATATAGTCGGTCCCCATTTTAAAAAAGGGTTAATTTCCTTTTAAAACCCTTCGCCCCATTTTAGTCATACTGAAAGGGTCTCCGCAC
This sequence comes from Hibiscus mutabilis, assembly GCA_019671005.1. NCBI lineage: Eukaryota > Viridiplantae > Streptophyta > Magnoliopsida > Malvales > Malvaceae > Hibiscus > Hibiscus mutabilis. The sequence goes on from CM033711.1 coordinate 66,566,156, forward strand.
CCCTAAATAACAATTTTAATCCTTCAGCGTGGGTAAATTACGCCCGAGAGGGGCTTCCGCCTTTTGTAATCCCGTCCTTGATCCTTTAGATTTTATAAATGTTTACGATTTCGTCCCTCTTTTATTCAAACTTGTTTTTATTTAAATATAATCATTTGATTTTGTTTCTTTCCAATTTAATCCATTTTCCAGTATCATGTTTCCCTTATTTCATGCTTTAATTTCCAGTTTTGTTGTTTAATGTGCTTGTTCTTGTTGAAATAAGTAGATCCTTTGATTCGTGGTTGATAAAGAATGCTTCTTGTGGTTATGGTTGATGTTTTTATGTATTTGTATAATGTGTGCTTATAACATAAAGTTTATGTCTAATATATATTTTTTGTATAACCTATGGTTTTTTTATATAACGTACATAATATATGTTCTTTATATAATGTATCATACATATAGTTTCTATATAATGTATAACATATGTAGTCTTATAATATATATTTAGTATATAGTTTCTATATAATATATATGATACACGTTTTATATAATTATATAGCATATAGTTTTCTTTTTGAAATATGTAATATATATAGTTTTTTATATAATGATATATGTAAGATAAGATTATTTTGTAATATATAAGGTTTTCATAATTCTTTTTTTTTACAATATAAAGCTTTGTTTTCAAATATATATGATATAAGCTTCCTTATAACATGCATAATGTATAGATGTTATAATATATATAATAGAGTTTCAAACATATAATATATTTTTATCTCTAGTATATAATAGGTAATTAAAACTTTTTTTTTTAAAAAAGTACACATGTGTTTATATATATATATATATCTTTAGTTGTCTGGGCCTTTTTGTGTTTTGGGCTTAGGATTAGCTTTAGCTTAGTGGGCCTTGGGCTTAGTTTAGGTGGGCTTTGTGTTTGTTAAGGCCTTTGGATTAGTTTAGGATTAATTTAATTAATTTAAGTCGTGTGCTCATCTCATAGGGGCATGATCTTTAAATTAATTAGATTAATTTAGGATTATCCTTTTAGAGCCTTAGTTAGATTAGGTTCAAATTGATTTAGTGAATTTAAATTTACCGTTGGCTTATTGGATAAATGTTAAGTTCATTAAATTAGTTGGACGGTTCTTAATTACTTTTAAGATAAAATTAACACAGAGATTAGATTGACATTTAAATTAAAACCATGATTAATTAAATCGATTTACTTTAAATAGTATTCTTGGCTTATTGGAATACTAGTTTAAAATCGATCAGATTAATTATCACGTTACAAGATAAATCCTAATTTGTTAGTTTTTAGTCTTTTTAGGGCTAATTAATTTAAGGTTCATATTAGATTCACCTAATTAATAGCTAGATCACTAATTGGATCTTCCGTAACTTGGGCCTTCATAGGTTAGGGCCTAAGGTGGACTTTTGTGTGTTTATCTTTAAGCTTATGTTTGTCACCCCTTAATTGTCATTCATGGGACCCGTCATCTCAAATAAATTAATTTAATTAAAAAAAGTAAGGTATCTATTAATTCCGATATTTGTGCCGTAACAGTCCGAGCTCAAAAGATGTTGACCAAATATTTGAATTAATTCTTACCAACTCAAGGTAAAATTAAAAGTTAATAAATCATGCCATCATACTTAAATGCCTGCATCGTTGCATAAAGGTGATGTACGAGAATCGAACCATAAATTAACACGACAGTTGGGCTTATTCGATGTCGGTTTAATCTATGGTTCGATGAATCGTCACCCTTATTAATTAAATGCCTAATTAATTTGAACCAACCAATTTGATAAAGCCCGTGTAATTAAGGTCAAATTTTTAATTAAAAGCGCCGAGTTAAATTCAATTCAAATTCCAACAAAATCCATCAATTTGAAAGCAGCAAATGTTCAAGTACTGATTTCCGGGCGTGATAGTGATTCTAATCCTTCCCCGCGTGTAACCAAATCCCGGACCCTTTTATAACGAACCTATGGTTTTCTATAGTGTCCGGCCCACCTTACCCAAGTGGTCGGTGACGACTCCAAATTTTCAATCGTTTTTCAAAGGAATAAGAGTTTATTAAAAGAAATCCCTTTAAACAACGATTTCAAAGAAATGATTTTGGAGATAACCCGTAGCACCGAACTTATGAAACTTGTATTGTTTTTAAAAAGGAAAAATCGTCGCTACACTATTCACACAATATTTTTTCTAAAAAGGTAAATTAATGATAAAATTTTCTTTCCTCTTTTTAGACATTTGTATTTTGCCCCTATTACCCTTAATCTTGACTTAATCATTGCAACCAAAAAAAAAAATAAGAATAGTTTGAGGACAAATGTCACTATTGGATATCGTCTGGTTCAAGCAACGAGCAAGCTGAAATTTAGTTAGGCTCAAACCCCACAAATAACAATGCACAAGATCCATGTCCTACAGTCGAGTCTCACATCAAATTCACCCAAAACCAACATCTAAGTACGTGACCCCAAACGTAATTCCAAACACGGATTCACTTTTATTTCATCCACATCAACACTTTGGATGCATAAAACGTGTCACATTAGCAACAAGCATTGATTGTCACACTTAAATTGAGTCTCTTGTAAATAGCCTTGGTTCAAATACTTGACATTTTATTTAGAATAAATTATTAGCATCTTTCATTGTATTTTGTAGGTTTCTTGAATTTTTTTAAATGATAACAAATCTTTAGTATGCAAACTTTGTATTTTATTATTTCTCATTATTGAATATTCTGTTATTTTTTGTGTATAATGTACATCCATATATCCAAATTTGTTAGAAACATTGAATTATGAAATATATGTACTTAATCCATACTTAATCTTAGTTAATATAGTATCAACAAACTCTAGAGCATGTGGTTAAAGCTCTCAAGTTGACACCCTCTCCTTCCCCTAGGTTGTGGGTTCAAGATCCAGTAGGAGCAAAATTCTCTTTCCCCTCCCCTTAGGTAGAAATTGTTAAAAAAATTCTTAGTTTTTGGCCGGTCCACACCTGACCCGAAAATTTAACACCTCCATCTAGACCTGATCCGACCTGACATTTTATGATGTTCCACCCGACCTGAACTCAAATTTTAGAGTAAAAATCTGAACCCAATCCGACCCGACCCGACAAAAATAAAATTATCATTTATTATTATTATTCGATAAAATAAAGTGCTAATTGAAAAATACAAATAAAGAAGGAGTATTATAATAATTATTCTATTTTTATTAGACAAAATAGGAAGATAATTAATATATATATATAAAGAGGGACATTGTAGTAATTATAACTAAATACTTAGAATAAAATTAAATTATTATCTTCGGCCAGTTCGGGTCGGGTATGGTATTTTTCACCTTAAACCCGACCCGGAGGTCGGAACCCATCATATATGGGTCAAATGGCCATCCATATATATATATATATCATTTCTTGAAGGGTTTCAAATGTTTTGTCAATAATCTTCTGACAAACTACTTTACATCCTCGAAAATGTCAGTTTTGACCAGCATTTTTCTAACTCATCTATTCCCTCAGAAATTTCGGCAATAAAATTAACTTATGTTAATAATTTCCTCAGAAATTTCACCAAAAACCATAACATTTTTGGAATATCAAGTCTCGAGTCAGATAAATGAGTTCGAATATCAAATCTCGAGTCAAGTCTGTTAGCTCTAAATTTACTAGAACTTTAGATGTAACGACCCAGATTTTGGAATCTTTGGTTCGTTTTTCCCGAGCATATGGGCTTGGGTGTTTGGGCTGAAGCCTTGAGAACCGATGTAGGCTTCTTGTGTGTTGGGCTAAAACTTTTGGGTTGTCATATGGGCTTGGAGGACTTTGGTAGGGTAAAGGGGTAATTTCCCCCACTTTTGAAGAGGAAGAGTATGAGGCTTATTGGGCTGTAGATTGTAAGAGTGGTGAGGTCACTCTTGTCCCCCTTCACCCTCTCCATCTTCTTCCTCGTTCTTTTTCTCTTGTAAGTTCAAGATCAAAGGTAAGAACTTTATCAAATCAAGTGTTAATCTCAGAATTATAGTTGAGGGTAGTTTATCTACACCAAGCGATCTACCCATTATGGTAAAAATGAAAGGTTTTGGTGGAACAAGGAGATTATGGGTTTTTGGTGGGGGTAAAAGAAGAAGAACGTGAATGGTGGATTAAACTCTATTTTTCTGCTATAGGGTTCTTTCTTTTATTTCTCTTGACCCTCTAGAAAGGTTGTAACTTATTTTACAACTTTAGATTTGTAATTTAGGAGGTTGGAGAGCACTCAAAAGCTCAAGGTAAGTGAAAGGCTTGAGGTTGGTGCAAATAGGCTCTTTCCAGTGCTTAGAGAATGTTAGTACACTTCCAACTCCTTTTGGTTCCTGCATATCCTAAATGTAAAGTCTTGTATGCTTGTTTGAAATTTGAAATGCTTGAGTTTGGGTGTTAATGGTGAAAATTGGATTTGGTGTTAAAATGATGTAAAAAGAGTAGGAACTAATTTAAAACACCCTTCATAACACGTAAGTGCAGTTTGGGGTCTTTCTATAACAATTGGGGAAGTGTTGGGATGAATCTCGAGCTCCAGAATTTGAATTCTGGGTACGAGTACCGATACCATATGAACTGGTATCGGTACCCCGATGGTTTTGTGGCAAATTCCAGCAAGTGCTTAAGGAAGGTATCAGTACGCATGGGGGCGTATCGGTACCGTACATGTTCCATTGAATTCCAGTAGCTAAAATCGGTACCGATACACTTGTGAGCGTATCGATACTGTATGAGTATCGGTACACCCTTCCTGTGTATCGGTACTGGGTTGTCGGTCAACCCTTCCTTTGAGGAGCCATGTATTGATAGGTGTAGCGACTAAAAAATTTTGTAATGTTTTCCCTTGCTTTGAAAAATTTTAATTTCGGGGGAATTTGAAAAAAAACTCATATTTTAAAATAAAAACTAGAGTGGCCACCGATCCATTTAAAAAAGAGTAGACTGGACACTTGTAAAACTAAAACCAGAGATTCAAATAGGTTCGGGAATCGGTTACTAGTGGGGAAGATTTCGCACCCCCACCATGCCCGGAAACCAGTACCTAAGGGTTTGTATCATACTTATAAAGAAAAATGAAATTCGATTTAATCTAATATTTAATCTCTAAAAATCCATGAATGCATGGCCATGCGACTAAAACACCTATCTCGCAATCCACGATACCAAAGGAGATGACGTCTGAAGACTTAGGACGACACTCCCACTAGAATATCGGGACCTCGAGTACTAAACTAAACTAGTGGAATAAATAAATATGAACAATTAAGATGCATGAATAATTTAAATATGCTAACATAATTGAAACAAGGAAAGAAATAAACGCAAGACATGAATAGAATAAATATGAGAAAAACATTTTTATCAACAAATAAATAAAATGAAAACTGCCAACAAATAAGTAAATGACCATACATGATATTCTAGAATCACATATCATATAATATTAACATATACACTATGAAAAAAGCACATAAAGAAGATATATATATATATATATATATATATATATTACGATATATATGTCTATGGTAACACAACCATGAAAACCTTACATATATTTTTTATCAAGAAAAAAAACTTATCGTACCGACCACTATGGCCTTTTTTCGAATGTCGCTGATCATCGTCAAAAACCTAAAATAACCACATTTCGAACCCATTTTTCTCTCATGAATTCAAAATCGAAAACTTATTTAAAATCAAATAAAAAATCTTCTCCCCTTTTAGAAAAGAACAGGTTCAAAAACCATCTTTTATTTGAAAACTCTTGGTTCTCTTAAACCGATTCACCTTACACAGTTTCGAGAGAAACCAAAGGGCTTATCACCGACGAAGGAGACCAAACAGCAACGAAGAGACGCCAATAGCCACAAAGGTGAAAACCTAGTTTTATATATTGTTGCTAGTTCTTTTAGTTTATGATATGTGTGCAAGGCTGAAAAAGATGGATACCTCTCTGGAAATCTTGGTTTTTTCTCTTTATTCATTCGTAGTGAAATCTGGTTACATAGGGATCCCTTTTATCCCATTTCTTTGTTTACAATCTTAAGCAACAATAAAGGATTACATTGTTGATGATTTCGAGACTAACATCCCCTTGGTTTTTTATTATTTGCTGTCTTGTTCGGTTGTTGGAGAGAATCGTTGGCAATATGGCAGCAACATATTTTCTGGTAATGGCACCATGTGGACAGAGGAAATAAGGTGGCGTGGGTGCATGAAGAAGTCGAACGGTCTTGAGTTGGGAACATGCGCGCGTGGAGAGCTGAATGACCTCTTCTCCTTTTGATCTGAACCGTTGGATCAGATCTGATCCAACGGTTATATCTTGGTTGCACAAAGGATAAACAAATTAGGGTAGAGTTTCTGATTAGGGTTTTTTAGGTTTTATATTTATTTGGGCCTAATAGGCCAGTTGAGATATAATTATTTTTAGGTTATTATTATTATTGTAATGGACTGGACATATTAATTAAAATGGGCTTATTTTATTACCATTATGATCTGTTTTATTTTTTATAATAACAATAATAATATTGAACATTAATGATGATGACAACAACAACAACAACAACAACATCCTTATGAAACAAAAATAAATTAAAGATCATAAGCATTGATTTTTATCCTATATTTATGTTTGAAGACTTGGAATTACGAGTTTTTCAGGAACTTTTTGCTTTTCCTTGGTGGACTTTTTGAGTTGCATGCGCTTAAAATCTTAGTCTTGAGAAAAACATCCTTATGAAAAGATTTAGGTTTTGAGAAAAACATCCTTATGGAAGGATTAAGTTAAGGAATTTGACTTTAAGAAAAATATCTTTATGGAAGGATAAAGTTAAGCAATTGAATTTCAAGAAAAATATTTGTATGGAAGTATCAAATTAAGGAATTTATTTTAAGCAAAACATCCTTATGGAAGGATAAAATTAAAGAATTGATTTTAAGAAAAATATTCTTATGGAAGGACTAAATTAAAGAATTTAATTTTAAGCAAAACATCCTTATGAAAGGACTAAATTAAGGAATTTGTTTTAAGCAAAACATCCTTATGGATGGATAAAATTAAGGAATTTAATTTTAAGAAAAATATCCTTATGGAAGGATAAAATTAAGAAATTTGGTTTTAAGAAAAACTATCCTTATGGAAGGGTAAAATAAAGGAATTGATTTTAAGAAAAATATCCTTATGGAATGACTAAATTAAGGAATTTGTTTTAAGCAAAACTGTTCTTATGGAAGGATAAAATTAAGGAATTTAGTTTTTAAGGAAAACATCCTTATGGAAGGATAAAATTAAGGAATTTAATTTTAAGAAAAATATCCTTATAGAAGGATAAAATTAAGGAATTGATTTTAAGAAAAAATGGTATCTCGCTTTGAGACTCTCGGAAGGAGAAATCTTTAAAGGATCTAACTCTTCAACATGAAGTTGCAGATCCAAGTATTTGCTAGTCTTTGAATACCTGTTAAAACAAGTAAAATGATTTTAAGTTAGCATGCTCCATGTCTAGCTATATATGATGCATGGAATTATCCGAATTGTTGAAACAAGCTTTTGTCTCCTGAAAGGTCATTTTTAGCTTTCTTTGCTTCGCTTCTTTGCAGTATGCTCTTAAATCTTTGTCTTGTCTCGAAAAGGAGATTGTTGACTTTTGCTAGTCAAAACAAAATTTATTACTTCATGAAGTGTTTATACTTGTAACATGGCCCCACCCAACTTGGGTTACGCAATAATGTCCCCACTCATTCATGGGCTCTTTTATCATATTTGATTCAACTAAATAAAACATCATCAATTGGATACTCATCTTGAATTGGATTTAGCAACATGCTTTCAATTCTTTCGCGTGAGCATCTTTCTCATCTTCAAGGTTACTACCCTTCCTTGTAACCAATATGCATTTGGTCCCTATACTATTCTTATATAGGAACTCTTGTCATCTCTCATATTCAGCCTTGCCCCATTCAATCTTAGGCTCAACTACTTTCTTGTCTTTGACTCAACATGCAAAGTCTTCAATCTATCTCAACATTAAGGCGAGCATTCTCCTCGATTCCCTAAACTCATCCTTAAATTCAATCTTCTTTATTGAACTCATCGAAGCATCTTGACAGAAACCAACTCTGGGTCCCTATGCTTTAATTCTCATTATAAAGTAATGCAAAAAGGCAATTTGCTTGTGTACACTTCAAAATAAGAAAATAATTGAATTTTGAAATGAATGACAAACACTTCCTTTTAAAAATCAAATTTTGGAGAAAATGTCAAATATTTTTAAAACCAATGTTTATCCACAAAATATCAAATGCTATAGCGTATTTGCTTCAAATTATCAAAGATCAACTTAAATGAAGCGTATGCTTAGAATATCTTGACTGTTGTGACGATATATGCACATGGATAGTCTCTTATGGTCTATTAGGTGTCTGAGAGGAACGATTCCCATACCTAATATCTAGCCCATTTAAAGTGGTTCTCTTAATCTCACTAACTCACCATGCCCCATCCTTCCCTCATTTTGGTGTCGATCAGGCACTTGAAGTTTGACGTTCCTTGAAGAAATGTTAACCCTTATAGACGGAATGTAATTTGAAGACAGACTCATCTAACTTAGATATCCACGTATGATCAGAATGGTCTTTGTAGGCTCATAGTGTAGGCCATGGTTAAGCGAAATTACATTTCTGTACTGGCTTGGCCTAAATATGGTCTGCTGAAATTCTTTCTTCTCTTTCATTCTTTGGTTTGCTCTAGACTACCAATTTTTGGGTTTTCACCCTAGAGTTCATTTCCTTCTTCTGTAACTTTGGACCATCTTGCATCTTGGTTGGATACTTGACGATTGATCCTTCAAGTCTCTTCAAAATTGAGATTCCTTTGAATGGATTAAATATTTGGGGTCACTTTTTCTAATCACAATCTTATTCGCATGCTGCGTGGTATGATCTAATGAAATATCATTTTCTCTTTTTTCTTTGGATCAGTCTAGACTGCTCATTTTTGGATTTTCACCCTAGAATTCATTTCCTTCTTCTAAATAAAAACTCTTTAGACTAATTAGTGTCTTGACTCGGCATTGATGTATGCTTTTATTCAAAGGCGATCAACCCTCCTTAACTTTTCTTAATTTGGGATTCAATTGGATGTAGGGGTGCATAAAAGTCTCTAGTTCACTTATTTTGATTAAAGCTTTATTCTTGCATTGCTTGATCTGGGTGTGATCGTATAAAGTATTATTTCTCATTTATTCTTTTTTTTTCTTTTTAGACCGCCCCTTGGGGTTTTTAGCCTAAAGTTTATTTTCTTCTCTATAATGTGTATTTGTGGACTATACTGGCATCCTGACTAGTATTGATGCATGTTTCTACTCAGAATTAATCAATTCTCTATGGCTTTTCTAAATTGAATGGGGGAATTTCATATGTATATTTTTCTTCCCTTTATTGCACTGTTCAACTTAGTGCTCTCATTCTTGACTGTTGCGACATTCTATTGGCATTTTTCAACATGATTGGGTTGTCTTCTTGAGCATTAATTCCTTCAACAATTTATTTTTAATCATTCTCTGGTCTTTGTATCCAATGCATGTAGTCACATTTCTTCATCCTTGGAAAGTGAAAGAATACCATTCGTCGTCCCATTCATAGACATCGAGAGAAAGTCTTCAAGGTCAACACTCGACTCAAGGATCTTAAAGGAAAAATGCCCAATGGGGGAATTTGCTAAAATGTGATTTTCCCATTACCTAAACACTCGTTTTGTTCCCTCGTTGGCCAAAATGGATTAGTAGATACTCACATTTGCAAGATTCACGTAACATTCAATTCCTTCTCGACATAACCAGCTTAGAATTGATCTTTGGATTTAAATCAAAGGCACTCTTGCAATTGAAATTCAAGGTTCTGATAACATGATATATACATAGGCATGTCCTTTTCAAAAAAATACGTGTATATGTGTATGAGAGAACAAAAACTACCCCATAACAATGAATAAAATGTTTAAAGAATCAAGAAATGCAAAAATGTTTTCTAAATAAGAATGTGTTTTTCATTCTAACAAAAATAAATAGACTTGTGTCTTTACAAAAATATTCCTACCGTTTTAGGGCTTAAGCCGTGGGTTTGTTTTGTGCATTGTTCTCAAAAAGTGAGAAACCAAAATGTGGTAAATCAAACTAACATTTTTATGAAGAGAGATAAAACCCAAGCATAGGGTCTTTCAAATCATTTTGACCTTCTCAGTACGGTGTAAGCTTGCCTATCTCCCTTGTTTTCCACAACTGGATTAAATCTCGTGTCAGGATTCCCTCGTTAACCAGCTTCTTAATTTCTTCCAGTAACGGCCTACATTTTCTGGTGAAATACCCCGGTGTCCTCATGAAGAAATCAAAAATACTATTTAGGTCAAACCTATGGGCAGATAAGTCCTAGCACAGCTAGTGTCGTCATACTTCTCAAAGTTGAGGACCTTGAAATCAGACGGGATGACCAAATTAGGGACCAAGCAAAGTTCCTTTGAAGACGACAATTCTTCCTCCCTTCTTGACCTCTTTCTCGAGTCAATCTTCTAGTTGCTTGAGTCTTGATCTCTAAGTTTGTTCAATTCTTTCATCCATGACAAAACTTCAACTGATTCCCGAATTACTCCATCGAACCTCAAAAATCTTATTATTTAATTAATTAATGTATGAAATGTGTCGTAACTAGATAGCAGAAGGGAAAATAGTAAGTATGAAATGCATTAATGAATGCAAATGAAGTGTTGATTCACAAATAGTCCTTAGAAAAACTTCCATTTAACAAATAAGATGCTTGATTACAAGAAGCTGAAATAACGAATTACAGATAATGATTAGCTTCTCGTATTGACTTCTCGACTTCGTGAAGCAAGGCTCGCACTCCATGTCTTAACGCCGCTTCTGAACTGAGGGGCGAACTCGTTGTTCTCTTATTCTGCTGCTCAAAAAGGTCAGGACAGTGTAATCTATGTACTCAAGGGCTTCCGAAAAGGTAGCTAGCCTGTGTAGACAGAGTGTAGACGAAGGTCTCTTCTTCATGGGTGGATCTTGGAAATCTAGTTTGAAGGGGTCTATTTAAAATTTTTGAAAATTTTGGAGGCTTAATTTAAAAGTTTCATAAAATGTAGGAGTTTAACTAAATTTTTTTTAAAAGAAAAAAAATCGAAACTTATCAAGGCCCCATTTTTTAAAAAAAATTAGAAAAGGGATTTAATTGAAATTATTTAAAAATTTTGAAATATGATAATAATTTAAAAATTTTGGAGGTGCCAAATTAAAATTTTTGAAATCTTTAAGGGGCTAACTCTAAAATTTTCAAACTTTGGGTGGCCATGGCCCCCACTAGCTTAAATGAGGATCCACCTCTGCATCCAAGATATGTCGTCTCTGCCTCCGATACATGTCTCTTCGTCAACTCGTCTCTTTCCTCGATTGGTCTTCATTCGGCCCAACTCGATATTGTAGCATTATCGCTCTTGGCATCATATACTTCTCTCCTACCTCGAATGCCCTCTAAATTGTACCGTTCTTGAATTAACACTATGTTATGATATGGTGTGCAACATAAATGCGGGAAAAAGGAAACAAAACGAAAAAACAAACACCAACAAAAAATCAAGTCAATACAGTAAGATAATCGAATAAATTAAACAAATAAAATACCAATTAATGAACAAGGTGATAAATTTAAGCAATTAAATCATGCGATTAAAACAAGCAACAAACAAAAAAATGAATAAATCAAACAAATCCTAAATAGGGTTACCGCTAAACAAATAGAGTTTCGGCATGGCTTTAAAAGGTGGGCTCTTACGGTCCACTATATGAGGTTTGGATCTAAAGTAAAGGGTACCTGAACTGTCACTAAGACATCGATTCAGGGGGATACGACCCATATACCATATGGGGACCCCATGAAATATAAGGATCGAATCCCAGAAGTGAATTACAACACCATACGGAGGTGAACACCCCACGAGGCAAAGTAATCACTCCCACTTATCGAGGGGCGGGGCTCGGAAGGACATCTCATGCATGATGTACAATTTATATTACACACCGGATAAATAAAGTGGTAAAACAAACAAGGTTATGAATTATAAATTAAATTAAATCGGATTTAAATTTTTCTTAACAAATACGATACAAACCCAACTAAGGCTTGACTCTCTTTTTTTTGCTTTTGAAAGCAAAAAAAAAATCTATAGCGGAGTCGCCATGCTGTAGAGGCTAAAAAATTCCGTAAGGTTTTCCCTCGCTTTGAAAAATTTTGATTTCGGGGGAATTTGAAAAAAAGATCGTATTTTAAAATAAAAATTGGAGTCGCCACCGATCATTTTAAAGAATGGTAGACGTGACACCTGTAAAACTAAAACTAGAGATTCAAATGGGTTCGAGAATCAGTTATGAGTGGGGAAGGTTTCGCACCCCCACCACGCTTGGAAATCAGTACCTAAGGGTTTGTATCATATTTATAAAGAAAAATAAAATTTAATTTAATCTAATATTTAATCCCTAAAAATCCATGCATGCATGGACATGCGATTCGACCACCTAAATCGCAACCCACGATACCAAAGGAGATGACACCTGAAGACTCAGGACGACACTCCCAATAAAATATCAGGACATCGAGTATTAAACTAAACTAGTGGAATAAATAAATATGAACAATTAAAATGCATGAATAATTTAAATATGCTAACATAATTGAAACATGGCAAGAAATAAACGCAAGACATGAATAGAATAAATACATAAATATGAGCAAAACATTTTTACCGACAAATAAATAAAACGAAAACTGTCAACAAATAAGTAAACGACCATACATGATAATATAAAACCACGTATCATATAATTTTTAACATATACACTGTAAAAAAGCACATAAAGAATATATATATATATATATATATATGGTAACACAGCCATGAAAACCTTACATATATAATTATACACGTATTACATATACATATTGACAACTTTTAATGAGAAAAAAAGGACAAGAAAAACGAGGTAATTAAAGCAAAAGAAATGACTTTTAATGAGAACAGTGCAAATTGACAGCTTTAAAGAAGTAAATTAAAAGGATGGTAATCATACTAAATTAGGAATTTAATCACAAATAATAACAGAAAATTACATAGATATAGAAACAAACAATAACTACAAAATGTGAATAATAATTTAAACGGTAACAAATTAGGAGAAATGGAAAGAAACATAAACATATAAATTGCTATAAATAAATCGCGAAATAAAATATTAATGCATATAAAATAAGATATTAAAGGCAGAAAGTAAAGGATTAAATAAATGCGGAACAAAATCATAGGGACCACAAGCGGAAATAAACCACTGAATTTTGGACCAAATTGAAAAAATAAGGGAATTTTGAAGGACTAAAATGGGAATTATACCAACCAAAATCTGATTAAATCAAGAAAATGTATGAAATTGCAAAGAGTTTGAAAACGACAGGGACCACATATGTAATTTTAAAATGCAGAAGGACAGGGGGTGTAAACTCAACGACGCAGAGAGATTTAAGAGGCAATTAACCCATTTTAGTTTAAACCATGGTATATAAGTTATTTTCAAAACAGAAAAAAACAGACATTTACATTATTTTTTAAAATCATATCCAAAAATTCCTCAAATCCTCTTATATGCCCCGCTAGGGTTATTCAAACCCAGAATACGCTGGTGGCTCTGCCGTACCTGCCACCGTGACCTTTCTTTGGCCGCCGTTGATCGTCGCTGGAAACCTAAAACAACCACATTTCGAACCCTTTTTTCTCTCATGAATTCAAAACCAAAAATTTACTTAAAATCAAATAAAAAACTCATCCCCTTTGAAAAAAGAATAGGTTCGAAAACCATCCGTTGTTTGAAAACTCTTGGTTCTCTTAAACCGATTCACCCTACACGGTTTCAAGAGAAACCAAAGAGCTTGTCACCGGCGAAAGAGACCAAACGACAACGAAGATACGCCGACAGCCACGAAGGTAAAACCCTAGTTTTATATATTGTTGGTTGTTTTTTTAGTTTATGATATGCGTCTAGACTGAAAAAGATGGATACCTCTCTGGAAATCTTGGTTACATAGTACTCCCTTTTATCTCATATCTTTGTTTACAATCTTAAGCAACAATAAAAGATTACACTGTTGATGATTTCAGGACTGCCATTCCTTTAGTTTTTTATTATTTGTTATCTTGTCCGGTTGTTGGAGAGAATCGGTGGCAGTACGACAACAACGTATTTTCCAGCGGTGGTGCCACGTGGATGGAGGAGACAAGGTAGCGTGGCGCGTGGGTGCGTAAGGGAACTGAACGGTCTAGGGTGGGGAACACGCGTGTGTGGAGAACTGAATGGCCTCTTCTCCTTTTGATCTAGACCGTTGGGTCATATATGATCCAGCGGTCATATCTTTGTTACGCAAATGATAAACAATTTAGGGTAGAGTGTAAAACCTTTGATGATTTTGATATAACAAATATTTTTTAAGGACTTAATTGTAAAGCAAACAAATTTTAAAGTGTCCCAAACTGACAAATATTTTAAAGCATATTTGATTCTAAGTCAAAAACTTATAGCCCTAAAATTTTCTAAGTGTTTTAAAGGCCAAACTATTGAAATATGCCCAGGCATATCGATACGCCTCTAAGCGTATCGACACAATTTTTGAAACATAAGCCACTGTAAGCATCCGTTTCGATACGGCTCTGTCTGTATCGATACGATATTCAAATGGGCTAAGTATTTTTCCTCAAGTGTTTCGATACGATTACATTCGTATCGATACGACCTTCATACTAGGTTTAAGTTTTAAGCATTGCGTACCGATACGCCACTAGGTGTTTCGATACGCCTCAAAGATTTTCTAAAATATCAGCATTTAATGATTTAGCCGTTAGAGTCATTTATTGGGAAAGACAAATTTTAAAATGCCGTTGGACTCGTATCAATACACCTCAAGATGTACCGATACAGGTTCAGTCAGTAGCTCAAGAGAGCAAAATTGCATCGATACAGTTTCTCCCGTATCTATACACCTCATTTAGTTACACTGAGACCGTACCGATACGCTTCCTCGCGTATCGATACACCCATGTTATTTTGTGCACAATGGCTCTTTCTTCTTATAGACAGGTATCGATATGGGCCTTCGTGTACCGATACGGATGGTTGAACAAGAGCATTAATTGCGCAAAAAATGCAGCCCAACGGCTACAATAATGATCTCAACCACCCAAACGACTAGAAATCAATGCAAGGGTATAAAAGCAAGCCTCAAAAGCACCAACAACAACTATTGAACCATCAAGCAACATCCAATCATTAATCCAAACTTTTGTGCCTTATAGAGCCATATCTTTGTACCCAACTCATTGGAGTTTTTCATTGTAAATCTTTATTTAGAGTTTGGGGTGTGTTTTGATTGTAATTGGGCAATATCCATCTTGTGAGAGATATATTTAGATTTCCAACTTCTTCTTTGTATTGAGAGATTTCTTGGGTCAATCTTTGGGTAGAAAGATTGACCGATTGTAAAGGTTACCTCCTAATCTAGAAAAGGGGAAGAAAATCTAGTGGATTTTGTTGAAAATCCTTAGTGGGAGCTCAGGTAGTGGATGTAGAGCTTGTTAGAAGCTTGAACCACTATTATTGCCTTTTTCCTTCATTTTTCAATTTCCTTTTTGCTCCCTCAAATTTTAAATAGCTAATTCACCCCATCTGGGCCATATCACTATCATTTGATCCACTCAACAATTGGTATCAAAGCCTAACTCTTTGAAGGCTTAACATCCACAAGAGGCGATCCCTGAAGAGTGTTTATCATCTATCTATTCATTGCCATGGCTTCTACCTATGAGAAAAATCTATACGAGTCACAATCGATCACAAAACCACCTTATTTCAATGGGGATAACTATCCCTATTGGAAGAACCGAATGAGACTTTTCATCAAATCCACCGACTATGTCCTTTGGGATGTAGTAGAAGATGGACCGGCCATTTCGATGAAAAGAGATGATGAAGGAAGACTTGTTCCGAAGACAAGGGTGGAGATGACCGATAAAGATCGGAGAAGACTCCAAATCAATGATAAATCCCTACATATCTTATTTTGTGCACTCGGTCCCGACATGTATGCCAAGATGTCTTCGTGCACAAGTGCAAAGGAGGTGTGGGACAAGTTAGAGACCACTTATGAGGGCACCAACGACGTGAAGGAGACCAAGATCGGGATCCTCAATCTAAGCTATGAGAACTTTAAGATGGAGCCAAATGAAAGCGTTTCCAAGATGTTCGACCGATTCTTGGTTATTGTAAATGGTCTCAAGGGCTTCGGTGAGATCATTCCCGAAGACAAATTTGTCAGAAAACTACTCTACTCTCTTCCTGAATCATGGGATGGGAAGAGAACCGCTATCATCGAGGCGAAGAACTTGAAGACGTTGAAGCTCAATGAATTAGTAGGATCTATCCTTACTCATGAGTTCATGAACCAAGGAAGGGAAGAAGAAAAGAAAAGAGAAGAGCCAAAAGTATAGAAGAAGGAGGTGGACAAGAAGAAGCCTGGAATTGCTCTCAAAGCTTCCTTTGAGGAAAGCGATTCAAGCGAGGAGGAAGACGAAGAGATGGCCATGTTGGCCAAGCGGTTTACCCGGTTCATGAAGTCCAACCATGGAAGAAAATTCAATAGAATAGGGGAATTCAAGAACAAGAGCAAAGAAAAAGAAAAGAACCAACTCATTTGTTAAGAGTGCAAGAAGCCCGACCACATTCACACCGATTGCCCTCAACTAAAGAAGAAGAGCTTCGAGAAGAAGAAAAAGCTCAAAGCTCAAATGGCAACTTGGAGTGACGATGAGTCATACGAGGATAAGGAGCATGAAGTAGCCAATCTTTGCCTCATGGCCCTTAAGGAGGAACCGATGGTAAACTCTAACTCATCATCTTTTACTTATGATGAATTATATGATGCTTATGATGAGCTACAAGATGTTTACGACGAATTGGTAGAAAAATACAAAGAGTCTATTTTGAAAAACAAGAAAAACATTTCCGATTTGAAATTTCAAAATGAGTCTATTTCAAAAACCAATTCCAAATTAGAAAAGAAAGTTTTATAATTGGAAAATCTTTCAAATGAGCTTAAAAATAAAAATCACGATTTAGAAAAACTTCTTTCCGATTTCCAAGATTATCACACAAATGAGGAGGATAATCTTAAAACTTCTCTTACTATTGGGAAAAATACTTTTGAAAAGGTAGTTCTTCAAAAACCCAATATGTAAAGAAAAAGACTTTTAACCCCAAACAAAGAAGTTTTCAAAAGCAATCTAAGACTAAAAGAGTTAGGAGTGTATGAGTACTTAAGGAACTTATAGCTTCTAACAATATGAATGCTATTGCTTCTTGGATTCCTAAGGGAACCAAGATTTTGGGAACTAATGTTTATGGACCCAAAATGATTTGGGTACCAAAATTCAAAACTTGATCTTTGTTTGTAGGGGGAGCAATGCTACAAGTTCAAAACCACAAGTCAAAATTCTTGGTACCTTGATAGTGGTTGTTCAAGACACATGACCGGAGACAAGAGTAGATTCTTGGAGCTCAAACTAAAGAGTGGAGGAGTGGTGACATTTGGTGACAACTCCAAAGGCCAAATTGAAAGAATTGGCTCTATTGGTAATCTCTCAACTACTCTTATTGAAAACGTTCTTTATGTCAATGGTCTTAAACATAATTTGTTGAGCATTAGTCAATTGTGCGATAAGGGTTTTAATGTTCTTTTTGATGCTAATGGGTGTAAAATCATGAACATTAAAACAAATCAAATAATGCTCATAGGTCATCGCATAGGTAATATCTATATGGTTCATTTAGACGACATACATCCAATGTATGTCTTATGGCACATAATGAAAATGATATATGGTTGTGGCATAGGAAACTAGGACATGCTAGCATTAGTGTTTTAGAGAAATTGGTTTCCCTTGATCTAGTAAGAGGTTTACCTAAACTAAAGTTCTCTAAAGATAAAATTTGTGATGCATGTGCTAAGGGTAAACAACAAAGAACCTCATTTAAATCCATTAATGATGTTTCTACTAACATATGTTTATAATTGATCCATATGGATCTCTTTGGGCCTATTAGGACTATGAGTTTGGGTGGTAAGTCATATGCATATGTGTTAGTAGATGACTATTCTAGATACAATTGGGTTCTCTTATTAAGTACTAAGGATGAGGCTTTAGAAAAATTCATCACGTTTTCAAAAATCACCCAAAATGATCTTGATCTTAAAATTTCTCATGTTAGAAGCGATCATGGAACCGAATTTCAAAATATGGGTTTTGAAGATTTTTGTAATGAAAATATTATTAGCCACAAATTTTTTGGCTCCTCGCACTTCTCAACAAAATGGGGTAGTTGAGAGGAAAAATAGAACTTTAGAAGAAATGGCTAGGACCATGCTTTGTGAAAATAATTTACCTAAATATTTTTGGGCGGAAGCCACTAATACGGCTTGCTACATAATTAATAGAGTAATGATTAGGCCTATTTTGAAGAAAACATCTTATGAGATTTTAAAATCCAAAAAGCCTAACATTAGCTATTTCCATCCTTTTGGTTGTAAATGTTTTGTTTTAAACAATGGAAAAGATAATTTAGGTAAATTTGATGCAAAAAGTGATGAAGCAATTTTTCTAGGTTACTCTTGAAACTCTAAAGCCTATCGAGTATTTAATAAAAGAACTTTGGTTGTAGAATAGTCTATACATGTTGTTTTCAATGATAACCTCCTTCTGAGGAAGGAATCTTGTGATGATGATGCAGGGATCATTGAAGCCATTGGTGGAGGACAAACATCAAAGGTGGATGAGATTCCAAGAAAAGAAGAGGAAACACAAGATCCACCTCTTGAAGCCTTGAAGAAATTGGCTCTAGAGGAAAAGGAGGTCACCTACCCAATGAAGTTCAACTATGTCAAAGGTGGTAAAATTTTGGGTGATCCATCCAAAGGGGTAACCACTAGATCCTCTCTCAAACTTATAAATAATGTTGCATTTATTTCATGCATTGAGCCTAAAATATCAAGGAAGCATTAAAAGATGATTTTTGGATATTGTCCATGCAAGAAGAACTTGATCAATTTGAGAGAAGTCAAGTATGGACATTAGTTGATAGGCCTAGTAATCAATCTACTATAGGAACTAAATGGGTCTTTAGAAACAAGCTAGATGAGAGTGGTAACATAGTGAGAAACAAGGCTAGACTTGTTGCTCAAGGTTACACTCAAGAAGAGGGAATAGATTCCTATGAAACTTATGCACCCGTAGCTAGGATGGAATCTATTAGGATGCTTCTTGCATATGCATGCTTTCATGATTTCAAGCTTTTTCAAATAGATGTTAAAAGTGCATTTTTAAATGGTTTTATTAATGAAGAAGTGTATGTTGAACAACCACGGGGTTTTGAAGATCCAAAATTTTCAAACCATGTTTTTAAATTGACCAAAGCCTTATATGGTTTAAAAAAGCTCATAGAGCTTTGTATGAAAGGCTTTCAAACTTTTTAATTGAAAAAGGTTTTGAAAAAGGCAAGGTGGATACTACACTTTTCATTAAAAGATATGGCAATGACATCTTAGTAGTTCAAATATACGTTGATGATATTATTTTTGGTTCTACTAATGGGGTTTATTGCCAAGAATTTTCTAAGCTAATGCAAGGTGAGTTCGAGATGAGCATGATGGGGGAGCTCTCATTTTTCCTGGGGCTCCAAATCAAGCAAAGAGAGGATGGCACCTTCATCAATCAAGCTAAGTACATCAAGGATATGCTCAAGAAGTTCGGCTTAGAGAACGTAAAGCCTCAAGCCACTCCAATGAGCCCATCTATTAAGCTTGATAAAGATGAAGGAGGTAAGTGTGTCGATTCTAAGCTTTATCGTTCAATGATTGGCTCTTTGCTTTACCTTACCGCAAGTAGACCCGATATCATGTTTAGTGTTTGCGTGTGTGCTAGGTTTCAAGCTAGCCCTAGAGAATCGCACCTAGTAGCCACTAAGAGGATCTTTAGATACCTTAGAGATACACCTAGTTTAGGTATTTGGTATCCTAGAGACTCTTCCTTCAACCTTCATGCTTATTCAGATGCGGATTATGGGGGTGTAAGATCGATAGGAGAAGTACCTCCGGAACATGTCAATTCCTAGGTAGTATGCTCGTATCTTGATTCTCTAATAAACAAAATAGTGTAGCCTTATCTACCACCGAAGTAGAGTACATATCCTTAGGGAGTTGTTGTGCTCAAGTCCTTTGGATGAAGCAACAAATCTTAGACTATGTTGTTGAAATAGATACCATACCCCTTAAGTGTGACAATACTGGTGCCATTTGTCTCACTAAAAATCCCATCCAACACTCTAAAACCAAGCACATAGAAATAAGACATCATTTCATTAGGGATCATGTCTTAAAGAATGACGTAGTTCTAGAGTATGTCGATACCTTGAACCAATTAGCGGATATTTTTACTAAACCATTAGATAAAGAATGTTTTTGGACCCTTAGAAGAGAGTTAGGTTTAACAAGTCTTCCTTGACCTTTTAGAGTCCCAAAAGACCAAGAATTTGCTTGAATTAATTTGATTGCCATGTTTATGTAATTTGTGCCTCTTGATGCATCTATGCCTTTAGTTAGGGGTAGCTTGTCTCTATTCTTAACCTTCATCCTATTCATTCATCATATACATGCATTTCAGTTCAAGTAAAATTGAACTTTTGAGAAACTTGTGGCCCAAAATGCATTTTCTGGGTTATTCGTATCGAAACAGGTTAAAGTGTATCGATACACCATTCTTGACTCAACCCAGATTGCATTTCTCAGTACAAGTGTATCGATACGCGTCCAAACATATCGATACGGGCTCAAGAACATGTTTCGATACAAATAAGTTTGTATCAAAACAGTCTCTGTGTTTCAACACACATGTATCGATACGCCATGTGGCGTATTGGTATACGTAGGCGTTGAGTCTTTAAATGAGCCTTTAATGAGAATCCAACTTTAAATCAATCTCTTTAAACCCTTTTTTCATCCGAAACCCTAACCTTTTCAACTATAAATACCCTTCAAATCCTGTAGTTTTGCATACAAAATTTTTAGGGTTTTTGTTCAACAAACCAAGTCTAAGATCTCTCATCAAATTGGTGCATTATCATCCATCCATTCTTCCAATTTCCTCAAATCAAGATTCAATATGGCACCACGAAAAAGAGGTCGAAAAAAAGAGGTTGGCGAGTCTTCTACTGAAGATAATTTGGCATGTCCTAATCTCAGTGTCATTTATCAAAAGAGTTTTGCAACCCCGACGGCTCTAAACAACTTCAAGCAATACCAAAATTATAAAATCCACCGCGAAAGTGTAACATCTATCTTTTTTTAAATTCTGAACGTTTCAAGTTTAAATACCTTCCTCTTTTACACCGTTGGGACTTTATGCCTTTTTTTGTCAATCCCCGAGTTTTTGTACCATAATCTTGTCTTGATTTTCTTTGCCAATGCTCGGTGTATCCCCAACCAAGTCCGTACTAAAGTTGTTGCTATTGAGTCATTTTTAATGGGGAAGAAATTTCAGATTGATGTTCCAACTCTTGTTAATGTTTTTGGGTTCGAAGATGAAGGAATTGATGATGAAGACTCATTGGGACATGTTCTTGGCGGTTCTGTTACGGTTCTAGATGCTCATGATCATTTCTTGCATCTCATGATGACTTGGTGGTTCTGACCATCCGGTGGAAAGTTTTCCACTATTCGCCAAGTGGATGACTTTTGGATTCGATGCTTTCGTGAAGAGAAGCAGACCAATCTTGCTTGAATTATGTTTGCAAAGCTAGTCTACCTTATCCAACATCGACACACCCCATTGTTGCATCATTCACTTATAGGACAGCTTTGAGTTACCTGTTCACTCAGTTGGAGATTGATTGCTCGCCAAATTTTTTTGAGCCTCTTACTGATCCCATTGATGAGTGATCTTTTGTTCGTTCAAAGTTCCACTATTTTAATGGTGAGTGGTTACGTCTTGCCGAGCTTCCACACGATGCAATTCTCGAAGTATCAGAAGTTTCTCCTCCAGCCGCCCCTCAAGCTCCGATTGCTCCACAAGCTATAGACACTCTCATGGCTTATCTCAATGAGCAATTCACTTCATTGAGAACAACCATGACCGAAGGGTTTGTAGCTATTGATACTCGATTTACTTCCTTAGAGGATCGAGTTCAAGCCATCGAAAGCCAACAAAGTTCAATGGACATATCACTTACGACTTTCCATGGAGAATGGCGACAATCTCAAGCAACTCAAACCCATGATGAAGATGAGGATGGAGATGATGCTCCTTAGACCTTCATTTCATTGCATGTCATATTAGACTTTTCATTTTATGCACCTATGATATTTACTCTATGAACCTATGCTTTAATTTTAGCTTTGTTTGGATTTGGATTATGTTGCCTTAATGGTACTTATGTTGCTTAGATTATGCTTTGAATTATCCTTTCCTATCATTGATTTTGATCTAACAAAAAGGGGGAGAATGTGCATAAGCTAATTTTTTTAATTTTTTCAAAACCTAGCTTACTCTAAGGGGAAGTAATTTCAAAACACTTAAAAATTTGCTTTGGTTTTGTTATATCAAAAAGGGGGAGATTGTAAAACCTTTGATGATTTTGATATAACAAATATTTTTCAAGGACTTAATTGTAAAGCAAACAAATTTTTAAAGTGTCCCAAACTGACAAATATTTTAAAGCATATTTGATTATAAATCAAAAACTTATAGCCCTAAATTTTTCTAAGTGTTTTAAAAGCCAAACTATTGAAATACGCCCAGGCGTATCGATACACCTCTAAGCGTATCGATACAATTTTTAAAACATTGGCCACTGTAAGCATCCGTTTCGATACGACCCTGTCTGTATCGATACAACCTTCAAATGGGCTAAGTATTTTTCCTCAGGTGTTTCGATACGATTACATTCGCATCGATACGGCCTTCATACTGGGTTTAAATTTTAAGCATTGCGTATCGATATGCCACTAGGTGTTTGGATACGCCTCAAAAAGTTTCTCAAATATCATCATTTAATGATTTAGCCGTTAGAGTCAGTTATTGGGAAAGACTAAATTTAAAATTTCGTTGGACCCGTATCAATACACCTCAAGATGTACCGATACAGGTTCAGTCAGTAGCTCAAGAGAGCAAAATTGCATCAATACGGTTTCTCCTGTATCGATACGCCTCCTTTAGTTACTCGGAGACCATACCAATACACTTCCTCGCATATCGATATGCCCCTGTTATTTTGTCAACAACGGCTCTTTCTTCTTATAGACAGGTATCGATATGGGCCTTTCTGTACCGATACGGATGGTTGATCAAGAGCATTAATTGCACGAAAAATGCAGTCCAACGGCTACAATAATGATCTCAACCACCCGAACGGCTAGAAATTAATGCAAGGGTATAAAACAAGCCTTAAAAGCACCAGCAACAACTATTAAACCATCAAGCAACATCCAAGCATTAATCCAAACCTTTGTGCCTTATAGAGCCATATCTTTGTACCCAACTCATTGGAGTTTTTCATTGTAAATCTTTATTTAGAGTTTGGGGTGTGTTTTGATTGTAATTGGGCAATATCCATCTTGTGAGAGATATATTTAGATTGCCAACTTCTTCTTTGTATTGAGAGATTTCTTGGGTCAATCTTTGGGTAGAAAGATTGACCGATTGTAAAGGTTACCTCCTAATCCTAAAAAAGGGGAAGAAAATCTAGTGAATTTTGTTGAAAATCCTTAGTGGGAGATAAGGTAGTGGATGTAGAGCTTGTTAGAAGCTTGAACCACTATAATTGCCTTTGTCCTTCATTTTTCAATTTCCTTTTTGCTCCTTCAAATTTTAAATAGCCAATTCACCCCCTCTTGGCCATATCACAATCATTTGATCCACTCAACATAAAGCTTCTGATTAGGGCTTTTTTAGGTTTTATATTGTTTTGGGCTTAACAGGCCAGTTGAGATGTAATTATTTTTGGGTTATTATTATTTGTAATGGACTGGACATATTAATTAAAATAGGCTTATTTTATTACCATTATGATATGTTTTATTTTATTTTTTATAATAACAATAATAATATTGAACATTAATGATAATATTAAACATCAATAATAATAATAAATACTAATAATATCCGGATAAAAATTGGTGATTATAGTACGCCTAGGCTAGGTATTGATACCTAGTGATGCATATCGGTATGTGTTCGAGGGTATTAGCACCCTCTGGTAATCTGCCCAAAACTATAAGGTTTTTCCCAGAAAGTTGAAAAATTAAATTGTTCGATTTTATGGACCCTTAAATCCCTAAAATGAATTGTAAAACTTAGAAATCGAGGAATATACTTATAATCAAGCATAAAGCTTAAGAACTCAATAAATGTCATGTGTGACTTGTAAATTGGTAGAAACCATAGGATGTTATGTTTATATGCTTGATGTGGCGTGCCGAGTAGGCACTTGATTGATGGGATTCAGATACCCGAGACATGTTGCAACACTAAGGCAAGAGAATTACCGAATGAAGGCTACCGATGCTAGGTGACTCGGGCCTTATTCGAAGGTGCTCTAGGGAGGATTCCGAGTACAATTGTTTGTCCCGATGTTAGGTGACCCGACCTCACCCATTGAGTGTATGTTCCTGATGCTTTGTGACTCGAGCCTCACTCTTATGTTTTTGTGGTATAGTATGCTTGGGCCTTGTCTGCCCCATGTTTATTATATTGTGTTTAATATGTGTTTAGGCGACTAAAGTAGCGTTACACATCATTTTAACTGCCATATCATCTTGCTTATCTACATGCTTGTATTTATGATCTGCATGAAGCATGGTAGAGCAGAGGTATACCCACTGAGCTTTATGAGCTCAGCATATGGAATCGTTGTTTCCTTACGCAAGTTTTTAGGTGGTTGCGTTGATCCGAATGAGCCCCATCAGAGTAGGATTTCAGTTCATCGATGTGATCAAGAGTACAATACTTAGGCTTGTCGGGCAATGTCTTCATAGGACCTTTGATTTATGTCTGCAACTCTATTTGGATTTGTTAATCATATTGAATGCTTTTAATTACTTATTTTAAATTGAAGCTCTCATGCAAACGCTTAAACTATTTTTATTGACTCATTTCCAAAACATTGTCAAATTTATGGAATTACTTATATTTTGGGCTAAATCTAGTTGTCAAATTTTCGGCTAAATTCCCTAAAGGGAATATTTGGCCAATATTGCCAAAAAAGGCAAGAAAAACAACGTAATTAAAGCAAAAGAAATGACTTTTAATGAGAACAGTGCAAATTGACAACTTTAAGGAAGTAAATTAAAAGGATGGTAATCATACTAAATTAGGAATTACATCACAAATAATAACAGAAAATTACATAGACATGAAAACAAACAATAACTACAAAATGTGAATAATAATTTAAACGGTAAAAAATTAGGAGAAATGGAAAGAAACATAAACATATAAATTGCTATAAATAAATCCGAAAAAAAATTTAATGCATATAAAATAAGATGTTAAAGGCTGAAAATAAAGGATTAAAATAAACGCGGGACAAAATTAAAGGGATCACAAGTGGAAACAAACCACTGAATTTTGGACCAAATTGAAAAACTAAGGGAACTTTGAAGAACTAAAATGGGAATTATACCACCCGAAATCTAATTAAGTCAAGAAAAGGGATGAAATTGCAAAGAGTTTGAAAACGACAAGGACCATATATGTAATTTTAAAATACAGAAGAACCGAGGTTGTAACTCAACAACGGGGAGGAATTTAAGAGGCAATTAACCAATTTTAATTTAAACCATGGAATATAAGTTATTTTCAAAACAAAAAAAAACAGACAATTACTTCGTTTTTTTAAAACCATATCCAAAAATTCCCCAAATCTACTGATATGCTCTGCTAGGGTTATTCAAACCCAAAATCTGGCGGTAGCTCTTCCGTGCTGGCCACCATGGCCTTTCTCCAGCCGTCTCTGATCGTCTTCAAAAACCTAAAACAACCACATTTCGAACTCCTTTTTCTATCATGAATTCAAAATTGAAAACTTATTTAAAATCAAATAAAAAAAATCCTACCCCTTTAAAAAAGAATAGGTTCGAAAACCATCTATTGTTTGAAAACTCTTGGTTCTCGTAAATCGATTCACCCTACACCGTTTCGAGAGAAACCAAAGGGCTTATCACTGACGAAGGAGACTAAATGGCAACGAAGAGAAGCTGGAAACCACGATGGTAAAACCCTAGTTTTATATATTGTTACTTGTGTTTTTTAGTTTATGATATGCGTGCAAGACTGAAAAAGATGGATACCTCTATGGAAATCTTGGTCTTTTCTCTTTATTCATTCGTAGTGAAATATGATTACATAGGGATCCCTTTTATCCCATTTCTTTTTTTACAATCTTAAGCAACAATAAAGGATTACACTGTTGAGGATTTCGAGACTAACATCCCCTTGGTTTTTTATTATTTGTTGTCTTGTTTGGTTGTTGAAGAGAATCGTTGGCAGTACGGCAACAGTGTATTTTCCGGCGGTGGCACCATATGGATAGAGGAAACAAGGTAGCGTGGGCACGTGAGGGAGTCGAACGGTCTCAGGTGGGGAACATGCGCACGTGGAGAGTTGAATGGCCTCTTCACTTTTTGATTTGGACCGTTAGATCAGATCTGATCCAACGGTCATATCTTGGCTGCGCAAAGGATAAACAAATTAGGGTAGAGTTTTTTATTAGGGTTTTTAGGTTTATATTTTTTGGGGCCTAACAGGCCAGTTGAGATGTAATTATTTTTGGGTTATTATTATTATTTGTAATAGACTGGACATATTAATTAAAATGGGCTTATTTTATTACCATTATGGTCTGTTTTATTTTTTTATAATAACAATAATAATATTGAACATTGATGATAATATTAAGCATTAATAATAATAATAATATCTGGATAAAAATGAGTGATTATAGCTGCATCTTTTTGCTTATTCTTGTGAAACGAGAATAAATTAAAGATCATAAGCATTGATTTTTATCCTACTTTTCTGTTTGAAGCCTTGGAATCATGAGTTCTTCTGGAACTTTTTGCTTTTTCTTGGTGTACTCTTTGAGTTGCAAGCGCTTAAAATCTTAGTCTTGAGAAAAACATCCTTATGAAAGGATTTGGATTTTGAGAAAAACATCCCTATAGAAGGATTAAGTTAAGGAATTTGATTTTAAGAAAATATCTTTATGGAAAGATAAAGTTAAGCAACTAACTTTCAAGAAAAAATATCCGTATGGAAGGATCAAATTAAGGAATTTGTTTTAAGCAAAACACCCTTATGGAAGGATCAAAATAAGGAATTGATTTTAAGAAAAATATCCTTATGGAAAGACTAAATTAAGGAACTTAATTTTAAGCAAAACATCCTTATGAAATGACTAAATTAAAGAATTTGTTTTAAGTAAAACATCCTTATGGAAGGATAAAATTAAGGAATTTAATTTTAAGAAAAATGTCCTTATAGAAGGATAAAATTAAGAAATTTGTTTTTAAGCAAAACTATCCTTATGGAAGGATAAAATTAATGAATTGATTTTAAGAAAAATATCCTTATGGAAGGACTAAATTAAGGAATTTGTTTTAACCAAAACTATTCTTATGGAAGGATAAAATTAAGAAATTTGGTTTTAAGGAAAATATCCTTATGGAATGATAAAATTAAGAAATTTGGTTTTAAGGAAAATATCCTTATAGAAGGATAAAATTAAGGAATTTGGTTTTAAGGAAAATATCATTATGGAAGGATAAAATTAAGGAATTTAATTTTAAGAAAAATATCCTTATGGAAGGATAAAATTAAGGAATTGATTTTAAGAAAAAATGGTATCTCGATTTTAGACTCCCGGAATGAGAAATCTTTAAGGGATCTAACTCTTCAACATGAAGTTGCAGATCCAAGTCTTTGCTAGTCTTTGAATACCTGTTAAAACAAGTAAAATGATTTTAGGTTAGCATGCTCCATGTCTAACTACATATTATGCATGAAATTTTCAAAATTGCTGAAACAAGCTTTTGTCTCTTGAAATGTCATTTTTAGGTTTCTTTTCTTCGCTTCTTTGCAATATGCTCTTAAATCTTCGTCTTTTTTATAAGTAGTTTATCTAATACTTTTCTAACTTTAATTATGCCTTTAATGATTGGTTTATGTTGCTGATCTAGACGTTTTTGTGTGTTTTCTGTGCAAGACTTCAATTCTGGAAATTAGACTTAAAAGGGCAAAGTTCTGCAGTTTTATTTTTTGGAATCAAGGCTGGGTTAGTGGGATGACTCTGGGCATGAAATATGACGTGGCATCCAGTCAGCAGTTTCTAGAAGGTACAGTCATCGGCTTTCAGAAGGTGACGTCAGCAACAACGAATAGCAGGATTAGTTGCATTTTGAATTTCAAACTTGGAAATTATCTTTTTTGGATTTAAATATTTTTTAGGTTTTATCTTTTATCATTTGTTTAGGTTATTTTTAGGGTTCAGACTACTATAAATACCCTATTTGGGGTAAGCTCAAATCATCTCTCATTCTTAGTTTGTTCTTGTTTTTGAAGTTCTATAAAATTCTCTTTACGTTCTTGGTCTTTTAGTTTTTTATTTATTTTCTTTTAAAATGCTAAGTATGATTTTTACCATAATCGTGCTTAGCTAAATTTTCCTATTAGCCAAAGGCTTAGAGCAAAGCTTTAATTCACCTTGTGAGAATTAAAAAGCACTTATTATCTTCGTATTACATTCTCGATTTTCTAAAAACTTTGATCGACAATCGACCTTTCTATTAAAAATCTTTACGCTTTCATTTCAAATATCTAGCATTGACTTGAATGTTGTTCAGATTTATAGTTGGGAGGAAGAATCGGCTTGTAGCAAATTCGACTTCCTATGAACACACTTAGCGACGGATTCACTAAGGGAAAATGAGATCGGATTCAATTCTCATCGAGACAACATAGTCCGAGTCGAGTTTTTCCATATTTTAAAACTATTTTATTCTAAAGGCAATAGTTGTGGTTAGTCTAGCCATAAAACTGAAATTCAAAACTTGATTTTGGATTATCGATTTATTGGAGAGAAAAACAAGTTACAAGGGTTGGGCCTTGTAGACTGTAACCGACATGTATCCGGGGTAAAAATCATTTTTCAATGATCAGTTTGAATTGAAGCTAAGCAAAGCTTGAGGCTAATTAATTTAATCAACTTTTCTCAAAAATATTTACTTCCGTCATTTTCTCCAAATTCGTTTTTGTTATTTTACCCTTTAGTTCCTACTCTATCAAACCCCACATATTTTTATTTTCGCACTAAAGTTAGAATCAAAACCTCTCAACATCAGAAGCTCCATAGTCCTTGTGGATCGCCCTTCTCTCTATACTACATTATTTTTATATTCATTTGAGATTAATGAATATTTATTTGACAATATACGACGCTTGTCAAATTGGCGTTGTTGTCGGGGACTTCGACAAAGTTACTGATATATTTTGTTTTGATTTATGACCAAGAAGAATCTAGGCGAACTAGCAGATATTAACCCAGAGATCGAAGCACTAGCCCAAGGGTTACATGCACAGTCACTTCAGGAAAAGAAATGAAGACTGCGACAAAAACAATTCGAACGTGATCTAGAAACATCCTCCGAAGTTGAAATACACTTCGAGTAAACCGACGACGAGCAGATTCCAATGGCAAACGATGACCAAACCGTTCACCAACTTGTTGCAGCACCTGACGATCAACAACCGTTGTGCATTACATTCCCAAATAGAGAGACACAATTCGTACTCAAGATGGGTTTGATACACCTCCTACCGACCTATTATGGTTTACCCAATGAAAATCCACACAAACACCTCAAAGAATTCCACATGGTTTGTTTAAGTACAAAACCACATGGAGTATCCGAAGACCAAATCAAACTTTGTGCTTTCCCCTTTTCCTTAGCCGATATGGCTAAAGATTGGTTGTTTGATTTACCTTCCAATTCAGTTACTACCTGGACTCACATGGATCAACTTTTTCTTGACAAGTTATTCCCTGCAGCCAAGGGAAGCGAACTAAGGCGAAGTATCTTGAGTATCCGACAAAAGGCACAGTCATTATATGACTACTGGGAGAGATTTAAGAAATTATGCACAAATTGTCCACAACATGGACTGCCATAACAAACGCTTCTTCAGTACTTCTACGAAGGCCTAACCCCGATAGAGATGAAGATGATCGATGCAGCAAGTGGAGGGGCACTTGTGAACATGACTCCAACGGTAGCATGAACTTTAATTTCTACTATGGCCGCTAACTCCCAAAAATTTTGCCCTTCAAGTGAACCCTCTCGACAGGTTCACGAGGTAAGTACAGTTTATTTGGAAAATAAAATTGACAAATTAGCTGACATTGTTCAATCCCTTGTTGCAGATAAAGGCCCAACTAGACTTTGTGGTATATGTATGATGTCGGACCATCCCACAGATTATTTTCCAATGTTGCAGGAGGATACTGCTGCTCAAGCAAATGCAGTAGGTAATTTCCCAAGGCCTCCTCAGAGACCTTACAATCCGGGATGGAGGGAGCATCTAAACTTCACTATGCGCAAAACCAGAGGCCAAATCAAGCGTATCAGCCGAGACCGCTCCACAACAGTCGTATCAACAACCGAAGTCGTCATTAGAATCTATCGTTGAACGGTTGGAACTATATTAAGAAAAAATGCAGAATCGTACCGAGGCTCATTTACAAGAGTTAGACAAGCAAATGAGCCAACTCGCTTAGGAAATAGGACGAATTGAGTCTCAAGGAAAATTACCTTCTCAAATAGAACCTAATCTGAGAGAGAATGTCAACGCCATCACTCTCCAAAGTGGTACTGTTGTCGCACCAAAAACCACAAAGGAAGGCACCCAAAAGACGAAGCAAGAGCACCATCTTCGACCAAACAAGGTACGTCTGATTCACCTCTCACTCCCTCTCCCTATGCCATTCCACCTCATTTTCCATCAAGATTGATAAAGTGAGATAAACAAGCCGAAGAGAAGAAGATCTTAGATGTATTTTGGAAAGTGGAAAATAATATTCCGCTTCTTGAAGTAATCCAAAAAGTGTCGAGATATGCCAAGTTCCTAAAAGATCTATGTACAAATAAAAGGTGGCTTAGCGGAATTGAGAAGGTGAATTCGGGGGAACACGTCTCAGCAGTTTTCCAACGAAAGCTTCCACCAAAGTTGAAGGACCAAGGTATGTTCGCTATTCCTTGTAAAATTGGTAATATTGAGATTAAATGTGCAATGTGTGATTTAGGCGCGTCTATTAATGTTATGCCTCTTTATTTGTACAACTTACTTTCTGCTGAGCCTTTGAAGGATACAAAAGTAGCAATACAACTGGCTGACCGGTCTGTGATATACCCAGAAGGACTCTTTGAGAACGTCTTAGTGAAGGTAAATGAACTTATTTTTCCGGTGGATTTCTATATCATTGATATAAAGAACAACCGGTCAAACACTTCTTCAGAAATCCTTCTCGATCGTCATTTCCTTAGTACGACAAATATAAAGATCGATGTAAGAAGCGAAATTCTTATAATGGAGTTCGACGGTGAGGTTGTTAAGTTTGACGTTTACAAAGCGATGCGATATCCGGATAATGTTGCTAGTATTAATTTTATTGATGTTATTGAGCCTGTCGTTGAAGAGTTTTTCGAATCTAACTTTATTGATGATCTGTGCAGGGAATTGGAAGACTTTGAAGAGGAAATCAAGGAGTTTGAGAAAAAATTTAGTTAATTCTAATTCATGTCTTACTCTGTCTAAATCTAAAAACTTACCTTCAATTTTGCAAGCACCACAAGTCAAACTTAAGCAGTTGTCGAATCACCTGAAATACATATTTTTGGGAGAAAACGATACTTTGCCGGTAATTATCTCGAATAAGCTATCAGAAGAAGAAGAAGATGACTTAGTGAAGGTGTTGCGCGCACATAAAGGAGCAATCGGATGGACTATTTTAGATTAAGGGACTCAGTCCCTTGAACTATATGCACAAGATAAAAATCGTATAGAGAGCGAAACCATCGCGAGAAAGTCAATGCCGGTTAAACCCACCGATGATGGAAGTCATGAAAAAAGAGATATAAAAACTTCTTAATGTCGGCGTCATCTATCCGATATCGGATTGTAATTGGGTAAGTCCAGTCCATGTGGTCCCAAAGAAAACTGGAGTTACGGTAATCAAAAACTCAGAAGGTGAGTTACTTCCGACACAAGTGCAAAATGGATGGATAATTTGCATCGACTACAAGAAGTTGAATTTGTTAACTCAAAAAGATCATTTCCCCCTTTCCTTTATAGATCAAATGATAGAAATACTAGACGGTAAATCTCATTATTGTTGCCTTGATGGATTTTCAAGTTTCTTCTAGATTCCAGTGGCACCTGACGACCAAGAAAAAAATGACATTTACATGTCCCTATGGCACTTTCGCCTATCGACGGATGCCCTCCAGCCTTTGTAATGCGCCCGCCACATTCCAGAGATGCATGCTCAGTATCTTCTCAGACTACGTTGAGAAAGGAATCGAGGTCTTCATGGATGACTTCACCGTATACGGTAGTTCATTTAACGAATGCCTTTTAAATTTGACTAATGTTCTTAGACAATGTCCAGAATTTAACCTCGTGCTAAATTATGAAAAATGACATTTTATGGTTGATAATGGATTAATTCTAGGACATATTGTTTCTTCTAATGGAATTACAGTTGATAAAGCAAAAACATATATTATACGCTCACTTCCTTACCCTACAACTATGAGGGAAATCCGTTCCTTTCATGGTCATGCAGGATTTTACCGCAGGTTTATTAAGGATTTCTCAAAAGTAGCGCAACCTTTGAGCAATTTGCTTCAGAAGGATCAAGTCTTCGATTTCAATAAAAATGTAGGGATTTATTTGATGTACTAAAGGAAAAGCTTGTATCAGCTCTAATTGTTCAACCGCCAAACTGGGAATACCCATTCGAGCTCACATGTGACGCATCAGCTTCAAGCGTTGGAGCCGTCCTTGGTCAGAAAATTGGCAAAGAGCCCCATGTCATAGCCTACGCGTCTCGTACACTGGATTCAGCTTAGAAAAATTATTCTATGACAAAAAAAGAATGGTTTGCTATAATTTTTGCCTTAGAAAAATTTAGATCATATCTGCTTGGCACTAAAATTACTGTATTTTTTGATCATGCAGCGTTGCGATATTTAATGAGTAAAAGGAGGCGAAACCGAGACTCGTCCGATGGATCCTACTTCTTCAAGAGTTCAATCTAGAAATTAAAGATAAAAAAGGATGCGAAAATCTCGTAGCAGATCACTTGAGTCATATTCCCCTTTCTACATCTGAACCGCCGGTTAAAGACTAATTCCCGGAGGAAAGCTTGATGGTGGCGCAGAAAGTTACCCTATAGTTCGCGGACACGGTAAATTATTTGGTCACATGTAAGTTACCATTAGATCTGCCGAGAGTTGCAGTTAACTGAATAAAGCGAGAGTCTCAATTTTATATTTGGGATAATCCCTACCTTTGGAAGAACTGCTCGAATTAGGTAATTCAGTGATGCATCGCCGAAGACGAGGTAAACTCAATCTTAAATTTTTTTCATTCTTACTCTTGTGCCAGTCATTTTGGACCAAAGCGAGCAACACATAAAATTCTTGAATGTGGTTTCTTTTGGCCTAACATCTTTCATGATTCTTATTTATTTTGTAAAACTTGTGAAAGATGTCAACGCGTGGGGAATCTCAGTCGAAGAAATGAAATGCCACTCAATCTAATATATATCTGCGAAATATTTGATGTATAGGGAATTGATTATATAGGTCCCTTTACTTCTTTATTTAGAAATTTTTACATAATTCTTGCTATATGTATCTAAGTGGGTGGAAGCTAAGGCTACCCGGAATAATGATGCTAAAACCACGGTTATATTTCTAAAAGAATTCATTTTTTCTAGTTTGGCACACCGCGGGCAATAATAAGCGATATAGGGACTCACTTTGTCAATTGAATCATTGAAGCCATTATGAAGAAATTTGGAGTAACTCAAAGGATTGCAACGTCTTACCATCCGCAAGCCAATGGGCAAGCGAAATTATCAAATTTAAAGCACTACTTGAGAATATCGTCAAACCATACCGTAAAGATTGGAGTATCAAGTTAACCGATGCATTACGGGCATACTGAACTGTATATAAAGGTCTCATCGGAATGTCTTCGTACCACATTGTCTTCGGAAAACTGTGCCATTTGCCAGTTGAATTGGAACATCGTGCGTACTGGGCAGTCAAGCAATGTAACATGGAGATAGATGCAATCGATGAAGCGCGAAAATTACATATTCAATAACTTGAGGAGATCCATAGAAATGCTTACGATAGTGCTCGAATATTTAAAGAAAAAACAAAAGAATTCCATGATCATAACATTTCTTTTAAATCTTTTTCTATCGGTCAAAAGGTTCTATTATTTAATTCCAAGCTTAAACTTTTTTGCAGGAAAACTTACGTCGAAGTGGCTCAGACCCTTTACAGTAACTCAAGTTTTTCCTCATGGTGCGATCGAAGTCAAAGATGACTCAAGTGCGTAGTTTAAAGTAAACGATCAACGGTTGAAGCCGCATTACGAAAACACTCTAGTTGGTTTAATTGAAGAATTCAATTTGGAAGAACCTGTAGTCTAAATTGTTGAGCTAAACGATATTAATTAAAGCGCTAAATGGGAGGCAGTCCATTTTATTTTATTTCTTTAATTTTTACTCATTTTCCACTTTATTTTATTTTATTTAATTTATTTTTGTCTTTATTTTATTTAAATTTTCAGGTACCTAACTATTTTTTTGAATTGAACATTAATGGTGTCCGATGGAGTATTTTTGGTCGACTTGTGTATTCTCTGGGACAACACATGCATGGTTCAACAAAAAAAAGGTGCACGTTAGCAAACCCTTCCCCCACCTAGGCTCACGCTAGCGAAACCCAATGCCCAATTGTTCTACCACTCACTTTTTCAACCCAAATTTCAATCCTTCCACTAATTGACCGGTCAAGCACCTCATCCATTTATCCTTTTAAATTTTAAATCCTCTCCCCATGGACCCCACACTTTATTGATAAACCAAATCTCCTTTCCCCAAAACAATTTATTTTCCCTTTTAATTTAACTTTCCCCACGTGACACAAACAAAACAACCCTAAACACTTTTTCTCTATCAGCTGCATACCCCACCCCCAACTTCCATCTTCATCGTCTTTTACCCTTTTCCCCACCATGTTGCGAACACGGGAGCAAGCACGCCGGCTTCCACAAGAACCGATCATTGCCAAAATCTGTCGCCAGTTTGCTCCGTCGTAATTTGTCTGAGTGCCTAGCGACTCCAACTTCACGCCGCCACTGCCTCCTCCTTACCATAATAATCGACGGAGGCAAGTAGAGGCCATTCCGTCAGTCGAACCTAATGCTTCACCTATTTACGCCACATCCCCAGTCATCCCACCACCATCTGCCGGCCATTCCTCTCATTCTTCCTGATGCCACAATGCCGTCGGCACTTCTTAGACACGGTGAAACCACCCGTCACGACCAGTGTCATCATTTTTATTTCGATCAATGCGCACTACCCCTTCGTCCCAATTAATGTCAGATGCTGCCCTTCCCGTTCTATGCATTCGTCCGCGCCAGACCAAGTAGACGAGGTAAATTATGATCCAATTTTTGTTCTTCCTTTACTAATGTACGATCCTACTTTTGGTTATACAGAGAACTTTGACACTGGATTCCACATGGGTGGACCATCGCCGGGGCAACAAAACTTTGGACGCGAGCAGCATGCTTCCTTTCACTCCCGTACCGAACGGCTAGCTTCGCCCTCCTTTGAGGCTAGTTCTGGAGGAAGCGTCATTCCAAACAATGCACTATGCGCCCATGGTGACCACTTCGAGCGTCATCGTCGAAGACACCTATTCTATCCTAATTGAATAAGTTTTGAAAAGGTATTTAGAATTCAACGTTGAAGAAATTTGGAGGTTTCATAGTATACGGTATCGGAGATTTTAGGACTCACTGGCACAGTAGGGGTAATGTTTGATGCCCGTATGAC
The DNA here is from genome assembly GCA_019671005.1 of Hibiscus mutabilis. NCBI lineage: Eukaryota > Viridiplantae > Streptophyta > Magnoliopsida > Malvales > Malvaceae > Hibiscus > Hibiscus mutabilis. Next base: position 66,602,552 of record CM033711.1, read on the forward strand.
GAAAGGATGACATATACATAACCCCGCACTTCGCTACATTCACCGGTTCTTAGCATACAACTACTCCAGACGTAACGATACTTTGTCCTATTTAAGCAAGATTGAACTTTTCTTTTTGTGGTGTATGCAAACTGGATCAAAGGTAAACTTAGGCTTTTCGTTCGCCCACACTTTTGAGTGTGTCATGCGGGCTGGTCGCCAACTAATTCTTAGGCCTTATATTACTCATCTTGCATCTCGTCTTTTTCCATTGATGTTTGAAACTTCACAGTTTACTTACATCTTTGCGATGGATGCTTTAGATGCACGACGTTTGGATACAATGGGACTCATAGCCGACACCCCCAATGCACCATATATCGTTCCTCTCATCTCCATTACCCCTTGTAATAGGCGTGTTTTCCTTCGCAGGGTAGCACTACCTCCGGAGCCAGCAGCAGAGCCTTAACCAAACGTGCATGCTCAAATGATGAAATGCACGGTCGTCTCCACTCCATTGAGACTAGCCTTGCCGAGGTCATGGCCGTGGCTATCGTTAGAACAGGGAGTATCTATATTCCTTCTCCTAAACTTTTATTTACACATTGAGCAATATGATTTAAGTGAGGGGGTAGTATTTGCATCGAGTTCTTATCTTGCTTATTTTATTGGTTGAAATTGAGCTTTTTCTTAATTGCAATATGTTGGAATTTCTTGTTTCCTATCTTTTGTTTCACTTTATCTCTTTGATTTCCTTATGACTTGTGATCTTGCTTTTGTTGGAATTTAGGATGCATGATAGATAACAGGCATGACTTGTGATTTTTAATTTTTCATTTGACGTTCCGTACATTTGTTAGTTGACATGTTGCTTAACTTAGTACACATTCCACCTCATGAGAGTTTTTAAGCCTTACGAGCATATATTTTCATTCTTGCTCTTTACTTCTTTGAGTGTGCCAAACTAGTTCTCAACATTCTAAAACTTGTAACGTAATACTTGTCGAGGCTACATGCTTGCATATGATGTTTTAAAGTGATAGGGGAACTTAGGATTAACCACTTCTCTATACAAAATTACCTTCCCATTTCATTTCCCCTAGTTAGCCACTTTGAGCCTATTTCCATTCTTTGTTTTCACCATATTTACCCAAGCCTTTTTCTATTTTATTCCGTTTTTCATACCCTTGTCGAGACAAGAAAAGACTTGCTCCACGAAATGACAAAAAGGAGATTGTTGACTTTTGCTGGTCAAAACAAAATTTATTACTTCATGAAGTGTTTATGCCTGTAACATGGCCCCACCCAACTTAGGTTATGCAATAATGCCCTCACTCTTTCTTGTGCTCTATTATCATATTTGATTCAACCAAATAAAGCATCATCAATTCGATACTCATCTCGAATTGGATTTAGCAACATGCTTTCAATTCTTTCATGCGAGCATCTTTCTCATCTTCAGTACCCTTTTCTTATCACCAATATGCCTTTGGTCCCTATACTATTCTTATACAGGAACTCTTGTCATCTCTCATATTCAGCCTTGCCCTATTTAATCTTAGGCTCAACTACTTGTCTTTGACTCAAAATGCAAAGTCTTCAATCTATCTCAACATTAGGACAAGTATTCACCTCGATTCCCTAAGCTCATCCTTAAATTCAATCTTCTTTATTGAACTCATCGAAGCATCTTGGCGAAAACCAACTCTTGGTCCCTATGCTTTAATTCTCATTAAAAGTAATGCAAAAAGGCAATTTGCTTGTGTACACTTCAAAATAAGAAAATAATTGATTTTTGAAATGAATGACAAACACTTCCTTTAAAAAATCAAAATTTGGAGAAAATGTCAAATATTTTTAAAACCAATGTTTGGCCCCAAAATATCAAATGCAATAGCGTATTTGCTTCAAATTATCAAAGATCAACTCAAATGAAGCGTATGCTTAGAATATCTTGACTGTTGTGACGATATATGCACGTAGATAGTCTCTTTCGGTCTATTAGGTGTCTGAGAGGAACGATACCCATACCAAATTTCTAGCCCATTTAAATTGGCTCTCTTAATCTCACTTACTCACCATGCGCCATCCTTTCCTAATTTTGGTATCGATCAGGCCCTTAAAGTTTGATGTTCCTTGAAGAAATGGCAACCCTTATAGACAGAATGTAATATGAAGACAGACACATCCAACTTAGATATCCACGTATGATCAGAATGGTCTTTGTAGGCTCTTAGTGTAGGCCATGGTTAAGCGAAATCGCATTTCTGTACTGGTTTGGCCTAATATGCTTTGCTAAAATACATTCTTTTTTCTCATTATTTGGATGCTCTAGACTGCCCATTTTTGGGTTTTCACCCTAGAATTCATTTCCTTCTTCTAAATAAAAACTCTTTAGACTAATTAGTGTCTTGACTCGGCATTGATGTATGGTTTTATTCAAAGGCGATCAACCCTCTGTAACTTTTCTTAAATTAGGATTTAATTGGATGTAGGGGTGCATAAAAGTCTCTAGTTCACCTTTTCTAATTAAAGCTTTATTCTTGCATTGCTTGATCTGGGTGTGATCGTATAAATTATTCTTTTTCTCTTTTATTCTTTTATTCTTTTTAGACTGCCCCTTAGGGTTTTCAGCCTAGAGTTTATTTCCTTCTCTATAATGTGAATCTGTGGACTATACTGTATCTTGACTAGTATTGATGCATGTTTTTGCTTGGAATTAATCAATTCTCCATGGCTCTTCTAAATTGAATAGGGGAATTTCATATGTATATTTTTCTTCCCTTTATTGCACTGTTCAAGTTAGTACTCTCATTCTTGATTGTTGCGGCCTTCTAGTTGGCATTATTAAACTTGATTTGGTTGTCTTCTTGAGCATTAATTCCTTCAACAATTTATTTTTAATGATTTTCTGGTCTTTGTATCCAATGCATGTGGTCACATTTCTTCATCCTTGGAAAGTGAGAATATCGTCGTCCCATTCATACACATCGAGAGAAAGTCTTTAGGGTTAACACTTGACTCAAGGATCTTAAAGGGAAAATGCCCAATTGGAAAATTCGCTAAAATGGGATTTTTACCATTACCTAAACACTCGTTTTGTTCCCTCGTTGGCCTCAATGGATCAGTAGATACGAACATTTGCGATATCTACGCAACATTCAACTCCTTCTAGACATAACTAGCTTAGAATTGATATTTTGATTTGAATCAAAGGCACTCTTGCATTTGAAATTCAAGGTTCTGATAACATGATATATACATATGCATGTTCTCTTCAAAAAAATACGTGTATATGTGTATGGGAGAACAAAAACTACCCCAAAACAATGAATGAAATGTTTAAAGAATCAAGGAATGCAAAAATGTTTTTCTAAATAAGAATGTGTTTTTCATTCTAACAAAAATAAATAGACATGTGTCTTTACAAAATATTCCTACCATTTTAGGGCTTAAGCTGATAAGTTTTCAAAAGTACTATTTTTCTTACCCTTTTTACTCATATTATTGTTAGACTTAGGCTCATATTAGTTACATAATTAGTCATTCATGCATTAATCCATATTTCCTTCCATCGTTGAGCTTGATTGCATAACTTGGTTGTTTTTGTGGGAAAATATGCTGCTTTGGTGTGTTTTGTGTGTATGTGCAGAATCACTTGCCAAAGCAAGGCTAGAGCTAGTTGTCAGGGCAATGCATGAAGGAGATGCCGAGCTTGTTGCCAGGGAAATGCATGAAGGAGATGCCGAGCTAGTTGCCAAGGCAATGCATGAAGGAGATGTCGAGCCAGTTGCCAAGGCAATTGTCGACAAAGAATAAGGTGATATGGTAGTTGAAATTGATGACTAGACAAGCCCAAGATTACGTGGAGCAAAGCTAAATCCCAAAGGAGTTTGATTTCCGTGAAGAGGTTAAAGAAGAATTAAATCCCAAAAAGATATGAGAAGTTCTAGAAGAAATATAATTATAATAAAGAATTATATTCTTTAAAGATAATTTAATTCCAACTTAACTTCCTCTTGAAAGAAGGACTTTGACCTAGCCCTATAAATAGATCACCAAGCCGTCAACTCCAGGGGAGAGTAGAGAGAAATTTTGACAACTCCAAGGGAGAGAAGAGAGAATTTTCGACATGCTTCAAGGGGAGATCTCGACAAAAAGGCTTCATCCATTCTTCATCTTTTTCTTTCTTGTAAAATCATGTTTATGCTAGGAATTCTTTGATTTTTTTTTCTTTGGAACCTAGCCATGAACTAAATCTACTTGGCTAAGGTTATTGTGTTTTGTGGTTGTGAGAAACAATTGGATTTTGTTTAGGTAATAAGAGTTTGCACTTTCTATTCAAGGTTTACTCATTCTTGGTTCTTATTCTGTTTGCGAGTAAATTGGGAGAGGATCTCGTAACTTCATCTATTTATCTAATATCGGGAGAGTTAGATTCAAGAAACGAATAAGTATGGTCTTTATGCAATCTATTGATGGTGAAGATTAATCCGGCTTAGGGATAAGTTAAGGATTTCAACGGCTAAGAAGAGCGCAAGATTGGTTATTGTTCACCCTTGATTCACGCATCTTGGGATTTAGCTTTGCTCCACGTCATCTTGGGCTTGTCTAGTCATCAATTTCGACTACCATATCACCTTATTCTTTGTCAACAATTGCCCTGGCAACTGGCTCGGCGTCTCCTTCATGCATTGCCTTGGCAACTAGCTCAGCATCTTCTTCATGCATTACCCTGGAAACTAGCTCTAGCCTTGCTTTGGCAAGTGATCCTTCACATACACACAAAACACACCAAAGCATCATCTTTTCCCACAAAAACAACCAAGTTATGCAATCAAGCTCAACGATGGAAGGAAACATGGATTAATGCATGAATGACTAATTATGTAACTAATATTAGCCTAAGTCTAACAATAATATGTGTAAAAAAGGGTAAGAAAAATAGTACTTTTGAACACTTATCACTCACAACCAAGATCATCCATGGCATCCAAAATTAAATTTTTGGTTCATCCAAGTTCCTCTAAAGAACCAAGATACAAGAAGTTTGCTACACCGGTGGTTCAAGAAAGATTTCACTCCAAGTTTGAAAGCTGGAAGATTTGCGAAGAACAGGGCTTTGAATACTCCAACTCTCATCAAGATTTCGGCCTTGAACCATTCATCTTCGAGAGGATTACACATCAAAAGTGGCAAATCTTTTGCCATCAATCGGAATCGGGTAACATCTCATTAGTAAGAGAATTTTATGCTCATTCACCTAACCCGGATAATCCTTATGTTTTTGTTCGTGACAAGGCCATACTCATAAGCCTAAAAAACGTCAACACCTTTTATGAGCTCTACATTGAGAAGGACGAGCATCAAGCCTTTGTTGATCAAATCACGCCCAAGCAACTCGACAAGGTACTTCAAGAACTCACTCTATCGGGAACTCATTGGAACGATGGTAAATACAAGGGCATGGTAAATCGCCTTCAGCTTAAACTCGAGGCAAAACTATCGAATAAGTTTGTTAAAACTTCTTTAATGCCCACCACACACAATACTACCATTGATATACCACGTCTTTTGCTCATACATTCTATCTTGCATAATCGCATCATTAACATTGGAAAAATTATTTGTGATGAGATTTTTGTATGTAGCTCAAAGGACAAGAGTTCTCTTTTATTCCCTTGATTAATTTCCAATCTTTGCAAGGAGATGCATGTCCTAAGTGAGTCCACCGATGAAATGCCCTACGAAAGTCCGGTTGGAATCAAGAACAAACCCAAAAGTTAATGGGAGAGGCACCGGTAAAATCCTCAAGGCCTCCAATTGCCGCGGCAACCCCTGCCACCTCGGCAACCCCTAATGCCCAAGCATCTAATGCCCAGGCAACTCGGCCATCAACCCCGGGACACTTTGAAGCACTCTTTCAACCATTGGTGAGCAACCTTAGGCAAATTGAAGACTGGCAACTAATGTTCATGCGGTACATGAAGGAACACAACAATGCCATAACCCAAGTCATCATAGAAAAGTACCCGGACAGTCGCGTGTCGTTCTCAATCTTTCTGGCCGAGATCCTTGCCACAGAAACCAATGAAGCAGTCGCCACGACAACCGCAACAGATGATGCCGCGGCAACCTACACCGCGCCTGCCCAAGCAGTCGCCACGGTAACCAACCCTGAAGATGCCATGGAAACCAAAGCTAAAGACATCCCGGCAACCACTGCAAAAGCCAAAGGTAAAGCATCTATGCCCGAATCAACTCGTATGGAATCATTGTCTGATTTTTTAGATTCGGACGAGTCCTCCATTGCACCAACAAAGACCGCACCAATTGAATCCTCCAAGCGAAAAGCCAATGACATTGATGAAGAGGATGATGAGGACAACCCCGTACGAGGATTGATTCAACCATCGGCAACAAGGAAACAACCATTGTGTTCAAGCAAGAGAATCAAGACACCAACCAAAAGGAAACTAATCATCCACGACGACGAACTCTCAGAGTAAGTCCTCGTTTTCATTTTATTTTTATCTTTAATGCATGCATTGAGGACAATGCCTCAGTCAGGTTTGGGGGGATTGTTATTAGTTAGTTACCATGTTTAGTTGCATTCATCTTAAGTATTGCATTTAGGATACATAAATTGCTTGCCATGCCTTTAAATGGAACAAGAATTTCCTAGATTTGATGAATATCCGATGATGACTTTGCCAATGCACTTAATTGATAGAATTTTTATTCTAGGATAACCATGGAAACACTTAGAATTTTACTATGATGCTAAATTTTGATGAAACAGTGTTGTGGTTTGATTGATTTAAGGAATTCTTGTGAACTTAGGTTGATAGTTAAAAAAATTGGGGAATTAGAATAAAAATTGGATAAATGCTAGAGGTGCCCGAAATTGGCTCTAGCATGTGCTAAAAATTTGATTGCTAGAAGTGCCCGAAATTGGCTCTAGAATGTGCTAAAAATTGATCGCTAAAGGTGCCCGAAATCGGCTCTAGTCGAATAAACTAATTAACTTAAGAAAACTAAAAACAAAACACTAGAGGTGCCCAAAACCGGCTCTAGTTAAAACATGTTAAAAAGAACCCAATGAAGTAATTTGAAAACCTCTTGTTTGCATAGAGTCTGAAGAATCAACTTGCACACAACTCCGCACACACTCACAAGCATTATAGTTTGATTCCGAGTAACTCCTAAGTTTTTTGAAAAATGAAAAGTCAATCATACTTTGTGCCCCGGTTCTGAGAATTGAAATCAAGTTCGAAGCTAAGTTTGTGAAAATTAAAGTCTTGGCAGGTAATAACTAGTTTGCATTGCTTGAGGACAAGCAATAGTTCGAGTTTGGGGTGTGATAAGTGTTCAAAAGTACTATTTTTCTTACCCTTTTTACTTATATTATTGTTAGACTTAGGCTCATATTAGTTACCTAATTAGTCATTCATGCATTAATCCATGTTTCCTTCCATCGTTGAGCTTGATTGCATAACTTGGTTGTTTTTGTGGGAAAAGATGATGCTTTGGTGTGTTTTGTGTGTATGTGTAGAATCACTTGCCAAAGCAAGGCTAGAGCTAGTTGTCAGGGCAATGCATGAAATAGATGCCGAGCTAGTTGTTAGGGCAATGCATGAAGGAGATGTCGAGCCAGTTGCCAAGGCAATTGTCGACAAAGAATAAGGTGATATGGCAGTCGAAATTGATGACTAGACAAGCCCAAGATGACGTGGAGCAAATCTAAATCCCAAAGAAGTTTGATTTCCATGAAGAGGTTAAAGAAGAATTAAATCCCAAGAAGTTATGAGAAGTTCTAGAAGTGGCACCAATCCTTGTGGAGACAATATCTTTTATACTATAACTTGCGACGTGAACACTTGCACAATTGTGGAGCACTTATTACGCGCAACATAAGCCGTGGGTTTGTTCTGTGCATTGTTTTCAAAAAGTGAGAAACCAAAATGTGGGAAATCAAACTAAAATTTTTATGAAGAGAGATAAACCCAAGCATAGGGTCTTTCAAATCATTTTAACCTTCTCAGCGCGGTGTAAGCTTTCCCATCTCCCTTGTTTTCCACAACTAGATTAAATCTCGTGTCAGGATTCCCTCGTTAACCAGCTTCTTAATTTCTTCCAATAACGACCTACATTTTCTGGTGAAATGCCCTAGTGCTCTCATGTGGAAATCACAAATACTATCCGGGTCAAAACTGTGGGCAGATAAGTCCTAGCACAGCTAGTGTATTCATACTTGTCAAAGTTGAGGACCTTGAAATCTGGTGGGATGGCCGAATCAGGGACCAAGCAAAGTTCCTTTGAAGACGTCAATTCTTCCTCCCTTTCTGACCTCTTTCTCGAGTCAATCTTCTAGTTTCTCTAGTCTTGATCTCTAATTTTGTTCAATTCTTTCATCCATGAAAAAACTTCAACTGATTCGCAGATTACTCCATTGAACCTCAAAAATCATATTATTTAATTAATTAATGCATGAAATGTGTCATAACTAGATAGCATGAGGGAAAACAATAAGTATGAAATGCAATAATTAATGCAAATGAAGTGTTGATTCGCAAACAGTCCTTAGAAAGACTTCCGTTTAACGGAGAGTTGCCTGATTACAAGAAGCTGAAATAACGAATTATAGATAACGATTAGCTCCTCGTCTTGACATCTCAACTTCATGAAGCAAGGCTCGCACTCTATGTCTTAACGCCGCTTTCGGACTGAGGGGCAAACTCGTTGTTCTTTTCTTCTGCTGCTCGAAAAGGTTAGGGACAATGTAATCTATGTATCCAAGGGCTTCCGAAAAGGTTGCTAGCCTGTGCAGACAGAGTGTGGACAAGGGTCTCTTCTTCATGGGCGGATCTTGGCAATCCAGTTTGAAGGGGCCTATTTAAAATTTTTGAAAATTTTAGAGGCTTAATTTAAAATTTTCATAAAATGTAACAGTTTAACTAAAATTTTTGAAAATAATTAAAAACTTATCAAGGCTCTCTTTTTTAAAAAAGTAGAATGGGATTTATTGAAATTATTTAAAATTTTTGAAATATAATAATAATTTAAAATTTTTGGAGGGGCCAAATTAAAATTTTTGAAAATTTTAAGGGGCTAAATGTGAAATTTTCTAACTTTGGGTGGCTGTGGCCCCCACTGGCTTAATTGAAGACCCGCCTTTGCATTCAAGGTATGTCGTCTCTGCCTCCGACATGTGTCTCTGCATCTAAGATATTGTAGCATTATCGCTCTTGGCATCACAGACTTTCCTCCTACCTCAAATGCCCTCTAAATTGTACCGTTCTTGAATTAACACTATGTTATGATATGGTGTGCAACATAAATACGGGAAAAAGAAAACAAAACGAAAAAAGCAAACACCAACAAAAAATCAAGTCAATATAGTAAGATAATCGAATAAATTAAACAAATAAAATACCAACTAATGAACAAGGTGATAAATTTAAGCAATTAAATCATGCGATTAAAACAAGCAACAAACAAAAAATGAATAAATCAAACAAATCCTAAACATGGTTACCGCTAAACAGATAGAGTTCTGGCATGGCTCTAAAAGGTGGGCTCTTATGGTCCACTATATGCGGTTTGGATCTAAAGTAAAAGATACCCGAACTGTCGTTAGGACATCGATTTGGGGGGATACGACCCATATACCATATGGGGGCGTGAACCCCATGAAATATAAGGATCGAATCCTGGAAGTGAATTATAACACCATACGGAGGTGAACACCCCACGAGACAAAGTAATCACTTCCACTTATCGAGGGGCGGAGCTCGAAAGGAAAGCTCATGCATGAATGACAATTTATATTACACACTTGATAAATAAAAGCAGTAAAATAAAAAAGGTTATGGATTATAAATTAAATTAGATCGAATTTAATTTTTTCTGAACAAATACGATACAAACCCAACTAAGGCTTGACTCTCTATTTTTTGCTTTTGAAAACAAAAAAAATCTCCATCGGAGTCGCCATGCTGTAACGCTAAAAAAAATCGTAAGGTTTTCCCTCGCTTTGAAAAATTTTGATTTCAGGGGAATTTGAAAAAAAAACTTATTTTAAAATAAAAATTGGAGTCACCACCGATCATTTTAAAAAATGGTAGACCGGACACCTGTAAAACTAAAAACAGAGATTCAAATGGGTGCGAGAATCGGTTACGAGTGAGGAAGGTTTCGCACCCCCACCACGCTTGGAAATTAGTACCTAAGGGTTTGTATCATATTTATAAAGAAAAATCAAATTCAATTTAATCTAATATTTAATCCCTAAAAATCCATGCATGCATGGCCATGCGATTCGAACACCTAAATTGCAACCCACGATACCAAAAGAGATGACGTTTGAACACTCAGGAAGACACTCTCAATAGAATATCGGGACCTCGAGTACTAAACTAAACTAGTGGAATAAATAAATATGAACAATTAAAATGCATGAATAATTTAAATATGCTAACATAATTGAAACATGGCAAGAAATAAACGCAAGACATGAATAGAATAAATACATAAATATGAGCAAAATATTTTTACCGACAAATAAATAAAACTAAAACTGTCAACAAATAAGTAAACGACCATACATGATAATATAAAACCACATATCATATACCTTTTAACATATACACTGTAAAAAAAAGCACATAAAGAATATATATAATACGATATATATGTATATGGTAACAAAGCCATGAAAACCTTTAATGAGAACAGTGCAAATTGACAACTTTAAAGAAGTAAATTAAAAGGATGGTAATCATACTAAATTAGGAATTAAATCGCAAATAATAACAGAAAATTACATAGATATAGAAACAAACAATAACTACAAAATGTGAATAATAATTTATAAACGGTAACAAATTAGGAGAAATGGAAAGAAACATAAACATATAAATTGCTATAAATAAACCGCGAAATAAAATATTAACGCATATAAAATAAGATATTAAAGGCAGAAAATAAAGGATTAAATAAATGCGGAACAAAATTATAGGGACCACAAGCGGAAATAAACCACTGAATTAAATCAAGAAAAGGTATGAAATTGCAAAGAGTTTGAAAATGACAGGGACCGTATATGTAATTTTAAAATGCAGAAAGACCGGGGTGTAAACTCAACGACGCAGAGAGATTTAAGAGGCAATAAACCCATTTTAATTTAAACCATGGTATATAAGTTATTTTTAAAACAAAAAAATAGACATTTGCATCATTTTTTAAAACCATGTCCAAAAATTCTCCAAATCCTCAAATATGCTCCGCTAGGGTTATTCAAACTCAGAATACGTCGGTGGCTCTGTTGTATCGGCCATCGTAACCTTTCTTCGGCCGCCGTTGATCGTCGCTGGAAACCTAAAACAACCACATTTCGAACCCTTTTTTCTCTCATGAATTCAAAACCAAAAACTTATTTAAAATCAAATAAAAAACTCATCCTCTTTGAAAAAAGAACAGGTTCGAAAACCATCTGTTGTTTGAAAACTCTTGGTTCTCTTAAACCGATTCACCCTACACGGTTTTCGGAGAAACCAAAGGGCTTGTCATCGATGAAAGAGACCAAACGACAACGAAGAGACGCCGGCAGCCACGAAGGTAAAACCCTAGTTTTATATATTGTTGCTTGTTTTTTTTAGTTTATGATATGCATGCAAGACTGAAAAAGATGGATACCTCTCTGGAAATCTTGTTTTTTGTCTTTCTTTATTCGTAGTGAAATCTGATTACATAGTAATCCCTTTTATCCCATTTCTTTGTTTAGAATCTTATGCAACAATAAAGGATTATACTGTTGATGATTACGGGACAGACATTCCTATGGTTTTTTATTATTTGTTGTCTTGTTCGGTTGTTGGAGAAAATCGGTGGTAGTACAGCAGCAGTGTATTTTCCAACGGTGGCGCCACGTGGACGGAAAAAGCAAGGTGCGTGGGCGCTTGAAGGAGCTGAACGATCTCGGGTGGAGAGCTGAATGGCCTCTTCTCCTCTTGATCTGTAATGTTGGGTCATATATGATCCAACGGTCATATCTTGGTTGCGCAAAGGATAAACAATTTAGGGTAGAGTTTCTGATTAGGGTTTTTTTAGGTTTTATATTGTTTTGGGCTTAACGGGCCAGTTGAGATGTAATTATTTTTGGGTTATTATTATTATTTGTAACAAACTGGACATATTAATTAAAATGGGCTTATTTTATTTCCATTTTGATCTATTTTATTTTATTTTTTATTATAACAATAATATTGAACATTAATGATAATATTAAACATTAATAATTAATAATAATAATAAATACTAATAATATCCGGATAAAAATAGGTGATTATAGTACGCCTAGGCTGGGCATCGATACCTAGTGATGCGTATCGATACGTGTTTGAGGGTATCAGTACCATCGGTAATCTGCCCAAAAATATAAGTTTTTGCTTGGGAGGTTCAAAAATTAAACTGTTCTATTTTATGGACCCTTGAATGCCTGAAATGAATTGTAAAACTTAGAAACCGAGGAATATACTTATAATCAAGCACAAAGCTTAAGAACTCAATAAATGTCATGTGTGACTTATGAATTGGTAGAACCATAGGATGTTATGTTTATATGCTTGATGTGGCATTCCGAGTAGGCACTTGATTGATGGGATTTAGATACCCAAGACATGTTGCAACACTGTGGTAAGAGAATAACGAATGGAGGTTACCGATGCTAGTTGTAGCGACCTTTTTTTTAAAAGGACAATCGTCGGATTATCCCCTTTAATCACTAATGTAAATCTTTTAAAAGAATGGGGATTTCTTTATGAAAATCTTAAATTTCGAAAACAATGAAAACTTAGAGTCGCTGTCAGCCACTTGGGTAAGGTAGGCTGGACACCATAAGAAACCAGAGATTTGTTGTGAAAGGGTCAGGGAGTTGGTTACGCGTGGGGAAGGATTAGCACCCCCATCACGCCCGACAATTGGTACCAAAATATTTGTTGCTTTTAAAAGGATGAAAATCATTGAAATTTATATTGAATTTCACTCAGAGTTCTTAAATGAAAGTCAACCTTGATTGCACGGGCTTTATCGAATTAGTGGATTCAAATTAATTGGACATTTAATTAATAAGGTTGACGATATACCAGACCATAGATTAAACTGACATCGAATAAGCCCGACTACCCTGGTTCGACTTCCGTACATCACCTTTATGCATGATGCAAGCATTTAAGTATGATGTGATGATTTTGCTGACTTTTAATCCATTTACCTCGGGATGGTAAGGATTAATCCGAATATTTGATCAACATCCTTTAAGTTCGGACTGTTACGACACCAATATTGGAATTAATAAGTACCTCCCTTTTACGATTTAGATTAATTAGAAATGCGATTAAAGTTAAAGTTTATATGAATGACAATTAAGGTATGAGAATCAAAGGCACAAGTATAACTACACAAAAGGAAGGCACAAATTATTAGAAAGCCCAATTAGTAATCTATTTATTAACTAAATGATTCTAACACTTAACCCTAAATTAATTAGCCCTAAAAAATAGAAACCCTAAATTATGGTGACTAATTTGTGATTTAACATTAATCTAAACATGAAATTGATTTTACCCCTAAAGTAATTAAGATTAATTTAACGAATTTAACATTTACCCCAATAAGCCAATGATAAATTTAAATTCACTAAATTAATTCTAACCTTAATCTACCTAAGGCTCTAAAAAACCTAAAACCAAGCCCAAGACAAAGCTAGGCCTAAAGCCCAAGATCCTAAAGCAAGGACTAAAGCCCAAATTAAAACTATCTCACAAAGGCCCAAAAACATATACATTAATACACATTATGTATTAAAATTATAAAAACATTATTTTACGGAAATTGTATGTGTTATACTTTTGTAAGATTATATATATTATATCTTTTAGAAGATCATATCCTATATTTAGGGAAAACTATACATATATTATAAACAAAAACATACGTTATATTTTTTGCAAAATACTTCTATATACTTTTAAAAACTATATTATATACCAAATATATATTTCACTTTTACAAAACATTATTATATACTCCAAAAACTGTATACTTTATATACCAAAAATGTATGTATTACATTCTTCAAAATTATACTATATACCTTAAAACTATATATTATATCAAAAACATGCATGTATTATTTTATAAAATTATACTATATACTTTGAAAACTATGTATTGTAGGTCCTAAATATATATATTACATTTTACAAAATTCTATCTTATACTTTAAAAACTATACATTATATTTCAAAAGTATATTATACATATTATTTTTTTTAAATTTTACTATATACTAAATATATATATATATATTAAAACATTTATATATATTACATTTTTTACAAATTTCAATTTTATACTAAAACGTATAATAAGTTGAGAAATATATACTTTATTTTACCAATTTCTACTTTACCAACAAATGTATATTAAACATAAAAATTATATGTTACGCTTATATTTTGTACTAAATCTATTTGCATGTTAAATCCCTAATATATATATACCATTCGAACTAATTTTATCCATAAAATAACGATCACAAACGAGCAATATTAACATAAAAATTAAATCAAAATTGTTGGAAATAAATCTGTGAATTTTAAACTAAAAATGCATGAAAAAGAATAAATAAAATTTTTAATTTGAAACTGGAAAGAGGACCAAATCGTGAGGAAATAAAATACAGGGACAAAATTAAAATAATAAACGAGGACGTAATTGAAAACATAAAAAAACTGTGAAGGACCAGGGGAGTAATTAAAATAGGTAGAATGGCCTCCCCTTGTAAGTAGACCACACGGAGGGACTAATAGCGTAATTGGACCATGCGGAAAGACTGTGAACACAATTATTTTAGGGCGGAGGTCCTTAAAATGCACTTAACCATTTTAAAAAAATTATAACATTATAAATACTCCTTTTATCCGATTTCAGCCCCTTTTCCATTTTTTCCTTTGTTATAACACTAAAATGCTCTCCCCTCTACTTCGGCTGAACGCCGCTGTTCGCCAGGGATAAATCCCAGAATCCGGCCGATGGCTGAGCGGCGGCCAAAAAGCTCTAAATAACCCAAAAAACCCCTTTCTTCATACTTATCCTCGATTTGAGCCTATTTTTTCAATATCAACCCCCCATTTCAGTTAAAACCCAAAAGCTGAGTCAAAAAAAGGGTTTCTGCCTCCATGCCCACACACCGTTTCACCATACTTGGTCTCGAGGAGACCGGGGCTTATCAACGGTAGAGCGAAGGCTGGAGGAAACCGGAATGGCACGAAAGGGAGGGGAATCTACAAGGGTAAACTCTAAACCCTTTTGTTTTTTTAAATATATATATATATATATATATATATATGCATGTTATATTCGAATTGAAATAGAAAAAGAAAGATACCTTGAAAGGCATACTGTTTGTATTGATTCTGGACTCTCTCTTTTTTCGTCCGAACTTTTCCCTTTACAAATGGTTGATTTACATGCTTATATCTTTCTCAAATTACTCATTGCCTATATCTATGCTATTGTTTACATTCTTAAGCAAATATTTAATCAAATAATTGTGGATTATTGTTTAGACTGGCATGCCATCTTTTTTATGTTTTTCGGTCTGTTCGGTGGTTGAGAGCCTATAAGTGGACGCGAGATCGTCGGCGAGGATGAGGACCGTCGATCTGGACACGTGGCGGCCATCAGTGAAGAGTGTATGGGTGCGTGAAGGAGTCAAACGTCCCGAGCGTGCATCTCTCGCGGCGGATGAAGAACCTCCTCCCTTTAGTCTGGACCGTTGGATCAAATCTGATCCAACAGCTCAGGTGGGGCTGCGCAAGGAAGAAAATGATATTAGATTAGGGTTTTTTTTATTTGGGGCTTATCGGGCCATGTAATATTTTTGGAGCTTTTTATTGTAATGGACTTGGACAAACATAATACTATTGGGCTTTTATTTTAATTATGATCTATTTTTTTTATTCTTAGATAACAATAATACATAATAGTAATAACAATACTAACATATAATATACATACAACCTTACGTACACATACATATACATAACCAAATGGACATACACATAGTACACAAACATTAATACATACTACATATACACATAAAACATGCAATAGATACTCACACTCACATTTAAACATTAATGACATTAAAATAATAGTAAATTCATACATACATGCTAGCAAGCAACACATACGTGTAATATATAAACATACGCATATGCCTCATATATTTATATACCATGTATATATATATAAACATGCATTTGTAAACACATATACATAGAAAACACATACTAATGACATATACATAACATACACATAATAACACACGTCATCACATAATAGTATATATATGTAAGCCCATTATTGCAGATATAAAGAACGAATCAACCTTGGACAAAATTAGTGATTACAGCTGCCCTTCTTTGCTTATACTTGTGGAACAAGAATAAAGCAAATACCATAAGCACTAATTTTGTCCTACTTCCCAGTCAGACGATTTGTTATTTCGGAATGGCAGTGAGCAAATCCAAACAACTTGTTTCCCCGAGACGGAAGAAAACAAACGGGTAGCACTGGCATGCCTTTCCTGGACAGCAACAAACAAACCAGTTACTAAACGACTCATTCCTCTGGAGCGACAGCGAACGAATCCAAATATCCTTCAGACGACTCATTCTTCTGAAACAGTATTGAATGAATCCAAATAACTTTTCTCTCCCTAAGCGACAAAAAGAAATCTTGGTGACACCAAACAAAGATGGCATGTTCCTCCGAATCGGCAGCGAACAAATAACAATTCTTCAAATAAGGGTTCCATGAAGGTTTCCGCTCTTCGTGAGCCTGAACATATAGGCTAATTTCCTTCTTCCTTTTTATGAAAATGTTCTATCATCTTGCCTTTTTCACCGGGAAGCGGCGTGTTTGAAATCCTTTGCTTGAAAATTCCTTTCCAGTTTTCGCTTTTGACGTTTGTTACCTTTTTTAGGAGGTACCCCATTTACCTTTCAAATACCTGTAAAAAGAGACGAAATACTACGATGATATGAGTTAGCATGCTCCTAACCTAGGGGTGCCTAACTAAGTATGATGCATGAATGACGCTAATTTACTCGGACACCTTTTCTCCTTGGTCCCTTGATTTTAATCTTCTTTTGCTTTCTTCTTCTCTTTTTTGTAACAGTGGTGCCCCATCTGTCACTCGGGTTAACCCTTTATGCCCTATTTCTCTTGAACTCCTAGACTCCTACTCTAAGGCGCCCTTTCAGGTTTTCACTTTAGACATGTCTTTCCCTAAAGCGCCCTTTACGGGTCTTCAGTTTTTTTTTCTTTTTCTTTTTTTTTCTTTCTCTTTTTCTCTTTCTTTCTTTTTTTCTCTCTTTTCTCTCTTTTTTTTCTTTTTTTATTTTTTCTTTCTTCTTTTTTTCCTTGGGTGCCCTTCTGGGTTCTCGCCCTTTAGCTCTTTCGATTTCATCACGTGAGGTACCCATTGTCTTTCTTTGGTGAATCTCGTCAATTTCGCCCCTGATGTCCTTTTGCCTTCGGCAGATTCGCCCTCTATCTTGGAATAGACTGCACTTAATAGGTAAAATCATAGTAATACCAAGAAATCCTTTGCTTTTCCCTAATCTATGCCAATTCATCTGCGAGATGATTGTGGGACGGACAACAGAAATGAGAATAATATTTTATTAATACTTAGAGAAAAGTTAACAGAATTTTGAAAGTCATGGCAAACATGAGAAAGAAAAGATATAGATAATATCAACTGTATGAATAATGAGAACCCATCGACCACGGTAGATACTTTATTCACCATCTTTGGTTACAATTCTTGACGACCTAAGGATTGAAGCATCATTCCCTAACAAAATCTGCCAGTCATATGCCAAAATTCAAGTACATCTGAACCGTCGTGTTTAGATTTTCAATTTAGATCACCCCTTGGTTTTAAGATGCTCGTCTTTGGGTTTTCGCCCTAAACCCTCTTTCTTTTATTTTTTTCTTTTCTTATATTTTTTCTTTTTTTCTTCTCTTTTTCTTTTTATTATTATTATTATTTTTTCTTTTTTTTCCAGGTATAATACTTTTTTACAGATTCTGAGTTTACTGGGTTGCCCAACTCTTTCCCGTCCATCTCGACTAGGATTAATGCTCCTTTGGAGAAGGCATTCTTTACAACATAAGTCCCTTCCCAATTAGGCATCCACTTCCCTCAGAAGTCTTTTTGGTTAATTAAGATCTTTT
This sequence comes from Hibiscus mutabilis, assembly GCA_019671005.1. Classification (NCBI taxonomy): domain Eukaryota; kingdom Viridiplantae; phylum Streptophyta; class Magnoliopsida; order Malvales; family Malvaceae; genus Hibiscus; species Hibiscus mutabilis. The sequence goes on from CM033711.1 coordinate 66,620,843, forward strand.
TAAGCACCAGATCCCCCTCTTGAAACTCTCTAGGGCAAACTTTTTTGTTATAGGCTCGCATCATCCTTTTTTGATACGTTTGACTATGACAGATAGCCTTCAACCTTTTCTCTTCAATGAGGTTCAATTGATCAATCCTAGCTTGTATCCATTCGGCTTCATCCAACTTTACTTTATTCAAAATTCAAAGTGATGGAATCTCTACCTCGATGGGTAATACCGCCTATGTGTCGTATTCCAAAGAATATGGCGTTGCCCTGGTGGAGGTCCTCACAGAGCTTCGATAAGAAAATAAAGCAAAAGGTAGCTTTTCATGCCAATCCTTGTAATTTTCTGTGGTTTTTGCCATGATCCTCTTTATATTCTTATTCGCCGCTTCCACTGCTCCGTTCATCTTGGGGCGATAAACAGTGGAATTGTGATGTATAATTTTGAACTGTTCACACATCGCAGTCATCATTTTGTTATTCAAGTTGGAAGCATTGTCGGTGATGATCCTCTCGGGCAGACCATAGCGACATATAATTTCTTTCTTGAGAAACTTACAAATTTCCGCTCTTGTGATGTTGGCGTACGAGGCAGCTTCTACCCATTTGGTGAAGTAATAGATGGCTACTAAGATGTAGCGAAGCCCATTAGAAGCTTTCGAGTGTATCTGACCAATCGCGTATGTTCCCCAGGCAGCAAAAGGCCAAGGTGAGTTCATGACGTGAAGTGGTACTAGCGGGGAATGTATTTTATCAATGTGGATTTGGCATTTATGGCATTTCTTTGCATAATTGATGCAATCTCCCTCCATTATTGACCAGAAGTAGCCGTATCTCATAATTTTCCTAGCCATCGAGAATCCGCTAGCCTGGGTTCCGCATAAACCTCCATGGACCTTCACTAAAATAGTTTCGGCCTCCTGAGCACTAACACATCTCAATAGTATCTGATCTTTGCTTCTTTTATACAGAACATCTCCATCGAGGACGTACCCCGATGCCAACCTTCTGATAGTTCTTTTTTCGTTATCGTTAGCGTCTTTTGGGTAAGTTTGGTACTTGTTATATTGGAGGATGTCATAATACCATGGATTACCGTCCTTTTCCTCTTCCAAACTATAGCAATAGGCCGGCACCTCAAAAGTTTGCATCTTGACAGGCTTCATTTCAGTTGTCCCATTTACTTTAAACACAACGGCCAAAGTGGCCAGAGCATCGACCATTTGGTTGTCCTCCCTTGGCAAGTAGGTGAAACTGATTTCTTCAAAATTTATGACCAAATCTTGGATCAAATCATGGTATTTAATCAGCTTTGTATCTCTGGTCTCCCACTCTTTTCGAAGTTGGTAGACTACCAAAGAAGAATCTCTAAAAACCTGGAACACCTTGATCTTCCTCTCAATGCTGCTCGAAGTCCCATGACGCAAGCTTCATACTCGGCTATATTGTTGGTACAGAAGAATTCTAGCCTACTTGTGAAAGGGTAGTGGCCATCTTCAGGGGAAATTAATACTGCCCCTCTTTCATGGCCTAGGGCATTCGACGCCCCATCAAAATAGAGCCTTCATCCCTCTTTCTCGGCAACAGATCTCCCTTCAGTTAAACCATAGATCAAATCTTCGTCTGAAAAATAGAAATCCAACGGTTCATAGTCATCCGAGGCACGACTTTCCAAAAGATCGGCCACTACACTTCCTTTTACCGCTTTATGGTTCACGTAAACGATGTCAAACTCTAACAAGAGCATTTGCCAATGGGTCATCTTCCCAGTCAATGCTGGTGCTTCCATAAAAAATTTTAGCAGATCCATCCGGGAAATTAGACAGGTGGTATGATACAACATGTATTGCCGTAGCCGCTTAGTAGCCCATACTAAGGCACAACATAATTTTTGGATCGGCACTTATCGCATTTCACAATCATTGAATTTCTTGTTCAAATAGTATATTGCCCTTTTCTTCTTGCCTGAGTCATCATGTTGTCCAAGTACACACCCCATAGAATTTTCAAAGACTAATAGATACAGGATCAACGGTCTATTCGACACTGGTGCTACTAGAATTACGGGATCATTCAAATACTTCTTTATCTTTTCTAGTACCTCTTGACAATCTTCATCCAAGATCCCTGGGATATGAACCGGGAGATGTAGTTTAACCTCCCTAAAAATCCTCGGACCTCCATTTGTGTTCGCGGTGGTGGAAGGTCTTGAATCGCGTTCACCTTGTCGGGGTCAATTTTGATGCCCTTTTGACTTACCACAAAGCCCAAAAGCTTCCCTGATGCAATTGCGAAGGTGCATTTTGTCGGGTTGAGCTTTAGCTGATACTTTCTTAGCCTTCGAAAGAGTTTTCGCAAGTTTTGGATGTGCTCCTCCTCGGTCTTAGATTTGGCTATCATGTCATCCACGTATACGTCAATTTCCTTATGCATCATATCATGAAACAAGGTTACCATGGCCTTTGGTAAGTTGCCCCACCGTTTTTTAATTCGAAGGGCATTACTTTGTAACAAAATGTGCCCCACATGGTTACAAAAGTAGTTTTCTCCATGTCCTCGGGGTGCATTTTGATCTGGTTGTACCCCGAAAAGCCATCCATGAATGAGAACCAAGCATGCTCCATTGTATTATCCACTAAAGTATTAATATGGGCAAAAGAAAGCTGTCTTTGGGGCTCGCCTTATTAAGGTCTCTATAATCTACATACATACACACCTTCCCATCCTTCTTTGGTACCAACACGATATTGGCTACCCATTCTGGGTACTTAGAGACTTCCAAAAATCCGGTCTCGAACTATTTCTTCACCACTTCCCTAATTTTTAGTAACATGTCAGTTCTCATTCTTCGAAGCTTTTGCTGGAAGGCTTGCATTCTGGCCTAATGGGAAGCTTGTGCGTTACAATGTCCGTATTTAAGCCCGGCATATCTTGGTATGACCATGCAAACACGTCTCTAAATTCTACAAGCAATTCCACTAACCCTTGCCTGACTTCTGGTGATAGGGTGCCCCCGATCTTGACTTCTTTCCTTTCTTCGTCAGTCCCCAAGTTTAGGATCTCTATCTTCTCTTGGTGCGGAAGGATTTGCTTGTCCTCGTCGGCCATCATTCTTAGTATCTTATCAGGAATCTCATCATTTTCTTCCCCTATGTCCGCCAAGCACATGGGTCGTTTAAAATCTACTTTAGGATTAGGTTCCACATAATTCATACGGTTTATATTAAGAGGCCGGCACAATTTTGAATGTGCGTATTGGGAAAGGAAAGGTATAGTTTATGACGCGAATAAATAATTAATCAATAAATAAATGAATAGGTAAATAAATAAATAAATAATGAATGGAATGGAATGGAATGAATGCCATGTTTTCCATTTGAGAAAGAAAATGTAGATATAGTATATTTCATTGAAAGTAGATGAATATGACATAGTTGCCCTTTTTTACAAAAGATGTTCGTTACTTTTGGGCCAAAGTAACGGAGTGGTTCTAGGCATTACTTTGATTTGTCCCTATTGAATGATGGCACGACCCTGAAGGTCCAGTTGTTGAGCTCTTCTCCTGAGAGGCACGAGCGAATTCTGTTCAGGAACAGATTAGCCTTGCTTTCGTCACCAATCATGTTCACATTCATTTCTTTTAAAGCCTCATTGATCAGCTCTTCTTGGAGGCGTCTTTCACCCTCTTGGTTTGCCACTTGGATGTCTTCCTCTGGATTTTGGATCCCCCCAGATATGAAGATACCTCTGAAGTTTGAGTAGGTTATGGGAGCCCAGGGAATGTCTTCCCATCTCAACCTGGCTTTCCTCTATTCTTGTCTCTTTTTCCACTATTGTCTCTTTTGTAAAAAATTAGGCTTATAGCCAATTCCGAAGCGGTCCACCTTATGAATCACACTAACGGGATGAAGACACCCCTGTAGATTCCTCCCTAAACCTTTATTCTTTCTTGCTCATCTTCCTAGGGTTTTGAATACCATCATCTTAGTGTAGTTTGACAATTTGGGGCATAGAACTATGCTCCCATCAGCAACAAAAGTAGCATTGATAAGTTCCAAGGCTCTAAAGGCGCACTCCATTGCTTCTCCATCAATAGGGATGTATGGTGTATTCGGAGCCACTAAAGCGATGATGTCCTCTTCAGTATTTACCGTTACTAACTTCCCCTCGGTGACAAACTTTAACTTTTGATGGAGTGAGGACGGAACGGCGTCGGCCGAGTGTATCCATGGCCTACCTAACAGACAGTTGTAAGATGGCTGAATATCCATGACCACAAAATCGACTATATATTCAGTGGGACCAATGAGCAAGGGTACTTCAATTTTCCCGACTATATCTCTTTGAGTCCCATTGAAGGCTTGTACCGTATTATGACATGGTTTCATATACGAGCTATCAATTGGTAGTCGTTGTAGCGTGGCTAATGGCATAACATTCAATGTAGAGCCATTATCGATTAAAACGCCCGGCAGCACATAACCTTTACAGTGAGTGGTGATGTTCAGGTCCTTGACGGACCCCGTGCCTTCCCTTGGAATTTCATCATCACTGAAAGTAATGTGATTAACATTAGTGATTTGACTGATAAATTCATCCAATCTCTCAACAAATATGCCTTTTGTAATGAAGGTCTCATTCAAAACCTTCAACAATGCATCACGATGCTTTTCTAAATTTAATAACAGATCGAGTACTGAAATGCAAGTTGGTTGTTTTCGGAGTTAATCGACAAAATTATTCTCACTGTGCTTCAAAATTTTCAAAAATTCTTGTGCTTGCATTTCTGTGACCGGCTCCTTGATCTTTGAAGGTGGGTCTTCTTCGAACAACTTCTCGGGTCCTACTCCAACTTCTTGGCCTTTCTCCTTTAGGTTTTCTAGAATGTAGCATCGACCACTTCTGGTTAGATTCCCCATATTGTTTACTTCTCCGCTACTCAGTTGAGCAAGTTTTGTCTCCATTATCCTCTTTTCCTCTTGTGCATTGGACGAGCGCAGAATCGTGACGCTCGCAGCGTAATTCCACAGAACCATCTTTGTGTCTTTGAAAGGAAAAAAACTTTGGGGTAGCAATTATAATTTTGGGAGCCACTTTTGGTTCACTTGCCTCACTCATCCTGAGATCGATGACAAGTGGTCTCTTCGCACTGTATCTGGTTTCTTGATTCTCTGATGCACTGACTTCAAACTCTTTTCCTCTTTTCTCCTTCTCAAAAAACTCAATCTCCTTGTTATCCATCATAGTTTGCAGTGAATAACGGAATTCCCCACAATGTTGAATATCATGACCTTCTAATTGATGATACTCACAGTACGGGCCACATCCTTCTTTGACCAACACCATTCCCCAAACATGCATAACTGCTGAAAGACCCATCTAAAGGGAGACTAGACTTCGGACACGTTCCTTTTGGCTTTCTCGGTGCACTCATTTTCGATAGCATTTACACCTTGTCCCTCGTGATTCGGCAACGGATTGTTGGCCATACTAGGTTCCCCCAACTATAGTACCCCAGTTCGAATCAAATTCTAAATGAACCTTTTGAATGCTATACAGTTCTCGATTGAATGTCCTGAGACATTGGCATGATACTCACAGTGTTTCTTAGGGTTATACCAAGCCGAGTACGGTGGGTTGTAAGGAGTAACGTAGTATGGTCAGACTAGATCGGCCTTGTATAACTGCGAGTATAGTTCTTTATACGTAATTGGGAAATGTGTGAAAGGCCTATCATCTCTTTCCTTCTTAGGTCTCTTATCTTCTCTCTTGTTGAAGTTTCTGGAATTCCCTGCTAGGGCCTGTGGTTGGGAGATGGTGAAGTTTTTGGTCTTCTCAAAAGTGTTGGTGTTGTTCACTTCATGATCCTTCTTAAACTACTTTCGTGAATGATCTCCTCCATCGAGCCTTCCGCTCTTGATGGCCGCTTCAATGTGTTCGCCATTCATGACCATTTCTGCAAAGTTACTAATAGGGTTACTGATCAACCGACCGTAAAGTGCCCCTTTTAGCATATCTACGAACATTAGGGAGATCTCATGCTCATGAAGCAGTGGTTGGACTTAGGCTGCCACATTACGCCACCTTTGAGCATATTCACGAAGGGTCTCATTGCGCTTTTGTTCCATGCCTTGTAACAGTAGTCGGTTGGGAACCATGTCGGTTACATGCTAATACTGATCAGTAAACGCTTTCGCCAGATCTCTCCACGAATTTTTTTGAGCCCTGGTCAGTTGGTTATACCACCTAAAAGCAGATCCTATTAAGCTGTCGTAAAAATAGTGGATCAAGAGATTTTCGTTGTTGGTAAATCCAGCCATCTTTCGGTAATACATCACTATATAAGCGGACGGGCAGGTGCTTCCATCAAACTTCTCAAAATCTGGGGCCTTGAACTTATATGGGATCTCCGCATCGGGAACCAAACTGAGCTCCCTAGCACTTAACCTATAGGGGTCAACCTCGACTTCTTTCACCAGAACCTTTCTTCTAGGTCTTTCCGAGTATCCTCTAGTTGCTTAGTGAACTCCGCTTTCATTTGGTTTAATTTTTCTAATTCTTCAAAAATCTGGGATGCCGTCCCCGATAATCTCAAGACTCCTAAAGGTCACCCATGGTTGAGCTTGAGCAGATGCGGCTTGTGTAGGATTTGATAAAGGATCAATGAGCAGAGGATTCTTGACGGTTTAGGAATAAAGGCGATCCCCTGAGTTTTGGGCAAGACTCTCAGCGGTACTCTTGCCTCTCGACTCTTGCCTTAGCCAGTCTTGCAACAGAGATATTTCCTTCATCATATCCTGTTGAGACTTGAGGATGGTATCCCTTAATTCTTGTTGGGTTCATTCCATTTGACCACGCAGATCAGCTTCTAACTTTGCAAAACCTTCCTCCATTCGTTTCGTTCGTAAATGGGTATGATATGGGTGTGGAATGATGGTAATTTTAAATAACCAAAATGCAATCTTTTTTTTGTTTGGTTTTGAAACAGAAAGCTTTTTAGTCAATTATTTGTAACAAAACAAAGAATGCAAATAAATGAATTATGAATGAATGCAATGAACAACACTAAGTTTGGAAAATATCATCGTTAAACAACTTTCATTAATAGAAACATAGTCTTGGTACAATAACCAAAGAAAGCCAACTAAACATATGATTTCAGGGTAGTATCGAGGTCAATGATCTCTCTCAAAATCCAAACAATCCTCTCTCTTTCTTCAAATTCGTCGTCGACACAATCATGAAGTTCAGTAGCGTCTTCTGCCAAGAACTGTATTTTCTGGGCAACTCCTTGCATCCAAACCCTCTATTGCGCTAACTCCTGTTCTTGTCTCCAAATGGTGTAGGCAGCGAAATGTAGTTGCTCCAAAATCGGTATCGGGCATACTTTAATTGCTTCCCTAAAGCTTGCCATGTGATCCTTGAGCTGTTAACCTTAGTCTCCAACTCTTCAATGTGAGCCTTTAAAGCCTGGTTCTCCAACTTGCTTACTTTTAACTTGCTAGTCAAACCCTTGTGCTTGAAAATAGACTTCTCCAAACCCTTAACCTGATCTTTCAAGGCTTCATTTTGGCGACATTTTTTCTCGAGCTGCCTAGAGTGAGAAGTGTACAAGTTTTTCATTTCTTGTGTTAAAGTGAGCACCTGGTCCCTGTTCTCACAATATATCCTTTCATAATTCTCAGCTCTCGCATTCTCCTCCTTGAGTCGAAGCTTTATCCCTTCGCCTGATCCACCTTCCACAACTCTCTTACTTTTGTTTAGCCTCTTGAGTTTATGAATTTCTTCCTTTTCTAACTTAAGCTCAAGTTCCAATTTATCATTTCTCTTTTGTAGACCTTTAACCATTCCTTCAAACTGTATCTTCTCCAACTCAAAATCGAATATTTCTTGACGGGCTTTTTCTTCGAGCCTAAGATACCTCTCTTACTTCTCTTCAAGTTGTTTTCTCATCAACTCGGCTTCAGTAGGAAGTGTGGCCAACCTCTCTTCCATTGACCTCTTTCTATCGGGATTCAGTTGGGGAATGTTATCATTGATGTGGCTGAATCTCCATGCCTCGTACTTAGGAGTGGTCATGTGGGTAGCATTCATGACTCTGACCCGTCTCACGCTATTCCAAGCCAAAAAAACACCGTACACCACCGCCTTGTGGCCCTTTTCCTTCTCATAATTCATATTGAACTCATTCAAACCCTTGGTAGTCGGCAAGAATTGCTTCGAGCCATACTCCCTCAAAACCATAAGAGGAGCATAAGCAGTGTGCCCCCAAAGTCCAAGCAATGGAACCTAAGAGTGTATCCCACACCTATTACTCCTTGAAGAAAGCCACGGAGCCCTCCAAACTATATCTTCCTCTTTTAGGTTGCCAAGAACATCAACCCAAACTTCCTCAGATCTTCGGGTGGGCCAATCTTCCTTTCGCAGAAATTCTTCTAAATGTGAGAAACTGACATTGTAGAGAGGCTTCCAGAAATTAGCATCAGACCATAGGTGACTATAGAACCATACTGTCAAAAGCTGCGGGCAACCATAGAAATGACCCCCGCCATGCTCCCGGAAAAACCTCAAAGATCGAAAAGTTTCAACTAAAATCACTGGCACTGGATTGGTCCCGCCACTCAAACGGTCAAATAGGTCTAACACTGCCTAGTCAATTAGCCCTCTTCCTGGGGAAAGAGCACTAATCCATAAATTAACAATGCAAAGAGATACCGCTGAACTCGGTCTACCAGTTATACGGAAGCTAGGGCTAGAGTCCCATCCCACTTGAGATACTCCTTACTATTCCAAGTAGTGACCTGAAGCTCGACCCAAGATTCCAACATGTCTGAGAATCTCTTGAGCTTACCCCGGAAGGCCTTTTTCTTACTAGGCTTCGAGTATACCGGAGTTTCTTCAATCTTCTCACAGTTTAAAAGGTCTTGATATTATTCAATTGTAGGGTTTAAATTGAAGTTACTGATTGTGAAACAACTATAGGCGGGGTTCCAAAACCTCACCAAGGCTTGCAGCAGTGCATGATCTACCAGAACATCTAACAAACATGCAATGTAACCATATTCTCCACTGAAAATACACCTTGTTTCCAAATCCCAACTATTCTACACTGTCTTTAGCCCAAAAGTGTCGTTGTATTCTGTATTCATAAATGTCTCTGTTGCCAATGTTGACCTGAATCTGGCAGGGATATTGTCTCCATCATACAACTGTTCCTCTTCGGACCAAATTTGTATGTCGGAGTTCTTTTCATCATTGCTATGAACTAGATGAGTTCTAGTTCGCTAAGGTTATCCGCATGGCTCTAATAGGGGTGTTTTCTTAAATTATCACACATCGGTTCGGTTCTAATTAAGGGTAGCCGAACCTATCTTATTGCCTACTAAGGCAACAAGAACCCAATTATGGCCCATTATAAGCTTGCGAATTGGTTTTGATTCGAGGGAAAACACGACCTGATGACGTAGAAGGCTGCTCACGTGTCAAAAGGAGTGGATTCCAGAAGTGAATTACCGACCCGTGAAGGGCTACTCACGTGGGCATGTGGCATTCACTCCCACTTAAGGGTAGGAGCTCAGGTATAGAGCTTAATGGTATGATGCAACACATGTCGGTGATTCCTTAGAAATTAAATGAAGAATTAATTTGAGGACCACCAATTATCAAAGCCCGTGAAATCTCAATCCCATTTTCAAAGAAGAATCATCCTGGTTAAAATCAATTAAAATCCCAATAATTTTCATTATTTAAAAGCAACAATTTTTCCTTTGGCCTAACTCTCTTTTGTTTTGAAAAAAACAGAAACGTCCCCAGCGAAGTTGCCAAGCTATAGCGACCTTTTTTTTAAAAAGGACAATCGTCAGATTATCCCCTTTAATCACTAATGTAAATCTTTTAAAAGAATGGGGATTTCTTTATGAAAATCTTAAATTTTGAGAACAATGAAAACTTGGAGTCGCCACCGACCACTTGGGTAAGGTAGGTCAGACACCATAAGAAACCAGAGATTTGTTATGAAAGGGTCCGAGAGTTGGTTATGCGTGGGGAAGGATTAGCACCCCCATCACGCCCGATAATCGGTACCAAAATATTTGTTACTTTTAAAAGGATGAAAATCATTGAAATTTGTATTGAATTTAACTCGGAGTTCTTAAATGAAAGTCAACCTTGATTGCACGGGCTTTATCGAATTAGTGGATTCAAATTAATTGGACATTTAATTAATAAGGTTGACGATATATCGAACCCTAGATTAAATCGACATCGAATAAGCCCGGCTGCCGTGTTAATTTATGGTTCGACTTTCGTACATCACCTTTATGCATGATGAAAGCATTTAAGTATGATGTGATGATTTTGTTAACTTTTAATCCATTTACCTCAGGATGGTAAGGATTAATCTGAATATTTGGTCAACATCCTTTAAGTTCGGACTGTTACGACACAAGTATTGAAATTAATAAGTACCTCCCTTTTACGATTTAGATTGATTAGAAATGCGATTAAATTTAAAGGTTATATGAATGACAATTAAGGTATGACAATCAATGGCACAAGTATAACTGCACAAAAGGAAGGCCCAAATTATTAGAAAGCTCAATTAGTAATCTATTTATTAACTAACACTTAACCCTAAATTAATTAGCCCTAAAAACTAGAAACCCTAAATTATGGTGAGTAATTTGTGATTTAACATTAATCTAAACATGAAATTGATTTTACCCCTAAAGTAATTAAAAAATATTCAATTAAGTTAATTAATTTAACATTTACCCCAATAAGCCAATGATAAATTTAAATTCACTAAATTAATTCTAACCTTAATCTACCTAAGGCTCTAAAAAACCTAAAACCAAGCCCAAGACAAAGCTAGGCCTAAAGCCCAAGATCCTAAAGCAAGGCCTAAAGCCCAAATTAAAACTATCTCACAAAGGCCCAAAAACATATACATTAACACACATTATGTATTAAAATTATAAAAACATTATTTTACGGAAATTATATGTGTTATACTTTTGTAAGATTATATATATTATATCTTTTAGAAGATTACATCCTATATTTTGAGAAAACTATACATATATTATAAACAAAAACATACGTTATATTTTTTGCAAAATACTTCTATATACTTTTAAAAACTATATTATATACCAAATATACATTTCACTTTTACAAAACATTATTATATACTCCAAAAACTATATACTTTATATACCAAAAATGTATGTATTACATTCTTCAAAATTATACTATATACCTTAAAAACTATATATTATATCAAAAACATGCATGTATTATTTTATAAAATTATACTATATACTTCGAAAACTATGTATTGTAGGTCCTAAATATATATATATTACATTTTACAAAATTCTATCTTATACTTTATAAACTATACATTATATATCAAAAGTATATATTATATTGTTTTAAAATTTTACTATATACTAAAAATATATATTATATTAAAACATTTATATATATTACATTTCTTAAAACTTTCAATTTTATACTAAAACGTATTATAAGTTGAGAAATATATACTTTATTTTACCAATTTCCACTTTATCAACGAATGCATATTAAACATAAAAATTATACGTTACGCTACTATTTTGTACTAAATCTATTTGCATGTTAAATCCCTAATATATATATATATATATATATATATATATATATATATATATATACCATTCGAACTAATTTCATCCACAAAATAACGATCACAAATGAGAAATGTTAACATAAAAATTAAATCAAAATTGCTGGAAATAAATATGTGAATTTTAAACTAAAAATGCATGAAAAAGAATAAATAAAATTTTTAATTTGAAACTGGAAAATGACCAAATCGTGAGGAAATAAAATACGGGGACAAAATTAAAAGAAAAAACAAGGATGTAATTGAAAACATCAAAAAAACTGTGAAGGGCCCGAGGAGTAATTAAAATAGACTGAATGGCCTTCCCTTGTAATTAGACCACGTAGATGGACTAATAGCATAATTGGACCATGCAGAAGGACTACGGACGCAATTATTTTAGGGCGGAGGTCCTTAAAATGCAATTAACCCTTTTAAAAAAAATTATAACATTATAAATACCCCTTTTATCCGATTTCAACCCTCTTTTGTCATTTTCCTTTGTTATAACACCAAAATGCTCTCCCCTCTCTCTTCTACTTCGGCCGAACGCTGTCGTTCGCCGGGTATAAATCCCAAAATCCAGCCAGCGGCCGGCAGGCTCCAAATAACCCAAAAAAACCCTTTCTTCATACCTATCATCGATTCGAGCCTATTTTTTCAATATCAACCCCCTTTTTAGTTAAAAACCAAAAGCTGAGTTGAAAAAAGGGTTTTTGCCGCCACGCCCTTCCACCGTTTCACCATACTTGGCCTCGAGTAGACCGAGGCTTATCAACGGCAGAGCGACGGCTGGAGGAAGCCGGAAGCGTGAAAGGGAGGGGAGTCTACAAGGGTAAACTCTAAACCTTTTGTTTTTTTAAAAAAATATATGCATGTTATATTTGAATTGAAATAGAAAAAGAAAGATACCTTGAATGGTCTACTATTTGTATTGATTATGGACTCTCTTTTTTTCGTCCGAACTTCTCCTTTTACAAATGGTTGATTTACATGCTTATATCTTTCTCAGATTACTCATTGCCTATATCTATGCTATTGTTTACATTCTTAAGCAAAGATTTAATGAAATCACTGTGGATGATTGTTTAGATTGACATACCCTCTTTTTTATGTTTTTCGGTCTGTTCGGTGGTTGAGAGTCGGTAAGTGAATGTGGATCACCGATGAGGATGCGAACCGTCAATATGGACATGTGGCGGCCATCGGTGAAGAGCGCTTGGGCGTGTGAAGGAGTCAAACGTCCTGAGCGTGCATCTCACGCGGCAGATGAAGAGCCTCCTCCCTTTAATCTAGACCGTTGGATCAAATATGATCCAACGACTCAGATGGGGTTGCGCAAGGAAAAAGATGATATTAGATTAGGGTTTTTTTTATTTGGGGCCTATCAGGCCATGTAATATTTTTGGAGATTTTTATTGTAGTGGACTTGGACAAGCATAATACTATTGGGCTTTTATTTTAATTATGATCTATTTTTTATTCTTAGATAACAATAATACATAATAATAATAATAATAACAATACTAACATATAATATACATACCAACTTACGTACACATATACATACATAACCAAATGTACTTACACATAGTACGCAAACATTAATACATACTACATATACACATAAAACATGCAATACATACTCACACTCACATTTAAACATTGGTGACATTAAAATAATAGTAAATTCATACATACATGCTAACAAGCAACACATACGTGTAACATATAAACATACGCATATGCCTCATATATTTATATACCATGTATATATATAAACATGCATCTATAAACACATATACATAGAAAACACATACTAATGACATATACATAACATACACATGATAACACACATCATCACATAATAGTATATATGTAAGCCCATTATTGTAGATATAATGAACGAATCAACCTTGGACAAAATTAGTGATTACAGTAACCCAGGCCTCATTCGAATGTGCTCTAGAGAGGATTCCGAGTACGAGTGATTGTCTTGATGTTAGGTGACTTAACCTCACCCATGATGTATGTTCCGATGCTGCTTGACCCGACCTTACCCATTGAGTGTACATTCCTGATGCTTTGTGACCCGAGCATCACTCCTATGTTGTTGTGGTATAGTATGCTTGGGCCTTGTGTGCCCCATGTTTATTATATTGTGTTTAATATGTGTTTAGGCGACTAAAGTAGCGTCACACATTATTTTAACTGCCATATCATCTTGCTTATCTACATGCTTGTATTTATGATCTGCATGAAGCATGGTAGAGCAGAGGTATACCCACTAGCTTTATGAGCTCAGCATTTGGAATCGTTGTTTCCTTACGCAAGTTTTTAGGTGGTTGCGTTGCACCGAATGAGCCCCATCAAAGTAGGATTTCAGTTCATCGATGTGATCAAGAGTATAATACTTAGGCTTGTCGGGCAATGTCTTTATAGGACCTTTGATTTATGTTTGCAACACTATTTGGATTTGTTAATCATGTCAAATGTTTTTAATTACTTGTTTTAAATTAGAGCTCCCATGCAAACGCTTAAACTATTTTTTATTGACTCATTTTCCAAAATGTTGTCAAATTTATGGAATTACTTATATTTTGGGCTAAATCTAGTTGTGAAATATCATGTATGGGTTGGGCTTGAGGACCAAATATGACATTGGGTTTAGGGCGTTACATTTTGTGGTATCAGAGCCTAGGTTTAGCCAATTCTAGGAAACCCCGGGGTAGTAAAGAGTTGTAAAAAGGGTCAAAGTTGTACTCGTTTAATCTGAATATTCGATAGAGTAACCTATTTTGTTTATATGTGATTAGGATTATATTCCCGAGATCGATGATAGATCAGAAGATACGAGGTGACATGGGGCCAACTACCTCACCCACCTACATAGGGCCTTTAATCATATCGTGAGAGCCATTCGTAGGCCATATGCTACCCCTTAGGAGGTCCCGATTAAGAGGCTTCTCCGTCATGGTGCAACTGATTTCCTTGGGTCGGGGCAAGATAATCTGATCAAGGTGGATCAATAGTTGAAAGATACCCGTTGGATCTTGCATGAAATGGGGTTGGAACCTGAAGATAAGTTGAAGTGTATCATTTCCCTGTTAAAGGAGAATGCTCGTGAGTGGTGGGAGACTATGAAGTCTGGATGGTATCCTATTGACCTACTTGGGATGATTTCCTTGATGAGTTTGAGAAGAAGTATGTGGAGGAAGCCCATATAGATAGCTTGAGAGACTGGTTCACACATTTGGTTTAAGGGAACCGACCTATTTTTGAGCACGAGCAATAGCTCCTACAATTCAATAGGTATACCCCAGAATTAGTTGGTATAGAAAAGATGAGATGCAAGAGGTTCTGTAAAGGATTGAGGAATGAGATCTAGATGTACCTGACAAACGATCCACCAAAGGTGTTTTCTGATTTGATCACTAGTGCCAAATCCCTTGAACAAGTACTATGGCTGACCTATGGTCATGCGGGAGGTTATGGAGGTTCAAGTAGAGGGAGCCATTCCCACTCTAATCAGTCGCAGTCCCAACGGGGAATTAGGTATTTGAAAGTTGATTACACACCAAGATATGCATGTTACCCTCTTTTGAATTTTATGGATGACGTGTGTTGGGTTCAATGGCTGCTTTGACCAGGCATCGAACATTATTTCTTTGCCAACTGAGCTTGGCATTCTCTGGTCCAACTTTGCCAACTAAGACTTGGCAATTCTCTTTTACTTTTCCTGCTTCCTGCTCCTACGCTGCTCTACCAAGCCTGCCATGCTCTTATCCTGCATCAACACCAACAAAACAACCCTTCACACTGGTAACAAAACAACTCCCTAACTCCTTATGCAAATGCATGATTTTAACAACTAAATACAAACATATATACCTAAAGACAACTAAAGCATTGTGAAATATGTATAAAAATTAGTACTTCTAGGAGTTAACAATTGGACAAAAGCTTATGATTCTTTTTTACAACATCCAGTCATCATCTCTCCAATGTGCTGTTAGGACCATATAAGATACCCTTTTAAGTGAAGTTCAAGTGTCAGTTTTCAAACACATTATGAGAGACTGCCCTGAGGCCATGGATGCCACCCCAGTTTAGAATTAGAGAACTTCTTTCACAGTTTAGAGGGGCTAAGGTTTCGGTAGGGGTAGAGTGAGCCATGCGTCAGGACATCAAAGCGGGGCACTTTCCAATCTACTGTGAGGGCACCAGCTAGATTGTAACGACCTGGATTTCAAAATCTAATGGTCGGTGCAGCCCGAACCCTAAGCCTTGCATTTGGGCTGAAATAGTTGGGCTTTGAGGGCCATTGTGAGCTTGTTTTAGGGGTGTTGGCCTTGGGTTTTGGGTTGAGTTAGGAGGATGATGGGAGTGTAATTAGGTAATTACCTAATTGTTTGAAGAGTGAAATGTGAGCCCCTTTAATTCCTCCGTAGAAAAGCAAGAGGAATGAGATCACATTGTCCCATTCCTTCTTTTCTTCACCCATTCTCCACCCCCTCTCCCCCACACAAAAATAAGGAAAATGTTTAATCTTGATTGGTTAGAGTTAAAATCTCATAATTGTGCTAGAGTGAAAGTTTCTCCTTGTCCAAAGATCTATCTATCAAGGTAAATAGGAATGGGAATGGTGGGGTTTAGTAAGAATGGGTTTTGGTGGGGTTGAGAAGGAAGAACGGGAAAGGGAAAGATTGGCTTTATTCTTGTTATTAAGCTTTTCCTTTTATGTTCCTTAACCTTCTAGCAATGTTGTGACAAGTTTGGCAACAACTTCTTATAGTTAAGGAGGTTGGGGAGCACGCAAAGGCTCAAGACAAGGGGAAGGCTTGAGGTTGGGCTATGAGGCACTTTTCTAGTGCTTGGAGGAAGGTTAGTACACTTCCAACTCCCTTATTTCTTGCAAATCATGAATGTAATGTCTTGTATGAATGATTAATGGCAAAATTCGAGAATTGTATTTAAACTATGTAAAAACTGTAGGGAACAACCTTAACCACCTCCCATAATCTGTAGAATTAATTTGGGGCTTTAGCATAATGGTTTAGGGAAATTGGGGGTAAATTATGAGCTCTAGAAACTAATTTCTGGGTTCGAGTACTGCTACGAGTTGAACGTGTATCGGTACCCTTTTGTTTTAAACATAAAGAACTAAGGCTTTGATGAAGGGCGTATCGGTACATATGGTAGTGTATCGATACCCTTCTCCCTAACAAAATTCTAGTAGGCAATTTTGGTATTGATACGCTTAAGGTTTATCGGTACACCCAGGGGTATCGATACGCGACCCCGAGTATCGGTACGGGCCTTGAGCTAAGCCCTACAAACTGTAAGCCAGGTATCGATACGAGTATGTGGGTATCCATCTGATACCCACTATAGTGTATCGATACCCTAAAGCGAGTATCGACACTCATTGGGATTTTGCCCAAAAACTTCACTTTTAGTTTGAGGGACCTATAATTTGAGGACTAAGGCCCAATGGGTCTCTAATGGGCTAAAATGAATAGTAAAATTGAGGGATTGAGAATCTAACTCCTTGATCGAACATAACGAGTGATAACATGATCATTAAATGAGTGTCTTAGTTATGAATATAACTATAAGGATCCTTAATGGATCGATTGGTAAGTGTTTGCCAAGTAAGAGCATTGGTGTAGTTGAGTACTTGCTTGGTGAGATTCGGATACCCAAGACTTGTTGCAACATTATGGTAAGGGTTTGGTGAAGGAAGGTTACCGATGCTATGTGACACGGGCCTCATTCACATGTACTTGAGAGGGGATTTCAAGTAGGGGTGTATGTTCTGATGCTGCGTGAACTGGCCTCACCCAGAGTGAATGTACCGAGGCTTGGTGACCTGGCCTCAATCCTATGTTGGTACGGTATAGTTGGGCGTTGTGTGCCCTTGATATTGAAATATAAATTGCATGTGTTTAAGTGACTAGCGTAGCGCCAAGTACCATTTTAACTGCCATGTCATCTTACTTGTTACATGCCTAAGTTTATAATTTGTATGAAGCACGGTAGAGTAGAGGTGTACCCATTGAGCTTTATGTGCTCAGTGTTTGGAATTGTTGTTTCCTTACACAGGTTACGTTCGAGTGGAAACCACCTAGGAATATCGTATAAGTTTATAGTTTTCTTGGGCTTGCCTAATATTATTCGTCAAGGACTTTTCTATCATAGCGACACCTATGACCAAGTTGTTATAGAAATGAGTTATGTTTGAGTGGAACGAGAAGAGGAAACAAAGCTTTGAACAATTGAAGGCTTACCTGACAGAAGCCCTAGTTTTAACACAACTCGAGCCTAGTAAGGATTATGTAGTTTTCAGTGATGCTTCGTTGAATGGGATTGGTTGTGTTCTCATACAATAGGGTAAGGTGGTAGCTTACGGCTCGAGACAACTCAAGCCCCATGAAGGAATTACCTTTCGTATGATTTGGAGCTAGCTACAGTTTTCTTCGCGTAGAAGATTTGGAGACACTACTTGTATGGAGAAAAGTGTTACATCTACACCGATCACAAGAGTTTGAAGTATCTCCTCACTCAAAAGGAGTTGAATTTGAGACAAAGGTATTGGATTGAGTTGTTGAAAGATTATGAATGCATTATTGAGTACCATCCTGGTAAAGCAAATGTGGTGGCAGATGCTTTGAGCTGGAAATCCATGTCAAAATTAAGAGAGATGTTCACTCGTTTGAGGATGACCGAGGATGGTGGGTTGTTAGCCGAGCTTCGCGTTGAGCTTACCTTAATTCAAGATATTAAGAGGACACAAGTGCTAGATGAAGAGCTTATAGTAAAGATTAAGATGATTCAAAGAGGAGAAGCGCTAGACTTCGAAGTATGATATATGTGAATCGCGTACTTTAAGGGTCAATTGTGTGTACCAGCTTTAGAGCATTTGAGGGACTGTATTCTTTGAAACCGTAGCCCATTTTCTGTGCATCTGGGCAGTAATAAGATGTACCAAGATCTTCGTCCTTTTTATTGGTGGCATAGTATGAAGAGAGATGTGTTAGAATTCGTAACAAGATGTCTTACTTGCCAGCAAGTTAAGGCGGAACATCAAGTTCCTTTAGGTTTGCTTCAGTCTATCCAGATTCTATAATGGAAGTGGGATCGTGTGACTATAGATTTTGTGAGGGTCTGTCTTTGACTCAAAGGAAGCATGATTCTATATGGGTGATTATGGACCGTTTGTAAGGGTGGCAACGGGGCTGAATGAGGACGGTTTTGCATTCCCCACTCCGTCCCCAACACATGCGGGTACGGTTTCAAGGAATCCACATTAAACCTTTCGATGATTTTTTCATCCCTATACCCATCCCTTGTAGATCCTCGCAATTTTCGGTTAATCCCCATACCCAAAAAATAAACATAACTTAATACATTAAAACAAAAACTCAACATTAAATCTCCAAAATTGCAAACATAAAAGATACATTTATTTTTACCAAACAAAAAACAAATCATTTCAAAACTATAAAACATAACTTAAATATTAATCGTTGAAACATGGCAGCCTGCACTAGCTTTAAAAGAAAATATGTGACTAATAATCTATAGTTCCAAATCACGATCTATTTGTTCTAGAAGGAACCAAATTTGATAATATTTTCAACCATATAAATTACCTCTTCTAATTTTACTCGTACGATTTATGGTGAATTTCTGAATTCACTGTTATTGTTGTTTTTAGAAATAGACTGATGTCTTTTGTTTTGACCTTTGCCCACTCAAAAATTAGTAATTCCTAATATATAAATCGAAATCAAGAACCTTTCGTTTTAAATGAATCTATACTTTCGTATGATTATAGAAATATAAGGCTCACTTCCTAATTAATCTTCTAGAATTTTTGGTGATTTTTCAAAGTCATTACAAAAACTTTTTTTAAGAGATCTACTATTCAACATTCAAATATTCACATCATTTAGAATGCATATAGAAATCGACCACCGTGTATTATAAACAAAACTAGACTAAATCATGTTTACAACAATGTATAGACAACATTCTAATTATTTTTATAGAATTTACGAAGAATTTTCAAACTTACTCCAGCCGGCTATACTCAGGTGAGAATAGATTTTTGATGAAAAATAGGCAAATTTCCCTTATGGCAATCAAACTTTGTAAAATACAAGGATCTCTACTGATATTTTTCAGGGATCCTCATGCTGATATTTTGATGAAAAATACGGTTTGGTTATCCCTATAGTTTGGATATAGCAATCCTCGTCCCCATCTCTATTTGAGCTTTAGTTATAAAACATCCCCGTCCCCATCCCCATGGGTGAAGATTTTGATTATTCCTTATACCCATCAGTTTGGATCCCCACGATTTTTGGTTATTCCCTACCCAATTGCCACCCCTAATCGTTTAACTAAGTCTGCTCATTTCTTACTTGTGCGTATGGATTTTAAACTCGAGAGGTTAGCACGGTTGTACATTCAAGAGATTGTGAGGTTGCATGGGGTGCCATCCTCGATCATATCAGATAGAGATCCCCGGTTTATAGCAAGAATGTGGAAGAAGATTCATGAAACTTTTGACACAAGGTTGCATTTTAATACCGCTTTTCACCCTCAGACTGATGGATAGTGTGAGCGAGTCATTCAAATCTTAGAAGATATGTTTCGTTGTTGTATCATTAATTTTGAAAAGAGTTGGGAGGAACAGCTACCACTTGTTGAGTTTACTTATAATAACAGTTTCCAATCGAGTATTAAGATGGCTCTTTTTGAGGCTTTATATGGGCAAAAGTGTAGAACACCCTTATGTTGGACCGGGCTTAATGAAATGAGGATTGAGTGATTAGAATTAATTAGGCAAACCGAAGAGAAAGTTCAAATCATCAAAGACAGATTGTAAGCAGCCTTTGATCGTCAGAAAGCTTACACGGACTAGAAGCGTAAGCACGCCGAATATGAGGTTAGTGACAAGGTATTTCATAAGGTGTCACCATGGAAGAGGGTAATCCGTTTTGGACAGAAAGACAAGTTGATCCCGAGGTTTATTGGACCATATGAGATTCTTGAGAAAGTTGGACCCGTGGCATACCGGTTAGCCTTGCCTTAGGAGATGACACACATCCACAATGTGTTCTATGTGTCTATGTTGAGGCATTATCGTTCTGACCCTTTGCATGTTATTCCTTTAGAGGAAATTGAGATCTACACTGACTTGACCTATGAGGAAGAGCCAATAAGATTATTTGACAAGGGATTCAATGAACTTCGCAACAACTGTATACCTTTGGTGAAGATGCTTTGAAGGAATCACAGGGGCAAGGAAGCCACGTGGAAGGTAGAGAAGGACATGAAGCTACTATACCCGTATTTGTTTCCAAAAGGTAAATTTTGAGAATGAAATTTCTTTTAGGGGGAGTTGAAATGACCCACATTTCAGAATCTTTGGGTCGTTTCACCCGAGCATGTGGGCTTTGGTGTTTGGGTCAAAGCTTTGAGAATCGATGTGGGCTTCTTGTGTGTTGGGCTTAAACTTTTGGGTTGCCATATGGGTTTGGAGGACTTTGGTAAGGTAAAGGGCTAATTCCCCCCATTTTTGAAGAGAAATAGTGGGAGTCTTTATTGGGCTGCAGATTGTAAGAGTGGTGAGGTCACTCTTGTCCCCCATTCACCCCCTTCCATCTTCTTCCTCATTCTTTTTCATTGGAAGTTCAAGATCAAAGGTAAGATCTTTATGAAATCAAGTGTTAATCTTGGAGTTATGGTTGAGGGTAGTCTTATCTACACCAAGCTATCTACCCATTGAGGTAAAAATGAAATGTTTTGGTGGAGGAAGGAGATTATGAGTTTTTTGTGGGGGTAGAAGAAGTACGGGAATAGAGGATTTAACTCTATTTTTTGCTATATTGTTCTTTCTTTTATGTCTCTTGACCCTCTAGAAAGGTTGTAACTCGTTTTAAAACTTTGGACTTATAGTTAAAGAGGTTAGAGAGCACTCAAAATCTCAAGGCAAGGGAAATGCTTGAGGTTGGTGCAAGGAGGCTCTTTTCTAGTGCTTGGAGAAAGGTTAGTACACTTCCAACTCCTTTTGGTTCCTGCAAATCCTAAATGTAAAGTCTTGTATGCTTGTTTGATGTTTGGTGTTTGAAATGCTTGAGTTTTGGCGTTAATGGTGAAAATTGGATTTGGTGTTAGAATGATGTAAAAAGAGTAGAAACTCGCTTCAAATACCCTCCATAACTTGTAAGTGTAGTTTGGGGTCTCTCTATAATGATTGGGGAAGTGTTGGGATGAATCTCGAGCTTCAGAATTCAAATTCTAGGTACGAGTACCGATACCATATGAACTGGTATCGGTACCTCGTTGGTTTTATGGAAAATTCCAGCAAATGCTTAAGGAAGGTATCGGTATACGTGGGGCGTCTTTGTAACGTCCCTATTCCATGAATTCTAGTAGCTAAAATCGATACTGATACACTTGTGAGCGTATCGGTACTGTATGGGTATAAGTACACCCTTCCCGTGTATCGGTACTAGTTTGTTGGTCAACCCTTCCTTTGAGGAGCTAGGTCTCAATACGCCTAGGCTGGGTATCGATACCCATTGAAGCGTATCGATACCCTCTGGGCAATCTACCCAAATATATGAGTTTTTTCCCTGGAGGTTGAAAAATTATATTGTTCGATTCTATGGACCCTTAAATGCCTAAAATGATTTGTAAAACTTAGAAACCAAGGAATATACTTATATTCGAGCATAAAGCTTAAGAACTCGATAAATGTCATGTGTGACTTGTAAATTGGTAGCAACCATAGGATGTTATGTTCTATGCTCGATATGGCGTGCTGAGTAGGCACTTGATTGATGGGATCCAAATACTCGAGACATGTTGCAACACTATGGTAAGAGAATTACCGAATGGTGGTTATCGATTCTAGGTGACTCGAACCTTATTCAAAGGTGCTCGAGGGAGGATTTCGAGTACGGGTGTATGTTCTGATGCTAGGTGATCTGGCCTCACCTAGGGTGTAAGTTCTGATGCTGCGTAACTCGGCCTCACCCATTGAGTGTACGTTCTTGATGCTTTGTGACCCAGGCCTCACTCTTATGTTGTTGTGGTATAGTATGCTTGGGCCTTGTATGCCCCATGTTTATTATATTGTGTTTAATATGTGTTTAGGCGACTAAAGTAGCGCCGCACATTATTTTGCCTGCTATATCATCTTGCTTAGCTACATGCTTGTATTTATGATCTGCATGAAGCATGGTAGAGTATAGATGTATCCACTGAGCTTTATGAGCCTGGCGTTTGAAATCGTTGTTTCCTTACGCGTGTTTTTAGGTGGCTATGTTGCATCCGAATAAGCCCTATCGGAGTAGGATTCCAGTTCATCGATGTGATCAAGAGTACAATACTTAGGCTTATCGGGCAATGTATTCATAGGACCCTTGATTTATGTTTGTAACTCTATTTGGATTTGTTAATCATGTTGAATGCTTTTAGTTACTTGTTTTAAATTGGATCTCCCATGCAAACGCTTTTAACTATTTTGTATTGACTTATTTCCAAACGTTGTCGAATTTATGGAATTACTTATATTTTGAGCTAAATCTAGTTGCGAAATTTCATGTATGGGTTTGGCTTGAGGCCCAAATGTGACGTCAATTTAGGGCGTTACATTAGATTTTAAATAAATTTATATTAATAAGATAAAATTAAAGAAAGGAATGACAAAATAATTTAAGGGATAATTAAAGGAAGAAATATTTGATGCAAAAGTTTACACAAATATACTTGTTTTAGAGATTATGAGTTTAATTTAGGGTCTAGGTTTAGGGGTTTTAGATTTTCAATGTTTTGAATCTATAGTTTAGAGTTGGAACTTAAATTTAAAGTTTGAAATATATTTTTTAACGAAAAAATAGTTTTTCAATGTTAAAAAAAGCATAAAAGTTTTAGACGGTTGAGTGGTTCAAGCCTTGAACTCCAAGGTGCCTGACTTAAGTTATATCCCTTGCAAAGGATAAATATTTTATGGAGCCGATTCACCACATTATATATGATCTCTATTCATTAAGAATCAGCTAACTAATCTATTTTTCTATGTCACTATCTAATTCATTCATAATCAATTTCTATGTAACCAATCACTCCCTATTTATATAACATAAAAAATTGAAATTCATCTTTAAAAAAACTAACATGAAAAAATTAATTAATTGATCTTTAGCGGTCGAGACTATATAATAATTTTTCCTTTTAAAACGCCTGAGTTCAAATACTTCTGATAAATGTAATTCAAAAGCCCAATTAAGCCAACTGCCGTCTCGAGGGCCCAGAATAAAACGGTACCGTTTTCTATATAGGGTTTAACGAAGCAACCCTAATTAGATCTATAAATAATTGCCAAACCCCTGAGCAAGTGACATCGTCTCGGTTCCTCTAAGGTTAGGGTTTCTTGCTTTTCAGATGAGGAGAGAAGTAAAACTGCAACAATATGATTGGGTTTCAATCCAGGATTACCTGTATTTAAGTCTCTGATTGGTCTCCAAGTTTGTCCAAACAATCTCAAGTATTTTGAGATGTGAAAAGGTTTAAATTGGTCCGTATTTCACCGACAATTTTTTATAACCAAACTCTCATCTCAAAAAGCCATCATGATTCATGTCCTTTTAAGATTCCACTTTAGGTATTATGAGCATGAATTGTTTGAGGGGTATTTTTCTGAAGAAAGTGTTACTGCTGTGATGAATTATGGAAAAATAATTCACATGTCAGACTTCAGAGGTTTTTTTTAAAGAAAACCTATGAGAAGAAAATTCATGTCTTCTGAACTTAAAAAAATGGTGATTAAATTTTTAAATTTAACATATAATCTAAACTTAAAAAAATTCCTACGGAGTTTGGAGGGGAAACAGTCCTTCCCATTATATGAGTATTTCCGTCCCTGATGTACAGGCTTATTGTTCTAATGCTTCCCAACCTAAATTTAGCATAAACTCGAAATAATTTTAACCTAAAACTGATGCAAGCGTGGGCCACAGCCTTTGCTGGGTAACAAAATTACACCAAGCAAAATTACACCCTTTACTTCTAAAAATTGAACTTCAAATACATCAATATAATCCTTGAAAATCCCTCCCAAATAAGTCAATTGAGTATGTTCGATTGAATATTGTTTTGGTATAACTATATAATATACAAGAAAACATGAATTCCAGCCGATTGAAATATTTAATCCAAATAAGTCTATTTATGTTGATGAGATGCACTAAAAGATTTTTCTGATGCAAGTGTTCACGATTTTTAATACTTTATCAATGTTTTTTTTTAATTTATTTTATAGTTTTGATATTTTTTTTTAAATATTTTAGTTATACTTTTTTTTTAATAATTTTTAAATATTTTAATAACATTAATACTTTTAAAATTTTACTAGTTTTTTAAAATGAACTTTTATTTCTCAAAATTTCAATTAAAATTAATCATAACAAGCTTGGTTAAAAAATCAATTAAACTTTATTTTCATCTCATCATTGTGGATTGTCATTTCAACATTATGGATCACCACGTTGACACTATTAGCTGCCACTTCATCGTAACAATCAATATATTGATTAAAGAATAAAATTAATTCTATTTTTGTTAAGATGATCAATAGATAGAAAATGGCAAAGAGGGAGGTGAATTGGCAATTAAAAAATTGTAGGGAAGAAAAAGAATAAAATGCATAGATACGCCTAGGGGGCGTATCGGTACATATTTTGCTCACTGGAATTTGAGTTGAAAAAATGCATAGATACGCCTAGGGGCCGTATCGGTACTGGTAAACCACTTTTTAAAGTTGTTGATTCCAATAACTGACAAGGGCAACGATAACTTTATTTAATGAAAAGATTTGAAAAATCTGAAGTATCGTATCGATACAGTGAAGTCTGTATCCATACACGAAAGAAAATACTTAAATCCAAATGAAGGTCGTATCGATACGGGGACAACCGTATCGGTACGTTTTGACGATTAACAATTCTAGTAGTAAAAAACCGTATTGAAATACTTAAGGCGTATCAATACGCTTGGACGTATTTGAAGAATTTGGCTTTGAGACACTTAGAAAATATTTTGGGTTTAAGGTTTTTGACTTAGAAACTATTTTGGTTCAAACCCTTGCCATTTTGGTGAGACTTTTGAGTACTTGAAAATTTATTTACTTTTGCAATTTAGTCCTTAAACTATTTGTTATATCAAAATCGAATATAGGTTTTATAATCTCCCCCTTTTTTGATATAACAAACCAAAGTAAATTTTTAAGTAGTTTTGAAAAATACTCCCCCTTACTTTAAGATTAAAAAACTTTTGACTTTTTGGAAAAAAAAATAACTCAAATTTAACTCTTTACTTCTCCCCTTTTTGTTAGATCAAAAGTAATAGGATATAAAATTAAAGCAATAGATATAAACAATAAAGCATACTCCAAGCATTAAAGGAAACAACGGCCTCATCCTGTATCGATACATCTTGAGGGTGTATCGATGCAATTTTGCTCGCTTGAGCTACTGCCTCATCTTGTATCGATACATCTTGAGGGTGTATCGATACGGATCCAACGGCATTTTAAAATTGGTCTTTCCCAATAACTGACTCCAACGGCTAAGTCATTAAATGTTGATATTTGAGAAAATCTTTGAAGCGTATCGAAACACGTAGTGGCGTATCGGTACGCAATGCTTAAAACTTAATCCAGTATGAAAGTCGTATCAAAACGAATGTAATTGTATCGAAATGATGCTTACAGTGGCCAACGATTCAAAAATTGTATCAATACGCTTAGAGGCGTATCAATACGCCTGGGCGTATTTCTATAGTTTGACCTTTAAAACACTTAGAAAAATTTTAGGGCTTTAAGTTTTTGACTTAGAATTAAATATGCTTTAAAATATTTGTCAGTTTGGGACACTTTAAAAATTTGTTTGCTTTACAATTAAGTCCTTGAAAAATATTTATTATATCAAAATCATCATAGGTTTTACAATCTCCCCATTTTTGATATAACAAAATCCAAAGCAAATTTTTAAGTGTTTTGAAATTACTCCCCCTTAAAGTAAGCTAGGTTTTGAAATAGTTTAAAAAATTAGCTTATACATATTCTTCCCTATTTTGTTAGATCAAAATTAATGAGAGTAAAGGATAATTCAAAGCAACATACTTATCATAATTCAAAGCATAATCTAAGCAACATAAATATCATTAAGGCAACATAATCCAAATGCAAACAAAACTAAAATCAAAGCATAGGTTTCATAGAGTAAATAACATAGGTGCATAAAAAGAAAAGTCTAATATGACATGCAATGAAATGAATGTCTAGGGAGCATCCTCGCCATCCTCGTCTTGATCTTCATCTTCATCATGGGTTTGAGTAGCTTGGGATTGTCTCCATTCTCCATGGAAAGCCGTAAGTGATATGTCCATCGAACCTTGTTGGCTTTCTATGGCTTGAAGTCGTCCTCTAAGGAAGTAAATCGAGTATCAATAGCCGCAAACCCTTCGGTCATGATTTTCCATGGAGAATTGAATTACTCATTGAGATAAGTCATGAGAGTGTCCATAGCCTGTTGAGCAATCAGAGCTTGAGGGGCGGCTAGAGGATGAACTTTCGGTACTTCGGGAATCGCATCGTGTGGAAGCTTGGCAAGATGTAACCACTCACCATTAAAATAGTGGGTATTTGAATGAACAAGAGATCGCTCATCAATGGGATTGGTAAGAGGCTCGGAAAGATCTGGCGAGCAATCAATCTCCAACTGAGTGAACATGTAACTCAAAGTTGTCCCATAAGTAAATGATGCAACAAGAGAGGTGTGTCAATGTTGGATAAGGTAGACTAGCTCCGCAAACATAACTCGAGCAAGATTGGGCTGCTTCTCTTCATGAAAGCATTGAATCCAAAAGTCATCCACTTGGCGAATAGTGGAAAACTTTCCACCAGATGGCCGAAACCACCAAGTGATCATGAGATGCAAGAAGCGATCATGAGCATCTAGAACCGTAACAAAACTACCAAGAACATGTCCCAATGAGTCTCCATCTTCGATTCCTTCATCTTTGAACCCAAAAACATTAACAAGATTTTGAACATCAATCCAAAATTTCTTCCCCGTTAAGAAAGACTCAATAGCAATAACTTTAGTACGGTCTTGGTTAGGGATGCACCGGGCATCGGCAAAGAAAATCAAAACAAGATTACGGGACAAAAACCCAGGGATTGACAAAAAAAACATAAAATTCCAACATTGTAAAAGAGGAAGGTATTTGAACTTGAAACGTTCAGAATTTTAAAAAGGGATAGATGTTACTCTTTCGCGGCAAATTTTATAATTTTGGTATTGCTTGAAGTTGTTTAGAGCCGCTGGGGTTGGATAACTCTTTTGATAAATGACACTGAGATTAGGACATGCCGAATTATCTTCAGTAGAAGACTTGCCAACCTCGTTTGTTCGACCTCTTTTTCGTGGTGCCATATCGAATATGAAAATAAGTTAAGGCACAAAACATATGTGTGCAGAAATCATCAAATTCAATCCAATATGTAAGCCAAAATTCAAGGTATTAATGATAAACTATACGATGTAATTTTAGAAAGATTTTGGTAAAAAGAAATCTAGAAATACAGATTTAAAAATATATAGTATAATTTTTTATATTTGAATAAAAAAAATCAGATTTTGAAAGTATTTTTGCAAACACTTTGAAACCCATACTTGGTTTTAAAACAGTATATTAAACTAAACAAAAATAAAAATAAAGAGTTTATACCTTGATTTGAGGAATTTGGAAGAATGAATGGATGATAATGCACCAATTTGGTAAGAGATCTTAGACTTGGTTTGTTGAACAAAAACCCTCAAAAATTTGTATGAAAAAGTAGAGGATTTGAAGGGTATTTATAGTTAAAAAAGTTAGGGTTTCGGATGAAAAAAGGGTTTAAAGAGATTGATTTAAAGTTGGATTCTCATTGAAGGCTTGTTTAAAGACTCAGCGCCCGCTTGTACCGATACGCCACTTGGCGTATCGGTACAGGTGTGTCGAAACATAGGGACCGTTTCGATACGGACTTACCTGTATCGAAACATGTACTTGAACCTGTATCGATACGTTTGGACGCGTATCGATACACTTGTGTTGTGAAATGCAATCTGGGTTGAGTCAAGAATGGTGTATCGATACACTTTAACCCGTTCTGATACGAATAACCCAGAAAATGCATTTTGGGGCACAAGTTGCTCAAAAGTTCAATTTTACTTGAACCGAAATGCATGTGTATGATGTATGAAGGTTAAGAATAGAGACAATCTCCCCCTAACTAAAGGCATAGATGCATCAAGAGGTACAAATTACATAAACATGGCAATCAAATCAATTCAAGCAAATTTTTGGTAGTTTGGGACACTAAAGGGTCAAGGAAGGCTTGTTAAACCTAACTCTCTCCTAAGGGTCCAAAAACATTCTTTATCTAATGGTTTGGTAAATATATCCGCTAATTGGTTCAAGGTATCAACATACTCTAGAACTACATCATTTTTCAAGACATGGTCTCTAATGAAATTATGCTTTATTTCTATGTGCTTGGTTCTAAAGTGTTGGATGGAATTCTTAGTGAGACAAATGGCACTAGTATTGTCACACTTAAGGGGTATGGTATCTACTTCAACACCATAGTCTAAGAGTAGTTGCTTCATCCAAAGGACTTGAGCACAACAACTCCCTAAGGATATGTATTCCGCTTCGATGGTAGATAAGGCTACGCTATTTGTTTCTTAGAGAACCAAGATACGAGTATACTACCTAGGAATTGGCATGTTCCGGAGGTACTTTTCCTATCTATCTTACACCCCCATAATCCGCATCCAAATTAGCATGAAGGTTGAAGGATGAGTCTCTACGATACCAAAGACCTAAACTAGGTGTATCTCTAAGGTATCTAAAGATTCTCTTAATGGCTACTAGGTGCAATTCTATAGGGCTAGCTTGAAACCTAGCACACAAGCAAACACTAAACATGATATCCAATTTACTTGCGGCAAGGTAAAGCAAAGAGCCAATCATTGAACGATAAAGCTTAGAATCGACACACTTACCTCCTTCATCTTTGTCAAGCTTAATAGATGAGGTCATTGGAGTGCCTTGAGGCTTTACGTTCTCCAATCCGAACTTCTTGAGCATATCCTTGATGTACTTGGCTTGATTGATGAAGGTGTCATCCTTCCTTTGCTTGATTTGGAGCTCCAAGAAAAATGAGAGCTCCCCCATCATGCTCATCTCAAACTCACCTTGCATTAGCTTAGAAAATTCTTGGCAATAAAACTCATTAGTAGACCCAAAGATAATATCATCAACGTAAATTTAAACTACTAAGATTTCATTGCCATATATTTTAATGAAAAGTGTAGTATCCACCTTGTCTTTTTCAAAACCTTTCTCAATGAAAAAGTTTGAAAGCCTTTCATACCAAGCTCTATAAGCTTGTTTTAAACCATATAAGGCTTTGGTTAATTTAAAAACATGGTTTGAAAATTTTGGATCTTCAAAACTCGGTGGTTGTTCAACATACACTTCTTCATTAATAAAACCATTTAAAAATGCACTTTTAACATCCATTTGAAAAATCTTGAAATCATGAAAGCATGGAAATGCAAGAAGCATCCTAATAGCTTCCATCCTAGCTATGGGTGCATAAGTTTCATCGAAATTTATTCCCTCTTCTTGAGTGTAACTTTGAGCAACAAGTCTAGCCTTGTTTCTCACTATGTTACCACTCCCATCTAGTTTGTTTCTAAAGACCCATTTAGTTCCTATTGTAGATTGATTATTAGGTCTATCAACTAATGTCCATACTTGACTTCTCTCGAATTGATTAAGTTCTTCTTGCATGGACAATATCCAAAAACCATCTTTTAATGCTTCTTTGATATTTTTAGGCTCAATTCATGAAATAAATGCAACATTATTTATAAGTTTGAGAGAGGATCTAGTGGTTACCCCTTTGGATGGATCACCCAAAATTTTACCACCTTTGACATAGTTGAACTCCCTTGGGTAGGTGACTTACTTTTCCTCTAGAGCCAAGTCCTTCAAGGCTTCAAGAGGTGGATCTTTTGTTTCCTCTTCTTTGCTTGGAATCGCATCCACCTTTGATGTTTTTCCTCCACCAATGGCTTCAATGATCTCTACATCATCATCATCACAAGATTCCTTCCTTGGAAAGAGGTTATCATCGAAAACAACATGTATAGACTCTTCTACAACAAAAATTCTTTTATTAAATACTCGATAGGCTTTAGAGTTTGAAGAATAACCTAGAAAAATAGCTTCATCACTTTTTGCATCAAATTTACCTAAATTATCTTTTCCATTGTTTAAAACAAAATATTTACAACCAAAAGTAGGAAAATAGCTAATGTTAGGATTTTTGGATTTTAAAATCTCATAAGATGTTTTCTTCAAAATAGGCCTAATCGTTACTCTATTAATTATATAGCAAGCCGTATTAGTGCCTTCCGCCCAAAAATATTTAGGTAAATTATTTTCAAAAAGCATGGTCTTAGCCATTTCTTCTAAAGTTCTATTTTTCCTCTCAACTACCCCATTTTGTTGAGGAGTACAAGGAGTCAAAAAATTATGGCTAATACCATTTTCATTACAAAAATATTCAAAATCCATATTTTGAAATTCGGTTCCATGATCACTTATAACATGTGAAATTTAGATCATTTTGGGTGACTTTTGAAAACGTGATGAATTTTTCTAAAGCTTCATCCTTAGTACTTAAGAAGAGAGCCCAAGTGTATCTAGAATAGTCATCTGCTAACACATATGCATATGACTTACCACCCAAGCTCATAGTCCTAATAGGCCCAAAGAGATTCATATAGATCAATTGTAAACATCTATTAGTAGAAACATCATTAATGGATTTAAATGAGGTTCTTTGTTTTTTACCCTTAGCACATGCATCACAAATTTTATCTTTAGAGAACTTTAGCTTATGTAAACCTCTTACTAGATCAAGGGAAACCAATTTCTCTAAAACACTAATGCTAGCATGTCCTAGTTTCCTATGCCATAACCATGTATCATTTTCATTATGTGCCACAAAGCATGCATTGGATGTATGTATGTTATCTAAATGCACCATATAAATATTACCTATGCGATAACCTATGACCATTATTTGATTTGTTTTAATGTTCATGATTTCACACCCATTAGCATAAAAAAACATTAAAACCCTTATAGCATAATTGACTAATGCTCAACAAATTATGTTTAAGACCGTTGACATAAAGAACATTTTCAATAAGAGTAGTTGAGAGATTACCAACAGAGACAATTCCTTCAATGTGGCCTTTGGAATTGTCACCAAATGGCACTACTCCTCCACTATTTGGTTTAAGCTCCAAGAATCTACTCTTGTCTCCGGTCATGTGCCTTGAGCAACCACTATCAAGGTACCAAGAATTTTGACTTGTGGTTTTGACCTTGTAGCATTGCTTCCCCTACAAGCAAAGATTGAGTTTTGAATTTTGGTACCTAAATCATTTTGGGTCCATAAATATTGGTTCCTAAAATCTTGGTTCCCTTAGGAATCCAAGAAGCAATAGCATTCATATTGTTAGAAACTATAAGTTCCTTAGGAACCCATACACTCGTAACTCTTTTAGTTTTAGATTGCTTTTGAAAACTTCTTTGTTTGGGGTTAAAAGTCTCTCTCTTTACATATTGGGTTTTTGAAGAACTACCATTTTCAAAAGTATTTTTCCCAATAGTAAAAGAAGCTTTAAGATTATCCACCTTCTTTGTGTGATAATCTTGGAAATCAAAAAGAAGTTTTTCTAAATCAAGATTTTCTTTTTAAGCTCATTTGAAAGATTTATCAAATATAAAACTTTCTTTTCCAATTCAGAATTGGTTTTTGAAAG
Organism: Hibiscus mutabilis; assembly: GCA_019671005.1. Classification (NCBI taxonomy): domain Eukaryota; kingdom Viridiplantae; phylum Streptophyta; class Magnoliopsida; order Malvales; family Malvaceae; genus Hibiscus; species Hibiscus mutabilis. The sequence continues at coordinate 66,653,452 of CM033711.1, forward strand.
AGACTCATTTTGAAATTTCAAATCGGAAATATTTTTCTTGTTTTTCAAAATAGACTCTTTGTATTTTTCTACCAATTCGTCATAAACATCTTGCAACTCATCATAAGCATCATATAATTCATTATAAGTAAAAGATGATAAGTTAGATTTTACCATTGGTTCCACCTCAAGGGCCATGAGACAAAGGTTGGCCACTTCATGGTCCTTATCCTCGGATGACTCCTCGTCACTCCAAGTTGCCATTTGAGCTTTAAGCTTCTTCTTCTTCCCGAAGCTCTTCTTCTTTAGTTGAGGGCAATTGGTGCGAATGTGGCCGTGCTTCTTGCACTCATAACAAATGAGTTGGTCATTCTCTTCTTCTTTTCTCTTGTTCTTGAAGTCCCTTATTCTATTGAATTTTCTTCCACGGTTGGACTTCATGAACCGCGTAAACTGCTTGGCCAACATGGCCATCTCTTCGTCTTCCTCCTCGCTTGAATCGCTCTCCTCAAAGAAAGCTTTGAGAGTAATACCAAGCTTCTTCTTGTCCACCTCCTTCTTCTCTACTCTTTTCTCTTGTCTCTTATTTTCTTCTTCCCTTCCTTGCTTCATAATCTTATGAGTAAGGAGAGATCCTACTAATTCATCGAGCTTCAACGTCTTTAAGTTCTTTGCCTCGATAATTGTGGTTCTCTTCCCATGCCATGATTCGGGAAGAAAGTAGATTAGCTTCTGGACAAGTTTGTCTTCAAGGATGATCTCACCGAAGCCTTTGGGATCATTTACAATAATCGAGAACTGATCGAACATCTTGGAGACGCTTTCATCTGGCTCCATCTTAAATTTCTCGTAGCTTAGATTGAGGATCCCGATCTTGGTCTCCTTCACGTCGTTGGTGCCCTCGTAAGTGGTCTCTAACTTGTCCAACACCTTCTTTGCACTTGTACACAAAGACATCTTGGCATACATGTCGAGACCGAGTGCACAAAATAAGATGTGTAGGGCCTTATCGTTGATTTGGAGTCTTCTCTAATATTCATCGGTCATCTCCACCCTTGTCTTCGGAACAAGTCTTCCTTCATCATCTCTTTTCATCGGAATGTCTGGTCTATCTTCTACTACATCCCAAAGGACATAGTCGGTGGATTTGATGAAGAGTCTCATCCGGTTCTTCCAATAGGGATAGTTATCCCCATTGAAATAAGGTGGCTTTGTGATCGATTGTGACTCGTATAGATTTTGCCCGGAAGTAGATGCCATTGCAATGAATGGATGGATGATAAACACTCTTCAAGGATCACCTCTTGTGGATGTTAAGCCTTCAAAGAGTTAAGCTCTGATACCAATTGTTGAGTGTATCAAATGATAGTGATTTGGCCAAGAGATGGTGAATTGGCTATTTAAAACTTGGGGAAGCAAATTGGAAATTTAAAAATGAAGGACAAAGGCAATTATAGTGGTTCAAGCTTCTAACAAGCTCTACATCTACTACCTTAGCTCCCACTAAGGATTTTCAACAAAATCCACTAGATTTTTTCCCTTTTTTCTAGGCTTAGGAGGTAACCTTTACAACCAGTCAATCTTTCTACCCAAAGATTAACCGAAGAAATCTCTCAATACAAAGAAGAAGTTGGCAATCTAAAATTATCTCTCACAAGATGGATATTTACCAATTACAATCAAAACACTCCCCAAACTCTAAATAAAGATTTACAATGAAGAACTCCAATGAGTTGGGTACAAAGATATGACTCTATAAGGCACAAAGGTTTGGATTAATGCTTGGATGCTGCTTGAAGGTTTAATAGTTGTTGTTGGTGCTTTGGAGGCTTGCTTTTATACCCTTGCATTGATTTCTAGCTGTTTGGATGGTTGAGATCATTATTGTAGCCATTGGGCTACATTTTTCGCGTAATTAATGCTCTTGATCAACCATCCGTATCGGTACACGAAGGCCCGTATCGATACCTATCTATGAGAGGAAAGAGCCATTGTGCACAAAATAACAAGGGCGCATCGATACGCAGGGAAGTGTATCGGTACGGTCTTAGTGTAACTAAAGGGGCGTATTGATACGGAAAAAATCGTATCGATGCAATTTTGCTTGCTTGAGCTACTGTCTGAACCTATATTGGTACATCTTGAGGGTTTATCGATACGGGTCCAACGGCATTTTAAAATTGGTCTTTCCCAATAATTAACTCCAACGGCTAAGTCATTAAATGCTGATATTTGAGAAAATCTTTGAAGCGTATCGAAACACCTAGTGGCGTATCGGTACGCAATGCTTAGAACTTAAACCCAGTATGAAGGCCGTATCAAAATGAATGTAATCGTATCAAAATAGATACTTACAGTGGGCAATGTTTCAAAAATTATATCGATACGCTTAGAGGCGTATCGATACGCCTGGGCGTATTTCTATAGTTTGACCTTTAAAACACTTAGAAAAATTTTAGGGCTTTAAGTTTTTGACATATAATCAAATATTTTAAAATATTTGTCAGTTTGGGATAATTTAAAAATTTGTTTGCTTTACAATTAAGTCCTTGAAAAATATTTGTTATATCAAAATCATCATAGGTTTTACAAACTGTATCGAAAAAACGTTCAAGAATCCGTATCGATATGCTATACACCGTATCGATACGATTGTGCTAGATATGTCATTTTTGGCAACAAGAAGCTCAAAAATTCGATTTTACAAAAATCAAAATTCATGTATATGATGTATGATCAACATGTATGGACTAAAACAAATACATACTCCCCCTAGCAACAAGCATAGATGCATATAGGAGTAAAAGCACATAAGCATGATAATCAATCAAATTCAAGCACATTTTAAGACCAAAAATAGCTCTAAAGGTCAAGAAAGGCTAGTTAGACCTAACTTTCTCCTAAAAGACCAAAAATGCTCTTTATCTAATGGTTTGGTAAAATTGTCCGCTAGTTGGTTCAAAGCTTCTACATATTCTAGAACTACATCATTTTTCAAGACATGATCTCTAATGAAATAATGTTTTATTTCTATGTGTTTGGTTCTAGAATGTTGGATGAGATTCTTAATAAGACATATAACACTAGTGTTGTCATACTTAAGAGGGATGATACCTACATCAATTCCATAATCTAAAAGTTGTTGCTTCATCCAAAGGACTTGAGCACAACAACTTCTAGCCAATATATATTCTGCTTTGGTGGTAGATAAGGCTACACTATTTTTTTTCTTAGGGAACCAAGATATGAGCATATTATCTAGGAATTGACAAGTACCGGAGGTACTTTTTCTATCTATCCTACAATCTCTATAATCCGCATATGAGAAAGCATGTAAATCAAAGGAGGAATCTCTAGGATACCAAAGGCCTAAACAAGGTGTGACTCTAAGGTATCTAAAGATTCTCTTAACGACTATAAGGTGTGATTCTCAAGGACTAGCTTGAAATCTAGCACACAAGCAAACACTAAACATAATGTCAGGTCTACTTGCTGTAAGATAAAGCAAAGATCCAATCATAGAGTGATAAAGCTTTAAATCAACACATTTACCTCATTCATCTTTGTCAAGCTTTGTAGAGGAGCTCATTAATGTGGCTTGAGGTTTCACATTCTCCAAGCCAAACTTTTTGAGCATATCCTTGATGTACTTTGCTTGATTGATGAAGATGCCATCCTTCATTTGCTTGATTTGGAGTCCCTAAAAGAATGAGAGCTCCCCCATCATGCTCATCTCAAACTCATATTGCATTAACTTAGTAAATTCTTGGCAAAACAACTCATTAGTAGAACCGAAAATTATATCATCAACATAAATTTGAACTACTAAAATGTCTTTTCCATTTCTTTTAATAAAGAGTGTAGTATCCACCTTTCCTTTGTTAAAACTTTTTTCAATTAGAAAACTTGACAACCTTTCATACCAAGCTCTAGGAGCTTGTTTCAAACTATATAAAGGTTTAGAAAGTTTAAAAACATGGTTTGGGTATTTTGTATCTTCAAACCCGGGTGGTTGTCCTACATACACCTCTTCATTAATAAAACCATTTAGAAAAGCACTTTTAACGTTCATTTGAAAAGGCTTGAATTCATGATAACATGGAAATGCAAGAAGCATCCTAATAGCTTCTATTCTAGTTACGGGTGCATAGGTTTCATCAAAATTGATTCATTCTTCTTGAGTGTAACCTTGATCAACAAGTCTAGCCTTGTTCCTCACTATGTTACCACTCTCATCTAGTTTGTTTCTAAAAACCCATTTAGTTCCTATGATAGCTTTATTACTAGGCCTATCAACTAATGTTCAAACTTGACTTCTCTCAAATTGATTTAATTCCTTTTGCATAGCCAATATCCAATAATCATATTTTAATGTTTCTTTGATAATTTTAGGCTCAATGCATGAGATAAATGCAACATTTCCAACAAGTCTAAGAGAAGATCTAGTGGTTACCCCTTTGGATAGATCACCCAAAATCTCACCACCTTTGACATAGTTGAACTCCCTTGGTTAGCTCACTTCCTTCTCCTCTAGAGACATGTCTTTCAAGGCTTCTAGAGGTGGATATTGTGTTTCTTCTTCTTTGGTTGGAGCTTCATCCACCTTTGATGTTTGTCCTCCATCAATGGCATCAAAAGTTCCTACATCATCATCATCACAAGTGTCCTTCCTCAGAAGGAAGTTATCATCGAAAACTGCATGTTAAAAGAATATCTAAATTTGCCTAAATTGTCTTCTCCATTGTTCAAAACAAAACATTTGCAACTAAATGGGTGAAAATAGATAATGTTAGGCTTTTTGAATTTTAAAATCTCATAAGGGGTTTTCTTTAAAATTGGCCTAATCATTACTCAATTTATAATATAGCAAGTCGTATTAGTGGCTTCCGCCCAAAAATACATAGGCAAATTGTTTTCACAAAGCATGGTTCTAGCCGTTTCTTCTAAAGTTTGTTTTTTTCTCTCAACTACCTCATTTTTTTATGAGTGCGAGGAGAGGAAAATTATGACTTATACCATTTGAGTTACAAAAATTCTCAAAACCTAGATTTTGAAATTCGGTTCCATGGTCACTTATAATGTGAGAAATATTTTGACCAACATCATTTTGAGTATTTTTTGAAAATGTGATGAACTTTTCTAAAGCCTCATCCTTGGTACTTAAAAATAGAACCCAAGTGTATGTAGAGTAATCATTTACTAAAACAAATGCATATAATTTTTCACCCAAGCTCATAGTTCTAATATGACCAAAGAGATCCATATGAACATAACTCATGGCTATGGAAAAGAAACTCTTTTATGTTTGCCTTTAGCACATGCATCGCAAATTTTGTCAAGTGAAAACTTTATTTTAGGCAAACCTCTTACTAGATCTTTTGAAACCAATTTTTCTAAAACACTCATGCTTGCATGCCCTAGTTTTCTATGCCATAGCCATGAGTCGTGTTCATCTTTTGCAACAAAACATGCATTTGAAATATGAATGTCATCTAAATGCACCATGTAAATGTTTCCTATGCGATAACCAATGAGCACTATTTTGTTTGTTTCAATGTTCAAGATTTTGCAACTATTTACATCAAAGAGAACATTAAAACCTTTATCATATAATTGACTAATGCTCAATAAATTGTGTTTTAAACTGTTGGCATATAAAACATTATCAATGAGAATAGAATAGTGATTACCAATGGAACCAATTCCTTCAATGTGGCCTTTGGAGTTGTCACCAAATGTCACTAATCCTCCATTTTTTGGCTTTAGCTCTAAGAATCTACTCTTGTCACCGGTCATGTGTCTTGAGCATCCACTATCAAGGTACCATGAGTTTGCACATGTAGATTTGGCCTTGTAGCAATACTGCCCCTACAAACAAAGAATTAAGCCTTGGTTTTTGGTACCCAAATCATTTTGGGTCCATGAGTATTAGCTCCCAAAAACTTGGTTCCCTTGGGAATCCAAGAAGTGATGGCATGAATATTATTAGAATCAGCTAGTTCCTTAGGAACCCAAACACTTCTAATTCTTTTACCTCTAGAGGATCTTTGGAAGCCTCTTTGTTTGTGGTTACCAAAGTTTCTTTTTACATAGTTGAGTTTTGAAGATTCACCTTTCTCAAAATTAGATTTCCCAACTTTGTTCAAAGAAGCTTTGAGATCATTCACCTCCTTGTGGTAAAGATTCATTTTGCTTTTTTCAAATCGAAAATTGTTTTCTTGTTTTTCAAAATCAATTCTTTAAATTTCTCCACCAACTCGTCATAAACCTCTTGAAGCTCATCGTAAGCTTTTTGGAGCTCATCGAAAGTAAAATCAAAAGACGATGAGTTAGAGGTTACCTTTGGATCATCCTCAAAAGCCATAAGGCAAAGGTTGGCAACTTCTTTCTCCTCTTCATTTGATGATTCCTCATCACTCTAAGTAGCAACGTTGGCCTTGAACTTCTTCTTCTCGAAGCTCTTCTTTTTAAGTTGAAAGAAACTAGTTTAAATGTGCCCCGGCTTTTTACACTCAAAGCATATGAGTTGATCATTCTCCTCCTCCTTGTTCTTGTTCTTGAAGTCTCATCTTTTACTGTACTTTCTTCCCTAGTTGGACTTAATGAACTGAGTGGATCTTTTGGCTAGCATAGGCATCTCCTCATCTTTCTCCTCACTTGAATCACTCTCTTTTTGTGAAGCTTTGAGAGCAATTCCAGTTTTCTTCTTCTCTACCGCTTTCTTCTCTATCTTCTTCTCTTCTCTTCTTTTTTCTTCTTCTTTACCTTGCTTCATGATCTCATGAGTAAGAAGAGAACCCATAAAAGCATCGGGCTTCAAAGTCTTCAAATTATTTTCCTCGATGATAGCAGTTCTCTTCTCATCCCAAGACACAAGAAGAGAATAGAGCAGTTTCCAAACAAGCTTGTCTTCGGGGATGACTTCTGCGAAGCCTTTGAGACCGTTGATGATAACGGAGAAATGATCAAACATTTTTGTGACATTCTCATCGGGCTCTATCTTGAAATTTTTGTAGCTCAAGTTGAGGAGTCTAATCTTGGTCTCCTTTACATTATTGGTGCCCTTATAGGTGGTCTCGAGCGTGTCCCACACATTCTTTGCACTTGTACACGAAGATATCTTTGAGTACATATCCGGCCCAAGCACATAAAAGAGCATGTGCAAGGCCTTGTCGTTTACTTGAAGCTTCTTTCTTTCTTCATCTGTCATTTCTTGCTTGGCCTTAGGAACTTGCTTATCTCTTTCTTGCTTTATTGGAATAGATAGCCCGTCTTCAATTACATCCCAAAGGAGGTAATCATTGGATTTGATTAATAGTCTTATCCAATTCTTCCGATATGGGTAGTTGTCCCTATTGAAGAAGGGTGGTTTGGTGATCGATTGTGACTTGTATAGGTTTTGGCCAGAGATAAACGCCATGGCTTGATTGTCAGTTGATTGGATCACTTCTAGAAACGTCTCAAGTGAATGTTAATCCCTCAATAAGTTAGGCTCTAATACCAATTGTTAAGATGATCAATCGATGGAAAATGGCCAAGAGGGGGTGAATTGGCAATTAAAAAATGTAGGGAAGAAAAAGGAATGATAAAAATGAGAAACGGTGATTTTACAGTGATTCAAGCTTCTAAAAAGCTCTACATCTACTACCTTAGCTTTCCACTAAGGATTTCAAACAATTCACTAAGGAATTTGTCCTCTTTTCTAGGCTTAGAAGGAAACCGTTACAAATCGTTCAAGCTTTCTACCCAAAGCTTGATCAAGATCACTCTTTTACAAGAAGTTCTGGGAAATGAAAATTTAACCTCTCAATAGATAGACAATTTGCCCAAATACAAATGTACACTCCCCAAACTTGAAATAAAGAATTACAATGAAGATTACACAAGTTAGGTACAAGGGTTTGACTCTAAAAGCTCAAAAGTGGTTGGATTTTACTCGAATGCTTTGGACTTGTTCAATTAATGTTCAATATTTGTTGCAACAACTTTGGAGACTTTATTTCATACCTCTTCATTGATTTCTAACCGTTTCGGTGGTTGAGGTCATCAATAGAGCTGTTGCGGACTTTTTCCCCCACAATAAATGTTGTTATTTGACCAACTGTATTGGTACACGAAGACCTATATCGGTACCTGTCAAAACAAGAAATAGTTGTTGTGCATATAAAAGCAAAGGCGTATCGATATGCGTGGAGGCGTATCGAAACGGACTCAGTGTAAAAATTAGTGGCGTATCGATACGGCATAGCCATATCGGTACAGATTTTGCTCACTGGAATCTAAGTTGAAAAAATGCATCGATACGCCTAGGGGCCGTACCGGTACGAGTAAACCACTTTTTGAAGTTGTTGATTCCAATAACTGACAAGGGCAATGGTAACTAAATTTAATGAAAAGAGTTGAAAACTCTAAAGTACCGTATCGATACAGTGAAGTCCGTATCGGTACACGAAAGCAAATACTTAAACCTAGATGAAAGCCGTATCAATACGGGGACAACTGTATCGGTATGTTTTGACGACTAACAATTCCAGTAGTAAAAAACCGTATCGAAACGCCTAAGGCGTATCAATACGTCTAGGCGTATTTGAAGAATTTGGCTTTGAGACACTCAGAAAATATTTTGGGTTTAAGGTTTTTGACTTAGAAACTATTTTGGTTCAAATCTTTGTCATTTTTGTGAGACTTTTGAGTACTTAAAAATTTATTTACTTTTGCAATTTGGTCCTTAAACTATTTGTTATATTAAAATCGAATATAGGTTTTACAACTCTTTTACCACAAAATAAATAAATATAGTTAAACGAGTTTGAGTTAAAATCTATATAATTAAAGGGTTATATTTTGATATATAAGTTATGCTAAAAAAAATTACACAACCGTAATATTCAGAACTTAAATTTTTAACCATATTCTAAATCCTAAACCTAAACCCTAACCCTAACCTAAATCTCTAAATCCTAATCTAAATCTTAAATTCTACACCCTAAACCCTACAACCTAAACCCTAGATCCTAACTTAAATCTCTAAATCCTAAAATTGAAAGGCTTGTGTAAACTTTTTTTTGCAATAGGTGTCTAAAGTATTTTTTTGGCTGAAATATGCGTATGAAGTATTTTTTGGCTAAAATAGGTGCCTAAAATTTTATTTTTGGCTTGTTTTAAAGTCAATTGAGACATCTACTTTGGCACCTATTTTAGCCAAAAATAAAACTTTAAGCTCCTATTTCAGCCAAAAAATACTATAGGCACCTATTGCAAAAAATAGAGATGATTTTAGTACTTGTTTTGTAGTTAAGCCTTTCCGTTTTTAAAAAGTAAAAACAAAATTATTAATTTAGATTTATTATGGAAGTAAAATATCCATTAAATCAATTAATTTTAATGAAATGAAATAACAATTTGAAGAAATTATTTTATGGACCCGTCTCACTACGTCATTCATAGTTCTCATCCATTAGTCATCTAATATTTTTCCCATGTCACTAATCCATTCATAATCATATGTAACCACTCGCTCTTTATTTATATGGTATAAAAATTAAAGAATTATCTTTAAAAAATAATACGGAATAAAAAACTAATTAACTGATTTTTAATGGACGAGACTATAAATGACGTGGTGGACCAGTACCATATAATAATTTTTCCACAATTTGAAATCGCTATATCTGAAATTTTACAACATAGTAAATAAAAACCTAATCCGAGTATAATTCCATACCATTGAAACAAAAACTCTGGACATAATCCTATAACATTGAAACAAAAAATTAATGTATCGAGATCATAATAAAAAGATAAAATTATCAAAATTAAGATTTGATGGATATAATACATTAAAACTTAATTACATCCGCTACAACTTTTTTTTTTATCATCTTTCACATAAAAGTACAGTCAAATAAATTTTCTTAAAAGTAGTGGTTTTGTCCAATTGATCTATATTTAATTTCAAAATTTTGTTACATCCGAAGAATCAATATTTATAAAAATATTATTATATGTATTCTTTCTCCCGATTAGATTTAGGGGTTTTTTAATAAAGTGTATTGTAATATCTCCTATTTCATCAAAAAACTATTTATAAAAATATTCGAATATATCTGGAATATAATTATTTTAACAATAATAAAAAATCGAGATATTTTTTAATTGGTTAAACTACACCCCATGACCACTCAACTATAGCTCTGATTCTATTTTACCACCAATCTTTTAATTTTGTCATTCATACCACTCAACTATTTAAATAGTATCAATTAAGCTATTTGTCGTTAAAATCTAATGAATAGGGTGACATGGTAATTAATGAAAATTTGTATAATTACATATTAGTCCCAATTACTTACATAATTTATCAATTTGATCCTAATTTGAATTCAATTTAATAAATTCATTCCTCCAATCAAATGGTGACACGAAGAGTGTGATACTCAGAGTTTACCTAATTGGTATAATATGCAAGTAATGAGGACTAAATATGTAATTATACAAATTTTCATAACTGTCACATCACATTCCTATTAGATTTTAACGACAAGTGTCTTCATTTATAGTACCATTTAAATAGTTAAGTGGCTTGATTGATAAAATTAAAAGATCAGTGGTCAAAATAAAATCGGACCTATAATTAAGTGGTCATGGATGTAGTTTACCGTTTCTAATTTTGGGATTGTACGCTGCACGTTGCTTCCAAGTTACAAGTAGATGAGCATGGTATAATTTTTAAAGGCAATGTCAAATGAATGACAGTGAAGCAAAACCACAAAGTCAAACGAATTATGATGAAGACTACTGAGTTATTTACAATTATGTCCGGTCGGCCATGGGTTATGTCGTTTGATATAAATTCGTAGAGTGATATCATACATATCAACTTCCAAGTTCAATGATGACTTCCATATGCCAAAACAATATTATTCTCATTTTTCTATTTATTTTCCCATTTTTCAACAGAACCTTGGCAGGATTTGCAGTAAGTTCTTTCATCCCCCCCCCCCACCCCAAAGTTTTAAGTTCTGTATATGGGAATCTGTTTTGAATCTGTTGTTTGCAGTGGAACTCGGTTGTCAAAGCGCCCAAGTCTTCACAAAACTGGCTGAACCATGGCGGGGACTTATACAACCGAAGATATGCGGAGAACGAAAGGAAGATCGGCCCTGAAACAGTTTCCAGTCTGCGGCTGAAATGGGAATTCGTGGCCGGAAAAGACATCACAGCGACGCCTGCAATTTTCGATGGAACCCTTTATTTCCCGAGCTGGAATGGGAACATGTATGCTGTTAATGCCTCTGATGGTTCCCTTGTTTGGGAGAAAAACTTGGGGGAGCTAACCGGGTTTAATGCCTCTGGTTTTGTTGCTAATGTAAACTGGACAGTTTCAAGAGCATCGCCAACGATTGCAGACGATCTGGTGATCATTGGAATCTATGGGCCTGCCGTTGTTATTGCAGTTGAAAGACTAACCGGTGAGCTTGTTTGGTCAACGCGGCTTGATAACCATCCTGCTGGTGTTACCACAATGTCTGGAACTTACTACAAAGGGTTAGTCAACTTACTTACTACAAAGCTTGATAACATTTGAAATACTCGTATTTGATATTCATATTCGATACATATCTTAACATTGCTTTGAATATATGAAAAATATGTTATTGGGTAATTTAGATGATCTGGTCAAAAATAGCATAAAAGACTTAATGACCCTGATTACAATGTTTGTTTAAGTTTAGACAGCCTGAACCGTCATTTCTGACTTTAGAAGCAATGTAGTGCTGCAATTTGATGAAAGAATTCAGCATTTGCCAGAAATATCTTGTTTGACGCTTTAGAGCAAAGTTGATTACTCCATCAATTAGATAAGGCCGACATGCTGCACAGATTATTTATATTAATCGAGTAAAAGTCAACGAGTGGAACAAAGATTTGTAGAAAAGAGAATAATGTTTATCTTATAAAAATTAAATTTGAGTTTATATGTGCAAGGTGGAGTGCCTTGTCAAAAGGTATGAATATATACTATAACGTAATTACATCATATATTAAAAAAATTAGAGTGAATATAATAACATTTTAGGATTAACTGCACTAAACATTCTAAACTATTGTCTAAATTTTAAATTAATCTCTAAACTTCAAAGCATTTTTATTGAGTTCTCAAAGTATTAATATTGTATCAGTCATGTCCCTTTGTTGGCCTAACTGTTAATTTATGAGTTAAATATAAATTTGAATTTTATGTGAATACGTGAGTCAAATTGTGAACATATGTGTACCTATAGCATGGATCATTTACATTCGGCATGTTAAAAACTATTAATTTTATCTAATATTATTTTATTAAACTCTTAAAATAGATAACATTATATATTGGATTATTATCTTATATACCGGCTGTAAACACTTTAGTTTCCTCAAGCGGATTAATTTAAGAGATTAGAATTTAGAGGTTAAGGGTTTAGATTGTAGGGTATAAAATTTAAGATTTATGGTTAGAATTTAGAGTTTAAGTTTAGAGTTTAGTTTTTAGTACTTAAGGGTTTAGGGTTAGGTATCTCAATTTAAACCTTGGATTAGTCACGCTTGTGTAAAAATACTTTACAATGACTTTGTATGGAATAATTGTCCTTATATATTAAGCACATCCAATCTTGGATTCATTTTGAAACTTGTAGGCATTACCTTATATTGTTCACTTAGCATTTGGTTTGAAACTTGTAGGCAATTTTACGTCGGCACATCTTCACAAGAAGAAACTGTGAGCTTCGAGCAATGCTGCACATTCCGTGGCAGTTTCGCCAGATTAGATGTCCGGTCCGGCAAAGTCGTATGGCAAACCTTTACTCTACCTGATAATTTCGGGCAGAAGGGCGAATATGCCGGAGGAGGCATCTGGGGAAGCAGTCCATCCATCGATACCACTCGAAACCTTGTCTATATTGGCACCGGGAACTTGTATTCGGCCCCTCTTCGTACTCGTCAATGCCAAGAAGCTGAGAACAATCAAACAGTGCCGAGTAATCCAGACAAGTGTATTGAGCCTGAAAACCACTCAAATTCAATCTTAGCTTTTGATATGGAAACAGGGGCAATTAAATGGTATCATCAGCTAGGGGGATATGATCTTTGGTTCTTTGCCTGCAACAATCTTTCCACCCCAAACTGTCCTCCTGGCCCGAATCCTGATGCCGATTTCGCCGAGGCACCCATGATGCTAAGCATCCATGTCAACGGAACTAAGCAAGATATCGTCGTTGCTGTCCAGAAAAGTGGCTTTGCTTGGGCTCTAAATCGAGATAATGGTGAACTTATTTGGTCTACTGTAAGTTGGCTTCATTGTTTTCCTTCTAATGCTTCATTTATATATATTTATATATTTCCTGGATGTATAGGAGGCCGGACCAGGCGGAGCAGGCGGCGGGGGCGCATGGGGCGCAGCTACGGATAACAAGAGGGTATACACCAACATAGCCAACTCGGCGTCCAAGAATTTTACTTTGAAACCATCCGAAACAAATACGAGCGGCGGTGGATGGGTGGCAATGGATGCTAACAGCGGCGAGATCCTATGGTCAACGGCGGATCCAAGCAATTCCACAGCTACTGGGCCTGTCACCATAGCTAATGGTGTACTCTTTGCCGGTTCAACATATAAAACAGGACCTATACACGCCATGGATGCTGAAAATGGGAGAATTTTGTGGTCATACGAGACAGGTGCAACTGTGTATGGTGGAATGTCGGTGAGCAATGGATGCGTTTATGTTGGCAATGGGTATAAGGTCAATATAGGAGCTTTTATTCCAACTTATTCTTCTGGTACTTCACTCTTTGCGTTTTGTGTCAATGAGGGGTGATATTCGAGTACATGACAATGCCCTTATTTATTCCATAACTGTTTTTTTCCCTCAATTTTTTTGTGTGTAAAAGACGTTAAATCGAAGTTTTTTGTGCTTTTAGTAGCAAAAAATGTTAAATTGTTGGCCAAGGTACTGTCACAATATGAGGAAAGAACACTATTTGCTATATTTTTTTGGTGAAACGATATGATTCATAGAGTAAAATCATACAATGAGAGTATTATCACGTGCCTCATTAAATTTTTTTATAAATTTAATCGAAGAAAAAGATTAAGGGTGAAAAATACCTAACTAAAAAGAAGAATATACAATAGAAAGCTTCAAACATGATACAAACAAATAAACCAACAACATGACCCCTACTCAATCCCGCAATCCAACTTCCAACCTTCAGCTTAAACCATGGCATGGCCAGCATCCTCGTGCAACCAACCTTGAACTAATCTAAAAAATTAATTTCTAAAAAAATTTAATTTCTTCGATTCATATAACCGAACTAATCAAAATGTCAACATATTGAATTAAAAGACTACCACTATAAATCGAAAATGCCCGACGATAATACCAAATGATAGAGCAATAGAAGCTTGGATCAAAATATTGATAACTTTAAAATAAAATTTGAAATCAAAACTTAGAGTTTAAGAATTTCTCAAAACGACTCAATAATGGAAAATAACATACAAATTAAAATAATATAACAAAAAGATAGGAGAGAGATTTTTTTTTATCAATTAAGCTAGGTTTTGAATGGTGTAACCAATTTTTTTTATTTGAATAGTATTTGGGTGATTATAAGTAGTATTTGTTTATATATATTCTTAATCTTTTGACAAGACATACATCTTGCCGACAAAGCGACTTGAACTATGGTCTTTTAAGATGAACATCATCTGCTTTTCTACTGAGACCACTTGTTGGGTTCAGTAACCGACTAGATTAAGATGAATCTCTTCTTGGCATGAATATAAAAATCAAATAAAAAGATTAAAACATAATAATAGATTATATTATACTAATATTCTCTACATTATGTATATGATGAACCATGTTGTATAACTACGCTGTATTATATTATATTATGATTGTTCTCGAGTTTGGATAAATTTGAGCTCATATTGGCATGAATGTATTTCAGATTCGAACATATTTTATTAGTTCTAATAAAGGGGGCATGTTTCTGTTTTTATTTTTGATAAAATACATAGAATCAGGATTTGTTTTCGACTTGATGAAAGTTATTATGCCAAAAGAGAACTTAATCATTTGAGAGACCAAAAACTGTACCATTAAAAGATTAAGGAGTAAAATGAAATTATAATAAAGAGCAAGGAGCAATGGATGAAATTAATCAATTTAAATAACTTGAGAGAATTCTTCCCAATTGATTCTTATTTGCAAAAACAATATGTATAACAATCTCAAGGGGCCATTTTTTCCATTCCATTAATTCTTGTGTTCTTTATAATCAGAAGCTGGTTGAAAGGCACTGTTGAAAATGGAGAAAGGAAATGAAGGCTGAAGCAATGAACTTCCTGTTTGAGAAGTTGAAGATGCCAATCCATTAAAGTAGCTTGATGAAAATGATGATTCTTCTTTCCCATCTTGAGAAATTATGGCCTGCATCAAATTGTGACCAAATTTCTCAGCTTTTTGATCAGTTGGGTCTCCAGATTTTGCACTGCTACAAACCATTGATGAAATTGCAGCAGCTATCACTGATCTGAAACTTGGATCTGATGTGATTGCCTTGGCTAAGGTTTCTGTCAAAGACTGTTGACAAGTTTCCCCTTGCAGATTGTTTCCCGACAAAGACTCGTAAATCTGGTTTTGGGACTCTTTCCCAGTCTGAGTTTGATAATAGGGTACTTGTGCACCATAACCACTGTACCATTGCCCCAAACTGCAGGAAACATGCTAGATTCTGATGAAGAAAAGTTGAGACTTGTTGAAGGGAAACTGGGAAAGTTTGTAGATGAAGATGAAGGGGAAGAGGTAAGGTCTAGAGTAATTGTTGGGAACAAAGGTGATGGGGTTGAGTTTGGTAAGTAGAACCGTTTTGTTGAATTTTCATGCAGGCTGAAGTTGAAGCCATTGAGTACTTGAGTTGGGAGAGTAGTTGTGGCTGTTGAATTGAGCCCTTGTTGAGATGTTGAAGAGCCAGACAGTAGCATGGAGGCGGCAGCTGAGGTGGTGGAAGCCATTGCCGTCGCGGAAACCGGAAGTGGATGGTTGTGATTCCCTTCATAAGTAGTGATCAATATCGACAAATCCTCGGCACACCTTTGAACCTACATATATATTATTTATCACCAACTTTTAGCCCCGTAACACATCTTCTTTGGACCCATTTCAGGGAGGGGATTAGGCTTATGGGAACAAGAAATCTACCTGTTTTCTTACTGGACAACCTGGTGCAACTGTGCAACGGTAGTAAGCTCTGGGGCATGGATTTCCTTTTGAAATTTTCTGCCCATATTTCCTCCATTGGCATCCATCATTCATCTGTAATGGCAAAAATGAACACTCAATGCTCAAATCAAAGGAAAAATATTGAAAGCTTTCTAAAAGATTGACACAGCAATACTTACAGTTGGTGCATCACATCTAGCTCTCACAGAAACCCTAGCTCTCTTGACAGGGTTTTGTTGATCTTCATCTCCATTTCTGGTCGTTGTCTTTTGAATCTTGCTCGGTGGCCATGTTTCTGCTGCACCATCTTCTGAACTATTTCCAGGGGTTGACAATTGAGATTTCGAGTCTAATCCAAGAGTTAAACTGGGTTTGATCTCAGGATCATCTTTACTCTTGATTGAGCTTGTTGTTTTCCCATCTTTTATGGACTCCATTAGAGTAGTTGTTCCAAGGGAAAGTGAAACAAGTTCAGGCTCTGGAACATTAACCGGTGGTGGTGAAGAAACTAATGAACTGGTGGATTTCTTGGTAGCTCCTTGTTGAAGGATTTTAAAGAAACTTAATTGAAGTGACTTGTAATTCTCCTGGATCTTGTCTAACATCTTCTTCAATCTTTCATTTTCTTCCTTCACCTCTCCCATCTCAGCTTTTGCAGATTCAAGTTCATCCTCCTTATCAATATATTTACATTAATAAAACCAACATACATACATTCAGCGGCGGATCTAAGAATATTTTTAAGGGTGGACACACATAAAATCTTAAAATTTCAAGGAGGTCGCATGTCATAAAATTAAAAAAAATTAAAGACTAATTCATAAATATTAAAAAAACTAAAGTCAAATGTGTAAACTTTAAAAAGTTTAGGGTGAGCACCGGCCCACCCAATCATTAACCTACATCTGCCGCTGCATACATATATATGTATATATGATTGATTTAATATTCAAATCCATAATAATTGATGAGTGCAACTTCCCAACAATTTTATTATCAAATTTTGAAAATTTCTAGGAAAGGAAGTGAGTTGTATTGCATGAGAGAGGGTATCTACCTCTTTGCTTTCCACCAAGTCTTCATGGCTAGACGATGGTGAATTCAAATCAGAATGTTGTAGGCGCTTTCTTCCAATCTCAGTCTAAAAACACAAATAATTGAAGAATCCATTAGTAAATCTGATCATAAACCTTTCAGGATCCAGAAACTAGAACAATCAAAGCAGTCGAAAAAGGACCAATGAATTAGCTTGTGGAGTGCGAGCTTGTTGATCGCAGGCAATGGGCTGAGCTACATCAGGATCTGGTGTTGGCATTTTCATCAACAAAACCTCCATTTGTTTTAGAGGATAAAGAAAAGCTTTGCCTTTAACTCTCCTCTAATCTTCAACGTATATAGAAATTGGAAATCCTTCCCCTTCTTATAATAGTAATACAACCAAAAGACAGTTGGGTTCAAACAAATTTCAACTATGCTTAGTGGTCATCTAGCATTTCTTACACAAGCAAACACGAAATGTCAACACCCCAACCACATTTCCAAGAGTATTTTATTCCTTTTTTAAATATAAAAAGTAAACCATCTGAGAAGAAATCAACTTCAACGTCTCAGAATTCAAAATTTAGACAATTAGAAAATGGATTTGAAAAGAGAGAGAAAGCTAAAAGGCCGATAACCCTTATTGTATATATTTGAAGCTCGAGTTTAGACGGACAAAAATCATTCTCTCTTTTCGGTACCTTTTTATATGTCTAAATACTAAAAAATTAAATTTTAAGTCTTAACCCTAATTTTTAAATCATAAACTCTACATTATACACTCTACCCTAAATTTCCTAAACCCTAAACTTATTTTACAGTGTGGGGCATCACTAGAAAGGATAAAAAAAATTCTATTCGAGTTTAGACCGGAGAGAGAGGGGGGAGGAGAGGACGTCACATGGGCAAGGGCGGAGGTACATTGCTAATAGGACATACTTTTTTATTTTGCATTTGATTCTTATATTTTTATCTGAAAAATTAGAATAATTATGAATTTGTTTTTCAACTTTCAAAACATAAGTTTTGCCCCACCGTTAAATCCTTGTTCTGTCCCAACACATAGGGTTAACAGATAAGAGTTAAAGTTCACTAATGGGTAGCGCCATGGTTGCTTGGCGGTGAGGTTTCAAGGAAGGATCAAAGTTTCAACGGTTGCTAGTGGTAGTGGTGTGGATTTGGCTTTTGTTTTCCTTGTCAAGTTTCCGGTCAATACGCTTGTTTAACACGGTTCAGACTCCACTGCATATGCCATTTTGACCTTTTTGCCTCTTTATCCACACACATACATATTACTTCTTAAATGTCCATGGCCACACTTCAACTGCTCTAGATTTTGGTATATATAGACATTTTCATTTCATTAAAATCATACTTTTCTAATAATTTTTTGTAATAATAATTATTATAATAAAAAACTATAGCATCCGTTATTGATAATAATAATTATTATTTTTATTTCGAATGCTCTTCGAAAAAATAAATAACTAACTATAAAATGTATTTAATTTTATAGGTTTTAAAGGAAAAGATGAACGATTACTATGTCATACCTCGTGGTAAACTTAGACTCTTTTAACCACAAAAAACTATGTTAAAAATCATAATGTATTTCATAACTATAAGATGTCTTGTTTATTTATTAAAATTTTAATTAAAGCACGACACGTTTGTAATCCAACTTGCAGCGTTAAAAAACTTTATCATCGTATTAAATAATTATTTCACATATACTTTTTTACGTACTTGCTGGCTGATGCAGAACCGATTAAGTTTTTTTAACTTTACAATTGGAGTTAAGAAATCATCATATATTTTATTTATTTAAATATTAATTAGGGACATATGATGATTTTTTTTAACTCTATCCGGCATTAGTGTATAATATATTTTTATTGATTTAAATAACAATTAAAAATTAACATTTTCTTAATAATTATAAAAAATTAAATTAAAAATATAACGATTCCAATAAATTAAAAAAGTATACCGTCTCAATCTAAGAAATAATTGTCCTTATTTAATATCTATGCTCCGAGAAAAATCGAAAAGCCACTCGCAGCACTCCTCCGAGAAAAATATGGACATTTTTAACAAACCTTTTAACTTTATAGAGAATCCGCAATAATATAAAAATGTTTAGGAGATCTCATTTGTGGTCCAGATCTGAGTGGCATCCATCAGGTTCGATTTAGGAGACTAATTTTTTACGAATATTTTTCAGTCTATGGAGTAGGTGAGAAATTAGGTGTAGTGATAAAGATTGGAAGAAAAGTGAGTTTGTATTTTGGATTCAAGACGGCTTGATTTTGCATTGTGATGCATACTGTTTAATTGATTTTGGAGAAACCCTTTTGATCGCGGCTTCAGCTTCATTTATGATGCAGTAGCAGTAGCAGTAGCAGTAGCAGTGTTGGTCCCTTTTTTGTGGGTAATTTGGCGAATCAGATATATAGGAAGGGACTGTGGCAGGTATTCAATCCACATGGGCGTGTGATGGATATTTTTGTTCCCTTTAAATAAGCACGTAATGGGTCGAGATTCGATTTTGTTTATATGGCCTCAGAGGAAGAAGCATCGCGGGCAATTGATCGGTTGAATGGTAGATAGATCTACATAGCTTTTTCTGGACATGGGCGTGAGGGGCGTATGCCCAGACCCCAATTTTTTTTTATTATATTAATATTATAGTTTAATTTTTTAATACTTATTATTAAAAGTTTACTTTTAAATTTTAATTTTTTAATATTTGTTATTAGTGCCTAGTTTTTTTTTAATAATTGTTATTAAAGGCTTAATTTTTTAACAATTGTTATTCGGGGCTCAATTTTTCCCAATATATGTTATTAAGGTTTACTCTTAAAAATTGTTTTTTTTTCTAATATTTGTTATTTTTTATCATCAAACTCGTACGATTTTATTAAACGAATCATACAAGTTGAAATATCAACACATGCCTCGTTAAAAACCTCCCTAAACCTAACGAAGAAAAAGAGTACCCATGCGAATATAATAAAAGAACCAACGAAAAGACACCAAAACTCAAAACAAACACACCCCAAAACCATAAATTAAGGAACCTCATACCACCCCACATTACGAGCACACTCAACAGCGGTGAGAACCTCATAACAATTACAGCATGAGCACCAGCAGCCCCAGCTGCCAACTGATCGTCCCCCCACACTAACGAAAGCAGGCACCAGTCCCGCATAGCACCAACCGTCACACTGCCCAGCATCGAGATGCCCCCTGATCACACCCAACAACACGCACAGCACACACATCACCAACCGTCAACAAACAAACTAGAACGCGCCACGCCTTCCTTTGCAAGAGCATCTGCCAAACCGTTCCCTTCACGGAAGACATGCAAAAAACAAACATATTGTAACGCCTCAACATGTGCGTCGATCAAAACCAAAAGATCCTAATATTTCCACGGCCGTCGCCCTTTATGAATAACCCAACTCAAAACTACAATCGAATCAGACTCAACAATCAAATTCATCATCTCGCACCAATGAGATCGAATAAACAGCAACAACACACATTCCACAGCTCGCAACTCAGCCTCATTTGATTCCATTAGCCCTAACGGACCTGAGAAAACTGCTAGAACAATCTCCTTTGCATCTCGCTATATCCCACCAAATCCAGCTGGGCCCAGCTTAACTCGTGATGAGCCATCAGTATTCAATTTAAGAGCCCCAACAGGAGGTGGTGTCCATGATACAACTCGCTTAACACAAATAGGACCAACCACCGAAATACACCACCGCGGACATTCCCACCATTGCGATTCATAACATCATACATCATCGGACAACGTTTTCACCTAATGAAACGAGCGAAGCTTAATAAGAAAAAACACCTCATTGAATGCCATGCGTTTATTATTAAACACAATCTCATTTTGCGCCAACCAAATGGACCATAAGACCGATGCCACACACACCATCCACCAATGTCGCAACAAACCCACAAACGAACAATGACAATCCGGACTAAGAAATTCTGATAGCAAGCGTGGTAAAGGGAGACAAATTCCCTACCAAGACAACAACGCTTCCCACAGCACATGAATCCTCGGACAGGCAAACAGCAAATATTTCACCTCATCCGGTGACTCTCCACACCACACACAACAATATTAAGAATCTGAAACGTACACCCCTCGATCTCGCAAAAAACTCCCTATAGGTAATCGCTCTAACCAAAGGAACCAAAGAAAGGCTTGTACCTTTGGTGGAACTAGGACTTTCCACACAAAGCTCACTCCCAAATCCCCATCTCCTAGCCGATCGGCCAACAAAAGTTGGGAAAGCCTTTGCACCAAGAAATTGCCCCTCGCATCTGGTTTCCAAATTAGAGTATCCGACACCTCCGGTTGCAAAACAATCGGACACACTAATTCACCTAAACTTTAAGCCTAAAAAACTCGCAACTTCTGACGAAAAAATGAACACCAACATCCATGATCGAAACCACCATCCAAAGCATAGTCACATACTAACGCCAACTTGTTATTTGCCAACGAGAATAAGAGGGGGAAGATATCTTTCAATGGCTCTTCAACACACCACGGATCCCACCAAAACATAACCTTTACACCAGCCCCCACCTTCCAAAGAAAACTAGACAAATCCATAGATGACCCAACTTCCACTATTGATGCCGATTGCACAATTTGTTTCCACACAACGGACATAGAATGCAATCAGGATATGTCGAAACGCCACCATTGAACCGCTTCCCCATATTTAGCAACGATTAATTTTCACCACAACGAATTCGGAAATTGCGCATATCGTCATGCCCATTTTGACAACATTGCAAGATTGCAAACTCGTAAGTCAATAATTCCCACACCACCTAACTTCTGAGGACAACAAACCTTATTCCAACACACCCGACTCAGTTTCCTATGCAAAGCCACCCTGCCCCACAAGAAAGCCCATCGAATTTGATCAATCTTCGCAATAATGCCTTTCAGAACCATGAATAATCCCATATAATATATTGGCAGTGATGACAACATGAAATTAACCAAAACTACCCACGCAGCAAATGACATCGACGTTCGCTTCCACCTACCCATTTTCTTTCTGAACTTCGCAATTATCGGATCCCACATCTCCTTTCGACGCGGATTCGCACCCAACGGCAGCCCTAAATACATCATCAGAAGCTTGCCCTATTGACAACCTAGAACCATAGATGCCGCATCCACCACCTGACTATCATCAACACTAATAGCGATCAAAGTGGACTTTTGGAAATTTATTTTCAAACTCGAACAAACCTGAAAAGCTGTTAATAAGTCACGCACCACACCAACACCCTCAACCGATGCCTCAAAAAATAACACAGTGCCATCTGCAAACTATAAGTGAAAGACAAAACACGAATCCGCAATCAAAATGCCACGAAGAATTCCTTTTAAAATCGCATTTTCCAACAACTGATGTAGTGCTTCAGCCACGGTTACAAATAAAAGTAGTGACAGCGGATCCCCCTATCGCAAACCACGAGATATAGGAAATTCTTTCGTAGGATTGCCATTCAACAGAACCGACAACCGAGATGAACTTAAACAAACACGCATCCAACTGCACCATTGCAGACCAAAACCCATCCGTAACATAATAAATTCCAAAAAATCCCATCTAACGCAGTCATGTGCTTTTTCAAAATCCAGCTTCAAAACAAAACCACCCGAACATGAGCTGCGCATCAAATGAATAATCTCGTTAGCAAAAAGAACCACATCCGCTATTTGTCGCCCCCTAATGAACGTCGACTGTGTGTCACTGATAAGAACATCCAACGCCCCATGTAGTCTGTGAGCCAATGTCTTAGCAAGAATTTTATACACCGAGTTGAGCAAACTGATTGGCCGATAATCCCCAAAACTTTGTGTCCAATTTTTTCTTAATACTTGTTATTAGGGGTCTAATTTTTTAATATTTGTTATTATGAGCTCAATCTTTATCAATACTTGTTATTATGAAAATACTCTTAATTTTTTTCAAATATTTGTTATTAAGGTCTAATTTTCCCCAATACATACATTAAAGGTCTATTTTTTCAATAATTGTGATTATGGCCCTAATTTTTTCAATAATTGTTATTAGGGGCTCAATTTTTCCTCAATATTTGTTACTAGGAATCTACTCATATAATTTATTTCCCCAATATTTGTTATTAGGGATTCATTTTTTTCCAAATACTTGTTATTAGGGGTCTAATGTTTTCCAATATTTTTATTAAGCATATACTCTTGAAATTTATTTTTCCCCAATACTTGTTATTAGAGTGCTAATTTCCCCCATAATACTTGTTATTAGAGGCCTAATTTTTTCTCG
Source organism: Hibiscus mutabilis (assembly GCA_019671005.1). NCBI lineage: Eukaryota > Viridiplantae > Streptophyta > Magnoliopsida > Malvales > Malvaceae > Hibiscus > Hibiscus mutabilis. The sequence goes on from CM033711.1 coordinate 66,677,111, forward strand.
CTCGATATTTGTTCTTAGAGATCTACTCTTAAATTCAATTTTTCTAATATTTATTATTATGAGTCAAGTTTTTCTCGATACTTGTTATTAGGGGCATATTTTTTAAAATAAAATTTGTTATTAGAGACTCATTTTTCTTATACTTATTATTATGGCCTAATTTTTAAGTTCACTCTAGGGCCACTAAAATCTCAAAAACGACGCTATGGATCTATGGGTCGAGGATTCATGTTGCCTTTGCTAGGGGTATATCGCGATATTATCATTGAAAGCTGAAGGCTACTTCGAGATCGAAAGAGGATTGACGCTAGGGACTGGGAAACACTGAATCGAACTGGTATTCGATCAATTAATGGTGTGATTGATGAAGATAAAGTAGGTGTCCTCCAGTGTTGTGTGATAGCATGATGTCGGCTCCTTTTGGCAATCACATGGTCTAGGGTCTTATTGATGTTTACTAGCTTGGAAACCAAAAAGAGAGTTCTTGAAAATTCAGCATTGAGCAAATGGTTTCTAAAAGTTTGAAATTTGGATCCTTAGGTAGATAGGGGCAACCGGAAGGTATAGCTATCAACAAGTGGATTATCGATGCACGTCTAGTCGCGAGAAACATTTGATAATTTGGCCTCGATTTAGGGAAGTATGATTAAGTGTGATGAAGCAAATCTCGAGCCTTATTCCTTTGAAATGGATCAAATTTTGATTCAATCATCCCAATTAGAACATATAGAATAAGTTTTAGAGGTACATGTGAATGGCTTGACTTTTACGATCCACGCGACTAAGGTAGAATCAGTGGATGAACAACATTTTTGTTCTAGTTGCGAGACGGCTTACTGGTCCGGAAGGGATATAGATGAGGAAGCGACTATATCAGATGAGAATGGAGCTGATGTTGAGACACTGAACATAAATAGGAGTGTGAGACATGATGTGAATGGACATAAGAAGTGTGGTAGGGGAGAATTTATAGGCGAGGACCTCTATCTGGAAGACAAGGAAAATGACACTTATCGAACACAAGGGAGTCACCAATATGGCAAACAAATCAGTTGTGGAACAAACATGGGTAGGTGATGAATGAGTGCTTGAGACGCCAATGGTATCAGAGGATCACATTACGAATGAGAAGGTGGGAATGGTTCAACGATGTAAGTCGAGTGCTAAAGGGCTAGAGATGGTGGTGGGTTTGAATGAGATTGCGTTGGTTGAAATGTCCGGTAGAGTTTCATTTTATTAATGAAGAGGTCAGGGTTTTCAGGCCCATTGACGTTCAATATTATGTACTTGTGGAGCAGATTGAAGACCTAAATATTGAGGGTGCCGTGAGGGTTAAGTCTATCTCTAAGATCATTCTAAACTCAATCCAGCCTGTAGAACGAACGGTGTCGGCAACATTGAAAAAGAAAGGCGGTGAGCGAAGTAAAGGCGTGGCATCGAAAGCTCACATGGCGAGCACGATGTCAGGCCTTGGATCTAGGCAACAAGCGATCTTGGAAAAAGCTCATGCGATAGTAGAACTGGGTAAATTTCTTGGTGCATCGACAATAGGGAATGAGGAGGCCATCGTCAAGGATATCGTGAAGCTGATTAACAAGAGGGATCGAGAGGAATAGTTGGTGTTATGAAGGTGTTGTCGTGGAATGTGCGGGGCTTGAGTTTGTTGTCGTGGAATGAGGAGGTTATAGAGACGTTGGCTCGAAGGGTGTAGTATACAAATCAGTGTGACTTCGTGTTGTAGCGACGTTTTTTCCTTTTCTTTTTATAAATATATATGCGTGGGCGTCTTTTAGAAAATTCATCGATACGAATTATCCCATAAATCACTTTTGAAGTCATAGCTTAAAGGGATTTCTTTTGAAAAATCATATTATTTTAAAAATTGATAAAAAAAAAAACTTAGAGTCGCCACCGGCCACTTGGATAAGGTAGGCCGGACACCACAAAACCAGAGATTCAATATGAAAGGGTCCGAGAGTTGGTTACGTGTGGGGAAGGATTAGCACCTCCATCACGCCATGAAATCGATACCAAAATACTTGTTGCTTTTAATCAAAGGAAATTATCAGAATTTAAAAGGAATTTAATTCGGCGACCTTAATTGAAAATTAACCTTAACTGAAAGAGCTCTATCAAATTGGTGGGTTCAAATTAATTGGACATTTAATTAATAAGGTTGATGATACATCGGACCATAGACTAAACTGACATCATATAAGCCTAACTACCGTGTTAGTTTATGGTTCAAATCCCGCACGTTACCTTTATGCATGATGCAACCAATTAAAATATGATGTAATGATTTTGTCAAGTTTTAATTTTACCTTGAGTCGGTAAGAATTAATTCAGATATTTGGTCAACATCCTTTGAGCTCAGACTGTTATGACACAAATATCGAAATTAATGAATACCTCCCTTTTTAATGATTTAAAACTAATTAACAATGCAATAAAACATTAAAAGTCACATGAATAACACATAAGGGGTGACAAACAAGGGCACAAAAGGAAAATTCACAAAAGCCCACTCGAAGTCCTGACCTATAAAGGCCCAAGTTATGGAAAGCCCAAATGGTGATCTACCTATTAATTAAATGATTCTAATATTTAATCTTAAGTTGATTAGCCATGAAAGACTAGAAACCCTAACAAATTATGATAATTAATCTAAAATTTAACGTCAATCTAAACTTGGAAATTAATTTTATCCTAAAAGTAATTAAGAAATATTCAATCAATTTAATGAATTTAGCATTTCCCTAATGAGCCAAGGGTAAATTTAAATTCGCCAAATTAATTCGAACCCTAATCTAACTAAGGCTCCAAAGAATCTAACCCTAAAACTAACTTAATTAATTTAAGGATTGTGCCCCTATTAGACGAGCACACGATCTAAATTAACTAAATTAATTGGCCTAATCTAATCTAAAGCCTTAACAAGACCCAAAACCCCAACCAACCAAAAAACCTAAAGCCTAAAAAGACAAGGTCCAAACTACAGAAAACAACAAGCCCAAAACTACAAAGCCCAAAACAAGACTAAAGCATAACAAGGCCCAAATTACTAAATTAAGCTCAACCCAAATGTAAGTATATATATGTATATTACAAATATATTATACTAAGTAAGGCTATATATTTTATAAACTTTTATAACAACTATATATGACATACTTTGTAAACTATATATATATTAAACCCTTTAATATATATATTATATATTTTTAAAACTATATTACATATTTAAAGAAACTATATATATATACATTATAAACTTTAAAAACATATATATTTTGAAAACCACAACATTGTAAAACTATGTACTATATGAAAATATATATTATATATAAAAATACTATATATTACATATCATAAGATAAAAATTAACATATATTATACATTCTAAAAAACATTGTACATAATATAAAAACTATATATTATATAATATACCACATATCATAAAAAAAACATATAAAACCACAACCACATCAAAGATGAAATAAACAAGCAATATCAACAGAAAATAAAAACTGTAAATTTATGAATAGCAAGTGCAAAACAAGAAAATAAATATGCTTGATAAAATAGAGTTTAAGTACTGGAAAAATGACTGAATTGAAAAGAAACAAAAATGAAAGGCCGAATTTTAAAAGAAAACAAGGATGAGATTAAAAAGTGTTTTGAAATATCAGGGACCAGGGACGAAATTAAAAAACGCAGAATGGCTTGTGGGCATGATTATCCCACGCGGAGGGACTAGAATGGTGATTTGCCCATGCGGAAGGACTGCGGTGTTATTTCGCTGGGGCGGAGGGGTTTATGAGGGAATTATCCAACTTTTAAAACGCCCCAGGAATATAATACATTTTTATAACAAAAAAACCTATTATAACCAAAAAAGCTCTCGCTCCTCCCTTTTCTCTCCGAAGCGGGGATGAACACCGCCATGTGTTCATCCCCAAACCTAGAAATCATCCATCCAACCCAAAAACTGTTACGCTTTTCAGAAACCGACGACCTTTTCTGCCGTGCGCCACCACGTTGATCGCCATTTTTCAGCGACCGACGAACCCAAAAACGTAGAAAACAACTCATTTTCCACCTCTAAAATTAGATCCAAAAACCTTTTTTTCAAAATCGAGCCCCCTTTTCCTTTGAATCCCCAAAACAAACTCAAAAACCCCTTTTTAGATCCTTACAACAGCTCACCCTTTCGTATTCCAGAGGAAAACAGAGCAAGCTTGTCGCCGGAAGGGAGTGAATGACAAAGGAAGCCGAAACAGTGAAGGTAAAAAAAACTAGAAACCCTCACCCTTTTCCCCATTTTTATGTATTTTATGCTCCGAAAACAAAAATAGAGGCAAATGTACCTCAGAAAATGCTATGTTTCTCTTTGTATTGATCTCAATATCCTTGTCTCTCGAACTAGGGTTTACAAATGTTGTTGGCTTTTCTTATATAGCCGAATTACAATCTTTTAAAATTACATAGAAAATCTTGCTATTGGTTGCTGCTAATTCTGATATTTGTTGTTCGTTTTTGAAATCTCTAAATTTTTTTTAGGAATGCATCTGACACTCTCCGTATTTTGTTTTTCTTGCATGTGTTACCATTGCTGGAGGGGGGACCAGAGAGCACGGGGCATCAAAGAGCTGAAACGGCGCACGTGAGCTCTGACGGTCGCGAAGGTCCGGCACTAGGGCAAAGGGAGGAAAATTATAACTTCTTCTATCAGGGGCCATCTGGACCGTTCGATCAATAACCCTTGATCCGATGGTCCAGATATGGCTGCACACAAGTAAAAGAGAGGGCCATCAGGGTTTTTTGTAATTTAGGTTTTTTGTTTGGGCCAAATGGGCCAAGTATGTAATGAAGATGTATATATTATATTCTTTTTGGGCTTTTTATATTGTAAATGGACTCTTATAATATAATTAAAGTGGCCTGAATTTTATTTAAACTATTTTTGGGTTTTTAGATTAGTTTATAATAATAATAATAATAATAATAATAATAATAAGATAATAAAAAATGGGAAGATAATATAATATACTAGTAATATTTAGGGTTTTTCAGTTGAATATTAACATAATAATGATAACCAAATATGACAAAAATATAAGACTATATATATCACTAATATGTACGAATAGTACTAATGACATTTTCGTTTGTTTTAATCTTAATCGTACTATATAATAGATAAATAAAGCCCTCTTATTTGCAAAATATAAAACGAGTTAATACCCCGGACAAAATTAGTGATTACAACTGCACCTCTTTGCTTATACTCGTGGAAAAAGAATAAAGCAAATACTATAAGCACTAATTTTGTCCCACTTCATTGTTGGACGATTTGTTCTTTTGAAACGACAGTGAGCAAATCCAAATAATTTGTTTTCCTGAAGCGGCAAAAACAAACGGGTAGCGCTGGCCTGTCCTTCCAAAGCGGAAACGAGCAGACCAGTTAGCAAACGACTCATTCCTCCGAAGCGACAGCGAATGAATCTAAATAACTTATTTTCCTAAAGCGGGGAAAATGATAGGGTAACGCTGGTATGTCCTTCTAAAGCGACAATAGACAGGCCCGACAGCAAACGACTCATCCCTCCAAAGCGGCAGTGAATGAATCCAAATAACTTATTTTCCCGAAGCGACAAAAATGATTGGGTGACGCTGGTATGTCCTTTCAAAACGGCAATGGACAGGCCAGACAGCAAATGACTCACTCTTCTAAAGTGGCAGCGAATGAATCCAAATAACTTGTTTTCCCGGAGTGACAAAAATGATTGGGTGATGTTGGTATGTCCTTCCGAAACAGCAAGGGACAGACTAGTTACCAGACGACTCATTCCTTCGAAGCGGCAGTGAACAAATCCAAATAACTTGTTTTCCCGGAGCAGTGAAAATAATTGGGTGACATTGGTATGTCCTCCCGAAGTGGCAATAGAGAGGCCAGACAGCAAATGACTTATTCCTCCAAAGCGGCAACGAACAAATCTAAATAACTTGTTTTCCCAAAGCAGCGAAAATGATTGGGTGACGTTGGTATGTCCTTCTGAAGCGACAATAAACATGACATACAACAAATGACTCATTCATTCGAAGCGGCAGTGAACGAATCCAAAAAACTTGTTTTCCCAGAGCGGAAAAAACAAACGGGGTGGTGAGAAAAACATCATTTTGGAAGGATCAAATGGAGAAATTAGGTTTTTAAGAAAAAAATGCTCATTTTGGAAGGATAGAATTAAGAAATTTGGATTTTAAGAAGAATTATCCTTTTGAAAGGACAAAATTGAGAAATTTGCATTTTAAGAAAAACATCATTTTGGAAGGATAAAATTGAGAGGTTGAGTTTTAAGGAAAACATCTTTCGAGAAGGATTGAATTGAAAATTTTGGATTTAAAAAATGATCCGGGGATTAGAAGTCAAGTCGGAGGACTCTTGATTCTCATGAGATTCAATTCTCTTCTTGTAGAGTCGTAGGTCCATCCTTTTTATCAATATTCAATTACTTGTTTAAAGTAAACAAAAAGATATAAAGGTATGGGTTAGCATGCTCCTAACATAGAGATGTCTAACTACATATGATGCATGAATTATGACATTTTTAGCGATATTGGGAAGGCATTCTTACTTTCTGGTTGATCATCCTTAACTTCCACAGCTTTCTGTCTTCATTAAATCTTTATTTGTATCTTATTTCGAAAGGATATGGCTGGCTTATACTGATTAGACTAAAATTTTTCGCCTCCCAAGCACTGCCCACTCAACTTGGACTTCTTTATTTCCCCTTCATTGACTCTTCATAACGAGTCCTCTTCATTCTCAACATTAGGGTGAACACATGCCCCTAAACCTTCCAAACCTTTCTTATTTCCATAGGGTTCGATCTTCACTTTTATTAACTGAACCTTTCTTCTTGGTTCTTTTGGAAAAGAGATGCTGACTCGCACCGGTCAGAATAACATTGCCCTTACTTGATTTGGGCTTAACTGTTGCCACTTCATGGACTTTTCAAGATGATCTATCTACAATCTCCTCATTCGGGTGAACTCATACCTCTCGGATTTCCAAATTTTCTTCATTCCCAAATCTCTAAACAGTCCTAGCGTATAAGATTTTGCTATTGTTCTCTTTGTAGTCACTGACAAATTATGCTATGTCAACCATGTAGACCCTTGATCCGAAGCTGTGCAGAAAAACCTTCATCGTCAACTGCTCGAAAAAAATCTAAGATAATAACATCACTGTCACCCAAGACTCTTAAAGAAAATGCTCATGCCATAAATCCCCTATGTGAACAGATCCATCTCTGTGACCTCATCTGGATGTATAGGTATGCTCCCATGAAAAAGGCGGTGTTGTCCCCTGACTCTCAATCAAAACTTTGCCCCAATCTTCACTCATTTTGGCTAAGGTTCTAAGCTTCAACGGATAACTTCGGGACTTTGACGTCTTTGTGTAAATCCAGTTCTTATGAATACTCTTCCGATTAAACAAAGCTCTATGTTCCTCAAACGTAGGTATCAAGTCTTTTCCGTTAAAAGTGCAACAACAAAAAATGGGATTCCAAATCTAAAAGATGGCTCAGAATGAAGGCTGATCAACCGGGACATACATCGAGCGTGCAATGTCACCATAACTTTCACGGAACTGACTTTACAACCATCAATCATATTCTTTCCCGTTCTATTTCAATTATCGCAACTCGTTTTGCTGTAAGCTGACGTAGGTATACCTCGCTACTGTACGCTTGCTTGGTACACTGTCACCTTGCCTCTTTTGTTGACTTTTGACCAATGTGGACGACTGAGTTGATGCATTCCTTTTTAAGATCCCCCATTTTATTTCATGATCTTAGCAGTGCCTCATTTCTTTCTTGGGGCCAACGGTTACTTACCCTTGACCCACTGGTATAGTCCTTCTTCCATCTCAATGCTAGGCCAAAGACATGCATTCAATCTTTATTTTTTTGAGTCAACCAAGGCCTCATGGTAGATACTCTTTTTGGTTCCTTGAATCGCGTAGCATGCGAGGGCTTGCTATTATTCTTATTAGAATCGCTGATAGGTTTGCGCTAGGCTGATCATGTACATATCTGGCCTTGCACGCCAAACTCCACTCTAAAAGTGTAAAGAGATCTTATTCTTTCTATTTTTTTTTCTTTTCTTTTCGTCTACACATTGGTTTTCTAATCAATATTTCAACCGATGATGCCTTTTGGGTTAATATACAAAGCCAAATTAATAATAAAATAATAGAATGCCACATATATCAAATGTAAGAGCGTTTTAGATTCAATCCTTTGGTGATCAATAGTTTGCCTTTGAATGTTGTGGCGATATTTGTGAAATTCTTCTTAGATTGCTCGGTTCATCCTCGAGATTATGGTACTTGCTTGATCTGTCCGAAAACTACTCCTCCTAGTTCTCATTATCGTTTTCCATAAAAAGTTTAAGACTTTTGACTTTTATTTAGCCCATGGAATGCAGACAATGTCATTCTAAGAATTTTAAGCTTGAGTTCATACTTCTGATTATAATTAACATTGTGTCAGTGTCCTCAAGGATTCATCTCTGACGCTAGGGTACTGAACAGGTGGAGCATGGCTCCTTATTAGATTCGTTCTCCCTCCACAGCTCCATCAGGATGCTCCAAGACTTATTCAACTCGTTTATTCAATTCCTTTTTCTTAGGGGAGTCCAACTCATCACAGACCTTTGTCTCGAGAATAATGATGGAGCATACAATAATACCCCGAGTTACTCAGCATAGTCACGATTTTAAAACTTACTTATATAGCCAAGGCTTTTGACTCTATTAGAGTAAGTGGAGAAAAGCATCCTTATTTAGCCTTTTTGCTATAGCGGAGTACCCATTTAATTCTTAATTAATTTTTTGTTTTGGTTTGAAATACACTATTTTCCTTTTGAGGCACATTCAAGCAACTCTATTTGGGCACCCCTAGGAGATTTTCTTATCATCGAACATCATCAAATGATTAGTAATCTTGCTTCTCACGCATTACCAACCAGAGTAGACTGAGGGGGAATCACGCTTCATCGTTATCACATCATTCACTTGATCTTTTTATTAGAATCAACGCCACATCATGCACGTGATATCCGGGGGTCTGCGAGGGTAAGAAATAATATATACATATATGTTTAAGAAATGATTACTACTACTATCTTCGGGTACACAAAAGAAAAATTAACACACATAAAAGCAGATAAAACAAAACCTAAAAATATGGATAGGATGCCCTAGAAATCCCCGACCCTTGCAATGTTGGTCATTCATCCCGACGCCTTAAACTTTCCCAAAAACTTGGCCTCTTTCTCTGAACTTTGGTTTTTTATTCTTAAAGGAAAACACTCAATTCTTAACAAGTTTATAGATCTTGCCCTTCAGAAACACGCACTCTTTCGTTGTATGGCCAAGGTCACCATGATGATACTCATATGGAACCCTAACACCAGACACATTGGGATTGAAATAAGCATACCGCTTCGGGAGAGACAGCCTCAAGAGTTTATTTTGATCTAACAGAGGTAACAACTCTGAATTTGTCATCGAGAATAACATCTTTGTCCTCTTGTCACTCCCTCTTGCATCATGCGTTTTAGCTTTCTTTTTCCTTAAGCAGGACTTCCCTTCTTTGGAGACATTAGTATTATCAGGGCATGTCGCTTTTGGGAGCACTTTTAGGACTACTTCAGACCTTTTGAGTGGGTTTGGAACCAAGTTTTCTGTGGAACGGTTGTGATTATGATGGTTGTTAATGTTTTCTAATCTTGTCGATGCCGGCAACTTTGCCTCATCCATCTCCTTCATCACGACAACCCGATCTTATTCTATTTCACAGTATTGGCCGCAGCTGGAAAATTAATTTTTAGACCTGGACTCGTTATCTCAAACTCTAATACCCCGATATCTAAGAGATGTTAAACTTTACGTTTAAAACTCACACATCTCTCGATGATATACCCTAGAGTTTCGGCATGGTAATTGCAATGATCTTTTTCATTGAACCAACTCGGATATGGAGGTGACTAGGATTTGATGAAGCAAGGCGCCATCAATCGGGCGTGTAACAGCTTAGAATACAGGTCTCGATGAGTGAACGGACTGGCAGTGAACTGGAAGTCCTTCGATTCTTCCTTATTTTCTTGAGCCTTGGAAGCCTGGCTAACCGACAGATGATGAGGTTTTGGAATCACAAACATCAAAGGTTGTTCATGTGTTTGCGGGAATGATAGTTCAGAAGACAGTGTAGTCAACATCCTCATTCTCTTATTACATATCACACCTTTCTCATTCTATGACTCTGACTCATTCGGCTTTTTGTTTGCTAGCGATGACAAGATTTCTTAGAGAGAGTCCCTAGTCTTATTTAACACTAATTTGGAAGGGCACTCTGAAGCGGTGCACATTACCTCATATTGGTTTATGATAGCTTGGTCTTCGTCAGACAAAACCCTTTCCGCTATGAAGTCGCAATCTCCACTCTCACTTTCCTCTTGCCCGAAAGAGTTTAGCTACCATAGTTGCTAGATCATTCATATTTCTAGAGTTGAACTGGTTACAAGTCATTCCCTCCTCACTCATACTTTCTAAGGTGAATGTTTTTCCCCGATTAGTGATGCATATGATGTATGTGAATGTACAAAAATGCATTATTTGAACAAAAATAACAATACGTCACAAACTAATGCTACTATGAAAACATGAATGAATGAAAAGAACGACATTGAGTTCGACAAATATCATCGTTAAACGACTCGCATTAATGGGAATATCATTTTGTTACAATAGCCAAAGAAAACCCATTTTGCAAACGGTCATAAGCTATCATATAGATCAACGGTCTTTTCTCTCTCATCGAATTCATTATCCGCATAGTCCTGAAGCTTGACAACATCTTCCCCTAGGAATTGTGACTTTCGGGCGACCTCTTGTATCAATTCTCGCTTTTGCTTCCAAATAGAGAAGGCAACGAATTTTAGTCGCTCCACTGTTGGCATTTGGTGCACTTAAATTTCTCACTTGAAGAAGTCTTGCTGAACTCGACCCTCGGGGTGTGCTGAAGCTATGGCCAGAATTTCTTCCTTCTCAAAATATTCTTTCTTGTTCTAAGTCGGGACTTGATTATTGACCCAAGATGGCAAAGTGGCCGAGAAACCTTCCAGCTTGCCCTAGAAAGCTTTTTTCTTTGAGTATATGTGATTCTCGCAGATCTTCTTGCAAGGGCTTGGTACTCTTCAATGGTCGGGGTCAAATCGAAGTTGCTGATTGTAGAACAACCGTAGGCGGAGCTCCAAAATCCTACCAAGGCTAGCAGTAATGCTTGGTCAACCGGAACATCTAGCGAATATACGATATCGCCATGCTCATTTTTGAAAGAAAAATTTCCTCGTCATGTAGTTGCTCTCCTTCCGACCATATTTGTACATCGGGATTCTTTGCATCATTATTATGAACCAAATCTCCCATTAATCTAGCCTTTAATTTCAGGCTATTTTTGACTCAATGTGCTCTTCATGATATGACAAAGTATGCAAAACAAAAAAGTACAAAGGGAAAGGGAGAAGACAAGGAAAAGGGTTAGTCAACTGATGAATAATGAATTCAAAAACAAGAAAAGATAAACACGGAGAAAATAAACGAAAGGCAAGCACATAAAGGAAAAACCCTAACCGCATGAATTCTAGTTCGCTAAGGTTATTCGCATGGCTCTAATAGGGGTAGGCTTCTTAAATTCTCACACATGGGTTCGGTTCTAATTGGCATACCCGAACCTATCTCGTCACCTACTAAGGTAACAAGAACCCCAATTCTGGCTCATTACAAGCTTGCAAATTGGTTTCGGTTCAAGGGAAAACATGACCTAGTAACGTGGAGGGCTGCTCACGTGTCAAGAGGTGTGGATTCCAAAAATGAATTACTGGCCCGTAAAGGGCTACTCATGTGGGTATGTGGCGTTTCACTCCCACTTGAGGGAAGTCGGTTGTAGAGCCTGATGATATGATGCAACACATGTCGGTGATTCCTTAGAAATTAAATGAAAAATTAATTCAAAGACCACCAATTATCAAAGCCCATTGAATCGTGGTTACATTTTCAAGAAAGGGCCGACCTTACTAGAATCGATTGAAATTCCAAAAATTTTCCATCATTAATAAGCAAAAAATATTTAATTTGGCCTAACTCTCTTTTTGTTTTGTAAAAACAAAATACGCCCCCAGCGGAGTCGCCATGCTGTAGCGACGTTTTTTCCTTTTCTTTTTATAAATATATATGCGTGGGCATCTTTAAGAAAATCCATCGATACGAATTATCCCATAAATCACTTTTGAAGTCTTAGCTTAAAGGGACTTCTTTTTCAAAATCGTAATCTTTTCAAAATCGATAAAAAAACTTGGAGTCGCCACCGGCCACTTGGATAAGGTAGTCCAAACACCATAAAACCAGAGATTTAATATGAAAGGGTCTGGGAGTTGGTTACGCGTGAGGAAGGATTAGCACCCCATCACGCCCGAAAATCGATACCAAAATACTTGTTGCTTTTAATCAAAGGAAATTGTCATAATTTTAAAGGAATTTAATTCAGTGACCTTAATTGAACGGGCTTTATCAAATTGGTGGGTTCAAAGTAATTGGACATTTAATTAATAAGGTTGACGATACATTGGACCATAGACTAAACCGACATCATATAAGTATGACTACCGTGTTAGTTTATGGTTCGAATCTCGCACGTCACCTTTATGCATGATGCAACCAATTAAAATATGATGTAATGATTTTGTCAAGTTTTAATTTTACCTTGAGTCGGTAAGAATTAATTCAGATATTTGGTCAACATCCTTTGAGCTCGGACTGTTACGACACAAATATCGGAATTAATGAATACCTCCCTTTTTTAATGATTTAAAACTAATTAACAATGCAATCAAAACATTAAAAGTCACATGAATGGCACATAAGGGATGACAAATAAGGGCACAAAAGGAAAACACACAAAAGCCAACTCGAAGTCCTAACCTATAAAGGCCCAAGTTATAGAAAGCCCAAATGGTGATCTACCTATTAATTAAATGATTCTAATATTTAATCCTAAGTTGATTAGCCCTAAGAGACTAGAAACCCTAACAAATTATGATAATTAATATGAAATTTAACGTCAGTCTAAACTTGGAAATTAATTTTATCCTAAAAGTAATTAAGAAATGTTCAATCAATTTAATGAATTTAGTATTTACCCCAATGAGCCAAGGGTAAATTTAAATTCGCTAAATTAATTTAAACCCTAATCTTACTAAGGCTCCAAAGAATCTAACCCTAAAATTAACTTAATTAATTTAAGGATCGTGCCCCTATTAGACGAGCACACGATCTAAATTAACTAAATTAATTGGCCTAATCTAATCTAAAGCCTTAACAAGACCCAAAAGCTCAACCAACCAAAAAACCTAAATCCTAAAAAGACCCAAAATTACAAAAAAAAATACAAGCCGAAAACTACAAAGCCCAAAACAAGCCTAAAGCATAACAAGGCCCAAATTACTAAATTAAGCTCAACCCAAATGTAAGTATATATATGTATACTACAAATATATTATACTAAGTAAGGCTATATATATTATAAACTTTTATAACAACTATATATGACATACTTTGTAAACTATATATATATTAAACCCTTTAAAATATATATATACACATATTATATATTTTTAAAATTATATTATATATTTAAAGAAACTATATATGTACATTATAAACTTTAAAAACTATATATATTTTGAAAACCACAACGTTGTAAAACTATGTATTATATGAAAATATATATTATATATAAAAATACTATATATTATATATCATAAGATAAAAATAACATATATTATACATTCTAAAAAATATTGTACATATTATAAAAACTACATATTATATATTATACCACATACCATAAAAAACATATAAAACCACAACCACATCAAAGATGAAATAAATAAGCAATATTAACAGAAAATAATAACTGGAAATTTATGAAAAGTAGGTGCAAAACAAGAAAATAAATATGCTTGATAAAATAGGGTTTAAGTACCGAAAAAAAGACTCAATTGTAAAAAAACAAAAATGAAAGGCCAAATTTTAAAAGAAAATGGGGATGAGATTAAAAAGCATTTTGAAATATCAGGGACCGGGGACGAAAATAAAAAACGCGGAATGGCCTGTGGGTGTGATTATCCCACGTAGAGGGACTAGAATGGTGATTTGCCCATGCTGAAGGACCGCGTGTATTATTTCGCTGGGGCGGAGGGGTTTATGAGGGAATTATCCCAGTTTTAAAATGACCCCTGTATATAACACATTTTTATAACAAAAAAACCTATTATAACCAAAAAGCTCTCGCTTCTCCCTTTTCTCTCCGAAGCGGGGATGAACAATGCCGTGTGTTTATCCCCAAACCCAGAAATCATCTATCCAACCCAGAAATCGTCGCAATTTCTAGAAACTGGAGACCTTATCCGCTGTACGCCGCCATGTCGGCCGCCGTTTGCTGGCGGCCAACGAACCCAAAAACATAGAAAACAACTCATTTTCCCACTCTAAAATAAGATCCGAAAACCTTTTTTCAAAATCGAGCCGCCTTTTCCCTTGAATCCCTAAAATATACTCGAAAAACCTCTTTTAGATCCTTACAACAACTCACCATTTCGTATTCTTAGAGAAAAATAGAGCGGGCTTGTCATCGAAAGGGAGTGAATGGTAAAGGAAGTCAAAACGACGAAGGTAAAAAAATCTAGAAACCCTCACCCTTTTTGCCTTTTATGTATTTTTTGCTCTGAAAACAAAAATAAAGACGAATGTACCTCAGAAAATGATCTATTTCTCTTTGTATTGATCTCAATATCCCCATCTCTCGAACTAGGGTTTACAAATGTTGTTGGCTTTTCTTATATAGCTGAATTATAATCTTTTAAAATTACATGGAAAATCCTACTATTGGTTGCTACTAATTCTGATATTTGTTGTGTGTTTATGAAATCTGAAAATTTGTTGGGAATGCATCTGACACCCTCTGTATTTTGTTTTTCTTGCATGTGTTACCATTGCTGGAGGAGGGGACCAGAGAGCACGGGGCATCAATGAGCTGAAACAGCACACGTGAGCTCTACATGCGCGTGGGGCAGATGGCGAGTCACACGTGGATCACACATGCACAAGGGTTAATCTTGGCTATCCGATGCAACATTGATCTGATGGTCAAGGAGGTGTGGCACTAGGGCAAATGGAGGGAAATTATAACGTCTTCCATCATGGGCCATCTGGACCATTCAATCAGCAGCCCTTGATCCGATGGTCCAAATGTGACTGCCACAAGCAAAAGAGAGGGCCATTAGGGTTTTCTATAATTTAGGTTTTTTTGGGCCAAGTATGTAATAAAGATATATATATTATTGTTGGGTCTTGACGGTACACCCCATGGCGCAGGGGAAAAATTATCCGACGATTACCACCAGAGATCCATGTACGAGGAACAAATCGGGGTGAATAAGGGTGAAGAAGTACCTGTTTAAAATTTGAAATTCTGAGTTTGGAGGAGATAGTTATTCAATCACAATTCCACTATGTCAATTATTAAGCCACAACAATAATGCTCTGACCTCTACGTAGTTCACCTAGTTGAAACGGGTATATAAAAACTCTCAAACCATTTAGAAGGGAACGAGCATATAAAAACTCTCTAAACTATTTAGAAGGTTTTTCCCAAAAAGCATTAATGACTGCTAGATCTCTCAAGCCTTTATATAGCCCTTGTAATCTTAATTCAACTCAGATTAGAATTTTAATATATATATATTAAATATATATAATACCAATTTAACTTTAATTAGGATTTTAATATAGAACTTAATTAGGATTTCAATATATACATATATATTAAATATATAATCCCAATTCAATTTAATTAGGATTTCAATATATATATATATATATTAAATAAATATAATCCCAATTCAATTTTAATTAGGATTTCAATATATATATTAAATATATATAATCTCAATTCAACTTTAATTAGGATTTCAATATATATATTAAATATATATAATCCCAATTCAACTTAACTAGGATTTCAATATATATATTAAATATATATAATCTCAATTCAACTTAACTAGGATTTTAATATATATATATATATATTGATTTAAATCGAATTATATTATTTATATATTAAAAGAGTCATAAATAAAATAATTATTTTTCTTTTAATATTTACCCAATAGTTAAATTATATATATCAAATATATATTAATTTAACTAAATCCGTGTACAACAAATTTGTACATATATAATTCGTTTAATATATGCTCATTTCAACTATGGGTGTGACCCTGTAGGTTCATGTACGTTAGTAGTAAATATTAGAACATTTCTAATATTACAAACAATGAGTGGCATCTAGCAATATGTCATTGTCACCTAAGTTACAAGAAATCATAATTCGACATAACCTTTTCGTGATTAACTTTTGTAATCACTAATTTTATCCGGGGTAGACCCGTTCTTTTTATTTATGTTTTTACAATAATGGGCTTATATATATGTTGATACTCTATATATTGCACTATGGGCTTTGTTTAATGTAATTGCCATTAAAATAAAAAAAAGATGTTACTTTTGTTATTCATTAATAGTCTTATATTATATATGTGTGTTGGTATATTACTAGTACTATTATTATCTCATTATTATTATCATCTATTTTTCTTATTATGATCCATTTGAGAAAACCCCCAGAATATTATATGCTATATTTGGTTTATTAGTACTATTATTAACCTATGATTATTATCATCTATCTAACCATATTTTCATTGTTATCATATTAGTGTTGTTTTTGCTATTATTAAATTAAAATCAGAAAAGAAACAAAAACACTATGTCAAATAAAACTCAATATATTGAATAAAGCCTATATTATAAATAAAAATCAAGTTTAATTTTTTTTACAATCCATTACATGTTAAGCCCATTAGGGCCCTAAAATACAATCAAAAACTCTAAATTTAATAATCCCTTCTTTTGTGTACAGCCAAATCTGGGCCGTTAGATCTGGCTGCTCATCTAACGGTCCAGATCACTTCTACCAACTCTTCAGCTCGCCACGCGCGCGTGCAACCCATATGCCCGACCTCTTGCCTTCTCCATTGCCACGTTCGCCTCTACGTCGGCCGAAGGGTCCAATGACCCGGTGACACTTCACCACTAATCCACCATGATGACGACCACGTCAGAGGCTGGCTCCCCAAGCCGTGCCTTTGTTGGTCCCCTCCTCTAGTCCCTCGTCATCAGCCAGTTGTTCACATGCAACAAAAACAACAAGAAGTCAGAATAACAGAGGGATCTCAGGGGGGACAACCCAACATCTCAGAGTAAAACAATGTAATTACAAACCAATAGCCTTTTTTCTTTCAATTTTAATATAAGTAAAACAATGTAATATTCAGTGGCTATATAACAAAAGCCCTAAATCATTTGTAAGGCATTCAACAATTTTTAGAGCAATAGAAGCATAGAACAAGCCTCGGTTTTCAGAGGTATATCTTGTTCTTATTTGCATTCGAAAGCATAAAATACATAGAAATAATGGTTTAGGGTTTATTTTACCTCCGGCGTTTCATCTTCCCCGTGTCAGTTACCCTCATCCGGCGTTGATAAATCATTCGGCCTTCCAAGGTCATACATAGTGAAACGTTGGGAGCGGTAACCGGAAAAAAATTGGTTTTAGTTTCTAGTTTTCAAAAAGAAAAGAGTTTTCAATTCTGTTTTTTGAGTTTTTCAAGTAAAAAGGAGCCCGGTTTTGTAAAAAGGGTTTTAGATATGAGTTTAGAACGGGAGGAATAGTCAATTTCAGTTGTTTTTGGGTTCATTGGCCTCCGACGAGCATCAGCCGACACGACGACGGAGGCGCCGCCAGTTTCTGGAAATCTCGCCAGAATCTGGGTTTGGGGATGAGCACGCGGCGGTGTTCATCCCCGCTTTGGAGAGAAAACAAAGAGGGTGGAAGTTTTTTTGGTTATAATAGGCATTTTTTGTTATAAAATGTGTTATATACCCATGTCATTTTAAAAATGGGATAATTCCCTCATAAACCCCTCCGCCCTAGTGAAATAATGCTTGTGCTCCTTCCGTATGGGTAAATCAAGTTAATAGTCCCTCCGCGTGGGATAATTACACTTCCAAGCCATTCCGTGTTTTGAAACCCCATCCCTGGTCCTCCTAAGTTTAAAATGTTTTATAATCTGGTCCCTTTTTCTTTTTTCAATTAGGTCTTCAAGGTTTTTATCTGTTCAATTTAGTCCAATTTCCAGTGTTGTTTGCCCCCTTTATCATGCATTTTTAACTTCTACTTCGTATTTAAATTTCTTTAATTCCAGTCTTTTATTTATGTTTTATTTTGTTTTCGCCATGTTGTTCTTGTTTTAATTCGTTAGATCCTTAGATTTGTGGTTGTTATATATAGTATATATTTCTTTAATAATATATCATTTTATATACAAAATATGAATTTAATATAATATATAGTTTTATGTACAAAGTATAGTTTTTTATATATATAATATAATATATATAGTTTTTTTAAGAAAAGGGTATAACATATAGTTTTTATAAAGTATATAATATATAGTTTTGTATATATATATAATATAGTTTTTCAAAAAGATATAAAGTCTAAGATATTATGGGTTTTTGTGTTTATAACATATTATGTAATATATGTTTTTTTTATAAAAATGATATTATATATATATATATATATTTTAAAGTAATGCTTTTGTGATATGTGGGCTCGGGTTTCTAGTTTTGGACCTAGTTTTAAAAGTTTGGGCCTTAGAGTTTGTTTAGTTTAAGTGGAGTCTGGGTTTGCTAGGCTTTTAGATTAGAATTAGGCAAAGTTAATCCAATTAATTTAAAATAGTGTGCTCGCTTTATTGAGGCACGATCTTTAAATTAACTAGATTAATTTAGGATTGGTTTTTTAGAGCCATAGTTAGACCTAGGGTTCGATTTAATTTAGTGAATTTAAATTTGTCTTTGCCCCATTGAGATAAATGTTAGATTCATTAAGCTAATCGAACATTTCTTAATTACCTTTTAGGACGAAATTAATTTCATGGTTCAGATTGACATTAAATTTCAAAGTAACCATCATAATTTGTTAGGGTTTCTAGTCTCTTAGGGGTAATTAATTTAGGGTTAAATATTAGAATCACTTAGCTAATAATTAGATCACTAATTGGGCTTTTCATAACTTGAGCCTTCATAGGTTAGGTCTTGGGGTGGGCCTTTTGTGTTTTCCTTTGTGCCTTTGATTGTCATCCTTTTATTGTTATTCATGTGACTCATAATGCTTTGATTGCATGTCAATTAACTTAAATCATAAAAAGGGGTATTCATTAATCCTGATATTCGGGTCATAACAGTCTTGCCTCAATAGATGTTGACCGAATATTTGGATTAATCCTTACCGTTCCGAGGTAAATAATAATTAAAATTGACAATATCATAACATCATACTTGAATGCTTGCATCATGCATAAAGGTGACGTACGAGATTCGAACTATAAATTAACACGGCAGTCGGCCTTATTCGATGTCGGTTTAATCTATAGTCCGAGGTATCGTCATCCTTATTAATTAAATGTCCAATTAATTTCAGCCCACCAATTTGATAAAGCTCGTCCGATTAAAGTTGATTTTCAATTCAGAACGCCGAATTAAATTCAATTTAAATATCGACAATTTCCATCCTTTTGAAAGCAACAAATATTTTGGTATCGATTTCTGGGCGTGATGGGGGTTCTAATCGTTCCCCACGCATAACCAACTCCCGAACCCTTTTAATTTGAATCTCTGGTTTTTTGGTGTACGGCCTACCTTATCCAAGTGGTCAGTGGCGACTCCAAATCTTATGTTCAAATAAAATCGATTTTTCAAGCTTTTTTTATTTTTCAAAAGATTTAAAAAAAAGGAATTTCCTAGCAATCGGGCGAACTCAAATTTCAAACGAATTTCCAAAAAAAGGTCGCTACAACTCTATTTATGTATTATATCATTTTGTCCTTTATATCTAGATTGGACACAAGTCATGGAACAGTAACACTTGTATAGTCCATCTAATGTTTCTTGATATCTTGAGTAGACTATTATAAATGAATAACTATGATATCTCATATCAACTTATTCGAGCATGGTCATGCATTTCTAGTCTCACTAAATCAAGTGGTCTACGATATTACTCCTATTATGTAGGAGGGACAAATCCTATCTTGATCAACCATATTCCACTACATAGATTGTGACATATCCAACATCAGTCTTTATAGTGTAGTCAGTTACGACACACATTTGACCGTATCAAAATATGTCACTCGTGGTGTTAAAATAATGATGATCTCAAGTCTAAGGATCATACATGTAGTTATCACTATGAGCAATGTTATGATGTCACATAATAATCCAAGAAACAAGCTCATAGCGGGTCAGACCAGTATGTCGTTCTTTAACACATACTTATGTATTGATTTTGACATCTTCATGTCAATGACAACACTTTGTCATCAATCAACTACATATTAGTCTTAATGCATTATTGTTGTCCATGCTCACAATAATACTTGACTAAGGACATTTTAGAATAAGCATGTTATTCTAAGGACTTTATTATAATTTAGTTTATTTATGCATGCAAAATTGTAACTGAAAATAATAATGACAATGCCTCTTTATGAATAAACAAGGTAAAACAAATGGCATTTACAATCATCTTATGATTGGTCTTTGGCCATATTCTAACTCATATTCTTTTTTGGGCTTTTTTATATTGTAAATGGACTCTTATAATATAATTAAAGTGTCATGACTTTTATTTAAACTATTTTTGGGTTTTCAGATTAGTTTGTAATAATAATATTAATAATAATGATAATAAGATAATAAAAAATAGGAAGATAATATAATATACTAGTAACATTTAGGGTTTTTCAATTGAATATTAACATAATAATGATAACCAAACATGACAAAAATATAAGACTATATATATCACTAATGTGTACAAATAGTACTAATGATGTTTAACTTCGTTGATAATTATAAAATTTGACTCTAAGGTGGTAGTGTCACGGGTTCTATATCAAGAGAAGCGTTCATGGCGGATGTGACGATATTTTAATCATATTGATGATGCATGTCGGGGGCTACCTTTTGTATGCTTCCATCACATACTTTGAGAGGCTAATTGGATGGCGAATGTACTCGCGAAGAGAGGGGTTGTACGCACATCTTGGTTTCATGCCATGTTGTAGGGCCATTGCGATTGGATGTTTAGGGCATTTCTGATTGGATTTGTATGCATACATTTTGAGGAACAACAAAGGTTTATAGTGTTGCTTGGTCGCGTCCCTAGATGCTGCTTGCTTGATTTTCGAATAGTGGGGTGGTGGAGCTTCTTTTTCCATTTTTTATTCTTATTTGTTGTTCGTTTTGCTTCCTTTAGTTAACTCAGTTTTGGTTTATCCGTTCCTGAATATTCCTAGGAATGTTATCCTATTTATTATCGCATAGTACTCTTTTCTTCCATTTAGGCCTTGAGAAGTTTTTAATGACGCTCCAGATAAAATTTGTATGATTTTCTCATCTCTGGAATCATACTTGATGATCAAAAAAATTTATATAAAAATGTTTAATTATAAAATTAATAATTTTGGAATTCAGAATTTGGGATTTATAATGGTGAAGAAATTAAAAACTGGCCAATTAATTAAGAGTAGCAATTATGTTAACATAAGAAATATGGATATATACAAGTTGTCCAACAGCTCGAAAGAACTTATAAAACGATAATAAAATTTTTGGAAAAATAACAATACCGCCACCGATTGAGATTTATTAATTGATTGAGTCATAAAAAATGCTCATATTATTCTATTTTTTATAGATTCAAATTTTGGTATTAATATTGAGAATATAATTATCTCGCATAATTATAGAAAAATACCGCCATCATTTCATCTGTTAAACTGTCCAAGTACATTCCATCTTTGGTGGATGGTTTTGTGTTTCGTTTTTTTCCTTAAAATTTGATAGTTTCAATAATAAATTATTACATCTCTGGATCTGTTTTTTCAATAAATTGTATTTTCTTTTGAATTTGTTCATTAATAAATTCAATTAATTGACATTATTCATTTTACATTAAAGATGAGTATGGTAGATGTGATTTGTGTTTATCAAGGAGCTTGAAAAGTTGTAAAATTTCTTGTCCGAATTCGAATCCATTCGTGTTTTTGTAGAAGCTCGCGATTATTTCGTCCATAAAATTAATTTGCCTAAACGGGATATTTTCTACTCGAAGTTGAGTTGATACAATTTGAATGATTATTTAATATTTTTAATCCGAGTTTTAATTATAATATTTAAATTTTAATATAAAAATAATTTTTAAATAATAAAGTGGTTTTTCAAATATTCAAAGTAAACTTAAAAAACCTTACATAAAGAACATTTCAAAAATTTTAACGAGTTTTAAAATGTGTTCGATATTATTTCTAGAGAGATTTTATTTTTTAGAAGAACGTCTCAAGTGACGGAACATATTTGAGGATTGGAACATGTGGCATGAGTAATGAGATTTGAACATATGTTCACATGGGTTCAAATACTATCACCCACCACACGTGCTCCGGCAACTGAAGGATTCCCCCTGAAAACATAATTCCTCGTGGACAATGCCGAACATGTTATAGACAATTCTGATAGATATGCCAAAATATATTTACCGGGTGTGACCATACCATTACTAATGTACCAATCAAAACTCTGCCGTTAAGGCCACATTTATCCATAAGTAGATCTATAAGATAGAATTACTAGAAACATGCTTTTAAGAGACAATGCAAGGTTGTTTTAGCATCAAAATCAAAGAAATTATCGACTTGCATTGCTTTAAAATCTATATATGTTTATACAAATTTCTTCTTCCAAGACTTGTAAAATGCAAAGCTTAAGCAAAGAAGGATACTTAAGATTATGAACCAACACCAAACTAACAATAAATTTCCAACGGAAAATATTAGCAAAATGTGAGTATTTTAATCTTCCAAGATTGAATCAATATATATATATATATATATATATATATTCATGCACTAATTTGACCAACTGGGAGTTGAATTTCCATTTCTTAAAGAATAACACGCAAAAAAAAAAGCGAAGTTAGAATTGAGTTATGAACATTTCAACTATATTGATTTTATTATTAAATATTCGTATGAAAGGGGGGAAATCAAAGAAGAAAAGAAATGAAAAAATAGAAATCATTGGCTTGACGATCCCAACAATATTTTCACACATAAAAAATATGTTTAGTCTTTTTCATGGTTAGTTTTAAAGAGTTTACAATTAAGTCATCCAGGGTGGTTAGACTCTTATTTAGAGCAATATTAAGTTGATGTTGCACAACTATTTTTATGAGAATTTTCAAGGTATATTATAAAAGTCAAATACATTATTGTTATTAAGACAACCCGCATAGATGGTCTCTGAACTTTTTAGACGTTTTTATTTTAGTAATTAAACTTTTAAAACTTACAATGTAATCACCGAATATTTAATTTGTTTTATTATGGTCAATGTCATCAACTGCCGTTAAAAAAACTATAATAACACGTTATCTTCTTATTCTCTTTAACTTTTGCTCCATAGTCGAAACATCCTCTTCAATGTCCGACTTCAAGCCCACTACCCACCACTTGTATACAGTGTGTATATACATATTCAAACTCGTTATCCCTCCCTACTTAATCCATGACGAGTACAAGTTAGTCCCCATCATAACTCAGTTTCACACCTACTCTGATGGCCCCCAACAAATGCTCTTATTAGTCCAACACTTATATACAATGTGTAATAGAATATGTTATTAGTTAGTTATGTTAACTGTTAAGATCTGTTAGATTAGTAGTTAATTAATTATTTATTTTCTTTATTTCCTTTCTATGTATATAAACCCATGTTTTTCATATTATTGGAAAAAGAAAAGTTTATCCTTTTACCTTCTCTCAAATTCCATCCAATGCTAAAACTCTAACATGGTATCAGATGATCATTCTACTTCTCGTTCCTCTAAATCTAGTTGGGTTTACAAAACCGATGATCCGTCTAATGAATACTACATTCATCCCAACAAAAATCCTGCCTTCGTTCTCACCTCTAATCTCCTTACCGGTGAACATGCTGTTGAATATGTTACAAGAGAGAGATAATGTTGCTTAACCCTATGTACAACAATCTAAGGTGAACATGCTTGCTTCCACTTTTGATTTCACACCAACTACAGAAACATGTATTGTTCTAACTTGTTCTTCTTAAACAATTTTTAAAGATTTTCAAAAAGACTATAATAAAAGTTTTTCAAATTACCTAATGGTTAAAGTTCTTCATGTAGGAACTGTGCAAGTTAATTCTGATCTAATATTATTTAATGCTCTTCATATACATCTTTTTCATTTTAATCTTATTTTAGTTTCTCAATTGACTAGAAATAAAGATATTTCTTTATTTTTCACAACTAATTTGCGTTGTATATAGGACATAAGCTATGGATGAAGCATTTTATATCTTTACATTCTAAAGTTTCTTCTGGCATATTTTTTCACTGTGATGTATGTCATATAACTAAACAGAAAAGACTACCATTTCCTGCTAGTACTTTTTTCTCTAAATTTGTCTTTGATCTTTATCATATAGATGTGTTGTGTCCTTTTCCTATTAAAAGCATATATGGTCATTCTTATTTTTTGACCATTGTAGACGATAAAAGTAGATTTATATGGATTTACCTATGCAACTAAAAATTGAAGTTAGGAGCTTAATAATTGATTTTTGTCAAATGGTAGAAACTCAATTTTTTAAAAAGATTAAACGTGTTCGAACTGGCAATGTTAAAGAATTTGACATGAGTGTTTTCTTTAAATCTAAAGGAACCATACATCAAAACTCATGCATATATACTCCACAACAATACAATATAGTACAAAGAAAACTTCAACATTTGCTTACTGTTACTAGAACCTTAAGACTTCAGGCTCATTTACTATTATCTTTATGGATAGATTGTGTTTTGCATGTTGCATCTTTGATTAACATTACTCCAACTCCCATTTTGCAAAGTAGCACTCCTTTTGAAATACTGTTTCCAGAAAAAGCCTAAAATTGGTCATTTGAGAATCTATGGTTGTCTTGCATATGCTTCTATTTTACTTAAATCAAATACTAAGTTACATTATTTGCAATATGATTCTTACATATAACTGCGGTCACAGCTGCAATCTTTGAGCCACTAAATTAGATTACGTAATTAAAATATTCCAAGCAAAAGAGTAAAATTCGTATAATTATTAGCTCCTAGTCCCTGTTTATTTTAAACATGCTCGGAGACTTCCACTCCTGTTTGAACCAAGCTGAGGTAAACGAGGTGTAAGATTACCGATGCTAATTTAAAATTCATCTCTCAACAGAGCCTCTGATTACATATTGTGAACCTGCTTTCTGGTCAAATTCAAATGTGCCATATCTTCATTGTCATCCTGTAGGTGTTCAATTTCATCCCTCACCTGACATTAAACAAGACCTTATTAGTGTTTCGCACATAAAATAAAATGACAAATTTATGTGCATCAATAAATATGGAATAAACTCTGCATGAGTTCATTAATCTAAACAACAATTTATCCATTTTCTCTTTGGAGAACAAACAAAACTATAAATTTTTTGGCAAGTAAAAGCACCTCAAAGCATTCTGAATTGATGAATCAATGACATATCTTGTGTCACCAAGGGAAATTCTTCCGCAAGATAGAATATAGAGCATTTTTCTGTTTGACTAAATAGAAAGTAGGGGCAGTTTATGAACCTTGAACTCAGTTTTCACCTTCATTGCAGTCCGATTATTCTTGAAACAATACATAAATTTATAATACCACTGATACTTGAATCAACAAATATAACATGTAAACTACCTTAATCAAAGTTATTCTTGCTGGTAATGTTTATTTCCTCCATCCAAATGCACCCTAAAGGGCATAGGTTGTTTGATCTAAAGACACAAAGTATTTTTATATCTAGAGATTTTACTTTTTCACAGAATATTTTTTCCTTTCAACAAATTGTTAATTCTTCTTCAAATAAAGTTATTTTATCTACATATGACAATAATATTTTAATGGAAATTTTTTTTGAAAGGAAAACATCCTAATAATATAATAGATGCTACTGAAAATCCTGTTTTAAGTACAAATACATAGATAGCTTCTGACAATTTTAGTTCTTCTCCTACAGGCCTGGATGTTAGTTCACAAAATTCAGCAGCTTCATCTCCAGCCCCTGTAGATGAATCCATTTATCAACAACAAACAACAGCTTCAACTCCTACTAATCCAGTAGCTTCATCTCCAGCCACTGTAAATGAATGCATTGATCAACAATAGTAGTTGTCTTCTGCTACTTCTCATATTTTTAACCTTCTTTCATCCACCTTCAACTCAACCTTTTAGGAATAAACAGCTTCCACAAAGATTCAAGGATTATCAAGTTACTTTACCAGGATCAAGAACCGCTCCACACATGTTCTATCTTATCAAAACTTATCTTCGAAATATAAATCTTACGTTGGAAATGTGGAAGTTTTGACTCCGCCAAAAACATATAAATAAGCCATTTTGCATGATTGTTGGAAAAATTCCACGAATAAAGAAATTGCAGCTTTAGAAAGAAATAATACTTAGGATTTAGTTTTTCTTCCACTTGGTAAACAAACTATAGGTTGTAAATGGATTTATAAAACCTAATTAAAACTTGATGGGACCCTTAAAAGGTATAAAGCTAGATTAGTTGCTCAAGGGTATACCCAACAACCAAGAATAGATTTTCTTAGTACTTTTAGTCCTGTTGCAAAAATCACAACTATAAGAGCTTTACTGGCAATAGCTACTACAAAGAGTTAAAATTTACAGCAACTTGATAGTAACAATGCTTTTCTTCATTGTCATTTACAAGAAAAAGTTTACATGAAATTACCCTTGATTTTTCACTCAAAACCATGGTTTGGTATGTAAGTTAAACAAAAGCTTGTATGATTTAAGAGAAACAAGCATGCATTGGAATGAAAAGCTAACATCTGTCTTAGTTCAACAAAGTTTTAAGCAAGTTGATTCTGGCACTTCTCTCTTTACTAAGGGAGAAAGAACTACTTTTATTTCACTTGCTATTTATGTGGATGGCATAGTTCTTGCCAACCCTACTATGCATGAAATAAGTTCTGTAAAGCTTTATCTTTATGATACTTTCAAAAATAAAATATCTAGGAGATTTAAAATTCTTCTTAGGTATTGAAGTTTCTCATTCTTCTAAAGGTATTAATCTTTATAAAAAAAATATACCTTAGAATTATTGGAAGAATTCAGTTTCTTAGGGTCTAAACATGTTTCTACTCTTATTGTTACTACTAAGAGACTTTCTAAAATAGAGGGAGAACTGTTATAAGACATAACTTCTTACAAAAATTTAATAGAGAAGTTGCTTTATTTGACTAATACTGGACTTGATATAACATTCGCAGTACAACAGCTGTCTCAATTTATTTTTGCACCTACTGATGTTCATATAGTATCAGCACATAGGGTACTTAGGTACTTAAAAGAGACTCCTGGTCAAGATTTGTTCTTCCCTGCTAACAATCAACTCAAACTTAATGCTTTTTCTAATTCAGATTGGGCTTTCTGTCTAAATTCAAAAAGGTCTACCACTGGTTTTTGTGTCTTTCTTGGATCAACCTTAATTTCCTGGAAATCAAAGAAACAACAAATAATTTTTAGATCTTCCAGTGAAACAGAGTACAGGGCTTTGGCATCAGTAACCTGTGAAATGCAATAGATCAAATTCTTATTTTCTGACTTACATACTGAATTTTCTTCAGCTAATCTCTATTTTGACAATCTTTTTGTCTAGAGGCGGATCTGGAAATATAAACTTAGTAGTTCACCTATTATTTAACTATTAAAATTAACTTAATGAAAAATAATAATTTAATTGATTTAATAATTTTAACAATTTTTTTGTCCAAGGGCGGATCTGAAAATATAAACTTCGTAATTCACTGATTATTTAACTATTAAAATTAACTTAATGAAAAATAATAGTTTAATTGATTTGATAATTTTAATAAAAAAAATAAAAAAAATAAAACCGGACGAACTATACATGCGATAAAGGAACCTTAAAAAGAGGATTTGTACCATAAAACAATCACACCGTAAAATATTAAAGGTTGAGTAAAGTAAAATCTCATTGGGACCATTTTATAAATAAATAAAATAGTGTACTTTGGGCTAAATTTTATGTTAATAGAAAGCCATACAGTTAAAGTTAAAAAGAAATTAGGGTTTCATACTTATGAATAAACTGTTATATTTCTCTCTGCCGCTTCCCTCCTTTAACTTCTACAGTCGTTCTTCACTATTATCTTTTGCTTCCTTGTTTCTACTTCCCCTTCAATTTTGTTTATGTTCTTCTATATCTTATTAATCTTCTTCAATTCTTAGTTTGGTCCATGTCAATAAATAGAATTCCGCATATGAGACTCACTCTGTTTATATCCTTTGTTTTTTCTGGAGACTCAGTGAATAATCTTACCATGATAATGGTGTCGGTGATGAAAGAATAGTAGGTCACTTGACCTAGGAGGCACTGAACTAGATCTACCCCTGTTTCTGTTATAAAAATTGTAGGAAATCCAATCCTACATAAAAGTAACAAACAATCGAAATCGATTGTCACCTAATACGAGAGAAGATTTACACAGGAATTGTTACATTACTAATTGTATCATATACAAATCAATTGGCAGACTGCTTCACTAAAGCGCTTCTAGCTTCTGTTTTCTTAAGTTCAATCTTCAAGTTAAGCATTCAAATTTTGTATGCTCCAACTTGAGGAGGGCTAATAAAATATGTTATTAGTTAGTTATATTAATTGTTACGATCTGTTAGATTAGTAGTTAATTAATTCTTAATTTTCTTTCTATGTATATAAACCCATGTTTTTCATATTATTGGAATAAGAAAAGTTTATCCTTTTACCTTCTCTCAAATTCTATCGAAAGCTAAAACTCCAACGATGTGTAAACAAATGCTCGTGATTGGCTACGTGAATGCTTTGTTTTTTTTCCTTCTCTGCAGGTTTTGGTGAACCCATGTCAGTAATGCTGCAATTGAAATTGGGAATTGTATGTGGTTCTAGGCAAACAATAGTAGAACAATGTAGATTTTCAAAATCTTACTAGAAGGATCTCCACTTAGCTCACTTGGCAAACTCCTCTATCTACCGTGGGTAAAGTAATTTTGATGTTGTTGTGAACAATGAGCCTTTTCTAAAATGAAACGTCTTAAAAACGGCTAAAATGAGACAGTAACGATACAATCGTTAGATTTAGCCTAAAGTAATATGAGTCGTTCGATTAAAAAATAATAAAAAAGGATAAAACATAAAATAGGGTAAAACCCAAGTAAATAAGCGGCATCAGTACCTAGGAGCGATATTTTCATTTTCAAACAATTTGAAAGCTATCAACACTCTTCAAAGATCAAAGTGAAAATTTGTAAAGTTGATTTCGAAGGAAGTAAGATTTTAGGTAAGAATCTTGTTGTTAGCAATATATGAAATCGTAAATTCTTAAAATTTTTGTACTGGAACTACATGAGTAACGAAAGGAAGGTTTTTTCTAGGGTTTTGAAAGAAGTTATGGTTTGGGATTCTGTGTGAAGGATTTAGGGTGATGGGTATGTTATTTTGGGGTGAAAATGGTGTTTATTTTTATTTTCTAACAATTGAAATTGTGTAAGGATCAGATTTAAGAAGAAGTTTTTAGAATTAAATACTTTTTTAGTGAAAGAGTAATAGTTGTGTGCGAGTCGAACATTATGAATGGCCGGTTATGGTTAAAAATGATGCATGGACATGGTATATGAGTTTCAATTATAGAATGAGAGAGTAATTAGTTGTTTGGAGTAGGAAATTTGCATAAAAATGAAGAATATGCAGATGGTGTATCGAAACTTTTTTTTTGCAATATAGATGCTTGTAGATGTTTTGTAGAGTTTCATGTGGGGTTATTAGTACAAATACTGTTTAAGATAATATCGTTATTGTTCTTAGAATACCGGTAATGAATAAGTAGTATCGAAACAAGTAGCCAGTTTGGTATTTCGAATGTAAAAATGGTACTAGTACTAGATTAGAAATCAGTACTTGTTGATAATTGATGTAACTAGTAAGGAAACTGAATTTGTTTTGGTCCAATAATGTATGATGTTGAGTATTATTTAATTTTAAACACTAATGTGATTAATTTTAGATTGAAGTAGTTTAGAATGAATGAACGTAGCAATGTCAACGTAAAAGGGGTGATGAATGACACGGCTGCGGTGGATGAGGCACATAAACCATTGACTGCGTATCTTAACTTCTAGTAAGGTAAAGTTGAATATATATAGAATGTTTAGAAATTAAAGTTGAATATATATATATATAGAATGTTTGAAATTGTTAGCTGGTTAGAGTTAAGTTATTGTATGCTCTAACTTTGAATTAATGTATGTACAATATAAGTGAATGTAAAGGACGCAAGAGAGGGAAGATGATAGTGAAAAATGAGGTAAGTGAGAAATTTGAATAGTATTATGTGATTTGTATTGGTTTCTAAAGTTTACATATGATGAAAATGTAATGTTTATGTGAGTGATATAAACGAGAAAAACACTAGCACTGAAATGGGAAAAAGTGATTGATGAGGAAAAGAAGTCTTATATTGATATGTGTAGCGATGTCCTTTCTCGTTAAAAAAAGATGTTTTTTTTTATTTTGAAAATACTTTCTTCCGCGTGGGAGTTTTAGAAAACCCGTGTTTTATTTAAAAATGGAGTCGCCACCGGCCACTCAAGGTGGACCGGCCACCGTAAAAACCAGAGATTTTGAAAACTTTGGGTTCGGGAGTCGGTTACGAATGGGGAAGGATTAGCACCCCCACACCGCCCAAAATTGGTACTTTAATAATTACTGCTTTATTAATATTAAATTTTCCGGATTAAAGTGACGATTAAATTAAAATTTGATTATAAGTGCGAGTAAATTTTAAAGGCCCCGTTATTCGAGAGTAAACGTCCAACCACTATCACTACGCTTGATACTGGCCCCGTTTACGCTCGAATAAAAGGGCACCGCATTGACAAAATATATGTTCGTTATGCAAACTTAAAAAACACGACAAATATAAATAAATACCTTGCGATAAAAAATATAAATAAATACTAACATAATGAAATACTAACATAACATAAATAAAATACTAATCTAAAACATACATACATAACTATTAATTTAACACATAAATAAAAACATATCTAACATAAAGAAAATAATAATCTAAAACATACATACATAAATATTAATCTAACTTATAAATAAAAACATATCTAACATAAATAAAACACTAATATAAAACATAAATTTAAAACATACTAATCTAAAACATAGATAAACATACAAATTAAAAACACAATTTTAAATTAACTACTACTTCATTAAAATATAAAAATTACAACATAAATAAAAAGGAAAGAAAATATACCTAACTAGGAGTTCGAATGACGAACCCCGACGAAACCCCACCGAGATCTACCACGACCTCTCCAAAAAAATTAACTAGATCGGATCCAAAATAAGACTCCGATCGAACCGGTTAGGATCGAGGATATTACCCCGGTCCTTGGCTAGCCGGGAGCTAATGCCCCCTTATTTGGCTTGCCATGGCCGATTCATTGCTTGCTGCCATTCCTTCAATTGCTCAATTCCATTGCCTATTTATAGGCAAAATCAAAGGGGTGGGGGGAATTTGGGGTGACGTGGAGCATGTTGCTCCACGCATTTTTCCTTTTTTTTAAATTATTATTATTTTTTTGTTTTTTATTAATTTTATATTAATAATATTACTATTACAACAATACTACAAATACTAAAACCCGGACAAAAATGAGTTATTACAGTTGCCCCTCTTTGCTTGTTCTTGTGAAACGAGAACAAAGCAAAGATCAAAAGCACTCATTTTTATCTTATCTGGCTGAACTTCTCTCCTTTTGACGCGTGTCTTCCTCCTTTGGTAGATCTTCTTTCTCTTCGGCGTAGGTCTTTTTTCTTGTCTTGATTGATCTACCTTGTCACTTTATGGAAGCAAAGCCTTCAAAATGGGGGTTGTTTGTTGGGGAAGCCAAACCGAGTTCCACTTGCTGCATTATTGATAATAAGCTAACACCTAAAGAGAGTTCGACCCAACTGCAACACCGACGAAGATGCAGGGTCTACAAAATTCGATCCAGCTGCAGCACTAACGAGGAGGCAAGACCAATGGATGAAAATTATGATGTCTGATCCAGCTACAACTCTGACGAAGAGGCAGGATCAGAAAACTGACAACTTTTTCCTTTTTTTGTTTCTTTTTTCATTTTTTCCTCTTTTTTTTCTTTTTCTTTTTTTTTTCTCTTTTTTCTTTTTTTTTCTTTTTTTTTAGATACAACATTGATACAACTAGAAAGTTAGTAAATTTTGACCAAGCTACAACACCGACGAGGAGGCATGGTCTAAAGTTAGTAATGTTGATCCAGCTACAACACCGACGAAGAGGCGGGATCGAGAGTTAGTGAATTTGGTCTAGCTACAACACTGACGAAGAGGCAAGACCGGAAGTTAGTGAATTAGGTTCAGCTACAACACCGACGAAGAGGCAGAACCGAAAGTAAGATTTGACCAAGCTACAACACCGACGAAGAGGCAAGGTCTGAAGATTTGATCCAGCTACGACACCGACGAAGAGGCAGGATCGGATAGTTTTCTTCTTATTTTTTTCTTCATTTTTATTTTTTGCTCTTTTTCATTTTCATCATTTTTTTTCTATTTTTCTTTTTCTTTTTTTTTTATTTTTCTTTGATTTGTTTTCTAGCTACAACATTAATAAAGAAAATTTGAAAATCAGTAAAGTTGGATCTATCAACGGAGAAACAGAAATATTAACTGGAACCCTACTACACCATCAGCGGATAAGTAGGACAGCAGCAACTGGGACCTAGCCACTCCATCAGTGGAGGACTGGATCGGATAATGATGACCTGGAACCGGCTACACCATCAGCGGAGAGCAGGATCAGAGGACGACGGGAGCTTGAACCCGGTCACTCCATCAGGGGAGGATTGGATTGGACAATTACGACCTGGAACCGGCTACACCATCAGCGGAGAGCAAGATTAGAGGACGACGGGAGCTTGGACCCGGTCACTCCATCAACGGAGGACTGGATTGGACAATGACGACCTGGAACCGGCTACACCATCAGCGGAGAGCAGGATCAGAGGACGACGAGAGCTTGGACCCGGTCACTCCATCAGCGAGGGCTGGATTGGACAATGACGACACTGAACCGCTACACTATCGCCAGAGCGAGGATCGAGAGGACAGCGGGAGCTTGGACCCGGTCACTCCATCAGCGGAGGACTGGTTCGGGCGATTACGACCTGGAATCGGCTACACCATCAGCGGAGAGCAGGATCAGAGGACAACGAGAGCTTGGACCCGGTCACTCCATCAACGGAGGACTGGATTGGACAATGACGACCTGGAACCGGCTACACCATCAGCGGAGAGCAGGATTAGAGGACGACGGGAGCTTGGACCCGGTCACTCCATCAGCGGGGGACTGGATTGGACAATGACGACCTGGAACCGGCTACACTATCAGCAGAGAGCAGGATCAGAGGACGACGGGAGCTTGGACCCGGTCACTCCATCAGCGGAGGACTAGATTGGACAATGACGACCTGGAACCGGCTACACCATCAGCGGAAAGCAGGATCAGATGACGACGAGAGCTTGGACCCAGTCACTCTATCAGCGGAGGACTGGATTGGACAATGACGACCTGGAACCGGCTACACCATCAGTGGAGAGCAGGATCAGAGGACGACGGGAGCTTGAACCCGGTCACTCCATCAGCGGAGGACTGGATTGGACAATTACGACCTGGAACCGGCTACACCATCATCGGAGAGCAGGATCAGAGGACGACGGGAGCTTGGACCCGGTCACTCCATCAGCGGAGGACTGGATTGGACAATGACGACCAGGAACCAGCTACACCATCAGCGGAGAGCAGGATCAGAGGACGAAGGGAGCTTGGACCCGATCACTCCATCAGCGGAGGACTGGATTTGACAATTACTACCTGGAATCGGCTACACCATCAGCGGAGAGCAGGATCAGAGGAAGACGGGAGCTTGGACCCGGTTACTCCATTAGCAGAGGACTGCATTGGACAATGACGACTTGGAACCGGCTACACCATTAGCGGAGAGCAGGATCAGAGGACGACGGAAGCTTGGATCCGGTCACTCCATCAGCGAAAGACTGGATTGGACAATGACAACCTGGAACTGGCTACACC
The DNA here is from genome assembly GCA_019671005.1 of Hibiscus mutabilis. Lineage (NCBI taxonomy): Eukaryota > Viridiplantae > Streptophyta > Magnoliopsida > Malvales > Malvaceae > Hibiscus > Hibiscus mutabilis. The sequence continues at coordinate 66,711,736 of CM033711.1, forward strand.
ATCAGCGGAGGGCAGGATCAGAGGAATACGGGAGCTTATACCTGGTCACTCCATCAACGGAGGACTGGATTGGACAATGACGACCTAGAACCGGCTACACCATCAGCGGAGAGCAGGATCAGAGGACGACGGGAGCTTGGACCCGGTCACTCCATCAGCGGAAGACTGGATTGGACAATGACGACCTGGAACCGGCTACACTATCAGTAGAGAGCAGGATCAGAGAACGACAGGAGCTTGGACCCGGTCACTCTATCAGCGGAGGACTAGTTCGGGCGATTACGACCTGGAATCGGCTACACCATCAGCGGAGAGCAGGATCAGATGACGACGGGAGCTTGGACCCGGTCACTCCATCAACGAAGGACTGGATTGGACAATGATGACCTGGAACCGGCTACACCATCAGCAGAGCGAGGATCGAAGAGGACGGCGAGCTTGGACCCGGTCACTCCATCACGGAGGACTGGATTGGACAATGACGACCTGGAACCAGCTACACTATTAGCAGAGAGCATGATCAGAGGATGACGAGAGCTTGGACCCGGTCACTCCATCAGCGGAGGACTGGTTCGGGCGATGAAAGTTGATAAATTCATTTTGATTTTCATTTCATTCATTTTTTCTTCATTTTTTTCATTTTTCATTTTTTGATTTTTTTCGACTTTTGATTTTTTTTATTTTTTTCTAATTTTTTTCTGATTTTTTTTCAACTCTATTTTTTTGGTAATTTTTCTTTTTCTTGAACTATACAAAGAAATAAGACTTGAGAAAATTAGGTGCAGTTGCACCGTCGTCGAGAGAAACAAGACTTGAATACAAATTTGATCTGTTTGGGAAAGGTTCGGATCTGTTGCACCATCAACGGAGAAACGAGATCTTGGGATGTCTATATTATTGCACCATCGCGGTAAAACAGAATCTGGAAATTGTTGGCCTATCAACAATGACAAAGGCAAGATCTGGAAAAGGCTACTTCTGTTGCTCTTCTGGCGGAGAGGTATGACCTAAAAATAAAAAACATTAATCAGTAAATATTCACAAAATTTTTCACTGTTACCTTTTATTGATGTTTCAGCATCCTCTTTGTGTTTGGCCTTCTCTAAGACTAAGGTTGGCTGTCGTGTTGTTGCCCACACGGCTGAGGATGTTCGGTCTCTTTTTGAACCTTTTTGTAAGTAAAAATGCATGGTGACTTCGGTGTATGCATAGATGTACGTAAAAATGATGAATGCAACTAAATGCATGAATGTGATATGATTTTTCTAGCCCTCAATGGGATGCCCCTGACTCCCCACTGGTCCTGTTAGGATCTTGGTCTTTTGCATATGACGGTGCCCTAACCTCTTATTGGGTTTGATCATCCTTCTGGGTGCATGCCCCAACATTTTGTCCGTTCTTATGCCATAAATGCGAAATTGCTCTTGAAGTTGACACTTTGAGTGCTGATTCAACCCTAAGTTGGGTTCATAAATTGTGTGTTGGTTCATGGCAGCTCATTATTATTATTATTATTATTATTGGATTAGGTGCAGTTTTGCAAATTGTGGTCAAAGATGCAAGAGTTTGACTCGACAATGAAGGCTGAACCTTGGCAAATAATGCCCCTGATTTGAGGCCTTGTTATAGGCATAATGTTTGTAAAAGATGTGGGGGTGCTTTTGGACATTCCCAAGACAAACTTTTGTAAGAGGCTTTGTAAGGTGCTAGATCGACCATCTTCGTTGTATTTAATGGGGCAACCCGAGGATTAGTTTTATTATTCTGAAAATGAATGCATGCAAAATGTGTCCTAAATCGATGCAATGCAAAATTAAGATTGTGATGATGTTGTGCAATGATGCAGGTGAAATCAATGCGATGAGAATAAAATGAAACGAGTTAGTACCAAATAAAACAATTAAATAAAACAAATAAAAATAGAGTAATAAAAAATTGTACATAAACAAGAAATAAGGCACTAGAGCCTAAATAGGGTGACCACTAATCGGGCAGAGTTTCACATGGCTCTAAAGGGTTGGCTCATACGGCTCACTATATGCAGTTTTGGTGCTAAGAGGTACCCGAATTGTCCTTGTTGTCCTCTAATAAGAGTAGCAAGGCCCCCGGTCATCACCCATTATAGGCTCCTTTCATCCGGTTCAATTCAGGGAGACCCATTCGCTTATACCCATACGAAGAAACGATATCCTTACGAAAGTATAAGGTACTCGAGCCCCGAAGGTACTTGCTAGGCTCATACGGGAGAACGATATCTCCACGAAAGCATTAGCGTTTTCCCCTCCACTTAAAAAAACAGGTTTATATGCCATATTTTAAATGCATTAAAACAAACGCGCCATTATAACCAAATGTTAGTTTAATAGTCACTTTAATCCGGAATTTCCAATATTAATAGAGCGGTAATTATTTGAAAAAGCTCGACTCTCATTTGTTTTTGAAAAACAAAAGGTCCCCAGCAGAGTCGCTATCTGTAGCGATGTCCTTTCTCGCTAAAAAAAGATGTTTTTTTTATTTTGAAAATATTTTCTTCCGCGTGGGAGTTTTAGAAAACCCGTGTTTTATTTAAAAATAGAGTCGCCACCGCCGTACTTTGAAAGGTGGACGGACACCGTAAAAGCAGAGGTTTTGAAAACTTTGGGTTCGGGAGTCGGTTATGGATGGGAAGGATTAGCACCCCCACACCGCCCAAAATTGGTACTTTAATAATTACGCTTTATTAATATTAAATTTTCCGGATTAAAGTAGCGATTAAATTAAAATTTGATTATAAGTGCGAGTAAATTTTAAAGGCCCCGTTATTCGAGAGTAAACGTCCAACCACTATCACTACGCCTGATACTGGCCCCGTTTACGCTCGAATAAAAAGGCACCGCATTGACAAAATATATGTTCGTTATGCAAACTTAAAAAACATGACAAATATAAATAAATACCTTGCGATAAAAAATATAAATAAATACTAACATAATGAAATATTAACATAACATAAATAAAATACTAATCTAAAACATACATACATACATAACTATTAATTTAACACATAAATAAAAACATGTCTAACATAAATAAAATAATAATCTAAAACATACATACATAAATATTAATCTAACTTATAAATAAAAACATATCTAACATAAATAAAACACTAATATAAAACATAAATTTAAAACATACTAATCTAAAACATAGATAAACACACAAATTAAAAACACAATTTTAAATTAACTACTACTTCATTAAAATATATAAATTACAACATAAATAAAAGGAAAGAAAATATACCTAACTAGGAGTTGAATAACTACTACACCATCAGCGGATAAGTAGGACAGCGAGAATCTGGGACCTAGCCACTCCATCGGTGGAGGACTGGATCGGATAATGATGACTGGAACCGCTACACCATCGCGGAGAGCGAGGATCAGAGGGCGGCGGGAGCTTGAACCCGGTCACTCCATCGAGGAGGATTGGATTGGACAATTACGACCTGGAACCGGCTACACCATCAGCGGAGAGCAAGATTAGAGGACGACGGGAGCTTGGACCCGGTCACTCCATCAACGGAGGACTGGATTGGACAATGACGACCTGGAACCGGCTACACCATCAGCGGAGAGCAGGATCAGAGGACGACGAGAGCTTGGACCCGGTCACTCCATCAGCGGAGGACTGGATTGGACAATGACGACCTGGAACCGGCTACACTATCAGCAGAGAGCAGGATCAGAGGACGACGGGAGCTTGGACCCGGTCACTCCATCAGCGGAGGACTGGTTCGGGCGATTACGACCTGGAATCGGCTACACCATCAGCGGAGAGCAGGATCAGAGGACAACGAGAGCTTGGACCCGGTCACTCCATCAACGGAGGACTGGATTGGACAATGACGACCTGGAACCGGCTACACCATCAGCGGAGAGCAGGATTAGAGGACGACGGGAGCTTGGACCCGGTCACTCCATCAGCGGGGGACTGGATTGGACAATGACGACCTGGAACCGGCTACACTATCAGCAGAGAGCAGGATCAGAGGACGACGGGAGCTTGGACCCGGTCACTCCATCAGCGGAGGACTAGATTGGACAATGACGACTGGAACCGGCTACACCATCAGCGAAGCGCGGATCGAGATGACGGCGAGCTTGGACCCCGGTCACTCTATCAGCGGAGGGACTGGATTGGACAATGACGACACTGGAACCGGCTACACCATCGGTGGAGAGCGAGGATCGAGAGGGCGGCGGGAGCTTGAACCCGTCACTCCATCGCCGGAGGACTGGATTGGACAATTACGACACGGAACCGGCTACACCATCATCGGAGAGCAGGATCGAGGGCGGCGGGAGCTTGGACCCGGTCACTCCATCAGCGGAGGACTGGATTGGACAATGACGACCAGGAACCAGCTACACCATCAGCGGAGAGCAGGATCAGAGGACGAAGGGAGCTTGGACCCGATCACTCCATCAGCGGAGGACTGGATTTGACAATTACTACCTGGAATCGGCTACACCATCAGCGGAGAGCAGGATCGAGAGGAAGACGGAGCTTGGACCCGGTTACTCCATTAGCAGAGGACTGCATTGGACAATGACGACTTGGAACCGGCTACACCATTAGCGGAGAGAGCAGGATCGAGGGCGGCGGAAGCTTGGATCCGGTCACTCCATCAGCGAAAGACTGGATTGGACAATGACAACCTGGAACTGGCTACACCATCAGCGGAGGGCAGGATCAGAGGAATACGGGAGCTTATACCTGGTCACTCCATCAACGGAGGACTGGATTGGACAATGACGACCTAGAACCGGCTACACCATCAGCGGAGAGCAGGATCAGAGGACGACGGGAGCTTGGACCCGGTCACTCCATCAGCGGAAGACTGGATTGGACAATGACGACCTGGAACCGGCTACACTATCAGTAGAGAGCAGGATCAGAGAACGACAGGAGCTTGGACCCGGTCACTCTATCAGCGGAGGACTAGTTCGGGCGATTACGACCTGGAATCGGCTACACCATCAGCGGAGAGCAGGATCAGATGACGACGGGAGCTTGGACCCGGTCACTCCATCAACGAAGGACTGGATTGGACAATGATGACCTGGAACCGGCTACACCATCAGCAGAGAGCAGGATCAGAGGACGACGAGAGCTTGGACCCGGTCACTCCATCAGCGGAGGACTGGATTGGACAATGACGACCTGGAACCAGCTACACTATTAGCAGAGAGCATGATCAGAGGATGACGAGAGCTTGGACCCGGTCACTCCATCAGCGGAGGACTGGTTCGGGCGATGAAAGTTGATAAATTCATTTTGATTTTCATTTCATTCATTTTTTCTTCATTTTTTTCATTTTTCATTTTTTGATTTTTTTCGACTTTTGATTTTTTTTATTTTTTTCTAATTTTTTTCTGATTTTTTTTCAACTCTATTTTTTTGGTAATTTTTCTTTTTTCTTGAACTATACAAAGAAATAAGACTTGAGGAAAATTAGGTCTGGTTGCACCGTCAGTAGAGAAACAAGACTTGAATACAAATTTGATCTGTTTGGGGAAAGGTTCGGATCTGTTGCACCATCAACGGAGAAACGAGATCTTCAGGATGTCTATATTATTGCACCATCAGCGGTAAAACAGAATCTGGAAATTGTTGGCCTATCAACAATGACAAAGGCAAGATCTGGAAAAGGCTACTTCTGTTGCTCTTCTGGCGGAGAGGTATGACCTAAAAATAAAAAACATTAATCAGTAAATATTCACAAAATTTTTCACTGTTACCTTTTATTGATGTTTCAGCATCCTCTTTGTGTTTGGCCTTCTCTAAGACTAAGGTTGGCTGTCGTGTTGTTGCCCACACGGCTGAGGATGTTCGGTCTCTTTTTGAACCTTTTTGTAAGTAAAAATGCATGGTGACTTCGGTGTATGCATAGATGTACGCAAAAATGATGAATGCAACTAAATGCATGAATGTGATATGATTTTTCTAGCCCTCAATGGGATGCCCCTGACTCCCCACTGGTCCTGTTAGGATCTTGGTCTTTTGCATATGACGGTGCCCTAACCTCTTATTGGGTTTGATCATCCTTCTGGGTGCATGCCCCAACATTTTGTCCGTTCTTATGCCATCGTCTGAAATTGCTCTTGAAGTTGACACTTTGAGTGCTGATTCTGTTACCCCCTAAGTTGGGTTCATAAATTGTGTGTTGGTTCATGGCAGCTCATTATTATTATTATTATTATTATTGGATTAGGTGCAGTTTTGCAAATTGTGGTCAAAGATGCAAGAGTTTGACTCGACAATGAAGGCTGAACCTTGGCAAATAATGCCCCCGGACTGAGGCCTTGTTATAGGCATAATGTTTGTAAAAGATGTGGGGGTGCTTTTGGACATTCCCCAAGACCAAACTTTTGTAAGAGGCTTTGTAAGGTGCTAGATCGACCATCTTCGTTGTATTTAATGGGGCAACCCGAGGATTAGTTTTATTATTCTGAAAATGAATGCATGCAAAATGTGTCCTAAATCGATGCAATGCAAAATTAAGATTGTGATGATGTTGTGCAATGATGCAGGTGAAATCAATGCGATGAGAATAAAATGAAACGAGTTAGTACCAAATAAAACAATTAAATAAAACAAATAAAAATAGAGTAATAAAAAATTGTACATAAACAAGAAATAAGGCACTAGAGCCTAAATAGGGTGACCACTAATCGGGCAGAGTTTCACATGGCTCTAAAGGGTTGGCTCATACGGCTCACTATATGCAGTTTTGGTGCTGCTAAGAGGTACCGAATTGTCCTTGTTGTCCTCTAATAAGAGTAGCAAGGCCCCCGGTCATCACCCATTATAGGCTCCTTTCATCCGGTTCAATTCGGGGAGACCCATTCGCTTATACCCATACGAAGAAACGATATCCTTACGAAAGTATAAGGTACTCGAGCCCCGAAGGTACTTGCTAGGCTCATACGGGAGAACGATATCTCCACGAAAGCATTAGCGTTTTCCCCTCCACTTAAAAAAACAGGTTTATATGCCATATTTTAAATGCATTAAAACAAACGCGCCATTATAACCAAATGTTAGTTTAATAGTCACTTTAATCCGGAATTTCCAATATTAATAGAGCGGTAATTATTTGAAAAAGCTCGACTCTCATTTGTTTTTGAAAAACAAAAGGTCCCCAGCAGAGTCGCTATCTGTAGCGATGTCCTTTCTCGCTAAAAAAAGATGTTTTTTTTATTTTGAAAATATTTTCTTCCGCGTGGGAGTTTTAGAAAACCCGTGTTTTATTTAAAAATAGAGTCGCCACCGGCCACTGAAGGTGGACCGGACACCGTAAAAGCCAGAGGTTTTGAAAACTTTGGGTTCGGGAGTCGGTTATGGATGGGGAAGGATTAGCACCCCCACACCGCCCAAAATTGGTACTTTAATAATTACCGCTTTATTAATATTAAATTTTCCGGATTAAAGTGACGATTAAATTAAAATTTGATTATAAGTGCGAGTAAATTTTAAAGGCCCCGTTATTCGAGAGTAAACGTCCAACCACTATCACTACGCCTGATACTGGCCCCGTTTACGCTCGAATAAAAAGGCACCGCATTGACAAAATATATGTTCGTTATGCAAACTTAAAAAACATGACAAATATAAATAAATACCTTGCGATAAAAAATATAAATAAATACTAACATAATGAAATATTAACATAACATAAATAAAATACTAATCTAAAACATACATACATACATAACTATTAATTTAACACATAAATAAAAACATGTCTAACATAAATAAAATAATAATCTAAAACATACATACATAAATATTAATCTAACTTATAAATAAAAACATATCTAACATAAATAAAACACTAATATAAAACATAAATTTAAAACATACTAATCTAAAACATAGATAAACACACAAATTAAAAACACAATTTTAAATTAACTACTACTTCATTAAAATATATAAATTACAACATAAATAAAAAGGAAAGAAAATATACCTAACTAGGAGTTCGAATAACGAACCCCGACGAAACCCCACCGAGATCTACCACGACCTCTCCAAAAAAATTAACTAGATCGGATCCAAAATAAGACCCCGATCGAACCGGTTAGGACTGAGGATATTACCCCGGTCCTTGGCTAGCCGGGAGCTAATGCCCCCTTATTTGGCTTGCCATGGCCGATTCATTGCTTGCTGCCATTCCTTCAATTGCTCAATTCCATTGCCTATTTATAGGCAAAATCAAAGGGGTGAGGGGAATTTGGGGTGACGTGGAGCATGTTGCTCCACACATTTTTCCTTTTTTAATTATTATTATTATTTTTGTTTTTTATTAATAATATTACTATTACAACAATACTACAAATACTAAAACCCGGACAAAAATGAGTGATTACAATATGCAGATGCAAAAAAAAGCAATCGTATATGTAATGAATATCAAAAGGCCAAGGCAAGGCAAAAGTTATCTTTTATATATGTTTTATAAGAATGTATGTAGCTACCTAAATTTTGATTATTTTTGTAAGAAACAAGGTTACCTTTTAACCCTTTGCGTTATTACACAAATTTTTACAATAACTTCAGCTCATTTTGGATCAGATGATATAGGGTAAGAATTTATGTAGTTACACTTTTCCTTACATTTTCTATAACAAATTATGTTTATTTTGTAATAATTTACGTAGCTATGCAGATTCTCATTAATTTTTGTAAGAAACAAGTTTATCTTGTAACATTTTGTGTGGCTACACAAATGCTTACCATAAGTTGAGCTCATTTTGGATTGGATGATCTCGGGAAAAAATTTGTGAAGTTACACTTTTCCTTATACTTTTTTTAATATTTTATGTAGCTACCTAATTTTTGAGCATTTTTGTAAGAAACAATGTTATCTTTTAACCTTTTGTGTTATTACACAAATTCTTACAATAACCTCAGCTCATTTTGGATCGGATGATATAGGGTAAGAATTAGTGTAGTTACACTTTTCCTTACATTTCCCGTAACAAATTATGTTTATTCTTTCATAATGTATGTAACTACGCAAATTCTCATTATTTTTGTAAGAAACAAGGTTATCTTATAACACTTTGTGTGGCTACACAAATGCTTGTCATAAGTTGAGCTCGTTTTGGGTTGTGTGATCTCATGTAAGAATTTTTGTAGTTACACTTTTCCTTATACTTTCTTTAACATTTTATGTATATTTTGTAAGAATTTATGTAACTACCTAAATTTTGAGTTTTTTTTTTGTAAGAAACAAGGTTATCTTTTAACCTTTTGTGTTATTACACAAATTCTTACAATAACTTCAGCTCATTTTGGATCAGATGATATAGGGTAAGAATTAGTGTAGTTACACTTTTCCTTACATTTCCTGTAACAAATTATGTTTATTCTTTCATAATATATGTAGCTACACAAATTCTCATTATTTTTGTAAGAAACGAGTTTATCTTGCAACAATTTGTATGGCTATACAAATGCTTACCATAAGTTGAGGTCCTTTTGGATTGGGTGATCTTGGATAAGAATTTGTGTAGTTACACTTTTCATTATACTTTCTTTAACATTTTATGTATGTTTTGTAAGAATTTATGTAGCTACCTAAATTTTGAATATTTTTGTAAGAAACAATGTTATCTTTTAACCCTTTGTGTTATTACACAACAAGGGCGATTCAAAGATTTTAGGGCATTGTATAGTTTATTAAAATGAAGCCCTTAATTTATAATCAGTAAGAGATATAAGTTTTTTTCAAAAACAATATTGTATTACAAAATTTATTATTAGATTATCCTCTTGAGCAACAAAAAATTGACTTATAAACATCTAAAAATCAAACATTTTTACTTAAAAAGTGTCATCTTTTTGCATGTTTTGAAGCAAAATCATCTACAACACTTTCAATATCAACTTCTTCCAAAAGATCACTTTTGATTGCCATTAAAGCAAGTCCATTTAGTCTTTCTTGCGACATAGTTGTTCGTAAGTATGACTTCAACAACTTCACTTTTGAAAAGCTTCGCTCTACAGAAGCAACAATAATAGGAATAGTCAATAAGATTCTATAAGCAATTATCACATTTGGGAAACAATTATAACGTTTTGAAAATCTTAATAAATCCATTGCTCCCAATTTTTCTTTAGGTAAAAGCTCTCTCAGTAATTTCAGCTCAATAAATAACTCGTTTCCACCAACATCAGATAACTCATATTTCTTAAGAGAATTTTCAAAATTTTTACAATGAATTTCGAGATTAACATCATCCAATGAATGTAGTTTATCATAAGGAAATAAGACGCCAAAAACATTCTCATACAATTGATATTGTTCAAATCTCTTATCCAAAGAAATAATAGCTTGATCGACAATATACAAGAAGTCTTCAATTCTAAATGACTCCTCGGTAGATATTAGTGTTTCATCGCTATCAATTTCATCAAATTGTCGTTTCATATGTATCATACGCTTTTGAGGAAAGGTAGGATCAATTTAAATTTCATTAGCTATTTTTCTTGTTGTGTCCATTGCACTTGAAAAACCATTATCTCTATAACTTTTGAAAAATGAAATAAGCCTTTTTTATCTCAGAAATAGCAACATCAACCAACATGTCTTTTGACTGTAAATCATTGCTAACTAAGTTCACAACAAGCAAAATTTTATACCAAATGATTGTAGATAGCAAAATTTTGAAACTACCAAGCTCATTTGTTGGCAAGGATTTAGCCTCATTTTGTATCTTAGGATCATTATCTATATGAGCTACTTGAAATAATGCCTTTCTTATTTCAACAACTTCAAACCTTATTGTCTTAATACTTTCAACACGACTTTCCCATCGTGTGACCATCAATGATTTAAGAGTTAAACATTTCACAATTTTCTCTTAATATATGTCATCTCTTTGAAGAGTTGACAAATAAAGTATAAATACTTTGGACTGTTCCAAAACAATCTCTCGTTTTCATCGAAGTGTTTGCAGTTTCACACAAAACTAAGTTAAGACTATGACAACCACAAGGAGTATAAAAAGCTCTATGATTCAAGTCTAGTTTTTTGCACACCTTGATTTTGCTCTTTCATGTTAGATCCATTATCATATCCTTGACCTCTTATGTTATCTATAGCTAAATCATGAGGTTTCAACACATTTTTTTAACACTTGAAAAAGTCATTCTCCAGTTGTATCAACTTGTAAGAATTCAATAAAACACTCTTCAATTCTAAAAGAATTTGAAGAGCCATCAACACACTTTAAAATTAATGATATTTGTTCTTGATGACTAGCATGAGGAGTACAATCCAACGTCACAGAAAAATATTTTGCTTCTTTAATTTTTTTAATAATGTTTGATCTAATTTTAGAAGAAAGTAAAAGTATTAACTCATTTTGAATAAATTTACTCAAATAATGATGATGAATCTTACCATTATTAATACGTTGAACATGCTCTTTCATCACATGATCAAACTCTGCCAACATCTCTATTAACCCTAAAAAACCCATTACTATTTTGATATCATTTTCACTTTTTCCACAAAATGCAAAATTTTGTTTAGCAAGATATGAAAATAATTCTAATAATTACATTTTTGCAATATTCTTTTTCTTTTCTGGAATTGCTCTTAAGCAACTTTATCAATGGTTTCTTTTTGTTGCAATCTATATTGAAGTTCACACCAAGTTGCCATATTCAACAAATGATCACTATTTGTTCATGGTCTCTAAGTCATCACTAAGATGGAACCAATCATTAAAGCCTTCATGAAACAAAGAACCTCTTTTAAGTCCTTTTGAAAATCTTACAACAAAAACAAAACACTTTATCTAGCTTCTTTGAATGAACAAGCTCATCTCTATCACAAGTTTTGTTATTGGAAAAATGTCTTATATAGAAATCAAAAGAGAATCTACGAAAGTATTTATCTTTAAGGGCTTTTACTATGGTCATATCTCGTTTAGGGCCTTTTACTACTAAAAATTAATTAATTTCGAATCAAGAGAATCTCAATTTCTTGGATCATAAATATGAAATAAATTACTCATTTTCCTCAACATGTTGAGCATTCTCATAAGAATTTTGTTCTTCATTTTGTTCATAGTCTTGTGAACTCCTAGTGTTTTCGACATTAACATCATTATTTACATTATGTTTTGCTTGTTCAATATTCCTATCGTCAACATTTTTTACATCAACCTCTTCTACATTAATATACTTTTCATCTACGTGTGACTCCTTAAAAATATTTATTTAGAGCATCCTTTTGAGATTGAATTAATTGTTATGAGCTTTTTTATTTTTTTACGTTTTTCACAACCGGATGGATATTTTCGAAGTATATTAACACCAAATAAAAATTTATTATGACTAAATAACTAAATAAAGAAAAAAAAAGAAGAGAGTAGATAGCACCCGTATTGTCACAAAAATGTATCATCGGACAATTTGAGACTACCGTTCGGATGAGATTAATAAATCAACCTATAAAAAAATCAAATATAAATTAATTAAAATAATTTGAAATTACAAATCATAAAATAAAATAAATTTGAAAAAAAAACTTACCGTATAGGTATGAAGTTTCTTGTAATGAGAAAGATTGGACTATTGGAGATATTTAAAAGAATTTCGCTAATAATCGATTATCGAAGAATCGAGAAGTACGAAATTGTAAAGTTAAAGTATGTATTTCCTTAAGCAAAATTAAAGAATAAAAATCTTTGACATTGTATACAAAGGGAGAGGGATAGACCTTAAATCCCAATTATAACCATTGAAGTAATTAATTATCGCACACATATTCCAAATATAACCTCAAATTCCAATGTCGGCCACCTGCTATGAAAGTTTAAATTAAAAAACTTTTTAGTCTAAAACTTTTAGGTAGTCATTATCTATATACTTTTTTTCTTTTACCAAAAGTTGTTATGTATACACACAAAATTATATATAAATTTATAATTTTTCTAAATATTTAATTTAATTTAGGTTCTATCTATTTTTGGGCCCTCATTTTTGGGCTCTGTGCAGTCACTCCTATTTCGCATGTTCAGAACTCCCACTGTTACAAAAATACAATAAATTCAGCTCATTTTGAATTGGATGATACAAGGTAAGAATTAGTGTAGTTACACTTTTCCTTACATTTCTTGTAACAAATTATGTACATGCTCTAAGAATTTTTGTAGCTACGCAAATTCTTATTATTTTTGTAAGAAACAAGTTTATCTTGTAACACTTTATGTGGCTACACAAATGCTTACCATAAGTTGAACTCGTTTTGGATAAAGTGATCTCGGGTAAAATTTATGTAGTTACACATTTACTTATAATTTATGTAACTTCTTATGTATGCTTTGTAAGAATTTATGTAGCTACCCAAATTCTGAATATTTTGTAAGAAACAAGATTATCTTTTAACACTTTGTGTTATTACACACATTTTGGATTGAGTGATTTAGGGTATGATTTTGTGTTATTACACTTATCCTTACACTTTTAGTAACAAATTATGTATATTCCCTAAGAGTTTATGTAGCTACGTAAATTCTGATTATATTTGTAAGAAACAATGTTATCGTGTAACACTTTCTGTTATTACACAAATTCTAACCATAAGTTGAGCTCCTTATAAATTTGGATATATAGAGTAAGAATTGGTGTTGTTACATATTTTCTAACATTTTATGTAAGAAATTATGTATTTTTCCTAATACTTTATGTAGCTACGTTGATGCTTACGAGTTTTGTAAGCGTTAATGTTATCGGGCTAGCATTTATATTATCACATAATTTCTTGCGTGGTAAGACTTTGTGTAATTACCGTTTTCTTTACAGTTATAGTAAACATTTATGTTACACCTCGTAAGAAATTATGTAAGAACCTGATACCGATAAAATCAATCAGCTTCATTTTAGCCTTAATTTTAGTTGTCTCACCGCATAATCTCCCATGAACAATGAGCAAGTGCTTTATTGGGTTTTGGGGCCTTTAAATTGCTAGATTTGGTTGAACCATTTATTGCAAAAGCTTTTGCATGTTAGAAAAGCAAATTGATTTGATTCAAAGTTGGGTCACTGAAAGGGAAAAAAATCCAGTACCATTCTCGATGCCTTTTTCTATGCCCTAATACTAAAAAATTAAATTTTAAGCCTTAATCTTAAACCCTACACCCTAAATTTTAAACCTATTTTTTAGTGTGAGGACATAAATAGGGGTACTAAAAAGGAGTAGAGGATTTCTCTTCCACTAAAAGATCTTGATTGAAGGTGATTCTCTTGAGGTCATTCGTGTTGGAAAAATTGATAACTTTTTAGATTTGAATGAGAAATTAATTCAAATGTTATCGAGGAAAAGCATAGAACCAATTGTTGGTTAGTAAATGTGCAACCTTGCACGACGTGCGTAACGGAATGTCTGAACTAGTTAGACCCTTCACGGGCCTTCGAATATTTTAACCCCAAATATTTTCCTCAAATAGAGTATATCTTTTCCAAATTATGTTTTGGGAAGTTTCCTTTAATTCAAACATTAATTTTGGAAATTTCTTTTTAAAGTCTCATTAATTCTCAAAATCATAAATTTTTCATTAGGTCAAAATTTTTCATTTTTTCACTGTGTGAAACCCCTATAAATATCATGTTAAACCTACAAGGTTAACACACAACTCAAAAACATAAAAAAGTTTCTATTGTTTTATTCGGTGACTTTCAAAAGTAGTTTTTAGTGATAGGAAAAGGCAAAGTTATAGTTTGTGATCTCTGCAGTTGTACTACTGCAGCTGATAATCTAGTTGTTGTATCCTGGGAGACAGATGACCGAAAATCTCAAGCACCAAAAAGTGGCCAAAAATCTGTCTTAAAAAAACTATGTAGCTACAGACCTCAACTCATTCTCAATCATTTTAGCTTTAGATATATTGTATCTATATTATGTTTTGTTTAATTAATAATAATATCAATATTTAATTTTATTATTTATTATTGTATTCTTGAAATAATGTTTTTCAAACAATTTGAAAGGTTGTAGCAGATGGTTTTGATAGATTACTAGTGGGTGTTGTCACAGAGGACATTCACAAAAAAACTCCAGGTTTCAAAAGTTTTATTTTCCTATATTTTGATAGAGATGGAAATCAAGTTTTTTTTTTGCTCGGCAAAAGTATGATTTATTAGAGGAAAATCATACAGGCCAGCACTATCCTGAGCCTCGTTAAAAACTTTCTTAATCTTAAATAAAAGAAAAGAGTATTCAAGATAGGTATTATAGAAACATGCACAACGCAGGAAATACAAGTCAAGAATAACACCAATAGCAACAAAATAAAAATAAACCGCAAGGCCAAACATCATGCCACCATTTGAAACCACGATGTGCGATCAACCCCACCTTTGGCCAAAGCATCAGTGAAACTATTCACTTCACGATAAACGTCATGGAAACACACACAAGGCAAAACTGCACAAGCTAAATCAATCTTACGAAACCACGACCCTAACTTCCAAGGCCTCTTCTCTTTGTTAAGCACCCACGCAACAGCGACAATCGAATCCGATTCAATCACAATAGATGGAACCGTGCACCATTTCAAACCATCAACAATGCATGACATATCACTCGTAATTCCGCATCATTTGAATCAAGAATTCCTAATAGGTTGGAAAACATGGCCAAAACCTGTCCAATATCATTTCGCAACACACCCCCACACCCTGCTAATCCTCGCTTCCCTTGCGCCGCACCATCGACATTGAACTTGAGTACCCCTCTCATCGGTGGAACTCAAACTATATGATCTCTCCTTGGTATAGTGAGAGGGCTCAGATTACATAACCAGGGACAATCCTACCATATTGTTTCTACCACCAAATACGACTGAGAGGTTGCCCGAACCCAATATAACGATCGTAATTTGATAAGGAAAACTAACTCCTCCACAGGTAAACACTTTGCCGAGAATATAAGGTCATTCCATGCAAGCCAAAGTGTCTACAAAACTACCGCAACTCCCGCCAGCCACCACTCTCGCACCACTCCCATGAAAAAACTACCAAAGTAGTGTTAGACAAAATATCCAAGTGCACATTGTCGAACCACCTCTATGCGCCACCATCCAAAGAAACGCCACCATACCTGCCACACAAATGCACAATCCAGAAAAATATGGTCCAACACCTTCTCTGCATTGCTACACCGTCGACCATTTAACTCTACAGCTGCAATCGGGAAACCTCTTTCACACAGCAGGCCCATAGTCAATAGACATTGCAAAAGCGCGAGCCAAAAAAAGTATTGAATTTTCTGTGGAATATGTAGACGCCAAACAAATTCCCCCGTAATCGATTGCTTCTATATCAATTTATAAAGAGCACCCACTGAAAATTCCCCCGTAGTCGATTGCTTCTATATCAACCTGTCCGGAACAAGCACATTGAGAGACACAACCAATACACATGATTTAAGTTCCTCAAGTTTTCGCTCCTCAAACGATCGAAGGGGGCGAATAAAAAATTCACACCATAAATCATGAGCAAAACTATCCTCATATGCATAATCCCGCACTAAAGCCAGGTTATTAACGGCCAGCCGAAATAGTCTCAGATAAACATGTTGCAAGGGGACATCTAAGCACCTAAAATCTTGCTAGAAAAGGATTTTCGAACCATCGCCCACTAACCATGTGAATTGGACACTGTCGAAAAATCGTTGGACATACTCATCATGTTGCACTTCGAGAATCTGATGCCACATAACAAATATGTTTCTGCATCCCTTAAAATTAGGTCACCATTGCAGAACATCACTGCCTTATTTGGTCGTAATAATAGATCGCCATAAGGATTTCTCCTCATTCGTATATCTCCAACTCCACTTGGTGAGCAAGGCTACATTACGCATATGAACATTTACAACACCAAGTTCCCCACAAGAATTTGGTTGACACGCCACACGCCAAATCACCCTACTTATTTTACGCTTTTCTACGGACTCACCCCACAAAAAATTACGTCGTATTCTATCAATCTTTAGGATGATGCTTTTTGGGACCAAGAATATGCCCACGTAGTAAAGTGGTAAGGCCGACAAAACTGAGTTCACCGAAACCAACCTACCAGCAAAAGATAGCGAGTCATGTTTCCACCCTGCCAAGTGTTGTCTAAAACGCTGCAATAACAGATCCCAAATGCTTAAACTACGCGGGTTGACCCCAAGCGGAGTTCCCGAATATTTGATCGGCAAATCCCCACAACTACACCCTATAACCTCCGCAACCTGTTCAGTAAGAATCGCCTAAAATCCTACTCCATACAAGCATGATTTATCATAATTAATTTTTAGACTCGATGCATATTCAAAGCATGTCAACACCCTCTTTAAGTTTCGAGCATAGCCTACATCCCCTATGAAAAATAGAATCGTATCATCCGTGAATTGTAGATGCGAAATCGATACCGTCCCCATCACACATACACCCTCAAAACACCTAATTCTTCTGCATTAAGCAAAAATTGATGGAACAGTTCAGTTACAATAACAAATAAAAGAGGCGAAAGGGAATCACCTTGTCTAATGCCCGTTGCATTGCAAATTCATGCATCGAGAAACCATTAACCAAAATTGATAAACGCGCCAAACCCACACATTCGGTCATCTACTAACGCCAACGAGCGCCAAATCCCATTCGATTCAGCATTTGATCCAAACAATCCCTCTTTATGCAATCGTAGGCCTTTGCAAAGTCGAGTTTCAGAATGAGGCCTCCCTCACTATATCTACGATGTTGCATAGAGTGTATTACTTCATGAGCCAACATGATGCCATCCAAAATCTGTCTCCCATGTACAAAAGCTGATTGCACATTGCTAATCAAGAACAACAACACTTTCTGAAGGCGAACAACAAGGCATTTAGCCAAAATCTTGTACAAAGAATTTAGCAAGCAAATAGGTCGATAGTCCCCAATACATATCGGGTTGTCTTTCTTCGGAATAAAAACAACAAAAGTCGAGTTCACCCTCTCAGAAGCTTGCACGATCCGTGAAAAGAATTAAAAACTTCATTAAATCGTCTTTTAAGAACACCCAGCCCTTCTTATAAAAAAGGAACGTGAAACCATCCGGACCCAGTGCTTTCCTCCATCACAATCCCAAACAGTATCTCCCACTTCATCTACAGTAAAAGCTTTTTCCAACTCGTCAGCTTGAGTCGCCTCTAACTTATTAAAATGTAAAGCCCCCTCTAAAGTTCCAACAGACTGTACTCGGCCAAAATGCTTCTTGAAAGCATGAAAAAAACAGTTTTCATATGTTGAAGATTGGTCTTCCAATGGCCATTAACCTGTAAACCAGGGATTGCATTTTTCAATGCTCGAAACTTTACCGTACGGGGAAAAAACTTTGTGTTTCGGTCCCCCTCCTTAATCCATTTCACCCGGGATTTTTGTCGCCAAAAGGATTCGCTATAGCGAGAAAGTTTCCATAGCTCCGATTGCAAACGCTTCCTCTCCTCAAAATCAGTACTAGATAGCAGGTCATCCCCAATCCCTCTATCCAATCCATCGATTCTACTCACCACATTCCTGATTTGGTCGTCAACATTCCCAAAAGTCCTCTTGTTCCAGCCACGTAAGAATTGCTTCATACCTATCAACTTCTATTGGAGATTTATTCCCCCAACTGTAGCAGACAGTCGCGCCCATTCATCCTCTATAATTTTAACATATCGCACTTCCGACATCCACACGTTCAAGAAACGAAAAAGGCACGGCCCTTCGTCCATCTCTCCATCCTGCAACAATATCAGCGTATGATCCGACAAGCCCTTGGGTAGCTCTCAAGCCATTCCTTTGACACAAGAAATTGATCGATCTGACTTCCCCGATTACCTGGGCCAAATCATGTAAACTGATGCCCCTGCAAAGGTATATCAAGCAACGCCGTCACTTCCACAAAAGCACTAAAATCAAACATACCTCTGGAAGAAGTATGGCCGCCTTGGCGTTCCTGCGGATGCAACCCCATATTAAAGTCACCCCCTATACACGACCAGAGCATAAGCGAAATGATTATCAAACTTATCTCATTCTAAAACAGTCATTGTTCACTGATATTACAAGGGGCATTTATCCCGATCAAACCACACTTCCAATTATCCACAGCCCATCGTCCTTCCACCACAATAAATCGAAGACCTTTCGCCACCACATCCATGTGGAAACGCGTCGTATCCCATATCAACACTATACCACTAGATCGACCCACTTACGGAGTGAACTCAAAAGCAAAACTATCAGTGTACCACAATCGACTAACAAGAAAACGATCAACTTGTTCCAATTTCATTTCCAACAGCATCACCACCTCACATCTTTGTTGTCGCGTCAAACTTTTGCACCGCCTTTCGTTTCGAAGACGAGCCTAATCCCTGTGTGTTCCACGAAAACACCCACATCACTCGATGCTAATGCCTCTTCTCCCGATCACCAATAAGTCTAGCAATATCCTTGATGACTTTTTCCTCGTTTCCCACTACTTCGGCTCCAATAAATTTTCCCAAAGCCGGCGTTTCTCTAGCCCCCTTTAGGATCACCCTATTCTTGTTCAAGAATTCTGAATCAGATAAAGACCTCTTAGCAACTGTGTTTGAATGTGGGGTCTTATTCGGTCTTCCACACCCCTCCTTCCCAAGCTTTTTCTACGCTTCCAATCTTTTCTCGGGAGGTAAAAAACTGAGAACGATCTCAAATACTTGTCGCACACGCTTATTCTCACCATTATATTTAATCATTGCCGCTTTACCAACCCTAGGAATTTTGGATCTAGGCCCACAATCAACCAGTCTATAATCAAAATTGACCAATTGCTTACTTCGTCTAATCTCACAACAATTGAGTCTTGTGTTTGCCATAACATCGATAAGCTCAAATTCCCCTGTCGATCGTTCAACCACGGCCAACTCTTTATTTTGACCATCCTTGCAATGTTGGGAATCAAAACTTGTATCCACCATCACATCTATGTGTTTGTGTTCCCCTGTCGATCATTCAACCAAACCAATCACTTCATCTTACATCTAGCTCGACTGTTTAGAATCCGTGGCAATGACCCTCAAGTCTTCCCTTCTATTCCCCTCCCATAAATGCTCAATATGATCCGGGCTTAGGAATTGTTTCGATACTGATTCTGGTAAAAAAGTATCATTCACAAACAATTCAATGGATTTTGCCTTATGCTCACTATTCATAGTATCACATCTACCACTGTTCAAAGATATCTCATCTTCTTCACTTGAGTCATCCTCTATATTGCAGAAAAAATCACATTTTGGTCCAATTGCCTCTTCTATCTCGACCACTCAGACCTGAAAAGCATTAGAATCCACTTGCAGCTCTATCATCTCATCAATCTTATATGTCCAGTCAGTCTCAATTTGGAAACGACATTTTTCAAATGAAGATGGCGCCAAAAACTCGCCCCAAATTGATATTAATCGTTGGTATGTTGCAACAGAATAGAGCGTGCTAAAAGAACTAAGGCTCTAGACTTTTTGAATGAATTTTTGCCAAACTTAAGGGAAAAGAAGAAACAAATCTGTTTGGCAATAAAGAAAACAATTAGCAAGATTAGAATGAATAGAATGCAAAATTGGAATTAAATAAAAAAATAAAGAAGAACAAATAAAATAAAATCTTGATTTTGAATTGAATCAAGAATGACGGTGGTATAGTTGTAGATGAATGAAGATGGAATTGATGTTTGTGTTGAAGTTGTCCTAGGCACCCGCTAGATCGTAGTTAATCTAGCAAACACCCTCAAAGGCTCTAATCGACCCTCCAAGATGTGATTATCTTGGTAAACCGAAGCGTGAAGAAGAATCACCAACAATCTCTTTAGAAAATTATGTTGAAACACTTCTAAAAGACTCAAGAAAAACTATCTTGCGGAAGAAAACTCAAAGAGTATCTTTATTGAATAAAATCAAGAAGAAAAGTTGTGATTTATAATGTGGGTGAAGACCTCCTTTATATAGGCTAAGGAGTCCTCAAAAATAACTATCTTAAAATAATAATAATAATAAAATATGTGGTAAATTTTATCCTAAATAAAACTCTAATATTTAAAATATAGAAAATACGTGATAAAACTCTATCCTAATTAAATATGATAAATTCTATCCTAATTTAAATGTGATAAAACCCTATCCTAATTAAACTTTAATATTTAATGTATCTTAGCTCATAAGAAAACTAAAGACAACATAAAATAATAAATGTTATATAAAACTCCTTTTAGGCTGGTAAATCTCAAGAAGGCCCCAATGGATCAATGCTGGATTGGACCTTTAAACTTGTAAGAGTAGCCCAATTATTTGTGTGCTCTAAATGTGGGCTTCTACTAACTTGGGCGTATAATTTCTTTAACTCTCCTTCATGGAATAAGCTAGGTCAAGCGTGAGCTTCTTGAAAGTCTTTATTTTCCAAACATGCTCGACTGGCCTTTGCTCACAAAATCTTGCACTGCTAAATTCACCATGGATCTGATTTGTGCTAATTTGGATCTTGTAATGGGTCTTTGTGGAAAAGTCAACCCATCATGCCCAAAAACTAAATTTTGAGCCTTGGTGCTTGCATCATTCCTCCTTCCTCAAAAATATTTAACCACAAATCTAAAACATAAAAGGCAAATAGATCAGCAACATTAAAAGTAGAACTGACATTATACTCACTAGACAGGTCTATGCGGTATGCATTTCATTGATGCATTCGAGCACTTGAAAAGGACCATCTCCTTTATGATGCAACTTTGTTTTGCGCTTAGTTGGAAACCTTTCCTTGGGCATGTAGACCCAAACCCAATCACCCGGTTCAAAGACCACTTGTTTGCGTCATTTACTCGCCTTTCTTGCATTGTCTTGGTTCACTCTTTCAATTTGTTTTCGAACTTTCTCACGAATAGTTTTGACGAATTCAACTTTTTGTTCACCATATAAACTACATATATGACTAACAGGCAAAGGAACAAGATCAAGTGCAGTTAAAGGATTAAAGTCATAAACAACTTCAAAAGGTGAATAACGAGTAGATGAATGAATAACCAGTAGGTGAATAACTGGTTTCATAGGTTCTTACCTACCACAGTCCTAAGTAATGCACCTAAAATTCTATTAACCACCTCAATTTGGCCATCGGTTTGTGGGTGACAAGTTGTTAAGTATAACAACTTTGTACCAACCTTTCCCCATAAGAGTTTCCAAAAGTGACTAAGAAACTTCACATCACGATCAGAAACGATGGTACGTGGAATCCCTTGAAGTCTCACTACTTCCTTAAAGAACAAGTTTGTAACATGTATGGCATCATTCATCTTGTGGCATACGATGAAGTGGGACATCTTGGAAAACCTGTCAACCACAACAAAATACTATCTCGACCTTTTTTAGTATATGGTAACCCAAGAACAAAATCCATAGATAAGTCCACTTAAGGCAAAGAAGAAACGGGTAAAGGGGTGTATAATCCATATGGCATTACCTTAGATTTTGCTTGTTTGCAAACAATACATGAAGCATATACCTTTTCAACATGGTTCCTCATATGCGGCCAAAAAAGTGTTCCATTACCATGTCCAATGTTTTTTGCAAGACCAAAGTGGCCCATCAAACCCCCTCCATGTGCTTCTTGAATTAATAATTCTTGAAGAGAGTATTATGGTAAACACAACCTGTTCATACGAAACAAGAAGACATTTACATGATAAAACTTATTAGAAGCACCATTCCCACAATGAGCATATATGTTAGAAAAATCAACATCATTTGAATACAAGTCTTTAATGTGCTCAAATCCCAAGATTTTAGCATACATTTTAGTGAGTAAAGAATAACGATGAGATAAAGCATCAGCAACTATGTTGCCTTTACCATGCTTGTATTCGATGACATAAGAGAATGTCTCAATGAATTTCACCCAACGAGCATGACATTTACTTAACTTGCCTTGCCCATTTAACCACTTAAGTAATTCATGGTCAGTGTGTATGACAAACTCTTTTGGCAATAAATAGTGTTGCCAAACCTCTAACGAACAAACCAAGGCGAGAAGTTCTTTGTCATATGTAGAATAGTTGAGTTAGGCTCCTTTAACTTTTTCACCAAAGTATAGGTCTCTTCTCTTGTAGGAGAACGGCACCAATACCTATTCCTAAAGCATCACATTCAAGTTCAAATGTGTTAGAAAAATCAGTTAAACGTAAAATAAGAGTAGAATATAACTTATCTTTCAAGGCCATGAAAGTCTTTTCTTGTGCATCTCTCCATTTGAATCCCCCAACTGTAGCAGACAGTCGTGCCCACTCATCCTCTATAATTTTAACATATCGCACTTCCGACACCCACACGTTCAAGAAAAGAAAAAGGCGTGGCCCTTCGTCCATCTCTCCATCCTGCAACAATATCAGCGTATGATCTGACAAGCCCTTGGGTAGAGTTGTAGCTCTCAAGTTGGTGAAGTGATCAAGCCATTCCTTTGACACAAGAAATTGATCGATCTGACTTCCCCAATTACCTGGGCCAAATCATGTAAACTGATGCCCCTGCAAAGGTATATCAAGCAACGCCGTCACTTCCACAAAAGCACTAAAATCAAACATACCTCTGGAAGAAGTATGGCCGCCTTGGCGTTCCTGCGGATGCAACCCCATATTAAAGTCATCCCCTATACACGACCAGAGCATAAGCGAAATGATTATCAAACTTATCTCATTCTAAAACAGTCATTGTTCACTGATATTACAAGGGGCATATATCCTGATCAAACCACACTTCCAATTATCCACAGCCCATCGTCCTTCCACCACAATAAATCGAAGACCTTTCGCCACCACATCCATGTGGAAATGCGTCGTATCCCTTATCAACACTATACCACTAGATCGACCCACTTAGGGAGTGAACTCAAAAGCAAAACTATCAGAGTACCACAATCGACTAACAAGAAAACGATCAACTTGTTCCAATTTCATTTCCAACAGCATCACCACCTCACATCTTTGTTGTCACGTCAAACTTTTGCACCGCCTTTCGTTTTAAAGATGAGCCAAATCCCTGTGTGTTCCATGAAAACACCCACATCACTCGATGCTAATGCCTCTTCTCCCGATCACCAATAAGTCTAGCGATATCCTTGACCACTTTTTCCTTGTTTCCCACTACTTCGGCTCCAATAAATTTTCCCAAAGCCAGTGTTTCTCTAGCCTCCTTTAGGATCACCCTCTTCATGTTCAAGAATTATGAATCAGATAAAGATCCCTTAGCAACTGCGTTTGAGTGTGGGGTCTTATTCGGTCTTCCACACCCCTCCTTCCCAAGCTTTTTCTCCACTTCCAATCTTTTCTCTGGAGGTAAAAAACTGAGAACGATCTCAAATACTTGTCGCACACGCTTATACTCACCATTATATTTAATCATTGTCGCTTTACCAACCCTAGGAATTTTGGATCTAGGCCCACAATCAACCAGTCTATAATCAAAATTGACCAATTCCTTACTTCATCTAATCTCACAAAAATTGAGTCTTGTGTTTGCCATAACATCGATAGGCTCAAATTCCCTTGTCGACTGTTCAACCATGGCCAATTCTTTATTTTGACCATCCTTAAAATGTTGGGAATCGAAACTTGTATACACCATCATATCTATGTGTTTGTGTTCCCTTGTCGATCATTCAACCAAACCAATCACTTTATCTTACATCTAGCTCAACTGTTTAGAATCCGTGGCAAGGACCCTCAAGTCTTCCCTTCTATTCCCTTCCCATAAATGGTCAATATGATACGGGCTTAGGCATTGTTTCGATACTGATTCTAGTAAAAAAGTATCATTCACAAACAATTCAATGGATTTTGCCTTATGCTCACTATTCACAGTATCACATCTACCACTGTTCAAAGATATCTCATCTTCTTCACTTGAGTCATCCTCTATATTGCAGCTAAAATCACATTTTGGTCCAATTGCCTCTTCTATCTCGATCACTTAGACCTGAAAAACATTAGAAACCACTTGCAGCTCTATCATCTCATCAATCTTATATGTCCAGTAAGTCTCAATTTGGAAACGACATTTTTCAAATGACGACGGCGCCAAATTTTCCACATTAATCTCTACCAACTCGCCAAATTGATATTAATCATTGGTATGTTGCAGCAGAATAGAGCGTGCTAAAATAACTAAGGCTCTAGACTTCTTGAATGATTTTTTGCCAAACTTAAGGGAAAAGAAGAAACAAATCTGTTTGGCAATAAAGAAAACAATGAGAAAGATTAGAATGAATAGAATGCAAAAATTGGAATTAAATAAAAAAAATAAAGAAGAACAAATAAAATAAAATCTTGATTTTGAATTGAATCAAGAATAACGGTGGTATAGTTGTAGATGAATGAAGATGGAATTGATGTTGATGTTGAAGTTGTCTTAGGCACCCTCTAGATCGTAGTTAATCTGGCAAACACCCTCAAATGCTCTAATCGACCCTCCAAGATATGATTATCTTGGTAAACCGAAGTATGAAGAAGAATTACCAACAATATCTTTAGAAAATTATGTTGAAACACTTCTAAAAAACTCAAGAAAAACTATCTCGCGGAAGAAAACTCAAAGAGTATCTTTATTGAATAAAATCAAGAAGAAAAGTTGTGATTTACATTGTGGGTGAAGACCTCCTTTATATAGGCTAAGGAGTCATCAAAAATAACTATCTTAAAATAATAATAATAATAATAAAATATGTGGTAAATTTTATCCTAAATAAAACTCTAATATTTAAAATATAGAAAATACGTGATAAAACTATATCCTAATTAAATATGATAAATTCTATCCTAATTTAAATGTGATAAAACCCTATCCTAATTAAACTTTAATATTTAATGTATCTTAGCTCATAAGAAAACTAAAGACAACATAAAATAATAAATGTTATATAAAACTCCTTTTAGGCTGGTAAATCTCAAGAAGGCCCCAATGGATCAATGCTGGATTGGACCTTTAAACTTGTAAGAGTAGCCCAATTATTTGTGTGCTCTAAATGTGGGCTTCTACTAACTTGGGCGTATAATTTCTTTAACTCTCCTTCATGGAATAAGCTAGGTCAAGCGTGGGCTTCTTGAAAGTCTTTATTTTCCAAACATGCTCGACTGGCCTTTGCTCACAAAATCTTGCACTGCTAAATTCACCATGGATCTGATTTGTGCTAATTTGGATCTTGTAACGGGTCCTTGTGGAAAAGTCAACCCATCATGTCCAAAAACTAAATTTTGAGCCTTGATGCTTGCATCATTCCTCCTTCCTCAAAAATATTTAACCACGAATCTAAAACATAAAAGGCAAATAGATCAGCGACTTTAAAAGTAGAACTGACATTATACTCACCAGGTAGGTCTATGTGGTATGCATTTCATTGATGCATTCGAGCACTTGAAAAGGACCATCTCCTTTATGATGCAACTTTGTTTTGCGCTTAGCTGGAAACCTTTCCTTGTGCATGTAGATCCAAACCCAATCACCTGGTTCAAAGACGACTTGTTTGCGTCATTTATTCACCTTTCTTGCATTATCTTGGTTCTCTCTTTCAATTTGTTTACGAACTTTCTCATGAATAGTTTTGATGAATTCAACTTTTTGTTCACCATCTAAACCACATATATGACTAACAGGCAAAGGAACAAGATCAAGTGTAGTTAAAGGATTAAAGTCATAAACAACTTCAAAAGGTGAATAACGAGTAGATGAATGAATAACCAGTAGGTGAATAACTAGTTTCATAGGTTCTTACCTACCACCGTTCTAAGTAATACACCTAAAATTCTATTAACCACCTCAGTTTGGCCATCGGATTGTGGGTGACAAGCTGTTGAGTATAACAACTTTGTACCAATCTTTCCCTATAAGACTTTCCAAAAGTGACTAAGAAACTTCACATCACGATCAGAAACGATGGTACATGGAATCCCATGAAGTCTCACTACTTGCTTAAAGAACAAGTCTGCAACATGTATGGCATCATTCATCTTGTGGCATACGATGAAGTGGGACATCTTGGAAAACCTGTCAACCACAACAAATTACTATCTCGACCTTTTTTAGTATATGGTAACCCAAGAACAAAATCCATAGATAAGTCCACCTAAGGCAAAGAAGAAACGGATAAAAGAGTGTATAATCCATATGGCATTACCTTAGATTTTGCTTGTTTGCAAACAATACATGAAGCACATACCTTTTCAACATGGTTCCTCATATTCGGCCAAAAAAAGTGTTCCATTACCATGTCTAATGTTTTTTGCAAGACCAACGTGGCCCATCAAACCCCCTCCATGTGCTTCTTGAATTAATAATTCTTGAAGAGAGCATTGTGGTAACCACAACCTGTTCATACGAAACATGAAGACATTTACAAGATATAACTTATTAGAAGCACCATTCCCATAATGAGCATATATGTTAGAAAAATCAACATCATTTGAATACAAGTCTTTAATGTTCTCAAATTCCAAGATTTTAGCATACATTTTAGTGAGTAAAGAATAACGATGAGATAAAGCATCAGAAACTATGTTATCCTTACCATGCTTGTATTCGATGACATAAGAGAATGTCTCAATAAATTTCACCCAACGAGCATGACATTTACTTAACTTACCTTACCCATTTAACCACTTAAGTGATCCATGGTCAGTGTGTATGACAAACTCTTTTGGCAATATATAGTGTTGTCAAACCTCTAACGAACAAACCAAGGCGAGAAGTTCTTTGTCATATGTAGAATAGTTGAGTTAAGCTCTTTTAACCCTTTCACCAAAGTAGGCGATAGGTCTATTCTCTTGTAGGGGAACGACACCAATACCTATTCCTAAAGCATCACATTCAAGCTCAAATGTGTTAGAAAAATCAGTTAAACGTAAAATATAAGTTGAACATAACTTATCTTTCAAGGCCATAAAAGCCTTTTCTTATGCATCTCCCCATTTGAATCCCATTTATTTTTTTGAAAATTTCTGTTAGAGGGGCTGCTATGGTGGAGAAATCTTTCACAAACCGTCGATAAAAGCAAGCTAAGCCATGGAAAGATCTCACCTCATGGAAGTTGGTGTAGGCCATTCACAAATAGCTTTCACCTTGTCATCATCCACATGAATTCCCTATGCACTTACTACAAAACCTAAGAATATAAGTTTATCACTACAGAAAACGCATTTGTCAAGGTTAGCAAACAATTTTTCATGACGAAGAACATCAAAAACTGAATTAACATGAGAAATATGTAACTCTAAAGAAGTAGAATAAATCAAAATGTCATCGAAATAAACAACTACAAACTTACCCAAGAACTACCTTAAAACATGGTTCATTAGGCACATGAAAATACTAGGTGTATTTGTCAAGCCGAAAGGCATGACTAACCACTCATATAGCCAAACTTTGTTTTAAAGGTTGTTTTCCATTCATCCTTTTCTTTCATCCAAATTTGATGATATCCGTTTTTTAGATCAATCTTTGTGAACACACAAGCACCATAGAGCTCATCAAGCATATCATCAAGGCATGGAATTGGATGCTTATATTTGAATATAATACGATTAATAGGTCTACAATCAACATGCATACGATACATACCATCTTTTTTGGGCACCAATAGAATTGGAACAGCACAAGGACTCAAACTCTCTCAAATGTATCATTTTTCCAATAAGTCTTCTACTTGTAGTTCTAATTCTTTGGTCTCTTCGAGATTGCTCCTATAGTCTGGCCGATTAGGAATTGAGGATCCTAGAATCAAATCAGTTTGGTGTTCAATGCCTCTTAATGGAGGTAATCCATGTGGTGGATTGCCTAAGACATCAGCATAGTCTTGTAAAAGAGACATAAAAGCACTAGGCAGAGAATCATTAGCGTTAGAAATTGATAAATAGTTTTGCCTAAAGTGGATGAGAATGCAAGGTTGTTTTGAGAAAATGTCTTCTCTCACATCTTTTTTCTCGCATATAAATTTTGATTATTTCTTTTTTTTCTCACAAATAGATTCACTCACCTCCCATGGGCCTTTCAATTTTTGGCTTTTATGACTAAGGGCCTCTTTTTGTTCAGCCTTTTGCGATTCCATTCTTTTTATGTTCCCTTACCTCCTCATAAAATTTGGTCAATTTGACTTGATCTGTGTACACTTCTTTCGGATTCAAGAGATTCAAAGTGTATTTCTTACCATAGAATGTAAGAGAATAGCAATTAAGCTTTCCATGGTGAAGTACATCTCTATCATATTGCCAATGCCTTCCAAGTAATAAGTGGGCCGCATGCATTGGTACTACATCATACAAACATCATCATGGTAGTTACCAATGTGAAAAGTAATGAGAACATGTTTAATTACCTTAACCTCTGAACTTGCATTAAGCCATTGAAGATGGTATGGCTTAGGATGTCGCTGGTAAGGCAATGAGAGTGCATCCACAAGATGGCTGCTAATGACGTTTGCACAACTCCCACTATCAATAATAAGAGAACATAATTTCCTTTGATCAAACACCTATAATGGAAGATGTATGTTCTCTCAATGTCATCATCACTATCATCAGTGGAGCTAGTCTGCGACATCTTGACAACTCAAAAAAAAAAGAAAAGAAATCAAAGAAAAAAAATCTCACAGTTAACACTCCAAGGAAATATACTCAATGAGGCAAGTAAGTATTAATTGTGAATTTTAAATTTTATTCAAACTTCAATCTTTTGTCAAGCTAGGTGGTGACTCTGCTAACAAAAGGCTGTTTAGGGCACTATGAGTTCAAAGAAAACTTGACACCAAATGAAGTAGGTTGCATTAGTGAAGGAAAGTGCACTTTGTATATATCCTACTAACACAAGAAATCAAGAAAGTTTTAGAAAGCGTATAAAGAAGCAAGAAAAGGAATGAAAACGAAAACTTCAAACTAAGAACGAAAGAAAATTAGAATACTTCCTATAAACCCAAAATGTAATGAGCAACTTGAAGTATGCGTCGTTCAATGTTTCCTAATGTGTAAAATACACAAGATATGATAAAATACTTCTTTCAAAAGGTGAAACCTGAAAATTTAGAGATCAAACTAATACTTCTTGCTTTTTTCCTTTTCTTCTTTTTTTGGGAATTTTTTCTTTTCTTGTTTTTGAACGCAAGAATAATAAAAATAAACCAAATTCCAAAAGAGAATGATTAAAGAGCAAAAAAATAAAGATGAAAACATAAAGGGAAAGCGATATGAACGCCTAGATACTAATACCAAATGATAATAATCGTTGGTATGTTGCAGCGGAATGGATCGTAACGATTCAACAAGTTGCTGAAAGATCTAAGGCTCTAAACTTCTTGAATGAATTTTTGCCAAACTTAAAGGAAAAGAAGAAACAAATCTATTTGGCAATAAAAAAACAATGAGCAAGATTAGAATGAATAGAATGCAAAAATTGGAATTAAATAAAAAAAATAAAGAAGAACAAATAAAATAAAATCTTGATTTTGAATGGAATCAAGAATGACGACGGTATAGTTGTAGATGAATGAAGATGGAATTGATGTTGATGTTGAAGTTGTCCTAGGCACCCTCTAGATTGTAGTTAATCTAGCAAACACCGTCAAAGGCTCTAATTGACCCTCCAAGATGTGATTATCTTGGTAAACTGAAGCATGGAGAAGAATCACCAACAATCTCTCTAGAAAATTATGTTGAAATACTTTTAAAAGACTCAAGAAAAACTCTAGAAATTGTGTTGAAACATTTCTAAAAAAACTCAAGAAAAACTATCTTGTTGAAGAAAACTCAAAGAGTATCTTTATTGAATAAAATCAAGAAGAAAAGTTGTGATATACAATGTGGGTGAAGACCTCCTTTATATAGGCTAAGGAGTACTCAAAAAATAACTAACTAGCTTAAAATAATAATAATAATAATTTATGAGATAAATTATACCCTAAATAAAACTAATATTTAAAATAGAAAAAATATGGGATAAAATTCTATCCTAATTAAACTTTAATATTTAATGTATAAAACTCTATCCTAATTAAATATGATAAACTTCTAAAAGACTCAAGAAAACCTATCTTGATGAAGAAAACTCAAAGAGTATCTTTATTGAATAAAATCAAGAAGAAAAGTTGTGATTTACAATGTGGGTGAAGACCTCCTTTATATAGGTTAAAGTGTACTCAAAAAATAACTAATTAGCTTAAAATAATAATAATAATAATAATAATAAAATATGAGATAAATTTTACCCTAAATAAAACTCTAATATTTAAAATAGAAAAAATATGAAATAAAACTCTATCCTAATTAAATATGATAAATTCTATCCTAAATTAAATGTGATAAAACTCGATCCTAATTAAACTTTAATATTTAATGTATCTTAGCTCATAAAAAAACTAAAGATAACATAAAATAATAAAGGTTATATAAAACTCCTTTTGGGCTGGTAAATCTCAAGAAGGCCCCGACAAATCAATGTTGCATTGGACCTTTAAACTTGTAAGAGTAGTACAATTATTTGTGTGCACTAAATGTTGGCTTCTACTAACTTGGGCGTATAATCTTTTTAACTCTCCTTCATGGAATAAGCTAGGCCAAGCTTAAGCTAGTCTTTATTTTCCAAACATGCTCAAAGGCCTTTGTTCACAAATCTTACACTCCTAAATTCACCATGTATCTGATTTGTGCTGATTTGGATCTTGTAACAGGTCCTTGTGAAAACGTCAACCAATCATGTCCAGAAATTAAATTTTGAGCTTTGATGCTTGCATCACAAATAGCCGCAATGTTTCGAAAAGTTTCTTTCGTCCATGCGTGAATTGGGACTCCACTAACCGACACCCATAATCTGCGATTTAGTATTCCTATTTCTGGCGACCAATTCATCACAAATCAAAGCAATTATCCTCCAAAAGTCTCTTTCTTATTGCGTCATTATCAAACATAAGTAGCATCAACGAATAACCAGTTAACCTTTTTGTGCAAAATTCTTTTACTAAGTCCTTCACACTACAGGGGCGTTTACAAAATCCCAGCGCATATGTTTGCAGAATTTCTCACTTATCTTTATCCACCATGCCTACAATCGATTTTAGTATACTCTGGGCCTCCTTTTGTCCCACCAATGCACCAGTCTGTAAATTCCCCTGCCCTGTTTGCTTTGAATTCACCGGGGACTGATTTTTCCGCCTCTAAAAAGAATCACGGATATCCCTTTTCACCATCATGACTTGCACTCGAGACCCCTATAGGCGGAATCCATCGAAGCGCTCAATTACTCTATCTGCATCATCCTTTGTTTTCATCCGCACAAATCTAAATCTGAATCCGTCTCTTACTTTTTTCTTTGATACGAATACATCCATAAGCACCTCATGCCTATCAAAAACCTGTCAAATCCCTTTTTAGTGTAACTATAACAGTAAATTGGAAACGAATAGAGTCAAGCAGCGTTGATCCTGAGATCTGTTCTGCAATCCTTTCGATCTTCCCTGCGCTTTTCTTTGGGATCGCTCTTGAGACGCCATCATATAATAGATTTTGTGTTTTCAACTTATATGTTTTTTATGAAAATCAAGTTCTGACAGCTTTATATATTATATATATATATATATATGCCTTGTTTGGCAATTCGCGCATAGCATATTACATTAGCCGATAGCAATAGCTGATTGTATAAAAATATTTGGTAAAATTAACTGATAGCTGATAGCTGTTTGATTATTTGACCAAGTAAAATAACATATAAAGATACAATTATATTTAATACTTGTTTCAATAACTTATTAGTTAGTTATTATTTTGTATTAATTAATATTAATTATATTATGAAAAATAACTTTTTTAGTATTATTACTAAACATATATGAATGATGTATATATTATTTTTTATTTGTGAAATTATTTTTTAATATAATTTTATTAATTATTAAATTTAGATATATATATTAACTTCTTATTTGTAAAATTATATTTTGAATATAATTTTATTAATTATTAAATTTATATGTATATATTAATTTATTATTTATGAAATTATTTTTTAAATTTTATTAGTTATTCAAATTTATGTTATTTAAAAAATTATAATTATCAAAGACAAAAAAATCTTTACAAGTCTTTTATCTAAACCTTTAACTCAAAAAGCTCCTAAAGTGAGCTTTTAAAAAAAAGGTTTTACCTCAATCTGCTATTACAATCATCTATTTACCAAATATCTAAGTTAGCAGATTTAATTGGTCAAACTTTTAAAAATACTTCAAACCTCTAATTTTAACTCAAAAAGCTGTTTAACAATCAGGGTTATAAATTTTTAAAATTTAATGACCAAAATGTAAACACTTTACAAGTTCAGAGATCGTTTATATGGTTTACTTTTATTGTTATTATTGTTAAAACCAAAGAAGTAATCAAGAACAAAAGAATTATAATATACCAAGTGGGCTGCACAGCTAGCAATGAACTATAGAGATGTAGGATCTACCACCTTCTGGCCCTATAATTACATAATGTAGTAAAAAGAAAATTCAACTCCCAAAATTAGCATACTTGATCCATTCAGTTATTCTTAAAATCTTATAATTAATAATATGATATTCAAATCTCAAAATCTTAAACCTTTTCTTTTCTTTCTTTCTTTTCCTGACAAAACCTTTCTTTTATCTTTAGATTGCGGAATAGTTTGTAATATATTCATCACGAAAAATTTAACCACGTATAACTTTTAATACTACAACGATTAATTTGCAAATTAAGGGTGTTTATGGTTAACCAACATACTATAACGGTTAACATGTAAATTTTGTTTTTAGTGTAATTAGATGATAATGTCTAAAAATAATATGTTTATCTCATTATGGTTAACTAAAATACTACAATGATTAACCATCTATTTACCTTTATCCAACGGTTTAAAAAATGTGTAAAACTTTCAAGTTTGCATGGTTAATAAGATACATTTACACATTATAAGAGTTTTTAAGTTTTACATGCTTTTTGGATGGATAAAATGAATGACTGAGATTAACAATAGGATATATGAAGATTATCACTTGAAAAAAAAGAGCAAAGAGTTAATCTCAACCATCTATTTCACATATCCAATGATCCAAAAACATGTAAAACTCATAGTTTTACATTATGTGTAAGTAGATTATATCATATATATATATATATATGGAAAAAAAAACTTTGATACACAAGCTGTGTAAACTTTAGTTTACGCGTACCTTTTAGTTTTAGGGGTTATGGTTTTATGTTGTAGGATTTAAAATTTAAGGTTAGTGTTTAGAATTTAGGGTATATAGTTTAAGGTTTAGGGTTTAGTTTTTTAGGGTTAGGGTTAGAAATTTAGGATTTAGGTTTTATAGTGTAAATATGTAGGCTTGTGTAAAATTAATTTTACGCAGCCTGTGTATCAAAATTTTACCATATATATAGTTAGTATCCACTTACACAGTGTAAATTTTTTAAAGTTTTGCACGTTTTTTGGATAGTTGGATGGGTGAAACGGATGGCTAAATTAACTCCTAACTTTTTATCAAGTGATAATCTTCACATATTCTAGTGTTAATCACAGCCATCCGTTTGAAAGTTTTACACATTTTTTGTACCGTTGTATGAAGGTAAATTTTTAAATTTTATATTGTGTAAATTTTTTTAACTTTTACGTTGTGTAACCGGTTCCTAACCCATATATATGAGATAAGACTCTTACACTATATAAAACTTGAAAGTTTTACACCTTTTTTGAACCGTTGGATGAAAGTAAATTGATGATTGAGATTAACAATAGAAAATATGAAGATTATCACAAGAAAAAAAAGATAAAGAAATAATCTTAACCGTTTAT
Source organism: Hibiscus mutabilis (assembly GCA_019671005.1). Classification (NCBI taxonomy): domain Eukaryota; kingdom Viridiplantae; phylum Streptophyta; class Magnoliopsida; order Malvales; family Malvaceae; genus Hibiscus; species Hibiscus mutabilis. Next base: position 66,746,681 of record CM033711.1, read on the forward strand.
TACTATCATTCAACAGTCCAAAAAAATAAAAGTATTGAGTTTTACATAATATAAATGGATCATAACCCTATATATATCATCTCCTTATGCACTCTTAGTCGGATAAGATTCGAAACAACGGAGAACGAGGTTAATGTGAATTTTTGTCATTAAAGATTTAACTATATTTAAGGATGTCAAATATGATTATATGTATGGCGTGGATATATATTTTTTTGAAAAAAATATTAAATGCAAACATATGTCGAACATGACTATCACACATTTATAGTAGTATGTTGATAATGATGATGGTGATGGTGATGGTGATGGTGATGGTGATGGTCATCATCATCTAAACTTGTTGAAGGACACGGCATGAGACAAAACAAGTGCCCTTGTTTGATCTAAAGTACAGAACATTGAAGCCAAACGATGTTGTTTCTTGTCCTCTTCTGGCACAAATAATTGTCTCCTCCAAATATAGAAAGACAAACCCACTTTCAATTCTCTATTACTAGACCTACCTGGTTGGTTTGGTTGCCCCTAAATTAAGTTACTTTTGAATACTAAGGTGAATTTAGCTAGTTGATTTTTTATAGCCAAATAGAATTAAGGGTATAATATCTATTTTGTACTCACCTATATTTGTATTTTTGTTTTAATCAATCAATTAATTTTTTGACAAAAAAGTATATAATGATATGTTTTGTTTTTATTTTGATATTTTACCGTTAAAAATTAACGGCAAAACTGACTGACACTTCTTATGAGAGAAAATGATTTTTTTTAAAAAAAATTACTCGTCAGCTTTGCTGTTAGTTTTTAATGGGTACCAAAATAGAAACAAAATATAATATTATATATTATTTTACCAAAAATTTAAGTGGGTAACCAAAGTAGAAACATGAGAATAGGTAGAGTACCAAATATGTAGTTTACCCTAAAATTAAATTGAACTCAAAATGATACAATTGATTTTCAAAACTTTTTATTAACCAATCAAATTCAGTTAAACGCGATCAAATTGAGTTTTTCAGATTTATTTATGATAGTTTGTTTGAGGAGTGCTAATTGAGTTGAGCAGTTTGTGAGTAGTTAAAGTTTGACTCAATAAAAATTCAGTCAATGCTCGATTTGAATTAACTCGACTCAAACTCGAACTTGACTTAAGACCTGAATGAGTCAAGTAGAGCAAGAACTAACTCGACTCGATAAGCTCGTGAGCAACTCGTTAATTTTGTTTAAAAATATTCGTTTGGTGTACTTGTGGATTGTTACGTTAGAGTTTAGGTTTTGAAATTGTTTCCCACATTATTTTGGTATCTTTTTGTTAAATTTATTCATTTATGTTTATATTAAGTTCTATATAATATTACTAAATTTTGTATCTATTTTTTAAAAAATAATGTAAAAATTTTGGCGAGCTTAACAAGTACGAGTCGAGCTAAAGCTCATAAATCTTATCCAGTATCAATTTGAGTATTACTCAATTTGTGACTAACTCGCTCGATAAGCGCCCCTAGTTTGTCTATATTTTCAAATATATTTTTATAATTACATTTAATTAAAAATATATTTTATTATTGAATAGATATTTTGGCCAGATAAAATCTTAGTTATTATTATTGACTATGACCGCACAAAAAGATTTGATCCGAGTAATTTGAGCAGTTTATCCGATAATTCGATTTAAAATTTTAAATATTCAATTTATATTTTTAATTTTTTGAATAATTTATATCAGATATCCAAAACAAAAAAAAATAATCCAATCGTCGCTAAAATCCTAGTTTTTCTCAAATGGACCTTTAGAGTTTCCTCAGTTCTAAGTAAGTGTCCAACTCAATAGTAAGACAGGAACCCGTTACTCTAGCTTGTCTCAAATCTCATCCTCCACTGCCTTTGCCTACTGTCCCGAATCTTCAACAATGACCCTTGAGGTCTTATTCATTTTTATTTTTTTATAAGGGTAAACTTTGATACATAAATTGTGTAAAATTAATTTGCACAAGCCTGTATATTTACACTAAAAAAATTTAAATTTTAAATTTCTAACTTAACCCTAAAAAATTAAATCCTAAACCTTATACCCTAAATTCTAAACACTAACCTTAAATTCTAAACTCTACAATCTAAACCCCTAAACTTTAAACTTTAAACTAAAACACTAACCCCTAAAACTAAAAGGCACGTGTAAACTAAAATTTACACAGCCTGTGTATTAAAGTTTTTCCTTTTTATAATTAATTTTTCTTATTTTTAAAACTGATTTCCAACCAGTCAAAAGGCGACATTTGTGCATGCCACAAATATATTAATTTCTTTTTATTTTATTCATAATCACTATTAATTTCTTAAAATCTTAAGGATAGTCATCAGTGGCCAACGACACCCATAAAACAATTGTTCTTGTTGGGTCCAACCAAACGCTATTTGTAGAACCAACACATAATAATTTTTGTGTACTCGAAATCGTTCAGGTCGTATCCACTGTTAACTTTGTCAAAATTTTCCCAGATATCTTTAAGATCAGAATTTTTGATAGAAACAACTTTAAATAACATATTTACGCCATAGAGTTACCTTTGCCCTGATAGAAGGTTTATTGCCTACGGCTTCAAAAAATAAATAGATTGTTGGATTTATAACAAGAAGATATGTAGGCACATCATAATTTACACTTGTTAAAAAAAATTTGATTTTTGACAATTTGAATTTACAATCATAATTTACGAGTGAATATTTAATTACTTAAATTGAGAACACATTAATCTAACTATAAAAAATTCACACTATTTTTAAAAGTTTAATGCAATATCAAAATAAAATTGTATTAATTTTTAAATAATTTTAAGATGATTATATAATAATATTTATTTTAAATTTTTTAAATCAAACACATATCTTACGAATAAAGTTGTTTAAATTTAAATCTTTTAGAATAAATACTATTTATACTACGGACCATTCGTTAGATTAAAATACTAAAAGGTGGTAGTAAATTGGCCTTCATTTATAAAATGATAGAAGAGGGGAGTAGATTAGAAAAACGAAGGTGCGCTATTTAACAGTGCACTTTATAACATTTTTGCCATTCAACGAATAACTTCATCCCCTGCACTTACAACAGTTTTGCCGCCCATTTTTTCCTTTTATATACAAAAAACTGTAAGAAACAGAAAAAAAAAAAACAGAGTACCCATGTCCCACTAAGAGGGGAGGGGAAAAACAAAGGAAAATATAAGTTTCTAATGCTTGAAACAGCAACCACTTAGAAGACAAGGATATGAAAATTGAAGTTTTTCTGGGTATTACAAGATATGTGATGAGAACTTTGAGATCAGTTTCTAATAATTTTAGGACCAGTGTATAGAGCTCCAACAACCATCAAATCCTCAGGTTTGTCCCTCTCTTGAAGCCAAGCTACCTTATCTTTCTCTTCTTCTGGTATTGATACTTGCTCATCAACTGCATCGAAGTTTTTTTTAATTAAAAAATTCAGTCATTTGTTTAATTTTAATAGCCAAATATCATTGGGGCAGGGGGAATTGGTAATCGAGTAGGGGGAAAAGAGAGTACCTTGGAATTTTGTGAAAGGGTAGTCGGTGTAGCACGTACAGTGCCGTCCTTCGGGATCCGAATATGGAGGGCCTAGAACATCCAACACTGCACATGCTGTCACGGCTGTGAAGCAATGCATGTTGCCTCCATCAGCTGGATAAAGTATGGAGGTCTTGCAAGGAGCAGTCAAGTCAGAGTCGACCTTAACCTTAGCCAACCGGACTTCCAGATGTTGAGCTGCCATTACAAGAACAAAAATGGTGTCAGTAATTTCTCTACATGTACATCAAGGATGATGCTCTTAGTGAGGCTTCCGACTATAGTCATCGATAACACGACTTAAACCATAGCAAGCATTATACTGCATTCTAAGAATATGGAGCCTAACCAATGGCAATACATGAGCCCTAAAAGCCAAGAATTTGGTTCAACTTGAGCAATCTTTTTACTTAAACTATCAGATCCATTTGCCACTGAAACCCCAATTATGAAGCTTACATAGAATCCCACCCTCTACATTCCCGGCTTTTTACGTCCAAAAAGATCACTTACTTTTTGAAGGATCCACAGCAGCTGATATGCTAGGGACATCCACAACCCAATCATATGATTTGATGTGCATAGTCCCAAAGAGAAGCTTACTGAATACCGTCATCCCAGGGTGATTGTGAAGCGGAAGGACACCGAGTGGAGGCAAGCAAAAGATGCCAATCTGCATTACATGAAAATGTGTTCAAGTCCTATCAACGATAACACAGTCTTAACATTACTTAAATCGCAAATTATGGCTTGCATTTCTTGATACAAGCTGTACTCACTGAAAACTTCTTGCACTCGTGGATGTGCAGGTATGTTATTGTTGGAGCTCGCCGAGTTACTTGCGGACTGAAAAACGGCATCTGTGGGGTAAGACCAACATCGGCCGGCTGAATTTCATCTACACAAAAGAACAAAAAGAAGCAATGTTAGTATAACATAAGTAGTAGTATCTAATCAAGGCCGTACAGTTTCTAATCTTTAGCAATATCTTCATCAGACCAAACTAAATAAAAACTACATAAAGAAAACACAGACGGATATAGCTCTATCCGATAATCAAACCCGAATCCAATTAAACTAGTCGAACACGGACATGATGGGTGAGTTTGCATCACACATAACAAAGGTGCATGAAAATTGGAGCAACTAAAATGAATACAGACACGAGATATCTTCCATTTGACATCTGAAAGACTGAAACACCTGATACCAACTTGCTAATATAAAAAGGGAAAACAAAAAATTACATGTAATGATGAACCACACGCAGACGGACATGCATAAATAACAATGCACTCGGCCCATAACACAAACATTTGAAAGAAAAACGATAAAACATCAGAAATGGTACACTTCCCAACATTTTTTTACAGTTTTTTTCTTAAAAAATGTGACATAAGTAACTGCAAGTAGTTTATGATATCAGATTCCTTTGATCTTCATATATAAACAAATGGGTGGTAAGCCAGTGGCTCCTTGCCAAGGGTGACCCCTTTGAAAAGAATAGTAATAAATATGAATATAATATTAGAGAGAGAATGCAGGCATTTTCAAGTGTATGATTAATTCATCAATGAGTACGAAAAGATAGTTCAGGGAAAAACAAATTCTGAACGAGTTTCAGAAATTCATGCTTAATTATTCTAAAAAAATTCAATGAAAAATGAGTTGTGTAATTTTTAAGGACTTCTTCGTACGATGAAACTACATTTGGACTCAAAAAGTCGAGCAATCTTACGATCCAATAAAACCACAACAAAAACCATACCCAAAATAGCGCTAAGCAGTTGAATTTTATCGGGAGGAGGGACAAAACCAGTCCCGGCAGAGGCGAAAACGTCCTTGCAAGCATTGAAAAGCCTTTGAACAGGGTGCACCATCTTCCTTTGCTGCCGTCGGCTCTTCTTCCCCCGGCTATCAGAACAAGTAGTGTTTCTATTTTTATTCGTATTGGAAACTTTATTCGTGTCCTCTGTATTTGTTTTGGTTTCCTTATCCAATTCACTAAAACCTTTCCCTTTTATATCAGCCACAGTTGCTCTCCCCATTTAGAATTCTGAATCAACTCTACCAGAGGCATAGACAAAGGAAGAAAAAAACGAAGCTAAATTCCGATATGGGTAATTACGAAAACTGTTCAAAATTGAAAATCAAAATCTGGGTATCAAACAAAAACTGAAAATAACCCAGAAATGAAGACGAAGAGATGAAAACAGAGGATTGAGCAGAAGAAACAGGGGAAACAAAAGAGTCGAGTGAAAACTGTTTATTGATGTTTCCTTCTTTGGGGGGTAATTCAGGACGGGTTACTTGTACGGGGTGAGGACAGAGATGTAAAAGATTGCATCTCTGCAGGTGTTTGGTGGGGGGTATAAAAGGGGAGGAGGAGGAAGAAATAAAAAAGGGGGCTAGGGTTAAGGTGAAAGGGAGAGGGGCAGAGTGAACAGTTGGTATTTGAAAGAGAGAAGAATGAAAAACCAGGGGCCATGGTCTTGGTCTTCCACCTGCAGTTTCAAATCTATGGGCTAGTTAAAACCTTAAAACAGCGGATTTCTCTCATTCTCATTCTCATTCTCATTCTCATTCTCACTCTCACTATATATGTATCCCCCGTTTTCTTTTTTTCTTTTCCTTGTTTTACCCTCCATTGTCTTTGTTTTCTACGATATTATTACCCCCAACACTTGGATTCAATTGTTCCTCTCTTTTTCTTCTTTTTTTTTTAAACAAAAATTCAATTGTTCCAATTTTCACATATCCAAAATGTTACTATTTTAGGTTATTTTATGGTAAAAACTGTCTATAATGTTCAATCCAGTAATTTTTTTATAAATGAAAAGAAAAAATAAAATAATGGAAAACAAATGTTTAATGCAATAGTCATTTGGTCCTTGTTTATTTAAAAAATAGTCATTTGGTCCTTATTATTTTTTTTGACTTAAATGAAAAATCAACCCCTAAAGTATACTTTTTGTTTGTTTTTAGCCCTTAAACTATTGTTTGGTCAAAATAAGTCCTCAAACTATCATTTCTGATCACTTTAAGTCCGGTAGTTCTCTAAGTAAAAAAAAATATTTCGACCAATATGATGTTAACACGTCACAAAGATTTTTGACCAATAGATAATTTATGGACTAAAAGAAAAAATAACATAGTTTATATACTTATTTTGACCAAAAAATAGTTTAAGGGCCAAAACAAACAAAAGACATAGTTTAAAGGTCGATTTTTCATTTAAGCCCATTTTTAGTAGCTTAACTCTCAATGTTTTATTTTGGGTTAAATTGACCTTATGAAGATTAAAATTGTTAGTCGACTAATAATAAATAGTTTGAAATAACTTGACATTGTGACACATCAATACAAAAAATTATATTTTATATATTTTATAAAACTATTTTTCGATAGATGTATCATTCTATCAAGTCTACACTTTTGTCTATATGACATTGCTATGTCAATATGCATCGTCACTTAGGTTTATCACGTCATTTCAAGTCATTTATCGTTAGTCAATTAATATTTTTCATCTATAGAGGGGCTGTTTCTGTCTAAAATGAAAGTTTGAGGGTTAAAGTGCTTCAAAATAAAGAATGGAGACTACAAGCACCATTCAATCAAACGTTATAGACATTTTTTTGTAGGCATAATGCCAAAAAATATCCCTAAAGTTTGACTGAATAGTCATTTTGGCCCATATTCTTTTTTGAACCAATCTAACCCCCAACATTTTATTTTTGGATTAAAATGGCCCCTCTCAGAATAAGAAATGTTAGTCAACTAACGATAAATAGTTTAAAATGACGTGACAAACCTACATGACACTATAGTAGTGCATACAGATAAATATGCTGACTTCACATAATAACACATCTGCCAATTTTTTTTATAAAATTATATAAAATATTTTTCTAAAGACGTGTCATTCTGTCAAGTCATTTCAAGTTGTTTATCGTCAGTTGACTAACAGTTTTCATTCGCAGATGGGTCTTTTTGACCCAAAATAAAACATTGGAGATTTATTTAGTTCAAACAAATATGAGCCAAAATAACTATTCACTCAAATGTTAGGGGCATTTTTTGGCCATATGTCTTTTTGATATTATATCTTATTTTATTTTAAGAAATAATCCGAAGAGAAAATTATCCATATTTAAAATAAATGATATAAAAAATTATATCATACGAAATGATTGGATTTGTAAAAGGGTAAAACTTTGATACACAGGCTGTGTAAAATTAATTTTACACAAGCATGTGTATTTACACTATAAAAACCAAAATCCTAAATTTTTAACCCTAACCCTAAAAAACTAAACCCTAAACCTTAAACCCTATACACTAAATTCTAAACACTAACCTTAAATTCTAAACCCTACAACCTAAACCCCTAAACCTTAAACCTAAACTAAAACCCTAACCCCTAAAACTAAAAGGCACGTGTAAACTAAAGTTTACACGGCCTGTGTATCAAAGTTTTTTCCTTTGTAAAAAGCGTATAAATGTTTTGAGTAATATAAAACATATGTACCAGCTAAATAAAATTGGTATTTTTGAAGTTTAAATTTTTTATTTTATAAGGTGACTGTGTGTATCAAATGAAATAATATCAGGGGAAATTTTTAAAACAAATTGAAATAATCCAAATAATTTCAAATTTACAAGGAATTTCAAAAAGAGCATTTGTTTATTGCCTCCTACGCGGAAGGGTTCTTCTATTTTTTTATTAGCCGGTAGCGGTATTAGCTTTTAAGTCAGTTGTCGAGCAACAGTGTTTATTATTTCAATTATTTTTATAGTTTATTTTTTTAATTTTTAATAATAATATATGTTCTTGTGGCACGTGTTTTCTCTGCTTTTGTTGCATGCTTTTTATTGGTTTTTTTGGTTAGTCTCATCTGTCGTTTCACACGATTTCAGCATACATTACGGTCGTTTGGTGCTCGTATAGAGATCCTCAGCGGCACTAATTTTTTTATTTGATTTTGTTGGTGGTCATAAAAAAGATTGATCCCCACTTATTTGATGGTTTGTTAGCTGATGTAATCAGAATTGTATAGCAGAGCAATCTGCATGATAGTTTGGTTCGTTCACCACTCATTTTTCATCCCTTAAAGCGTCTCGTTTGGCTATAGACAATGAGATTCATGAAGGTTTATGGGTTTTGATGGTATGTTAATCTTCATGAAAGTGTTTGCTTTTCTTCGTACATTTTTACGAGATCTTTAGTGGACTAGTCTATTTTTTTCTTGCTTTTTGTTGCAGTGTATTTGTAATATCTTTTATGGTCTTTAATAAAATTAAGATGTTATTCTTGAGAAAAAACTTAAAAATTCCTTATTTAAATTCCACCAAAGATGTGACCTTTTTTATGTGGACGTTGAGATAGAGATTTCATATGGAGTGGGTTGATCTTGGATTTGGTATGTGCTGTATTTCTTTGATTTCTTATTTTGTCTATACTAATGGTATTTTATTCGATATTTTTGAGCCAATGAGGGGCTTACGACGAGGTGGTCCCTTATCCCTGTCTATTTTTTGTACATAGGGATTATCAGTTGGTTTGTATGATGAGCGACGTTCGGGTCGACATAAGGGCATTCAGGCAAGTCAAACTAATCCTCGTATTACTCGGTTATTTTATGCAAATGACAACCTACTTTTCATCAAGAGTATTGTTACCGAAGCTAACCATCTTAAGAAGTTTTTGGATATTATGCTTCCTCATCGGAAAAAAAAAGGTGAATTAAGAGAAATCTCCGGTCTCTTTCAGCTCATGCACGTCTAATCAACATCGACTTCTATCAATTCTTGGCGTCCAAGAAGTGAGTGATTCGAGTCACTACCTAGGAATTCCATTGTTAGATGAGAGGAACATGATTGTTGCGTTTGAGTTTCTATAAGATAGAACTGTTAAACACTCTTAGGGATGGACCAAAAATCTGTTCTCATGCAGAGGTCGTGAAGCACTTTCCACTTATGTCATGAGCTGCTATATACTACCATATTGTATAGTGAATGAAATAATGGGCCTAATGAGAGATTTCTGGTGGTCGAGTATATTACATGACCGAAGATGGATGCTAATTACATGGAAGAAGATTTTCCAACCTAAACGCTTTGAGAACTCAGACTACGGGATCTTAAAAGTTTTTGATACTTGCATTGCTTAGTAAGTAAGTTTGACAAGTGGACGTTGATTGCTAGTCATTGCAAGATGACCGACAATGTCCATGATCCAAGCTTTGCTAAAGTGAGGGCTCTCTTGTTGTAGATGCATCAAACATTGTTAGAAAGTTAACGCACCTGGAATCAAACATGTCCTTGTAGCCTTCTATATTTATTAAGCACGACGTATACTCTCACTTCACTCTACTTTTTGCGCGGGAATCAAATTTTGTTGTTCACACACTTACTCATTATGCACTTAATTAGGTGCTAAGTCATGTTTTTATTGTATTTATCAAATTATATTGAACGATGCAAGTCGTGGTCAATGAAAATATATCATTTATTCAAAAGAATAATGCTAAGTCATGTTCTTGCTAAAGGTGAAGCCTCTTTTGATCATGCGTTTGGGGAAGCTGGTGTTGCCACCATTATCTGTGATAAAGGGGTAATGTTTTGTGTAGCGATTGTTTTTTTATCGCTAAAAAAAGATGGGTTTTATTTTGTTTGGAAAATATTTTCTTCCGCGTGGAGTTTAAAAAAACCCGCATTTTATTTAAAATTGGAGTCGCCACCGGCCACTCAAGGTGGACCGAACACCGTAGAAAACCAGAGATTTCAAAATATTGGGTTCGGGAGTCGGTTACGGATGGGGAAGGATTAGCACCCCCACACCGCCCAAAATTGGTACTTTAATAATTACCGCTTTATTAATATTAAACTTTCCGAATTAAAGTGACGATTAGATTAAAATTCGGTTATAAGTGCGAGTAAATTTTAAAGAACCCGTTATTCGAGAGTAAACGCCCAACCACTATCACTACGCCTGATACTGGCCCCGTTTACGCTCGAATAAAAGGGCACCGCATTGACAAAATATATGTTCGTTATGCAAAGTTAAAAACACATGGCGAATATGAACAAATATAATGCGATAAAAATATAAACAAATAAGAGCATAATAAAATATTAATTTAACATAAATAAAATACTAATCTGAAACATACATACATACATAACTATTAATTTAACACATAAATAAAAACAAATCTAACATAAATAAAATACTAATCTAAAACATACATACATAAATATTAATCTAACATATAAATAAAAACATATCTAACATAAATAAAATACTAGTCTAAAACATACATAACTATTAACTTAACTTATAAATAAAACATATCTAACATAAATAAAATATTAATATAAAATATAAATTTAAAACATACTAATATAAAACATACAAATTAAAAACACAATTTTAAATTAACTTCTACTTCATTAAAATATAAAAATTACAACATAAATAAAAAGGAAAGAAAATATACCTAACTAGGAATTCGAATGACGAACCCCGACTGGACTCCACCGAGATCTACCACGACCTCTCCAAAAATATTAACTAGATCGGACCTAAAATAAGACCCCGATCGAACCGGTTAAGACCGAGGATATTACCCTGGTCCTAGGCTAGCCGGGAGCTAATGCCCCCTTATTTGGCTTGCCATGGCCGACTCATTTTTGGCTTGCTGCCAATCAATTCCCATCGCCATTTCATTTGCTCCTGCAATTGCTTCTTTGCTTCCTATTTATAGAGGGGAGGAGGGTGACGTGGAGCCTTGTGCTCCACTCCCCTCCCCTTTTTTATTATTATTAATTTTTTTTTGCTTTTTTGCTTTTTTTTTAATTTTATTATTATTATTATTTATATATATTATTACAATAATACTAAAAATATTAAAAACCCGTACAAAAATGAGTGATTACATTTTGGTGTGGGAGCCAACTGCTATCGAGCGTGATATGCTAAGGATGTATTATTTTTCATGCTGTTTTCTTTTTCTTATGTTAAGAGAGTTTGTAATAAGATTGCGATCTAACTGGGTTGTTGCTATCCCTCACGGCTTGAGGGGACTTTTGTAGCTTTTGTTTTGTTGAAATGAATGTGTTTATGTTTAAAGGATAAATGAATATGTCACGGGGTCATTATCCTCTTCCCAAAAGACATGTCTGATAGGATGTGCAGCGCCACCGTATTTATATCCCAAGACTTCCCTTTTCCTTTCTGATGTGGGATTAATGACCCGCCTCTTCTCAGGCGTGACAAATACATAAAGATAAATAATCTTAAATAAAAATAATAATTTATCTAAAAAAATCAAATCATAATCATGGAAAGTTTAACATTAATCACAAAAATTTGCAAGCATTTATTGCATAAATGACCAATAATACATTTAACCTATCCAAATATAAATAGCTGTAACCATAATTTGAATACAATCTGCATATTAGGAAAGCAAAGTTTTTAGACACTTACCTTCAAAGGTGATAGCCAACAGATTTAAAATTACTTCATTTTTTATATACCAACTTCAACTTCAACTTCAACTTCAACTTCAACTTCCTTTGCAAAGAAAACATATCCGGACCCCTTCATTTTTTGACTCTACGGATACCGTCAATACTTCAAAATTTCTCATTCTATACATGTAACAATGAGATCAACTTTGTTCTTCGTAAATTACCAACCACTTCTGCTGTTTGTTCTAAAATAATAATGAAGAGAGTAAATGTTTTTATTCATTCCATATATGTAACGATTGAAAAAGAAATAATATATTAAAAATTATAACTCTTTAAAAATAAATCAACACGCGTAAGTCATGCATATAATCAAACAAAATTAGTTAGATCAAATACATTTAGCGTTATAGAACGGTTCACGTGTTTATTTATTATATCAAACATAAAAAATTATTTTTTTATTTATATTTTAATTTTCTTTAAAAATGTATTTTCTAACATATATAGTTGCACAATTGAAATTGATGACTAGGAAATTAATAATGAATGAATTAATATTTACAAAATGTATTCACATGAATTCAATTATAATAACATATAAATATTAATAAAATAATATTTTAATTCATTAAAAACTTCAAAAGTGAAATTTTAAGCTAGATTAAACTCGGGCAAATAACTATTTTTATTATTCAAGTTTATTCCAATTTAAATCCACTAAAAGATATATAAAAATCCTAACCTATCTCATCAACCTGAGATAAATTAATCAGTTTAGCATGAACTCCCATCCATATCTATACATATAATAATATTCTACATATTTAAGGTATCTTACTTGCTATAACCAATTACTAATTGCCCATAGAATTGATGCCCCCGGTCTCTGAAACAAGGGATCGAGTGATTAAGGAAATGAAAGAGATTTATGTCCGTATGGAATTTTTTTTACCGACAATTATAGTTTTTATAGTTTGAATGCTTGTCAAGATTTTGGTTTAAATACTTACTAAGTTTCTATTAATTTTGAAGTAAAATAATTTTGTCCCTCCCATTGTCTAATCCTAACTCTGCTGCTATTTGAAAATTGATTTTTTTCTTGAAACTTAATTATGATTTAAATGGTTATAATAAATGTTGAAATATTTAATCTACCAAGGGTGGATGTTTTTCACAAGAAAATATAAAATGAAATAACTTGCTGGTGTAGTACTGTAGAAAAATAAAAGAAAGAAAAAAGTAAAACATTTTTTTCACAAAATATAAGAATTCGGAAATTGTCAAGCCATTTCTTTTAGAAATTTAGATAATATTAAAAGCTTTACAATATTATCCTTCATTTTTTTTCATTTAATAAAATACCATATTAATAATATCTAAATTAATTTTAATAAATAATTGCTAACAAAATTTTTAAACAAGACTATATATAATCATTACAAAATTTGGTAAGGATGGTTGACGCAGTACTTGAATCTTGGTAAAAAGAATATCAACCTATAACATTGTCGAGACGTTATGCTTTTTTAATTCATGTTAGAAATAATCACACCGTTTTGCAGGTAAAAAAGTCATTCTTCAAATAATATTATTTATAAAAATGTATTTTTGAAAGAAAAGTAAATCAAAATTAAAAAGAATATTTCAAGCGAATGGTTATTTTAAAATTAAAAAATAATCTTCTCAAGTGAACGGTTAACTTATTTTTATTGGGGGTAATTGAACAAAAACAAGAGACTAGTAGAAGAGAAATGGTAAAATTCCCCAAAAGCATATATAATTTTTAATCGTTTTATTCAAATCATGCAACTTAATTAATCGTTTTATTCTAAATATTAAATATTTATTTTAACTAAGTATGTAACCTTATTTAAATATAAAGGCAACGAATTTAAATTGGAGTAAAGCACGTGTTTCTCATGAAAACGATATTATAGATTAATTATAAATTAATTTAATTAATTATATCACTTTTCTGTTTAACATCAAACGATCGTTGAACTTTTAAAACTTTAAGTTGATTCGACGTTTAACCATGACAAATCGAAAATTTTTAACTTTTAGTTTAGTGACTTACTAATGTAGTTTATTTTTTCCTTAAAATAACCCATAACAGTTCAGTATAGAGGATGGTAAAAGAGAAGAAAAATAGATAATAAGGGGAAATGGAATTAAAGTTGTTTTTCAGTTATGGAAATGAAAAGGCAAAATTAGTGCAAAAAAAGGTAGGCGGCATTAGAAACAGCTAAGGCAAAGGCAGTAAAGGCATTTACAATGGGATTTTGCTTTTCTTTTACTAGTTAATTAATTTCTGGCTTTCGAGGCATGCAAATGCAAAGGTTGGCGTTGGGACACACGAATAAATACACTCATATTCTAGCTTTTGGCCAAAGTTGCAAGTTGTAACGTTAGACTTCGTAAAAAGATAAGCTAGAAATGAGGTCAAAATGAACCAAAGAATGATTATAATGGGAAAAAATGTTATTCTCATAATAGATTTGAGTTCGAACAATTTTATTTGTATAATATAGATGAATTTATGACTTCTTAAAAAATAAATATTATCATGAGATCACGTTAAAAATGTTAAAAAATTAAGGCCAGACTGTTAGGTAGCAAAAAAAAAACAGGGGGCTTGTTCTTGTTCTAGTTTTAGTTTGGTTCCAAATTCATACAAAAAGCTTCAAACTTAATCCTCCATACTCATGAGAAACACATGAATAGCACGAAGGTCGAGAGGTAGGAATAATGAGCTTATATGCTATACATGTGTATTTCTAATATTTTAATTAATAAAAAACTCAATTTATTCCAAAAAAAAAAAATAGGCAATTTATTCATTTTGAAAGATTTCACGTTAATTCATCGTGAATGAAAGTGGAAGCGAATAGGCAATTTTTTTCCACTTGGCCTATCAATTTTTATTACTCCCATTTATAAAATCTAAAAAATCATCACGCTGGATAATTTTTTAATTAAAAGATTGAGACCATGTTTGGTAAAGAGTTTTTGAGTTAAAATTAGAGTTTTGAAGCACTTTTAGATGTCTGACCAGTTAAATTTATCTAATTTGGATGTTTGGTAAATAGAGAATTGTAACAACGGGTTAGAGTGAAATCTTTCGTTTTGAAAAAACTCTTTTTAAGAGTTTTTGAGTTAGAGGTTTGGATAAAAGACTTGTAAAGACTATTTTAATCTTGATAATTATAAAAAATTCTCTAAATAACATAAATTTAATTAACTAATAAAATTAAAAAAATAATTTTATAAATAAAAAAATTAATATGTAAATTGATAAATACATATAAATTTAATAATTAATAAAATTATACTCAAAATATAATTTCATAAATAAGAAATTAATGTATACATATAAATTTAGTAATTATTAAAATTATATTAAAAAGATAATTTTACAAATAAAAAATTAATATGGACATCCTCATATATGTTCAATAATAATATTAAAAAATTAATTTTTATAATTTAATTAATATTAATAAGTAAAAAATATTAATAATTAATAAATTATTTAAACAAATATCTAATATAATTATATTCTTATATATTATTTTATATGTTTAAATAATTAAACAATTATTAATTAATTTTACTAAATATTATTATACAATCGGTACCGAAATATTTCATCATATCATATTATATAGAAGCATGGTTATCTACTTTGGACAAAACACGGCAGCGCGAGGTATAAAGGATGACGTCATGAAACGGAAAAAAGAGAAAAGATCCCCTCTGCTTTTGAGGGTAAAAGAGATGAGTTGAGGAGCAAATTCGTGTTTCTTTATACACAATTTTTACGTTTAAATATATAACAACTGATATGGATTGAAGGAAACTTTTCCCTAATTTAATTATAATTTATGGTTCACTTTTCTAATACAACAAAAGTTGAGAAAATTGGACGGACATGCTTTAATTTAATTCAACAAATTTGATAGTTTTTCTTTCTAATTGTTTTTAACTTAACAAGTAATTTTAAAGGAAAATAAAATAATATTCATCTTAAGAGACTTAAGTTTAAATAATTTTGTCTGCATGATATATGCCCTATTAAAAGATTAAGAAAAAAATTAACAGATATATGCCCTATCAAAGGGTTAAGAAAAAAATATTAACAGATATATGCCCTATCAAAGGGTTAAGAAAAAATATTAACAGATATTAACTTATAATCACCTTAAAGCTATTAAAAGCGACTTTTTTTTTTTTACAAATACTAATTCTAATCCTACCTAGAGAAAAAGAAAATAAGAGCTCTGAGAGGAAGAAAGAGAGTACTTCTCGTAAGTCTAAAAACGACTATTTTTAGTTTAACTGAAAACTTTCTTCTTAACTATATCTTTTATTAACCTTAGATATAGTTTTTTTTTCATCAAATAAGTACCTAACGTTTCATGTAACTGAAAATTCCATGAATATGAATTTTGTTATATTTAACAATTTAATGCTTGTTATATTCGAAAATCTGAAAATAAAATTTTCTCATAGTTGTGAATATTGTTATATTTGACAATTTGTTGCTTGTTATATTAGAAAATACGAAATTTCCAAAGATTCGACCGCCAAATCTGAAAAATATTTAAACCAAATCATTTATTCGGATATTCAAATATTTGATATCGAAATAAGCAGATATTCAATTTTTCAAATAGAATACAATATGAAATCTTATATATTTAATTTTTTAAATCGAATCGGATTTGACATAAAAAAAATGCACACCCTAATCACTAGAACAAGACATACAAAAAATCCAAATAATTATAAAACAAATCAGATAAGTCTAGAACATGTGACGCACTGAACACCACTAACGCTATACACTGCTGAACACCATTAATTTTTTATTTAATTTTAAATAATTATTAAAAATATCAATGACTCGACATACAATTAATCATATTTTAAAATAAAATTAGAAAAAAATATTTAATGAATCGTTCTCACAATCTCATTCATGATCCTACCCAATTAAATAAACCCACATCATCTATATTTTTCACATAATATTTTCTTAGAAATTGAAATTTACAGAATGACTTTACAATTGACTAACAGTTTTCATCCGCAGTGGGTCCATTTTGACCCAAAATAAAATGTTGATGGTTAAATTGCTACAAAAAAACATGAGTCTATAATACCCGAAATTTGTCCCACCGTGTATATATACATACATATAATAATAATTTCTTTTTAAACAAATAAATACATAGCCAAATAAATAAATAAAAGCCCTAAAATCAGTCCAAAGCAAAAAAATCCATTATAATGTCCATATTACACTCTCAGATCTCAGAGCCCATTTTAAACTACAAGGCCCAAATCTCGTTTTTACAACCCATTTACAATTCTCATAATCATTCTCTAACCCATTTGCAGCAAACGAAGCTCAAAGAAACACAAATAAATCTGGAAAAAAACCTCTTCTCCCGCCCAAATTTGAGATTCAGTGGACATATGGCAATTATTGATCGGTCCAGAAGCTTATCATACAGATAATGGTTTTGTTGGCCATTGACTTCATGCTTGTGACATCATCGATGATGTCACGACACACTTACCTATATAAAGGAAGAGAGAGAAAAAGTTAACACAATTATTACGGTCGTAATTGAGAAAAAGAGAGAGAAGCTTACCGAAGCTGAAAGATCCCCTAAAAGCGGAAGCATTCGCCAGAAAAGACGATCGACCGTTGGAGCCTTTGCCAGAATCACCATCACGCATCACCAGAAGGTAATCCTCTCTTCGAATCTATTTATCTCCTGTAAAATCACAAAAATAGACTTCAAATCTGAGATCTAAACAAAAACATAAGAAAAAAAATGAAAAAAGAAAAAAGAAATGTGACTTATCTTATCTGGTTGCCGGTGAGGGTTTAAGGGCACGAGGGAGTTAAAAATAAGAGGGTGATGGTTCGGTTAGTTAGATTTAGAAGGGGAAGAAGGGAGATTCTTATGAATTGGGCCTTAGATCTAAGTTTAAGACGGTGATATGGTGTTTTGGGGGAGTTTTAGGGTTTGGTGCGACGGCCAAAAATCGCCTTGCGATAGCCGGCGTCGCCTACAGCTGCTGAGATTCAAATTACAGTGGCTGACGAACACTGGAGTTCGGTCGGAGAGCAGTGGCTAAGAATTGAACGGCGGTTGGGGCAGCGGCTTATGACTAGTGTTAATCGTGTTCTTCGTAAACACGAAGAATACAGATGAACATTCTTCCAAAACCATAAGTTTTGATCCGTTTTATTGGGTATTTTTTTGGGAATATGTTGTGTATCTTAGAGGATTTTATAGTGAGTGGGGGGGGGGTAGAGAGAGAAAAATTAAAAAATGAAAAAAAAGAAATTGAAGGTTTGTAAGGGCCTTTATATAGGCGTTTTCCTCGGGCTCCGGGCCCGCGAATCCCTGCGAGCCCCCGATTGGGCCCGCGCCCTTCTTTCCTTTTTTTGATTCAGCTCCCATGTTTTAATACATTTCAATTTAGTCACTATTTCTTTGTAATTCGGTCCTTCAGTTTTGATAATAATTCAATTTGGTCCCTAATTTCCGTTGTTAAGTTAATTGCTTTGATTATTGTTTGATTGATGCATGGTTTTAAATATAACATATAGTATATTGTTAGTTAATTAAATTCACTTAGACATAATTTTTAGATCCTTAGATACTAAGTTCTTTAATAAGAATAAAATAATTAAATTAGGAGAGATAATTGTAGAAAATAAATGAGTATTGAAAGCAAAGCTTTGAAGTCCTAAGTTGGATAGTGTCTCATCGCAATGAGATGTTATTTAGGGGGGCTTTTAAGTAGAACATTTGATATTCATTTTAACTTAGAATATAAAATTAACCTAGTTAATCAAATTAAAGCTTTAATTAGTGCTAGTACTTTAATTAATTAGATTCACTAATCAATTTAGGAATATTGTTTAATTTAGGGTTTTAATACGAGTAATGCCCAAGAAATTGGGTGTTATTTCATAAATACCCTAAATTTAACACTATTCATAGCCTTTAAACAACCTAATTAATTAGAACCTTATAAGTTAGAACTTAAAATTGACAAAACAATAACCGGTCATTCATTCAAACCTTTTATGTTGGGATATATTTTTTAATATGAATCTAGGTGCCCTAAAGCAATTAAGTTCTTCTAATCTCATATTCGTTCCAAAATATATTTTCTTTTAAAAGATATCTCCATTTGGAATTAAAATTCAATTAATAATTATGATTAAATTGAATTCAAATTATTATTTGAAATGTCAAAATGCCACGTAAAATTAAAAGGTACCGATAACAAGCGTTTGTGGGGGTGTTAATCCTTCCCTACACGTAACCGACTCTCGAGCCCAAATTTTAAAGAAATGAATCTCAGGTTGTTTTATGGTGTCTGGTCTACCAAAGTGACTGGTGGGGACTCCAAATGTTTTTTAAGATTAAATAAAGAGGAAAAATCAAATTTTCATGGTTAATTAAATGAAAAAAAAACCTAATTTAATTAGAAAACTAAAATTTCAAGATAAAATAAAATAAAAAGGGTCAAAACTCTATTTTGCAAAATAAATCATCAGGCCATTTTCACACCTCGGTTAAAAAATAGTCACGACAGCTTGGCGACTCCACTGGGGACATTTGAGAGTCGGGCCTAATTAACTTTACGTGGCATTTTAGCATTTAGAATGGTAATTTGAATTTAATTTCTCCAGTAATTATTGAATGGATTTTTAGAAAGTATAAAGGTAGCTTTTCTGTATGATATATCTATCATTCATGCATAAGCCTTCTGCCCGAGCTTTTCACCCTTAAGTGGGAGCGAGACATGATCCGACGTGAGGCTCTCCACCTCTGAGTTTGGAATTTTGTCTTTCTTCTGGTATACTAACCTTATACAACGTAAGGGTGCTAATCATTCCCACACGTAACCGACTCTCGAGCCCAAATTTTAAAAAAAAGAATCTCTGGTTGTTTTATGGTGTCTGGTCTACCAAAGTGACCAGTGGGGACTCCAAATGTTTTTTAAGATTAAATAAAGAGGAAAATCAAATTTTTGTGGTTAATTAAATGAAAAAACCTAATTTAATTAGGAAACTAAAATTTTAAGATAAAATAAATTAAAAAGGGTCAAAACTCTATTTTGCAAAATAAATCGTCAATCTATTTTCACACCTCGGTTAAAAAATGGTCACGACAGCTTGGCGACTCCACTGGGGATATTCGAGAGTCGGGCCTAATTAAATTTTACGTGGCATTTTAGCATTTAGAATTGTAATTTGAATTTAATTTCTCCAATAATTATTGAATGGATTTTTAGAAAAATGGAGGTAGCTTTTGTGTATGATATATCTGTCATTCATGCGTAAGCCTTCTGCTCGGGCTTTTCACCCCTAAGTGGGAGTGAGGCATGATTCAACGTAAGGCTCTCCACCTTCGAGTTTGAAATTTTGTCTTTCTTCCGGTATACTAACCTTATACAACGTGAGCTACACGCCTCCGGTGTAAGGGGCCGTATACTCCCGAGTTGATGTCTTGTTGTCGCAATAGAAAATAACGATAGTTCGGGCACCCAAAGTCTAGGACGAAAACCACATGTTGTAATCTAGAAACTTACCTCACTAGAGCCAAACAGGGACCTAGGACATGGTGTTGTTGGTTTAAATACACTTCCATGGTTATCTTTTCTGCTTAATTTTACTTGCTTTACCGTGTTATTAATTCATCTATTTGTTTTCAATATTAATTCACAGTACTTATACAAGTTTTTTTATTTCTTTCTTATTCTATTGCTTTTAAATAAACCATGTCCTGTTGCATTATTTTGGTATCGGTTCGGGAATAAGTCAATTAGGAAGTATTCGATATGATTAAAGGGTCCAAGAAACAGGGAGAAGACAATATCACATTCTAGACATGGTCAGAGCAAACTCAACATGAAAAAGGGGATAGCCTTTATAAAGGTGATATATCACAAATGAAGAGTTACGTTAAGCTAAATACTAAGCCCAATGATTGTTTACCGAAGGTTAGAGAAATATGGGAACAATGGGGAAACGACATGAAAGTACATTTTCAACAAGAATTTGGTGACATAGCCCTATTGTTGTACGTTCAAGTAGATCGAGAGTTGCTTAGAGCAATGACTCAATTCTGGAACCCATCATAAAATTGTTTTACTTTTGGGCAAGTGGACATGACACCTACGTTCGAAGAGTATGAGGCCCTGATACACTGTGCCAGAATTCAAAGTGATAAGATTTACGTAAGACCCGACAACTCTGGTTTTAAGAAGAAATTGAGATTGATCATGGGTAAGAGCAAAGAATGGTTTAATGGCAAGATAGCTAACAATGACATTATTGATCAGAATGAGGACAAACAATGCATAAATTGGAAAGTCTTTAGGGAATTGATACTAGCAAGCGACGAACAGACCAAGATGAAGAGCTTATACACCATGTGCATATATGGGCTGGTATTATTTCCAAGAACTCCAGAGCATGTTGATCCATCAACATTATGGCTGTTTGAACAACTAGAAAAGGCATAAATCCGGTACTAGTAATCTTAGCTGAGACTTACAGATCGTTGACCGCGTGTAAGAAGTCAAGAGACAGAAGGTTATGGGGCTATGCTCAGTTGCTAGAAATTTGGTTCAGAGGTCATAGGTAGAATACATCTTATAAAGCTATTACGTATCTCAATATCTACTCATCGATAGAAGAACACATTGCTAGTTGCCGAAAGAAAAAAAATAAAGAAGAGCAATAGAAAGAGTACTTTAAGGATATGAAAGATATAGATGTTGTATGGAGAGCTCTATGGTTAAATAGAGGAACAACTTATCTATATCGATGTGGAGATAGAGATTGAGTCCCATTACCAAGAATTTAGGGAGGAACGTCGTATTGCCTTTTATTGGGGTCGAGACAAATTGTCTTAAGGCAGTTCATACCGGCTACTGCGGGCATGGCACGATTCGAATATGCACACAAGACAAACAATTACAAGGGAAATGTAACTCAAACTGCAAAAGCATGGGAAACACCAAAAAGAGTGAACCCTTATCAGAAGTTAGAAGTCATGCCAGGATACGAAGAATGGAAGTTTCAAAGGGTTAATGATAACATACTTCGAAAAAGCCAAGGAGACACTGGCCCATCTAATGAACCTGCTAGGAATGCACCATCAGCATTGGAGAAATTAAAGTATGATCGAGAATTGGATTTGAAAGGGTATGAGAAAAGAATCAATGATCTAACAAATGAGTTGACCATGATAAAGTTGCAAGTGAATGTTCATGAAAGAAAGGAAAAAGATCTCAAAGAACAGAATAGGAAAATCAATTAAGACTTGAAGGACTTACAGGAAATTCATCATGGGCGTAAAACAAAGCAAAAAGAAGGAACAAGCAAGATGATTAAGGATCTGTCTAAATAGCTAAATGAAACGACAAAAGGGAAAGAATAATTACAAGAAGATGTATGAGAAAAAGGCTCGAGAATTGAGAGAATCAAGCAACAAATCCAAGGATAAGTTAGAAGAAAAACATGCCCAAAATTTTGAACTAATGACTCAAGTGTCGCAATTAGAACAAATGATTACAAAGTACCAGAGCACTATAAACATGTAACTGAGATGATTCCTAGCCGGGTTATGATGCAAGGGATAGAGCAACAATCTAATGAAACTCTTTGCCAATATGCACAAAGGTGGAGAGACGTGGCAGCGCAGGTGCAACCACCACTGATGGAAAGTGAGGTTGCCCACATGTTTGTGTTAAGTGTGTAAAAGTATTATATTTTCTACCTTTTTTCTCATAATTATTGTTAGACTTAGGCTCATTTTAGTTTCATATTTAGTCATTCATGCATTATTTCATGGTTTTATTCACCGTTAAGCTTGATCACACAATTTGGTTGGTTTTGAGGAAAAAAATGTTGCTGGTTTGTGCGTTTTGTGAGCAGGATTTAATTACCTTAGCAAGTAGGAAATTGCCCAAGCAATTGAGGATAAGAATCAAGAAGCTGCCAATTTGATGACTGGATAAAATCCACGTTCGACAAAAAGCAAGAATAAATCTTAAAGAGTTGGAATTCCACGCAAAGATCAAAGGAGATTAAAACTTCCAGTTTATGAGGAGTTTTTGGAGGATAAGGATAAAAGAGATTTATTATCTCTTTTATCTTATTTAATTCCAACTTAAACTCATCCTCATCCACAACAATTTGACCTAATCATCTCTTATAAATAGAAGACTCAACCACAACATTTGGGGGCAAATTTGGGGAGAGAAAATTAGGGTTGTTCGATATCTTCTTCTTATTCATTATTTCTATTCAATTTATGTTGGAGAAGTTTTATCTTGTATTTCTTTTGCACCCAACCATGAACTAAACTAAATTGGCTTGGGTTATTGTGTTTTTGTGGCTGTGAAAAAGTTTGGATTTGTTTAGGTTTTTAATTGCAATTTAAATTCAAAGTTTGTTCATTCTTGGTTCTTAATTTGATTGCGAGTGAATTGGGAGAGGATCTCGGGAATTCATCCATTTATCTAATACCGGGAGAGTTAGATTCAAGAAACGAATGAGCATGGTTTTCATTCAAACGATCATTGGTGAAGACTAATCTAACTTAGGAATAAGCTACGAATTTCAACGGCTAAAAGGATCGTAAGATCCGTTGTTGTTCACCCATGGTTAACGCAGGGATGTATCACCAAGGCATGCACAATTGACCAGAGTTTCAATCTAGGGGTAACAAAAAACCATGCAGAACGCTTCGCCGAGCTTTGAAGGGAATCACCCAGTTGCAAAGGCAATCGTACCATTCCTAGTTGGCGCGAAGATTATAATTGTTCAAGCAATTCAATTGGTTCTAATCGCCAAGACAATTGCATTGCTTCAGCAACCAATTACTATGACGATCCATCCGACAATCACACTACGACTCACGATAACTCGACCTACTTTCTCTTATTTGATTACAATCTTCTTTTATTTTATTTTTCACTTTATTTTACTTGTTAATTCGAAACATCTACCATCACAATTTATTTCTCTTTTCAGTACAAGGAATTAGAAATCAGAGTTCAACTAATCCTTGTGGAGACGATATCTAATCTATACTATAACTTGCGACGTGTACACTTGCACCAATTGCGAAGCACTCGAAACACGCAACAGTTTGTGCAGACTCTGAGGAGGCCACTTTTTGAGCGATTGATCAGCAATGCTACATCGGATTTTGTTGACATAGTAATAACGAGTGATCTAATTGAAGCATCAATCAAAAGTGTGAGAATCAAAAATAGTGAAAGCTCTCGTAAAAGTTACAAAAGAAAAGATAATGAGGTTAACAATACAAGTGCTTATGAAGCCCCGAAGAATGTCACAATTATACCGTCTGGTGTTGGGTCAGGAAATTCTCATAACACAAATAAGAAAAATTCTCGAGGTTCGAGAAATGACAGGATGAACTTCACACTCATACCAGTGCCGTATGCAAAACTATACCCACAGCTTTACAAGATAGATCTGGTGAGACCGTATTATCTTACACCTCTACAACCTCATTATCCTCCATGGTATAATCTAGACGCTCATTATGAATTTCACGCTGGGATTTTGGGGCATACTATCAAAAGTTGCACTACTTTCAAAAAGATGGTTCAGAATTTGATTAAAATTGGGGTTTTAAAGATCGTTGAACCTAATATTGCGGCTAATCCTCTGCCCAACCATAGAGGAAGATGAGTAAATGCTATAGAAGAAGATGATGAGGCCAAGTGACTAAAGACTGATGTATCTGAGGTCAGATCTCTTTTGAAATGGGTGTTTGAACAATTGTATAATGTTGAGATGATACGTATAGAGATGAAGATTGAAAAGAAAATGGAATCAGGTGTATACTGCGAATATCATCAAGAAGATGATTATGAGATTCAACACTGTTCTGAATTCAGGTGATTGATTCAGAAAATAATAGTTAATAAAGAGATTGAATTCTTTGAAAAAACGGGAGAGAATAAGGAAGCAGGGGTGTGCACCTTTTAAAATTCTGGAGTCAGGTATGGGGTGAACAAGCTATTGGTCATTTGTGCTAGGCCAAAGGTTGGAAGTTCGTATAATGAAAATAAGCTGAAAGTAACTCCAATGGTGGTGATTTCTCCTTTGGAACCCTTCCATTTTAAAAATACTCACATGGTTCCCTAGAATTATGCAGCCAATGTAACCATACCAGAGGGATCAAAGCCACAGAAAGAGGTAAAACCATTGAGTGAAGAAAAGACGATGCCTGAATAAAAAACAAGTAAAAAGGCTGATGATAAAACGGTGAATGAGGTCGAGCACTTCACTAGAAGCGAAGCTGTTACTCACCAGATGCGTCTAAAGAAGCTAAGTGAACAAGCAAATTGGTCATTTATGCTAGGCCAAAGGTTGGAAGTTCGTCTAATGAAAACAAGCTGAAAGTGACTCAAATGGTGGTGATTTCTCCTTCGGAACCCTTCCGTTTTAAAGATAATTACAAGGTTCCATAGAATTATGCAGCCAATGTAACCATACTAGAGGGATCAAAGCCACTAGAAGAGGTAAAACCATTGAGCGAAGAAAAGACGATGCCTAAAGAAAAAATAAGTAAAACGCCTGATGTTGAGACGGTAAATGAGGTCGGGCACTTCACTAGAAGTGGAAGATGTTACTCACCAGAGGCGTCTAAAGAAGCTAAAAAGGTGAAAGAAAAGGTTGCTATAGTTCCAGAGAGAATTTTTAGGGAAGAACTTCCTCTAAAAATAAATGAGCCCGTTATTGAGGAACAAGCCCAAAAGTTTTTGAAGCACAACGAGTACATCATAGTTGAACAGCTGAAGAGACAACAAGAAAGAATATGTCCTTGAATTGTTGTTGAGTTTAGAAGGGAACCAGAATGCTATGGTCAAGGTGTTTAGTCAAACATTTTTCCTGAGCAATA
Source organism: Hibiscus mutabilis (assembly GCA_019671005.1). Lineage (NCBI taxonomy): Eukaryota > Viridiplantae > Streptophyta > Magnoliopsida > Malvales > Malvaceae > Hibiscus > Hibiscus mutabilis. The sequence continues at coordinate 66,772,729 of CM033711.1, forward strand.
TATCGGTGAACAAACTGGACAGAATTGTGAACCACATTAGTGTAGACAACTATATCACCTTTATTGATGATGAGATCCCAGAAGGAGGAATGAGACCCGTTAAGGCCTTGAATATAACAACCCACTGTAAAGGGTACGTTCTTCTAGGAGTGTTAATCGACAATGGGTTAGCATTAAATGTTCTCCCGATGGTCACATTACAGAGGCTTCCAATTGATGATTCGTATTTGAAAACTTATAAGAATACTGTGAGAGCTTTTGACGAAACAATCTGAGATGTGTTGGAAAAGATTGAGGTTCCATTGTTGATCAGACTTGTGGTTTACAATGTTGACATTGTGGTAATGGACATTAAACCAACCTATAATTGCTTGCTAGGTAGGCCTTGGATTTATTTTGCCGGAGCGGTACCATTATCCCTGCATCAGAAACTGAAATTTGTAATAGAATGAAAGTTGATTAGTATTGGGACAGAGGAAGACATTATCGCCCCCGTATCCACTGATGCCCCATACATCAAGGCACATGGGAATGCTCTAGAATGTTTATTTAGAGCCTTCGAGTTTATAAATGCAACCTTTATTGTCGAAGAGAGGTCCTCATCCGAGGTTGTCAAACTACACAAAGATGACTGTTCGTGAAACCCTTAGTAGATGAGCAAGGACATGAAAAGGGTTTGGGAAGAATCTACTGGGATGCCTACGCCCAAAACCTGTTCTTATAAAGAAAGATCGTTTCAGACTCGAATTTAAGCTGAACATTCAACAAAGGCAGAGAGATTTGAATCAAAGAGAAGATAAAAAAGGGCTTGGTTTTTTGGAGTAGAATTTTATAGTAAACTCATGAATTTCCCGAACTCGAATTGCATCTTCAAGTCTCGCGGGTTCGAAAATGTTGAAAAGAAACTTGAGAAGGACAACAAGGAAACTGCGAGGCTGCAAGAAGAAAAGATTTTCGGTGAGATCATGGAGGGACTGCACATTAATGGTATATTTGAAGGATCTCAGCCTAGCAAATTTTTGGAAATAATTTATCCATGCTTCCCTGGCGAAGCACTGAATATTTGGACGTTAGATGATCTCCCATTGTTTTTAAAGCAGAGTAATGCCTAGAACTACCTTGTACTTTTGCCCGTGAGTAGAAGGGATTTTCTGTAAAGGGTTATTATACAAGTTTTACTTCAATAAAGATGTTTTCATTTTTATTTTCAAATGGAAAACATGTTTCTTATCTCTCCGTATTCCATTCCAAATATATTATTACTTTCCTTTACAGGTCCTCAAGTATTAATTGTATGAATAATTCTGAATCCGATACTAAAATAGATGTTGAGCAGCTCGATTGTCTAGTGGAAGTTAATGAGTGCAAAGTTGAAATAGAATATGAAATCCCTGAAGAATTACTGAGGTTGGTAGAAAAAGATGACAAGCAAATCTTACCTCACAAAGAAGAGATAGAAATTTTGAATTTGGGAATAGATGAAATCAGAAAAGATGTGAAGATTGGTACTATTTTCTTGCCAAAAACTAGGCAAAAGTTGGTTCATCTGTTGCAAGAGTTTAAAGATGTCTTTGTCTGGTCTTATCAAGATATGTCAGGATTGGATACAGATATTGTAGTACACAAGCTACCCATAAAACCCGAATGTAAGCCAGTTTAACAGAAGCTTAAAAGATTGAAACTATAAATGGTATTTAAGATCAAAGAAGAGGTACAAAAGCAGATTGAGGCAGGATTCCTTCAGGTGGCAAGATATCCAGAGTGGGTATCCAACATAGTTCTAGTGCCGAAGAAAGATGGAAAAGTATGCATGTGCGTGGATTGTAGAGATTTGAATAGAATGACTCCGAAGGATAGCTTTCTTTTACCCCATATTGATATTCTAGTTGACAACACATCATGACATTCATGGTTCTTATTTATGGATGGTTTCTCGTGATACAATCAGATAAAAATATGAGTGGGGCACGTATTGTTATAAGGTGATGCCTTTTGGATTGAAGAATGTAGGGGCAACATATTAGCGAGCTATGGTAATGCTTTTCCACGACATGATGCACCAAGAGATTGAGGTGTACATGGATGACATGATTGCCAAGTCCTAAACTGAAGAGGAACATATTCGGAACTTGAGAAAGTTGTTTCAAAGATTGAGAAAACACCAATTGAAGCTCAATCCTAACAACTGCACTTTCGGAGTTACATTTGGAAAACTCATAGGCTTCGTAGTTAGTAGAAAAGGAATCAAGATTAATCCAGACAAGGTGAAAGTAATCCAAAATCTTCCACCACCTCATTCACAAAAAGAACTATGAGGATTCTTTGGGAGATTGAATTATACTTCCCAGTTCATTTCTCAGTTGACCGATAAATGTGATCCAGTTTTCAAGCTGCTTCGAAAGAATAATCCATGGGAATGGGACGAGGAATGCCAATAGATGCTCGACAAGATCAAGAAATATCTAACCAATAATCTGATTTTGCTAGCACTAGTTCCAAATAGACCACTCATTCTTTACTTGACAGTTTATGAAAATTCAATGGGGTGCGTACTAGGGCAACATGATGACACAGGAAAAAAGAAACAACCATTTATTACTTGAGCAAAAAATTTACAGAGTGTGAAGTACGGTACCCTCCAATTCAAAAATTATGTTGTGCTTTGGTTTGGGTAACCCGTAGACTTAGACAGTATATGTTATACCATAATACTTGGTTGATATCTCGTCTTGATCTATTGAAATTTTTGATGGAAGCACCAGCATTGACGGGAAGGATGGCACGCTGGGAAATGATGTTATTAGAATTTGACATAGTGTATGTAAGTTAGAGAGCAATAAAAGGAAGTGCCATAGCAGATTTCTTGGCTAGCCGTGCTTTAGAAGATTACGAGTCCTTGAACCTTGATTTCCCATATGAAGATGTGATTAGTATCTTCATGGAAGGAAATGGAACTTTAGAGAATGAAACCTGGAAATTGTACTTTGATGGGGTAGCTAACGCCCTAAGACGTGGAATTGGAGTAGTGTTGATCTCTTCAAATAATATACATTATCCTTTCACAAGACAATTGGATTTTTTTGTACCAATAACATGGCAGAATATAAATCTTGTGTCATGGGCTTGCGAGCTGCTATTGAAAGAAAGATAGAAGTCTTGAAGGTATACGAAGATTCAACATTAGTCATCTATCAGCTCCGTGGAGAATGGGAAACGAAGGATGCAAAGTTAATTGAGTATCGAAAACTGATCCTTGAATTGATAAAAGAATTTGAACAAGTCACTTTTACATACATCCCTAGGGAAGATAATCAAATGGTTGATGTCTTAGCTACACTGACTTCAGTATTTCTAGAAAATAAACAAGAGGACATGATGCCAATCCAAATGCAAAGTTACGAGACTTATGCTCACCGTTACAACATAGAGGAAGGGACGGATGGAAATCCATGCTACTTTGATATTTTGCAATATATTAAGTTTCAGACCTATCCAGAGAGACAAATGATAATGACAAGAGAATTATCAGAAGGATGGCTTCAGGATATGTTCTGAATGGTGAAACCCTGTACAAAATGGGCAAAGATCAAATCTTGCTAAGATGCGTCAATTCTCGATAAGCTAGAGACACCTTATTTGAGGTGCACGATGGGATCTGTGGAGCACATGCTAATGGCTAAGAAGATTATGAGATATGAATACTATTGGTCAACTATGGAGGGAGACTGCATTGAATATTCTAAGAAATGTCATAAGTGCCAGATATATGCTGACAGGATTAATTCCCCGCCAGTACATCTTCACACAATGAATTCACCATGGCCATTTTCTGTCTAGGGCATGGATGTTATCGTACAAATTCACCCCAAAGCTTCTAATAGACACCGCTTCATCCTTGTGGTCATTGATTACTTCAACAAATGGGTGGAAACAGCTTCATATGCCAATATTACAAGATCAATGGTCTATAAGTTCTTGAAAAAATCGATTATTTATCGATATGGATTGCCAGAAAGAATTATCACTGATAATGCCACTAACTTCAACAACAAGGTAATAGCAGAAGCGTGTGAGCAATTCAAAATTATGTACCACAATTCTGTAACTTATCACCCTAAGATGAATGGGGAAGTAGAGGCAGTATACAAGAACAACAAGAAAATTATACCGAAGATGATAGAGACTTACAAAGATTGGCACGAGAAGCTACCCTTTGCTTTGTTCGCATATCGGACTTCAATGCGAACTTCCACAAGGGCAACCTCTTACTCTTTGGTCTATGGGTTAGAAGTTGAACTTCCAATTGAATTTGAAATTTCGTCTCTTCGAGTTCTATATGAGGTAAAATTAGATGAAGTAGAATGGGTACGAGCTCGATTTAATTAGTTGAATCTTATCGAGGAAAAAATGCTGAAGGCTATTTGCCACAGTCAAATGTACTAAAAGAGAATGGTGCGGGTTTATGATAAGAAAGTTCAGCCCAGAGAGTTCTGAGAAGGAGATCTTGTGCTAAAAGGATCTTGCAAATACACCGTGGTGCACGTGGAAAATGGGTGATTAACTGGAAGGGGCCATATGTTGTCAAAAATGCTTTCTCTGGATGAGCATTGATTCTAACTAAGATGGACGATAAAGAGTTAAACAAACCAGTAAACTCTAATTCTATCAAGAAATATTATGTCTAAAGAGTACAAAGAGATTAAAAAAAAGAAATAAAGAAAAAGCAGAGTGAAAACCTGGAAAGGGCGCTTCGCAAAATGAATATATCTATGGTGAAAAATCGAAAGGGCGCCATTGATATAAAAAGAAGAAGAAGGATAAAGTGAAAAAGAAAAGGGGGGGTTCAAGATGAAAACTCGCAAAGAGCGTCTTAAAACTGAAGGAGAATCTAGGTTGAAAACCCATAAATGGTGTCTCAAATGCATTGAGAATAGACATCCGACAATTTAAACCTCTTAGACACTTGGTATTTCGGAATGGGATTTCATATATGTAGACATCTTGACAAAATTCAAAGTCTGTTGGACAAGGGTTTAAGCTCAAAGCTATATTCAATCAATAGGGTTGCAGAATCCCTCATGTGATGAATACTTGGGGAGCCAACTTTGATTCTTGATTTTGTTATTTTAGTTTTCCATGACTTTTTTTTTTCAAATCTCATTGTATTTCTGCTGATAAGCCTCAATAAAATTCATGAATTCTCTTCCGATCTTTCTTTTATTTTTGAAGCATCTTGCAATCAAACTAGTATAATTCATTAAAAGCAGAAGATTTCTTGGTATTACTATGTTTTGAAAGATGCACGTGAACTTTAACACTCATGGATATTGAAGAAGAGTGTATAAAGTAAAGACAGTGTTGAACCTCACACCAGCAAGTACACATAAATGTAAGACTGATGAAGCACTGGATCAGGTATAGAGGCTTCAGGGGTCATCGGACAATGTGCAACCTAGAACTGTTATTGACAACAAAGTCTGCCGCCCGAAGAACAATTTTTTTATCTTCGTACTTATGCTGGGATAATTGGAACCAAAATGCCAACACATTATCATACACTCTTGGATTAGTATCTCAGTTGGGACAGTTTATGAAGATGAAACATGCCTCCGAGATATTGTTGGGCCATAGTAGTGTTACTGCACTTAGAGCCATTGCCGTCCCTCAACTTCCTAGATTGAAAGAGAATGTATGCAGCTCTATGTTCTTCTATTTAAAAAAAGAAAAAAGAAAATTTGAACCATCGTTTTGTAAGGCTTGTTTCAGGCCTTTTAATTACTAAGTTTTTGGGTGGTTATAATGTTATGTAAACATGAATGGTTGTTGACTGGTCAAGGTTTACCTCTCTAGTGACGTGATTGGCCTGGTCAAGTCTAATTCAAAAAAGAAGAAGAAAAATGAAAGAACAAAAAAGAAAAAAAGAAAAACCGAGGTGAAAACCTAAAAGGGCACCTTGAGAAAAGAGGAAAAACAAAAAAACCAAAGTGAAAACCCGAAAGGGCACTTTAGAGCAACGGGCCAGAAACGCAAAATGGAGGTCTCAAAGGATCCTGAATATGAGATAAAATGTTAAAGTCGACCAGGAGTCAACGAGGAAGACTAATAAAGAAAGAGCCAAATGGGTCTTCCAAGAGGAAGAAGTTGCCTAATCGATCTCAATATGCTATAGTTCATGCATCATACATAGAAATTAGGATCATTATTACCAGCATACAAGTATTTTTAATCTGTTTTGACAGGAAATGAGCAAAGATCAAAGAATTCCTAATATGAAGAGTTCGCCCTTCAAAGATAGAATTCCTAATGTGAAGAGTTTGCCCAGCAAAGATAGAGCTCCTAATGTGATGAGTTCACTCAGCAAAGATAGAGCTCATAATGTAAAGAGTTCGCCCAGTGAAGAATCCGAAGCTCCCAATAAGAAGAGTTTGTCAAGCAAAGAATCTGAAGCTCCCAATAAGAAGGGGATGTTAAGCAAAGTGCAGAGTTTCTAATAAGAAGAGCTCATCGGTTTGTCACTTCTACAAAGAAGAAGACCAATATCACCAAGAAGAATGAATTAGTTCCTAATAAGAAGAATTGGTTCAGACTTCATGGTCAATTCGAGAGGGAATGAGTGAGAGTTCATGACAAGAAGAACTTGAAGCTCAAGAATAATGGTCAGATGCTCAAGGCCAAATTCGTGTATTCTCAGTCTTTGCCCCATTCTTGTTCCACAACAATGAGTAAAGATGGACAGCTGTAATACCCAAAATTTGTCCTGATGTGTATATATACATACATATAATAATTTCTTTTTAAAAAATAAATACATATCCAAATAAATAAATAAAATCCCTAAAATCTGTCCAATTATAATGTCCAGATTACACTCTCAAAGCCCGTTTTAAACTGCAAGCTCCAAATCTTGTTTTTACAACCCATTTACAATGCTCATAATCATTCTCTAACCCATTTAAAGAAAATGAAGCCCAAAGAAACACAAATAATTATGAAAAAAAACCCTTCTCCCACCCAAATTTGAGATTCGGGGGACACATGACAATTTTTGATTGATCTAGAAGCTTATAACACGGATAATGGTTTTGTTGGCCGCTAACGTCATACATGTGACATCATCAATGATGTCACGATGCACTTACCTATATAAAGGAAGAGAGAGAAAAAGTCAACATAATTATTACGCAATTATTACGGTCATAATTGAGAAAGAGAGAAAAGCTTACTAAAGCTGAAAGGTTGCCTGGAAGTGGAAGCATTTGCCAGAAAAGACGATCGGTTGTTGGAGCCCTTTCCGGAATCACCATCGTGCATCACCAAAAGGTAATCCTCTCTTCGAATCTCTTCATCTCCTACAAAATCACAAAAATAGACTTTAAATCTGGGATCTAAACAAAAACAAAAGCAAAAATATGAAAAAAGAAAAGAAAAATGTGACTTATCTTATCTGGTTGTCGGTGAGGGTTTAAGGGTGTGGATGAGTTGAAAATGAGAGTGTGAGGGTTCGATTAGTTATATTTAGGAGGGGAAGAAGGGGGATTCTTATGAATCGGGCCTTAGATCTAGGTTTAGGATGGTGAAATGGAGTTTTGGGAGAGTTTTAGGGTTTAGCGCGGCGGAGGTACGATGGCCGAAAATCGCCTTGCGGCAGTCGACATCTCCTATAGTGGCTGAGATTTGAATTCCGGTAGCCGAAGAACACCGAAGTTTGATCGGAGAGCGGCGGCTAAGAAACAAACGACAGTTGAGGCGGTGGTTCATGACTAGTGTTCATCTTGTTCTTCGTAAAGGCGGTGGTTCATGACTAGTGTTCATCTTGTTCTTCGTAAACACGAAGAACACGAATGAACATTCATCGAAAACCATGAATTTTTATCCGTTTTGCTGGGGTTTTCTGGGAATAAGGTGTTTATCTCAGAGGATTTTAGAGGGAGTGAGGGGGTAGAGAGAGAGAAAAATCAAAAAATGGAAAAAAGAAATTGAAGGTCTGTAAGGGCCTTTATATAGACGTTTTCCTCGGGCTCATGGGCCCTCGAATCCCCGCGAACCCCCGATTGGGTCCGCGCCCTTCTTTCCTTTTTTGTGATTCAGCTCCCATGTTTTAATACATTTTAATTTAGTCACTATTTCTTTGTAATTTGGTCCTTCAATTTTGATAATAATTCAATTTGGTCCCTAATTTCCTTTGTTAAGTTAATTGTTTTGATTATTGTTTGATTGATGCATGGTTTTAAGTATAACATATAGTATATTTTTAGTTAATTAAATTCACTTAGACATAATTGTTAGATCCTTAGATACTAAGTTCTTTAATAAGAATAAAATAATTAAATTATGAGAGATAATTGTAGAAAATAAATCAGTACTGAAAGGAAAGCTTTGAAGTCCTAAGTTGGAAAGTGTCTCATCACAATGAGATGTTATTTAATGGGGCTTTTAAGTAGAATATTTGATACTCATTTTAACTTAGAATATGAAATTAACCTAGTTAACCGAATTAAAGCTTTAATTTGTGCTAGTACTTTAATTAATTAGATTCGCTAATCAATTTAGGAATATTGTTCAATTTAGGGTTTTAATATGAGTAGTGCCCAAGAAATTGGGTGTTATTTCATAAACACCCTAAATTTAACACTATTCATAGCCTTTAAACGACCTAATTAATTAGAGCCTTTTAAGTTAGAACTTAAAACTGATAAAACAATAACCAGTCATGCATTCAAACATTTTATGTTGGGATATATTTTTGAATATGAATTGAGGTGCCCTAAAGCAATTGGGTGCTTCTAATCTCATATTCGTTCCAAAATATATTTCTTTATAAAAGGACATCTCTATTTAGAATTAAAATTCAATTAATAATTATGATTAAATTGAATTCAAATTATTATTTGAAATGCCAAAATGCTGCATAAAATTAAAAGGTACCGATAACGGGCGCTTGTGGGGTGCTAATCCTTCCCCACACGTAACCGACTCCCGAACCCAAATTCTAAAGAAATGAATCTCTGGTTGTTTTATGGTGTCCGGTCTACCAAAGTGTCCAGTGGCGACTCCAAATGATTTTTAAGATTAAATAAAGAAGAAAATCAAATTTTCGTGGTTAGTTAAATGAAAAACCCGAATTTAATAAGAAAACTAAATTTCGAAGATAAAATGAATTAAGAAGGGTCAAAACTCTATTTTGAAAAATAAATCGTCAGGCTATTTTCACACCTCGGTTAAAAATGGCCACGACAGAGTCAAAATGACTATTCAGACAAATGTTAGTAATTTTTTGACATTATTCCAATTCTAAATTTAAAAGTTAAAACATTAAATTCTAAGCTTGTACATTAAATTCAAGTCTTAAACCTTAAAATAAACCCTAAAAGTAACAAACTTTCATTACACAACATGTATATGATTTTTTTTATAATTATATTTCTTTTTGATTTGTGTGTTTTACTTTCTAATTTTATTTAGATTATGTTCGTAAATTTAAAATAAATTAAAATTATTTATTTTTAATAGTCTGAAGATGATTACAATATAGTATCTGTTCATAAATATTTTTTAACCCTTCGATAATGCACATACAATTTGTAGACAAAACGATTTAAACTCGTGTCTTCCAAGATGAACATCATTACTTTTCCACTAAGACACTTTTTGGGTTCAATTATTTGTTTGATATAAAAACTTAGTTGTTAAAATATTTTATTGACGTCATTCTTAACAAACATGAAACGAGGTATAAATATTAGAATTTTATTTATTTTAAAAATATTTTTATGTATTAATCATATATAATTTCACAGTGAGCCATATTTTAAAATATCATCATTAGTGAACTCACTTGATTTTTGTATATAAATTTATAAACATTATTAAAGGTGTACTTTTTTGGGAAAATTATCTCAGTGACCACTCAACTATTGGCCGCGACCTGTTTTGACCATCTAACTAAAAAAATTAAAATTTGACCACCAAACTATTTAAATAGACCTATTTTGACCACCAGCCGTTAAAATATAACGGAAAGGTGACGTGGCAGTTAAAGTAAAATTTGTATAATTACACTTTTAACCCTTTTTAATTATATGTTATATCAATTTGGTCCTAATTTTAATTTAATTAAATAAAACTAATCAAATATCATCACCTGGTTAAAGGAAAATTTAAAAGAAAGGAATATAGCAATGGTGAAAATTTAAAAGAAAGGAATATAGCAATGGTGTGGATTGAACCCTTAACCTTTTAGGTGAAAAGCCAAGGCTTAACCACTAGACCAACTACTCCTTTGTGATGTAAAATGCATCATTCTTTATATATCTTATAATAAAGTAAGTGTTAGGGAAAAAAGAAAAAAAATATTTGAGAGGAGACTCGAACATGAGTCACATGAGATATATAAAAATACGCATATCAAATATTCGAAAAAGTATTCAATTTAAATGAAAAGAAATTTTATTTTAAAAAGTATTCAAATATTTTTAAAAAATATTCGAATATTTGATTTAAAAATATTAAATCGAATTTTTAAAATATTCGAACACTTTTTAAAATTAAATTTATTTTTTTAAAATAAAATATTTTTTAAATAGAATATTTAATATTTTAATAAATATTCGATTTAATTTAAATATAAAAAAGAAAAAATATTCGAATATTTTAAATCGAATTTCTTTTCTTTAATAGTTTTTAAAATTGAATATTTAATAATTTCATATTTTAATTAAATCCAATATATTTGATATAGTGATATGCGTATTTTTATATATCTCAAGTGACCCATGTTCGAGTCTCCTCTCAAACATTTTTTCTTTTTTTTCCCTAGCACTTACTTTATTATAAGATATATATCGAATGATGCATTTTACATCACAAAGGAGTAGTTGGCCCAGTGGTTAAGCCTTGGCTTTTTCCCCCAAGAGGTTAAAGGTTTAAACCACACTATGGCCGTATTCCTTTTAATTGAATTTTTCCTTTAACACATGTCACCACCTGATTAGAGGAATATATATATATATATAATATTAAATAAATTAAATTAAAAATTAAAATAAATTCATCCAATAGGGTGGTGACACGTGTTGTTATCTGATTAGTTGATTAATTTTATTTAATTAAATTAAAATTAGGACCAAATTGATATAATATATAATTAAAAAGGACTAAAAGTGTAATTATATAAATTTTACTTTAACTGCCACCTCACACTTCCGTTAGATTTTAACGACCGGTAGTCAAAATAGGTCTATTTAAATAGTTGGGTGGTCAAATTTTGAATTTTTTAGTTGGATGGTCAAAACAAGTCGCGACCAATAGTTGGGTGGTCACTGCGATAGTTTTCCTTTTTTTTCAAAAACTATCGAGAAGGTAAATGTGAGCATTCGATCGAGATGAGTCGAATAGAGTTAAAATATTTTAATTTAGTTGAGTTGACATGCCATATTTTATCATTCAAATTTTATTTGAAAATTTTTAAGTCGAATCGAATTTATGAAATTCGGGTCAAATTATTCGAGCTTCTATACAAATTTAATTGTATTAGATATAATATTCTAGTAGGGATTAATTCCAATTTAAACAAATTTTCTAACTATAATATATATATATATATATATTTCTTTATATTTTTTTCACATGTGTCATTAAACTATGAGTCTTATTAAAAGCCACATTATCTATGTCAAGTCTAGACGATATCGAGGACAACGAAAGGAGAAAAAAATTACTCAAAATATATTAGTAACTCACTGGAACAAGAGCTCAATGGAGTTTACAAACTTCAAGAACATCGCAAGTTGAAAAAAAAAATCATGAAAACAAAGCGATAAAAATCCAAAAAGCACATTGACACAAACTTCTTGAGTTTTCAAATTACAATTTTGAATAACTTAAGTTCCTTCTTGTTTGTACATAGTCGACGATTTTGTAAAATCTTTTTATTTTGGGGTATTTTTGATAAACTAACTGATTTTAAAAATAAATATGCTAGTTAAATTATAAATAAATTATAATATTAAATTACCTAAAGAATTTAACTTTATTTTTTTGCCCTTTCGGTTTTCAGAGTTTTGCCCTAACTAATCCGGATCAGCTCGCGTCACACACTTAACTTTGGTGGGTGAGTTTTTTAACGACAATTTTTTGCATATACAACGTCTCGAACTCGAGACCTACTTAAGCGATACCAACTTCTTACCACTTGGACTAACTCGGTTAGTCCCAAACATACTCATCAACATCTCATCAAAATTAAATATTATCAAATTTTAAAAATTCACTATCCGTACATCATATAATTTTCACATATATATGGATAACTGTTTGATACATTGGCGGTGGAAACTTTTAGTTTCTATAAGCGTCTTTGTTTTAGGGACCTAGTTTAAGGTGTATGGTTTATGTTTAGTAGTTTATAATTTATGAACTGTGAATAGAATTTAGTGTTTAAGGTTAGAATTTAGGGTTTATAGGTTAAAACCTAAATTTTCAACAAATTACCCTAACCCTAACCCTAACCCTAAATTCTAAATCCCTACTCTTAAACCCCATAAACACTACACCCTAAACTAAATCCCTAAATCCTAAAACTAAGGCGCTTGTAAAAACTAAATGATATATATATATAATTATACACATAAAAAGTTTAAATAAGTGAAAATATATCGAAACAAGAAAGAAAAAGTCGGAATATGTGAAAAGATAATAAGACAAAGAAAGAATGGGGGAAATTGTTTGCTGCGGAGTAGGAGCCATGTATGATTATGGAAGCTCTGGTATTTGGTTATGGCTGTGCCTGAATTGTCCCCACTGCCCATATTTCTCCCTTAACAAACCATCACTATTTTAACGTGCTTTCATTTTCTTCTTTCAAAATATGAGCTTCACTTGATGATCGACCAATCTACTTCAGTTTGGTTTGGATTAGGGGTGTAAATCGAGTGGGGCGGGATGGTTTTGCATTCCCTGCTCCGTCCCGACACTTGCGGTTACGGTTTCAGGGAATTCTCATTAAATGTTTTGGGAATTTTTTCGCCCACATACACTCTCTGTTCGAATCCTTGCAAATTTCGAGAATCTCCATCTCAAAAAATTAAACAAAATTACTATTAAGCTGACCAAAATAAATGGTGAATTCAGTTCAAAAATATAAAGTTTTGATACTTCAATTGGAAGCAGTTATGAGATGATGAAGATTAAAAGGGTGTCGTGTTGTTCAGTTCAAAAATATAAAGTTTGGATACTTCGATTGGAAGCAGTTATGAGATGATGAAGATTAAAAGGGTGTTGTGTTGGGGGAAGATTTAGACAAGGATTTTAGCTTATATCTAAAAACTAAGATAGAAACATGCTGAGAAACTTAAGTGTGGCTAGGTTTGAGAGAATGTTGAAGTGATAATAATAAATTAGGATTTTTTATTAAGATATATATTAGGGGTATATAGATAATTAAGTATATATATTTTTTAAAAATCTAGTAAAATATCGGGATCTTGCAGATATTTTTTGAGATCACCATAGTTATTTATACAGTTACGGTTTGGTTATGCCCACTGTAGTCACTAATTTTATCCGGCCCTTTAAATCTTATGCTTGTAAATATATTAGAGTCTGTATATAAATTAGAAAAAGAGGAGTTAATGTACATGAGTAAAGGCCCAATTGGCCATTTTTTATTATTATTTCATATTTTATTTATATTATTAATGTATTTTAGTTATTCTTGCAGATCACACAAGATACAAATTACATCATATATGGAAAGATTGTAAAAGATCTCGTTCAACAAGTATGGAAAGTCAAGCTATATGCAAGGATTTCTCACTGTGGACTCATGGCAAATTTTCGATAGGACCCAAGCATTTCTGAGTCAGGATGTCTTCTTACGTATTTGTCGTTTTTCAGTTACCTTTCCAACGCATCTTGAAACGCCTCAATCGGACGTCGGAAGCTCAAGATATGCTCATTTTACTAAAGACAACGCGTGCAAAAAATTAGATACAAGTACAATACGGAATTTGAGTTTATTACGAATTTTTAATTATTTTATTGAATATTTGTAATTAAATCCAAGATTAAATAGTTACCTATTTGTTTTAACTCATTTAGGATCATATTGAATGTAAGGAAAGAGTTTGATGCCCAAGTAATGATATTATTCTCTTTCCAAGAATGTTGAGCATAACAAGGGAATATGCTTTTAGGATTTTTAGGTTTTTAGGGTTTCTTAAAGCCTATAAATAGGCTTCATTCCATTGTAATTGGGACACATACACATTCACATCCACAACCACAACCACACAACATTCATCCTTTGTAACAAATTGAGTTCAAGAGCAATACAAGTTATAGTGATTTTTGGAAGTATTTTACCCAAACACTGCTTCTCTCTCTATATTTTTTATTTTTTTCCTTTGTTACTTGGTTTCGACTAAGGAGGAGGAAGGGTACAGGTTATCGTTAAGTGAAGCTCGTGAAGGATCCATCATTGCCGAGGGACGGAGGCGGCACCACCACTGGAGCAGGGGCAGTAGCGGTGACTCACTGTCGGTGCACTGTGGCCGGCGTCCAACAGTAACGGTGATGCCGTATGGTTCGCAGTTCGGCTCATACCCCATATTGACAAGATCGCGCTTTGGTCCCACTATTTGCAATTCCTTTACTTTAACCTTTTTTTAGTTCTTAAATTTTGATGCATTGTTTGATTCATATTTTATGTGTTCTTTAATTCATGTTTATGCTTTTTAACTGAGTAAAAGATTAAGGTAAATAAATCATATAATAATTAATGCTACCAAATAATTTAAATAAATACTCTTTAGGTTAATTTCCTTAATTGATAGCTTAGATCTTTTTTCTCTTGTAAGAATTAGTACCAATAATACAGTTTAATTAAATCCTTAGGCTTAGATTCCTAAAATGATGTATCTTAAAATAATAGATAATTTAAATAATAATTAACTTTGAAAATTAAACTACCCATAAAAAGACAAAAAGAACATAAAACATCATTTAAAAAGGATTCTAAGGATTTTTATTACATCATGAAAATGAGATATTTTCTCAATTAGGGTTAATTCGGTCATCCCCTAGCCGTTGGGGAACAGTCGAAACTCCTATGCGAGACTATATTTTCAGATTTTAGGGATTAATTTCTTAATCAAGTTTCGTCTAAAACAACCGGGGTTTACTCAGCCAAGAGCGAATTTAGGTCATTTCTAGAAATCTGTGGATTTTTACATTGTTCTATGCATGCATACATCCGAGTTACAATGAAAATATTAGTGATCAAGTAAGCGTCGTTCTGTGGGCGTGATGGCGGTGCTAATCCTCCCCACATGTAACCCTGCCCCCGAACCCTTGAGATTTCGTAATCTCAATTTGGTTGGTCTTTTAGGTTTTCGGTTCGCCTAAAACAATAAAAGGGACCGGTTGCGACTCCTTTGTTACAGCTTGGCGACTCTACCGGGGAGCATTTTAAGAGAGCATAACTTGTACTTGATCACGAGTTATTGTCCTTAGTAATCTGTTGCATTTTGTGTGCATTTTTGGGTGCTCTAAATTGTTTGCATCATAACATAAGCCTTCTACCTGGGCTTTATCCAACTTAAGTGGAAGAAAATAGCTATGCCTTTGTGAGTAACCCTCGGCATAGGCTAGTGAAAGTCTTCCGAGGTCCAGAGTACTTATGCTTTCGTGAGTAACCCTCCGCACATGCATAGTGGAAATGCATCCCATCGAGCTGTGTTCGATTCGCAAGCCTGTGATGGGCTAGAATCGAACATCTTATCCTCCTTGGAGTAGGGGATAGGGAAAGTTCGAGGACCTTTTCTAGATCCAAACCCGTATGAGTGTATGCTTTAGAAAGTCCACCCCATTAAAGCCATGTGAAGCAATAGGTTTTATTTTCTTTATTATTGTTCTTTATTGTTTTACTTTTTGTATCTTATCTCGTATTTTATTGTTGTCATGTACTAACACTTTGTTGTATCCTGAGAGGATACTGTGATCACTAATTTTTTCCGGGGTATTAACCCGCTTTTATATTTTGTTAATATATACAATAAAGGGGCCTTGATAATTTATTTTGGCTATTTTATTAATATATAGAGGATATGTACATTTATCATTAAAAAGAAAAAGAAAGAAGAAAAAAGAATATTAGTAGTATTAATTGCTTCTCATCATTATATATATATATATATATAATACTACCTTTTATTATATCTGAAAAAAGAAAAGAAGAAAACAGAAAAAAGAGATATGAAAAAAAAACTAAACAATGTTAATATTATTACTTTTTTTTACTGTTATGCTATTATAGTTATTAATATTTGAAGAGAAAAAACCACCAAAACATTATTAGTATATTATATTATTACTATTATCATTATTATTACTATCATTGTTATTATTAAGTAATATTGTAAATTATTACCGTTATATTATATTATTGTTATTATTATTACTATCTATTATTATTACTATTATATTTACTGTTATTGTTATTATATATTATTATTGTATTTTTGTTATTATTAAACTAAAATCAGAAAAGAAACAGAAAAAACTATAAACTATAATTAATAAAAGCCCAATGTATTAATCATAAAAGTCCATTTACAATTAATAAGCCTAAATAATATATATTACATAAAGCCCGATTATGGGTCCAATAGTAAATAAAACCTAAGAGCTAATCTGATAAAAGAAAAAAACCCTAATTAACTTTTTTTGCAGCCACCTAATCCTAACTGTCAAATCTTGATGAGATTTGACGGTCCAGATTCAGTGGATAAGGGCCCTCTATCTTCCCACGCGCGCGTGTCATCCACCATCAGCGTTCCAGTCCCCCATACGGTGTTCATTCGCCTCCCGCCGCACCCACGTGTTGTTCAAGCTCGACCGATTCTACTCCCGAGCGGCACCACGCACCTGACTCCTCTGCCACTCTTCAGCCCTTAACAACGATCCCATCTTCCTCTCTCATCACATGCAATGAATAAGCATTGATTGGGGATTTCAGAGAAAAGCAAGACAAAAAAACCATCTTCTGAGGTATACTCTTTCTTTTCAAGTGCATATCATATAGGAATTAGGGTTTTTATTTTACCTTCAGTGTCGCTCCTCCTTACACGCGTCTACTGCCCTTCCTCGTCCGGTGATAAGCTTAGGCCTTCGGGCCAAAACGGGCGAACTGATGATGGGGTAAAGGGTCAAAGTGCTTTTAATTTCAAAAAAGGGGTTTATTTTTTAATCTATTTTTAGGGTTTTTAAAAGGAAAAGGCCATGTTTTCAAGAAAAGAGGGTCAGATCTAGGTTTTGGTCGAAAAAATAAGCATTTTCTGGGTTTTGGGTTTGTCAGCCGCCATCGGATGCGGCGACGTACGGCGGAAAGGTCACCAGATTCTGGGATTGTTGGCTGGTTTTTGGGTTTAGGGATGAACACACGGCGGTGTTCATCCTCGTGTTGGGAGAAAGAATAGAGCTGGGAGATGGCTTGTGTTATAAAGTTTGTTTTCAATTTAAAAAATATGTTATATACCTCGGCCGCTTAGAATTGGGATAATCACATTATAAATCCCTCTGCCCCGGCTTAATAGCGCACGCGGTCCTTCTGCATGGGCTAATCACCTTATAGGTCCCTCCGCTTGGTTTACTTACACCATTTAAGCCATTCTGCTTTTTTTAAATTATGCCCGTGCCCCCTGATTTTTTTTGGGAATTTCACAAACTTGCCTATCTTTCGATTTCCACTTCTTTTGAGCCCTAAATTTCTAATTTTGTCAAGTTGGTCCTGGTCCAGTGTCATAAATCCCCTTTGACTCATGCATATTTAATTTTTTTAATTTCCAGCCTATTTTTGCCATGTATTCGGTGTTTATTGAGTGAAAGCATATTTCTCAAAGCAATTGGAAGATACATGGTAGGTTCTTGAGGAAAAATTTCGAGTAATGGAAGATGAGGAAGGTTCTTTTGGACTGAACCCTAGAGAACTCAGTTTTGTCCCGGATGTGGAAATCCCGCACAAGTTCAAGACCCAGGGTTTGAGAAGTCTGATGGGACGACCTGCTCCACTACACACATAACCATGTTTTGCCGGAAGATGGCCGAATTGATCACCAATTAAGAGTTGTTGATTCATTGTTTTCAAGACAGCTTAGTGGGATCAGCCTCAAGGTGGTACAATTAGCTCACCCGAGCTCAGATCAAGTCATGGAGGGATTTGGCCAAGGCTTTTACGGAATAGTATAAGCACATAAGTGATATGGTCCCAAACCAGCTCATGCTACAAGGTTTGGAACAAAAGTACAATGAAAGTCTACGGGAATACGTTCAGAGGTGGCGTGATATAGCGACTCGAGTCCAACCCACGTTGTCTGAAAATGAAATCATTCCCATATTTGTGGACACTCTATGAGGAGTCTTGTATGATCGTTTGATCAGTAACTCTATTAGTAGCTTTGCGAATATGGTTATGATGTGAGAGCGTATTGAAGATGCTATCAAGAAGAGGAAGATAATGGACCCATACAGCACAACCGCCCACAAGGGGCATGACTCTCAGGTTCATATGGTGGGTTCTCGCCCAAATAATCAGCCTCATGGCAACTCCCGTAATCAATCATCATGGTCTGCAAAGCCTCTAAGGGATCTTCATCTGGTTCTTATGTCATACATCGATTTGCTCTCAATGCTCATTAAGAAGAAACTTCTAACTCCGGTTCAGTCCAAACCAAAGGATCCTCCCTATCCCAATGGTTATAATGTTAATGCCATATGTGACTACCATGTGGGAAGTACGGGCCACACCATGGAGAATTGTAGGGCACTGAAAACAAGGTTCGGGGACTGATTGAGAGCGGCCTGTTAAAGTTTAAAAAAAAGAATGATAAACACAACTTTTAGGAGGTGTTGCTTCCCGGGTTTTTAGGAGTTCATGTGTTTAAGTTTCCTTTCATGTTGCATTTTCTCTTGAAGTAATGCATGGAACCAACGTTGCTATCATTTGCCCAAAGATAGCAATGATCTTTTTGTAAGGGCATTTGTCATGTGTGGATTTTCTTTCTAATGAAAATGCATTTTGCTTAACATACAATGGCTTTGAAATCATATGTCCCTTCTTACCCTCGTAGGTCTTCGGATATCACATGCATGATGTGGCATTGATTCTAATAGAATGTTGTGATAACGAAAAAGTGTGATTTCCCCTTCGTCCGCTTTGGTCGGTAAAGCGCGAGAAGCAACATTACTATTTCTTCAGTGATGTTCGATGATAAAACAATCTCCTAGGAAAGCCCAATAGAGTGGCTTGAATGTGCCTAAAAAGGAAAATAGTGTGTTTCAAAACAAAACAAAAATTTAATTAAAATTAAAGGGGTACTCCACTATAGCAAAAAGGCTAAATAATGATGCTTTGCTCCACTTACTCTAATTGAGTCAGAAGCCTTGGCTATATGAGTAAGTTTTCAAATCATGACTATGTCGAGTAACTTGGGGTATTGTTGTATGCTCCATCATTATTCCCAAGACAAAGGACTGTGATGAGTTGAATTCCCCTAGGAAGAGAGCAATGAATGAACGAATTGAATAAGTCCTGGGGCATCCTGATGGAGTTGTGGGGGGAGAACAAATCTAATAAGGAGAAATGCTTCATCGGTTCAATACCCTAGCATCAGAGATGAACCCTTGGGGACATTAACACAATAATGATTACCATCAGAAACACATACTTACATTTAAAGTTCTTAGAGTGACATTTTCCGTCCCATAGGCTAAATAAAGTAAAAAAATTCGAACATACACATGAATGGAGAAAAATGATGAGAACTAGAAGGAATAGTAATCGACCAGATCAAGCAAATACCATAATCATGAGGATGAACCGAGCGGTGTGGGGGGAGTTGCACAACTTCAAATATCGCCACAACAGTCAAAGTCTTCATAGGCACAAGCTATGCTTAAAATGATCACCTAGGGGATTGAATCTAAGACGCCCTTGCATTTGATATCCGGGGCATCCTATTCTGTTTTTCTTTCTTTAAGATTTTGGTTTCAAGGTTCTGTATGTTAATCTAAAAGGGCATCCTTCATTAGAATGACGACCAACAAACTGATATATTTTACACAAAGAGATTTCTCTGTATTACTTCGGAGATAAATGTATCACCGTGAGGCTCAAAGTTGAGAGGCACCACGCGGAAGGATAAAGAGCCTTTGGGTTTAATTTATAGTGATGGGGCAACAATGTCCGTGGAACAGGAAAACCTCTTGCACATGAGAATTCAAATCGGAACGGATAGGGGATGCAAAGCTGGAAAAAACTTGGTTAAAGATTCTAATTTCGACTGAGGTCACTTGACTCAAAGATTTGAATAGAGAATGAGCAACACAAGTTTGGGGAAAATTTTGTCGGGATATGGGATTGATGAAAGGTTGTAGTCCCAAGATGACGGCCAACGGCTCTAGAGAACGAAGACAAGCTAAAATTCATGCATCTTTGCATTCTCATGAATCCATGCATCATTGGTAGTTAGATATCCTTATGTTAGGAGCATACTAACTCATTCCATCATAGCATTTTGTTTACTTTAAACAGACATTTGAAGATTGAGGAATTAGGGTTTTTATTTTACCTTTAGTGTCTCTCCTCCTTCACGCACGTCTATTTCCCTTTCTTGTGCGATGATAAGCTCAAAACTTCGGGCCAAAACGGGTGAACCGATGATAGGGTAAAGGGTCAAAGGGCTTTCAATTTAAAAAATGGTTCGTTTTTGAATCTGTTTTTAGGGTTTTTAAAAGGAAAGGGCTATGTTTTCAAGAAAAGGGGGTTAGATCTAGGTTTTGGTCAGAAAAAAGGAAGCATTTTTTGGGGTTTTGGGTTTGTCGGCCGCCGTCTGACGGCGGAAGACGTCGCGGCGTATGGCGAAAAGGTCATCAGATTTTGGGTTTGTTGGTCGATTTCTTGGTTTGGGGATGAACACACGACGGTTTTTATCCCATGTTGGGAGAAAGAAGATAGTTAGGAGATGGTTTGTGTTATAAAGTTTGTTTTCGTTTTTAAAAAATGTGTTATATACCTCGGCCGCTTAGAATTGGGATAATCACATTATGAATCACTCCGCCCCGGCTTAATAGCACCCGCGGTCCTTCCGCATGGGCTAATCACCTTATAGGTCCCTCCGCTTGGTTTAATTACACCATTTAAGCCATTCCGATTTTTTAAATTACACCCGTGCCCCCTAAATTTTCTGGGAATTTCATAAACTTGCCTATCTTTCGATTTCCACTTATTTTGAGCCCTAAATTTATGATTTTGTCAATTTGGTCCCGGTCCAATGTCATAAATCCCCTTTAACTCTTGCATATTTAATTCTTTTAATTTTCAGCCTATTTTTGCCATGTATTCGGTGTTTATTGTGGTTACTTGGTATGATTATGGTATAATATGGGTTTTTATGATATGTGATATAGTTGTTGTTTTGTGTAGAATGTATGGTTCATGTATACCATAGTTTTTATAATGTATGAGGTATACAATATAGTTTTTTTACATATAACATATAGTTTTTCTATAAAAGATAGTACATAGCTTTTTTTATATACAAAAGTACACACTATAATTTCTTTTAAAAAAGCACATAATATATAGTTTTACAAATTTTATAATGTATAGGGTTTTCTTTAGAATTTATAATATATACTTTATAATACATAATATATAGCTTTATAATATATAATATATAGTTTCACAGCATATAATATATAATTTTCCAAAATATAATATATAGTTTCATGAAGTCTATAAAATATAATTTTACATAACATGTAATATATATGTATACATATGTATTTATAAGCTTAGTTTTGTAGTTTTGGGCCTTTTTAGTTTGGGCCTTGATTTGATTGTGCTTTAGGCTTTGTTAGTTTATGTAGTTTTGGGCTTGCTAGGTTAGGCCTTTAGGATTAGACTAAGGCATAATTGATTTATTTAATTTAAATCGTGTGCCCGTCTCATAGGGGCACGATCTTTAAATTAATTAAATCAATTTAAGGGGTTTTTTGGAACCATGGTTAGATTAAGGTTTGAACTAGTTTAACTAATTTAAGTTTATCCTTGGCTTATTAGGGTAAATGTTAAATTCACTAAATTAGTCAAGCACTTCTTAATTACCCTTTTAGGATAAAATTGACAATTGGGCTTAGATGGACATTTAACTTAAAGTTATGATTAATTAGCTTGATTTATTTTAAATAATATCCTTGGCTCATTGAGATGCTAGTTTAAAATTGATCGAATTAATTATCATCAAGATAATCCATAATTTATTAGAGCTTTCTAATTTTTTAGGTTTAATTAATTTAGGGTTAATACTAGAATTGCTTAATTAATAACTAGATCACTAATTAAATTTTCATAATTTGGGCCTTTTAGGTTAGGGCTTCGGGTAGGCCCTTGTGTGTTTATCTTTGAGCCTTTTGCTTGTCAGCCCTTAATTGTCATTCATATGACCCATTTTAATTACACCTTAATTAATCTAAATCACGAAAAAAGGAGGTAGTTATTAATCCCGATATTTGTGTCATAACAGTCCAAGCTTAAAGGATGTTGACCAAATATTTGAATTAATTCTTACCAACTCAAGGCTAAATTAAAATCTGACAAGATCATCACATCATACTTAAATGCTTGCATCATGCATAAAGGTGACATACAAAAGTCGAACCATGAATTAACATGGCAGTCAGACTTATCCGATGTTGGTTTAATCTATGGTCCGATGTATCGTCAACCTTATTAATTAAATGTCCAATTAATTTGAATCCACCAATTTGATAAAGCCCGTTCAATTAAAGTCAGCTTTCAATTAAGGTCACCAAATTAAATTCCTTTCAAAAATTTTCAATTTCCTTCGATTAAAAGCAACAAATATTTTGGTACCGATTTCTGGGCGTGATAGGGGTGCTAATCCTTCCCCACACATAACCAACTCCCGAGCCCTTTCAAATCGAATCTCTAATTTTGTGGTGTTCAGCCTAACTTATCCAAGTGGTCGGTGGCAACTCCAAATCTCCATTATTTTCAAAAAACACGAATTTCCAAAAGAAATCCCCTTTATACAAAATTTTAGAAAATATGGGGATGTAGCTGACTTGAGAGTTTTTTAGGAAAAAACTTCATCACACATACATCGCATTGCATCCATTTGGTATTCCGAAACATTAGTCAGTCAGAGATCATGAGTGTTCGGGTTGTATTATCTAGCTCTGGAGTTCCTTGCTCGAATATTGACGTCCGGAATGAGTCCTTAGAGCTTCAGTGCCAACATGGAGAGAATGTGCGAAAGGAAGCCACCATCGATCTACTGAAGTAAGTGCACATGGGTTTGCCTCACAACCATATGTCAGGATTGGTCACTGTTTGAGAAAGCCTAGAAGCCCAAGACTGAGCTATATTCACCAAGATGTATGGAGACATAGCCCTTCTACTTGGGGTAGAGATAGACGAGTCCATGATATTAGCAGCAATTGAATTCCGAGATCCGGCCTATTGTTGCTTCGTCTTCAATCAGGAGGACATGACCCCTACCATCGAGGAATACATGATTCTGTTGCACCTAGAGTTATAGAAGCCCGATAAGATATACTAGAAAGAGAAGAACTTCGACTATCGAGGGAAGTTTGCCAATCTTGTTGGTCTAGACGTAAAAGAAGTGAATGTCTATGTTACTGAAAAGAACAAATGCCCTTGATTCACGTAGGAATTCATTTCTGCCCAGATCATGAAGGATGTAAAGCATGGAAGGGTCCTCGATTTTCTCGCCTTGGTCACCTACGGGTTAATGATCTTCCCTAAAGTCTTGGGTCATGTTGAGATAACCCTAGTTAATTTGCTAGCCCGAAAGAATGTGAATCATGTTCTAGTGATTTTGGTGGAAACCTCCAGAGCCATTTTTGGGACAACGAGAAGATAAGTAAAAACTCGACG
Source organism: Hibiscus mutabilis (assembly GCA_019671005.1). NCBI lineage: Eukaryota > Viridiplantae > Streptophyta > Magnoliopsida > Malvales > Malvaceae > Hibiscus > Hibiscus mutabilis. The sequence continues at coordinate 66,796,706 of CM033711.1, forward strand.
TTTAGATTTTCGGTCCCCGTTAAAGAAATTACAAGAAAACTGTGGCCACGAAATGGGAAGCAAGAGCAATGGGTAACCTTCTTTACAAACCTTGCCAATGTTGATGTCACATGAAGAGTCTATGGAGCCACTTGTTATGCCATATGCTTGTGCAACGTCAATATGGGTCTCGGTAGTTCATTTTTATTACTCATGGGCTACGGGAAGATGAATTCTCTTACATAAAAGATAATTCCACAATGCAAGTCATGGAGTTGGCAAGTTAGTGGAATCGAACATACTAAGTGAAGATGGCCTTATTTTCTAGCGTTGCACCCAAGTACACGAGTTGAAGAAAGCAAAGGATCGACAATATAGGTGTTTTAGTCTTGGAAATCACATCAGATAATCATGAACCTGGCATCTTTTTGACTGAGCTAGAGATCCACAAACAAGACTTTAAGAAGAAAAAAGAAAAACTGTGGTGCCAGGTTACTGAACTTGAAGTCAAGCTCATTGTTGAACAGTACCAAAGAGAGGGCTACCAAAAAGAGGTGAGGACCTTGCTGACAAAGAAAGAACTCTACTTAAAAGATGTACAAGAGCTGACCACCTAAAGGTATGAGGGGCACGTACTAGTAGTTCCAAAACCTCGAAGGAAGAAAAGACATAGCTCGATGAGATTAAGAAATAGTTAAAACTTTGTCAATGAGAGACCAGGAAACAAAAAGAGAATACATACCGACTTTCTAGAGAAAAGTAACACTTGGATGGGCAATACAAGGAAGCACGTAGTAGCCTCAAGAAATATCGTGAGCTGAATCAGGAACTCCAAGAAAAATTAAAAGGTGTCAGGACCGAATTGCTTCGCTATGGTCTTAAAAACACAGTTGCAAGCATATAAGGACCATATTCGTACTATTATTGATAATTGAGACTATGAGAAGATCTAGTGGGCTGACACTAAGCGGGCTGTGAATGATGCATGCTTGGGAAGACAATTGTACATTGACCATTTGACTCGACAACTTCGAAAGGAAATCTCTTGTGATATGAAGAATCGTGTTAAAGATTTGAGATGGATGTTTTTCCCAAATGGGGAGGACGGACAACAACTGTTAGACTTCCTAGATGAGGTAGTCAACCAGTACCAGTAGGATAGTTCTTTAATTGTGTTCAAAGAAAGGCTGTGCTAGTTGGAGTGTTCGAGCAATTAGTACCAAAACGCATCAAGGGAAGAGAGCAGAATGACGTCCTTGTAAATGAACTTCATGATTAATGAAATGTGTTTTTGAAATATCAACAATCTTGAATCAATACCTCATGCACATCATCATCTCCATTTGCATCACATCTAGAGCAATTATGGAAAATCCATGGATTAAGCTTAAGCGAAAAAAGTATGGTACTTGCGCACGAACCAGAATCAGGGATATTAAAGATAAAGAAAGATTTGAGAGATGAAATTGCACAAGCCCAACAAGACACTGTACCCAGATAACAGTTACAGCGATTAAGGCCGTTGACACCAAACTCGGAGTAGTACTACAAAATGGCGGTGGAAGCCCTGATGATGATGGCAACCCAATTGAACATGGAAAGAAGAAATTGAAACATTGATATCATTCGAATATGTTCAAGGTGGAGATGAACCTTGATAAAAATATTCCCATGTAAACAATTCAAAATGCTCTATAAAAAAGAATTTGAGAACTCACGTTGAAGGTGCTTAAGGCGTCCTACAACTAGACAAGAGTGTCTACTTGTTCGCCAATTTTTCTTCCATTACAATCAGAAAATTTGGAAGATGAGTCATGAGATATAGATGTTTTCATTCATTCAAGGAGGCTTTTCACTCCATATTGATGTGTCAACTACAATGATAGCAATCAGAATGCTAGAGACCCTCACTCCCTAGATCAAGGCTAGAGAAGTGCTTAAGAATCATGCCTACCAATCAGGAGTACAAGATCACTGGATTGAGTGAGAAGAACAAGAATAAGAATGGAAAAACAAAGACAGTGGAGATGACCATCTATCACCACAACATACATCTGCAATATTCTGGTGATTTGCTTTGCAAGACAAAATGCCCTGTTGATCTTTGCTCTTTGTTATCCTGGCAACGCTGTACGAAAGCTCTAACCACCTCGCAAAGAGCATCCATAGTTGAAAGTTTAAGGCAGAAGCCACAGAGAATAATGAATGTATAATGGGACCAGACCTGCGGTCATCCAAGTTAAAGGATATGTCCTAAAAAGTTAAGGGTGAGTAACAACGTAGATTCCATTCCAAGAAACGGGTGTTGGAATTTCAACAACAAGAAACTGGTGATGTCAGCTAGAGGTAGAAGATGGAACATTGCTAACTTTTCTGATTCAAAGCCTGATTTAGTAGACGCTTCCTACTATCACCAGAGTTGACGTTTGCGATGATGCGATCCAAGCTCACTAAAGCTCATTTGTCAGTTACCTGATGAAAAAACCTTGATCTCTGCAATTTTTTTCGAATTTGGTATAACGACTTAGAATATAACACCAATTGAAGTGAATAACCAATACCCTCTGAAAATAAATGCCAAGCTCCATAGTTCAAATTTGATGAGAGATCAATACCCATAGATCCATTGAAGGAATGCAAGAACAAGATGAGTGCTACAAGAGCATCGAGGTGGCTAGACATGTGAAGCTACAGCTCTCTGACTCTACAAAATAAGAGTGCAATTGAAACTTCAATATTCCCGACTTCAATGAGGATATAGACAAGGCTAAAGAGAAGATAAGAAGATCATTGATAGGACCACTTCCCCTCGGCACACTTGATCACGTGCTACCAAAGACGAGAAGTTGCTCATCTACTGTCTATTAGAGTCTACTACCTGATGGCATACTGAACTGAGTCGAGTTAATCTAAGGACTTAGGAAGATTCGTCAAGGGCTTTTTCTGAATAGGTTAAGAAGATGACCAACACGGTTCCAAATTAAATTGTGTTGTAGGGCATGAAGCAGAGATCTAACAAGGATTTCTACTAGTATACGATGGCAATACAAGAGAATTATGGTATATCCACCTTTTTGGAAGTGAGATTTCTCCGATGACTTTGAGGGAGCCATTCTATGGTCGTACGGTAAACCATGTAGACATGGTTACAAATAATGACAGCCATCAAGAGTTGAAAACTTAATTGGCAAGTCCAACGCGTCAACAATGGGACCTTGATGAGAGAATTAGCCCCTCATTAGAATTCAAAAGAAAATGGAGCAAGTAGAGGAGTTTCCTACTATTTCTAGGACAATTGTGAAGTCATACTCGGCATCAATCTTTTTGCTTTTGCCCAAGAGCATTAGGGATCTTTTGCAAGTGGCAAACATTTCATTTCTTTCATTTATTACATCTATTTCTCTTTCGAAACACATCTTTTTTTGCAGGGCCCCTATTATTGATTGTATGAATGATTCTTAAATCTAATCCCATGATAGAGGGGAAACACAAAATATGCTTAGGATTAATAGGAAAGATCCCAAATACAAATTTTGAGAGAACTTTTCTCTCAGACATTGCTGTTTAAGGTCTTTGGATTAAATGACAACTCTAAAACATCTACCAACAGAGGATAGCTTTTCTTCAATGATATCCATGTATGAGAGGAGATTTGGCATTCCTTCATTTCCCTTCACAAAAAAAGGACAAACTATCCCTTGTTGTCCATTTTAAGCTTGATATTATTTTTTCGATTGAACCCTAACCAAGGATCATTCCCCATACTAAGGGGAAAAAGTGATGAAAGTCTATTTTCCTGAGAAAGGTGATTGGTTCTGGCCATGCTATGAAGATAACAAGAATGGTTGCATTGGATACAAGGAACAACATTTGCAAAACAACATGTAGACCAAGATGAGTATCCAAAAAAAATGTGAAAGAAAAATGTTGAAAATATCCGCATTGGAGGAAGCACCAAGTTGAAAATTACAAGTTTTGGAGAAAGCATCGCATGAACCATATGTTAGTTGAAGATTCTTGAAGCAAAAAGAAAGAGATGAACTCTAGGGTGAAAACCCAAAAACGGGCAGTCTAGAGCAATCTAGAAAGGAAAAGAAAAGAGGAAGTTAATGAAGCAATACAAAGTATGAACTTCATCAAGAAGAATTGATCATTGGTTTAATCACACTCAAATATTTATTTGGGCCTATATATCATTTCTTATGTAACCATGAACCTTAGCCACATTACAAGCCTTGAAAGACCATTTCGATCATATAAGGATATTTGAAAAGATGAGTTTGTTTTCAGAACACATTCCACCTAATTGAGTTCACCTTTTTCCAATGACATCAAAATATCTAATGTTTGTTTGAGATTAGGAAAGAGAGAAAATGAATTTGGGGGAGTGGTGAGTCAAAGAGAGCCACCTAAATAAGTAGAAATTAGGAATGTTATCCGGTCGATAGGCTTATTCATTATCCATGCTATGAATTCGGGGGCATTTGACTTTGTTTCTTGATTTTACCTTTTCCATGTTTTCCATGACTTTTTAAATTTCACTTAAATTATCATGAATTCTCATTTCAAGTTTTTACCTTGTTTATTCACAAGCATCTTACAAGTAGATTAGCATTGATTCATGAAAAAAAATCTTGGTATGACTTCCACTTGTAGGGATCTAGAAATAAATGTTCACACTCACGTGAATGAGACGTTGCTGAATATGAAAAAATTCATTTCTTGCTGAAAATGAAGATCAAGAAATGGTGTAGCCATCATGAACTAAATCAAGAAACGACTTGATCACATTGAAGATAGCTGAGCCCAAGATCGAATAAGGCATTACCCCGCATAAGGGGCACAAGTGTTAGAAGAAAAGCTTATGTTTGAAAGATCTCAGAAATGCAAGAAGGGTAGAGGTTCCCTCCACGGGCAAGCCATGATAGGATGCCTAAGTCCAACCAGATTGAAAAGGTCAGAAAGAGTTCCTCCCAAACCCTTTAGTAGTGGGGCATCATTACCCATGGAATGACAAGATGAGTTCACATGCGAACAGACAAGATGTGAAGTAGAAAACAACTTGAGCAATGAAGAGCTTGGAAAGTTCAAAGTTCCAGGTCAATAGCTTGTTGGTACATGAATATTAAGTTGACTCCTCGAAAGGCAGAACTCAATTAGAATGAGCTGAGCGAGATTTAAGAAACGAATCCTAAAAGAGAATTACATGCATCATGAGCTTACACATATTTGAATTACACGCATCATGAGTTTACATGCATCTTTACATTACATGCATCATGAGTTTACATGCGTCTTTGCATTATATGCATCATTTGGATTATATCATGAAGATGAATCAGCCTAACTAGAAAAGATAGCTAATCAAGAAATAATAAATAATTGTTTTTCCCTTCTTAAGGATATTTGCCGTAAAACATATCATGTATTCATGAGTTAGGCACCCCTAAGAGCATGCTAACACGTCACAATCATAGCATTTGTTGTATTTTGACAAGAATACAAGGGTAAGACACCCCACCCCATTTTTTAGATGAGGCCATAGTCGCAAGACACCCTATGTCACTTCAGGCGAAAGACACCCAACATCAATTCAAAAGAGAAAACCACATTTCTCGCCATCCTTAGAAGGAGTATGTCATTTTTCAATTAGATGTTTATCCATTCAGGCTCAATGATGATGGAACTTTGTTTTGATATTCAGTAGATCGCCTATCCGTTCAGGCACTTGGAGAATGGAACATTCCTATCTGTTCAAGCACATGGAGAATAGAACTTGCCTATCCATTTAGGCTCAGGGAGAATGGAAACCTTTCTATGGCCTATCCGTTTAGGCCCTTGGAGAATGAAAACATTTTTTTCAGCATATGGCCTATCCGTTCAGGCCTATGAAGAATGAAAACCTTTTTCAATTTAGTGTCCGTAGGGGCAAGAGTCAACCTTACCGATTTAGTGCATGTAGGGGAGAGAGTCGGGTCACTGATTCAGTGCCCACAGGGGCGAGAGTCACCTTATTGATTCAGTGCCCGTAGGGGTAAGAGACACCTCACCGACTTAGTTTCTGTAGGGACGAGATTCAAATTTTCGTTCATTGAAGAATCATATTGCCTTACTAACTTAGTGTCTACATGGACGAGAGACAGATTTTTGTGGCATCACCTCAAGCTAGAAGAAGTGGTGCTCAACACACAGCTCGACCAGATAAAATTAGTGCCTTTTGTTCATTTCCCTATTCCCGTTTCACTGAAATGAGAAAAGACGGGCAGTTGTAGTCATCACGGCCCTTTAAATTTTATGTTTGTAAATATATTAGAGTTTGTATATAAATTAGAAAAAAAGGAGTCCATGTACGTGAGTAAAGGCCCAATTGGCCATTTTTATTATTATTTCATTTTTTATTTTATATTGTTAATGTATTTTAGTTATTCTTGCAGATCACACAATATCCTAATTATATCATATATGGAAAGATTGCAAAAGATCTTGTTCAACAAGTATGGAAAGTCAAGCTATATGGAAGGAATTCTCACTGTGGACTCATGGCAAATTTCCGATAGGATCCAAGCATTTTTGAGTCAGGATGTCTTCTTACGTATTTACCGTCTTTCAGTTACCTTTTCAAAGCATCTTGAAATGCCTCAATCAGACGTCGGATGCTCAAGATATGCTCATTTTACTAAAGACAACGCGTGCAGAAAATTAGATACAAGTTCAATACGAGAATTTAAGTTTATTACGAATTTTTAATTATTTTATTGAATATTTGTAATTAAATTCAAGATTAAATATTTCCCTATTTGTTTTAACACATTTAGGATCATATTGAATGTAAGGAAAGATTTTGATGCCCAAGTAATGGTATTATTCTCTTTCCAAGAATGTTGAGCATAAGATTAAGTTTTTAGGGTTTCTTAAAGCCTATAAATAGGCTTCATTCCATTGTAATTGGGACACATACACATTCACATCCACAACCCACAACATTCATCATTTGGAACAAATTGAGTTCAAGAGCAATACAAGTTATAGTGATTTTTGGAAGTATTTTACCCAAACGCTGCTTCTCTCTCTATATTTTTATTTTTTTCCTTTGTTACTTGGTTTCGAATAAGGAAGAGGAAGGGTACAGGTTATCGTTAAGTGAAGCTCGTGAAGGATCCATCATCGCCGAGGGACGGAGGCGGCACCACCACCGGAAGAGGGGCAGTAGCGGCGGCCCACTGTCGGTGCACCATGGCCGGCGTCCAACAGCAACAGTGATGCCGTATGGTTCGCAGTTCGACTCATACCCCATGTTGACAAGATCGCACTTTGGTCCAACTGTTTGCAATTCCTTTACTTTAACCCTTTTTTAGTTCTTAAATTTTGATGCATTGTTTGATTCATATTTTCCATGTTCTTTAATTCATGTTTATGCTTTTTAACTAAGTAAAAGATTAAGGTAAATAAATCATATAATAATTAATGCTACCAAATAATTTAAATAAATAGTCTTTAGGTTAATTTCGTTAATTAATAGCTTAGATCTTTTTTCTCTTGTAATAATTAGTTACCAATAATAAAGTTTAATTAAATCCTTAGGCTTAGATTCCTAAAATGATGTATCTTAAAATAATAGATAATTTAAATACTATTTTACTCACCCTTAATTGTTGATAACATCCTTAGGTAAATTTTCTTGAAAAGGTAAATAATTTATTAATTTTAAATATTGGTAAATAAAATTAACTTGGTAATTTTTTTTAAAAAAAGTTAATAATTCTTTCTCCTTAATTGTGAATAAAACTCTTTAAATAACTCTTAGAAAAGTATATAAATTGTAAATAATTAAATAATGCCTTTTAGGATTAGTTTCTTTAAACACATGCTTCTAAAAATAATAATTAACTTTGAAAATTAAACCACCCATAAAAAGACAAAAAGAACATAAAACATCATTTAAAAAAGGATTTTAGGGATTTTTATTACATCATGAAAAATGAGATATTTTCTCAATTAGGGTTAATTCGGACTTTCCCTAGCCGTTGGAGAACAGTCGAAACTCTTATGCGAGACTATATTTTCAGATTTTAGGGATTAATTTCTTAATCCATTTGCGTCTAAAATGACCGGGGTTTACTCAGCCGTGAGCGAATTCAAGTTATTTCTAGAACTCTGTGATTTTTACATTGTTCTTTGCATGCATACATCGGAGTTACAAGGGAAATATTAGTGATCAAGTAAGCGTTGTTCTATGGGCGTGATGGGGGTGCTAATCCTCCCCCACATGTAACCGTGCCCCCGAACCCTTGAGATTTCGTAATCTTGATTTGGTTGGTCTTTTAGGTTTTCGGTTCGCCTAACACAATAAAAGGGACCGGTTTCGACTTCGTTGTTACAGCTTGGCGACTCCATCGGGGAGCATTTTAAGAGGGCATAACTTTTACTTGATCACGAGTTATTGTCCTTAGTAATCTGTTGCATTTTGTGTGCATTTTTGGGTGCTCTAAACTGTTTGCATCATAACATAAGCCTTCTACCTGGGCTTTATCCAACTTAAGTGGAAGAAAATAGCTATGCCTTTGTGAGTAACCCTCCGCATAGGCTAGTGAAAGTCTTCCGAGGTCCAGAGTACTTATGCTTTCGTGAGCAACCCTTCGCACAGGCATAGTTACCTTTTCAATAGGATCCAAGCATTTATGAGTCATGATGTCTTCTTATGTATTTACCGTCTTTCCGTTACCTTTCCAACGCATTTTGAAACGCCTCAATCGAACGTCAGGAGCTCAAGATATGCTCATTTTACTGAAGACAGCGTGCGTAGAAAATTAGATACGAGTTCAATATGGAATTTGAGTTTATTGCGAGTTTTCAATTATTTTATTGAATATTTGTAATTAAATCCAAGATTAAATATTTCTCTATTTGTTTTAACTTATTTAGGATCATATTGAATGTAAGAAAAGAGTTTGATGCCCAAGTAATGACATTATACTTTTTCCAAGAATATTGAGATTTCGTAATCTTGATTTGGTTGGTCTTTTAGGTTTTTGGTTCGCCTAACACAATAAAAGGGACTGGTTTCGACTTCGTTGTTACAGCTTGGCGACTCCACCGGGGAGCATTTTAAGAGGGCATAACTTTTACTTGATCACGAGTTATTGTCCTTAGTAATCTGTTGCATTTTGTGTGCATTTTTGGGTGCTCTAAACTGTTTGCATCATAACATAAGCCTTCTACCTGGGCATTATCCAACTTAAGTGGAAGAAAATAACTATGCCTTTGTGAGTAACCCTCCGCATAGGCTAGTGAAAGTCTTCCGAGGTCCAGAGTACTTATGTTTTCATGAGTAACCCTTTGCACGGGCATAGTTACCTTTTCGATAGGATCCAAGCATTTATGAGTCATGATGTCTTCTTATGTATTTACCGTCTTTCAGTTACCTTTCCAACGCATTTTGAAACGCCTCAATCGGACGTCAGGAGCTCAAGATATGCTCATTTTACTGAAGACAGCGTGTGTAGAAAATTGGATACGAGTTCAATATGGGAATTTGAGTTTATTACGAGTTTTCAATTATTTTATTGAATATTTGTAATTAAATCCAAGATTAAATATTTCTCTATTTGTTTTAACTTATTTAGGATCATATTGAATGTAGGAAAAGAGTTTGATGCCCAAGTAATGACATTATACTCTTTCCAAGAATGTTGAGCATAAGAAAGGAATATGCTTTAGGGTTTTTAGGATTTTTAGATTTTTAGGGTTTCTTGAAGCTTATAAATAGGCTTCATTCCATTGTAATTGGGACATACACATTCACATCCACAACCACACAACATTCATCCTTTGTACCACGTTGAGTTCAAGAGCAATACAAGTTATAGTGATTTTTGAAGGTATTTTACCCAAACGTTGCTTCTCTCTATATATATTTTTTTATTTTTTCCCTTTGTTACTTGGTTTCAAATAAGGAGGAGGAAGGGTACGGTTTATCGTTAAGTGAAGCTCATGAAGGATCCATTATCGCCGAGGGATGGATGCAACACCACCACCGGAGCAGGGGCAATAGTGGCGACCCACTGTCGGCGCACAATGGCCGTCGTCCAACAGTAGCGGCGGTCCACTGTCGGCGCACAATGGTCGGCTCTTTGGTCCCACTGTTTGCAATTCCTTTACTTTAACTTTTTTTAGTTCTTAAATTTTGATGCATTTTAATTCATTGTTTGATTCATATTTACTATGTTCTTTAATTCATCTTTATGTATTTTAACTCAGTAAAAGATCAAGGTAAATAAATCATTTAATAATTACTGCTACCATATAATTTAAATAAATACTCTTTGGGTTAGTTTCCTTAATTGGTAGCTTATATCTTTTTTCTCTTGTAAGAATTAGTTACCAATAATAAAGTTTAATTAAATCCCTAGGCTTAAATTTCTAAAATGGCGTATCTTAAAATAATAGATAATTTAAATACTTTTTTACTCACCCTTAATTGTAGATAACATCCTTAGGTAAATTTTCTTGAAAAGATAAATAATTTATTAATCGTAAATAGTGGTAAATAAAACTAACTTGGTATTTTTTTTAAGTTAATAATTCTTTCTACTAAATTGCGAATAAAACTCGTTAGATAATTGTTAGAAAATTATATAAATTGTAAATAAATAATTAAATAAAGCCTTTTAGGATTAGTTTCTTTAAACACATGCTTCTAAAAATAATAATTAACTTTGAAAATTAAACCACCCATAAAAAGTCAAAAAGAACATAAAACATCATTTAAAAAAGAATTTTTATTACATCATGAAAAACGAGATATTTTTTCAATTAGGTTAACTTGGTCTTCCCCTAGCCGTTAGGGAACGGTCGGAACTCCTATGCAAGACTATATTTTCGGATTTTAGGTATTAATGTCTTAATCCGTTTGCGTCTAAAATGACCGGGGTTTACTCAGTCGTGAGCGAATTCAGGTCATTTCTAGAACTCTGTGGATTTTTACATTATTCTCTACATGCATGCATCCGGTTTACAAGGAAAATATTAGTGATCAAGTAAGCGTCATTCTGCGGGCATGATGGGGGTGCTAATCCTTCCCCACACGTAACCGTGCCCCCGAACTCTTGAGATTTTGTAATCTCGATCTGGTTGGTCTTTTAGGTTTTCGGTCAGCCTAATACAATAAAAGGGACCGGTGACGACTCCGTTGTTACACCCATAGTTCGGATATAGCAATCACATCCCCAACCCCATTTGAGCTTCGATGATAAAACTTCCTCGTCTCTGTTCCTATGGGTGAAAATTCCAGTTATTTATCATCTTGTCGGTTCGAATCTCCACGATTTTCAGATATTCCCACCCAATTCTCATCCCTAGTTTGGATCTTATTTAAAAATTAGTTCAATATACTAACATGGGTTGGCTCGTTACCTTGTTTAAATGGACTTCACTTGATTATTAAAATTGTCGAAACGATTATGTTCAACGATTCTTAAAATCGTGTTGTGTTCAAATTTTTATGATAGCCCAAGGTTTAAAATAAAATAGAGTTTATTTGGAGCTAGATTCAACACCTAAAAAATTACCTTTTAAAAGAATGATTCCTTTGTTTTTAAAAAGATAATATTTGAAGTCTTCGTATTAAAACAGAGAAAAAATAAGTTCGAGAGCCAGTTATACGTTAGAAAGGATTAATATGACGTTCAAAATTAATACCTAATTGATTATGTGTTGTCTTACTAATAAGTTCGAGATTCAATTTTAAAATATGTATCCTTTATGAATGCAAATTTATTTAAAGGAGTGAACTTATTTAAAAATAAATCCGAGATCAATCCCATTTTTAAACGTCAAAGTTTACTCGATTTCTTTTTTAAAAAAAAATGATATACCCTATTTTGTAATGTTAACGAAAATCACACTTTCACAATTCAAGAGACTACTTCACAAATCACAATTCGATATAATATAATATAATATAATAGAATATAATATAATATAATATAATATAATATAATATAATATAATATAATATAATATAATATAATATAATATAATATAATATAATATAATATAATATAATATAATATAATATAATATAATATAATATAATATATAAAAGGGTGAAATGCATGAAAAAGAAATTAAAGGGAATAAAATGAGATCAAATAAACAAAAAATGGATTAAATTGAAATAATTAAATAAAGTGGAGGGGATTAAAATGAAATATTCTCATTAATAAAAGTGTAAATTATATAAATTGTTACTGAACTTTCTTCTCATTCCTATTTTGATCATTAAAATTAAAAAAAAATTCAATTTAATAACAAAATTTTAGATATTGATCTTTTTCGGTTACTCCTCCGTTTCTCAACTATTGCCTGGTGACGTTACTTATTTTAATAATTTTCTCAACTACATAGAGACCAACTAAGATTTCAATCATTGTTTGTCATGACCGATCACAATGTCGACTTGTCGACGATAGAAACAAAAAAAAAATTGCTCAACAACATACTTCATCGTCAATTTTTTCCATCACTTTACAAATTCCACCAACGTAATAGATTATCATGTATATATGAAATATATAGAAAGCTTAAAACTAATTTTAGCAACCAAAATTAGAAGAAAAAAAAACCAAACAGAGAATTAAAATGGAAGAAGATCCCTGGTGATACAAGCTTCTATTTCAAGATCCCAACGGTGGAGAAACTACTCTTGGAGTAGGTATCAACATACCTTCATTTAAGCTCCATCAGAAGGTAGACGACAGAGAAAAAAATTGATGCCTTCAATGCTAGACTCGTGGATTTAGGGTGTTTTTCATTTAAACGAACATCAGATTCGAGTTTAGGAGAGAGAAACAAGTTTGATGAGAACTTTTGGAGCTCATCAGATGTCATTGATAATGGCCAGTGGCTTGGTTCTAAAAGGCACGAGACACTCTGAGGCACAAAAGGTCCCTGGAGCCAAGGCGCGAGGTGAAGAAGCTCGCCTTTTGTAGGCGAGACACCGTTTTTATTCTAAAAATTTATAAATTAATCATATAGCATATTTTTTACGTAAAAACACGATAATTATATTATAGATGTTAAAAGATAAAAATATTTTATACTTAAATTTGGAATTAAGTCTCAAATCAAACAAATTGATCTAAGAAAACAACCAAGCGTAGTTCAAATAAAATAAATAAAAACAAAACTTCAAATATAAGTAAACAACATGAACAAAGTCGCACTTAGACAATTATCACTTAAACATTAAATGACTAATACTTCTTTACTCCAAATCATCGCCATCCTCGAAATATTCATCTCTATCAAATTCATAGTCTTCATCTTCACCATTATCCTCTTTTATCTCATCATCATCATGCACTAGGACTTGATGAGTTAATCTAGGAATCGAGGTTGCAGAAATAGTAGCTACATCTTTTCCTTTTAACAAATGCAAAGGAAGGATTCCTTGATGCTCTAGTCAAATAACTATGAACATGGGCTCCAACAGCTCTACCAACCTGACTCCACGTCAGATCATCACCATCAAATACAAATTTATCTTCATTGTCCGAAGAATTATTCTCTATTCTCTCAACTAACCATTCACTACTTTCATCAATATCCTCCAAAAGAATAGGATCAATGTCTTTCAGTTGGAATCGAAGTCTCAATGCACGATTGTACTTTACAAATACGAAATTGTTCAATCTGCCTTGTGTTAATCTATTTCTTTTCTTTGTATGAAGCTGCAATAAGTAAAATTTTATAAATTATTAAGCAATTAAAGATTAATAGTTTATTATGATATGAAAGAAAGAATATAGGAAGCAAGTTTCTTACAAGCTAAAAAATACCTCAATTTCTCTCACAACTAGCAGCACTACAAGTTAGACTAAGAACTCTTATAGCAAACTTTTGGAGGTTGAGAGTTGAAGATCCAAATGAAGACCACCACTTCGCTATCATATCAAAAAGCAAAAGTAAAATAATGTAAGATTTAAGCTACAGATTTTAAGGACTTTTAAATGTACAATTTACAACTTGTATAGTTGTATTGTAACTTTTAATACCTGGAAATCTCGTCTTCCTTTGCCTAATGGTCGCTGGTCTACCGAAAAGACCACTTGCGTTTTAGTATAGCTCTATTTCTATGATGATCTTGTCTTTAATTTACTCTTCGGATTCAACCTTGCAATGCAATTATATAAACCATTCATAACTTCTTCACAAATTGATCTCTTGGGATCATCATAATGGTGTTCGAGTTTAAAAAATAACCAGCCGCATGCAAAGGTTGGTGAAGCTGACAATCTCATCTTCTATCAATATACTCAAAAGATTTGTTGTAATCCTCTTCCTTCAATGAAAAACTTTTAGAAGTAGCCTCTTTACAAGTTGATCTCTCTAGATCATCATAATGGTGTTCGGTTTTAAAAAATAACCAACCGCATTCAAAGGTTGGTGAAGTTGACATTCTCATCTTCTATCAATATACTTAAAAGCTTTGTTGTAATCCTCTTCCTTCAATGAAAAACTTTTAAAAAAAGCTTCATAAATGTATCATATGAGTGGTTTCTTCTCACCATCAACAATTCTAAGAACTTTAACAAGAGATCTCATTAATTGAAGAGCATAAAGTACGTTTCTCCAAGAAGTATCTTGCAAAAGATAAGCTGTAATTTTCTTTCCTCCTGCTTCTTTGGGCCATTTAAATTTATTTCATTCTTGAGAAGTAACCATCTTCCTCAAATTGTTCTTTTGTCTATAGAATTATGCAAGAGTGATTAAAGATGTTGCAAATCTTGTGATCGCAGGTCTATGCAATTTTTTTTATTTGTGAACCTCCTCATCATGTTCATAAGAGAGACGTCGTTATATATATAACCATTCATGAATATGCACTTCTTTAGTACATTCTTGACTTTCGGAAGTTTTCCAGTATCCTCCAACATCAGATCAATACAATGTGTTGCACATGGAGTCCAATAAAGTTGTGGTCTCTTTACTTGTCGAAATTTTCCTACAAATAATAAAATAACACATCAGATTAAAATATTTGAATAATATAAAAAATAAAGAAAAATAAAGAATTAAAAAAACTTGTATTTCATACCGGCTTTGATGTAATTAGAAGCATTATCTTTTTTTGGATAAATAATTAGAAGCATTATCAGTCACTACTTGGATCACATTTTTCTCTCCCACAAGTTCCACCATGTCATCAAGCATTCGAAATAACAAGTCGGCATCCTTAATAATTTCTGAAACATCCACGAATTTAATGAGTACGGATTATTTTGGAGAGTTGATAAGAAAATTCACAATATCTTTTTGCGCGACCGAATCACGCCACCTATCAAATAAAATTGAGCAACCATTTTGTGCCCACTCTTTTTTGTGATCCTCTGTTACTTTTTGAGTATCCTCTACTTCTTTCTTAAGGAGAGGAACTCTAAGCTCATGGACACTAGGCACTTTAAACCGAGACCATATTGTCCAATAGCTTCACACATTTCTTTGAAGCTAGGGTAACTTGCTGCATTAAAAGCAATTTCGGCATCGTAAAAAAATCTAGAAATTTTCCTACATGTGTTCCCCCTAAATTTCTTATCACAAGCTGCATGCACACTCCCCTCTTTGTGTGGATTAGCTTTAGGAGCGACAAACAAGTACATTGGACCCTTGACTCTTGGTATTTTAGGTGAAGGTATCCCACTCCTTTGACTTGAGTTGCCCTTATCCCCACTTGAGTTCAATATTTCAAGTTCTTCTTTCTCATCATGATAATCAATGTAACACCCAAAAATATCTCTAATTTAGAAACCCTAATTTTGAAATCTCTAAATTCAAAATCCTAAGAATTGAACATTTAGATATGAAACCTAATTAAGAAATTTGGAAATTAATTAAATTTTAAACGAATTTAGTGACATTTTTATAAAGAATTGATATTAAGTACATACTTTATGAACCATAAGATGTCAAGGACTTACCTTATAATTTATCCAAAAGAGTTGGGTATTTAAACCCATTAAACCATTACTTTTCCCCTATTTTTTCCTTCTGTCGTTACCTCACCCACATAATTCTCCATCTCCAACCTCGTTTGATAACGTTCGTGCGCTCCTCTATTCGAAGAAAAACCAAAACCTAATATTCTCCTTTTTCACCTCTGTCGCCCTTGTTAAACACAAACCATTGCCTTGCAAATTATTTTGCTCAACCAAAGCAATCGTGGGGCCCTATTTCTATAACATCTCCTCTGCTGCTCAAGCACAAACCAGGTGAGCACATTCACGTTTTCAATTCTGAATCTTGGGCATGTAATTGATTTTTATTATTCTTTTATTTATTTTATATAATTAAAGTATATATATATATTATACGCACATACAAAAGTTTATTGTTTATACCCATATAAATTGTATACAACAATTACTGTTTCTATTATTTATATAGTTATATAGTTATATGTTACTACTATTTAATGATATAGATTTTGAAGCAATTACATTTCAAATACCATTACGGTGTCATTAATTTATATTATTTCGGCAACAGTATATCGGTTGTTATAGGATGGTTTACCCAAGTCGAGCCATAACCCGAGTCAATCCGTTGACCAACCAACCTATTGACCGTTAAAATTTTATTATTGGATTATAATAAAGATTATTGTTGTGATTAAGATGATCATTACTCTTTCGATCGTAAGTCTGGTGAACTGTCACCTCCTTCGCATGTTCGGTCTAACCGTGCATGAACCACGAGGACTACACGTGAGTATTCTTTCAGATTGGGATTAGTGATTGTTTTGTTTAGTTTGGTGGCATATTGATAGATTTTTGATGTAGAGTTTTATATCATAGGTTATGATTCAGCTAGGCCTAGTGTTAAATCTGAACATGAGAGACGCTCTTCTCGACATTAGAGTTATTGCTCCTTGAGGTGTGTTTCTTACTGTGCTACATATGTTTTTCACCTTATGTGATTATTTATATGCATTATGGCATGTCTGGTTGACATCACATGCATACGATTTCAGAATGTGTTTTAATTATGACTTATGGAACATTTGATTTATGAAACATCGAATTTATAGATTTATGGAGTATGATTTATGAAGTATGTTTTATGGAATATCATATTTATGGAATTGGGTTTTATGAAACTTGAGTTCTAAACATCATATGTGTATGAGCATGGGTTGAGATTTGTACGAGGAAGTTTAGTGATTTCACCCTTCAGGCTGAATTCCACTTCGGATGGCAGACGCAGCAAGGAGGTTATGGGAACTTTCCTCATCTTTGGCGAACATAGTTGGGTGCATCGCATTACGCTTTGTGATATTGTATCGTTTATTTTATGTTTTAAAGAATTTGAAGAAAATATTACTGTGTTTTAACTATGGTTTTCTTGCACTTTAGAGACACACTAAGCTCTTTAGCTTACTCCCTCATCTTTAGACTTTATGCGACGTGGTACTTGAAGAATCTTACCTTTGATATGATTATTTTGTTATTCAATATGAAACTATTTTAGTTATTCAGATTATTATTTATTATTTTGAGACATTGATGTAATTTCATACTTTGAGACTATTTATGATTTGAGATTGTTTTTAGCATTCATTTACTGCGATTTTTATATAAGAGATTTTGTTTAAACATTCGAATATTAATTATGACATTTATGTTTTATTTATTATAAGATATTTATTAAGTTATCGTTATATATTATTTTTAAATTAAATTGTAATTTTTAAAATCAGTTTTCTTGAGGGTTAAATTTTCAAACGTGACTTCCTAATCGACATTTTCTTTTGGGAGCAAGTTTAGGAGTTATATTTAGTGGTATCAAAGCTGGGTTCAACTCTCGGACTGTGAGGCTCTCACACAAAAAAGTTTACAAAAAACATGTTTTCAATTGTTTTAAATAAAAAGATCTTTGCATGCATCTAAAGATATTTTGGGTAAACGAATATTTTCTAAAGAATATACTATCTTATTTAGTATTTTTTGACCTCGAGATTTTAAATCATGTTAAACTCGAGACTCCAGTACCAAATCTTATTTCAGAATTGTTGTCTTTTTAGTATATAGTCTTAGTATGCAAGCCCGTAAGAATTTTAGGCTTAAGCGTGTTTTGTATGGATTCAAAATTAGGAAGAATGATTACTCATTAGTTAGTGTCTATCTCTCAAGACATAGAAGTATGTGTAACCTTTTCCACTGTGATATCGATAATAATACATCTAAACCACTTGAATTCTTGGGACACATTGTTTTGAGTATTTGTTGCTAAGCCTGAAAATTTTGAGGACAAAATTTCTTTTAAGGTTAAAAGAAATCTTTAGGTAACATCATAGGAAAAATTTTAAAGTAACGTTAAATTTGTAGCCTTTGCCTCTCTTTTTTTCAACATAAAGGCCTTCACTTCTTTCCTAACATGTTTTGGCCGTTGAGGAATCGTAAAATCTTCCAACCAAGTGTTGTTTCATCTGATATGCTCCCCATAAAATTTTACTACAAAAATTACAAAACAAATGACGTGAATTAAATTTCCAAGCCTCTAACAGTAATTAAATTTCCAAGCCTCTAACGTGAATTAAATTGATCAAATAGCGTGAATTAAATTTCCAGGCCTCTCATATTTTACGACAATTAAAAGTAGGAATTAAACCAATGCGAATTAAAACAGTAGAAAAGAAGACTGCTCATATTAAAACAGTGAATTAAAAGTAGCAATCAAATAACAACCATCTCTCATATTTTCCATCTCTAACAACCATCTCTTATATTAAAAAGACATGAAAGAAAGGAAATTTGGGGGCTGCTCACTGTACTTAGAAGAAAAGAAGAGAAGGACGGTGGCTGCTCACTGCACTTACCAGCGACGATGATTGGGCTGCAACTTGCAGACAACGGTGGCTATAATTGAAGGCTGGCTAGAATTTCGGGGGAGACAAAGCAATTATGTTTTGTGTTTTATCGTGAAAATAAAAATAGGGGCTTGCTGGAAAGAGTATATTTTAATAAAACACGTATTTTTTTAAAATGCCTTAGGAGTAAGATGCGTCCAAGCGCTTGCCTCACGCCTCAAGTGAAAGCTCTTAGAGTCGCACGCCTCAACGCTCGAATGCGTTTTTTTTTGGAACATCGCAACGCCTCAGGCGCACTTTTTAAATACAGGCCAACGGTGACTAAAATCTGGTCAAATAAGAAAAAGAAAAAAGATGAAAAAAATTGAGAAAAATTTTTTTTATAAAAATTTAAAAATGACGCTATTTAAATAAAAATTTAAATTTTTCAAAATAATATTGCTTTGATGTCTTTTGTCAAGTCATAACAACATTAACTAATTGTCTAAGAAATTTTGTGACGAATTTTATAATTTACCCTTAAAAAAGCGCACATTCTTTTTCGAGTTCAGCTCAACGACAGATATTAACGTTCAAAACACCAATGTTTTGGGCCTTGGAACTTGCCCCCAAATAACATCCTGCTGATCCTATAAGTACAAAAAAAAAATTCATTTATACTTAGTTTAAAAAACTCAATTCTGTCAATAATTCTAGAATAAGTGGTTAAAATTTTCAATTAACACTCTTTTATCTTCTTTATATTGTGGGCTTAAAACCTATTAAGAGCAAATTCTTCCCCTTCCTCCCCAAGAAAAAATTATTAAAAAAAAACTCAACTCTTATATTTCTTTTTCCTCCAAACTAATCTAAAACTCGATGAATATCAGTCGCAATAATCGTGGAATATCCGCTCATCGATGTTAGAAAATTTGAAGTCTTAACTTTTCAAACCCTTTTTTTAATCTAATTATAAACCCTTAGTTTTACCTAAAGAGCTCCTAGGGTCTTAGACCTGGAACAAAAAACTTTTTGGGACTACCTTCTCTGAATGCTAGAATTTAATTGTCAAATTTCTCCAATTTCAGAAAGTCTTTTCACTATCAATTGAAGGATTTTGCACCACTTTGGTGAACCTCGAACTCGATTTTTCTTAGATTTCCACTTCGATTGTTCTTTGCGTGACCGTTGACCAACCTCACTTCTTCTTTGTCTGTACAAGTCTTTATAAGCGTGAGACTGGAGGTGTTCACCAATAAATAATGTCCTTAGGCAACAAGGAAAGGCTCTGATTAGGCGAAAAATGACTTTCAATCAAAATGGGTTCTGCAGGAAACCTTTTGCCCTTTGTTAACCGAAATCTCCTTGTCTCACTGTAAATTCAATAGTTTTTCACTGTAATTTAAGGATGACAACATGTCGGGGCGGATTTTTTACCATCATGACCCGATCCCAATTTGAAATTTAGGTATTCTAATTATATTCTAATTTTGTTATAATTTAATCCGACATGATATAATAGAAACATAACTTGACCTCAAAGTTAAAAAAAATTCGACCAAACTCACCCTGAACTGAAAAATTAATAAAAAATATTAATATACTGTATAAAAATAATTATAAAATAAAAAAGTTAATTTACTGAATATACAGAGGCGGGGCTCACCTAAATCCAACCCGACCTTTAAAATTTAATCAAAACACCGATCCACCTTGACCTTTTGATTAAAAATGAAAAACTAACCCCAATCAGGTCGGGTGAAGATCGGGTAAATTGTCATCTCTACTGTAATTGATTATGATTGTTGATTTTGTTGTAAATTCTACTATAATCCGATTATAATTACTTTAAAACCCTCTACAATTTTCCTAGTAAAATTCCATTGACGATGAGGTTGACAAGGGAAGAGTCCGAGGAGACCATGTTGACATGGTAATGCTGGAGGCGACGAAGATAGATGCTGATGGCACTTAGGGTTTAGAGTGATGAAGGTTAGCTGGTAGTGTTAAGGGTTTGTGTCGTTGGACCCAATTGGAGTTGGGTCGCGGGCAAATATGTATTGAGTTTATGGGTCCAACGGCTTAGGAATTGGATTAGTGATATTATTTTTTTAAAAATGCTTTTAAAAGTGTTGTGAAAAAATATTTTTGAAAAAATATATTTAAGATTTAACTATTTAAAATTGCTATTAAAAAATTCTTATGAGGAGATAAAATGATAATTTTAGACATATTATTGTAAAATTTAAATTATGTCAATTAAAATTATATTTAAATTCATTAATATTATTATACATGATATATTTCAAATTACATCAATTAATATTTAAAATATGTAATTTTTTACAAGAAAAAACCATTTACAAATTAATAAAAGTTAAAAATAAAAGAATTCAGTTACCATTTAGTTTTTTCTCTTTATAACCAAATATATATATATATATATGATGATTTTTTTATTTTATTCATAATAAAACCATCAAAATGGTTCCATACCAATGATTAAATAAGCTTAACAAGATTCTATACCATATCCCAATTGGGGCACAAAGGACAAAGAAGGTTAAAGTTAAAATCCCATAAATAAAAGTAAATAAAGAAAGAAAATATACGAACAGACTGCAGAAATAAAACTGATCTAGTAATAAGCATGACGGTAAAACTGCCCTTTTCATTTCAAACGAGCTTATAGAACACAACTGCCGAAAATTCAGCCTTTTAGTTTGGGGTTAAAAACTCATTTTTAAAAAAAAAAAAATTTATAGTGATAAAAAATAAGTGTTTGACATTGTTTTTGCTGTTAGTAAGTGTTTTTGACAACCCAAAAACATTGTCAAACACAACCTTAGATGATCGGGTAACGGATAGGCAAGAGTTGGACCATTTTGTAACTGGGTCCTAATGTAATGGATCGATGAAAAATTAGGTTCTGGAAAGACTACCACTAAATATAATATTATTTTAAAATCTTTAAATGAAAAATAGGTGCTTAAAGTATGTTTTTTTTTAATTTTAAGTGTTTAAAGTATTTTTTTGTAAAAATAAGTGTCCAAAGTTTTAAAAATTATAATTTTAGGTGCTTTGTCGTTAATGGGTATTAAAAAAATCTTTAACCAATCAATGTTTGACACATGTCATATTTAATTTATTTTTTTTCAAAATTAAAAATCTAAAAAAATCAGTTTTTCATAAAATTTCAAAATTTTAAAAATTTACAAAACAGTCCTGAAATCCCTAAAATTACCCGAACCCCCAAATCGCCGCCCCTTCCGCCACCGATAGCCGCCCCTGAGCATACCCCTTTGGTCGCCAAACCAATGCGGTCAATTCTCCCAACACAGCGTCGCTAGAAACGTTGAACGACGAGCAGCCGAACGTCAAACGTCGAACGCGAAAGCGACGTTTGGCTAGCACGCCGTTCGGTGTTTCTAACGACGCCGTGTTGGGGGAAAGGACTGCCTTGGTCCCGCGAACAAAAGGGTGTGCTCAGGAGCGGCGATCGGTGGCAACGACTAGGGGGTTTGGGTAATTTTAGGGATTTCAAGACTGTTTTATAAATTTTTCAAAATTTTGAGATTTTATGAAAAACTAAATTTTTTGGTTGTTTTCTTTAAAAAAAATTAAAAATCAAATTAGTGCCACGTGTCAAGCATTGATTGGTTAAAGATTTTTTTTAACACTCATTAATGACCAGGTACTTAAAAATATAACTTTTAAAACTTTGGGTACCTATTTTTACAAAAAAAAAAATACTTTAAGCACCTAAAGCTTAAAAAATGCATACTTTGGGCACTTATTTTTTATTTAAATCTTTTTTTTAAAAAACAACAAAAGTAAAGAAAAATATCAATGATGCTAGGAATATTTTTAATGTGTAGTGATCCACTATTATTATTGTCGATTGATTGGCCGGACGGTGCTTTTGGATGGAGAAGTGTCATGGTTCGGACGCTGGTGAGGGAGTGTTCGACAATAGAAATGAGGAGAGTTTGGTCTGGTTCGTGGAGAGGTTTGTCTTCTTTTTGAAGTGTATGGTTTTCTATAAGAATTGAAAGGGCTTGAAAGAGGTGTCTTCACGTGTTAAGGGAAAAGACAAGTGTCCTTGGTGAATTGTCGTGACTTGGCTATCAATATAAATACATGTATCATTACGTGATTTGTGGTAACATTCACATGTTGAATTCGCAAAAGGTTGTAGTTGAGTGTTCACGTACCTAGAAGATCGCTTCTGAAAAGTTTGTGTGGTGGTGCTTCGCAGGTACTAACAATTATAACTTCAGGCTTTGGTTTTTAATATTCATTAATGTTGGTAATGCCCAAGGGTGATAGCGCATATAATCCCACATTAACATGTACTACACGGGTATTATCTTTTTAGATAAAATACAAAAAAATATTTTTTCTTGGAGTTTATTTTGAACACTGAAAATGATTTCAACTCCATTGTATTTATAAGCGGTTCTAAACTTTCTGGATAATGGTTTGAAATTTGAATCGTTTTAAATACAATTATTACCGGATTAATTGAGATAAATTAGCAATTAATCATCTGATTAATTTGCCTCAAATGACGTGTTTTCCAGGTTATAATTTGAGCTGTTTCATTTGACTATTTGCATGGATGAATCTCGCCATTTTCATGGCTTGATTCATTGATAACCACAACAAATTGCAAGTTGATTTTGAGCAAATTGAGGAACGTTTTTTTAATCTAATTGATTAAAAATTCAATCAACTTTTATTGTTATTTTCATAGCCGTTTCAGTGTATTTTAAGGATGTATTTGAACTATTTTCATTCCTTATTCGTATGAGACTACAACAATTTTACTAAGCATTTTTAATGGTTTAATTGTTGTTATTAAGCAATTTAAATCAGAAGTTTTTTTTGTCTTAATTACCTTTAATTTATCAATATAAATGAGATGGTGTTTTGACGTTTTTAGCCCTATTTTTTCCCCCTATAAATATGAACTATGTTAGTTTATTTTATATACAACAAAAACGAGAAAACCATTGAAAACCCTTTCAATCACTTTTCTGTCGCTTTCAAAATACTTCCATTCTTGAGATCTTTGGGTTTAATATTTGAAAAGAGCAATACCGCCAAGTCCGCTTCGGCTTTCAAGTGTACGAATTCTCGGAGAGACCGTGCTAACCTCGGGGGACGATCAGCATGTAGCAACAACTACACCAGTTGGGGCGAATCTGTTTCTTAGGCAGTGGTTCTAACCACGACACGATTTTATTCATTTTATTCGTTGTTTTTATTCATACCCAGTCAGTGCTAACGCCCTTAGTTTTACAGTATTTTACCAACAATTTAGAAACAGATTCCTACTGCAAAATGACGAATCAATCGAGCAAGCTTGTTCCCGAACTCTCCAAGCTCGTTGCACTGGATGGGTTCAACTATCGAAAGTGGTCCCAAAGAATTATGATATTCTTTGAACAATTGGACTTGGATTACGTGTTGATCAACCTAGAACCATGTCAGCCGATCTCAAATGTCGCTGATGCAATCATCACTAACGAAGACCTTGCAGTCGTTCAAGTGTCCAACCAAAAGTTTCAGAAGGACAACAAAATGGTTCGAAACCATCTTTTGAGTCCCATGTCAAACAAACTGTTTGATATGTTTCACAAGGAGAAGAGTGTCAAGCTGATTTGGAATACTCTCAAAAAGAAATACGGAGCGGACGATGTAGGAATTAAGAAATACGTGGTTGGTGAATGGTTAAAATTCCAGATGACGGACGAAAAGTCGATCATGGATCAAGTTTATGACTACAAAAAGTTGGTTTCAGACATCATTTCTGAAGGAATAAAAATATATGAGGTGTTCCAAGCCAACATTTTGATCGAGAAGTTGCCAAAGTCCTGGTCCGACTACCACAATTCTCTCAAACACAAAAAAGGGATATGACGATCGTAGAATTGGTAGCCCATATGAAGATAGATGAGGCAAATCGGTTAAAAATAATATTTTCAACTCTAGTCAATATTCTTTAAGAACTAATATGGTTGAATTTGGTGGTGCCTCGTGTTCTAAATTTACACCAAATAAAAAGGCAAACCAGAAAAAGAAAACCAAACCCCAAAAGGCTACCAACTTCAAGAAGCCAAGAACGGACAAGGCCTAATGCAAAGTAGTCAATTGCTATGTATGTGGGCAGGCTGTACACAAAGCCTACCAGTGTCAACAACGGTCAGACCGCCATAAAAATCCACAAGTTAACGTTGCAGAGAATGCTGATGATGTCATCTAAACAGTGGTTTCAGAAGTGAATCTGGTGGAGAACATCACTGAGTGGGTCATGGGCACTGGTGCTTCAAGATATTTCTGCGCCAAACGAGAACTGTTCGTTGAGTTCAAAAGTGTAAACAAAAGAGAACAAGTTTACATAGGGAACTCCAGCAGCTCAGACATGCCAAGCAAGAAGAAATTTTTGCCCAAGCTAACCTTCGGTAAAACTTTAGCTTTAAGAAATGTCTTGTATGTACCCGTCTTGCGTATAAATTCAATTAGTGGTGGATTATTGAATAAGGCGGGCATTAAACTAGTTTTCAAATCTGATAAACTAATACTTTCCCAAAACAGAGATTATGTAGGGAAAGGTTTTTTACAAAATGGTTTATTTGTAACCGAAACCCAGTTTAATGAAAAGAATGAAGCTCGTACTTCTGTTTATATTGTAGAGACTCTTGATATGTGGTATGCTAGATTAGGACATGTGAACCTTCAATCTCTTAATAAACTCATAAAAATGAAGTTAATACCTAATTTAGTAGATAATAGCTTTAACAAATGTGAAGTTTGTGTAGAAGCTAAGCATATTAAACCTTCCTTTAAGACAATTTCTAAACGTAGATCTGAACTTTTAGAACTTATACATACTGATCTAGCAGACTTTAGAAACTGCAAGAGTAAGGGAGGAAAACACTATTACATCACCTTTGTATATGATTACTCTAGATATACAAAGGTTTATCTTCTTAGAACTAAAGATGAAGTTGAAAACTTCTTCCTTATTTATAAGGCAGAAGTTGAGAATCAACTTGATAGGAGAATAAAAGATCCAATATAGGTGGTAAATATGGGTCTAATTTTCTTAAAGAGGCGTGTGAGAAGAATGATATAATACATGAGACCCCTGCTCCATATTTTCCTCAATAGAATGACATTGCCGAGAGGGAAAATAGAACTTTAAAGAAGATGATGAACTCTTTGTTAATAAGTTTTAGGTTATCTGATAACATGTGAGGGGAAGCCATTCTCTCGGCCAATCACATATTGAACCGAGTACCTCATAAAAAATTAGATTGTACTCCATAGAATTATGGGAAGGTTATGCACCAAATCTGCATTACCTGAAAATGTAGGGGTGTCTGGAAAAAGTAGGTTTGCCTGACTTTAAGAAGACTACTATCGGTCCTAAAACCCTTAATGCAATGTTTATAGGGTATGCTACAAATAGTGCTGCATACAGGTTTATGTCTTTAAATGACTTTTCAATTTGTGAATCTAGGGGTGCTGTATTTTTTTAGGACTCTTTTCCTCTTAAAAAACCTAGATTAAATGTTGAGACACAACGAGAAAGTCATATTCCTGCTTCTTCTAGTATTCCTACCAATGAGTCTCTAGAGTTTGAATTAGATCCTAGAAGAAGTAAAAGACAAAGGGTAGCTACTACCTTTAAACCAGATTTTATAACTTCATTTATTATAGAAATTAGTGACTTAAATACTATAACTAAACCTATAGCTCAATCTTTCCTTTTAGATGAGGATCCAAAGACATATAACGAAGCTATAAGTTCAATTGATGCTAGTTTTTAGAGAAGTGCAATTAATGATGAACTAGAATCAATTAAGTCTAATCACACTTGGGAGTTGGTTGATTTGCCTAGAGGATCTAAACCTATCAATAGTAAATGGGTCTTTAGAAAGAAATTAAGACCAGATGGGTCAATCCAGAAGTATAAGGCAAGACTAGTAGTCAAAGGGTTCACTCAAAAGTTTGGTATTGACTTTTTTGATACGTACTCTCCTATGACAAAAATCTCAACAGTTCGTGCCTTGTTCGCGATCACATCCATTCATAAGTTGCATGTACATCAAATGGATGTAAAGACTGCATTTTTGAATGGAGATCTAGACGAGGAAATCTATATGGAGCAACCACCAGGTTTTGAGACACCTGGTATGGAAGATAAAGTATATAGACTTAAAAAGTCTCTCTATGGTCTTAAATAAGCTCCAAAATAGTGGTACGAGAAATTTCATAAAACCATTTTGAGTTTTGGTTTTATTGTTAATGAAGCGGATGCATGCATGTATTCGAAAATGTTTTGGATTGATTGTGTCATCATAAGCTTATATGTGGATGACATGTTGATATTCAGTATTAAATTTGAGATGACTAATTTGGGAGAGGTTGATATGATCTTAGGAGTAAAAGTTACCAAAACTAAAAAGGGATTTTGTTTGATTTAAATAAATTTCATAGTTTTAATTTCATCCATGTTCCAACTCCTTATGATTCTAGTATCCATCTTTTTAAAAATAAAGGAAGTAGTGTTTCTTACGAAGAGTATGCTAAAATTATTGGAAGCCTTATGTTCTTAATGAACTATACTCGGCCTGATATTGATTATGCAGTGAGTAGGTTAAGCAGATATACTCATAATCCTAGAGGTGAGCATTGGATTACACTCATACGCTGACTTAAGTATCTTAAAGGTATTATTGATTGGAAACTCGATTTTGTTGGATTTCTTTCAGTCTTAGAGGGATATTGTGATGCCAACTGGGTTACCGATAATGATGAGATAAGCTCCACGAGTGGGTATGTCTTTACCTTAGGTGGTGCATCGATTTCATGGAAATCTGCTAAACATAGTTGTATCGCTCGCTCTACCATAGAGTCAGAGTTTATTGCTCTTGACCTAGCTGGACAAGAAGTTGAATGGCTTAGAAATTTGTTAGCAAAAATTCCATTGTGGGGAAAACCAACTCCTCTAGTGTCCTTGTTGTGTGATTCACAAGCAGAGATATGTGTGGCTAAAAGCCAAGCTTACAATGGTAAGAAAAGACATTCGCATAAGACATGAATCGGTGAAACACCTAATAAGGAACGGAGTACTCTCTTTAGAGTATGTAAAGTCAGAAAGGAACCTAGCTGATCAGCTTACCAAAGGGTTAAGTCGAAAATTGGTTCTAGATTCGTCGAGGAGGATGGGTCTAAAGCCCATTGGTTGAGGAATTCATGGTGGATACCCAACTTAGTAATCTAAGTTCAATGTGGTCAAACGAAACCATGGAGAATACTCATAGTGTACATTTTTACTACCTATCCCTATGATGAACAATGTACATGCCCAAGTTGAGTTTTATTACTCCTAATAAATTCATAGCCCATGCTTTGGGTGGTCTTAGTAAGAAAGACTTGATGAATTTACCGATTTTGGTTGAATAACTACTCTTAATAAGTTCATAGCCCAGTGTTGAGTGGGTAGTCCTATCGCGAATGACTGAATGAACTTGCCGCTAGAAAGGATGAGTTTTTCAAACTCTTAATGAATTCAATCCCAAAAGTTTGGGTTGTTCTTTTGAGAAGAACTTATTGAATTCACCGATTAAAGAGGTTGAGTTTTGATTCTTAATGAATTCTTATCCCAGAGTTTTTGGGTGGTTCATTTTATAAATGAACTTGAAGAATTCACCTATTTAGTTAAGAGGATGAGCTTGAGGAAAAAGCTCTTAATTATTTCATAGCTCTTATGTGAGTGGTTTATGTTGAGATAAACCTGATGAAATAACCTATGTAAGTAAGAAGGATTAGCCTCCTTCTATGGAAAATATTGGGTTGTTTTTCTAGTACACTTACTAGAATCCCGAGGTCAGATGGCTATATTTTTATACATTTGTATATTTTCTAACACATCGAGGATTTCGGTGGATGAAGGGGTTTGTTGTATGTTATGAGTTTACCCCTATCTTAGAAAGTTCCAAATTCGTTCACTTATCTAAGAGAATAATCACTCATATCACTATGTACTAGTTCCAGATACGTTCACTAGTGCTTAAGCAACTAATCTCGCTATTGCTCTTCTCGTGGTTTTGAAACTCAAATTTTTATTACTCTATTTTTCAAAAGATTATTTCGCATTTGTAGGGGAATGTTGGTAATGCTCAAGGGTGATAGAGCCTATAGTCCCACATTAACACGTACTACGCGGGTATTATCTTTTTTAGATAAAATACGAAGGAATATTTTTTCTTGGAGTTTATTTTGAACACTGAAAATGATTTCAGCTCTATTGTATTTATAAGCAGTTCTGAACTTTCTGGATAATGGTTTGAAATTTGAATCGTTTTAAATACAATTATTACCGGATTAATTGAGATAAATTAGCAATTAACCATCTGATTAATTTGCCTCAAATGACGTGTTTTTCAGGTTATAGTTTGAGCTGTTTCATTTGACTATTTGCATGGATGAATCTAGCCATTTTCATGGATTGATTCATTGATAACGAAAACAAATTGCAAGCTGGTTTTGAGCAAATTGAGGAACAATTTTTTAATCAAATTGATTAAAAATTCAATTAACTTTTATTGTTATTTTCATAGTCGTTTCAGTGTATTTTAAGGATGTATTTGGACTGTTTTCATTCATTATTCGTATGAGACTACAACAATTTTATTAAGCGTTTTTAATGGTTTAATTGTTGTTATTAAGCAATTTAAATCAGAAGTTTTTTTTGTCTTAATTACCTTTAATTTATCGGTATAAATGAGAGGGTGTTTTGATGTTTTTAACCCTATTTTTTCCACTATAAATATGAACTATGTTAGTTCATTTTATATACAACAAAAACGAGAAAACCATTGAAAACCATTTCAATCACTCTTTTGTTCCTTCCAAAATACTTCCATCCTTGAGTTCTTCGGTTCTAATATTTGAGAAGAGCAATACCGCCAAGTCTGCTCTAGTTTTCGGGTGTACGAATTCTCGGAGAGACCGTGCTAATCTCGAGGGACGATACGCCTGTAGCAGCAACTACACCAGTTGGGGTGAATCTATTTATAAGGCAGTAGTTCTAAGCACAACACGGTTTTATTCATTTTATTCGATTGTTTTTATTTGTACCCAGTCAGTGTTAACGTCCATAGTTTTGCAGTATTTTACCAAAAATTAAAATTAAAGTTTTTTATTATATATACTTTTATGTCTATAAATATAAAATTTGAAGAAAAAAATTACACACTCTCCATACTAAAAAATAATACAAACATGAGACAAAGGGGACGAGGAAATTAGCCCTCGACAATTGACTAAAACTAGGACATAGGCTTGTAAACCAACCAAGCAAACAGGGACAAAGGTATGTTCATATTCGTTTGTTTAATTTTAATCGAATAAATGAACGAATACGAACAACTAAACGAACATAATTTCTTGTTCTTGTTCGTTTGTTAAAAAATGTAGCTTGTTCGTGTTCATTCATGTTCGTTCGTAAAATGATAAACGAACGTAAATGAACACAAATGGATATATGTGAATAAATTTAAACGAAATAACATATGTGAATATTGATTTTAAATATAACATTTTTGTTATAAAAAATAATAAATATAAATAGACATATGTGTAATAACCCGTTTTAACCCAAACCTGAAAACCCGTTACAGTACCCAAACCCAAATTTTGACCCGACC
Organism: Hibiscus mutabilis; assembly: GCA_019671005.1. Lineage (NCBI taxonomy): Eukaryota > Viridiplantae > Streptophyta > Magnoliopsida > Malvales > Malvaceae > Hibiscus > Hibiscus mutabilis. The sequence continues at coordinate 66,827,252 of CM033711.1, forward strand.
CAACCAAAACCCTAAAAACCAAATAACCAAAAACCTAACCCTAATATCATTTACCCTAGCTACCACCTCCTCTACCGCAGCCGCCGCCGCCGCCGCCGCCGTTCACCATTTCCGACGACCAACCCCAAACTATAACCACAACTACCCTAAAACCCTAAAATAACCCCTAAATTAGTAACCCTAAAACAAACCATAAATCAAATCCAACCAAACCTAAAATAAAAAACAAAAAAACCCTCTGCCAACTGACCCATACCCTGAATCAACCACTCTGATACCCCTAAAAATTCGGCAAGCAAGATCCATCTTCTAAATCTACAGCAAATTAAAAATAGGGGAGTTAGTACATTAGATCGGTTATAAATAAACTGAACCAAAATTATAAAATGGGGCTTTTCAGTTCGAAAATGAGAATTTTGGGGGGAATTTTTCAGATCTAAAAATTTGTAAGAAGGGGATTTTCATCAGAAACTTGTAAGTTTTTAAGAATAAAAAAATCTTAAAAGTTTTTAGTTTGCATGCTCATTTCCGAATCAAAAAATAAAAATCTTATAGAAGTTTTTTTCATCTGAAAATCAAAACCCAGTTCTTAGTTTTTAATCTAAAATCTAAAGTTTCTTTGTTTTAAAACCGAAATAAAAAACAAAGGGTTTCGAATCTTACCTAGTTGCTCGGCCGCTGCCGTGAGGCCGTAGGCCGATGATCGGCCGTCTAGAAGCTTGAACGGCGCCGCCTTGGTTCGATGTTGAGAGGATGAAAGGGTTAGAGAGTTTTTTTATCTATTCGAAATGACCAAATTGGAGCAAACCCTATTTTAATCTGATATAAGCAAAACGACGTCGCATTTGGAGACTCGACCCACGCGGTGACCCTGACCCGGGGAAGGATCCACATTTTTCTGGGTTATGGGATAATTGCTTAGTTGGTCCCTCCTCTTTTATACCATTTTCATTTTGTTCAGGGGTTAATTCCACTTATGGTCCTTCGTATTTCTTTTTCTTCTATTTTTTTGTTTATTTCAGCTTTTATTTTCTATTTCATTTCAATTTAGTCACCTGTTTTATATTTATTTTCAGCACCTCCATTTGATGTCATTTAATTTATGCTCATATGTGTTGTATTTGTTTCATTTTAGTCCATGTTGTTTCTATTTATGCCATGTAGATTGTCAAATCTTGCATCTTAATCACTAGTCCATGTTTTTATTTGATTCACATATTTTAGCATGGTTATTATTATTATTATTATTATTATTATTATTATTATTATTATGTGTTAGATTAATATTCATGCATGTTTCAAATTAGTTTTTTTATGTTAGATTAATATTTTATTATACTCTTATTTATTTATATTTTTCTCGCATTATATTTATTTATGTCTGCTATGTTTTAAGTTGCATTTCAGAATATAAATTGTCAATGCGGTGCCTCTTTATTCGAGCGTAAACGGGGCCAGTATCAGGCGTAGTGATAGTGGTTGGGCGTTTACTCTCGAATAACGTGACCTTTAAAATATACTCGCACTTATAACTCTCGAATAACGGGTTTTATAAAATTCCATGCGGAAGACATTATTTTTAAAATAAAGTAAAACAAAATAAAAACCATATTTTTTAGCGAGAGGGACATCGCTACAGATGGCAACTCCGTTGGGGACATTTTTTTGGTTTTCAAAAATAAAAGAGAGTCGAGCTTTTTTAAATAATTACCGCTTTACTAATATCGAAAGTTCTGGATTAAAGTGACTATTAAAGTAACATTCGGTTATAACTGCGCGTTTATTTTAACGCATTTAAAATTTGGCATATAAACCCGTCCTTTTTAAGTGGGGGGAAAATGCTAATGCTTTCGTGAGGATATCGTTCCTCCGTGTAGGCCTAGCAAGTACCTTCGGGGCTCGAGTACCTTATGCTTTCGTAAGGATATCGTTCCTTCGTGTAGGCATAAGAAAATGGGTCCCCCTAAATTGAACTCGGTTGAAAGGAGCCTATAATGGGTGATGATCGGGGGCCTTGCTACTCTTAGTAGGGGACAACAAGGACAATTCGGGTACCTCTTAGCACCAAACCTGCATATAGTGGCCCATAGAGCCCACCCTATTAGAGCCATGTCGGTACTCTGCCCATTAGTGGTCACCCTATTTAGGCTCTGATGCTTTATTTCTTGTTTATGTAGAGTTTTTTAATTACTCCATTTTTGTCATATTTATCATTTGTTTTATTCGATACTACCTCGTTTCATTTTCATTTTCATCACATCAATTTCATTTGCATCATTATACAACATCACCACAATCTTAATTTTGCATTGCATTCACATAAATCATTTTGCATTTAAGACACATTTTGCATATAGATGCATCAATTTTAAAATCAGTCCTCGGGATGTCCCGCATCATTAATACCAGAGAAAGCAAAGTCGGCCATTTCAGCACCATTACCAAACCTCCACAAGAACTCAGTCTGGGGCATCTCTCGACAAGTGCCAAATTCCAACACTCACCATTCACTCTCCACCACCGAAATTAACCCACCACATTTCATCCTTCAGAAATCATTCACACTCACCATTTCCAACCAAAAACACAATAAAGTTTTTTCCATCCCCACTACCATCGCTACCCATCGACCAAAATACTCGAACAGAGAACCCCTCATTTCACTGCCTGAACCCTTATGTTTGAGTCCTTTTGAACTCTCAGCTTACCATCACTTGACAACCAAGCCCTTCAACTCTACCATTCTACCCAAAGCCATTCAAAAAAATCGAAAGCCGAGCAAACCTTTGCTACCCTTCTTTTGGAATCATACCTCCACATCCCAAATACTAAACATCAATCGCCATCTACAGCGTTCCACCTAATCCGAAAGTGATAAGCGGCCAGGAACCAACATGAAAAATCATAAACCCAACTTAAGAGGCAATGCAACACGTTCACGAGAGCACTAAAAGTCATCCAAAAAGGCGACAATGAAACTCAAAGTTGAAACATGCTACAAAGGCATTCCCAGAACAATATGTAAAAGTTTGGGGGCATCCAAATAGGAAAATGAGTCCAAAGAAGATGCTCGAAGCCAAAGGAGGTTGGGGCACCGCCACACAAAGGACCAAGATCCTGACATGACCAGTCGAGAGTCAGAGGCATCCCTTTGAAGACCAAAAAAAATATCAAATCAGGTCGTATTCATGCATTTAGTTGCATTCATCTTGCATTGAATCATTCTTGCATACATCATACATTTAGATTAGGTGCATACATTTAAGTCGTCATACATTTAGGATAGACACATACATTTAGGCATAAAATTAGAAGCATTCATGCATTTTCGCTTGTACATAACAGGTTTACGAAAGGGATCGAAGAGCCTCAGCCATGAGGGCAACAACACGACGGCCAACCTTAGTCTTAGAGGAGGCCAAACACAAAGAAGATGCTGAAACATCAATAAAAGGTAACAGTGACAAATTTTGTGAACATTTACTGATTAATGTTTTTTTCCATTTTTAGGTCATACCTCTTCGCCAGTAGAGTCGCAGAAGTAGCCTTTTTCAGATCTTGCATTCGTCGTTGTTGATAGGCCAACATTTCCAGATTTTGCTTTACCGCTGATGCTGCAGCAGTATAGACATCCTGAAGATCTCGTTTCTCTATTGATTGTGCAACAGATCTGAACCTTTCCCCAAGCAGATCGAATTTCTATTCAGGTCTTGTTTCTCCGCTAACGGTGCAGCCATACCTAATTTTTTCTCGAGTTTTACTTCTTTGTACAGTTTAAGAAAAAATAAAAAATCATCAAAAAAAGAATTGAAAAATTTTGAAAAAAAAGATAGGAATTCAAAGAAAAATTGAAGAAAATTTGAAAAATCAAAAAGAAAAAAATGAAAAAATGAAAAAATCAAAAGAAAATTTATCAACTTTCATCGCCCGCTCTAGACCCTCTGCTGATGGAGTGGCTAGGTCCAAGCCGTCGTCCTCATATCCTGCTCTCCGCTGATGGTGTAGCTAGTTCCAAGTCGTCATTATCTGATCCAGTCCTCCACTGATGGAGTGGCCGGGTCCAAGCTCCCATCGTCCTCAGATCCTGCTCTCCGCTGATGGTGTAGCCGGTTATAGGTTTTCATTATCTGATCCAGTCCTCCGCTGATGGAGTGGCTAGGTCCAAGCTGTTGTCGTCCTCTAATCTTGCTCTCCGCTGATGGTGTAGCCGATTCCTGGTCATCATTATCCGATCCAGTCCCTCCGTTGATGGAGTGGCTAGGTCCCAGTTGCTACTATCCTACTTCTCTGCTGATGGTGTAGTAGGGTTCCAGTTAATGTTATGCTTCTCCGTTGATGGCGAGTAGGGTCCAAAATGTTATTATTCGATCTTACCCCTCCGTTGATGGCGAGGTTAGATCCAACTTTATTGATTTTCAAGTTCTCTTTATTAATGTTGTAGCTAAAAAATTAAAGAAAAAAGAAGAAAAAAATCAAAGAAAAAGTGAAAAAAGAAAAAAAGAAGAAAAAAGAATAAAAAAAGAATAAAAAATGAAAAAATAAGAAAAAATAAAAAATAGAAAGAAAAAAGAAAAAAGAAGAAAAATAAATAAATATATATTCAAGTGTTATCTGATCATGTCCCTCCGTTGATGGTGTGGTCGTGCTCAAGTTGTCGTCATCCGATTCTGCTTCTCCGTTGATGGTTTAGTGGAGTCCAAATGCTGAAATTCGATCTTATCTCTCCGTTGATGGTGCAGATAGATCCAACAAATATAAATTTCGGTACTGCCTCTTCGCCGGTGTTGTAGCTGAAACAAATTTGCCAAATTCCGATCATGCCTCTTCGTCAGAGTCGTAGCTTGATCACAAAGAAATCAACTCTCCGATCCTGCCTCTTCGTCGGTGTCGTAGCTAGATCAAATCTTCAGACCTTGCCTCTCCGTCGGTGTTGTAGCTTGGTCAAATTTAACTTCCGGTTCTGCCTCCTCGTCAGTATTGTAGCTGAACCAAATCTACTAACTTCCGGTCTTGCCTCTTCGTTGATGTTGCAGCTAGACCAAATTCACTGACTTTTGATCTTGCCTCTTTGTCAGTGTTGTAGCTGGATCAACATTACTAACTTTAGACCATGCCTCTTCGTCGGTGTTGTAGCTTGGTCAAAATTTACTAATTTTCAAATTTTATCAATGTTTTTTCTTGAAAAAATGAAGAAAAAAGCAAGAAAAGAGAAAAAAATAAAAAAAAAGCAAAAATGAAATTCAAAAAAAGAGAAAAAAGAAAAAAAAGAAAAAAAAGAAAAAAGAGAGAAAATTCAAAAAATGAAAAAAGAAAAAAAAGAAAAAAAAGAAAGTTTTCAATTTTCTGATACTGCCTCTTTGTCAGAGTTGTAGCTGGATCAAACATGGGAACTTTCATCCTCCGATCCTGCCTCTTCGTCAGTGTTGCAGCTGGATCAAATTTTGTAGACCCTGCCTCTTCGTCGGTGTTGCAGCTGGGTTAAATTTTCTTTAAGTGTTAGTTTATCATCAAATAATGTAGTAAGTCGGACTCATTTTGCTTCCCCAACAGACAACCCCATATTTTGAAGATTTTGTTTTCCCGAGAGTGACAAGGTGGATCAACCAAGACAAGAAAGAAGACATGCATCGAAGAGAAAGAAGATCTACTGAAGAAAGAAGACATACGTCGAGAGTGGAGAAGCTCAGCCGGATCAGGAAAAATGGGTCATTTTTAGTCTTTGCTCTATTGCCGTTACACAACAATGAGCAAAGAGGGACAACTGTAATAGCCCGTTTTAACCCAAACTCGAAAACCCGTTACAGTACCCAAACCCAAATTTTGACCCGACCCAACCAAAAACCTTAAAAACCAAATAACCAAAAACTTAACCCTAATATCATTTACCCTAGCTACCCCATCCTCTACCGCAGCCGCCGCCGTCGTTCATCATTTCCGGCGACCAACCCCAAACTATAACCATAACCACCCCAAAACCCTAAAAAACCCCCTAAATTAGTAACCCTAAAACAAACCATAAATTAAATCCAACCAAACCCTAAATAAAAAACAAAAAAACCCCTCTACCAACTGACCCATACCCTGAATCAACCACTCTGCAATCCCTAAAAATCCGGCAAGAAAGATCCATCTTCCAAATCTACAACAAATTAAAAATAAAGGAGTTAGTACATTAGATCGGTTATAAATAAACCGAACCAAAATTGTAAATGGGGGCTTTTCAGTTCGAAAATGAGAGAATTTTGGGGGGAATTTTTCAGATCTAAAAAATTTGTAAGAAAGGGATTTTCATCAGAAATTTGTAAGTTTTTAAGAATCAAAAAATCTTAAAAGTTTTTAGTTTGCACGCTCATTTCCAAATCAAAAAATAAAAATCTTATAGAAGTTTTTTTCATCTGAAAATCAAAAACCAGTTCTTAGTTTTTAATCTAAAATCTAAAGTTTCTTTGTTTTAAAACCGAAATAAAAAACGAAGGGTTTTGAATCTTACTTGGTTGCTCGGTCGCCGCCGTGAGGCCGTGGGCCGATGATCGGCGTATGGAAGCTTGAACTGCGTCACCTTGGTTCGATGTTGAGAGAAGGAAACGGTTAGAGAGTTTTTTATCTGTTCGAAATGACCAAATTGGAGCAAACCCTATTTTAATCTGATATAAGCAAAACGACGTCGCATTTGGCGACCCGACCCGCGCGGTGACCCTGACCCGGGGAAGGATCCGCATTTTTCTGGGTTATGGGATAATTTCTTATTTGGTCCCTCCTCTTTTATACCATTTTCATTTTGTTCAGGGGTTAATTCCACTTATGGTCCTTTGTATTTCTTTTTCTTCTATTTTTATGTTTATTTCAGCTTTTATTTTCTATTTCATTTCAATTTAGTCACCTGTTTTCATTTATTTTCAGCACCTCCATTTGATGTCATTTAATTTATGCTCATATGTGTTGTATTTGTTTTATTTTAGTCCATGTTGTTTCTATTTATGCCATGTAGATTGTCAAATCTTGCATCTTAATCACTAGTCCATGTTTTTATTTGCTTCACATATTTTAGCATGGTTATTATTATTATTATTATTATTATTATTATTATTATTATTATTATTATTATGTGTTAGATTAATATTCATGCATGTTTCAAATTAGTTTTTTATGTTAGATTAATATTTTATTATGCTCTTATTTATTTATATTTTTATCGCATTATATTTATTTATGTCTACTATGTTTTAAGTTGCATTTCGGAATATAAATTGTCAATGCGGTGCCTCTTTATTCGAGCGTAAACGGGGCCAGTATCAGGCATAGTGATAATGCCTCTTTATTACTCTAGAATAATATGGTCTTTAAAATCTACTCGCACTTATAACCAAATTTTAATTTAATCGTCACTTTAATTCGGAAAGTTTAATATTAATAATGCGGTAATTATTAAAGTACCAATTTTGGGCAGTGTGGGGGTGCTAATCCTTCCCCATCCGTAACCGACTCCCGAACCCGACATTTTAAAATCTCTAGTTTTTACGGTGCCCGGCCTACCTAAGTGGCCGGTGCCGACTCCATTTTTAAATAAAACACGGGTTTTATAAAACTCCACGCGGAAGACATTATTTTCAAAATAAAGTAAAACAAAATAAAAACCACATTTTTAGCGAGAGGGACATCACTACAATATGTGAATAAATTTAAACGAACATAAACGAACAAATTACCGAACGTTCACGAACGTAAATGAACGAACGAGCCCTTTGTTCGTGTTCGTTCATTTAATTAGACTAAAGAAAAATCTTATTCATGTTCGTTCGTGTAATAAATAAACGAACTTCCCGCCGAACGTGATACGGAAGCCAGGATCCAAGAATTACCTCAAAATCTAGGAACCATCTAGATCACAATTAATCTAGCAAACTCACTAATATAATTCGAGAAAACCCCAAACTCCACGTTCAGCAAACTGATAATAAAGCATGATCTTGATGTAGAAAATGAGATAGGATGAATTTGACGGTGGCGGTGTTGGATAGATTTGTCCTTGGCACCCTCCTAATCGCAATTGAATAGGCAAACACCTGCAAACGGCACGAATCTCTCCGATGAATGGATGATGACAAGATAGATGTTGTAGGATATTTTGTCCTCGGCACCCTCTTAGACGCAATTATCTAAGCAAGCAACCTCAAGCGGCTCTAACCCACCCTCCTAGATGCAATTACCTAGGCAAGCAAGAGTGTGAAGATGATCTCCATTACAAGAACTTGACGAACTTACGTTGAAGAAGACTTCTGATACGAAAAATAACAAGGCAAATCTATCTACCTTGAAAATAAAATGGCCCATGGCCAAAGGTTTTTGCAACTCATAAATTCATGATGTTGTTGTTATTAGTGAAGCAAATATGCCTTTAAATAGGCTACAAATGAAGAGTTCAACTTAAATTAGGAAAAGTAAAGATAATAATAAAATAAATAAACATATTTTATCTAACCTAAAAAACTAATAAATAAATAACAAATCTAATCCTAAATCATCTAAATATCTTCATAAAGAATCCTAGATTAAATTTAAGTACAAATAATCAATAAAATTATTGAAAATTCGTAATAAATAATATTTCCCGTGATAAAATCGTATAGAGATTTCTGCTCGCACACTCTTCACTAAAATGGACATAACTTGAGATCCCGATGTGGGATTGATGCGTTTCAAGATGCGTTGGAAAGCTAAGAGACAGAGGAATATGTTTGAAGAAGACATGTAGACTCAGAAGTGTCCGGATCCCATCCGAAAATTCGATGCAAGTCGGCTGAAATTCAGACTTATAAAACAGCTTCAACTCTTTGGCTACAATGCATCATTTTAGCCCCATATATCAGAACGACTCACAAACGATCGACAAACTTTAATTCAGAATCCTTGCTTTTAGTACAGTACATATCCACCTACCTTGGTTTGTAAGAACTAGCACATGGGCGATTTTAAGCCAAACATTTATACTCGTATATAAACATAATATATTTAAGACTTGTAGGGATATTTATTATTCTAAAAAAATATTATTTTGGTAGTTTATATTTGAAAATATAAAAAAATAGAGTTGATACGACTTAATTCACAGTAAAAACTTAAGGTTAATTATTAATGTAATGAATCAATTCATAATCTAAAACCTTTAAAATCAACCTACATACATAAATGATCTAGAATTAATTATAATTCAAGACTGCCCACTTGAACCATACTTGGTCTATATTGAACCTATAGGAGGAGTCCAGATAAAACTATAAAAAAAAAACTTGGCCTGAATTGAAAGAAATGGTAAAGCTGAGAAACTAACTAAAAAATAATTAAAATTAAAATTTTCATTAACTAAAAGTGCCAAGGCCCAAAATTCCTACCTACCCCTAACTTTTGTACGATTAAACCTTCCAATTCATGTAATTTTTCATCATGTAACCTTAAAACAAGTCCAAACCGCTCCAATGTTTTACAGTAAACCCTAGGTTATTTTTTCTCTTTGTCATTGTTCAGAAGTTGAAAGCAAAAAACTACAAATAGTTTTTAAACGTCAATTCACACATACTCCGTTAAACAAGCACCGGAAAGCAGTCAAACATATTCTAAAGTATCTCGAAGGGATAATATAACATGAGCTTTTATTTCAAGCTACATCCTCATTGGCAACATTAGTAGGATACTCTGATTCTGACCAGGGAACAGACAAAGACGATAGGTGTTCAATAGCTAGTCATTACATGTTTCTTGGTGAAAATCCTGTTGCTTGGAATTCGAAGAAACAAAGTGTTATTTTTCACTCGTCAGCCGAGGTAGAATTCAGAAGTTTAGCTAATGATACGTGCAAAATAATGTGGATCAAATCTCCTCTAAATGAACTTGGTATAAAACTACCATCTTCTCCTATTATATGGTGTGGTAATACTAATGCAATTGCACATGCTGCAAACCTGTGGAACACGAGAAAAATGAAGCATATCGAGTTAGGTTTATCATCGAGTTAGGTTGCATATGTTTCAGCTAAGTTTACTATTCTCTGTGCTTTAGTTTGTGATCCTTACTATACTTAAAAAAAAATATTTAAATACATGGACAAACTTGAATTTTTTTTAATATATACATAATCGTAATTTCATATCGAGTTTATATTTATATCTGAGACTCTCACACCCAAATCCTTGTAATATAAGATTATAGATACAAATTATAAACTTGTTCTTGGTGCTGTTTTTGGCGGATCATGAAATAAAAGAGGGCTGTCTTTCTTGCAATTCAGAAGCAATTCCATCATAAAACAGTCTAGAAAGCACATCATCAGTGCCCACTAATTGTTTGTTCTTGGGTTCATCATCTTCATCTGTACTACATCTTTCAGCCTCAGCCACGTTCGCAACATTCTTTTCGACCAGTTCTCGAAATACGGAAGATCGAAAGAGCAAGCCCAGCGCAGTAGTTGATGAACACTTGTTTGACTTCATTACATGGATTTTGCTGCTTCCAATAAATTCTTTATTTGATGAAGAGTCCAAGTAATCTGCAGCAAAGAAGTGGTTGAATGAGGGCTTATTATATTCCTCTCTTGGGGTACTACATTGACTTGGTAATGTGACAGTGACTGGCTCAGGTTCTGCCGCCATTGGCACTGGCAGTGATTCAGTAGGCTTTAACCATCTGACGTAATTACTTAAATCAAAGTTGGTCACTGCATTCATCCCTCTGTATTCAATTGCTGCAATGTCGTAAGCTCGAGCAGCCTCTTCTTGGGTGCCTATAAATGACACAAACTCTTTTAATGTGTCGGATATGTGACACGGCGTGTCAAGAAAAATGAAATGTCGGACAGTATGAAACTTACTGTAAGTGCCAAGGTAGAGATATTTGTTTCCAAAGATTCTACCTATTCTTGCCTCCCATCTTCCATTGTTGTGGTGCCTGCATGTTGTTGTTGAAAGAAATCTTGAGTTGGCATTAAAAGTAAACCAAAACATCCAGACATAGATAACCAGATTGGCAAGAAAAGTACCTTGCTACACCCCTATACTTGGATACACCTCTTGAGAACCCACTGCTCTTTCTGTAACAATGAAATTCCAATTGATTTTGTTCAGTTAAATTACTTCGGCGAAGATTTAGATTCTAAAAGCGGAATTAGAGTGAGTTTGCAGAGTTAAAAGATAAAGACTCACCTTCTTAATGAGGCCAAGTACTCCTCTTTTGTGAGGGTTTGCATTATTTCAATCTCTTGTTCATAACCTGATATCTGCAGAAATCAAGTGAGCTAGATTAGTTGTTTATTTACTAATCTTATTTAATATTAAGTAAAGTTCGTTGAATTTAGATGTGAATATCAGATACGACTATGTTTTAAGTTCTTTGAAGGTTCATAACTTCATATATAAACTATACATACAGGAAAATTGGTGAAAGTGGAAGTCCCCCAGTACTTAAGTGCAGCTAAATCATAAGCCCTTGCAGCAGCTTCTTCATCATCATACGCTCCTGAAAACAAAAGCGATAGAATATTTTCATTTTAATCTACTAGTATAAAAAAGATAATTGAAACTTGAATTAGCAGTTAAGTGACATGTACTCACCAAGATAAACTGCATGGATGGATCCCAAAGAGTCGGTTCCACCACAGGAATGAAAGAAACAACATATATAAAACCATCAAACATGTATTAGATATATGTAATTGTAATAAATCTAATATATCTTAGTACACAACATCAAAATGTACCAAAGATTGAATCAAATAGTGTCAGGTATTCAATTTTTGACTAGAAACCACAGTTTAATTACCTTGTTTTCCTTTCTTCTTCTGTGTAACATTCCAAGAGAGCTTGTCCCACAGATGGGCTTCATATCGACCAGTCCATCGATGCCTGCTCGTTTTCATATCAATAAAATTACTTCGTCTATGGGATATGAAAACAATATATCTCCAAATCCAATATAAATTTTAGCAACTGAAGTATTTCCAATCACATCAGAAATGTTACCACGATTGACTCTAAGTATGAATGTGCCTACCTGCTGACTCCACGAAACCTTGAACTTCTTTTCACAGTGGTGGCACTAACAGCGGCATTGCCTTGATCATTTTGTCGATGATGACCGTTTAGATTGTCGATATCAATCAAAGCCGATGGATCTCTCCGCCTTCTTTTGGCACACCTTACAGTTTCGACTTGGACTTTCTCATCGTCAATGGAACACCTTCGGCGGCGGCCTAGCCCTAGGTATTGTTCATCGTTAACCATCCCCATTTCCATATCCATCTCTCTTAACCTTGATTGTTCGAATTTCTTCTTCTTCTTCTTCTTCTCCTTTTCTTTTCTTTCTATGGTTGCTTCACCTATAGGGAATCAGCAAGAAGTCTTCATATATATATAAAGTGCTAATCAATTTTGGAGTTATCATGTTTTGTCGTAGAGTTGTATAGGGTATATATTATATGGTGATTTAAAGCAAGTGTGTCGATGATCTCTAGGAGCTATTAATAAGAAAAATCTGAAGTACGTGGGTACAAATTTTAGGAGGCTCATATTCTGTTTCCCAACCTATATGCAAGTGTATAAAAATGGTTTGTTTAGTTCAAATTTGCTTCACGAAGACGGTTTGGCTATTAGAGAAAGCCTATTATCTTTAAATTATTGTATATATGGAAATGACTGAATCCATAAAAAATCAAAAATGGGGAAAAAGTTAATTGAAAAATAATTGAAAGTATAATAATCATATTAAAAAAATTTAATCGGAAGAACTGGCAGTCAATTTGTTTCATAAAGTATTAGTTAATTCTGGCTCATTAAGAGGTTTTATTTGAATATATTTATGTTTAAATTATTTTTATAACTATCTGTATCTAATTCATTGATTAATTCAGATCAAGTATCGTAGAAATTCAATAGAACCTTTTATAGTTTCAATTTTTTTACATAATTTATTAGATTTGGTAAAATTCATTTTAAAATTGTCCTGAAACATGTCTTATACAATTTCCAAATTAGGTAATATCCTATCACTCATAAATTAAGATATTAAACTTTTAATTAAATTAAAATTCAATCAATAAAATCGTGTGAATTTTAAATGAGGAGTAACAATATTTTGAGTGTGAGCAGAATGGGAGTTTGCTCCCCCTGCCAAGCTATAATTGACTTGTGCTATTTGATTTGTGGTGGGTAATCAATCTATGGGCAGAATGGGAGTTTGCTCCCCCTGCCAAGCTATAATTGACTGAGTTTCCTATGGAATCAACCACCAAAATATTCTTGTACACAACTGTAAACTATAATATTTAATTTAAAGCTGGAGAGTAAAACAAGAAATTCACTCTGGATTCTATTTCCAGTAAACAAAAATAATTAAATAAAAATTTGTTTGTTTTAACTTGTCAATTCTCTGGCTGTCCACTACTTTTGTCTTAAAAAATGTCTTAAAGTTTATTAATGACACTCCATTGACTCATGGTTAATTTTTCTTTCCATGTCATAAATTATTTGAACTTACGCTGTAAAACAAAACAAATTAACCTTAGATAGAGAATGATGAAGAAGAAAGACAATAAGAACAAAAGAGAAATAGAAAACAGAATGAGCAGAGGAAGCTATCGAATGAGAAAAGTAAAACAATAAAGAGAGTAAAATGGATTCATTTAAGATAGATTAGGCCCAATTACAAGATCCCTTTATATAGCCTACATCAAGCTAAATAACAACTCTAAGCCCAGCTGGCATAACAGAAATATAACTGACTTTGTTATATTCTAGAGAATACTCTAACATTCTTCTGGTTTTACTTCTTCAAGAGTTTGCAACAGATCTGGATGTGCAACAACACCAAGCTGATTACGCATCTTGTCAAAGATTGAAGGAGGCAAGGACTTAGTAAGAATGTCAGCAGACTGCTTAGTGCTCGGAACATGATTCACAAGTAATTGCCCTGCAAGAACCTTCTCCCTTACAAGTGAAGATCAATCTCAACGTGTTTCACTTTTGCATGGTGTTTTGGATTAGCAGCTAGAGAAACAATTGAAGTATTATCACACCACACAACAGGCTTGGCTTCAAGACACACACCAACTTCATTTAAAAGTTGTTGAATCCACACCAGTTCAGAAACTAAGTTAGCAAGACTCCTATCCTCAGCTTCACAGGTTGACCGAGAGACTACACCTTGTTTCTTAAAACTCCATGCAATAAGATTTTTTCCAAGGTAGATGTAGTAACCTGTGGTAGACCTACGATCTTCAACTGACGATGCCCAGTCAGCATCTGCATAGCACACAAGAACAGATTTCTCCTCTGGTATGTAGAACAACCCATGCTCAAAAGTACCCTTGAGATATCGTAAGATTCTTTTAATAGCTCTCCAATGAACCTCACTGGGATTGTTCATATACTGGCTCACTTTATTCACAACATAGCAAATTTCTGGACGAGTAAGACAGAGATACTGCAGACCACCAACAATACTCATATAAAGGTGAATGTCAGGAAAGGGTTGCCTTGAGTCAGCAACTAGAGGAAGAGAGACAACCATTGGTGTACTTAGGGAAGAAGAATTATGCATGTCAGTGCGCTGAAGTAGGTCTAGAATATATTTTCGTCGAGTGAGATACAACCCTGTTGGAAATTGTTGAATCTCCATACCTAGGAAAAAACTCAAATTTCCTAGATCTTTGAGAGCAAATTCAGTATTAAGTGCTGCACCACCAGATCAATGTCAGCAGGCTTACTACCAGTAATGACTATGTCATCAACATAGATTAATAAAATAACTATAGAGGACTCAATCTTCCTAAGAAAGAGAGAAGAGTCAACCTTTGTGCTTGAAATCCCAACTTTCCAACTAAGTAGGCTTTGAGGGTGTCAAACCAAGCTCTAGGAGCTTGCCGTAGGCCATAGAGTGCTCTTTTTAATTTGCACACAAGCTCATAGCCATCCACACCTCTCTGCTCATACCCTGAGGGTTGCTTCATGTAAATTTCTTCAGACAAGTGACCATTTAAGAATGCATTGTTGAAATCAATTACGAATTGACCAACGTTGCATGACAACAGCAGCAAGAATGGTTTGAATAGTGGTTGACCTTACAACAGGGCTAAAGGTTTCCTTGAAATCACAACCTACTATTTGAAAGTACTCTTTTGCAACCAGTCGAGCTTTGAACCTCTCAATAGTACCATCTGGGTTTCTCTTGATTTTAAATAGCCACTTACATCTAATAGGCTTTTGAGTAGGGGGCAAAGGCTATAACTCCCAAGTTTGATTCTTCATAAGGGCATCATATTCAGCTTGGACAACTTGCCTCCATTGTGGATCACGAAAGGCTTTATGAACAATGGAAGGCTCTTTAGATTCTTGAGCAGCAAAGAAAACTTTAGGCTTAAAAATTCCAACTTTGGAACAAGTGACCATAGAGTGAGTGTTGAGACTTTTTGATGAAACAATAGGAGCAGATGGAAGTGGGCCTGATGGAATATCATGAGTAGATGGAGGGGGATGTAATGGAATTTCAACTTCTTGTGGGGGTGAACTTGATGGAGTAGCATGAAAGGATGGAGATGGGGGTGGTGGAATTTCAACTTGCTGTGGGGGTGAACTTGATGGAGTAGCATGAAAAGATGGAGATGGAGGTGGTGGAATTTCAACTTACTGTGGAGGTGAACTTGATGGAGTAGCATGAAAAGATGGAGACGGAGGTAATGAACAAGATGAAAAAGACTAAAGAGACACAAAAGGAAAAATAGAAACATTTTCCTAAGAAGAAAAGAAAGACTATGAAGAATTTTGAGAAACATAGGAGACAAGTGATAAACAACCATTAGAAGCAGACTGCAAAACAGGACTATGGCTTAATCTGTCAGCAGTGACAGAACCACTTCCTGAAAACACTAGACACTCAATATTTAAGAACTTAGATATGACTTTAAATCCTTTAGAAGATTGAAAATTGGACACAGTTAACTAATTGACAGCAAAAGGAAAGACTCCTTCATCAAATTTGACATGTCTCAAAATATATACTCTCCCACTATAGTGCATACACCTATAACCTTTGTGAGATGGAGAGTAGCCTAAAAACACATTTAGTAGATTTAAACTAAAATTTGTTTTATTATATGGTCCCAAAAAGGGATTACACAAACATCCAAAAATTTTCAAAAATGAATAATCAGGAGACTGCAGAAATAACTTTTGATAAAGTGAAATATCAGACAAGGCCTTAGAAGTTAATCTATTTATAAGAAAAACAACACAAGTAAAGGCATCATTCCAAAAAGAAGAAGCCATGGAAGCTTGAGCTAATAAAGTCAATCCTACCTCAACAATTTGCCTATGCTTCCTCTTTGTTATACCATTTTGTTCAGAGGTATAAAGACAAGAGAAACTGTGAATTATACCTTGAGTTTTAAGAAAATCCTTCAAAGCAATGAACTTACTTCCTCCATCAATTTGTAAAGATTTCAACTTGCAACCAAACTGCCTTTCTGCCTGGTTAAGAATCTGAACAAACACATTAGCAACTTTTGATTTCTGTTTCAGGAAATAAACCCAAGTGTAACGAGAATACACATAAGTAAATGCCACATGATAACGAAAGCCATTAGAAAATAAGGGGGCAAGACCCCAAACGTCAACAAAAACTAACTCCAGAGGAGCCTTATATTGAGTAACAAAATTAGAAAAAGGAATTTTATGTAATTTGCCAAATTTACATGCAGAACAAACAATCTCTTGTTTATTTTTCACAAAGCTTACATACATTGTTATAAAGCTGAAAGCAAAGTATGAGAACCAGGATGCCCTGGTTTATTATGCCAAACATCAAGAGAAACATTATTAGCAGTAGCAACATTACATGATCCTAAACAAGAATCAGTATTAGTTTGAGAAAGTAAAGAACCACTAGTTGGCAAATCAAGCTTGTACAAGCCTCCACTCTCATAACCTATCAGCAAGCCCTCCTTGGTATACAAATCCCTGACATTACAGTGCTTAGGAAAGAACTTAAGAACCACCCTGTTGTCCTAGGTAAACTTGGACACAGATAGAAAATTTTTAGTAATACTAGGAGCATATAACAAATTTTTAAGCTGCAGACATCTATTATTACTAATTAAAGCAGACTGACCAACAAATTTTATAGGTAAAAGATAACCATTTCCAACTTTAATGTTACATGTACTAGGGTAAGTAGAGCCAATAGACAAGTTATTGAGGTCATTGGTGAGATGATTGGTGGCTCATAGATCAGGATACCAAGCATTATCCCCAACAATTTCAAGAGTTGCAATCAGGGCTTGAGGTTGCACTTGTTGAGGAAGAGAAAAAGAAGCTAGAGGAGGAAGATGAGTGACCAGCTGAGCATAACTTGGCTGAGATAGAGAGGTCTGAGAGAAAGGGATCACAAACTATGGTGAAGTGAAATGTGATGAAGAAACTATCATGTGAGAAAAACCAGGCATATGACTGATCATAGGATGTCTGGCTTGAGAAATCAAATGAGAATACATAGCTTGAGAAAAACCAGGCATGGGGGAAGCCATCAGAGATTGAGGAGAATAATAAATAGCATTATAAGAAGCAGGATAAGTATTGGAGGTACTATAACTAGCTTGAGAAGTGGTATACCCTTGATTAGAGTTATTAAACTACCTAGGCCTTGAAGACTCATTTTTAAAATTCATGTCAAATTTGGAGTAACACCTTTCCACTAGGTGATCTATCCTCCCACACAACTGACACTAAGGCCTAGATTTATTGTTGTTGTTCCTTCCTCTACCTCTACCTCTATTAAAACCAGTATTACCAGTGAAAGAGGTCTGAGCATTATTATATCCGTTAATTTCAGTTTCAGAATATTTCTGTTGAGCAAGACTAACAGTGCCACTGTTTTTAGACTGATGTTGCATAACAATATTAGCAGAAGCAGAGAATTGACTCAAAATACCAACATGTCTAGCTTCAGCATTTAAAAGTATTGTCCTAACAGACTGAATATCAGAAGGTGTAACACTAGCAGTAATACCAGTAATGACTGACTCAAACTCAGGGGGCAATCCATTCAGATAGCTGTAACATGATCATAAGCAGAAATAACCTCCCTACAACTAGCCAAACTGTCAACAGTAGTTTTAACACACATAAGAAAATCCTTCATACTTAAGTCTCCCTTCTTTTGAGTGTGAAGTAATCTCCTAAAAGAAAAGAGACGAGATGTAGTTTTCTCACTGTACAACCTACGCGAAGTTCCCTATATTTCAGTAGAGATATTGTGACCAATTAAGTGTGGCAACACATCTTCACTTACAGTGGATAAGAGCCAGAAGGCAAGAGCTCCATCCTGCTCTTCATAGGCCTCAAAATCAGGATTGAGACTAACACAACCAACTTTCTTAAGATATTGGGAAGGCCAAGTAACATTATTATCTATGAATTTTTGTAATCTATGTGCCTTAATAGACAAGATAACTTGTTGTTGCCACAACATATAGTTACTATCATTAAGTGTGACATTAATTTTTTTAGTAGAGAACAATCAGTTACTACTACTGGACATAGAGGAACCAGACTAAGGTTGACTAGTGGGAGCATTATTGACAACAGAAGCATCTACCTCTTGAACATCATTAGAACCAGCCATGACAGTGAATTAATACACATAAATATGAACACTCAATAGAAGCACAACTAACCACAGTTGATGCAGATCGAACACAGATAATACTCAAAGAGAACAACTAGAAGAACAAAACAACGCAATCAGAATAGCTCAACAAACCACATTTTATGCAGATCGAACACAAATAATACTCAACAACTCCGATAAAGCACAAAGATGAATAACCAGAAGAGAAATCAACAAAACAGACGATATAGATCGCAATCAAATAGAACCAATCACTAATCATGCAGATCAAACGAAGCGACGAAAGTGCAAAGATAACCAAAATGAATATACCCGAGATAGAAAAATAATCGAAAGAGACGCAATAAAAAAACCCTAGAACTGCAATCACATAGTAGTAACATCCACAATCAGCAAACAAAAGCACAAACAATTGATCGGAAGCTCTGATACCAAGTTAGGATTTAGCACATCTATCTTAGATTTGATTTAGTTGAATATTAGATAAAGAATGATAAAGAAGAAAGACAATAAGAACAAAAGAGAAATAGAAATCTAAATGAGTAAAGGAAGCTATTGAATGCGAAAAGTGAAATAGTAAAGAGAGTAAAATAGATTCATTTCAGATAGATTAGGTGTTAGGATATTTGTTTTGATATTATAATTAAAAAATAGTTTTGGACTAAATTGAAAAAGATTTCAAAAATGAGTTTAAGTCCAAATAACTTGAAAATATGTTTGATAAATTTTATAAGGTTTTGAAATGATTTAAATGTCTTTAAAGTAGCCAAACCTGAGTTTTTCAAGTAACCGTATCGATAAGGTATTCCCCGTATCGATACGCCTTAAGGTTTCAGCTACAGTCTATTTGAAACTATCAAAACCCGTACCGATACAAGTCTTGCCTATATCGGTACAGAGAAGGTTGTTTCGATACGCCTATGTGGCAAAAACCCTAACGACCAAAACCCCATCAACGACTATTTTCTAAAGGTTTTTTAAATTGTAGGTCGTACCGATACGCTCCTACGTGTATAGTTATGCATCGGCAGTGAAGAGCATAACTATTAGTTCTTGAAGAACTGGTACCGATACAGCTACACGCGTACCAATACAGACAATTTCATAACTGTAATTATTGCGGGAAATAAAGGCCCCAATGGCTCTAATTCAATCACAACTGTCTACAATGGCTAGAAGCTCATTTGGGAGTATAAAAGGAACCTCTAAGCATCTATGGAAGAAAAATGCTTCAATTGTTAACAACATTATGATGTCAAATGGGTCTTAGTGCTTAATTCTCATTCTTTGTATAGACAAACACTTGTAAGCTCAAATTGTCAATATATTCTCAAGTGTTGTAGGTTTTGGTTGAGGGATTTAGTTTGCAAACATCAACCTTTACAGAGGGATTTTGTTTGCTAAGTTTTCTCTTTGTACAAGAGTGTTCCCAAAGCTCGATTTCTGAGCTTTGGTTTCTAGACTTGGTGAGTGAGTATAGGTTGTAAAAGTTTCCTCCTAAGCCTTAAAAAGGGAAAGAATTCTTAGTGAATTGGGAAATCCTCAGTAGGAAGCTAAGGTTAGAAAGTCGAACCACTCTAAATTCTTTGTCTTTTATTCTTTTATTGCTTCCACCCAAAACACCTAAAATATATCTTTTCCACCACTTGGCAAGCAATTAGGTTGAAGATATTGGGTCGAAAAATTGGTATCAAAGCAAGGCTCAATTCGAGAGGACTTACATCCTATTGAGGAAATTCTGACAAGCTCGATCGACAAACAATCAACCAAAGCCATGGCGCAATCCATTGACCGACCACCATTCTTTGACGGGACCAACTGCTCTTATTGGAAGAATAAGATGATGTATTTTATGAGAGCCAAGAATTATCATCTTTGGGACATTATTAAAGACGGTCCGTTCGTGCCACAACGAAGCAAGGTGGAATGGAGTGCGGATGATCGCAAGAAGATGAAGCTAAATTGCAAGGCTTTGCACATTCTCTTTTGTGCTTTTAGCCCGAACATCTACACGAAAATGTCTTCTTATAAGAGTGCCAAGAAAGTATGGGACAAACTTGAAGTCACACACGAAGGAACCAATGACGTAAAGGAGACAAAGATCGGCCTTCTTAACCTTGAGTATGAGAACTTCATGATGGACCCGAATGAAGACATCAAGAGGATGTTTGACCGTTTCTCCACAATCGTCAATTAACTCAAAGGTCTTGGAGAGGAAATTTCAGAAGACAAACTCGTTCGGAAGTTGATATACTCACTTCTCGAATTATGGGAGTCCAAAAAGACGGCCATAGTAGAAGCAAAGAACTTGAAGGAGCTCAAGCTTGACGAGCTCGTGGGATCTTTGCTCACCCATGAGATGATGTCTCAACCCTTGAAAAGAGAGAATGAGAAGAAGATCAAAGAGCAAGGCATTGATGTGAATGCCATTGCTCTTCCAACCTCCACATGCCAACATGTATATTCAAGTGAGGAGGAAAATAAAGATGAAGAGGTGGCCAAGCTCTTCAACAAATTCATCCGATTCATGAAGAAAGAAAAGGAAGAACTAAGAAAAGAATCAATGATGAAGAAGAAGGGGCCAAGCTCTTCAAGCCATAAGAAGAAGGCTTATGTGGCTACTTGGAGTGATGACGACTCCACCGAAAATGAACAAGCCAACCTTTGTCTTATGGCCATCGAAAAATATTTAAGGGTAACTTCTAATTCATCTACTTCTAGTTTATATTCTTTTGATGAATTACAAAATGCCTATGATGATTTGGTTTTAGAGTTTAAAAATCACATTTTGGAAAACAAGAAAGTGATTTCAAATTTGAAAATTTAAAATGATTTGATTTCTAAAACCAAAATTGAACTTGAAGCAAAACTCAATAAGTTTGAGCAAAAGTGTATAGATTTACAAAATTTGCTTCATAAAGTTCAAGAAGAAAAAAATTTGATTTCCAAAGAGCTTGAAAAGAAAACCAATTTTGGAATATCAAATTTTTACCAAAGACAATCTAGTGCCCCTAGATTTTTGAATGGAAAATGTTTTAGAAGTATTTGGGTCCCAAAAGGACTAATTACTTTAACTAAAAAGGATAAAATTGAAAAATGGATTTCTAAGGGGACTAAACTTTGTGCTACTAACGTTTATCGATCCAAATCAATTTGGATACCAAAAATTACTTGATTGTCTTATTTTAGGTGTGATGGAAAGTGATCAATAAAGCACAACATTGAGGGGGAGCTCCATACACACAAAGATGACACTTGAAGAAGGAATGCTTCACATCCTACCTTTGGTTCAAACGTAGTAAAAATTAGTTGAATTTCTTTTTATTTTGATTTATTTTTTTAATTCAACTAGTTTATCATAATTGTTGAACTAACATTTGTTGATGCTTGAGTAAAAGGAAGCCTATTTTAAAACAAAACTCTTATTTTGTCATTAAAAAAAACTCTCCATTGTTATGGTTTTAAAAGTTTTCAAACTTTAGTTTGAACCATTTTTTATATAACAAAAAGGGGAGAATGGTTTGAAAAAATGAATTTTCAAATGAATAAGGGGAAGCTTTAACTACATTTAAATTTTAAACTCTTATTCAAAACTTTTTTCTACTAAGGGGGAGAATCTCAAACACAATTTTTCAAGTTGATTTTATTATATCAAAAAGGGGAAGATTGTTAGGATATTTGTTTGGATATAATAATTGAAAAATAGTTTTGGACTAAATTGAAAAGATTTCATAAATGATTTTAAGTCCAAACAACTTGAAAATATGTTTGATGGATTTTATAAGGTTTTGAAATGATTTAAATGTCTTTAAAGTATCCAAACATGAGTTTTTCAAGTAACCGTACCGATACGGTATTCCCTGATCGATACGCCTTAAGGTTTCAGTTACAGTCTATTTGAAACTGTCAAAACCCGTATTGATACAATTATTGCCCGTATCGGTACGAAGAAGGTCGTTTCGATACGCCTCTTAGCATTTCGATACGCATATGTGGCAAAAAACCCCAACGACCAAAACCCCCAAACGGCTATTTCCCAACAGTCTTTTAAATTGCAGGTCGTATCAATACGCTCCTACTCGTATCGATACGCACCAGCTATGAAGAGCATAACGGCTAGTTCTGGAAGAACCGGTACGGATGTGGCTATACATGTACCGATACGGACAGCTTCAGAACTGCAATTATTGCGGGAAATAAAGGCCCCAACGGCTCCAATTCAATTTCAACTGTCTCCAACGGCTAGAAGCTCATTTGGGAGTATAAAAGGAACCTCCAAGAATCTATGGAAGAAAAATGCTTCAATTGTTAACAACATTATAATGTCAAATGTGTTTTAGTGCGTAATTCACATTCTTTGTATAGGCAAACACTTGTGAGCTCAAATTTTCAATGTATGCTCAAGTGTTATAGGTTTTGGGTGAGGGATTTAGCGTGCAAACATCAACCTTTAGAGAGGAATTCCGTTTGCTAAGTTTTCTCTTTGTACAAAAGTGTTCCCAAAGCTCGGTTTGTGAGCTCTGGTTGCTAGACTTGGGGAGTGAGTCTAGGTTGTAAAGGTTTCATCCTAAGCCTTAAAAAGGGGAAGAATTCTTAGTGAATTGGGAAATCTTTAGTAGAAAGCTAAAGTAATAGATGTAGGCTTTGGTTAGAAAGCCGAACCACTCTAAATTCTTTGTCTTTTATTCTTTTTTTTTTTTGCTTCCACTCCAAACACTTAAAATATATTTTCTCCACCACTTGGCAAGCAATTCGGTTGAAGATATCGAGCCCAACATTAGGCCTAATTACAAGATCCCATTTATATAGCCCACGTCAGGCTAAACAACAACTCTAAGCCCAGTTGGCATAACAGAATTACAACTGACTTTGTAATATTCTAAAGAATACTCTAACAAGGTTATTGTCTTCTTTATGAAATATTCATTTATTTTTTGTTACATATTTATATAAGTTATGTCTTATATTTGCCATGTCTAAATAATTTTTTGTTTCCTCAAACTATGAACCTCATTCTACATTGGCCTCTAAACGTTTTGAACATTTTAATTTCATCCTCAAACTATGACTCTCATTCTAAATTAGTCCTCAAACTTTTGAACATTCTAATTTCACCTCTAAATTATCAATATATACGAATCATATCCTATGTTAATAAATCCGTTATAAAAAGTACTAATTGTCACGTAAACACTTATGTGTATTATGTAATGATATGATGTGACATAAACGATAATTTGAGGATGAGATTGGAATGTTCAAAAATTTAGAGATCAATTCAAGATGATACTCATAGTTTGAGGATAAATTTGGAACATTCAAAAGTTTGAGGACTAATTTAGAATGATTCTTTTGATAAAATTGAAACATTCAAAAGTTTAGGGATTAATTTTGAATAAGGGTCACAGTTTAGGGATGAATGGTGAAATTAACTCAGCTTAATTTGATACTTAATTTCTTTATCTATTTAGGTATTTGAACTGAGTCTTGAGGTTTGAATTTGGTATTTATTTATTGTATCTAATTATGTACTTGAACTTTTTTTTGCTCAAGTTGTTACATGAACTTGACTTAATGGTTCAAATAAGTCATTTATCCTACGAACATATTTGGGCCAAACTTGAATAAAAAAGTCAAGTTCAAGTACTTAATTAGACAAAATGAAAACTTTAGGTACTAAATTGAACCTTAAAGTCAAGCTCATGTAACTAATTTTGGACAAAATAAAGCTTAGATACTAAATTAAGCTTTAAAGCCAGGTTCAAGCACAAAAACGAATATTTACCCAACTTTTAATGAGATTAAACTAAAATTCTATCATTTTTTAGGAGACAAATATTACTTTAATTTTATAGCTTCATATTATAAAGGGATTAAGTTAAAATTTTAGGGATCAAGGCCTTGCCAACCCGGCCAGTGTCCTTGACCTATTGAATTTACCACAATAATGCGTGGCTTCTATGGTGTCAAGCCCACATGTTTTTCTTAGCTTAATGCTACTTGTCCCAATCTTTACTTTATTTTTAGTGTGTGCAAATGTTAGGGTTTATTATTTCGTGTGCTAGCGGTGAAAACAAAAAATTTCCACAATTGTCTTGGTTTAAGGGCCTAGGAATTTTGTTTTAGGTTTAGGGTCTATGTGGTTTAAGTTTAGGGGGTTTTAATTTAGGGGTTGTGGTTAGAATCTAGGGTCTAGGGTTAAAATTTAGAGTTTATATGTTAAACCTTACATCTCTAACTATATTTTCTTAAATCATAATATCTAAAAACTCTAAATTCTAAACCTCTAATCCTAAACTCCAAACTTTAAACCTTAAAATCAAGAAACTTATTTCCACCGACTGTGCATGAAATATTTTTCAAAATGTTAGTTGCATTAGAATGTAAAAATATGGGTATTTGTTTGGAGTAAAGCAAATAAGATCCACATGTGTGATTTAGACCTTTCCAAGAGTTAGGCAAAGTGTTTCTTACTTGAGACTGTCATCTTCATAACTGCTTGCATGCAACATCAAGTAAGCAACCATTGTTGACTGTCTGCACATCTCACATTTTAGCTTCCATCTGGATGTTCCAATTGGTTGTCTTTCTCTGTCGGTGTTGTAAACATGGTGAATCAATGCAGGATGAGGACTTTTTTCATTGACAAAGACGATGGAGGCTCTCACCAATGCACTGATTCTGAGAGCGACCAAGAATCCGATTCTTAATTTACCAAAGTGGAGAAGAGAAAGAGGCATTTCATTTTGTTCTGTCACACGCTTTATTCAAATTCCCAGACAACTTCTATCTTTTGGTATCTTCTTCTCTGGTTTCATGGTTTTCTCACAAAGAAATCTCTTCAATTATATATCGCTCCGATTCTCCATTATATTTGAAATACTCATGTTCGACATTCTTGACGGACGTATATTTATACGTTACGCTAAATAGTTAACCACGTCTGTCATCTCTAGGGGAAATCTTAAAAAAGGTATAATATATCATCATGCACAAGCGTTTATAAAAAATTTGTTTATACAAGCGCCTCTATATTAGGTTTTATGAATTTCGTTTAGGGTTTAGGGGTTTAAGTGTAGTAGTTTTAGGAGTTTATAGGTTGTTGATAAAATTTTAGGTTTATGGTTAAAATTTAAGATTTATAGATTAAAACCGAAATCTTTAATTATATTACCCTAAAACATAAGCTCCAATTTAACTCTAAATTCTAACCGTGAACCTTAAATTTTAAATCATTATATTAAAACCCTTAAACTTTAAACCATAAGCTGCAACTCCAAACCTTAAAATTAAGGCGCTCTTGAAAAAAAAAGTTTTCATCGTCTCCTGTTAACAGACTTAGATGAAATGTTACATCGAAAGCTTCCAACAGGGAAGAAGTTGTTCCCTATACACGTTGTTAATACAGAAATGAAACCAAATACAACTCCCCCAACTGAAAAATAAACGGAAAGGTTGAGGATCTTTGCCACTTTCGGCATTCAATCAGCAATTGGCAACATCTTTGTGGGAATCAAATATTAATGTTGCTGGTGGAGGAAAGAACTTGTCAGACATCAAGCCATAGTGTGATCTTCAAAATCGAGTTAAAAAGGAGAGAAAATTATGTTATAAGCGTGGCTTTAGTCAGAGCATTTTGTTTTGTTTTTACGAAAAGGAATTTTAAAATGAAATTAAGAGAAGATTTGTAAATGTTGAAATTCAAATTGGATTAAAGATAACATTAGTACATGTATATTTTTTTAAGATCTGATCGAGTTTTATCACCCTAGTTAAAATATCTCTCTAAAACTTTTCGAGTTTGGATATCTTTAGTCAGAAACAGTTGGATTTCAGCTTTATTCGATTGTGTTTCAGCGGCACATTGTTAGAAAACTGAAACCGTCATAAATTAGAAAATTAATAATAATAAACCAGAAAAAGAATGTTATCGTAAGCTTTACTTTTTTTAATTATTAGTTTCTAACTTATTAACCAGTTAATTTAAATTAAATTTTACAGAAATTTATTATGAGACGACCCTTTTAATTTAATTTTCCTTATTTATAACGTTAAAATTTAAATTCTTGAGTTTACTTAAAAAATCAAGTACATCATCCATTAAACTAATTAATTGTTGTTACTATAAGCTTTACTTTAACTTTGAATGAACCGAGCAAAATATTAATTTTTTTTGTTAGGTAACAATAATAAAAAGACCACTTTTACTCGAATAAAACTCTTATATTAATTATTTAATAAATAAAAAAATCAGTCCAAATTATTTACGAAAATGACACTCATTTTAACCACATAGGAAAATGCGCTCTAAGTCATCATTATTTTGAGGAATATACTCTCACTCAACATCGCTTTGCAGAAGGCGCACTCAGTCAACAGCGTCTTTCATCAACGTTGCACCGTACATGGAAGGTGTCTTCCACCAACATGCTCGCATAGGGTTTTTGCATTCAGGCTGTTTAGGGCTTTAGAATTTAGTGGCTTATGTTTTTTTATATTTAGATTTGTAGATTATTAGGGTCATAGGGGTGTATTGGATTTAGGGAAATAATTTGAAGAACGTTTTACTGAAATATATGAAAAAATTATTCATCTAACACTCATTAAAGATTATTTTTTAAAATGGCACTCAATTGTATTATGTAAGATGAAGACATCATGTATTGTATTTTTTTCTACTCTCGATTTTTCAATTGTTAGTTTTAAGTAAGTTGTATAAGAATTTATGGAAGGTTTTAGTCTTTTAAAGATTCAGGGCTTTTCTGGGTTTGGAGGTAAAAATAAATCTTTTAGGTTATGTAATTTTACATAATAATAGTGGAACAATACATAATGTATTTAGAAATTTTCAACAGATTACATAAACATAAACATACATTAAAAAGAAAAGATAGTTTCATTAATAGTCGTGGAGGACCAATCAGCAACATCACGTACACTGTGCATAACTAGATGTGACGTTTTCGATTAAACACATCACAAAGACATTTGGCCTCACAGTATCAATGACAATGTGAGCAACGGTTGAAGGTCTCATCACGGTGGAGACAAGGGGAACATGATTAGAGGCTATAAATATGGGATCATACGTTCATTGACTATTCAACAAACATTAAGTTATTAAAGCCAGACTCCAAATACCATGCATCAATGGTAGACAAAAATACTATGTACACGCATAACTTTATGTTAGGGGACGAACCTATAAAATTTTAGGAAAAACGAACTTATACAATTTTAGAGGGGCTGAAATAGATTTCAATAGGAACTACATAGTAAATTTTAAAAAAAAATTAAATCATATAAAAATTTCAGATTTTTAGAGAGCAATCTATAAGGATTCAACCAACTATAACATAACGGGGTTAAGGAAGAGAGACAGTACTCTCACACCTTTTATTAATAAGCTTGTAATATCTCAAATGAGACCAGGTGATATTTATACAAAGGTTGAATGAGTTAATTCTAAAACGGTAATCTAACAAACAATCCTAAACGTTCATGTTAACTCATAACAACCCAACTGCCAATACAAATAGACCTAACCTATACTCATAACATTCACCTTACTTTCTCGTGCTTTTCGTTTCCAAGTCCACAACTCTATTCATTGCCAAGAACGATGATGACCAATGTTAAAAAACCTGCATCAAACAGAAACACCAGAGAAAACACTTAAAACACCATTAGCTGGATAATTGAACCACAACTAACCTGTCTCAAAAGCGATAAAACGAGACTGCTGGTAAAGGCTTAGTCAGAATGTCTGCCAACTGTTCACAAGAAGGAATCTCATTAACCTCAAGTTTTCCGACTGCAACTTTTTCACGTACAAAATAAAGATCAAGTTCTACATGTTTAAATTTCGAATGCAAAACCGGATTAGCTAATATTGCCACAACACTAAAATTGTCACACCATAATGTAGGTTTTCCATCAGGCACAACATGTAACTCACTCAGTAAAGACTCGAGCCACAAGATTTTAGTGGTCGCACAAGCCACACTGTGATATTCTACCTCTATCGTAGAACACAAAACAACAGATTGCTTCTTGGATCCCCAGGATATAAGATTACCCCCAAAAACACACAGGGTCCTGTAGTTGAACGACGATCATCCATATTCGAACCCCAGTTTGCTTCAGCAAAAGCTGTTATGGACAACCACGAAGCCACAACAAACTTGAGACCATAGTCAATCGTACCTTGAAGATATCTTAAAATCCTCTTGACTGCCTGAAGAGGAGTATCCAAAGGGTCTTGCATAAACTGACATACACGATTAACAACAAAAGCTATTTTAGGACGCGTAATTACAATATATTGTAGAGCACATACTATGCTTCTATAGTCTGTGAGATTCTCAATTGGACTACCCACAGTAGTAGACAGATGACAATTCGATAGCATGGGAGTTTCCAACCCCATAGCATTATCCAAACCACTCTTTCTTAACAAATCACCAATATATTTTCTGACTTAGGACAAGCCCCCCTCAGTATATGACACTTCGATTCCTAAAAAATAATGTAGAGTTCCCAGATCTTTCAACGAAAAAGCTTTGTTCAAATCATCAATAACCAGTTGAACATCACTACTATCATTTCCAGTAATTATGATATCGTCAACGTAAACAAGAAGATACATTAGTTTGCACCCAGATTTTTTAACAAATAGAGAAGAGTCTGACCTTGACAAACTAAACCTAGCAGATACTAAATACGCTCTGAGTTTTTCAAACCAGACCATGGGTGCTTGCTTCAGCCCGTAAATTGCTTTGTTCAACTTGCACATTAATCTGCTTTTGTCCCCTTGTTCATACCCCAGAGGCTGAGTCATGTAAACTTCTTCGGCTAACTCACCATTTAAAAACGCGTTGTTTACATCAACTTGGCGTAACACCCAAAATTCTTTGTAACAACAATCGAAAGTATAGTACAAACTGTTACTGGCTTAATAACGGGACTGAAAGTTTCATGAAAATAATACCCGGCTTACTGCAAATACCCTTTCGCGACTAACCTAGTCTTGTACTGGGAGACTGAATCATCATAATTCTTCTTCACTTTGAAAATCCACTAACAATTGACGGCTCGTCTGTTCGGGGGTAGTTCGACTACCGTCCAAGTGTTGTTTTTGATGAGAGCATCGTATTCCTCTTGTGCAGCCTTCTTCCAATGCTCATTCTTCGTTGCTTCTTTAATCGAATATGGCTCAATAATAGAATCCAAAAGATTCGGCATTGACATACTCGCATTATAAGCCTTCAGCTTCCTAATCCCATTTTTCCCCTCGTTACCGTTGGGTGTATGTTCACAGGAACGAAAAAGACGATAACTTCTCTAGATGCATCCCTTCGAAGATCATCAGAACCAAAGGTGACAGCCTCCAAGGGATGGGAATCAATATCAGCAAATGAAGGTGGAAACCCTAGATCAAAGTGAGTAGGTAAACCTAATTGTAACTCTTCCAATGAGTATTGAGAATGAGTAGAATCAATAACCGTCGGATCAACCTCATCAATCTTAGCCACTAAATCATTAAAATTGGCAAATGAGGATTCCGGGCTTGCATCTTGAGTGTGTGTCACACCCAAGTCTTCAACACCCACATTACTAGTATCAGCCAATTGATCAGAACCCAAGTCCAAAGACGTGTTGGACCCAGTGTGCAAACCTAGAACTTCACCCACAATACCCACTGGAGTTGGGCTTTGTGTAAGACTTAAGGGTTCTAGGCCTGAAGGTGTTACATGATTTAAAGAGGAGGTGCCACCAAGACTTGCATCACGACTTGGAGAACCAACCAGATTAGCATTCCCATCTCCTTAAAATGAAGCCGAGGCAGGCCTGGTGTTATTATAATTATCAAACCCAGTTACGTATGGTGAATTGGACACAGACTTTGGTGTTGGAATTTGAATCTCAGGGTATGACAATTATGATTAACAATATTGGGCTAGCCCACCAGCTTTGGGTCAACCGGTGATAAGACAACTAAAGGAAACCCATTCGAGCCATTTGAAAATTGAGCATTTTCCTTTAACTCACTTGGAAGATTATCAACCACTGGGCGTTGAAGATTGTGTTTATCTACAAGAGGAAAAAACATTTCATAAAAAATAACATGATGAGAAATAACTTTTTTTTCAGCATCACTAAGGCACTTATAACCTTTATGACGCAGGTTATCCCAAGAACACATTGTTTTGTTCTAAAATCAAGTTTGTGCTGATTAAACGGTCACAACAACGGATAACATGCACAACCAAAAGCACGCTAGAACTCATAATCTGGCATTTGCTTGTGTAGTACCTTATATGAGGACTTTCCTCATAGTACAGATGTTGGTAACCTATTAATTAGGAAAACTGAGGTAACAAAAGCATGACTCTAGAATTTCAAGGACAGCACCGCTTGAGCTGATATAATTAATCCTATGTCAACTATATGTCGATGCTTGCGCTAAGCTTTTCTATTCTGTTGCGACATACTAGGACAAGTGATACGATGCAAATACCATTCAAACTTAACCAATTTGCTAAAGCTTGATTCTAACCACCACCATCCGTTTGTAAAGCCTTAACCTTAAACCCAAACTGAACCTCAACCATTTTATGAAAATTGATAAAGCATTGAAAAACATCAGACTTTCTCTTGATCAAGTACAACCAAGTATGCATACTGTAAACATCTATAATTAGTAGTCGACAAATGAAAAGGAAGATTGTGTGGCTTCCCTTGTAAACAAGGCAAGCACACTGGAGGTATTTTATTATCACTCACATCAATATTACAAGAATTCAAAACAAGCTGTAGGACAATGATTATTTTCAACTCCAGACAGTAACTTGTTATTTGTAGCAATAGAAGAATGCGAATTCAACTCATAAAGGTCTTTAGGAGTGAGCCTCCCCTCTAGCATAATGGACATGGTCTGAACATCCTTCACAAAACACTTGTGAGGATTAAACTCAAAAAATACATTATTATCACGAGCAAATTGTGAGATAGATAATAAATTCTTTTTAATATCTGGAACACATAGCAGATTACGTAACCATATTGTTTTAGACACAGCAGACAAAGAACCAAAGCCGACATGTGTAATCTTTACCTCATCACCATTACCCTTGAGTAAAGAATTTATACCTTTATAGGTCATGTCAGATTGAAGATTAGCCCGATCATTCATAATGTGATGAGAAGCTCCCGAGTCAGGATACCACACAACCTCTCGCAGACCAGACACACTAGCAACACTCATACCAAGACCATAGAAAGGGGTTGTAGCAAATGCCATAGGTGCAAAAGGAATAGGTGAGCCTTGCACTAGATTAGAAACTGGTGCTGCAACAAAGTTTGAGTGAGGGACAGATGGATGAGACCCACTAGCTGTTACTGAGTTGTAATGAAAGCCAGGATAACCACAAGTTGCTGCAGACAGTTGGGGCGGGTTATAACTAGAAACAGGCCTTGTGGAGAAGAAACAGGGCCGAGAATTCGAAATCACATGTGAATAAGCTTGAATAGGAGTTGACAAGAAACTTTGAACTGAAGGCTCTGCCTTTTGACCAGAGTTTAGTGAACCTATGTCTCTAGAGTTAGTATAATCTCCCTTAGAACCATTGTAATCTGAAACAGGACCATGATAACCTTGATCGAACCTATACCAACATTTCTGAGCTAAATGACCAAAATGTTCACAAATTTAACACTGAGGTCGATTGAAATTGGAATGACCTCGTCCTTTTCCTTGATACGAGTTTCCACCACGTTGGCCCCTCGAGAAGTTGGAATAATTTTGATTCTGTAAATGATCCTCATGATAAACATTTTTATCATCAGATTCCCTAGACTTGCATTCTGATTGAACCACAACATTTGCCTGAATGGAAAAGCTATCAGACATAAACTTCTTTTGCCTCATTTCACAATCAATAACCATTTTAGTGAGATTTTCAAGTGTTTGAGTTTCTCGAGATACAATGGCAATGACTGATTCAAACTCAACAGTTAACCCTGCGAGAATAACACTAACTTGCTCTTGATCTGTAACAACATTCCCTCAAGCATTAAGTGTGTCACAAATTAGCATGATTTTGGCAAGATATTCACTAATAGATAACCCATGTTTCTTTTGAGAGTGAAGACTGTGACGTAAAGAGGACACCTTAGCAGTGGACCGAGCAACAAACAACCTGGAAAGAGTGCCCCAGATAGCACGAGCAATGTTGAGCCCCGTAAGGTGTGGAAGAACATCAGAACTGACCGTGAACAACAACCATGATGCAAGAAGTTTGTCCTGCTTCAAATAGGCTAAGAAGACAGGATTTTCTATACTCTGGTCTGCATCATCAAGAACCATCTTGGCTGGAGCTTTATGTTCAGAAATAAAAGCAGTCAAGCCATACCCTTCTATAATAAGCATGACTTGATGCTTCCAGAGAATGTAACTATTCTCAGATAACTTTACCATGTCAAGTTTAGGAAGTTGTTGAGGAGAACACATGGTAGACGAGGAAGACTGGAAAGAAAATGAGCTAGACCCCATCGGATTCAGATTTGAGGTAGATAAATCAATAGCCATCTAAGCATATGCCACAAATATCGCATACAAGAATTCACACAGACAAACGTTGAACACTGTGAGAGCAAGAGTAAAGAAAGCCAAACAGCTGTAACGAATGAAGTAACACTCTCCAAAAGCATACACAATTAGGCATACAAACCAAAAACAACAACGGATTCTCTCGAAACTTTAACAAACAGAGATCACATCGAACGAAACAACAACTCCTAGAGTATAAGCAATGAAGATAGGATATGAAGTCTCAGAGTAAAGCAACAAAGAGACATAATTTTCTGATCAAAAAGATACATACGAATCACTAATCTACTCTTCATCAATTGAGAAACACGAGACAGACTTCCTTACGATTCTATTGATAATTTTTTATTAAAGATCAAAAATTTGATTTATTGATTGAAGCAAAGAATGAGTACATAAATCTTAACAGGCTTGATCGATCTCGTCACTATTCTGTTTTGAACGAAAATACTCATGATCGAGAAAAAAAACAGTTCATGATTTGATTATTGAGTCACCTGCTTAATCTACAACCATAGCCTCTTTCTTCACGCTTGTGTTGCAAACCATATCACCAAACCGAGAGAGAAAGCAGCAGAATAGCACCAGGAATAGAAGCGACTAATATCATGTAAGGATTCAACCAACTATAACATAATAGGGTTAAGGAAGAGAGACAATAATCTCACATATTTTATTAATAAGCCTGTAATATCTAAAATGAGACCAGGTGATATTTATACAAAAGTTGTTTCTTGTGCAGTTTATCTTGCCAACAGGTGTCCCACCAAGAGCTTGA